>JAPFRF010000005.1:60393117-61643117 GCA_029282475.1 Phrynocephalus forsythii
ATGACGTTTTCGAGTTGTCGTGTGTCGGAGGCAGCCCGTTTCGGCTCGTTTCTGTTTTTCGTGAAATTTTGCAAAAATTTGTCGTTTCGTTTTTTGTTTTTTCGTTTGTCGTTAGTACTGGTTTTAGGGGGGTAGCGGGATCCTGGAGGCACCTATCTGTGGTGGGTGCCTCCTATCCTCACCCGCCAGCACTGCTACAAAAGGGCATGCATAGCCATATGCTATGGATATGCATATTGCAGACGCAGCAGACTGGCAGAGGCACCCCTCTTTTTGGGGTGCCTTCCCTGCAAAAGTCGGTGAGACACAGTCAGGCAGCACTTGCAGGCATGGTTTGCATGGCACACAAATGCTGCTGCACGAGTCAGCCAGAGCCACAAGTGATGGACTGGCAGACTCTTTGCACCCGCTCCAAGGGAAATGTACATGCGTGTAGTGCAATGCAAGTAGATCTGACTTAGGGTTAAGACGGGTTAGCACAAGGCCTAGGGTTAGGCTAGTTACGGGTGAGGTTAGGGTGAGTATTGGGGTGCACCTCTGGGTGCCTCTCTGACCCACTTAGGACAGTGTACTGGCGTATGGGTTAGGCTTAGGATTCGGGTTCGGGTTCAGGCTACGGTTAGTGGGCTGTTTATGCCTGATTGGCACATCCCAGAAGTCTCTGTAGTCAACCTGGCCAAGTGGCCATGCGATTGGTGGAAAATTTGCATGGTCCACTCCCATGGGCGAGCCCATCATTGCGAATGTGCAGTTGTAAAAAAATAAAATAAAATAAAATAAAATCAATGGAGACTTTTTTGCAAGAAAAACCCACTGCTGCTACTGTAAAAATTCAAGCATTTAAAATAGCTAATTTTCGCGTGTTTCTGTGGTGCTTTGGTGGGGTTTTGGACCACGATTTAAAAAAAATATTGCGGTCGCCATTTTAGATCCCCGCGCACTGCATGGCAAATGGATGCGCCCTCCCAGCCTGGTACAGTCTCCAAAACCTGGCCATGCGATTGGTGGAATGGCTCCAAAAATTTGCATGGTCCACTCCCATGGGTAAGCCCATCATTGCGAATGCGCAGGTGTAAATAAAATAAAATAAAATAAAATAAAATCAACGGAGACGTATATTGGCAAGACAAACCCACTGCTGCTACTGTAAAAATTCAAGCATTTAAAATAGCTAATTTTCGCATGTTTCTGTGGTGCTTTGGTGGGTTTTTGGACCACAATTTCAAAAAAAAATATTGCGGTCGCCATTTTGGATCCCCCCGCCCGCACACCGTATGGCAAAGGCAGACGAGACAATGCCCCCCCGCCTGGTACCAGCAGCGCAGCAGTAGCACTAGCCAAGGAGAGGGGGGGCGGGGAACACCTCCCCCAAATAAAACACCCTTCTGGCCTGGTAGGTGCCCTCAGACAGTTTTCGCCTGCTTTTAGGGCCGGGAATCGGGTGGTTTTTTTTTACTTAAAAACTTTTTTTCTGTGCCGCTTGGCATTGCGGGATCGCCGTATTGCCAGGAACGACCACGACAAATCAGACCCAATTATTCTTTAGTCGGTTCGAGTTCGGGTTCTGGCGGAGTAATTCCCGTTACCGTTTCTGTTGCGTAACGGAAACAAGTAACGGAAAGGGAAATGGGAATTCCGCTAAGTCGTGCCCATCTCTACTTTTGAGGCTTTTCTTCTTTATGGAGGATGTCAATGATAGTTTTCTGCATAATTGTCAGGTCAGCAGTCTTTCCCATGATTGTGATTAGAGATGGGCACGACCAGAAAAAATTACTTTTCGAGTTGTCGTTTGTCGGGATGGGTCCGTTTCGGGTCATTTCCGTTTGTCGAGGAAATTTTCAAAAATTTGTCATTTCTGTTTGTTGTTTGTCGTTTCCACCGTGATTTAGCGCGATTTGACGTCCCAGGGAGCATGGGGGTGTCCCGCAATCAGGGCCGGCGCTAGGTGGGCAGGCAGGCTGGTAGCCTGGAGGAAGGGGAAGAACCCTTGCAGTCCCTGGATCTGGGACTCTAGCGCTTGGTCCTTTTTTAAGGAGCTCCGAGGTGGCGGGAGAAGCGCGCCTTCCTTCCTGGAGAGACGAAGGGAGGTGGCACCTTTTATTCCTGGAGTGCTTCCTGATCCACCAGACACATACAGTCCTTTGGGGTGGGGGTGGGGAGAGTCGGGAGGAGAAACGGGCCTTTTTCTTGCTCTCTACCACTTCCCACCAAGGAACCCACTCTTTCTGCTTCCCGCGCTCGCCTTCTGTAAATGATCCCCGGCCGGGAGATTAAAAGAGCGATGGGGGTTTTACTTCTTTATTTCAACCCACCGCTGCTCATTGCCTCCAATCCATTTCAAAATGTGCTCGCAGCAAGCCTCTTGAACTCGGCTGGCACTCATGCCGTGCCGCGCGCGTGTGCTCGCTGCATGCACATTTGGCATCCCCTCTTCCGAGTTCCGCACGGGTCTGTGCCTTCAGCGTTGTCCCTCTGCCAAGGGGTGTATGTGTGTGTGTGTGTGTGTGTGTGTCTGTGTGTGTGTGTGTGTGAGAGAGAGAGAGAGAGAGAGAGAGAGAGATCAAGGCAACATAGTCCGGGCTCTGCGAGATGTAATCACGGCGCCTCTTCACTGCTGCCAGTGCTTACGAGGGGAAAATGTGACCCACAAGCGTGTCATCCACCTGCTCCCCCGGCTGTGTAGTCCAGTCAGCGCAGAGCTGAACTGGGACTCTGTATGTGTCTGTGGATCAGGAAGTGTCCCGGGGACCCCTCTTTGCCGCACCGTCCCTCACACCCACCCCCTCCCCCTCCCCTGCACGCAGCCCAGTTTGGGATCCTTCCTTTTCCAGGTTTCAGAATTCTGGGGGCTGAAGTCCCACAACAGGAACGCTCCCTAACTTCCTGTTGCATGCGGGGTTAGTTACTCCATACCCAGGGCGGGTAGTTCATCCCTCTGGGCTTGGTTTACGTTTGGAGAGCAAGGCTTCCAAACCGCGGGAGGGGTGGGGGAGACAGATCCTTAACACAGACCTGGGCTGAGCTGATTTTCACAGTTTCCAGCATATCTTTGAGACTGGAGAGTAAGAGAAGACTCTCCCCGCTAAGAGACTAAAGGCGAAATCACATTGCACCCCCCATTTTGCACCCTAGGCAGCGCCATGTCATTGGTGGAATGGTTCAAAAAATTTGCATGGTCCCATCCCATGCCCAGCCCACATGGGCAGGTCTAAAAAAATAAAAAATAAAATAAAATAAAATAAAATAAAATAAAATCACTGCAACCTTTTACTGCTATAAAAACCCACTGCTGCTACTATAAAAATTAGGCATTTAAAATACCTAATTTTCACATGTTTCTGTTGTGCTTTGATGGGTTTTTGGACCACGATTTAAAAATAAATACTGTGGTCACCATTTTGGATTCCCCCCCACCGCATGGCATGGACTTGTCTGGAGATGACGAGGATGAACCCCCCCCCCCCAGCCTGGTGCAAGCAGCCCAGGACAGGAGAGGGGGGAGGCCGGGGACCCCCCCCCAGAAACCACCCCTCAGGTAGGTGTCCTCAGGCAGGCATATGTTCGCCTGCTTTTTTGGCCGGGAGTCGGGTTTTTTTTTTTTTTTTACTTTTAAAAACTTTTTTCGGTGCTGCTTGCTTGCCAATGGCATTGCGTGATCGCCATACCATGAACGACAACGAAAAACCCGACCAAATTTTTCTTTTGTCAGTTCGAGTTCGAGTTCTGACAGCTTAATTATCGTTACCGTTTCCGTTGAAACGACAACCGACGGAAACGATTTAAATGTCTAATTGTGATTTCTACTGAACCAGCTTGAGAGACCATTTAAAGCCTTAGGGACCATTTGAAGGTGATATGGATTCATTAGCTGATTAGAGTGGGACATTTTGAGCCTAGAATATTGAACCTTTTCACACTGTTCTAATTGTCTGAGATTGTGAATTTGGGGTTTTCATAAGATGTATGCCAGAATCATTATAATTATACCAAAGTAAGGCTTGACATATCTTGCTTTGCATGTAATGAGTCTATCTCATAGATTACTTTCACCCTTTGCATTGACTTACTGAAATAAATGAATATTTGCATGATATTCTAATTTTTGAGTTTCACCTATATTGTCTTTTGTTGAACCATGCTGCCCATTATCCCTGATTACTGACTAGAGCTAAAAAGACCAATAACATTCAGGCAGCCAAATGTTTTCTATCCTTAAGTGATACTCATACAATCTAATAAACTTATGTAATGCTTATCAGCATCTTTGTTGTCAGTTAAACAGAAGAAGGAGAGCAAAATGCTTACCACAGGTTTTAGGATGAATGCCAAAATCCTCTTCACAACAATGGGAATACTGTAACAGTTTATCTGGGATTTTAGATTTGGATCAACAATATCTCCTTTGCTGAGAAAGGGAAGGAAAAAGAAAACCCAATGCAGAATGGCCAAAGGACAAACTACTGTGGTGTCTCAGCTGGCTAGAACACTAAAACTGTTAGCTTCAAAGTGGGCTGTTCAGCAGTTTGAATCCTGGGTGCCACACAGTGGAGTGAGTTCCCATTGTTAACCCCAGCTCCTTCCAACCTAGCAGTTCGAAAGCATGTAAATGCAAGTAGATATAAAGGTACCACCATAAAAAGCAGGAAGGTAAACAGTAGAGATGGGCATGAAATGAACATTTAGTTTGTTTCATAATTTGTTATTCATTTCATTAGCTAATGAAATGAATAACGAAGGGACCCATAAAAAAAAAGAAACAAAACGAAATGGAAATTTCTGTTTCATTTGCTTTGTTTTTCATTATCCCCTCCTAGTCCCACTCCTACCTTGTCCGCCACTGGAACTCCAGTGGAGGTGCTGGCCCCAAACCAGCACCTCAAAAAGCCCCTGCTGGGGACTTTTCAAACCAAAAATAAATGAAATGTAATGAAATAAAAAGGGGCATTGACCAGCCCCAGGAGCCACATGGTCAGCGCTTTAAAAACAAAACAATAAATAAATAAAAATAAAAATAGAAGCACCGACATGGCCCCATGCAGTCGGCGCTTGAAGGGGAAAAAAGCCCCTGCCACATGGGCCAGGATCACCCACCACCACCACCACTGCCCATTAAGTCCACCCGAACCAGTTTGGCTCAGTTCGGGTTCGTATGATTTTTTTTTTTAAAAAAATTGTATGAACCTGAACCTGAACCAAACCGAAACAAGGGTGGGCCCAAAACAGATGAACCTGAACCATGGGTTTTCTGTTTTGTGTCCACCTCTAGTAAACAGTGTTCCATGCACAGAAATGCATTCAGCTATGCTGGCCACATGGCAATGGACTTGCACAACACTGGCTCTTTGGCTTAGAAACTGAGATCAGTGTCGTCCCTAGAGTCTGACACAACTAGCAAACATGTGCGGGTGGAACCTTTCCCTTTTAATCACTAAGTAGGAGAGGGCTTTACAGCCTGCTATAATTGGCCTTTACCACTAACTTGATCAGCAATGTTATTTGAGACAAGCCATTTCTCGTTTTGTCTGCTTGCTTCCATTGTCTGCTTTTGTTGATAGCCATCTTCATCCTCTCTTATCTTCCTCCAAGCAGTAGGCCTCATGATCTCCCACTGGCTCAAGACTCCATTTTCTCACCATCTTCCCACCATTTTCCCACACTGTACTTGTAAGTAGATATGTCTTTGTCTACCTGATATTTTTCTATAGTAATTTTATCATACAAGGTGCTAGTTAGTGTGCAAAAGAAACCAAGGGGGGCTGATGAGACTGAGCTGATTTCACCATATTCCTGTTCTTTTTGTTTCCTACCTCATACTCTAACTAAAAGAAAAAAGCCCCAACTCCCCAATAAATATTACTCAACTCCGACTGTTGCACTTTGAAGGGTGCACATCCACTACCCAAAAAGTCAAAACTAGACTATGGGTGATACCTTCATAGGGTATTTGTACACGATCCCTAAACTCCGCAGCAAATGGCTGCCAGCTCCGGAGCTTACAATTGTTTCCCCACCAGCTCCGGAGTTTGCAGGAAATTAAGTGTGACCACGCCCACCTAAGCACGTCCCAGCGCACTTTTCTTGTACCTGCTCTAGGAGGGTGAAAATCCCCAGGTCCGGATTTAATCTGATGAGTGAGGGGCTCTCCTCGCTTCTGTTTTTTTTTTGCCTCCCGCCCCTTTAAGAGAAGGGGCGGGAGGCAAAAAAAAAAAAAAAAGAAGAGAAGGAATCAGGACTACAACAGGAATCCGGGCAGCTTTGGAGGCGAGCCTGCATTTTTTCCTCTCTTTTTTCCTCCCTCCCCTCATGCAGACAGGAGCAAGGAAGTGAGGAGGGGTGGGGACGCAGAAAGAGCAACAAACCCCCAAGATCCCTGGTCTGAATTTAAGTGGCCAGCAGATCTTAGGTTGCTAGTAGAAAAATAAAAAAGTGCTGAGCTTTCAAGAACACAAAAAGTTCTCTTTTTCAAAGCGGAGATGACTCTGCCCACAATTGGCCCTGGGAAAGGGCCCAGTAAACTTCCCTGCCAACCTGAGTTAAATGGTTGAATAATCTGATTTTTCGTATAGGCAGAATAAATCAATAATCTGATTCATTTCTAAAGCTTGTAAGTTCTTATAGTTGCCTAGCTTGATATGTTCCATGTTTTACAAGTGGACAGTGATTCATCTTCTTCTCTGTGTGTTTCCAAATGGTATTTTCAGTTTCATATAAAAACAATACATCAGGGAGGCTCAGATGAAAATAAATGGTTCACTAAGCTGCTGATATCAAAAGAGCTACGCTAAGCATCAGACTTTGCCAGAGCAAGAACAGCAAAACTAGCAAGCCCCGGCTATTTTCAAATACTGTATCTCTACTTACAACTTCCCCAGTAAAGTTACAGCTCCATCAGCATATAGACCTCGAGTGAACAGCTCATCAACTACATAGTTGATGCGAGGAGGATCAAAAGGGATAAGCTATGAGAAAAAAAAAAAACAAGAGTTTTGATGGTAATAGGCAAGATCATATGAGCTGTACACTATTTGTCCCACTTCCTGAACGTTTTAGAAAGTTACTTGGCAGTATTTTTTTAAAGAAAGAAATCTTCCAGTGCTTTCTGATATGTGCATAATAGGTAGGTAGAGAAGAGGTCAAAGAAATGTACCGTATGCCCCGAGTTCTGGAGCAGATGTTTGGTTTCCCGAACAGCCCTCCTCATGCTGGGAGACGGCTCAAAATATCCATCATCTTCATAGTATCCGATGCGGAGGAGTTTTGAACTGGTATAGATCTGGAGGAAAACGAGAATAACTGTTGTTGACTACTGTTTATTGAAGGTGTGAAGGTGTTTTTAGCTTGTCATGTACATAATAGGTGGGCATTAGTCAAAGGTTGAATGAACATCATCCAAAGGTTGAGAAGTCACATTGGCCTGCCCCTGTTTGTTAGACTGCCGTGCATGCTCTCAAGTCACCCCAATCCAAAGTTATTTTTAAAGTATTTTTAAATTTTAAAAAAAAACAGCACCAAGAAATAATTTTTCCATCACTGCTCTTTTTCTTTCTACTTTAAAGGATGATCCCAACTTACAACAGCTAATGGAAGCCAAAACATGACAGGACTGCTCCACACACAAAAATCTAAGAGGCATAAGGGGAAATAATATCGCTCATTTGCTCACCCGTGCACACACACTTAATTTTAGGATGCTGCAGGTTGCTAGGATCAAGAATTCTTGGGGTGGTGGTGGTTTCCAATTAAGCCTCTTGTGGTCACATATCGTCTGCAAGTGACATGCTATTAACTCCTGATTTATGTATATCAACCATGTAAAATCTTGTTGAACTAGGATCATTTCCTCACTATAGGCCAACAGATTTATGACAGAATTAGTAAGAATGTAACCTAAAAAGTGGGATTTGAAGGTGGAAGCTCTTTCTCTCTAACATGTTTTCAAGTTCCATAACAAGAAATACAAATTGATCAATACAGTTTGATTTATCAATACACATGATATTGAAGCTGTTTGAACAGATTAGTTCAATAATGAGCTTAACATCACTTGTTTGAATTACTAATAGATATGATGAAATAGATGATATTGGCATTGAGTAGTCATGGATTCAGAATGTTATCAAGCATTCCCAACAGTAAAACCTATTGTCATACAAGCTATTCAAAAAGTGGAAGGGAAGTAAACAATAGTGTCCAAAGTGGAGCTGTCCATGGTGCTAAATTATGTTTTTCCTTGCTCACAGTTACCTCTTCGTTGAAAGGCATGGGTGGCACTGAGGGGTCCAGATGGAATAACTCATCACATAAAAGAGCCTTCATGCATAGAGCCAAACTGTCCACATCTCTTGCCATTGGACCAATTGTTGCCGTGACTGCAAAGGAAATCAAGAAGACTTTTCCTTTCGATGCAATTGTATGATGTAATTTGCTAATGCTGTAAAAAGTGGGAAGGTAAAAAGAGTTCTGTGTGCAGGAATGCATTTGGTCATGCCGGCCACATGGCCACGGACTTGCACAATACTGGCTCTTTGTCTTAGAAATGGAAATGAGTAACACCCCTAGAGGGGGATAACACTAGCACACGTGCGGGGGGGAGGGACTTTTACCTTTTTTAAGGCAAAAAAGAGAATACAATGCAAAGCATGCTGATTTGAAGTTGTAGGCTTAAACACTGTTCAATCATACTGGTTAAAAGGAAGAAGAAACACATCCGCTGAAGCCTCTGGTACAGGGCAGTATAGCTAGACTAGTGGTTCCCAAACTTGGGTCATCAGATGTTCTTGGACTAGAACTCCCAGAAATGCCAACCAGGACTAAAGCAGTGAGTGCTGAAGGCTTCTGGGACTTTTAGTCCATGATCTTCCAGGGACCCAAGCTTGGGAACCACTGAGCTAAAAAGTCTGGTACAACAAAGCCAAAGAAAACTGAACGGTCTTTGTTCATACAAGTTACATCCCAAGTAGTCATGTGCTCTACATGGGCCTGTCTTTGAAGGTGAGCCCAAAATGTCAATTACGGAAGGGATTTGATGCTCAAAACATCAATACCAATTTTTTTTCATGTCACTACTCTATCTCTAAACCCAATGCACAGACCTCCAAAGCCCTGAAACACTTGAGGACAAAATATTTAAAGGAATGCCCATGTCTGCATTAGTCTGCCCTTGCTTTAAACTTTAAGATCAATGTCAGAGGTATATGCAAAGGCTTGCTATATATACCAGTTGTAGCATTTTAAGAGGGTTTTGAAAACACAGAAGTTTCAGATGGCTTTTAATTAGTGTGTACACATTTTTTAAATATCAATTGATTTATACTGTAATATGTAGTTGGTTATTTTTGTATTTTAAAGTTTTGTTATATTGCATTATTTACACATACACATTAATTTTCTATTTTGTACATTTTCTCTATGACCTTAGGTGTCCATGATCAAGAGTAAAAGGTCAAGGTTCCCCCTGCACATGTGTGCTAGTTGTATCCGGCTCTAGGGGTGGTGCTCATTCCCATTTTTAAGCCAAAGAGCCAGTGTTGAGCAAGTCTGCAGCTATGTGGCTGGCATAGCTAAACACATTTCCACACACAGAACACTGTTTATCTTCCCATTTTTATGTCAGTACCTGTTTATCTACTTGCATTTACATGTTTGTGAACTGTTAGGTTGTCAGGAGCTGGGGTTAACAGCAGGAGCTCAATCTGCTGCAGGGCACCCAGGAATTGAACTGCCGAGCTGCTGACTTTACAGCCAACAGTTTCACCACTCTAGCCCCTATAAGCCACCACACCCCTATGATCAAGAGAGTCACTGATAAAATAATGCATACATACTGCCCACATGCACTCAGGAATGGATGCAAGTTGCTTACCTGATTTCATGCCTGCTATAGGGCTAGCAAGACCAAGAGTGCTGGGATAGATGAAAGCAAGAGAAAGAAGAATTAACTAACAACATATTAAGGAGAAAGGGAAACTAGCACAGAATAAAAGAGCTATGTTTCAGTCACACTTTGTAGAATGAATGAAGTGCTTTACAATGAAGTACAACAAAAGCCTTACTTTGGCACTTTGTCATGTACTGTATTTTTCCATGTGTAAGATGATACTGTTTTCTAAAATCATTAGCCTAAAAATTGAGGGTTGTTTTATACATGGAATTAAGTCAAGCAGTTGCAAAACTGCCCATACCTTGTCTCTGCGGAAAGGCTTCCTCCAATCACAAGCCTTATGCAAGTGATGTCAGCTGATGCTGAACCCATCAACTGAACAGTGAACACGATTTAAACACATCCCGTTGGAGAGTGTGTAGGCCTTGCACAAATGCAGAATGTGTTATTTTATGTTTAAAATATTGAGGACAAGAGGAAAGGGGCCAGCAAGCTCCCCTCTTAAGGGACAGTATTTACCTTAAATATATAACATAGCACCCAAGAAGACTGAAGGAAAGTCATATTCTGCATTTGAATGCTTTGCAGCAGGGAATGTTACAAATATGTTGACTACAAACCAGTGCTTCTCTGAGACAGCTGGAGGGGAGGGACTGATCCACTTCCTTCCAGAAAGGGATAGAACTGGGCAAGGGGATGCAAGGCATTGCCATGGTGGACTGTGTTGGGAAGCAGGGGTTGGAGGTCTTAAAGATCCTCCTTGATACAATGGAGGCTCTTTCTTTGTACTCAGACCACCCACCTCCTCTGTGAATCTAGAGTGAGTTTTGCTGGTTGCCAAAGAGCCACAGTAGAATTCTTTGGCTGGGGTTCCCTGATCCTCCCCCCAATTTCTTATTTCATTTGATTGCCCAGAGAATATATGCTCTAACCTAGGGGAAGTAGCTGACTTAAATAAGTGGGAAACAGTGGTTGGTAGAAGACTGGGTATGCATATCAGGGCACCTTGAATCATCAGATTCAGAAGCTGCAAGGTGGGATGCCCTCTGAGGCTAACTCAAGTCACAACCAACTGGAAGCCAATGGGACTTGGATGGGAAATGGATGTGGAAAGAACTGCCCAAGTCATTATCATAGTCAGCATCTTAAAATTGCAGAGCTCAAAGGAACCCTATGGGTCAATGAACCCAGCCCGTGTCGAGGAGGCACCATGGAGAATGCAACTCTGAACCTCTGGCACAGGAACCAGATGCCTAATCACTGAGCTGTCCAGCAGTTCATGTCAACCCAGCCCATGCCGCACTATAAATTACAGAAGGTCCTCTAGATATGAGTTCACTCTTTTTGCTTGGGAGAGAAGGCCATGGTGGACACTAGCTCCTTGACCAAGTTTTCACAATATTGGGAGGATGCTGTGCAGGTTAAGGAAATTGAAATTGTTAATAAAGACATGTCCATTTCCATCCCATCACCTGCCATCTCATCACATTTTTTCTTGGGTGGAGAACCATGAAAAGGGATATTTCATTTTACAAATCATGAATTTAAAATTTTAGAGGGTAGTTGTTTTGAAAACCAAATTTGGATTCAGTGCAAGTGAGATGTTTCTTGTAGTTTTAGAACTATGAAGATCATGTACGTCTTCTAACAACAACAGTAAGTATGGACTAAGTCTAAATTCTTGAATCAGAGAGATTTAATAGTGGATATTGAATCAGTGGATCTACTTTAGCTGGAACTGGCGATTAGATCTAACTCAGTAACAGTAAAATCAGTCAATATTTGTTGATAATAATTATGATTTTAAAACTGAAGAGTTGATTACAAATTTATTGACTGCGGCTAGATTAATAATTGCTAGAAATTGGAAATCTAAACATGAACTATGCTTAGATGAATGGTACAACGCAATAGGGAATATTGTGTTAAATGATAAATTGACATGTACTTTAAAGATTAAAAAGGGAGAGTTAAAAAGAGATTTTTAAATGATATATGGGATAGATTTATTGAATATGTGCTTGTAAGAGATAAGGGTAAAGCTTCCACGTAACAATCGATTTTGTTCTGGAGGGGAAGATAATAAATGTAAATAAGAAGAGTAGTCCTGTTGGTGAAGAGGTGCACTGTTGTTGATGTTTGGTCTTTTTTGTAATTTGTATTTTGTATTTTTTGTATTTTGTATAAAATGAAAGGCATTTTGGAACTTAAAAAAAGTAAAATCAGTCATTATTTAGTGAACTAAAGAACTGCAAAACACTGTCATTTGATGTTTGCATTCTAAAGGAACTTTTCATATCAGTTCAGTTGAAACAGTCCACACTAGGGACTAAATGAATCCTACTAGTGTTCCGGTATCTGCCTATCCGCTGATTCCAGGACGCACCTCAGCCGAGAGCCCGTGGGCTTGAGTCCACAAATCCCACAAAAACTGGATGGCAGGCGGATGCTTCCAGCGACATCGGTCCCAAAGCCCAAGAGGGACCCTCCTGCTGCAATCAGTGCTCCTTCGCCTCCAGAGGAGCCTCCCGGAGTTTTCTTGTGATTCAAGGGATTTATTGTCGGACCGAAAATTAAGTTGCTGCAGTCATAGCTGGTAGGGACAAAAGTAGGCTGGTTGTTAGTAGCCATGTATCAGGAATGTGTCTAAGGCTAGCGATTCCCACCTTTAGCCCCAAATACTGGGACACACCTCTCCTGGGCATTATAGCTAGGGATTCTAATAGTTGCAAACCAGCAGCCCTGCTTCAAATCCCAACATAATATAGAATCACAGGGCAAGAATGAAATGGCATGTAAATAGTATCCATTAACCCACAAGGTTGGGGGGAGCACTGAGAGAACATCAAAATAAATGACCAGGACTGAAGCTGGTTCAAGATATTTTGCTCCCTGAAAGAACAAACCAAATGCACCACCTTGTTGCAAATGCAGAAACTAACCACAGTGACAACAGGACAGCATCCTGCACCATGCCTGGGCTTTATGCATGTTTAAATCTTGGCATCTGTCATCATTTTGACTATTAGGGAGGTGCCCAGCTATCTCTTTCACCACTTAGTGAAAGCCAAAAATGTAAGAAGGTTGCACCTATTTGTGCTTAGGGAACAGGGGGACAATTGCTATGTCATGAAAAATTATATGAAGCCTGAGTACCTTGACTGACATAGATCTAGATCCTGAGTATCATAATGCTTGACATAAATCTAGATCCTGAAAGCAGCTGCATAACTATAGATCTATGAAGTCACCTGTCAATGTTATTCTGCTCTCAGCTAGTGGAAGGAGTGTCAGGTTTCTCTCTACTTTAGAGATCAGCACAAAACAGAAATATAGTGTTTTGTTTTATTTTGTTTCTTTAGTAGTGTTGTTTCATTTTGTTACTAATACATTTGTAAAGTAGTGTTGTAATGAAACACTATGCATCCCTGGGTCCTATAGGCACCAAAATGGCACGGGAACTTCCTCAATATCTTCCCTGCAAGCCCCTGACATTTGGAGAAGTTTGGGGGTCAGGGGGCTGAGTTATTAAACTCCACAGGGGGTGATCCTATGGGAAAAATCATTATTGTATCGGGAAACCACAATACCTGCCACCACGGGTAAGCAATTAGTGGCTTGGCTTCTTTCAATTAGAATTATTTTCTCCTAGGTGGACCCTCTTTGGAGTTTAATAACTCAGTCCCCTGACCCCCGAACCTTTCCAAATTTCAGGGCTTACATGGAAGAGTCCAATGATGTTACACTGCGATTTCCATGCCAATACATGGCTGCAATCCATATTTTCAAGTACATAAACATAAAAAAACATTATGTACTCGAAAATACAGATCAGAGGCATGTTTTGGCTTGGAAATAGCAGGGTAGATTTCCTGTAAGCCCCCCAATTTTGGAGAGGTTTGGGATTCAGGGGGCTGAGTTTCATTTCATGTTGTGATAAAACGCATCCCACCGTTTTGATATATAACAAAATGATGAAACAGTGTTTTTCATTTTGTGCCCATCTCTACTCTACTTTTTTATTGCTCATGCCATCTGCTTTACAGTTTCTTTAATAACATTTCAGCTTTCTCCAATTTTTCTGTTCTTTGATTTCAAATCCAGAAATAATTTCTTGTCAGCCCTGGCAAAAGAGTTTCTCTCACTCTTTCTTATCTACATGAAAGAGCTCAGGTGTCTTCTTGTACATACATTTGGAAAGAGAGAGAGAGCAATAGGCGTATGTAACTGAATGAAAGCCAAAGCTTACTTGATCATGCTCTGTGGGACGTTGGTTTTCACAAATGGGATGGCCCCCTGTTTCTTCAGTACTTTCACTATCACACTGTCATCTGCCTCCACTCTGCTGAGAAATTGCACCAAGCCCCCTGTAGAAATGTGGCCCTTTCCGGAGGGGAAAAGAAAAACATAGGCAGCTTGATATAATAGGATCATTGAGTCTCATGCTGGGAAAGTCTGCCCTCCAAGAACACCACAATGAAGCCTTGTTCACAAAATATGCACAAACAAATAGTTTAAACAATAACTACCAACCCCCCAAACATTCCTTGATGATTAACCTGGACGGGAAGGAACTGTACAAAACAAATACAGTGTTCCATCCTATAAAATAGCTTAAACATGTGGAGAACCATGTCCCTTTAGGTGCAAGTTGGAACCCGCCTCTCAAGAGAAATGAAACTTGAAACCTGCCACCTCTGAACTAAATTTGCAGTTACCATTTTGAAATTTACTTTTAAAAAGGGGAACCTGCTACATGCCCTGGTCCATGAATTCTGAACTTTTATGTTTCTTCTCTCCCTACCCAAGCTCTGTGATGCCCAGCCTGATGAAGATTCCTGAAGAAATGGAAGGTCAGCTTCTGCTTGTGAGATTTTAGTGGTCTAATAAGCTTATCACCCACCCTTGGCTATGGATTGTGTATTTGAGAACAGTTAACTGAGGGAGACAGTTCTGTTGTTGAATATATGTCAGCCTCTGGCACAGAGGACAAAATGTCTGTGTGTAGAATAATCCAAGGGGAAAATGTACAAGCATTCTGAGGCATTTGTAATTCTTGAGATGTTTCTGCTTATTTCTACCTTATTTGGTAAACAGACTAAAATTTAATTGATTTTATTTAGTTATTTATTTATAAGACTTATTAATAATAACAGCTAAGTACACTAATGTAAACCAATATAAATCAAGACAAGAGTGCAAAAACTATTAATTGGTATGGTAACAGACAGAGGCATGGAGTATAATTATAGCAGTACAAGGATATAAACACTAGAAATATGATGAACTACACTCAGGGAATGCTTGCTTAAGCAGCCAGGTCTTTTGTGTGTGTTTAACAGTACCCAGCATAGGGGCGCTAGATGATATCTGGGATTAAAGAATGCCACAGGCTAGGGGCCACCACCGAGGAGGCCCGGGTCCTGCTTTTAGTTTTCTAGGCCTCCTTTGATGTCAGGGCACTCAGTTGCCCTGCCTGGGAAGAATGGGTCAGTGTCTGTGGTAAAAGGCACTCTGTCAGGTATTTTAATCATTATTTATTTCTGCATGATGGCACAACATATATGACATTGAACTTTTTATTTTAGAAAAACATATTCACACACACACACACACACACACACACACACACACACACACACACACACACACACACACACACACACACACACACACACACACACAATTTTCCTGATTCTGACTTGGAAAAAACCCAAAAGTGAAGGTACTTTGTCTCATAGGTAGCGTGCCTTTTTGCTTTCAAGGAGCAGATTAACACTTTTGAATAATAAAAATGATACTTTCTCTTCCATATTAGTACCAGAATATCATTGTTAAATAGAGCCAGTTCAACAATGAAATGAATGGCTGAAAAACATCTGCAATGAAGAAACATGCTGGGCGTGTACACACACACAAAAATGGAATTAACTAGTTGCAAATAACTTGGCATCGGCAATTAATTTATTTTTCCCAATAGTTATGATATAAATAATTTGGATTATGATTTCATTTAAGAAGGTCCAGTGGACTTTAACTCTGTTCCAGTGCAACTGTAGACTCTCAGTTACTGTCCAAAATACTGCTCCATAGCCAGAGGAAGGGCATGGTGTACCTCAGAAGATAACTGCTCGTAATGAGAGAGTCACCACTTAGCGTCCTCATTGCTTGCCAGTCAAGTAGTTTGTCATTCAACCAAGAAGCCAAGTAGGGGTTCATTACCTAGTGACAACTGACAATGATATGTTACACCATTTTCCTTATGCCAGTGTAACCATGGAACAGGATCGTTAAAATAATTATTACAGTACAGTGGTCCCCCACCCTTTCGCGGTTCATATACTGTGGTCCCGCTATATCGTGGGACCACAGTATATGAAAAAAGCCCCCTTGGGTTAAGGGGGAAAAGACCCGTTTCAGGCCTCCCATACTTACCCCCAACCTGGGGCTGCCCTGAATAGGCCTGCGAGGGCCTTCTCAGGCCATCTGGAGGCCCCAAAAGGGCATCCCTGTGAACCTGAAGTGACTTCCGGATCACCGGAAATCATTTCTGAGGCCTCCGGTAAGTACAAGAGTCCCCAGCTAGGCGCCCCAGGGCCGATCTGACCTGCATCCGCATATTGCGGATTTTCAATTATCGCGGGTTGGGTCAGGTCCCTAAACCTAGCAATAGGTGGGGGATCACTGTACTACACTATGGAGATTAAGTCTCACTCAATTGTGTTGGAGTTGGGATATCACATGGCCTGAAAGAAAAGCTTTCAGGTGTAGAAGTTGTTGTTTTGTTTTGAAATAAAATTAAATAATCTTTAACATTGTAACTCTTGCCAGCAGCTTTTGGTGTGTGTCCCTTGAAATATTAAATACAATTCATTATTTTTTAAAGACAGATAAAGGGCCAAAGGTTCAATGGTGAGTGTGAGCTTCCTGAAAGACAAAGAGGGAAGCACCTTGCATCCAATGTGATCCTTGATGCTGACAGGAACTCCATAGAGCAAACCTTTTTCCTTTTGCCTCTTCACCTCCTGGAGCTGTTCCTCACAGTTGTGAATAAAATCCGTCACACAGTTCACCTCCTGGGTCACTTCAAGAGCCTGGGCACAGAAATGGCAAAATCCATTGAAAGAAAGGAGGCAGATGGGAAAAGAGAAACCAAAGGGGACAGGAAGAAGAGGAAACTCGTACTGTACCCATAAAAAGAAAAAGAATTCTAGACAATATACTTCTTTAGGTTTAACTTCTTTGGTTTAACTAACAATTGGTTCATTGTGAAGTTAGCAGTAAATTATGGTCCTTCCAATTCGCTCTAGAAAAGTTATGGACTATACCTCACAGAATCCTTTAGCCAGATAGCTGGGGAATTCTTAAGATTTTTAACCCAAAAATATAATTTTTCTGATCTATGCTTTTACTAGACCTAGTTCACATTTAAGTGCTCTGGATTTTGGGTTCACTTCAATCTGGACTGATTCCAAATGGCACTGTCTGCAGTTGCTTGGTCCCTCCTGTGCGCCTGTTGGCATGGCTCTCTGAGCCCTATTGCATTTAATTTATAATGGGACAGCCGGACCTTTGTTTCTAGACATGGGTTCCATCTCCCCTTCAGAAACCAATTCATAGTTCTTAAAACTGCCCTTTCTGAAATCACAAGTGACAAGTGTGCAATGTGCATACTTTCTTGTTTACCTGCAGTTGTCTAGAGAATTTGAACAGTCTGATTTATTATTTCTCTGAGTATATACACCTCTGACATTATCAGGGTGGTATTTACACAGTAGAGAAGACTATATTATTGGTCTTGGATTTTGTAATTGAAAAGTGATGACAATATTATGGATTGCATGTCAGACTCATTACATTGCAGTAAAAAAAGATGTTGCCTTGCTGCACAAGGGCACTTTTGTCTGCATGGCAGAATATTAAGGCTGCTACTGCCAAGTAATTTTTACCCTAAGCTTCCCCAAATAATATACCAAACAATTCTTTTTTCGTAGCAGACTTTCAAAGAATACCACATGCTGAAAGTTGAATCTTTCTATGGTTACATTCTTGAACTTACTGCCATTGTCATTTCTCACTATTGCCTTATGGCAAATGTTTTTGGAAGAAGCTTGCTACACAAAATGGCTGGCATTTACCTTGCAAATGTTTTCTGCTTTAAATAGAATGACTGCATGTGCACTCTTACACTACACTAGGGCAAGAGCACAGTAATCTGGAAGACATGTATAACTGGAAAACATGCACATGCACATTTGCCAAAATCCTATTGGTGATTCACTGCAGTGCAACTGCAATTGCATAAATCGTGGGGGACTTGCCACTAATTATCTAGCTGCTGTCATATGCCAGTCATACAATTAAACACAAGATCAGGAATGCAATTAGCAACGTGTTACATGGACATGATTGATACAGTTACATTTAGGGTTCCCCCCGCACATGCATCCACAATAGGATTCAGGCCACTATGATGCTCCGAGAACAAGACACTGCTATTTGACAGTTTGGTTGGAGATAGCCCTCCAACAAAGAAGCTAAGTTGATTAACATGTGTGATGGGTAGCTACTTTGGTTCCCATTTAGCATATGAAAAATGTCAATTATCTGGCAATCCATTAAAAGAAGTAAAGCAGCCAGGTTGCTGTCGAAACAATACCAGTTTCTCCTGTTGCACTCACCTTCTTTATGTAAGCATACAGAACACTCTCTGGAGAA
Source organism: Phrynocephalus forsythii (assembly GCA_029282475.1). NCBI lineage: Eukaryota > Metazoa > Chordata > Lepidosauria > Squamata > Agamidae > Phrynocephalus > Phrynocephalus forsythii. Next base: position 60,411,716 of record JAPFRF010000005.1, read on the forward strand.
AGTGACTCGTCCTTAAGTTTCATGGCCAGTTCTGTTAATGGCAGGGAGAGGATGAATTCAGATTGAATCCCAGGATTCTGCAAAAAATGGAGGTCAGAGAATTTAATCTTCATACGCTGAATGCGAGGTCCTAATTATAAAACTGACGTATCCACAAGCTCAAATGGAGGAATCAAAATAAAACTTCATCTGATCACTATCTGAAACTGCTATCCTTTCCTCCTCTGAGGCATAAGAAAATAGATGCAGTCCCTACAGAACTCAAGGGAGGAAACAAGCAGTTTCCATTCCCTCTACTTGCAAAGCAAGATGGTTAAAGCGAGGGTTATTTTGGAAATCACCCCAAAATAAGGCAGTGCTTTCTATGTCCACTTTCCCCCTAGAATAATAGCCCTCTTGCCAAGGAACCAGGAGTCCAAGATGCAATACCATGTCAAAACCAGCCCTTTTTTGTTCTCCTTCCAAAGCCTCCTGCTTACCTCCAGGCTGGAAAGGGACTACAGCATTTCTTTTACATCCTGAGCAAGAACACTCCTTGTATCTGAAACATTTTATCTTTGGTCCAATTAACATTTCACCTTAGAAGGGCATGGCGTCTCAGCAAGCTAGAGCACGGAAAACTGTTGGCTACAAAGTCAGCAGCTCAGCGGTTCAAATCCTGGGTGCCACGCAGCGGAGGGAGCTCCTGCCCACCTAGCACTTCGAAATCATGTAAATGCAAGCAGATAAACAGGTACCGCTGTAAAAAGCGGGAAGGTAAAACAGTGTTTCCTTGCAGCCATGCCAGCCACATGGCCACAGACTTGCACAACACTGGCTCTTTAGCTTGAATAGGGAGATGAGCACCACCCCTAGAGTGAGACAGGATTAATACGCATGTGCTGGGGGAACCTTTGCCTTTACCTTTACCATAGAGGATGAACTAGTGTTTTGCAGGATGTGCTCCTACAGTCCCATTCAGATTTCTAGTTAGGGCAATGAGACAGCAGAGGCTATATTTTCAAAGATGTGTTCAATCATGTTGTAGACAGTACAGTTGTACTGAAGTACTAAACATTTGCCATTGCTCCAACAAGAACACACTTTTGAATGGGAGACTAATGCCCAAAGTCTCAGACAACAGAATAGTAGTAGCCAGATTGGTGAAACACTAAACTACCCTCTGGAGAGATTTGTAGAAAAAGCTGTTGGGAAGCAGCCTCCCAACCTTGCATCTCCCTAAAACGGGGGAGGTAAGGGGGGGATTCATTTCCTCTGATCAGAAGTAAGGTAAAGGTAAGGGTCCCCCCCACACACACACACATGCATGCTAGTCGTGTCAAACTCTAGGGGCGGTGCTCATCTCCGTTTCCAAGCCAAATAACCAGTGTTGTGCAAATCTGTGGCCATGTGGCTGGCATGGTTGAGCGCATTTCTATGCACAGAACACTGTTTTACCTTCCCACTTTTTACGGTGGTATCTATTTATCTGCTTGCATTTACATGCTTTCGAAGTCGAACTGCTAGGTGGGCAGGAGCTGGGCTTAACAGCGGGAGCTCACTCAGCTGCATGGCACCCAGGATTCAAACCGCTGAGCTGCTGACTTTGCAGCTGACAGTATCAGTGCTCTAGTCCACTGAGCCACCACGCCCCTCTATCTGATCAGAAGTGTTAAAGAGTAAATTTGCTCTTCAAGGATCTAACTGCTGATGGCAAGGGAATGCTTAGCACTATCCCAACTTTCGCAGTCGAGGTTTACAGATAAATAATCAAAATCCTCCCTGGGATTGTATGTCCAGCTTCATATGCTGTTATGCTGTCTAAACTGCCCACTATACCACACTGGAATCCTTTGGGGGTAGTTTAAGTACAGCATTTTATTGTAATGGTAAAGACAAAAAAAGTGGTATCTATTTGTCATTTTTCTTTTAAAAGTCAGCCAATAAGGATGGAAAGGGGGGGGGGAGAGGAGGGATTATATTATTATAACACATATAACTTAACCCTATTTAAATGCTGCCCCCATCATAGGAGGGTGAACACTCCCATTACTACCTGCTGCCTATAATCCCAGAGGTTAGATTTAATCAAGGCTAGTTTGACAATGGATGTGGCAATTCCAAGCAAAGATATTGCACTGATGTTTGTCCCCAAGGTTCCTGAGCTGAAGTCCATGACTTAATGGAAAAATACACATCATCGTATCGTATGCAAATCAGTTTTCTGCCATCTATCTATCTATCTATCTATCTATCTATCTATCTATCTATCTATCTATCTATCTATCTATCTATCTATCTATCTATCTATCTATCTATCTATCTATCATACCTTACATTCCTTACCTTAAGAAAGCTGTTCCAGGCCATTCCGATTTTGACTCTTTTTACATGCCTATGCTATCACTATCTATGCAACCAAATTTACATTCATGAACAGACTCTACACTTTCATTGGGGACCTTTAGCTGTTTTTCATGGGCTACTAACTTTAAAGTGACTAGTCTGAAGTCATTTTCTTAACTTTCACTTTCATGCTCATTTCTCATTTCATTGACTCCGAGCAAACTTTGCAGGCCATCAGGAATATTGCGCTATGACATTGTTGAGAAGGCCCATTATGTTACCAATGATTGTAATCAGCAAGTGCCTCTCTAAAAATATCCTCAAGAGAGGCTAGTCACTCTTTCTTGGTCTGCCTGAGTCAAATGGGGGAGGCTACCATGTACAAAACACCTGGAAGAAAGGTGGGCTATAAAGGTAATTAGGCAGAAAACTAAGTTCTTCAATTGTGGAATTATTTTTACACTTAGACTATGCCTGCTGTATATGTAAGCCATTGAAGACTGGGGGCTCACATCAGGCTTCTTGAATGGACCATACCTGAAACCAAGCCAGGTAACTGTCTCCTCCAAACAGAAGCAAAGGCTGATTCCATACACGAGGGCAGCACACATGTAACCAACAAATAATACAGTGGCACCTTGTATAAAGGAATTAATTCGTTCCAAATGAAATTATGTTAAGCAAATTTTCCTTTATACAAATTCCCATAGGAATGCATTGAAAACGGAGTGATCCCATTTTTATGTTGTACGGATTCTCCCCATAGGTGATTATGTTAAGCAAATTTCCTCTATCTCTGGAATTTTTTATGCTGTACAGATTTTATGTTATACAAGCTGTTTGTTATGCAAGGGTCCACTGTACAACACAAATACATGGAACACCATATTGAGCTCTGACCTTCATGGTACTGACAAGGGATGTTTAGTTGGGAACTTCCCGTGTTCAGTGTGGGTGAAGTTTATTTCCTGAGAGTCTGAGGAATTAGGCTTTATCCACAAATGCTCAGCCTAAATAAAGTATAACTGCTAGTCTTTAAGGCGCCAAAATGTTTTTGGTTTTTTTGTTTCATGCTCTAATTTTTGTTTGTTTGTTTGTTTTGAAATGTGGTATTTTTATACAGATAAACATGGCCACATCTTTGAAAACACCACATTCTGTGGCATAACGCTAACAAGAGTTGAGAAGCTTGGGATCCCCCACCCCAAGGTAAAATAGCAGCATACAGTATATAAATAAGTTATGGATGCTAGATGTTTTGAGGTATCAGTAGAGATAGTTTTGAGATATCCCTGGAAGCACAACTGGAATTTAAAGGTCTGCTATTTTAGAAGACATTGTTCCCTTTGAGATTAACATTTTTTTAAAAAAACTTACCTTCTGTTTTAATTTCCAAATCACTTTTTCCATTTGCTCCAGGCTGTCGTCTCTCCATCGTCTGGCCTCCTCCATCTTCTTCTGGATACTTCTGTGTGCTACCCATTTCCACAGCACAATTGTGGCAGCTGAGGTACAGGCGACAGCAAGAACAGCTGGAGGATTTATTTTCTCCAGGGGCAGGAGCTCCCCAAGCTTCTCCTGCATCATGACAACTCACGTCTCTGCCTATTGATGTCTGTTCTGACTTCTGAAACTCCGCAAAAGCTGGGGGGGGGGGGTTAGGTCTATTTAAGCATTAACTGCTGACCTTCTTCAGAGCGTAGGAGATTCTCAAGAGTCAGGCTGTCAAACTCCTCCAAAGCCATTGCAGAATATGACCTTTGATCTGGTATGGAGTAGCTTGATTGGGAACTTCTTAAGTGTTTGGAGCATAATTTCTTTAAAAATGCCTTAATGCAAACGCCGCAATGCAGCAACTACACCAAGGGACACTTCTTGATTTTAATAGCTTTCATTATTTCAAAATCATTATTGAAAAGCTTGGGACACAATCTGCATAGTTTGCTTCTTTGTATTAGGAAGCTTTCCTCCACTCAAACTGAGAATTGGGAGAGTGAGAACAGACAAAAGAAAATATTTTTTTACCCAGTGTGTTGTTAGTCTGTGGAACTCCCTGCCACAGGATATGGTAATGGAATCTGGCCTGGATGCCTTCAAAAGGGGATTGGACAGATTCCTGGAGGAAAAGACCATCACAGGTTACAAACCATGATGGAGATGTGTAATCTCCAGGCTTAAAACCAGGGCACTTCAAGGGCCAGATGCAGGGGAGTGGTATCTAATCTCGTGCTCTTCCAGACACATTTGGTGGGGCCACTGTGAGATACACGAAGCTGGACTAGATGGGCCTTTGGCCTGATCCAGCATGGCTCTTCTTATGTTCTCCGTAGGTGTGCACAGGCAGAGAAGGTGCACTATAACCTGCATAATGTGTAAATGGAAGCCAAGCTGCAAAGCTTCAAGGGACACATTTACCATACCCCTTTTGCACATGCATACAGTACATACAGTGGTTGAGTAAAATCTCTCTGCCTATAAGAAAAGCCTTGAACAAGCTTTATGAACTGCTCCCCCTAACCTCCCAGCTCCTGCTTGTACCCGTTGAGCACTCTTTAGTAAGGCTATATGGAATTTCCATTTAAATAAATGAAACTACCTATCATTCAAAGGATCAAGGTATGGAGAGAAAATTAGGAGTTACACTTTGTGTTTTTGTTTTATTTATATTTATACTGATCAGTATCCTATTGAGCTTTGACTAAGCCGAGAATCCTGACAGCATGGGAATGTGACATTGCACCAATTCCACAAGTGTTTGCCACTAGCAAGTGATGGTTGATTTTCTTCATGGAGACCACTGTTTGCTCAGTGCTTCCACAAGTGGCTGAATCTTGGGTGCTACACTGGTGGGACTATATGCAGAGGGAAAACTAAATAGGATTCTGGATGGTATGTTTAGGATTTCCTCCAAAACGCTGTTGCTTGGACAGAGGCAAATCATGTGATTAAAACATGGCAGACAGGATCACTCAGACAGGCAGGATGTTGGGAATATTAAAATGACACTCTGGATCCAGGTTGGAATGCAGTGCTTACTGTTTTATTCTTTCAGACAGAAGAGAGACAGAAATGTTGGCCACGATTGCATGTGGTGGAAAATTGAGGAACATGAGTCACATCAGCATGGTTACTAAATTTGCTTTCCGGCCCCGTGGTCCCGGAAAGGACTCCTGCATTTCCAACAGTTTGCCGCCATTAGATATGCTGACTGAGGATGATGAGAGCTGCAATCAACATTATTATCTTGAGAGCTAGAAGTTCCCACCTTGTTTGAGAGTACAACTACTAAGTGAAAAGCCACCATTTTATCACACACTCCCACCACTTATATGTTTACAACCATAATCCAGGTTTAGGTTCATGGTAAAATGCTAAAATATAATCTGAAATTTATTTATTTATTTATTTATTTATTTATTTCCAAAAAAAGTAGCCACCCCACTACCAAGAGGTCTCTGGGTGGCATACAACAATGTATTAAAACTATAAAACAATAAAATTATTAAAACTATAAAATACAGCAGTTTAAAACATACAATACAAATTATAAAACCCCGCTGCTCATGAGTCCCCCCCCCCAAATATGATTAAAATGCTGGCCGAACAGGAAGGTCTTTGCCTGGTTCTGAAAAGCCAAATGTATTGGCGCCAGGCAGATCTCCGTAAGGAGGACATTCCAGAGTAGGGGGGCAATGGCCGAGAAGGCCCTGTTTTGACATGCCACCCCCTTATGTCTTTGAGGGATGGCACCTTTAGCTGGGACTCCTGGCCTGATCATAGAGTACGGGCAGGCTCATATGGAAGAAGGCGGTCCTTTAGGTAACCAGGTCCTATTTGTTGCATTTTTATCTTCAGATGTTTCTATTTGGATAGCTACCTTCTATGCAAGAAGATGGATCAGGATGCATTGGTTTGGTTGAGTTTGACATGCAAAGTTCATCCAATCCCCACTACATGCTCCCTAACAATGCAGAATCCACCCCCAGTCCAATCTGGCAGTCTTTCTATGTCTTTGAAAACATAAGGAGAAAAGCACTACATGGAATTAACTGCCTAGTCAAAAGCAGTGATGAGGTGCAGTTCAGGTCTTTCCATGTAAACCGTGTTTAAATACACTGGATTCTGCCTGAACATAATGGCTACATCCTATAGAGAGAAACTCAGGTTAGTCAGAAAGATAGGTGAAAGGATGCCAGGGAACAGGGGAGGATCAGCAAAAGAGGAATCTGGAAGTTGAGTCATGGCAACTGGACCTCTTTTTCCTGAGAAACTGAAACATTTTGCTGCTCATCCAAACAGCTTCATCAGAGAATCTTCACAGACAAAAGAGGAATGGGAACATTTTGAAGTAAACAGGCATAATATATTCTAAGTATGTAGGAATAAATGTGAAAGATTTGAGGACTGAAAGGTAAATAAAAGCAAGATATAAAACACAAATATTTACAAAGAAAATAAAAAGCTACCTAACTGGGTATTTTTAAAAATAGGTTTACTATCTTTTTTCAAAGAAACAAAACAATAGAGCTGGGTAAAATGGTGGGAAAACAAATATATTTAAGTTTGAACAAGCTAGTTACAGAGGGACTTTGGCCTGTCTCAATTCAGGAAAACAGTTATTCATTTTCCAAACTGAAATCTGATTCCAACATTTCAAATATTAACCCACTTCAACACCACTGAATGACTTATTAATGGACTGTTGCCCCAAGTCAGTAAAGGCAAGGAAAATTACTCTTCTTTGTACAATTGTTCTCCCACATCATCTTCAGGAACAAAGGAGGGGAATACCTTTGTTGGACCAGTAGTACATTAAAAATAGGTGAATGCTCAAATATGGAAAGCTTCAGGATGCACACTGCTGTGACAACTTGTCCCTTTGCTATCTCTGTAGGCAAAGGGTTGTTAACCGTTCGGCACATTCTTCTTTGCACTTTGTGGAAGCATCACAAAGTGATTTGTCCAAGAGACATGGCAATCCTCTTATTAGAAGGCCTGGAGGTGACATTTACAGTAGTCAAGACACTAAGCAACAACATCAGTTAGAGGTAATTAAAAATACTACTTAGTGATTAGACAAAGACAGAGGTCCTTAGTGACAGAGCGATGACAAATTTCCCTCCTATAGTTATAGGTTAACCCAGCCATGTCCAAAGTCAGGCCCGGGGGACAAATGCAGTCTGTTTTCAAATTTCAACCAGTCAGCAGTCTCTTCTCCAGCCTGTCACAGATTCCCACCAGCTGGCCCCTCCCCATACCAGATGGAGATGTCAGCTTACAGTTTTTTGGTTTGCCTGTCCTCCCTGCCTCCCTCTTTCTCCCCAGCCACCTGCCCATCCTACTCACCCCACCTCCTTGCAAGCCCTAGAGGCTTGTCCAAAGTCCAGCTTGGGGGCCAAATGTGGCTGAATGGTCAGCCCCCACACATTTTCACCTCACCAAGTCTGGCCTTTCTTGTAAAAAGTTTGAACACCCCTGGGTTAGTCCCATAGAGGTTATTCTGAATATTCTCATAACCAAATATAAAACAATAATGTTGTGCAGTCGTCATGTGAAATCCAGAAAGCAAGAGAGAACAATAACCTTCCAAGACCTTTCTTTTCACTTGAGTTTCCATTTGTCCGTTTCTCCAGCCCTAAGAGGCCGCTGTAGCTCAGGCGTAAAAACACTTGCTTTTCATAGAGAAGATCCCAAGTTCAATCCAACCTAGAGTCCTGAAGAACTGCACAATAGAGGTGCCAATGCTGAGCCAGATGGGCCATCTGACTCTGTTAAGGCATTTTCCGATGTTCCTCTTTGGAGATGTTGTGTGAGAGTGCTGTATGTATCTGAGAGCCAACATAGTGTAGAGCAGTGGTTCCCAATGTTGGGCAACCCAGGTGTTCTTGAACTAAAAACTCCCAGAAGTCTTCACCATCAGCTATGCTGGCTGGGGTTTCAGGAAACCGTAGTCCAAGAACACTTGGGCTATCCAAGGTAGGGAACCGTTGATGCAGATGATAGAAAGGTGGACTGGAATTCTGGAAAAGGGGGCATGGAAATTCATTGAGGAGTGGTGTTGGTAAAACCACTTGTTAAGCATAGCACACATTTCGAAAACCCTATAGGAGTTTCCATAACTGAAATGCGCCTTCTGTAATGACAACAGTGCAGGGAGTAGAACCCACCTTGTGAAAGTGTTCCACAGCCTTAACAACAAGACAGCCAGGGCACTGATATCCTGCACTGTATAGCAACACTATGAAGAATCAACCACCAGACACACAAAAGCATTTTATATATTTAATCAAACAGGCACCCAACCTCCAAGATTACCGAAGGCCTTCTAGAGCTAAGGGCAATGTGCCAGCTTTCTGCATCTCAAGGTATCTTTGGTCCTTCCTGAGTCAGCTTCTCCACTTCTCTCATGAACCGGAGGCAAAGCTCTTCCTGCCATGGCAAGGCCACACACTGGACAGCCACTGGGAATCCTACGGCCCCTTCCACTGCCTGCAAGGACAAAGCACAGGAGGAGCTTTTTGTATCAAGTGTCCAAAAGCATCTAAAACTCAGTTCTTGCTAATGTTATGTGCAGCGGTGTAGTAGACCCAGGGATCATAAGGTCAAAGGCCCAGGACCTTCTGCATAGCAGGGACTATGACATCATCTGCCACAAGCCTCAGGCTTTCAAATGTAACGGCAAGGAAAGGAAATTGATTTTCCCAGGAAAACTATGTTGTAGAAGAATAGCTTTGTAACACCAAGCGCTTGAATTATCTTGAATGAGCAGTTAAGAACCATCCACTTTAGGAGCTGCTCTTCATTTGCTGATACAGACAGGTTCAACTGCCTACATTTTTGACTCTCCTTGGAGAAGCTGACTACAAGGACTGTTGTGACAGGCCTTCCAAATTTGCCATGCATCACTGGGGACATACCTTCACAAAGAGCTTGTCCCATATGTCATTGTAGTATCCCCTGTGATTTTTCAGTTCCTCCTCATCTTCCTTGGTCACTGTTGTGACAGGTACCACTCCGGCAGGAAAGTCCAAGTAGTTGTACAAGACAGTGTAACTTGTAGCGACTAGAGAGAGAGAGAGAGAGAGAGAGAGAGAGAGAGAGAGAGAGAGAGAGAGAGAGAGAGAGAGAGAGAGAACAGCTTCTTCGTTTCTTTTCACAATGTGATGAGTAACTATGAGAGAAACTACCACACGATCTAACTTGGACAGCTCGAGAACAATGGGAGTACAGAAATTCATAAATGGTGAGCCTAGCAATAGCTGCCAGTCACAAGGGCTGGGCTGAGCTCAGAAGCAACACATTTCTTTATGGCAATTGCCTGGAAGCATGAACATGAGTGCCACCATCTCATGTTCAGTTTGTGGGCTTTCCAGAGGCCTATGGGAAGAAGACAGCACAAATTCTGTTTGTGCAACTTCAACTTGCACTGCAAACATTTTTTGTTGTTGTTGTTTTTACTTAAAATGCTTCCAGTATGAAGCAGTGATAGTCGCTGTGAAAAGGGTGAGCTACTGAGACTTAACTGATTCTCTCATGCTTCCTCTGCATAGTTATAATGTATTTTTGAAAAGGGGGGTGTGCGCACCTGTCAGAGCCACAAAACTAGACTCTCCGAAATGGATGTGTTGCCTGAAAAAGGTGGGAACTGGAATACACAGATGGGAACTGGAGTGCAAGGTTAGCCTGCCAATAATAATACTGTATATTGTTTTATGTCACTTTAATATTATTATTATTATTATTATTATTATTATTATTATTATTATTATTATTATTATTATTATTATTATTATTATTATTATTATTGTGTTACTCTTTTTTGATTTTATTGTATAAATAGTTTGACTGTGTTAATTGTTGTAAACCACACAGAGTGACATCGCTGTCAGATGGGTGGTATAAAAATCCAATAAATAAAAAGAAAACCAGATTCTCAAGTAGAAAGTTAGCATTCAGAAGACTGCAAGTCATCTGTAGACATATAAATACCTAAAAGGTACTGCTGTATGAATTCTTACCAGCAGGGTTAATCCAGATCTGCTCAGTAAGCATTGTTTGAACGAAGGAGCAGCGTCAGCTATGCTTGCAGTAGAATGCTCAACAACATGCTTGTGAAACTGTATGCTCGGGAAGGTGGAAAACATTTACCCTTTGGGTCTACAACTCCCAGAATCCCAAGTCCAATGTGGCCACTGGCAATGTTGACTATGGGATTCTGAGAGCTGCAGGTGGAGGTGGGGGGAATGGCATGTTTTTGGATGTTGTATGCAAGGCAACCATTTTCATGCTTCTCAGCAACTGGAGAAGGCCTGAGCCAAGCCATGGATTGCCTTGAGGTGAATCAAAGAAAGAGTTTCTATTAAGGTTTAGTCAAGAAGTAGTAAAATATTTATTGCTGAGCGGCCCTGGGTTTAGGAACCATTTCACAAAGACAGATATGCACATGTGTGTATGTGTGAGTGAGTGAGTGAGATTAATTTCGTGTTCAAGGTATGGGAAACCGCAGGGGGTAAAGGGAACCCCACAAAAAGGTGGCACAATTGTCCTACAGTACACACAACAGAAGGCATGGAGGCACATTTGATCAAGAATGTTTTCTTTTAAAAATTGTTTCTGAAGCAAGAAATTATTTGCAATGAAGAGGAAAACTGATCTTTAGTAGGGCCATAAGTATCTGTTCCTAATTAAGTTAGATCTGGCCACCATGCTATGTGAAATACATTTCTCCCTTGAACTGCATGGGTCTGAACAGCACAATTCTGGTTACATAGATCCCCCCCCCCAATAAATAAATAAATAAATAAATAGTCATTGAATACTGTGACCCTAGCGGTATACAAGTATAATAAATAAATAAATAAATAAGAACTCCATAAGTTCAACACTGAAGGCATCAAATTGGTTTACCTGCCTTCAAACACATTTCTAATTCAAACGCAATTGGATACGTCTCCTGGGAACCCATGAGAGGGCCTTCTCTGCTGCTGCCCCAGACTCTGGAACTCCCTCCCACTAGAGGCCAGGACTGCGTCATCCCTGTTGTCTTTCTGGAAACAGGCAAAGACTTTTCTCTTCAGGCAAGCTTTCCCTGAATGATGAACTACCATTATGTGTCTTTTATATGAATCTACAGGATCACATAGACTTTGTGTTTAATACTACTTATAACCTTTTGGGTTTTCATTGACACTGTTTTCAATGTTAGTTTCCATCACTCATAACTTTACATGGAACCTTACTCCCCTTTAACTGCTCACATTCTCTTGTATCTTTAATGTAATGTTGTCCATTAATGCTGTAAGATGTCCCTCAATTCCCTGTTGTCAATACTTGAACTTGTCTTAATTGTACTGGACTGTATATTATCCCTCATTCTGTAAGCAGCCTTGGGTCCTTTTTCCAAGGAGAAAGGTGGGGGTAAAAATACTCGAAATATATAATTCACACTCTAGATCAGGGTGGTGGTGGGGGTCATAAGGACCTTTAAGGAGTGTTACACTTGGTACTGTACGGAAAGGATTGTCAGTACTATGGAAGAGAACTCCAACAGGGAGAACTCTTTTCTCTAAGTGTGTGTATGTATGTGTGAGCGCATCAGCTGTTTAGGCTTTGTAGATAAATTTTGGGGACATAAGAGTTAAACATGGAGTTTGAGTAAAAGTGTGGTTACACCAAGATTAGATTACTGCTGCAACTTCAACATGTTGCACAATTCTGGCTCAGAAAATCAGGATATAATGTATCATAGCATTAAAAAATACTCCAAGATACATCAGTGTTCTCTGGATATCTGATTTCCCACAGAACATGGAAGTACCTGATAATTTTCCAGGGAATCCACTCTTAAAAGCAGGTCCCAGTTGAGGGCAAAGCATCACATCTAGATCCAGTTTCTTCCATTCAGCAATGAATTCCTGGCGGTATTTCTAAAGAGAAGACAGAAAAGGGTGGGCACAACAAAGGGTAGGAGCAGCAGCAACAAGCAGGAATACAGCTGGGATTGAAAACATGGGGAACCCCCATTCAGACTAAGGGAATGAAATTATCCAGGCAAAATATTTTGAATTAAGTTGAGTGCAAAGTGGCAGGTGCCCCAAGGGGTGAAAACAGAGATAAAATAAGAAGAGCCAGGCAGAGGTTTAAGTAGAAAAGAATGTCTTAAAAATCCATTTATTTATTTATGTTCTACATTTTGAAACCTTATGCCTTCTATGGGCCCAAAGTGACAAACATAGGTCTTTCTGGCCATGTACCTCCCCTACAGATTCCTCACAACTCTGTAAAGTATACCAGGTTGTAGGAACTACAACCTACATTGCTTCCACCATGTTCAATGCCCCACCCACTGCTCTGTACAGGATCTCTGCAGCAATCCCTTCTACTGCTGCAACCTTATAATAATAAATCATTCTCTAAGGATGGCTTTGAAAGTAGCCACAGTCTTTGTTATGTAACATGTACATAACAGGTGGTAGCCCTTTCCAAAATACCTTTTCCTCTTGGATCCCCTACAGTTCTGCAGCTGGAAATGTGGGAGTCTGCAGCCTGTTAGGTTCATTCAGGATCGAGTTCCATGTTAAAACAAAACACAACTCAACCCCATTTCTTCTGCTCAGACCAAGGATGTCAGGAGCAAAATGGGTAGCCATCGTTTCCCACTTATGTTCCAAGATGGATGGAGGAACAGGAAAAAGTGTTTCACAAGCCGTGAGTCTAGCTGATGGGCAGCACTGCTCAGGGTTTCAGAGCTGGCACCTTCCCAGGCGTTCTTGACAATGATAGGGACTGTGTGTGTATTTTTCATCATGGATGCTTAGGCTCCCAGGAAAACTGGAATTACACAAAGCCATGGAAATGCTGACCTGGCTGTGTGTGGACTATAAATGCTCAGCAGACCACAAGGTTATTCCTGCATGACCGTCATTCAGAAAGACATGCGCACAATAGCTTCAGAGGTTCACTGAACCACAGGTATTTTAAAAGGCCAATTGGGGCTGACACAGAACACGGGCAAGAACTGAACCCATTTGCCAAATGGGTTTTCGTATGACAACTCCATCCTTTACCACAAATGCTGCTGTCCTTTCTTGAGGCAGGGAACATTGGTGGCGTGAAGCTTCCAAAAACAACAACACCACATCCTTTGCCCTTTCCTTGACTTTTATGCAGCCACGAACAGGCATCCAAGGAACAGTCCTACAATGGTTACCTCAATTTCAGCATGAAGTACCCAAAGCTCTTTCACGGACCTAAAATTTAAGAGAAGGTAAGTATGAATGAGGAAGAAATGGATTTGACTTTCCATTTTCATCTGTGTTTCCTTCCTCAACCTGGTACCCTGCTAGACTACAAATCCCATCATCCCTAGACAGCATGAGGAAAAGTGATGCATGTTAATAGCAGACCTCGTTAATAGCTTGGTGAATAACCATACCTGCTGTAATTAATACAGGGACAAAACAAAACAAAATACAGTGGTACCTTGTACGTATAAAGGAATTAATTTGTTCCAAATGAAATTATATTAAGCAAATTTTCTTTTATACAAATTTCCCACAGGAATGCATTGAAAACAGAGTAATCCCTAATCGCAACCATTTTTATGTTGTACAGATTCACCCCATAGATGATTCTGTTAAGCAAATTTCCTCTATCTCCGGAATTTTTTATGTTATATAAACCATTTGTTATACAAGGGTCCATTGTACCTACAATGAAAGGAAGAATTACTGTCATTTTTTGGCAATTCACAGGGAGCCATTTGCAGGGAAGACTTGCTGAAGTACAGGCAATGAGTACAAAACCCACCCCATGCTCACAAATACCTCCTTGCATAGTACACCTCCAACACATGCACAGTTCCTAACCAAGCCTTTCCCCAGTTTTTCTAAAGTAGCCTTTCATTATAGCATCCTGAGGGAATGATTAAGAGCAGTCAAAGAGGTCAGCGGTTTAGGTCTCTGGCTGTAGAGCCAAAAGATGTGAGTTTGATTCCCCACTGTGCCTCTTGTGGGTTCAGCGAGCCTGTGTGGCCTTGGGCAAGCTGCACAGTCCAAGGGCAGCCTCAGTAGAAGGGAGTGGCAAACCACCTCTGAGTACTCTCTGTTTGGAACATCTCGGAAATGGCTGCCACTGTTAAGCAGGAATATTTTAAACTCCCTTTTTTGTTGCAGAAACCCCAAAGTATGAAAACACTGGCTTCTGATCTAGAATGGAGCCTTCAAAATTCTACAAATTTCAGTGCTTTTTTAAAAAAAGTATGTTCCTGGTCCTCATTTTTTTGGCAAGAATACAGATACAAAAAGTTTCTCCTGAGACAGCACAGCAGACAAAGATATATCAGATCACATTTTTAGAAAGGTTTAGGAACTCCAATTCCTCTCTCCAGTACCCAGGGAGACTTAAAGTATAACTGTCAACACAATTTGAAGAAGGACTTTCAACTTTCTGCCAATGTAGCCTTACCTCTCAGTCATATTTCTCAATGCTTCTGATATACGAGGACTCTAAAGAAAGAAAAGAATTGGCAATGCATGTTAAACTAAATATTTGGGGGCATGTTAATCCTAAACGCATGCTGACCCAAGAAGCAGACAACCTGGCAGTAGTTTTCCCATTTTCCACCGTCCCAGTGGTATCTACTGCAGCTCACAGTGAATTCTTCAAATTAATCAAGGTCAAATCAAAGCCAAAATTGTTCATATTTCTATTGTTTATGTGCCGTCAAGTCAGAACTAACTTATAGTGACCCTAAGATAGCTTTGAAGGTAAAAGTGAGACATTTAAGGAATGGCTTTACCAGTTCGATACCCACCCTGAGCTTCCATGGCTAAGCAGGAATTTGAACCTAGGTCGTTGGGGTTTTAGGCCACCCCTCTATCCACTACACCAGGGAACCTTTAGCCCTCCAGATGTTTTGGACCACAACTCCCACAGTCCTTTAGCACTGGCAATGAAGGCTCGGAATTCTAGGAGTTGTGGTCCAAAACATCTGGAGGGCTGTTCCCCACCCCTGCACGACACCATAAAGGATGTCCTTCATATTTCTGGACCCAACCTCAAAGCTCTGTTGTAAAACAGCCTGGAGCTTCTCCACTGCAGAAAACAACAGCCTAACATGGAGGAATATATATGACGTCCTATTCTTCCACATAATTAAAGTCTCCAAAGGTGGTGGAGGAGATCAATGACAGGTGTCTGGAAACCCAGTCCTATACAGTAAAGAAGCCAAGCCGGAGGACAAGGAAAGAGGGATTCTCCTGAAATCCCAATGCAAGGAAAAGTGCAAAAAGGAAAAGGGGGAAGAGCACGAGAGGCAGGAATCAAGGAAGAGAAGCTGAGTAAAGATCTCCAAAAAATTGGATGCAACAGCACAAGCAAATCAGAGCAGATTCATGAGAGACAAGCCTTACTATTGGTCTGATGATCCAGGACAGGAGGTGTCGCAACCAGTTTGGTGATTTGGCTATATAGAGTATATCTTTTATTTTGGGATCAGCAGACTCTCCTTTGCTGAAAGGCAACCAAGACAATCTGATTCCATCATCTTCACAGGGAATGTTATTTTGATTTTATCTTTTCATTTCCAGCTCCAGGACTTTGACAGACACAGTGGCATTGCTACGTGTGGTCAAGTGACATTTGAGTTATAGTGACTCAGCGGGGTTTTCAAGTGTTGTGTGAGTTATTTAACCAGCAGTTTTTACCACTGCTGACCCTTAGTCAGTTTCCATGGTCAAAGATTTGAACCCAGGTCTCCTGAATCTTAGCCTGTCACTCTGTCCACTATACCACACACACCCGTTATTGGAATTCAAAGACTTTGGCTGCTTTTACACGACCCCTAAAATCCGCTGGCAACTTAAATGCAGATTCCCCCCCCCCCAAAATGTGGTTTTTGTTCTGCTTCCTGTGTTCCCACCTCCCGCACTCTGATTCTATTGCTTCTGTCTGCAGTGAGGGGAGAGAGAGAGAAAATGCAGGCTCACCTCTGCCTGCCATCGGCAGCAGCTAATTGTTCCAGCCTGTTAGGATTCCTGTCTGTTAAAAGGGGGGGGACCCCAAACAAACAAACAAAAAGCGGAGGAGGGCCAGGCATGCAATGCTTTGAAACAGCAACAAGGAACAGCAACAAAGATTTTACCTCCTCCAGACCAGGTACTTGTAAAATGCGCTGGGGTACGCTTAAATGGGCGTGATCATACTTTATTTTTTTTAAAGTCCACTGCTGGTGGGAAAACAATTTTATGCTCTCCATCTGCGAGCATTTTGCAGTGGATTTTAGGGGTCGTGTAAAAGCAGCCTTTGTTCCCAAAGACTGCAGGATTTAATCTGTGCTTTGAGGAAAATGTGGTGGTTAGAATTAAACTCAATATGTATTTCTGCATTTAGCATAGGGTTTCCAGAAAAGAACAAGAAGATTTTTTTTAAAAAAGTGATGCAACATTGGCTAGCATCTGAAAAGGTTAAAATGTGATCCACAAGGAATGTCTTGTTGAGTTAAACAAAATAAACATCTAGTGAAGCATCCATTTTTAGTGGCAGCCTGCCAGAGGTCCTAAGAAGACTACGAATAGCTTTTCCAGTCTCCATACAAAATAATTTGGGGTCCTGCACAAATTCACATATTTTAGTGCTCAAACATACTGCCCGTACACAGTTTATACATCAAGTTGCACAGAAGAGGCAATACTACAGACTTCCACTTCTCAACTCTCTGAAACACTCCACTTTTATCTAATCCCTGTTCTTATGTTCACTTAACCTTTACTCTACCTATATGATGATTCACCTGCTTACGCAAAGACTGCTAACTTTGCTTAGAAGATTTAAAATATAGCTCTTTGCCTAAATGTGTTTGGGAGTCCAAGAACAGCCACTGGTTTACTGCTGTCAAACTATTCGCTGACAATAGTATATAGATGAGAGGATAGTGTTTTGTTCTACAGACCATGTTTACCTCCTATATAAGAATATTTGTTTGTCTATATATATTCTCACAATTCTGATTATAACAATGCTTTCCAATCAAGGCAGAAATTAGGGTTACTCGTTGTAATTTCCTAGTTACCTTCCTGCCCTGCAAAAATATTCCACATTTTTTGGAAGTTTAAGTGTCACTGATGCCTACCCTAAGTTATCCAGTAGTGTTTTTTGCAGTAAATATCAACACAAAACATGCACTTGGCTTCTTTGCAGCCTCCAGATGCTTGTTTAACAATCATCTCACACACCTTTCATCTTGCAGGATAATCATTCTCCTGACAAATGTTGTGCTTATGATGCATGCAAAGATGCATTGTTATATTACAACTATTTACATCGTGCTGTATTTAACAATATGCTTCCCTAATTCAGTTTTTACTCTTTTAAGATCTAGTGACATGAGCATTTTCAAAACTTTGTTCCTTTTTATCTTCCTCCATAGAAGATAATTTCTACTTTTGAAAGAAGGCATTTCCTGCCTTTTGTAACATCTTTGATGCTTTTCACTAACCATGCCGACACCCTCTTGGTTTTATTTATACCTTTCCTAATTTGTAGCATACTCTCTGGCTGAACCTGTATTCATCAGTTTAAATACTATATTATTTTAGATGCCACTGAAACCCCATGCTACATCCTATATGGGTCTTCTTTTGGTCCACAAGAGCTGCAGAGTCTCTCACAAAGCTGAATCAGAAATTATTTAAAGGGTCAGAAGTTTCATACAATTCTATTTCATCTGAGATGCCTAGATGCCCTAAGCATATCCGATCTCGCCTGATCTCGGAAGCTAAGCAGGGTCGGGCCTGGCTAGTACTTGGATGGGCAACCACCAGGGAATACCAGGTGCTGTAGGCGCCTGGAGTAGGAACTGGCACGCCACTCCGGTATTCCTGCCAAGAAAACTCCATGGACATGAAGTCACGAAGAGTCGGTCACGACTGTAATGACACAACAACAACAAATTTCATCTGCAGCAGCATGAGCCACTGCTGAGGCACAAACATATGTCATCTACCAAGTGGAAGGGTATAAAAAGTAGTCTCTTCATTGCTTCTCAGCCTTTTGGCTAAGATCAAGTGTAGTAAAAAGTAGTTCATTTTCCTGCATCAGAACATAGTAAGCCATACTTCTTCTTCCACAGATGATGATAAAAAAGAACATAGTCAGAAAAGAAGAAGCAAGTTTCTTTATACAAGGTTAGCCCTAAGGTACTCTCCCCCACTATTCCATATATATGACTGTTTACTGAATACTCACAAACTTTCTAGAAATGTGGCACCACCGTCAGCAAACAATCCCCTCATTCCAACATCAAAAATAAAACGTTCCATGTGAATCATCTGGAAGGGGATCAGCTAAAAAAAGAAAGCAGAAATAACAAAATGAGGACATTTAACATTGTAATGACACATTGCTCTCCCCCCCCCCCAGCAGGCTGGGTACTCATTTTACCGACCTCGGAAGGATGGAAGGCTGACTCAACCGAGCCTGCTCCCTGGGACTGAACCCCAGGTCGTGAGCACAGTAAAACTTGAAGTACAGGGATTTAACTACTGTGCCACGAGGTGACAGAAGTGACAGAAGCAGAAGCAACACCAAAAAGTATAAAAATAGTATTTATATATTGTTCACTGTGGCACTGGATACCCAGTCAGGCCTTTTCTCCATATATAATTTCCTTTGATGACTAAGTATGAGCACAGAGCAAAGTGGTCTGTTAAACTGATATACATGGAAACAATTTCAAACTACTCTAGGCATAACAAACATCTAGAAATCCAGGCATGTCCTACAAACCTTTGTTTAATTAAAAAAAACCTTCTGATGACAAGGTAATTAAGAGAAGGCAATTAATAACCAATGGGCTCCTAAGTTTTCTCAACAGTAGCAAATGGAGAATTAAACCATAGAACGATTTCAGGGGAATACAGTGGTACCTCAATTTACGAATTTAATCCATTCTGAATTCATGATCTTAAGTGGAACTACTCTTAAGTCAGGGTACTATCTAAAAAACTGAAAAAATAAGTTACAAAAATAAAAAAAATTGTAAGTCAAGCAGACCATATCTAAAATGTGTGGCAGTTAAAATGCCAACAGTTTTCCGCTCTTAAATTGAATTGCTCTTAAGTCGAGCTGCTCTTAAGTCAGGGTACCACTGTACTCCCAGTCCTATGCAATCCATGGGTCCCTGGGTGCACACACTGTACAAATACAATGGCTATAACAATTCAATTTCAGAGCTAAACTACACCCAAGTAAATGGGCAAATATATTTGCCTAAACATCCTCAAACATTTTTGTACAATCTAATCTCAGTCTTAGAATCACAGACTTAAGCTGGAGATTCTGAGGGGTCATCAGATCCAGCACACTACCAAAATAAGGAAATACCCACCTAAAGTATTTCTGGCAGGTGGCCATCTAAGCTCTGTTTTAAAACTGACAATGAAGAATAGTTCCCCTCCCTGCAAGGGAATCCATTCCTTTGTTGAAAATCCATCAACATTATTTTTAATGTTGAATGGAAATATGCTTTCGTGTAGTTTAGATCCTCTGTTAGAATGTGAGGACTGTGAATTCCCCGGGTATCCCCCGATAGTGTCCTGTTGGCTGACCCTTCCACTCTGAGAGCATCACTGGATTGTTTTGGAATAGAACAAAGAAGAATCCCTTATCCTAAATAGCTCAGTGGCTTAGGTCTCTGGCTGGGGAGCCAGAGGCTGGGAGTTCAGTTCCCCACTGTGCCTCCTTGAGAGGGGTTGAACTCGATAAAATCCATAGGGTCCTTTACGGCTCAACAGTCATATCCCACTTCCCAAGAAATATTCCCCCTTCACCTCAGGCAAGTAAAATGTCCACTGAAATGACTGGAAATATTTTGCTTGGGTTCAAAACCATGGGGGATTTTTGTCATGCCTTACATGCCTTCTGGCTGCTTGGGGCTTATTTCCTTCTATGCCTGAGGTGGGACAATGGGCATTCTATTTTTGGAGGGGTTTACATAATTTTGATACAGTACTTGCTATGTAAATCATCTCATGACTCACTAAGATAGGCAGTATATGTGCTGGATGGATGGATGGATGGATGGATGGATGGATGGATGGATGGATGGATGGATGGATTTTTCAGAAGCAAGTACCACAGAGAAAGGAAATAAATTTCTTCATTAAAATAATGACCCTACCTTATTGTCCACCCTCTAACTACAGTTGAATAACTCAGTCCTTCTATCCTTAGATGCAACAGCAGTGCAAATGGTAGGGATGTACGGGGAAGGACACATACCATGTGACCAGCCTTCTCCAGAAGCTGCTTGGTTTCCAGCACTGCTCGTTTCATTGAGGGGCTTGGCATGGTGAAAGAATCAGTGACATAGTATCCTATTCGGAGGGGATGACAGCTAGAGTACACCTGTAGCAATGAGAAAAGAGAAGAAAACTATTTCAAAAGGTCATTATCACAGCATATAAAAATGCTGAAAATCCCCCATCAGATGGGGAACTTGGGAGGGAGAGTGCATGAAGTACAAGTCTATGATAATCTATAGGGGGAGTGACATGCATATATGTCATCAGTGGCCTTCCTTGCTGACGGTATACAACCCCTGATACCCCAGCCAGTGGCCAAATTCAACCCTCCATGTAGGGCAAAGTTTTTTTTGGGGGGGGGAGGCTTTCCTAGCATAACAAGTAGCAGTCAGTTTTCCTGGACTTCAAAACAATCTTTTTACGAGCATTGGTGGGTTGGGTGGGGGCCTGAATGTAAAATGCAAGATATGCTGCTGACATAATTCTAAAACAAACATCGTAACAGGAGTTTGTTCCCAAATACCTCAACAACTAGATATAAACTACAGGGTGGCATCCTATGAGGCCTTGAGCAAATGCTGAATTACCTGAACAAGTAGATACATAAATAGGCCTTCAGAGGCCTTACTCTCCCAGGCAGTTTAGGGCTTTCAAGGCAACTACCTTCAGCCACAGAATTCTCTTCAGAAATGAACCAGAAGCCAGAGTGAACCAAACAGAACCTCCGTGGCAGAAGATATTCTCACTATGAACCCTCATCAATCATGACATGCTTTAAGTGGCTGCTTGTTTAAATAAAAGACATGGAAGGAACAAATCAGAGAAGGATTGGACTCCCAGCAACAACACACAGTGATCTGACTCCAGCGTGAATAAGTATCTATTCTGCACTTTGGGTATCTGAACCTGAGTACAGTGGTACCTTGTATAAAGGAATTAATTCATTCCAAATGAAGATATGTTAAGCAAATTTTCCTTTATACAAATTTCCCATAGGAATGCATTGAAAACAGAGTAATCCCTAATCACAACTATTTTTATGTTGTATGGATTAGCCCCATAGATGATTCTGTTAAGCAAATTTCCCATATCTCCGTAATTTTTATGTTGTACAGATTTTATGTTATACAAACAGTTTGTTATATGAGGGTCCACTGTATATATAAATATAAAAAAACAAATGCAGGAGGTGGCTGGCTGCTGAAGGAAAAGAGACCAAGAGTTCTTATTCATTGACTTCTGTGCAAGAAAAAGCAGTGTCCTCTATCTTCGCCTCTCTTACCTGGTCATTGAAAGGAAGGGGTGGCACGGTAGGATCCAGCCGGAACATTTCCTCACACAAAAGTGCTTTCAAGCAAAGAGCTAAGCTGTCCACATCCCTTGCCATCGGACCTATACCCACGGCAACTAGAACAGAAAAAGAACAAATGGCAGCCTAGGCAATTTGGCACTTCAGTCTTGGAAAACATTTTGGGAGCCCAAACTCCAAGTCTTCATGGACCCAAATTGCTGAAATGCATTGCCTAGAAATGCTACTTTCTTCAACAAATTTCTCCTAAGCTAATGTGGAGATTCTGAGAGTCATAGTCCAAAACAGGCAAATTATCATTCATTATCAGTCATCACTATTTTCAGCAATTTTTGTATCACACAAGGACCTTTGTTCTTCTCCAAGCAGTCACCAAATCTGACTATTCTGAGGCCCTAAAGGCCCCAAGTCTTGGAAACAGCACAACTGGTGCAGTCAAATATGGAATAAAAACATTGAAGTGCCACATAGTCATCTACTTCACATTCTACCTTATCTAAGCAAAATGATAGTCACCTACCTGATTTTTGTCCACTGATACTTGGTATAATTCCTTTTTTGCTTTGGGGAGGAGAAAGAACAGCAGAAGAAGAATGGTTTAGGAAAACAGTCAAGAGTTCAGATACTCAAAATGAACAATATAATCCTATTCTACCTAGGAACATACAGGTATTCTTAGGCTTAACAAAGATCTTGCTTCAAACACCACTGAAGCTCTCCTTTTCTGAACAGAGAACATCATCTTATCAGTATATTTATTTACATCATTTCTGTGTTGCCTTTATTCCATGATGGAAGCCTATCATATTAAATAAAATCTCTCTCTCTCTCTCTCTCTCTCTCTCTCTCTCTCTCTCTCTCTCTCACACACACACACACACACACACACACACACACACACACACACACACACACACACACACACACACACACACACACAGAGAGAGAGAGAGAGAGGGGGGAGAGAGAGAGAGAGAGGGAGAGAGAGGGAGAGGGAGAGGAGAGAGAGAGAGAGAGAGAGAAAGAGAGAGAGAGAGAGAGAGAGAGAGAGAGAGAGAGAGAGAGAGAGAGAGAGAGAGAGAGAGAGAGAGAGAGAGAATGTATGCTCATGACCCAGACCAAATTCGGGTCTGGAGAAGTGGAGGTCCAATATATGTCTTGCTCAATGTGGATGCGGGGGGGGGGAGCCCTGAAACTTTTTATTGACAAATTAGTGGATGAGATAAAGAATCAATGCAATTAATTTGGCAGGAAAAGTGAAAACTCAGAATCACTGATTTAATGAAGCCATGACATAGAATGTAGTTTGGCTCCTTCTATTTTGATTGTTTGAAGCCATTAATTTATTGATATGATTTTGGAAATGGATAACGGAAATATGAAGACTAGCCTGATATATAAACATATGTTAACCTGTTAGACTTTTAAAATAAATGAGGAAGTTAGGCAGAGATAGAAATTTCGATGTTTAAAGGTAAACTTATAAATCAAAATGTAACACCTTTAAATTTGCTCAGAAAACATCAACTTTAGTTATAGAAAACCTTTGAATTTATGTAACTCTTAGAAGAATAGAAAAATATGTTTTGTTAAGGATTTACTAACAGCTAGATTTTTTCCTTTTTTACCTTGCACAGTAATTGAAGAATTAAAATATTAAGACTGAGTATACTGCTAAAATAAGATAGGTTATTGCAATATTGTACTTAGTTATGTCTATCCTTTGTATTAGATCAAAATAGATATGACTATAGATAGATAAACTAGCTATGGGGGGAAAGAAATTAAGTATGAAAAGATGAAAAGATGTTCTAAGATGGGAAAGGAGGTTTGAAACACATTGGGTCGGAGTGTTGGGGAAATAGCTGTGATCGACTTATGTTAAACAACAGGTGATGAATAATATATGTGCTTTTACTGTGTAGAAAATAGGCTTCCGGTTTAATGGCCGACTGCATAAGATGCTAGGAGGAATCCCTCCGGGGGTCCCCAGAGCGCACAGGGGGTTTAAAGAGTTCCGCGAAGACTCCGCGAACTCTAATAACCTCAGGGGGTGCCCTGAGGGGTTGGGTATCGTCTGCGCTCTTTGCGGCTCTCCTCTCGCCCCGATCCGGAGGGGTCGGGGAGAGGATGGAGTTGCGAGCGCTCTTGCGATCGCTACCCCTGTGCTGCGAAGTCTCGTTGTCTTAGCAGGAAGCCATTAGCTACCAAGAACTCTATCCGTTTCTATCGGAGGAAGGAACAGCAGAGGCTGTTAAACGGCTAACTTGAAGAAAAGGATTATACCCGAAGAAACGAGAGTTGATTTGTTTACAACGGAATCTGGTTGGAGTGTGGTGGAAGCTAAGCCATAACTCTCCTTCGTGATACAAATTGAGCCGTGCGGTGGGGGTGGAGAGATACCCCTTCATTTACGAAGTGAGTTTGAACTATTATTATCTACATTGAAGTGGTGAGAAAATATGGGACTTGGGGAGTCTTGACCGAAATCTGCAATTCAGAACTGGTGTTTGTAGTCACCCCCTCTTTTTTTCTTTGCGAAAGGACTGAGTGAATAAAGAAGAACGCGGGGGGGGGCGGAGGAGACAGCTTCTTTTTTGAATACATTTCAAAGGACAGTGGTGCTTGGAGTTATTTTACATTTCCAAAGACCTCGGAGAACTGACTTTTGGAGTAACCTCCTCCCCTTTTTCCTTTTTTCCTTTTGTGAAAGGATTAAATACTTAAGAAGAATTTGGGAGACAGACTAAGAGGGGAATCTGTTTGGTTTTATATTCCAAAAGACTTTATTAGAGCTGGCGTTTCGAGTTACCCCCCCCCCTCTTTTTTGGGGGGGGGAGCTACCTTCGTTACTTTGGATTACTCAGTGCTCTGTTTTCTATTTTTGGGGGTGCTTCTGTGAGCAACTTTGGAAATATTGCTATTTGATTTTGGAATCTGTAAGAACTTTCCCTTCAGAGGCTCTCGTGAACAGGGACCTGCATTTTCTCCTATTTGAGAACTGTGTGGATTACGCCTTTGGAAGAAAGCTGAAGATATCCTTTTAATTCTTTCCCTTAATTTTTAATTATTAAGGGTTTTTTGTGGGTTTCTGCTTGTGCATTTGGCTGCAGCGGAATTGAAACCAAGTCATTATCTGTTGTTTTTCTGAGGCTGGAAGGTCGCATGGTAGTCAAAACAAGATTATTCTTCGCTGCAGCTGTGAAGGCGACTGGAAAGTTCATCTCTTAGGTTGGAGTGCCATCTGGTGGGTTATAAAAATTAATGTATCTGACACTGGTTAAGAAATTCATTTTTTATGTTGGAGCGCCATCTAGTGGATTTTGAAAATTATTGCATGTAAAATTCAGTTTAAACGCTGTTTGGGGTGGGAGAATGTTTGTTTACATAGAAAAATTCACAAAATTTGATAAATTGTTATTAATTTGATATGTGGGTAATTTTAAGTTAGAAAGGACAAAAGGAAGTTTGATTAAGCAAATCAAATATTATTGATGGTAAATAGGAGATTATTAATTATTGGAGCATTAATTGGTTAATTTGACTGGTTAAAGCTTATTATTATTTATTGATTGAATCAATTTGAATCAATGTTAATTGGTGATTAAATTTATGAAAATTGTGC
The DNA here is from genome assembly GCA_029282475.1 of Phrynocephalus forsythii. NCBI lineage: Eukaryota > Metazoa > Chordata > Lepidosauria > Squamata > Agamidae > Phrynocephalus > Phrynocephalus forsythii. Next base: position 60,437,277 of record JAPFRF010000005.1, read on the forward strand.
TCCATTGGAATAGAAGTTAATTAAAACTGAGGTGGCAGAGAAGAAGAAGATGACACCTTTAACACAGAGAAGAGACTCCAGAGAGGAGGGCAAAGAATGGGAAGGATTAATGATACATATAAGGAGAGAATTTGAAAAAAGCGAAGAAAGTATGGACAGGAAATTATCAGAACTAAAGGAAGATATGCAGAAACAAATTAAAGAGGCAGTTGGAGAACTATCAGCTCAAGTGAAGGATTTAACGGTGAAAACAAAGAGCATAGAAGCCAAAGTGAAGAAAGTGCAGACAGAGGTTAAACAATGCAGAGAAGAAACAGAGAGGAATAAATCAGGCATGACAGAAGTAATGACCACACAAACGAAATTGGCTGAGGAGCTTGCTTTTCTTGAAATGAGGCAACGGCAACAGAATCTTCGTTTTCGCTTGATACCATGGGAGGAAGGAGAAGATATTAAGGCCAAAGTAATAACTGAACTTGCGAAGTGGCTTGGGTGGCAAGAAGAAGAAGTAGCTGGTGCAATCTCCCAAGTGTTTAGAATAACAGTCAGAGCAAAGAAATTGAGAGCGAAGAAGACATCAGGTGATGTTATTCTGTCAATGACATCTATGGACGTGAGAGATAGAATTCTGAAACATAGTTACGACAACAGATTAGTGATTGAAGGACAACAGATCCTGATATTTAAGGAGATCCCTCTTTATTTTTTGAGAAGAAGAGGAAGTTATAAACCTCTGGCTGAAACATTGAGAAGAAACGGTCTGAGATTCCGTTGGGAGTTTCCGGAAGGCCTATCTTTTATCTACAAAATGAAGAGGTTTAAAATAACATCAGAGTCGGAGATAGGTAAATTTCTGAGAAAATATGGAGAAGAGCTTGGGTACAGGAAACCATTGAAGGAGGGGGGTAGACTACCTGAGGAGAAGGTGGACCAAGGTTCAAGAAGAGGTGAGGGTGAAGAAGAAGAAGAGGAAGAAGAAGAGGAGTTAGATCTCTCTGATGAAAAGGAAGGCAAAGCTGACTTAGCTATGGCCAATATTTGAATAGAGACTGATAAAAATATATTTAATTTGAAATCTACAATGGCGTTGAGAGTATTAACTTGGAATGTTAATGGTTTGAATGAAAAGACCAAGAGAAACAGAATTACGCATTTACTGAAGAAAGAAAACTTGGATCTGATTTGTCTGCAAGAAACACATGTTGCAATGAAACATACGAAGATTCTAAAAAACAAAACTTTGGGACAAGAATTTGTATCGTCTGATAAATTGAAGAAAAGAGGAGTTGTGATATATGCAAAACAAAAATTAGAACCTAAGTTGATAATGAAAGATGAAGAGGGAAGATTCTTGATGGTGCAAATTACTTGGCAATCTGAAAAATTCTTCATCATAGGAATTTATGCGCCAAATGAAAGGAAATCAGAATTTTACAGAGACTTAGAACAAAGACTGCTAGATTATATGGACGAAAAACTCTTCTTGATGGGAGATTGTAATGGAGTAATGATGCCGGATCTGGATAGATCCCAGAAAAAGAAAGGCTCAGAAGGGAAATTACCAAAATCTTTTTTTGACTTAGTCGAAAATTTTGGATGGACGGACATTTGGAGACTGAGACACCCAATGGAGAAACAGTTTACCTTTTTTTCTGAACCAAATCGGAGTTGGGGAAGAATTGATCACATATTTGTTCCTAACGATATTTCACATAGAGTGACGAAGGTGGAAATTTTACCTAAAACGATCTCAGATCATAATGCAATGGTGATGGAAGTTAAAACAAAACTGCAAGGATTATACCGCTGGAGATTGAATGAAAGTTTATTGGACGAGACAGAAACTTTGCAAATAGCGAAAGAAACTTTTAGAGACTATTTGGAAAATAACTGGAGAAGAGAAATACCAATAAACTCTGTATGGGATGCGAGTAAAGCTGTCATGCGGGGTCTTTTTATTCAAAGAAATTCATATCAGAAGAAACAAAGAAAAAAAGAAATATGAGATCTTAAAAGAAATGGTGGAGATAGAGGAAAAATTGACGGAAAAGCCAAAGGAACAGAAATGGACTCAAAAATTAAAGATGCTCCAAACCCAGTTGTCAATGGTTATCAATCAAGAAATTGAGTGGAAGGTTAAGATGATGAGACAAAGAAACTTTGAATCGGCAAACAAAGTAGGGAAACTGTTGGCTTGGCAACTTAAATGGAAGCAAAAACAAAAGGTGGTGAACAAACTAGTAGTAGATAAGAAATTAGTGGAAGACCCAAGAGAAATTGTAAAGGTGTTTCGGAATTTTTACAGAGATTTATACATGAAGAAAAAAGAGGATCCGGAACAGATTGATAGATATTTAAGAGAGAATGGATTGGAAAAAATTTCAACAAGCCAATTGTCGATATTGAGTGAGAAAATTACCCCACATGAAGTACAAAGTGCAATAGAGAGGGCGAAATCTGGAAAATCACCGGGTCCAGATGGTTTGACTGCAAAATATTATAAAAAATTGTCAGAAGAAATGTTACCAATTATGATGGAGGTGATGAATGAAGTGCTAGAAAAAGGAGTTATACCTAACACCTGGAAGGAGGCGTATATAACATTGATCCCAAAGGAGAACTTGGATGTGACAGATGTTAAAAACTATAGGCCCATTTCCCTTTTGAATGGAGATTATAAATTATTTGCCGATGTTTTGGCTAATAGATTAAAAAGGGTTCTAAATGAAATACTACATAAAGATCAAGCGGGGTTTCTTCCTGGCAGACAGATGAAAGATAATATGAGAAATATAATTGATATAATAGAATATCTAGAAGTCAGGAAAGAGAAACAAGCTGCTTTGATATTTATTGATGCTGAAAAAGCTTTTGATAATGTCTCTTGGCAATTTATGAAGAAGAATTTGGAACATATGGGAGTGGGAACAAAGTTTTGGAATGGTGTTAATGCAATATACAATGAACAGAAAGCAAATTTATTGGTTAATAATGTGATAACAGAGAGTTTCCCGATTGGGAAAGGTACAAGACAAGGGTGCCCACTGTCTCCATTGTTATTTATTACTGTACTGGAAGTATTGTTAGTTAAACTGAGAGATATGGGGACATTTAAAGGTATAAATGTGAGACATAAGGAATATAAACTAAAAGCATTTGCTGATGACTTGGTTTTGACATTAGAGAATCCTAAAGAAAGTATTATTGAGGTGATGAAGGTAATCGAAGAATTTGGTAATTTAGCTGGCTTTAAATTGAATAAGAGCAAGACGAAGGTCTTATTGAAAAATGCAACAAAGAAAGATTGTGAAGAATTTGAAAAACTGTCCGCTCTCTCAGTTGTGAAAAAGTTAAATATTTGGGAATTAATTTATCTCTCACGAATTTGAACCTCTTTGAGGATAACTATACTATGGTTTGGAATTCGATTAAGAGAGATTTGGAAACATGGAATAGATTGAATTTGTCATTGATGGGAAGAATTTCGGTGATAAAGATGAACGTGTTACCAAGGTTGTTATTCTTATTTCAAATGATCCCAATAATCAAAAGGACAGGCCATTTTAAGGAATGGCAGAAGATATTGTCTAAATTTGTCTGGCAAGGTAAAAGACCGAGAATAAGGTTTAAATTATTAACAGATGCTAAGGAAAGGGGAGGATTTGCCATGCCAGACCTGAGATTGTATTATGAAGTGGCCTGTCTCGGTTGGATAAAAGATTGGATTACTTTAATTGATGGGGATCTTTTGGACTTAGAAGGTCATGATAATAGATTTGGTTGGCACGCTTATCTTTGGTATGATAAAGTGAAAGTACATAAAAGTTTTATGAATCATATAATTAGAAAGTCACTACTTCAGGTCTGGGAACGGTTGAAACCTTTATTAGAGAGACACACCCCGAAGTGGTTATCCCCAATTGAAGCATTGGCGATCAAGAGGAAAGATACAGAAGGAGTGGGGATCACATATGGGGATGTGTTATTCTTCTCAGAAAAAGGTCCCAGACTGAAGTCTTATGAATTGTTAAAAGAGAAGTTAACAGGTTGGTTTCAGTACCATCAGTTACATGACATTTTTCAGAAAGACAGAAGGATGTTTGGGTTTGGAGAGAAGGAATCTAAGTTTCAAACCATAATCATGGGCCCAAAAAAGAAATTGTTGACTAGATTATATAATTTCTTGTTGGAGTTGAACTTAAAAGATGAACAAGTCAAAGAATGTATGATAAAATGGGCTATGGATTTGGGTCATAATATTGAGTTAGATGTGTGGGAAAGACTGTGGAAAAAGAACATGAAGTTTACCGCATGTACTTTGATAAAAGAAAATTTGTTGAAAATGATGTATAGATGGTATATTACTCCAACGAAATTAGCAAAGATGTATAGGATGAAAGATGATTATTGTTGGAAATGTAAAGAGAAACAAGGTGATTTTTATCATATGTGGTGGACCTGTGAGAAAGTGAAAGAATATTGGGCACGGATATATGATGAACTCAAAAAGATGTTAAAGTGTACATTCCCAAAACGATCTGAACTTTTTCTGTTAGGGTTGGTGGATAGTGAAATTAAAGGAGCAGACAGGACTTTATTTTTATATGCAACAGCAGCGGCACGAATGCTCCTGGCACAGAACTGGAAGACAACGTATATACCATCTTTGGATGAATGGAGGGCGAAATTACTGGACTTTGCAGAGATGGCCAGACTGACATGCAGATTGAGGGATCAAGACAACCAGAGGTTCCAAAAAGACTGGCAAAAATTTAAGAACTACATGGAGACTTATTGTAAGGATTTAAAGACTCTCACCGGATTAGGGTAGAACGCGAGGGACTACTATTTACTTTTAGAACCCTTTTTATAAGTATATAAAAGGGGTTCGTTTGAAAGGAAGGCTGGGAGATGAATAACGTTAAAACCGTGCGAAGAACAGAGGGAAGCCGAACCTTAGCGATAGATTGATTCTGTACGGTTAATGTTTTGAATTTGTTGTTCTTTTGTATATTAAAATTTTCTAATAATAAAAAAAGAAAATAAATAAAAATATTACCGTATTTAAAAAGAATGCATGTTTGTGACTGATATTTATTTTGCCTGTACAAGCAAAAAGACTAATAACATAATTCTAAACAGGTCACTTTAGAAGCAAGAAGACTGGCCCCAAACACCTTTGTGACAGATGAATAATCTCTCAGAAGTACACAATGAAAGCAATTCTGATAACCCACAAACATATCTCTGCAATATGTATAACTTGTTCACTTTTGCTACTTTGGTTTATTAATGACCCCCCCCACACACACACATACACACTTTTGGGAGTCTGTTGGTATCTAGATGTTATAGAGAACACCTCACATACCAGCTCCTGAGGAAGCTCCTGCCAGAGGTCAAACAATCTTTCAAGAATCTGTCATTTCAAAATACCTAATTCTGTTGCCTGTGGTCTTGAATCCACAAACCCCAGAGAAACCAGCGGGGAGACGAACGCTGCCTGCCACATCTGTGGCAATGCCAAGGATGGATCCTCCACTCTTGATGAGAGCACCTTCCCCTCCAGAAGAACCGCCAGGTGTTCTGGTGGGATCCTGGGGATGTGCTGTCCGGCCAAAGATCAAGTTGCTACAGTCATAGCTGAAAAGAAAGAAAAGGCAACAAATAGAGAGAAACAGCCACAATCACACTGATACCTGTCTTCTCTTCCAGGCCCTTGCCTTTGTTCATCTCCTTAGATTGGAAGAAGAAAATCTCTAATTCACAGAGGATCTAGACCAGTGATGGCGAACCTTTTAGAGACCAAGTGCCCAAACTGCAATTCAGAACCCACATTTTTTTTTGCAAAGTGCCAATACCTTAATTTAATCTGTATACAGGTGGCTATGAAGGGGCAATGTCGGGTGCCCACAGAAAGGGCTCCGAGTGCCACCTCTGGCACCCGTGCTATAAGTTCGCCATCACTGATCTAGACTGAGGAATCTTCCTCAAATAAACTGTTCTTCTATCTAGGTGTTAGCTGACTGAGAGAAGAAAAAGGATAGATTAAAAAATGTAAACCTGGCCATTTTTGGCACAAGCTTGTAACAACCTGACAAGAGATTTTGCAGAGTTAACAAAACCACGTTCCTCTGCGATTGTAATCACCCAAATACCTTGAATGTTGATGCTTTTGCACATTACAAAAATGGGCTTTGAATGTCCCACAGTAAGTCAATCAATGCACCAGTTTTGGGTGTTCTACTGACATATTTTGAATTTTCTTTGCCAAGGACAGCTGGAGTACTGACCTAAACTGCATTTGTGACCAAGGAAGATCTCAACAAGGAAGTGCTTTTGATATCAACGCAAAGCAAAGCAAAGCATTCTGCTTATATACCGCCCCGTAGCACTTCAAGTACTCTCTGGGCAGTCTACAGTTTAATTATGCAGGCTACACATTGCCCCCAACCTCGAAAGGATGGAAGGCTGAGTCAACCATGAGCTGATTACCTGGAATTGAACCCCAGGTCATGAGCACAGTTTTAGTTGCAGTACAGGCATTTTAACCACAGTGCCACAAAGCTCCTATCATACAATTACTAGAGAGAAAAGGCTTACATTAAGGAATAGAAGAGCTACATTTTGCTAACATTTCTGTATCTGAAAACAACTAATATGTTGCTAAGTATGTGTTTCTACAGAGGTCCACAGATACAATATACAGAGCAAGAGGAGGAAGACTAGATTATTTACCTCAGCAAAGACTGGGGAACATTGGTTTTCACAAATGGAATTGCCCCCTGATGTTTCAACACCTGGACTACAACAGCATCAGCCATTGCTGGTTGGTTAAGACACTTTACTAGGCCCAACGTAGAATCATGTCCCTGGGAAAACAACAGTTAAAAAATGAAGGGGGGCGGCAGTTGGCGGGGGACGGTGACGGGCGCAGGGGGGGCGGCGATGGGTGTGGGGCGGTGGACAGGTGGTGGCGGTCAGCAATGGGCGGATGGTGATGGGCGGCTGGCAGGCGGTGGGGGGACGGCAGTGGCCAGCAGCGGGGGGGGGAGCAGCAGGCTGTCCAGCGCCCTTTCTCCATTTTGGCGCCCTAGGCAACTGCCTAGTTCGCCTTAATGGAAGCGCCGGCCCTGATCAGAGTTAACACAAAAGTACTTCCACCAACCACTGAATATTATGTTGAGGCTCCTCTAAATCCCACTGAATAAAGGGGTCCAATCTATTTGGGACTAGCAAAGAGATATAAACTGAAGCCTCTCATACAACTGGCATTTTAAAACAAAATCAACTCAAGGCATAAGGAGAACATTTGCCTGTGCCTGAGCAAGAAATAATGGAAACTGATAAGAAAACTGAATTGCTGGTTTATCACATGAATGCTTAGCAAACTGCTCATGGCCAGTACTGGCTGTACCTTGCAGTCAATGGAATCCTTTATACTGATGGGAACGCCATAGAGTAACCCTTTCTTCTCCAGAGTTTTAACATGCAGAAGCTGGGAGTTACTATCTGTCAGATATTCAGTCACACAGTTGACATCTCCAGTCACTTTGAAGGCCTGTGAAAAAGAAAAAATTCCAGTCAGTTCCATCGACAGAAGGGCCCAAGTCTCTCAAACAAGATGGGGCTTGGAATTTGCCTTTGCAAGACAAGGCGATTAAGCAAAGGGAGAAGAAAGCTTCAAAATCTCTTGTTTCCCACAAATCTTACAAATGTCTCACCACCTCTAGGAAAAGAAGTAAAGACAATTGCTGAAATCCTACTGGCAATCTATGCATGGGTATAAGCGCTGCTTAAGATGCAGCAGGAAACTGTTGCTAACCAGTGCCAATCACATATTTGCCCCAAACCAGCATATTACTAGGAACACAACCAACACCTTGTTAACTGTCAATTCATTACCCCAGCTTACAAGATGTCAGCAGAATTCCAGCCATTGCCTCTTACCTGAATAATAATGTGAATATGGTGACATCGGAAGTAGGAAAGCAACAGGCAATGATGACATAAATTAAGAAATAGTAAGATAATCATGAGCAAATACCCATCTTCAAAGATTTTTCACCTTTAATTAACCTGGGTCCTCAGTGTCTAAGAGCCCAAATGCAAAGTAAACGTTCACCATAAATCAGTTACTTTTCTCCATATAAATTTCACTTCAGTTTTGCTACCTTGAAAGCTGCACCTCACCTTGTCCACATAGGTATAGAAGACAGCTTCAAGGGAGAGTGAGCCATCTCTGAGTTTCTCACAGAGTTGAGGCAGAGACAGCGACAAGATAGGATCGGGTTGGTGGCTTGGATGCTGGAGGAGAAGTGAACAATGATACTTAATCTACCCACAGTCAGAGAAAGTATTTTTGGTTTTTTCCCCATGCAAAAGGAATGGGATCCCTTTCTAAGCAAATTTCATTGCATAAACTGAGGCAGCACAGTACATTTACAGTACTTAGATCTGAAGGTCCTCAGTCAAATCTTCTTTAGACCACAAAGAAGCCACATTGTGTCAACTTAACCTGCAACTTAATTCTTCTTTATTCTTCCTATCTTGTTAATGTTCTGAAACTGTCCTCATCAGTGCTGTTTTATTTTATTTTATCCTCTGCTTGGCATTCCAGACTTGGTATGTTCAGGGATTTCACAAGTAGCCATATAGTGCTTGTAAATAAAAACGTCAAAATGTTTCATTCAGCAGCTTCTATTATGTTAACCCTGCTCTGTTGTGCATTTTATCTACCTAATGAAAGCCCTTTATAACACTCTGTGAGCTCTGCCAGCCCTGTCTGTTTTGGCAGGGTGCCCCTCACCCATCCTTTATTCCATAAACTCAAGCCTCAAAGGGTCAAACTCAATGGAGTTTATTGGAACACAGAGTGGAAAGCAGCCAATGAATACGCCATAGGTTCAGAGTCCTAATTAACTGTGTTGGTCTAATCTAATGTTTCATTTAAAGTCTCTGGCCTCCTTTCACCTGGAGGTTCAGCGGTGAGCCCATTTTTTTGGCACTGGGGTCCCAGACAGTGTCCTAGTTTTGGCCCAGTGTCAAGGACCCTTTGGTGCTGCCTCACTCCTAGGAGCAAGGGCCAGTATGTTCACAATGAAGGCAGTCAGGTGTGAGGTTTCACTCCTGACATGGCCTCTATCTATCTTTCTCTCTGCCCAGTAAGATGGGCCCTGTGGAGGGTTTTGGTTAGTATTAGCAGGACTAGAACCCACACACCCCAAGGGGTCCTCATAATAAAGTCGCCTTGGGTCGTTTTGGGGGAAAAGGCAGGATAGAAATATTTTAAATCAATATAAAAATAAAGATAACCCCACTCCAGTGTGGGCTCCAGGTTTGACTCTGGGCTTTCTAAACCAAGAATGTCTCTCAGACCAACGCTTTCCGGACCTTCCAGAAGGCTCTTTAGTTGAGGCCCTTCTTGTCTCCCAGGGCCACTGGCTCCTGTTCCCTGGGCACACCATGTTTGGCAGCCACCCTCCTGACACACTGGCTCTTTCTGGGGAATCTCCTTCCCCTGCTGGCAAGGGGGCTTTTGTAGCTGCCATCCAACAGGGATAAATGATCCCCTGCCTTTCCCTTAGGAGTCGTCCCCTGATTTCTCCGGGGTGACTCATTGTCGTTTCTGCCTCTCTTCCATCTGGATTTTAGACTGAACAAGCAGTGGGCTCGGGGCCTGGTTGGCGGTGTGACTCCTGGCCCAAATAATAATAAATAATAATAATAAACTTTATTTTTATGCTGCCTTTCTCCCCAAAGGGGCACCCATGCTCTTGTCCTCTTCATGCATTGCCCAATGCAAGCATCTCCAGAAGAAACACAAAGCAAAGCAAAGAGAAAAAATAAAGATGTGGCACTTTAAGGACTAGCTGCTATATTTTAAAATAGGCTTTCATGGAACATATTTACTTGTTCAGACAGAAGAGACAGAATACAGAGACTACATGGTAAAACAGTCATGCAAGGCTCTAAGATAAAGGAACAATGACATTGGTCTACATTTCATGCCTTGTAATGGATTAAGATTCAATTCTTTTGAAGCCTAGTTCTGTAAACAGCAACATTGATAAAAAGAAACAACAGAGGAACAACATGTGATAGCGCAGAAAATGGCAGACTTTACCTTTGAATCTTGTTGTTGAAAGGTGGGCCTGGTTAGCTGGCAAGGAAAATAACAGTAGATTATTGTGCAACTTGTTGTGTGCCAATAGTTGCTTGAGACTGTAGGCTTGCCAGTAAACAAGTACAAGCCTGTCTCCAAGACCTTTGGAAAATCAAGATATGTGTGACTGGTCTCAGTTATGGATTGAAAGTGATAACCAACTGCATTTGGTTATTTTTCTCTTCTGGATCTGTCTTGCCATAGGTTGCTTCTGGGTATTCACCCTGACCTGTTACATAGGTACAGTATATTGATCAGTGGGTTCCTGATACAGCACAGGGCTAAGATACCCATGCTGAAGCTTCACAGCGATATCAAGAAAATGCAACTCTTGTGTACACTGATCCAGTCTGAGGCTGATGTGTGGGTGAAAGCCACTGAAATCCTAGTGGAATTTCTCTACGGCTTCCTTTCCATGGATCCTGATATGCCACCAATGTACCTTAAATAGAGCAGTGGCTTGAGGATACAACAGTTAAGAAAGAATTGTTCCAGGTCAGCTATAAATGTATTTGCATATTGTTGAGTTATGCAAGTACGCATGGAAATTCTGTTGATCTGGAGGCAGGTTTTATTGTCAACAGTGAAATAACTGTATGTAATTTACAAGATTGCCGAAGGTAGCTATGTGTGCTACAGCATGACTGACTCAAAAGAGAGAATGACCAAATGCCACTAGTTACACAAAAATCTATGGATATTTTCCTTCTCACCTAACCAGACCCGCCTTTTCAGAAAAAGGCTCAAATGCAAAGTCTGCCATTCTCTACTTTACCACATGTTGCTCAGTTGTTGCCTTTAATCATTGTTTCTAGAACCAGGCTTCAAGAGAACTGAATGCCAAACTTAGGTCTTAAATCATGACTAGGTGTGAAATGCAACCAAACATATTGTCTCTTTATCTTAAAGCCATGCATGTTTTACCATGTACAGTAGGAACCCTGTATCCACAGATTCATTAACCACTGATTCAGTTATCCACGGTTGGCAGAGGAAATAAATAAATAAAGCAGCCATAAAGGAAGCTACTGTCACAAAACAGCAGTTTTGGGGGGGTTGCATTCTCTCATATCCACAGTTTTTGTTATCTACAGGGAGGCTTGGAACCATTCCTCAGCATATACTGGGGTCCTACTGTAGTCTGTCTGATGAAAGGAACACTTTTCCACAAAAGCTTACAAAAATGCTACTTTTAAAAAATTACTGAAAAGCACTGTGAACCTTTCAGATATTCTACCCAACCTTCCTGGCGAATTCCTGCTGTGGACAATACACGCCAAATGACTGTGTGGCCCAACAGTTAGAACTGACCTTGAAGACTAGGGTTCAAAGGAAACATGAGTCTTGTACCCAACATATATTCAGGAAGACACTGCGGCACCTTGAAAGGGACCCGATTTACACCGCCGTTGGCAGCAGGATTTCTTTGGCGCGAGCTTTTGCGGACTTTGTAACGGGCTACCGCTCACGATAGCTTACCTCTCTTTATTTTTTAAGGTGGCGCGAGATATTCCGCTGTTGTTGATCCCCCCCCCCCCGGGAAACTGAGCAATTAATTTTCTGTAGAGAGAGGACCCTGATTTCTCCCTCCGCAGCCTGTAGTCCTTGCGTGCTAAGACCCCGTGCCTTTCCCAAGGGAGCCCGCGATCCCCACTTGGCGTCTCGCCCCCATCCAGTACACAAAGGGGCAGCCCGCTCCGGAGAAGAGCCGCTTTCCCCCGCACGACCCACCTGCTGCCTGAACTTCCCGGCGGCCTTTTCCATCTCCTGGAGGGAGAGCGCTCGCCTCTCTTGGGCCCCGGCGATCTGCCGGAGGAGCTTTCGCCGCCGCCGCCATTGCAGCAGCAGAAGCGTCGCGGCCGAGCAACACACAAAGGCCGAGACGAGGCTGAGGCTCATCTTGGCCCCTCGGTCTGAATCGCGCTCTCCGGCGCCTCCCTCTCGGAGAAGCCCTGCCTCCGCCCTAAGTCCAGCCTTCCTCGTCGTGAGAACTGCAAGGTGGCTCCAGGAAGGGCCTTCTACGGAGAACGGGCCACGAGTTCGTCTCTCTCTCTCTCTCTCTCTCTCCCTAGCAAAGGCCGGCACGGATTTTTTTCCCCCATCGCGTGCCGGTGTGGCCTTCTCGCCTCCATTACTTTAATAATTTCCACCCCAGGTTTTGCATGTACCCTGTTGATTCGTTACAGAACGAAAATAAAAGGCTGTGTGATTCCCCAAGCCCATCCGCATCTTGGGACACCTCGCAAGAAGATCACACGAATGTAAGGGTGGTTAGGAGCTTTTATTGGATCACGATCAAATCATCTACATTGCACACTTGGGTGGAGGAATCCCACTTCCTGGATATTGCTTGTCTGCCAGGTGAACCCTGGCCTCTTGTGAAGCTGTGTTCTCAATTATCTTTGGAGCATGGTCTGAAATTTTTGTGTACCCCGAGGCAACATCAAGTTTTGGACGTTTGTCTCCTTTTATATTTTATTCGCGCTATGCATGAAGGGGCTATGGTGAGCCCAAGTGGGGTTTCACCAACTTTGCGATTTATCTTAGTGCTCCGATAAAAGATACTGTAGCACCCACCCTTACACTTGTTTTTTCATTGAGACACATTGTCTCTGGCTTCAAGATAACAAATGTGTCCCATTCTTGGCTGTTTTCTTGCTAACCCTATTTCAGAGGGATCTGCTAGAATCTCATGTAATCCAACCGGCACAATGGATGGGAAATAAAGAGGGAGTTATGAGAAATTGGGGGGAGGGGGGAGCCCCAGATGCTGGCTGCTTACATATCACCAATAGGAAATGCATTATCGAAGATTTACATAAACTGTGCCTACGCTGATGCCTATCATGTAAATCCAAAAAGGACAGGAGGGAAGGTACTGGAGCTTGCATAGAGACACACAAACAGAACTGGGCAGCTTCTGGCCTTCCAGATATTGACAGACACATCTCCCACCACTCTCACCTTTGACTATACTGGCAAGGGCTGATGGGAGTTGCAGTCCAACTACCTCTGAAGGGCTGTGGGCTGCCTACTGCTTAAACTGATGCTTCCTTCATAGATTTCACCCTTTTCTGTCGGGGACTGGTTCTCAACATGTGCTCCTCCTCACGTTTTGGGCATCTATCCAAAGCCCCACCATCACAGCCAGTAGTCAGTGAAGATTCTCAGTCATCCAGGTGAGTTTTACCTGGAAGCTGAGTCATGGCAATTGGACTTCTTTATTCTTGAGAAGCCCTTGTTCATTTTATGAGCCTATTTCAGACCAGGGTGACAAGAGGTCAAAGTGAACTATAAGATGGAGGACTTGCAACTAGCTTTCCTCAGACTGTCGAAGCTGTTTGGATGAGCAGCAAAACGTTTCTATCTCTGAAGAAAAAAGACGTCCAGTTGCCATGACTCAACTTCCGGAGCCCGTAGTCACAGATTTTGGAATTGGTCCAAAACACTTGGGGGGGGGGGCAAAGGTTGGGCCTTTGGATTATCACTGGAAAAGATCATCTTCTATAAATATGGCAAGGTAGTCACTGAATTTTTGAAAACAATGCGAACATACCTACTTTTATTTCACTTACCTTTAAAGGTGAACACCCAAGTGTATCATTGTATATATTTGTGATTATGCAAACCACTTTTAAACAACTGTTCATACACAAAAATACATTTCTAACTCAATGCAGTCACTTGACTACTGGAGCTAAGTTGTGGTTCTACTCTCTAGCCATCAGTCTCCAGCACTCTGTTAACAGGTTTAATATTTGATTCTTTTTGGTACTGTACTTCACACAGTATCAATTAGAAACTGAAACATTCAAGGGACTAGTTGACTGTTAGTGTATTTTTAAAAAAGCAGGCTTAATTACTATATAGATTGGAAAACAAGAACCTCATCTTATCTAGCTCCTAAATATTGCATGCATGGGGGGAAAACAACCCTTGCTAATAACTAACAAAATCAAGCAAGCAAATTAACACATACATAACACTGCAATGTAATAAACATCACTTGAAAAGGTTCTAGAAATGCTTGCATCCTGCCTCAGCAGAGTATCTGTCTTGTTACAATAGAGGCCTAGTAAGATAATACCTTTGTGTTTATTGACTTAAGAGTTAGAGACATGAGGCTCAACCACATGGAATGCAATAGACCAGCTTCTTTCATGAAGGAGCATTTAGGAAAAAAAGCCAATAATGCATTGTATTAGTGAAATGGCAATTATCTCCATACTTTATTGAATGCTTATGACATTGTTCTCTTTAAAGGACATCTCTGAAAACTACCCGGTGTACTACTCGTAGCATGCTGTTGTCGAAACACTGTTCCCCATACGATAGCAGGAATCACATTTATATGTTTTCTATGGTTCATAGAGCTTTCAAAGAAAGACTCAACACACCCAGCTTAGTTGATGTTCAAATGCAAGCGTTCCCAAATGATGCCCATGATGAAAACATATCAACATCAGTCCTTTCCATGTAGACTAACTACACAGAGAAGTATTCTTCAGTAGCAACTCCAGAGATCCAAGTAAGATTTTTTTTAAAAGTCAACAAGTATGGTCAATAAGACAAGACAGCATGTTTCTTGTAATTTCCACTAAAGCCTTAAACAAAAGTGGAAACCTGGAGGTACCCTCCGTTTTGTCACACCATGTTCTGTTCTAATTCAGCCTTTGTAGTTTGCAAAAATATATGGGCCCAAAGTTAGCTGAGAGATGAGGAAGGACGAGCTCTCCGAGTCTGCAGTCTTGATAAAAGGAAAATGTGCTCTGGAACAGCTTCCGAAAATAGCTCAAGTCTTCCACCTGTACTGTGATGTCATGCTCAATTTTCAGCAACTCCACCGCTCTCTCAACCACATACTCATTCTGGAGCTGAGACAAGGTGCATGTGGAGTACACCACTTCTCCTCCCGGTTTGGCAGCAAGTATTCCAGCTCTGGAAAATGAAGAGAAGGCATATTGGGGGAAATGGATGAGCTAACATTGAAGCAAGTCATCAATCCTACACGTCGGACCCCAAGTCATGTACCAAAGCGAACAAGATGTGGAATTCTTAAGTGAGACAATATTCTCACATCCTTGATCTCAAAACTCTGGATAATACACTGCTCACTGCCTCTTTGGGAATACAGAAACAGTTGAATGGCAAAGGATATTCAATTACCCTTCCATCCCCAACATTTCCAAATACGTTTTGTCATGTTCCTTTTCCCACAGCAGGAACAGACAGCAGGACCACACATTCCCCTCCCCGACTTACAGGTTATCAGTATCTTTAATTTCCTGATGCCCTTGCTTCCACATATGGATACCTCACTTCAAGAAGGAGACTAGTTTCTAAGAATTGAGTGTGGCAGAAGGATGCTTTGGGACAGCTGCACTAATGTGATAACTCCATTAAATAATTTTTTTTGCACAGTCACTGACGTCAAATAAATCACCTTCAGTTGCCCAAATAATAACAATAATAATAACTTTATTTTATGCCGCCTTTCTCCCCAGAGGGACCTGGGGAGGGGAAGTATTATAGAATGCAGTACAGTACAAGTCAAACTGAGCACAGGTGCATTGTAAGCAGGCAGATACAGCCAGCAAAAATTCTTTCAGGTTATGGACATCATTATAAAGCCAGGTACGCTAACAGAGTCCACAACAAAGAAAATGTAACACAGGCCTGCCCAAAGTCCGGCCCGGGGGCCAAATCCGGCCCGTCAGGCCATTCTGAGTGGCCCGCGGCTGGCTGGCCTGCCCCTCCCTCCCCCTCCTTCACCCCATGTATTTTTAAACAAAGTGGGTGGGGCTTGCAGTGTGGTGGCAGGTTCGGTTAGCAACCGGCCCCTGATACATTCTCAGCCACCAAATCTGGCTCTCCTTACAAAAAGTTTGGGCACCCCTGATGTAACACACCCAGCAGATAATATCCCTCCCTGAGGATTAGATTCACTTACACAAGCAACTGTAGCTGAAGCATGGGCAGCATCTTACGCTCCTCCTTTCTACCATGTTTAAAGATACTGTTTTCCTCTTCCTTCAGTGAGTGTCGGTCATTGGTGCACGGCACATCCACAAGCACCTGCCATGAAACAGGAGAGCAAACATGTTACATAGTTCCGTTATTAAGATTTCTGCATGTCCATTTCATCCCCATCAGGTTTTGGTCAGATTCTTTCTAGTCTGCCCGCAATACTTAATATTTGTGGGAAAGCTAAAATAAGGCTTTCATATTTTAAACATTTTCCACATCTGTGCTTTGGGATAAACAATCTAGACATTTGTTCAGGGCTTTTTTTTTTCCTTTAGAAAATAAGAAGTTCTATGTTCACACTTCTCTGCAGAAAATACATTTGGATTACACTGTAGTGCAATCTATATCAGACATAAGTTCATGCATATAAGATAATGCTTGCACAGCCAGTGTTCTCTACCAGCTACACTAGTGAGCTGGAACTGATGAGAAACAGGTTTATATTCCCACTCAGCCATAATGCCCCATGTGTGACCTTTCAAGTTAATCAACCTTGTGATGGCTTGAGGAAAAGTGCTGAAAGGAATCATATATCTCAACATCCTCAAGCTCAACAGAGGGAAGGTAGCACATTAGTTCTTTTGCTATCAGCACACAACTATTTAATGTCTAAATCTTATCCTTGATTCTGCATATTAATAGTAACAGTCATTCAATTTTATGTCATTCATTTCCTTATTGTTTAACCATTGGATGTTAAATAGCAGTGTGCTAACCAATGATCTTTTAAAAGTCAAATTAATTTAAATCCTGATTTAAATTTAAAATTCATTTTTTTTTAAAAAATAGAATAATCAAAAATCTATTTTTTAAAATTTAAATGGTGATTGACATCACATCCACACTGGTGTTAATAGTTCAAGAATGGAAAGACACTCCAATTAGATATTCTCACTTAAAAAAAGCCAAGTGTTCTGCTTATATACTGCCCCATACCACTTCAAGTAGTCTCTGGGCGGTTTACAGTTTACTTACAGTATGCAGGATGCACATTGTCTCCCCAGCTAGCTGAGTACTCATTTTACCAACCTCGGAAGGATGGAAGGCTGTCAACCATGAGCCTGCTCTCTGGAATTGAACTCCAGGTCGTGAGCACAGTTTTACCTGCATTGCAGGCATTTAACCACTCTGCCACGGTATATATATAGCACTACTAAAGAATCAGCAGACAGAACACAACTACCTCAAGTCCAAAAATATAAAAAACAGGCCTTTTTTGCTTCAGACACATCACCAAAAGATCCTCAAATATATTCTAAAGGGGGCAAGTGTTACTCAGGAAGAGCCTGGAAAAAATCCAGACAACTGCTCATTCAGGATATATAAGCAACATCTTGCCTTCTAATGTTGGGTGGGAATCATCATCATCATCATCATCATCATCATCATCATCATCATCATCATCATCATCATCATTGAAAGGGATGCCCTTATGCACACCAACTATGTTACCACTTACCCTGTCGTAACGTATGTCACTCCGCTTGGACCAATATCTTCCATCATGTCTTGTGATGGTCACTGTATTGAAAAGTTGCTCAGGAAGATAGCTGTGGAGAACATTAAGCAGCCGGCCAATGCGAGAACCAGAAAGATCGTTGGCTGCCAGTGCTCCTGTTACAAGAAAGAGAGTGGCATGACCCAGGAGCAGCCAAATACACAGACATTCCAATGGATGTGAGGGCTCACACACAAAAGACCCCACCGCCAACCCCTTCCCCACAACATTTTAAGTTTCCTGTGTTTAGAGAGCAATCCCATGGATTTGGAGGGAGAGACATTATTGTTCTTAGAACCTGGGGGAGGACAGCCCCAGTTCCTTAACAGCTTCCGAGGAAAGTGCCCTACTTGAGCTATACTCTCCAAGTAGCGATACTGCTATTCTCTGATTTTGACGATTCCAGCCCAGAATACTACAAAGATTTGCACCACCAGAATCAACAGTTGTGAGAGCAGACGAGGCTCCCCTGAGGCTTTGCTTAACAGAGGTGTAGCTCTGTTTAATGCTCAGTCACCAACCGGCATTTGATCTCAGGGAGCCAGGGATCCCTAAGAAGCTTCCCACAGTGCTCCTTAGAACACAGTCCTGGCAACAGAAGTGCTGAACTGTGGCTTCTCTGACTTGACCTTGCTGGAACAGTAACTTTGCCTTGGGAATCCAAAACTCTTGCCTACAAGCCTATCCAGCTAAGCTCAGCCTTTGGGAGACAGTAGGGAGATTTCTAGCAACTGCCCTAACACTCACCAAGCCGCAAAGTAAAAGGAGAAGCAAACAAACTGTGACACACTAGGCCTCTTCACAACACAAACACCGGAGCTGTGGTGAATTCTATGCCAAATGATCCATTTCCTGAAAAGCAGACTGGTAAACTAGCTCCCAGACCCAGCCATGCTAGAGCACATGATTTGGGGCTTGACTTGAACCTGCTTCTTGCCTATGTTCCCATTTGTGTCTTTCCATATCTTTGTGGGGGACCCCCCACACACACAAATGCAGAAATACAAACAGCAATGATTTAGGGTGGGAGTATACAACACTACCAGAATTATCTGCACATGTCCAGCACAGAGAACATAATAATATAAGGAGGAGGCAGCTATGGTGAATGTTTTACAGTGATGCCATTATAACAACCAGTGAAGAAAAACCAAAGGCTGGGATGGGGTAGAGATATCCTTAATGGAGTTCTGCCATACACAGGAGAATAAAAGCATTCCCCTGCATATGCATACTCAGTCCCAGTAATGCAATTAACTAAGTTTAAGAGGGGGAGGACACCAAAAAAGGCACAATCTAACCAATATGCTACTCCGACAGCAGTCACTCATTTGCACTGCCACTAAAAAAAACTGCCGAGAGGATGCTACAGGCTGGTGCCTTAGTGACTAGATTGTGCAGAAGAGGTCTTGGCTTTTTTTTTGGAGGAAGATGCTAATCATCTCCCCTGGCATGGGTTCAGCAGGCTTCTTATAAGATACTGATAGTTTTGACACCTCTCTCCCCCCTTTAATCATATATCTTCTTCATTTTAACCTAATGAATGCTGAATTCATCACAAAGAATCAGCAGGGCGCCACTCTGACCCGGACTCCTTACTCCCGCTCAAAATCTCCTCCAAAATACAGAACTAGCCTGGACTCTGTCCATATGAACAGATTTGTCTGAAGACAGTACATACAAATGCATGAAAGTGAGTGATAAATATGCACAAGACTGGCCATACCATTTATGATATTGCACACTTCACTGCAAATTTCATTTTCAAAGAGAAAAGGAACATGAGGCTGAGAATATTTAGAATGTAGCTCAACACCCCCTCATTTTTACTCCACTGAGGAAACTGTAAATGGGGTGACTCCTAACAATTCAATCCATGAGCCAAACTGCTGCCTTAGAAAAGAGTCCGAAGATAAAAAAAGTTTCTCGCCATGCGCTCCAGTGGCCCTAGGCAGGAATATCACCATTGAGAAACTGTTCTTGAATTGCTTTACATCACATATGGGAATGAATAAAGACACCCCTTCAGCCTAAAACACCTAAAAGAGATCAAAGTAAAGCAAGATAAGTGAAACTACAGCTACTGAAGGAGCAGGCTAGGTCCTTATTTTATTTTAAATAAACACACATTTGCGTAGTTTTCAGCATCATTAAGTCCGCAAATGACTGAAGAGGAGGAGCCCACTATGCATCAAATCCTACTGGGATGGGTACCGTAGAGCAAAATTGGTGTTTGTTTTTTAATGTTTCCAACCAGCATTGTCTTCTACACCATGGAGTAAACAAGGAGGGGCAAAAGCAAGGAAAGAATGTCACGTACGACAGCATCCAGTCTGTAGGAGCGCCAGCGTCTTCCCACCTGGTGCTGCACAAAGGTCAAGGACTACATCACCAGGCTGCACATTGAGAGCCAGGACAGGTAAGATGGATGCAGCATCGAGGAGGTAGTAGCCAAGTATTCCTAATATGTCTGGTCTTAAAACAGAAAGAAATGCATTAAAACCTAAGTACCCAAAGTGGTCTGAGCCACCCAGTGCTGCCTAAAATAAACAAAGTGGGGCAAAAACATCCTACAGATTTTTTTAAAAAAGAACTGGTTTCACAAAACTGATTAGTAGCAAAAACACAGATTTCAAAATATAAATAGTTCAAGTGCTTGTAGAGGCAATGTCAGGAAATGAAAGATGGCCCAGTCTCCTCAATGAAGAGAGTCAAATGTGGTTGGTAAAAGACCAGTGGATAACCACAACACAACAAGCATTGTCCATTGAATAGAGTAAAATTAGTCTGTCGACACTTTTCATTGCTCCCCCCACCCCAGATTTAATCACGTATGTGAAGGGCTTACATGCTATAAATAGACATTCAAGAGAAGTATTTTGATTTTAAAATATTCCATGTACAACTTATCTCTTTAGCTTTTACTTTTTGATGTATTCATTTAAATACTTATGAGTGCTTGTGATACTAAAGGCTGCAAGGACATTTTAGGAGGTGAAGTCAATACACATTAAATAAATAGACCAAATCAGGTCATTCTCTGCTTTGAACAAAAGAAAACAAATCAAGAAAATCTTCAGTTTTTTTTCAAAAATAAAACACCACTGCTTAAAATATAGTGGCTGCACAGAAAGGCAGCAGCTGGAAGGTTGTGTATATGCCTGGCTTGAAAAATGTTATAGGTTCTAACCTTGGCATCTTTTGATGAAGCTGGGGAAAGGAAATGCTAAGACAGCTGCTGCCAGGCACTGAGGGAGGCACAGCAACTGTTTGAGCTCAGCATGAGAGCGTAAGGCAGTTCCCTGAGTCCTTTACTTCACCAATGCCAACCTCAGGTTTCTAACATTTCCTCCTAGAGAGCCCTGGGGATTTAACAGAAGTTCCAACTTTAAATTTTATGTCTGACTTATTTATTTATTTTAGAGTATTTTTACCCTGCCTTTCTCCTTGGAAAAGGACCTAAGAAGTTCTAAACTCACCTAATTTTTCCAGTCTGATATATGGATCTACAGGGCTGGTATAGCTCAGTGGGTTGGCATGCCAGACTACAGAACTAGGAGTCTGGATCTTCATTGTGCATCCCAGAAGAGGACTAGCTGAGATCACTCAGAGAGTATGTGGTTGCTGGAGATAAAATATCCTGCCACTTGTCCAGAGTTCCAGAGTGCTACCTGAAGAAGGGGCTGGTAAACCACTTCTGAGCACTTTCTACTGTAAAAACCCAGTGGAAAAGGTAATCATAAACTGGAATCAATATTCCTCTGAATGCACATGGATGCACATGTGCTCACACAAGTATCTATGGAAAAAGAGGTAGTTTTAGACTAACAGTCCTAGTTGTCAGCAACTTATGGAACTTACCAATATTGAAGCTTCTGGCAACCCTAACTGATGGTCATAGTAGCTTGGACTGCCTGGCTTAATGTGAGTTAAGATTCAAAATGATTTATGACCTGGATCACCTGCCGACCTACTTCTGCCTGCCCCCATGACTGAAGGTAAATTATCTGCAGTAGACTTTTCTTTTTGATCCAGGGATACTGAAAACTGCTCTTATGGGAATTGTATTCACATTGAGGACACAGCTCAGCACTTCCTGCCCACAAACATAACAGCTAGGGTGATGATTCTAGCTTTTTTGTTTCATACATTGCAGCTTTATAGGCTACATTTTGTTGCAGCATACCAATGTAGAACTAAGTAAAACAATTCATGTTTATTAACAAGAAAAGCAACAATGTGTCATCAAATCAATTCTAACCTATGAAGACCCTCACAAGGTTTTCTAAGTATTAAGTACTCAGAAACTGTCAACCAGTTTGCACCCCATGGCACAGTGGTTAAATGCCTGTGCTGCCGGTAAAACTATGCTCACGACCTGGGGTTCAATCCCAAGTAGCAGGCTCATGGTTGACTCAGCCTTCCATCCTTCCGAGGTCAGTAAAATGAGTACCCAGCTTGCTGGGGGAGGGGGGCAATGTGTAGCCTGCATTATTGTAATTAGAAACTGTAAACCACCCAGAGACTACTTGAAGTGGTATGGGGCAGTATATAAGCAGAACATTTTGCTTTGCTTTTGGTGCTCTAGGACCAGGCAGCTGGTTTTGGTCACACAGGTGGAAGGGCAAGCAAACCCTTTAGGCACACATTTTCCAAGTGATCTTAGCTGACTCCTCTCACGAGAAACACAACAGATGTACCTGGCTCCACAATGAGGCACTAGCAATCCCCTGAGTTATACCAGCTCCATTCATATGTACTGTATATACCCACAGAAAAAGGACCTCAAGTATGGACCAAGACATTCACTGTCTGAAGCAAAATCCAGTCACTGAGCCTTTTCATTCAATGTACATAAAATGACCAGGGTTGCAGCTGAATCCATCCTCAACACTGCAGGTGGGACAGCATCCTCCACTGCACCTGAGGTTAACTTAAGAGGATACAGAGCAAGACACATAACTGTGCCCTCTATTGTCTTCCTGCCATTTCATATGTCCCAGCATCATCTGCAGTTTCATTCTGCTGTAGAGTAGATCTGGTCCTAGCAAAAGAAAACCAATGAGAGTCCAAGACAATTCACGGGAATTAGGCACCATCCTTCTCCCCTTCTACTGCCAGGGTGCAAAGCCACAACCCACACTCCATCTTACTAAGCAGAAACGGTTCTGGGGAGAAAAGAAAGTCTTACCAATCAGAACATAAATACTAAATTGTTCATAAATGCACACACAGAACCAGATACATACTTAGCTGGAGGAAAACGACTGATGTCCCCTCTGGGGAATGTGTAACACTTGATGTTGGGACTGATGGAAAAAATAGGCTGCTCTTGGTGCTCGCAAGGTTCAGCTTCAGTCCCCGGGGATGAAACGGGTACACCTGAAACTTGCTCAGCCATGGAATCTAGGTCCTCGACTGCTTTCTGAGCTTCCCAGATGAAATCCATTGCATTCAGGCCTTCTAAGCGCTGAGCGACCACTTCCACCTCAGAGAAATTGTTGAAAAGAGCTCCGTATTTCTGTTCTGACAGAAGGCTGATGCGGATCGAGGGCCAGAGGCTGCCAAACTGAGTGCCATAGTTCATATCGAAGATCTGCAGAGCCATCCTGGTGGAAGGAATCCGAGGAGCAGTGGTTGCCTTCATAAGAATTAAAATATTGTGCACGTAAACAATTTGAAGTTGCCAATGCTGATTTTTTTTTTAAAAAAACAGTATTTCAACCATTTCGGGTTCACCTAGCATGGGACTACATTCATCCTACATTTACCCACTGAACACATCTCAGCAAATGCTGCAATCATGGGACTTCCCAGTTAGTCACCATCCTGCCAACAAGGTGATAAACAGCCATATAATCATGCCTCTCCATATAAGAGAGCAAAAGACGAGCACCTTATGCAGCTTTGCAATCTGCAGCTCACATTGAAATCCATGCTTGCCCACAAAGCTCACTGGTTGTATCTGTAGAATGAGTTGCACTTTCTTTTTTGAGCACAAAAATGTACTTGGGAAGAGGACCATAAATGTCACCTGGAGTTCTTTGGTGAAAAAGTATGATAGTAAATACAATGGATATGGCTTTACTTTCTACGAACCCTAATGATTTGAAATTCACTGTTGTTGTGCTTTTTTTGTACAGGACTTCAGAACAAAAACTGCAGAACGGATAGCAGAATGTATGCAGAGAACACCAAGATTGTTGGGATCTATATAAAAGCCCAGCACAAATCTTAGATTTTTCTCAGCCTACCAGACAAAAAAATTATCAATTTCCATTTCATGTATTTCTCTACAAAGAAAATGTCAAGGAATTCCTTGCAGTTAGCAGCATTCTGGGGGAATCTACAAGAGCCAACCACCTTCTATCAGCCCACCCAAGAGTAGAAACCTAAGCTCAAGAAGCCTGAAAGCTCAATAGATCAGGACCCATTTCAAGGAGTCATTGCTGCAAGTCTGATGCCTTGGAGCGTGGGAACCAAGTCATCTGAGAAAACAGTCAGAACTGCCTTTACAACTGTATATTTTTCTTCTAATAGTATGTGTTGCTAAATTCAGCGTATCTCTAATACTTTGTATCTTGTATCACTTTGGATAAAAAATATTGTCACCAAAGCTTGAGTAGAGATAAGACATGTAGTTAATCCAAAACCATCTAATTCTTCTCCTTGGCTTAGAGATGATGAAGCAGTGCTTCTACTCATTATATTCTATTCAGGGGGTCAATGTGAGTAAAAACAAAACAAGACGCTGCTATCCTCCTGAGTATTACACATTTTTGTTGCTGTTTTTTGCTCTCCTGTGCCTGCAAGAGAGGGCAAATAAATTAAATCCGCAAATGCTATGTCCATGAACCTTGCCTAGGGATAACTCTTAATGAAATAAGGACTATATCTAAGTGGAAGGGTTTGCACAGGAAGCCGGGAACCCTATGCACGCCTACTCTGTAAACTGTTTAAACAAACATGAGGGTTTCCATGTTAAAAAAAAAACATTGAATGTGGGTATAAAATTTGCAATATAATTTTTAAAAGATGAAAAGCTATTAAACAAACACACACACACACACGGAGGCTGAGCTCTACCACCTCAGTCCAATCAGAAGTTTAGTACTGTTGATGGGTTATAATGTAATTAATAACTCAGTCAAACCCAACGAGCTTGCTTAACCCCGCACTTTTTTTTTATTCTGAAAGAAAAGCGGCCGCGGGAGAACAATTCACCCGCGTACATTTAACTTCTCACCGACAAGCCCCCAAGAGGGAGAAAGGTCGGATTCCGCCTGCCGCCCGTTTGTATATAAAGGAAGGAGGGGGCGGCGAGGGAAGTGATAAAAGGGGCGCCGTTTTCTTTTGCCATCTTGACTCCGCTTCCCTCCCTCCCACTCACCCATCGCTTCTTTTGGGGGTGTCCACGGCAGCAGGGAGCCGAGGTGAAAAACAGGCGGGTCCGCGACGGCGCTCCTTCCCGCAGCAGCCGCCGCAGAAGCCTCCCTCCTCCTCGCCCAACGTGCAAGGTCGCCGCCATTTCCCATCTCGGCCGACAGCCGCTTCCCATAGGCTGGGTCCCCCCGTGACGCGGGCGCTCCTGCGGGCGCTTCCGTCGGCCGAAGAAGGACCGGCCCCGCAGTAGGAGGGAGCGTCCCATGCGGGAATCCGAGCCGGGACAGCCCCCAAATGAATGAACGGTGGAGGAAAGGGGCTTTCTTGTTTGCCCAAAGCAGGAAAGGGACCTCGCGTCCCACCCTCTCTGCCTGATTGCTAAGTCGCACTTAACACTGGCGTTCACCTCTCCGAACCTGTTCCCTGATTATATGTAAACCAAAACAAGCAACACCTCTAATTTCCAGATTTCAGGTCGCTGGCAGTTTGTGTACGAAGAGCAAAACCACTCCTTCAGCAAAGGGCCTCACAACGGAAGTCGAGGCAATCCGCGGCTATTGGTGAAGAAGCCTGTTGAATTTAAAGTAATTCAAGTTTTGATTTCAAGCTTTAAATGAACGAAGATCCTTTTCTACTGCCCAACACAGCATCTAAATAACTCACTGCACATGCATCTTTTGAGCAACACCACAGAGCTAAGTCTTGAACACACGATCCTTGCAAAGGGTGCATCAGGGCTCACATTGCTCACAGCCTCTCTAGCAAAATGATGTCTTTGGCAATGTGGGTTTGGCTTTGGCAAATGTATTAATGTGGGTTTTGGCAATGTGGGTTCGGCTTTGGCAAATGTATTAATGATTAAGTTGAAGGACCAAATTGTCATGACACCTAGTCTTGAGGGTTTCAATATTTACATCAAGGGGACGCCTGTACTTTTGACAGTCACGTGGCAGCAATTTCATGTCCCAATTTCTGCAGACCTGGTAGCCTGGTTCCGAGTGGGCTATCCTCACATACCATAAAGAACATGTACCAGCACATCCACTGAAAGCCTGAAATAAGATTTTGGTTAGGATAAGAGTAAAACCAGGCCAATCAAGCACCTACCTGTTTTCAGTGTGAATATAGCTGCATGCACCCACACAGGCACATTTTGTAGCAAAGGAACAGAAGCTTTATATACATTTATTTATACAAATATACATAATGGCAGAGGGTCTTTTTCTGTAATTTTAGTCAGATTATCAATTTTTCCTGCTCTAAAGAAGCTTGAATTAGCAGGGAAATGGAGAATTTGATAAAGTGTAGGTCTAACTTGAAAAGGAATGCAGCAGAAACATGTACAGTGGACCCTTGTATAACAAACAGCTTGTATAACATAAAATCTGTACAACATAAAAAAATTCGGAAATAGGGGAAATTTGCTTAACATAATTGCCTATGGGGAGAATCCGTACAACATAAAAATGGGATTACTCCATTTTCAATGCATTCCTATGGGAAATTTGTATAAAGGAAATTTGCTTAACATAATTTCATTTGGAACGAATTAATTTCTTTATACAAGGTACCACTGCACACTCGAATTGTTTATGATCCTAAAACCAAACACCCTCTCAGCACCTAACATGTTGCCATTTCTATATCATGACCCAATATGGTAGAGCAGAGAAATCCAATGCAGTTGGGCCATGAAGAATTCAGAGCAGATGAACCACCCTCTATGATCTTAAAGTAGCACTATGTCTTATGGCAGCCGGACAGAAGCTGGCAGGGAATTTTTCCTTTTTTGTCTGCTCCTTTTAGAAACATTTACCTCACTTGCTTCATATTGCATACTTAGAAGCAGGGGTGGAGATGGATGGGTTCTTGTTTTGGCAAGTCCCCCTCCTTACTTTTTCCTCTCTACTGGCATATAGAGAAAAATTGTATCATTATTTCCACCGCTTATGGACAGATTGTTGGGGACATATATCTTTTTCCTCTGACTGATAGAATGACTGAAGATAGTGGCCTTAGAAACATGTTCTCTTCCTATAATGTTTTTTTCTGACTTCTCAGTTACTGTGGTTGTGTGAGGCCTGATCTGTTCTATTTCAAGTGCCACCTTTTCCAACAGAGCAACAGGTGAAGGACATAAAACCCCCAAGAGAGAACCTCCTGATCATCTGGAAGGAGAAAAGCCCCATAAGCAAGAAGGCAAAGAAAGAGATAGAAATCTCAGGAGGACAAGGGGAGAACCCAAGTCTATGCTGGAGGAAATGGCAGGAAACACAAGGAATTTCAAAGGAGGCAGAGATCAGCAGAGGAAGGGTCTGGAAGACTGTTAGGAAAGGCAGGAAAAGACAAGAGTGGAGAGACGGAGTGACATAAGAAGGTGGAGAAGAGAGGTGTGATAGAGGCCAGATGGGCAAACACAAGAGGAGAGAGCATGACCAGAGTTGCCACAAATTTCTATTCACAAAATTCCTTGAATTTTCCAAAATTTCCAAGGCAAAATTTTAGATTTTCCCTGACACCCCCCATTTCTTTACTTAAAGCACCAGATTGACTTTTCTGAACATTTGAAACCATTGATATTATAGAGCTGAAATAAATGTGTGGATGGTAAAATTTATAAATAAGAAATTAAAATGCATGAATTCACAAAACATGAAAAGAAACATTTTAATGAAAACAAAACAAATATTCTGAATATTTGCTCTAACAGTTGGTACCTCAACTTATGGGAAGTAATGAAAAAGTGGTATGAGAACAGCTTTTGCAGGGGTTTTCCCTGTTAACATT
Organism: Phrynocephalus forsythii; assembly: GCA_029282475.1. Lineage (NCBI taxonomy): Eukaryota > Metazoa > Chordata > Lepidosauria > Squamata > Agamidae > Phrynocephalus > Phrynocephalus forsythii. Next base: position 60,465,137 of record JAPFRF010000005.1, read on the forward strand.
AAAACAGCTTTTAAAAAACAAGACCAGGCCATCTATAATTTGCACCCACTCCCTCCTACCCTCACATACAGAGGGTTAAAAAAAAAACCCAAATGAGAGTAAGAGGGGTGGGGTTTTTTTTTTTGTTCTTTTAAACCAGGGGTCCTCAAAGTTTTCAAACAGCGGGCCGGTCCACCACGCCCCAGGCACCACTGGGGGCCGGACGAGAGTGGGTGGGGGCAGCGGGGGACCTTGCGGTAACCCTCCCACTCTGAATGCCCCCCTAGCCAGCACGCTGATCATCTGGGCAGTAGTTGGGGGAGTGGGAGAAGCAATATATCCCACTGCTTTGAACTGCCTCAGCAATAGAAGCAGCTGTGGAGGCTGGCTTGCTCACAAAGCAGGGGTAGGTGAGGGGTTGCAATTGGTCCCGGGGGGCGGATTCAGGACCTTGGGGGGCCGCATCCGGCCCCGGGGCCTTAGGTTGAGGACCCCTGTTTTAAACCAAGGGCAGGGAAGGGTGGTCCCCATTTGGTGTACTGTATGTGCATGGGCAGCTGCTGCTTGAGCATGCACACACACCAATGAGGGAAGAAAGCCCCACATAATAATCACAACCCCATTTCCCCCAGACACCTAACACAATCCACACACCCCACAAAACCTAACCCCCCACAAAGCACTCCTACCCTATAGACTAGAGTGAAAAATATGGTAATTATGGTTAGCGGGTGATTAACAATTTCCAAGATTTGCGATAATGCTCACCCGTAGTCAAAATCAATTTTCCCCATAACTATGTACATTTCCCCCTACTTTTCCAGGATTTTCAAACCATTTTTCTTTTCTCTGACTTTTCCAGGATTTACAGACTCGTGGTAACCCTGAAGACCCTTCCTACCGGCAGAGAGTGGATATGGATGGAAAATCCATGGACTAAGGAAATGAGAGAAGCCGATGAAGAAGCAGAAAAGGGGAGAGGAAACCAGAGAAACCCGTGTGGTGGTGGGAGTGGGGAGCCTGACAGTGGAGCAGGCAGATCAAGGAAAAGGTGGCACTGATCACCAGATAAGGGGTGTGACCTGAGCCCATCCCGTGAGAAGGTGTCAATACAGGAGAGTCAACAAATAATGAGACCCTCCTCTGAACCCCATTGTCCCCACTGGCAGTCCCACCAAGACCATCATTGTGAGGTAAACCAGCCAAACCCTGAAGATGAGCAGTTGGGAAATTTGGGTGAAAACCCTTTTGTTGGAAAAGGCTTTAATCTCTTCCTCATGGCACTGTGTGAGGAAGAGCAATTGGAAACTGTTGTGGGTGCCAGGTCTTTTTAGACCTTCCCGAAAAAAATGTTGGTGTTTTGGATTCCATTAAGTGTTTATGTTGATTTGACCTGTGATGGAATGAGGTAAACTGAATGGGTTATGTAGTAGTTTCTCAAAGATTTGTAGCAGATTGTTTTCAGCTTTTCCAAGTTTCCCAAAGACGTTTCCCTAGGTCTGTAACAAGTTGTTTTCAGCATCTGCAAGCCAGCACAGATGGTCCCTTATCACAACAGCAGAGCTATCGAAGACATAACATCAAACAGTTCTCATGGGAACCAGAGGCAGAGAGTGGAAGAAAATGCCTAATGAAATCTGCAGATTGTGACATTATGATTGGTTAAACACCTCTGAGACTCTGGAAGATGGGAGATTGCTTTTACTGTAAACTAAATAATAGACAAATATGTTCACATTTGACAGGAAATAGATTTAATATGTGGATGTACAGGCACATTCTGTTAACAGCTGAAAATATTTCACAAAACACCCAGTCCTGATGGTAACCCGGTTATTACATAGATGCAGACAAGCTTATTCTATTCTTTCAAAACCACACACGAAGAGCTGAATGTCTGTTTAAACAGAACATACTCAGGTTCCCATGTTGAGGCAGTTTGAATAAAACGTTTACTTCAGTTTGGAGAAGAGACTCTTAGCTACCTAAAAATAAAAATAAAAAGATACATTATATAAACACAGGAGTTTCCTTAGCGACAGGCAGTCTTTATGCCTCTGGAAGAAAACAGGCTTCTTGAACTATATACTGTACTGTCAACTTCTTGTGGTCTAGAAACCTAGTTGACTATGGTTCTTCAACAGCAGGAGGCCGATTAGTTCCTTCACCAAACTTTCACATTGTTACTGTAAACTATTTCTAACCAACTAACAAAAGACAACGAACTTGAGAACACAATTTATTCTACGAAGCTGATAACTATTGCAAACCTATGTGAAAATATCAACATTTCAATTCTTTATAATTATGCTAGTATCCAGATTCAGTATTTTACCTTATTTTATACTTGTATGACCTGAATCAAGTTTCTGTGGTAAAACACTGGGGAACTAAAGACTCCTTCTCAACGGCTAGAAACCAACATTTATAGTTGAAAGTCATTCTAAAAAAACTTACACAATGATCTCTAGCAAGCAAAAAATCAAAGAGCTCCTCTGTACACTGCTCTTCTGTTTTAGATCTGGAATTCACTCGAGTCTCACACTTATCAAACCTTTCACGGAATTTTTCACATTCTTTTGTCGCTTCACACTGTTTCCTGGCAACAGTTATAGGATCCTGGGGGGGGAAAGCAACAGATAAATATTAAGCAAATATTAATTCAGATGGACCAATATTAAAAGGGATGTTTGTTCTTACCACCTCAGGAAACTGAAGTAATAAATTTACTATCCTTAATTTTTTAAAACAAAACAAGTTTAGAAATGGCCAATTATTTCGATATATCAGAATAAGTTAAATGGTATAAATATCAGTGACAAATTGCCATTAGCTATATTGATATTGCATCTTGTGCACCAAGTTACATGATTGGTGTACAATGAGAAATACAGGTGCTGGCATATTAACTAGTACCCACTCAGTGCACAGATTTACACCATTTGATTTAGATCACAACATGTAATTAATAGGAGTCTGGCTGAATCATTATAAAATTTAAAATTACTGAATTCATTTATAAAAACATTATTAGTTTAACAACATACTGCAAACTGTATAGGGTATAATTTCAAAACAGCATACTTCTACATCTTCACACTTAATATAAGCCAGATGATTCAGAAGTATCTTTATAAGACAATGCTATTGTTATGTGCCATCAAGTTGCTTCAGACTTCCAGCAACCCTTAGCAGTGTTTTGATCCATGTTAAGATCAAGGAGAGCTGCCTAGGTGCCCTAAGCACATCCGATCTTGCCCGATTTCGGAAGCTAAGCAGGGTCGGCCCTTGTTAGTACTTGGATGGGAGACCACCAATACCAGGTGTTGTAGGTGCCTGCAGTACTAACTGGCAAACCACTCCAGTATTCCTGCCAAGAAAACTCCATGGTCATGGGGTCACAAAGAGTCAGTCACGACTGTAACGACACAACACACACACAATATCAAGGAGTATTTTACTATTGCCAACTCTCAGTTGAACATCCATGGCTGAATGGGATTTAAAACCTGGTCTCATAAATCTGCATCCATTACAACAGATAGCCTCCTGCTTCTAAGACAATGGTTTTAGGATTATAAGTACAAGGAATTCACTGATTCCTTAGGATGCAAAATCCACATAAATACTGCAAATCCTATGGCGCCCATGCTTTTTTTTTTTTTAGACTGGAAGAAGTTTTTCAAAAGAAATTGCCCATAAAAGGAAACTGAGGGTGTTTCAGACACTGCACTTTTAGAAGCATGTAAAAACAGTTCTACAACAATACCTCATGTCTTCCCAAGATGTGAACAATTTCTTTGAAATGTTCAAAGTTACATGACAGCCACAGGATTTATTAAGTTTGAGGCATACACCACTTAGAATCATATGATTCTTCTATCAATTTATTACTTTTCTTTTGATTTATTATCAATCCCTCGGCAAAATGTTATACATACAGCAAGAGACAAGCTAGACAAAGGCTTGAAAGGACAACCTGCCCTAGAGTTCTACCAGTATTTAGATCTTCAGAATATTCACCATCATGTTAAATACTACAGTTATAATACTGTGATTCTAAAAGCTTACATCATTATACTTACAGCTCAGTTACGACCAGCCATAAACATCTCATTATTTTTAGTTTTCTAAATTAAAATATGAATTAGGTTTGTTATTTTTAATGGACGTTCAAGGACTTCTCTCACTACATTAAAATATTTAAAGCTACATACCACAAGTTCTTCCTCTTCCTCCTGGAAAGAATCAGGAAAATCAGAATTCACATATAAGTGTCTTGATAGCATAATGACAATATATTTAGCAAGTGCAAAATATGAGTCTCGTATCACTGTGGATTACATTGCTGTACTGCAGACAAACCTCTGCTCTCAGTCAACTTGTGTTTGACTCATCCTTCCAAGTCAGTACACCGAGTACCCAGCTTGAGGTGTGTATGCAAAGTATATCCTGAATAACTGAATTGTAAACTGTCCAGAGAGTGCTTTAAGCACTATGGGTCGATATATAAGCAGCACACTTTTGCTTAAAAAACCCAAAACATAAATTTCAATTATCTGCAACTATTTTTGTTAAAATACAGCTTCTTTCATAACACACATATCACATTTACTCAGTGACCTATTGTTTATATGAAATACATCAGCAAGCTAAGCAAAATGTTGAAACTTGTCAGAATGCTGTAAAAATCCACTGACTCTTTCTTCCTCAAGTTACTTTGGACCACCAAATTATGAAACAGTGGAGTCCTCATTGATGGAGGAAGGTTAGTTAGAACCCTGATCCAACTCATGAGTCGAATGCTGCATCTGCTGATGTACTAAGGTTATGATAGGGGTGAATACCTGAGACAAAGTGAAAATAAAGCCAATAAGATGTAGTGAAGAACCATGCACCCCAGCTTTCAGAATTAAACCTTCCATTATGCCAGTTGGGGCTGATGGATGTTCAGAATACAGTAACACCTGGAGGAATACTCACTAGTGCATCTCAGTGAAGTGTTTTTAAAGTGTGCCTGTATAGTAAAACTCCCAGAACCGGTAATTATGGTACTTGCAGTCCAGCTAATAAGAAAACACCATTCCTACAGAACAGCATAGTACTTCCCCACAAGAAAAACATCAGTTTAACTACTAGTATTGGAACTACAATGACACAGTATAGACACAGAATTTAATTGTACCACTCTTCACATACACGCTAAGAAGAGTTTCCCGGGCAAGTAAAAATGTAGGTCTTCCAGCTTTAAAAAAAAAAAAAAAGCTCAAAAAAAGCTCAATAATAATAATACAAAATCAAGTGACAATATAAAACCAGTGAGTATGTATTATCCATCTTTTGAGATGGGAGGGAGGGAGGGAGGGAGGCTCAGTCAATTTCATTGTACACAGGCTGTACATTGATAATAAAGGTTATTTGAGATGTAAAATTTCTGGAAATTTTGAAGCTCGGGGAAAAAAACCCTCCCCCCCCTCCCGTTTTTTTTCAGGGAAATGGAAAATTTTGGAAAAATTGAAAAAAAAATGCTACAAGAGCACTCCCCACCCCACTTTACTGCTTGGAAGTCATTCTGTTACTTTAGGAACATAAAATATGACTATGGACAATTTGACTTGGCATAAAATGAGGCTGCAACGGCTGGGCCTCTTCACTCTTGAATGACGAAGGTGCCTAACAGGTGACCTGATTGAAGTTTTATAAAATCATACACAGTATGGACAGAGTAGATAAGGAAAACTGTTTCCCCTATCAAACAACGCTAGAACTAGGGGGCACTCCATGAAACTTTTGGGTGCTAGATCTCAAACAAATAAGAGAAAGTACGTTTTCACCCAGAGGATCACTGGTCTCTGGAACTCCCTGCCAGAAGAAGTGGTGGCAGCTGTCAGCCTTGACAGCTTTAAGAAAGGATTGGACAAGTTCATGGAGAACAAAGGTATAAAAACAGCCTTGCTGGAACAGGACGCGGCCCATCCAGTCCAGCCTTGTCTCACATAGTGGCTCACCACTTGCTTCAGGGTATTCCCAAGCAGATGTTTTCACCTGCTTATAATTCCCCACAAATGGCATTGAGAAATATCCTGCCTCTCTCTCCAACCCAGAATGGCTACCATTATGGATGCCCAAGAACCACCTCTGGGTTGGAGAGAGAGGCAGGAAATCAATGCCATTTGCAGGGAATCTTAAGCAGGTGAAAACATCTGCTTGGGAATATCCTGAAGCAAATGGTGAGCCACTGTGTGAGACAGAATGCTGAACTGGATGGGCAGTGGCCTGCTCCAGCAAGGCTGTTGTTATGTTCTTAAAATTATCACAACTAGCATATTAAAATATAGTGTATCCAAACAATTATTACATATTTTACTTTTTAAATAATTTTATTTGTAATTGTAAGTACCAAATGGAGTAACAATCTCCTGAACTGTTTACTAGTTTATGGGGAACAAAACAACCTTTACAAAACAATGTTTAAAAATCCAGAATTAATAATTCATAATTCATCTCCACACTAAGTTTCAATGAATGGGCATGAAATTCAAGCAGAATCATTTTTGTTGCTCTGTATTTTCTTCCAGTGCTTTGAGGCCTAGTTAAGACAGAACAGAACCAAACCCACCCACCCACATGGAAAAACAAAAATGAAACCTTTTTTCCTTGTGACAATACCAGCACCTCAAGGAAGAAATGCGTCTTTTTCTTGCACCAGAGAGTTCAGTTTGTAACCTAGGACTTGCTTGCCCTCAGTGCACAGCAACTAGAATAATCTGATACTATGCAATATGCATATTTTTAGAATGCATTTGGAAAATACTAGAACATCCTGTCTTAAAATATTTTATTCATCATGTCAAAATAAAACATTCCATAATCATTTTTCTTTTTTCCAATTTTTCGGGACAAACACCCCAAAGGCTTTCGGGGGGGGGAATCTGTTTTTCCCTAATTTTCCCATTTTTTCCCGAATTTTCCGTTTTTTCCCTGGGCCTTCATATCTCTAGCTGTTGTTGCTAACCTCTCCCGCACACCTCGACCTTTATTATTATTAATTATCATCATCATCATCATCATCATCATCATCAACCTCCCCCACATCCCCTCGACCTTGGGCTCATCTACTGAGAGAAAGGCCCACGGCCAGCGCAAGCTCCCTGGACTTCAGTTTGGGGGTGGGGTCTACTCTGAAGGAAGTGAGCGTAGGATCGCAGTTTCAGGCCTCCGGGCTGGGCTCTCCCTTCACCACTGGCCGATTACGAAGGATCGAAGGCAGGGACCCGGGGAAAGAAACAAAAGATGGCAGGCCAGTGCCCCGCCGTGAAAGCAGCACCCCGGAGAGCCGGCGGGGGTAGAGGAGGAGGGAGAAAAAATTCAAGGCGTTAAAAAAACCACCCTACACAACGGGGGCGGGGGGGGACCTTGTTCCCTTCTCTCCCTGGAATGGAGAGAGGGCTCCGCTCACCTCAGGGTCGCCGCTCCGGCCTTCCAACGCCGCCTCGTCCTGTCGCCCCATCTCAGCCTTCGCCTGGTCTCCACAGAAGGACGCCGAAGGGTAAGCGGCACAATCGAGCGGAAGTCCCGCCTCCCCACCGCGCTTCTTGCCCACGTCGCGCGGTGTTTCTTCCTACCCTCTCAAGATGGCTCCCTTTCCGCTTTGGGCCCTGACCGCCGCCTCCGCTCCAGGCTCGTGTCTCTACCAACATGACCACCAGCTCCGTCAAAATGGCGCCGGCGGGTGGCCGCCGCGAGCGGCGTCCCGGCAGCTGCATAACAATGACTGACCTTACCAAGATGGCGTAGCTCAGCCGGTTTCCAGCAGAGTAGACCAGCCTTCTGAACGATATGGAGACGAAGTCGGGGGAGGAAGCCGGCGGTCAGAATCCCCTCAGCCTCTTCGAGCTAAGCGGGGCGGTAGTGAGCTCTGTCATGGGACGCGTGGAGAAAGAGGTTTGGGGTAAGGACATGACCGAGCTGGGATCGGTCTTCTCCACTCGGTGCGCATGGGCTCATCTTCGGGGCCTCCTCTAAATCACAGGGCGCCAGACACCGGAGTCAAGACTGCAAGATGCCTCCTGTTTAAAGACCTTCGTTGGCATTCATAATCATAACAGCAACACCTTTCCATATAGAGATTCCCATAGGCGACTAGGATGGATAGCGAAAAAGAGGAAACTGGTGCCTTGGAAAGAAAGCTTCTGATGGCCCGAAACAGTAATTTGTAATGATTAGAGGAAATGGATTCATCGGGAAACACGCCGACCTTTAAGCTCTTGATACAGACAGGATGAGGACATTACATGTGTTCAGATGGTAGATTTCAACTGGCTTCTTCTTTCACTTGGCTTCAGCAGCATATGGAGCTCCAGGGATTGGTTCGACCCAGTTAGTTCTTTATTTTCTCTGCCTATAAACACTCTTTTCATAACCAAAATATTTCACTTCTGTAGCATGGGGAACTTCCAGATATTTTTGGCCTACTTCATCCATCATATAATATTTACAATACAATTATTTTATTTTATTTATTTTAGAGCATTTTATGTATGATTTGGAGGATTAATGACTATTATAATTTGGAGACATTCTGCAGGCCTACTGTCACAAGATAGTGTGACAATTTTGTCAATGTTTACTACTTTTTCAAAAACCAAATATAGGCAAGTGGTTTGCCAGTAGTGTAGAAGCATCTTGTTCTATTGTCAGGTCACAATTGGCATAGCAGGGAAGAACCTTTCTGTTAAGAGATTTCAAGGAGAGCCAGGATGCTAACAAACAGTGTTTTATTCTGCAATTCACTCCTACATTTACTGAATATTTAATGGGGGAATGGGGTTAGACAATAGTGTCTCTAATTGGCAGCCCCTCAATTGTTTTGCCACTCTGGTCCTCACATGTTTTTTCTTGTCTTGACCAGATAGCTGCATAGTATCTTTTCAATGAAATGCAAAAAGCTCTTTATTTCAAAGCAACCATAACCATCATGGTTTCTATTTATTATCTTGAATCCTACGATTTTATTGTACATTTAGGAATGAAAGACTCAGTATATTTAAAGTAGAGCAGGATGTTAGAAATTCCTGTCAAAGTTCAATCATGGGAGTTAGACTTCATCTAAAAGAGCCCAATAGTAAGCCACATAACTTCTTTCTGTGTAACTGACATAATTTTCTACTGTTTTTTTTTTCAACCAAAAGCACTTCCAGGTCCAATCCTGAAGGGCATCTTGCCTCTGCTTAACATCTATTATCTGGAACGAATTGAGGAGACAGCTGTGAAAAAAGGTCAGTTTTGTGTGAGGTAGTAAAAGAGATGTACAGTAGATATAAAAAGTTTACACACTCCTGTTAAAATGTCAAGCGTATCCTACCTCCATCTAAAAGATTTCAGTTTGTGGCTCAACTGAGTTGTACAGTTCATGTGTGTGTGTGGAGAGTGGGGGTTATAATCATGACGGACTCTTTGTGACCCCATGTCCATGGAGTTTTCTTGGCAGGAATATTGGAGTGGTTTGCCAGTTCCTACTGCTGGTGCCTACAGCACCTGGTATTCCCTGGTGGTCGCCCATCCAAGTACTAACCAGGGCCGACACTGCTTAGCTTTTGCGGTCAGGCGAGAACGGATGTGCTTAGGGCATCTAGGCAGCTTGTACAGTTCATAGGTCTCATTAAAGGTGGAAAAAGTTCTGAAATGATTTATCTTTGTCTCATTTATTTACATCACAGACACTTGACATTTTAACAAGGGTGTGTAAACTCTTTATATTCACTGTAACTTAATTGGGTTTTTTGCTTCCTTTAAAAATGATGTTTTTATTATACATTTTGGAGTACAGTAGAAATAATTCTTCTGCTGATTAAGACTAACAACTGCTTCCTTAATATTGTCAAAGTGTCCATCTACTGAATAAAGAGGTTTTGTTTTTATTCACGTTAATGTGGACATGTTGACATAAGCATTTTGAAGGGCAATCCTGCTGACTTCAGTAGAACTTACTCTTAAGTAAGCGTAATAGAATTGCTTACTGAGTTGAGTTGCATCTAAAGAGCAGTTGGATTTACTGAAGTTAGTGTTAATATTTTGTCAAAGCTACCATAGAACTGCTGGGCAGCTCATCTATTTAAGGATCTGCCTGTGGAACCAGAGCTTAGGAATTTGATTCCTAACTGTGCCTTCATGATAAGGGACTGGACTCAATAGTTCATAGGTCCCTTCCAGCACTGCATTTTTAAGATGCACAATTTCTGAACATAGAATTATAAGAAATATTTTAAGACTCCATGAGATGCAATACTTGCATAATAAAACTACCTTCTTGCAGGATGATTCTGAGCTCCTTGAATAAAGAACATATTTGCTCTTGTTAAGTGACACCAAATTGCCATCTACTTATGGTAACCCCACTAATGTGTGATCTCCAAAATGTTCTGTCCTCAACAGTCCTGCTCAGCTTTTACAAACTCACACCTGGGTGTTCCTTTAGTCCATCTCATATTTGGTTTTTCTCTTTTTTGGTTGCCTTCAGCTTTTCCCAGCATTATTGCCTTTTCCAGAGTCTTGCGTGTTCATGGTGTGCCCAAAGTAGGACAACCTCAGTTTCAACATTTTTCCTCCAGAGGTAGTTCAAGCTTGATTTCATCTAGGCCCCACTTGTTTGTCTTTGGGGGTATCAGCAGAGCTGTCCTCTATTACCACATTTCAAGCGAATCCACTTTCCCCATGTCAAATTTCTTTACTGTCCAGCTTTCACACCCACACATGGTGATTGAAAAACATGTAGAAATGCTTAAATTTCTAGTTGTTTCCCTTTAGTTGCATTCTAAAAATCTCTTTAGTTGCATTCTAGAAATCATTACACATGGTTTTAGTTTAAATTTGTGATTTTTGTTAAAATTGTGTTACTTCTACTAAAGATGTCGAGCTGTTCAGTTAGAAAATTAATGGAACAGACTTATCCAGTTATTCTCAGTAGTGAATCTGGCATTACATTTACTGGTAAATAAAAAAAATCTGTGTTCGAGTTGTATATTGACTGAGGGTTCACTTGGTAGACTTGGATGAATAACTTCTGGTAGGGCTTGTGTAACTGATAATGTTATACCAGGACTCTTGACACCTGGGTTCAAATTCCAACTTATCCCAGGAAACGTAGTAGGAGATAGAAATGGTAAACCACTCCTTAATCATTATACGTATCTCAAAAGCTCTATTTGGACCATCATAATTTGAAAATACTTAACAGTACACAGCAAGAAATTGTACAATTGATTGAAAAGTTGAAAAATAAACAGCAGTAAAAATTGAGGAAATTATTTTATTATTATTTATTTCATTTATATATTTCCCATTTTGCTAAATAGATTATTAGGTACCACCTAAAAAAGTGGGAAGGTGAACAGTGCCGTGCACAGAAATGTGTTCGGCCATGCCGGTCACATGGCCACGGACTTGCACAACACTGGCTCTTTGGCTTAGAAACAGAGATGAGTGCTGCACCTAGAGTCGGGCACAACTAGCATGCATGTGTGTGTGTGGGGGGGGGACTTTACCTTACATTTTGCTGCAGGACCACTATGGGCAGCTTACACAATTATTTACTCTGCTATGGTTTTTGTGGTAATTGAACATGTGTTAACAAGGATGATCTGCAACTTCAGTGTTTAGTTTAAATTTTAAACAGTATTTTAAAGGGTTTTAAACAGTATTCTAAGGGTAGGTGGTCCCATTGGAGATAGAATTTTTGCCTTACAATAGAGTCCTGTACATGGGTACTCCAAGCAACAACTGAATTCATTGGGACTTACTTCCTGGTGAGTGAGTATAAGATTGTAGCTTAAAAGTATGTCAAATATGTACTTGCATTGCAGTCCCATGTATGACTGCTGATAAAGTAAATACCTTTATGGGCAATTAGATTTACTCTTGGGTATATATGTTTTATAAAAATAATACTGTACTTACCATATTTTCTATCAGACACCCCCATGTATAGGACAACTTCCACTTTTCCAACCCAAAATTACAGGTTCGCAACTGGGCGGTTCTCTCCATGGGTTTTGTGTATAAGACGACCCTCAATTTTTAGTCTAACAATTTTAGACAAAAGTACTGTGCAATCTTATACATGGAAAATACTGTATGTAAAACCACTGTATAGAACACATCTGCTTGACCATTTAAAAAGAGTTTTTAAAAGTTTGTTATTAATTCCGCAGGACTCTCCACCCAGCCTATATGGTGCAAGCTCTGGTTTGACATCATGAAAACAAGACCTTCTAGATTAGAGGTGGGTTAAAGATATAAATCACAAAATTGACATACCTGAGTAGACTAGGCTTCCTACCTTTGGGAGTAATTTTGTCTTCAAGCTGCATCAACTATGATGATACTTTTGAGTGAATTTTCTCAGTAGTTTTTATTACAGATATAGATTTGTGGACTGGAAATGTCCACAGAACCAGAGATTCCCCACTGTGCCTCCTGTTAGAAGAGCCAACCTGTGTGGCCTTCAACAAGCTGCACAGTCACCGGATCCCGCCAGAAGAAGGGAATGGAAAACCACATAGTAGTATTCTGTTCCCAGAAAACATGGAAAGGGTTGTAGTAAGTCAGAGTTGGCTTGACAGCACACAATTATTCCTGTTACTGGAAAACTATGGCCAGAATACAAATGTAAACATTGTTGACGTTTGTGTCGGCTTCCTGACTTTCCATGCCTAATTGTGCCTAATTAATATGATGCCAGGGTGTGGATTCATGACATGCCTGATTATGCACCTGGTTGTGCAACAAAGATTCACCCTGGCACCGTGGAACGTTACTCAAACATTACATGAACTCCAATAGGAATCTGGCCTATGTCAGGAAATTGTCTGTGTGCAAACTGTCACTATTAAATGCAGTAGAGAATCTATCGCCCCACTAATGTTTTCAGTCTCTGCTCCCAAAGCCCCCAGCTTGCAAGACCCATGTTAATGGATCCTGAGAGCTGTAGGCCAAGACTTGTGCTCCCTTGCTCCTGTTACTCTAGAGCAGTCCTTCTCAGCCCTGGGTCCCTCGATGTTCTTGGACTAGAAATCCTGGCCAGCACAGCTCGTGGCGAAGGCTTCTAGGAATCTTAGACCAAGAACACCTGGGGACCCGAGGTTGGGGACTTGCTGTAAAATGATGTTGCTCAGTCTCAAAGAATTTTATCAATTTCTCACTAGATAACAGCCAGAGGCCTATTGGTATTTGCAAAAGGCCCTTTTAAAATAACCCAGAGAGTTCTGTGGACGGAGATTCTATAAGGATGGAAAAGGAAGGATGACAGGAAAATGCAGGGTAAAATTAGCTATTCAGCAAGTCTGTCTTTGCAGAATGGGAATCCCTATCTGTATATTCAGAAACAAGTCTTTATTGGTCAAAATCTAGTTGCTTAGTGTAGTAAATTGCATTGAATCAGTGAGAACATGGTGAATCAACTCCTCCATAAATTCTTTTAATGCATATGGATCTACTGTAGCTGTGTCTTACTTTAGCATAATTTTAACCCCTGATTTGAATTGTTTTTTTTCCTCACATAGTGTTGGGCATTTTTTGTAATTTGGTTCAATTTGATTACAGAGCATCAAGTGTTGGAGGAAGAAATTCCTTGAAACGTTCTTTTCTAACGTGCTCCGTGGCATCCTGGACGTATCTTCGCACCAACGACTGAACGACCCTTGCTTTTTGCCCTTGCTATACACTTCACAGCACGTTACTCAGCTCACCATCTATAACATGCTGGAGGGCATCTCGGAACTCATGGCAGAACACAACCAGGAGGTTCTGGACAGACTGGCCGTCTCACTCCAGGCCCTGACGTTCCGTCACCTCCTCCCCACCGGTCAATCTACTAGGCAACAGTTGAGTTGGTTTCTTCATCGCTTAATTCATCATGGGGCTGTGGACCACCTGTCTATGTACTCCTGGCCTGATCCTGACCCAGCACTTTTAGCCCTTATTCTAAAAATGAGTGCTGGGGTTTGGCATCCGGGGAAAACGCCAACAAACCAGGAAACATTTTGCCAGCTGTGCAGGAAGAAATTCATTAATCAGAGCCAAAAGCTAGAGCACGAGCACAAGCCTCTTTGGGGCCAAAACACACAGTTCCATCGCTCAGCAGCTGGCCAGTGTAGTGGCAAGGAACGGAAAAGTGAGAAAATGCTTCCTCGTGTTTCTCAAGGAGCCGTAGTGGGCTGTGAAAATGCTGCACAGTCAGTCAGCACCAGCTGTGAGACTCTGAAAGATCCAGTGGACTGTGGGGTGGGTTGCAGTCCTCCCCAAAGCAGGAGACAACACAGTACAAGTTCAGAAACAGATGTGGCATCTCCCAGCTGTTCCCCAAATAAAACATCCCCACATGTCCCACCACTGGAAATACCACAGAAGCGATGCAAGGTTGCAACAACAAAGAACCACAGCTGCTGTCAGAGGACCGGCAAAGCTCCTACGGACTCAGAAGATCTTTACGATTTTGTCTTTGCCGTTGCAAGAGAAGAACAGGAGAAAGCACTGTCTAGTAGGAGGAGAGTGGGGGAAGGCAAAAACCCTACTGACTGTTCCTTTGTCCCATCAGAGCCTGCCAGTGATAGTGATGCAGCTTGTGCAGCAGGAGCCCGACTAGTTGGGATCACTTCTATGAAAAGTGTGGGCCATTTCCGAAGCGTGGCCACACTGGAAGTATTCTCTATCCCTCTGACAAGGAATACATGCCAAATGCTTGGGAACCTGCTAAGCTCTTGGGTGTCTTTGAAGACGCTTGTTTTGACCTTGAACGGTCAGTCAGAATACAGCTTTTGTCTTCAGTTCTGTTAAGCAAGTTTTATTTTATTTTATTTTATTTTCAAAAATTTTACCCCGCCAAACTGTCATTATATTACATGTGTATTATGCAACTGCTTTAAGAAGATAAATAGTTACAGATATAGTAATCTATAAAATATATTGGTAGGAGGTCTCAGTGCTACCAGCCATAGTGAACATCTGGCGAATGGAACAGGAAGTGCATGAAGTTTACAGTAGGACCTTGGTATTCACTGGGGATTGGTTCCAGGCCTTCCAGTGGATAATGAAAACCATGGATAAGAGAGAACGCTAACCCCCCTCCCCCCAAAAAACCCCTGCTGTTTTGTGACAGTAGCTTGCTTTATAGCTGTTGTTTTGCAACAGTAGCTTGCTTTACAGTTGCTGTTTGTGACAGTTGCTTGCTTTACAACTGTGGCTGCTGAATTATTTATTTTTTTTTCCTCTGCCAACCGTGGATAACTGAATCTGTGGTTAATGAATCAGTGAATATGGGGGTCCTACTTTAATTGCTTCCTTGCCTGCTCTCGTCGTTGCCCTAGATACAGTATAAGGAACACTATATTATTGGAAATAGTCAAACAGGATATAGCAAAACTTTATAGGTGTCCAGTGTTACATAGTTTATCAGATATAACAACATTCTCTATTTGTTTGTAGCTAGTATTTTTATTCTCTAAAGCAGGCATGTCCAAACTTGGCCCTCCAGATGTTTTGGACAGCAACTCCCACAATCCTTTGCCATTGGTAATCTAAGCTTAGAATTCTGGGAGATGTGGTCCAAAACATCAGGAGGGCCGAAGTTTGAACATGCCTGCTCTAAAGCATCACATAGATCAGTAGGACTTAAGCTGTTTAGTCAGTGAAGTAAAAAGAGGGAGTCATGTGGCCATTACAAAATACACAAGATTAGGCTATAGGTGATAACTTTCTAGGCTGCTTATAAAAAATCATTGAAAGCTGCTTAGTCATGTAGACCAGATGGTTTTCACGTGTCAGTGCCTCTCATGGAAAAATACACAGGATCAGAAGTAGAGCCTTCACTTCAAGTGAAATAGTCATTTTGGTTTCTCTTTTTATTTCTACTTTCCGAAAATCTGATTGCAGGCTTAGGCCTCGGTATCTTCAATATTCTCGCTGGACTCCGGGCCCTGTCGCGACACAGTGATTATTCTCTCCGTGTGGTGCGCATCAGTGACATGTTCTCACATGTCCCCTGTATGAATCTGGTCCATTCTTTCTTGCGTGCTGTTCCGTTGCTTCAGATACTCTTGGTCAGCTTTGATCTCAAAACAGCACCTGAGTGGAACAAGTCCGAAGAGAGCTGGGACATGTTGTTCTTACAAGAAGAAATTCCAGGTAAAACATTGTCCCGTTCCAACCTGACATTATAACATGCAAATGTCAGAAGATACCCTCACATATATTCCTATGATTGCTCTTATGGCCTTGGTCATTCCACAGTTTGAGTGCTTTCTATGGCTGGTGCTTTATTCTACTTATGCCATTGCTCCCTCTAGGAATAAAATTGAAAATTTGCATTAAAAGTAGACTTTTTGGGTAAAATAAATGAACAGGCATTGCTTCCTAAAAGCTGCCATTGTCCATAATGGGGAAATCCAAGATTTCTCAATTTTTAGCTTGCCACCTGAATAAAAGCCTCCTCTTCAGAAAGTAGATGGGGCCATAGCTTAGCTGTCCAGTACAAAATTTATCTGCAGAAATTGTGCTGTAGCAGAAGCTATTTGCCTCTTAAATAGAATATTGGACAAAACGAGAGGTGTGAGTTAGCCTTCTCTGAACCTAGTGCCACTTATTCCACACGAGAATTTATTTTGAAGTTCTTTGAGTCATTTTTATTTATTTATTTATTTATTTATTTATTTATTTGACTTTTGTACCGCTCATCTAGCCCTAGGGCTACTCTAGGTTTACAACATAGAATAGCAAAATAACAAAGTACCACATTTAAAAAACCAAAATACAAACAACATAATATAAACAAAATATACATAAATCAACAACAATAAACTAAAATGAAAGTAAAAATAACCAGGTGATTACTTAAATTAAAAACGGGGCGGGGGATGTGAGATAAGCAGTAAAAAGAAGAATAGTGCCTTACTAGATGTTTGGGAAATCAGGAAAGGCCATTCTGTACAACCAAGTTTTCAATAGTTTTTTAAAAGTTTGAAGCGAAGGTGTCAGGCAAATTTCTGCAGGTAGATGATTCCATAACGGGAGCAACCCCCGAGAAGGCCCTACTCCTTGTTAAAACTTTCTGGGTCTCCCTCTGGGTTGGGACTCCCAGGTGTCCTGCCTGGCTTGCATGGGTGATCCAGGCAGTTCTTCTTGGGAGGAGCCACTCTGTCAGATACTGAGGTCCCAAACCATTTAGGGCCTTGTATGTTAATGTCAAAACCTGGAAGTCGATGCGGTAGCAAACCGTCAACCAGTGCTATTTAGTATAAAACTTCCACTAGTCAATAAGTAATAATACTAATACTTCCGGGTTGTTATTTTTTTTTTCATTTTAATCATAAGTCTTACTTGTGCCAAATTGCTTGTTTTACATTGTTGTTTATAGATGCTGGGTGTACTGAAGTGGGCACTGGTGCCATTCAAATTAACGGCACATCTAAAAAGCTGTCTTTCCGTGGGCTCTCAAAAATTGATAGCTTGCCTTACCAATGAAATGCTTCCCTTCTCTCCTGCCTGTACAAAGGAGAGCTAGTTTCTCCTCTTTACTTCCACTTGTCAGTCCATCCTGGTTCTTTGTCTGCTTGAAAAGACAGGCAGTATTTTGAATCATTGCTCCAAACTTGGCTCTTGAATTCTAGCTCAAACTGTTGTTTGCTAATTTAGGCTAGTGAACAGGATCAATTTTTTTCTCTCCTTCCCATCTCCTGTTTAGAGGGCCATCTGGAACAGCTTGAGATCAGGTTTCCCAGGGAACCTCTTCAAACAAGTCACCTGATACCAGTGCTGAAAGCCTCAAGGTCTCTCCAGAGTCTTTCCTTAGACAGTGTTGCCATATCTTGTCCTCAAGAGGTTGGGCTCCTCCTTCATGCCCTCAAAGGTAAGATGGAGGCCATATCACCTGCAGCACACCCCTGGGAAATCATAATAGCAGTAGCACCAGGAGATAATAACATCAGCCGGTAGTAATTTGGGCTTCAAAAATTATTATGGTATAGGTTGCAGGCAAAACAATACAGATTCTAGAGTAGTCCTAGAGCAGGAACATTTTCCAGGAGACCAGCACTTCAGGTCTTTCTTCATTGGATCTTGTTTGTATTGCAGAATATAGCCCAAACCTCAAGAAGCTAAGCTTTCATGATGTCAACCTTTCTGGCCACTCAAAAGAAGTCCTCCTCCTTCTGCAGGATCCAGTCCTCCAAGGTATATGCAACTAATATCTGTTTATGCTTCCAAATGGCTTCAGTTTTGTCAGCGGTGACTGATATGTACTGTTTATAATAATGCTTCTGAAGGGGGCTGGACGTTTCATGGGTATCTGGAAGTTGAGTCATGGCTACTGGATTTCTTTTTCTTGAGAGAGAGAAATGTTTCACTGCTCATCCAAACAGCTTTAGGAGACTGACGAAGCTGTTTGGATGAGCAGTGAAACGTTTCTCTCTCTCAAGAAAAAGAAGTCCAGTTGCCATGACTCAACTTCCAGATAAAATCACCTGCATGACTAAGAATCTTCACAGGCATGTTTCATCGGTATCTTTTCAAGAGCCTGTATGAGCCAATGGTATTTTGTGCTGGGTCTGATGGGAGAGTAAAGGTTTCATTGCGGGACAAGAAAAAATGTAGTCCATTGCAGGGGAAAAAGTTATGGAAATGTGAGGCACATGGTTTAGAACAAGAAAGGAAAAGGAGTGTTTTTATCCATTGTAACTGCAATTTAAAGCAAGTGTGACAGGGTATCATTATGCTCTTAGTGCTTGGTTCTGACTTGTCGGAAGTGTATTCCATGGAACTAATTTCATTTAGCAAGCAACAGCAACAACATAATTTATTCTTTGTCTTGTGACAGAGATCACCTTTTCTTTTTGTCGACTGTTTGAAAACTGTACTGCTGAGCTTTTCTCTGAAATAATCAATGTTGTGAAGAAAAACTCCTCGCTGAAGACCCTCAGAATCCCTGGAAATAGGCTGGGTATGTAAGGCAAATGTGGCAGCCATCCTGGAATACATTTTTTTATGTGGAAGGATGTGTATGACACCAAGAATACAGGTGTTCTTGGCTTGCTTAGAATCACAGTTGCTGTTACTCTGTTCCCCGTATTTCAAAGCCAATTAACATAGAGTAGGACGAAATGAGGAAAGCACGAGGAGCAAAGAAAATATTAAGAAATTAGGCACCACTTATTGCATAATGGCTTCATGAAATTAACTGAGGGGCCCAATGTTTTAAGAGGGGGAGCGCTTAAAACCTTGCTTTTTCGGGAGTCATTTGGAGACCTTTAGTTTAATTTAATTTAATTCATTCCCCCTTTTTGATGCCTCTTGTTGATTTTTACTTGTTATTGGTTTTGTTTTGTTTTGTTTTCTCCCCCCCCCCCGACTTTCTTGCTGATGTCACTTGCGTTTTACTGGTTCTTTTAACCTTTGTTGTTAACTGCCCGGAGTTCCCTGGGAAGACGGGCAGTATAAAAATAAAATAAATAATAAATAAATAAATAAATGTGCTATTTGAGCCAGTGAAGACCCTTGTCCCATGGGGGGAGTAAGCACCTTCTACCTTTTTATCAGAGAATGGGACCATGGGACTATACCAGAAGGGCAACTCAACCATTGAAATCAAGGCTCTTACCTTAGGTGACAGATGATTCATGCTGTGCAGGAACAGCAGTGGCAAACCCTCTCTTATTTATCTCTGATGGCACATGAGTGTGTTCCATGGTGTCCAGCCTGCTCTCCCTCAGATGAAGTGAACACCTGCCCATCATGAGTTCTGGATTAGATTTAGAGGCCAGGTTACGTAGAGGAACTGATGGGAGATAACATCTTGTCCTTCACTTCAGGCAGCACATGAGTTTGGGACTGTCTTGGTCGTACTTACTTTCCAAATCTGTCCCTGGAGCTGCAGTGGCAAGGTAACCTGTCTCTGCCCAATTGCTTTTCCTGTAACTTTCTGGTGAAGCGGCGCTTTTCATGCTGAACTGGACAACCAACTAAGTTCTCCCCTGCTGGAAATCTAACCTGTTACGAAATGGGACTTTTTGTACAATCAGCTGTTCCTGGCTAGAGACTTTGTAGGAAGTTGATGGTAATGTGCTCAGAGCCAACAGATCATGGGGAGGCAGGGGTTGGATATGTTTTTTTCTTGGTATGCAACCAGTTCCCACAATTTCTTTTCATAATTGTTCACACCCGATTGATTTGTTCTGCTGCTGCTGGAAGTTCATACTCCTACTCTAATATGAGCATTTGCATTTTTATTTCATTCTTAGGCAATCACAGGTTGGTTGCAGTGGCTGACATTTTTTCTGAAGATTCATGCTGTTCTATCTGTCATCTGGATGTAAGGTATTTTGCTTCTCCCTTAACCTTAGCACTTTCCTCAATCGGGAAAAAAACAATGGCAGCAAGATAGCTTTGCAAGCTGTCATTTTGCTATCACCAGCGTTTAAAGGAAGATGTCAGTTTGCAAGCCAAATGAGAGAAGCCAATTTGTAAGAACTTTCTTTCTGCCCTGACAGTGGGAAAAGAGCTATTGCCTATCTAGTAGTTTGATATTAGAAGAAAGCTTGCCTGCAGGTTCCTAGGGGTTTATTCTCATCCCAGACCTTCCAGGGCCGTCAGTAAACAGGCCTTATTCCTATTGTCTCTCTTCTCTATCTCCTGCCAGTTAACTGAGCTAATGCTTGTACATGTAAGTTGTCAGACCTGCATTACCAGCTTCTGAATGATGAAGTTATTTCTTAAATTTGTGATATGCAACCACCCCTGTGCTAACATCAAAAATATTATACCTCATTTTCCATCACATAAATAGAGTGGTAAACTATTTGTAACTACCTTTCCAACAACAACAACAAACTTTAATTTCCTATCACATCATGCTTTCTAAGCCTAACAGTTATGAGACTCCTCTGACATACAAATGCATTTATAAACAGTAGCAAACTAATCATCCCTTCTCCTACAGCTCCAACTGTATCAAGCCTGATGGTCTCCTGGAGTTTGCCAAGAAACTAGAGGGTTACATAGCCCAACAACACAGAGAACAAATCAGACTTACCCAATTGTGCCTCTACCAGAACTGGCTGGACCAAGATGCGACAACTGCTCAAGAGGCCCTTTGGCGACTAAAGGCAATATGCAATGTGGTCAGTGACACATGGGATGCATCTCAGGCCTTTGCTGACTATATCAGTGTGATGTAAAGAACATGTAAGGGACAATATATTGTAATAAAGCTGCTTACTGATCTACCAGGAATCAGATTCTTTCTTCTAGACAGACCCAGAGGCTGCAGCTACCATCTTAATTTTTCTTCAACTCAGTTATTTCCTTAACGTGGCAAAAACTGTGATAGCAGTACAAAAAAGCAAGTATTGTAAAACTTTGTTCACTATTAAATTTAGTTATTGCAATCATAGATTTTATAGGATAGTGATATAAACCAGCCCAGAAATGCAGTGCTGTAGGGGCCCATCTAAATTAGCATAGATCACTGAAATGATATTTTGCTCCTGGCAGTGATTACCTACAGGGTCATTGAGGGTTAACCATTCTGCCGTGGTCAAGGAGAATCCTAGTGACCCTATAAATCTCAC
This sequence comes from Phrynocephalus forsythii, assembly GCA_029282475.1. NCBI lineage: Eukaryota > Metazoa > Chordata > Lepidosauria > Squamata > Agamidae > Phrynocephalus > Phrynocephalus forsythii. The sequence goes on from JAPFRF010000005.1 coordinate 60,486,730, forward strand.
ACTTTGAGTCTTTACCTAGACAGAAGATAAACTCTGAATAGACAGCTGGACATTAAAATAACCACGTATTTTCCTTACATTTTATTTTTGAAGTGCGTATTATGAAATCGGTTTAGACAATGGCTTATATTTCACATGTGGAATTAAAATCCAAGTCCCATTATAATTTGTACTAAACATGTTAAGAGCAGCAAGCAACTGTTTTGAGAAACTATGTATATCCATTTTCCACTGATGTAAAGAGAATTTTAATGCAAGTTTTTCATCTAGTAGCTTAAATTTCAGTTCAAGTAACGTCCAAAAGACCAGTTCTAACATAAGTGGATAACAATCCTTTGATTATTTTTTAAATTACCCCTGTAATCTTGTTCTATCAGTCAGGCTTAACATAATTTACCTTCCTACATTAACAAAGGAGATGCCTCCTTGCTTCTGGAAAACAAAACTATCCCCAGCCAAATATTTCTGATACAGGAGCAAAACAAGTTCCCCCATCTGCATCTTCCTGGCCTCATCTTACATATATATTTCCCATTCTTCCAAATATGTACATTGACTTGCTCCTTGACACTTATATGTATTATGTCCATGGCAGTAAATTACTATCTTAAAAAAAATCCCTAATAGACTAACATCAGATGATGCAACATTAATTTGCTGTAACAAAATACATTGGGAAAAAGGCAACTTCATTAAAAATGTTTTACGTGTCCATAACATTTTCAACAAAAGCTTGCAGTGGTACAAGTCATTATGAGTCATAGTCTTGGTACAGTGATAGGAGGAGGTTTCATCTTTAGTCTTTTTCCTGTTGGAAATACTCAGATGGATAGTAGAACCAACATATCCCAATATCCCAGTGCTCCGTTGTATGGCCTTGCTTTTGTAAAGACAGCCTGTAATAAATCATGCAGAAGAGAACGCTCCTCTGTTGCATTTAATTGCAGACAATGCTGCCCTGATGTCATTGATCAAAGAACAAATGCAGAGATATTGCATAGCTGTTTTCTTGTATAAATAGCGCAGGTGTTTGGATGATCATAACAAAAGGGGTCATGGTATCCCCCCTTGCTGCTCATGGGAACGATGATAAAAGGTGAAGGTGACAGCAGCATCCCAGGCAGCCTTGAGGACAGTGTCCTGGAGGCCACGTTTTTCAGCACAGTGATACCACTGAGACAAGTCAGAAGTGCAGTCAGACCCTTCCGGGGGTGGCCGGACTTGATGGCCGTTCACACAGCGACGGCACTTGAACCTGGAACAAAGGAATACTGTATTGTACTGACAAGGGCTGGAAATTTTGCATAAGTTGACTCCAAACCATCATATCCGACCTAAGTATAGTCCAGTTTTTGTAACCTTCATATTTTATTTATTTATTTTTATGTTTCTACACCACCATATATAGATTCTGTGTGCATTAGAAACAAGCTCTATTCCACCAAATAAAGTGGGTGAGAAAAATATATTCCTGATATCACATTCCTCATTGGTGAAAAAAAGGCTTATACAAAATCTGAGCTTCTTCCAGATACAGGGATACCTTGGTTTACGAATGCTTCCACTAACATAATTTTTGGTTCACAAAAGGAAATCCATTAAAAATAATACCTTGGTTTATTATTATTGTTTCTCAATACCCAGGTTTATGATTTTTTGTAATGCACTGCAATAAAAGTAACCAGGATGCATTGTGTCCCCATGCGTTTCTGGTTTACTAATTTTCCACAGTACGAAACATCCCAGAAAACGCATTAAGTTCGCAAACCAAGGTATACCTGAAATAGGAGTAATACACCAGTTTTCTATCCTTTCTGTTTATAAAAGAAACATTGTGCTTTCTCTTTGGATGTGGCAAGTCAACAGGAATTACAAGAGGTATATCAATAGATGGAAAAGTTAACAATTTCCCAGAGTAACAATACAACCCCAGAGCATTCTGCCAAGCAAAATCAATAAGCTACAAATACTTTGTTTTCTTGGGATTCAGTTTATACTAAAGTTTTATGGAGACAGACTTTCAAGCTTAATAGATGGTGGAAAAACTGATTGCTCCACCCCATTTTTATTTGGCATTCACATCCTGGACTAGTGTTAACAAAATGAACTTACAATTGTAATATCTACTCCATCTGATATGTACTTCAGTAGATCTGAGTCACACCGGTGACAAGACAGGATATACCTACAAACAGCGACCTCTATTTGTGTGGATCCCATGAGCATCAGCTCAAAGGAAGGTGAGCAATTATCCTTTTGTGTCGATGGGAACACCAGTATAAGGCACCGTTTGTTTTAACAGAACTCTTCCATGGATGGTCTTCACTTATATCCCCAAATCCCTGCATGCATCATAAAGTGATCAGTCTTTTACCCTGGCACTTACTTGTCATGAGTATCACTTGTAGTAGTCTCATTGACAGTGAAAAGTTCCTTCAGTTCCCCAAGAGAAAAGTGTCTTTCCACATCCTGTTCTTCATCAACTACGCAGCTGCTGAGAGCTTTCTTGTGTGCCTGCCGCTGAAATATTTTTTCTTCAATTGTCCCTGTCTAGAAGAAATCAAAATTAAGAATGACATGAGGATTTTGAAATATCTGTGGGTCTTTAAAATCAACACATCTTATTCAATAGGAACCTGCTTTTCACTCATCGTGTGGCTGCAGCTGAGATTCTTGGGTCACGGGCTGTATCAGTCATTCTTCATCAGTTTGCTGCCTCAGAATCTCCCCACTGAGCAGGAAATTTGATCGTACACCTTAATGAAGGTGGAAATGCTGTACCTATCAACTAAACTGCAGTAACATTTCTTAGCCTCTCTTATCTATCTCTGACTTTTATGAGTGATGTTTGATTTAATTATGTTTTTACTTATATCATTTTTGTTTTTATTAGGGTTTTGTATTTTTACATATTGTGATAGTCTGTTTTATCTGGTAAACCGCAGAGTGGCTTCCCATCAGATGGGTGGTATATAAATTAAATTAAGTTAAATTTAATTTAATTTAATTTAAATAAATAAATAAATAGTCACTATCAGACTTCTGAACCAAATCTTGTTTCTAACCATTCCACTGTACTGGGCAATGAGAAATTCTTACTACACTCAGATTTGCCTACTGCTTCTACACAATATTGGAGGCTAAAACCAGTTATTAGTCCTAACTGAAGGAACTTGCGTTATCAGTAGAATTTCCATAAACGGCAATTCTCGCGAGCCCCATTCACTAAAGAGGTCTGCATCAGTTTGGATTACCCAGTGGATTTAGCCCCTAGGAACATGGATCCAAGTCATCTGGTTACAATTTCTCTTCACAGACTGCTTAAATGTTAGAAGTGCACAGCGGCAATTTTTACAGAATCCAGCTTGGGTCTTACCGAGAGCAATCGATAGATATAGCAAGTCTTCTTCTGGCCATCTCTCCATACACGGGCCATGGCTTGCTCATCATTGGCTGGATTCCAGTCTGGATCAAACATCACAAGTCTGTTTGCTCCAATCAGATTTAAGCCACAGCCACCAGCTTTGCTGCTCAGCATGAAAATGAACTCGGGACTCTGTAAAACAAAGACACATTGAAATTAAATGCTAGACTCAGATGGTGAGACTGACTCTGAGATGCACTGTTTTGCAGTGGGATACATTCCAGAGTCAACTTCCCTGCTTTTAAAGCAGGAGAGATAAGCAATGGAGCCACATATTAACTGATAAATCACCCCTTCCTCTCTCTTTAAGGATACTGCTCTTTTTCTGCTTTATAAAGTCTGTGCCTTCACCCAATACTAGATATAGAGCCAGCTGGTTTAGACTAGGCAAACAAACCATGAATACAGGGAATATCCTACGAAAGCTAAAATGTTAAGTGAAAAATGACTCACTGATGGGAAAATTCCCTGCCAAAAATAGAATATGTATGTGTATACACACATACACAGTTCTTCCTTGTGGCTAGAAGACAATTGTATCACTATTTACGGAAGTGATGACACACTGATGTACACGATTATGACATTACTGGACTGGTTTCATTAAAAATATATGTTGGGCAGCCATACTTGAAAACATTTTCCTAGGAACATGATGTTGCTTTGTAGCCAACATCTCAGATTAAAGCAAAAGTACCAATGCTTAGCTTTAACTGGCATTACTTACAGAGAGGTTGTTGAAACGCTCCACAATCTTGGCTCTCTTTTTAATAGACATCGTGCCATCCAAACGGACATACAAATACCTGGCGCAAATTAAAAGCATAATATAATCATGCTCTTTAAAAAGGCAAGATTTCATCCCTCACACATCAAAACTTTGTTCTACAAAAAAAACTTTCAATTTTCAATGTTTTTATTGATGACTGTTTTAATTATTTTATTGTTGTGTATTTCTAGATTTGTATTTTGATGCAATAGGTTTTTACTTAGATTTTTTTTTCAAGAACAATTTTTATTTGTTGTATGCTGCTTCAAATTATTGCTAGAAATGCAAAATGGTAGAAAACGTTATTTCTTAATGATAACCAATAAGCTGTATAAAGGCAAAGAATAAAGGTGTTACATCCCATTATTTTCACATATAAAACAGGCTTCAGAAGCATTCTAACAGCAATGCAAATAGAGGGTTGTCAAATGGGCTAGTTAGTTCCCTGTCTCAACCCACCAAATGAATGAAACTGGTGACATCTGCCCCAAATGGGTTTAATAACTGGGCTTACTACATCACATCTACCCTACCCTCCTTCTCAACCTCAAACATATGTCAATGTGTCTCAGTCACCATACCTCCTAAGTCGGCAGAGTTTCTCAAAGAGGTCTAGGGTCTGGGTGTAATTAGACACCAAGACTACTTTATCATTACTGGTGCTCTGGGTAACTGCCAGAATGTAGTCCAAAACCAGCATCTTTCCTAGAAGAAGAAAAAAAAACAGAGCAATGTATGTGTATTCTGCCAGTGCTGAAAAATCACAGTTCAGTCCAAGTTTCCGTGTCAGCATACAGATCGATTCTGCAGCAACCTTTACCTGATAGCTGTGGCTCTAGGGTCTTGATGTTGTAGCCAGGAGGGAACAACTGCAATGCACCTACAAACCCTTCTTCTTCTTCCACACACTTCTCATAGATCAGGGCAGGGTCTGGAAAAAGGTCAGAATTCACTGCTTGAAACTGGGGTTGCCATAATCTGAACACATAATTGGAGCACCTTATCACCACAGAACTGCAAGATAGCTTAGAGGAACAGATGGGAACTGGTTCCTTTGCATACCTTATAGAACAAGATTTGGGCCAATGTAATATAAAACTATGCTTTAGAACAACAGCCTTTTTGTCCCCCACGGACCGGTAAATGTTTGATGATTTTCCGTGGCCCGGGGCTGGGGGTGGGGAGATGATGGGCCGGGGGTGGGCATGGGGGGGAAGGGGAAAAATTCTAAAGGGGTTCAACCTATAAATGGGGGAGGGAGGAGGGGAGGCGGGGGCTTGGAGCGTGTGCCTTGCGGGGGCCCCGGGAGCGGCGGCGGCGCTGGCGGCTGGGGGCTTCCTGGCCCCGCTCATTCTCTTTAGTGGGGGCCCTGGGCTCCTGGGCGGGCGGGCCCCCCCTCCTCCTCCTGTCGGCGGCTCCCCCTCCTTTTTTACGCCTGGGTTCACCACCACCCCCCCCCCTCCGGCTGGGGCCTTTGGGCGGCGGCAATGGACTGGAGGGGAGGAGGCCGGTGGGGGCCCACCCGCTGCGCCCGGAGAGGCCAGTGTCCTTTCCCCAGCCCAGAACACAACCACCACACACACACACACACACACACACACACGCACACACACACACACACACACACACACACACACACACACCTGGCCAGGAGGAGGGGATGGACAAGGCCACCGCGCGCCCTGGGCTGCCCTCCCAGGCGGGCGACTTGCCCCTCCCCGCCAGGTCCTGGGGGGAAGAAGAGGGAGCCCGAGTGCCTCCCGCCGCCGCCTCTCACCTGCTGCTGGGCAGGGAGCCCGAGCTCTGGCCAGGCCTCCTCATGATTGGGGGTCCGCTCTCCCGGGAGGCCTCGAGGAAGTCTTGGGGACTTTCTGTCTTGGCCCACCCCGAAGGGGCTGCTCTGTGTCTTTTCTTTCTCCCCCCTCCTCTCTCTTTCCATTCGGAGGAGCAGCCCCAGCAGCTGGGGCGATTTCAAGCCTGCATATGTGTATCTGTAATTAAAACGGCGAACCGCCCAGAGACTTCACGAGGCGCGAAACAAGCAGAACACTTTCTGCCTTCTTTCCTTCCTGCCTTCCTTCAACACAGGTGCGGTCCTGTTGCTGGCGGCTTGCGGGGGCATCTGCACTTTCCGCAGGGAGGGGCAATACAGCAATTTAACCTGGGGACAGGTGGCTGAGGGGGATGATGAGGAGGAGGAGGACAGAAAGGGCTCCGGCAGAGCCACCTTTAGCACCCATGCAATAGGTTCGCTCCTCCCAGCGCCCTAGCCTTAATCCTCCACTGGCCGCCCATGGGAGTTAATGTTGAGGAGGAGGATCCAGAGGAAAAGGGGAGGAGCCTCCCACTTTCCCATGGTGGTGTGCCGACCGGTTTTTTCAGAACAAGTGTGAGTTTGCCCAAAAAGGTTGAAAACCACTGCTTTAGAATACCACAGCAAACCAACCAAATACCCAGTTCATGTAAAACAGGCCCAGAAATAATCAAAATCAGTACCACTGACTGGCATCCAACCTAACAAGTTGTAACTCACTCTTCCCCCATTCCTCCCCCCCCCCCCAATATTTAAAAGGTGTTTTAAGTATGCCATGGTATGACCAATACTTGCTCTAACCAAGATCCACCTTGAGATATGAAACTCTTCAAGGAGAGATATTTACCGTATATACTCGAGTATAAGTCGAGGCCCCTAATTTTACCCCCAAAACGGGGGAAACTTATTGACTCATGTATAAGTCTAGGGTGGGAAATGCAGCAGATCCTGGCAGCTCCTCCTTTGTGAGCTGGGGGAGCGGTGTGCGATGTTTAAAATGACTTTTAGTCACCAAGGCACTTTTAGTCACTTGCCTTGGTGGCTAAAAGTCATTTTAAACATTGCACGCTCCTCCCACACAACACGGGGTGGGGGTGGGTCAGGAGAAGTGGGGCACTTTGTTTAAAATGACTTTTATGCACTGACCCAAGCACTTGCCTCAGTGGCTAAAAGTATTGACCCAAATACAAGTTGAGGGTCCTTTTTTTCAGCCCAAAATTAGGGCTGAAAAACTAGACTAATATGTGAATATATACAGTACCTTTATGATAACATGATACCAGCCTTGGGGCTGGGCATGGTACAATGAATAAACTGAGAGAACTACTTACGATTACAAAGCTTCTTTAGAGATGTGATGGAGGAGAGAGATGAGACGTTGATTTTTCCCTCCTTCAGATCTTCTGCTGGTTTTGCTTGCTTCAGGAAGAGTTTGTACAACTCCGACTGAAGAGGAGTCAGTCTGAGATGAAACAGGATAGTGATCATGTTATGATCTCTGAACTGTGGACCAGTCTAAAACCTATAGTGTCATCTTATCTATGGTAAATTGATTAAGCCCCAAAGAACATATGACGAGGTTCAAAAAATAATGAGCTATTTCTGTTACCCTTCATCTTCAGAGCCCACTAGGAAAGGTCTGACTTTAATGCTGTACCTGCAACACACCACTTGCTCAATTTTCACCGGCAGATATTTGGAAAGAATATCAGACGTCCTCCTTATAAGGCATCTACAAAAACAAGGTAAGGTTAATGCCACCTGTTAAGGTAACAACTCAAAGTTCATGACCAGCAATTACGGTAGTCAAGTTCCTCCTGACTACTAACTAACAAAACTTTCTGATTATAAATCTATAACCTTTGATCAGCGCAAATTAAAAGAGCCCATATTCTGAGTTCGATTCAAGCAAGACCATATGAAAAAATTAAATCTTTTTTAGCCTGAGTTGTCATCAACAGGTCAACATCAATTTTAACACAGACAAAATGACCAAAATTCATTAACTGATCAAAACATTTACGGGAGACAGCAAAGATAACAAACCAGCAACAATGAGTGGAAATCAAAGGGGGAAATCAAAGATTGTTAACTTTGGAGATTAACTCTACACAGTCTATGAAGATTTTAGATATTAACTTCAAGTTAAATGGACTACATTTTTACCATTGCTGGAGGGAATTGGGGTTATGGTCTAAAATAATAGTCTAAGCCTAAGGGGTTTCTAGGGCCAAATCCAAAATATGACAGAAGAAGCTACAACAAGAAAAACAATTTCTTGAAATGAAATGAAATGTTAAGTTTCACCTGTTGACGATGCCAATGAGTTCTTTCAATCTCTCCTCTCCTTTATGTCTCTCTGCTTCACTTGCATCTGCATCCCTGCCTTTCAGGATGGGAATTTCAAAATGCCTTTTGAACTCCTGTGCTGTCCCTGCCCCAAAACAGGAAGGCATATATATTTTGGAAAACAAGGTCCTACTGCCCTTGGAAGCACCATTGCTCTTCTCTCTAAGTCACATGCCCTTCTTACTATACTGAAATGTTATTTTTGAATAGGAAATCCAGCTACACCCTCAGAAGGTCCTCCACAATAAATGACCTGGGTAAAAATATACAACACAGGTTTCTGAGCCAGAATTGTGAGCTCCGTATATAGTACAAGAAAACGCTGCTGACATCTCTTGAGCTCAAAGTCCTCAAATGTTGACCAGATGGAGTCCATGCCACCAAAGATTTCAAACCACCATTTGGAGGGGGGTAGCAGCACTGTGACGTGGGCTGATGAGACCATGGTCTTAAAACCTATAGCTGAGGCTCATGGCAATTGTAGTCAAAAATGTGAAGAGCACACCAAGAGGCCTTCTCCTTCTCAAGGTTATTCCTCTTTCCCCAGGACATTTTGATTAGCCAAGGTCTTTTAATAAAACGGCTAATGATTAGTGGCCTTTATCTTAAGGAGGTAAGCCATTGAATACATGGAGCAATTTGGTAATACTGTTCTTTGCCAAGTCCCTACAAAAACTAAGGCTTAGAAACCCAATGTGCTGACCCTTGCTCTGAATTATTATGCTGGCGAAAGATACCTACCTAGGATGCCAGAATTGACAAAGTGCACAAGGCTAAAATATTCAAGGAGGTCGTTCTGAATGGGGGTTCCTGAGATGAGTACTCGTCGAGGTGTGTTTAAGCTGTTGAGAGCCTGATATGTCTGGTTGTCCGAATTCTTGAGCCTGTGACCCTGAAAAATAAGTTTATTTAAGGTGGGAAAGCCCATATAGTACTTGAGATATATGTATACAGAACCAGATAATATTCTTATAAATTGAAGGATGTTATGGAAGATAAATATTTTTAAATTTGGAAATTGGTAATGGAATGGAATGGAATGGAATGGAATGCAATTTATTGTCATTGTATAAATACAACGAGATTAAAAGTGCCATCCAGTCAGTCATTCACACAACCCAGCATAAAAATCCGAGAAGTAAAATCTACAATTTAAGAACAAACCATCCATACACATACTCCAACATTCACATGCCGAACATCACTTACACTCATTTAAAACTGACATAAAAACCAAACATACACACACAGCCCTACACTCTTTCACCTGGCAACATTCATACCGAATCCATAAAAACTACAATTTAAAAAACAACAAGAGCCATACACAATCCCCCATACAATATATGTGTAACACATTCAACACTAATATTATCCGTCAAGTTAATTTTTAACAGAATTTAGCATGGCTACTGCTATTGGGTAAAAACTATTTCTGAATCTTTCTGTCCTTGTTCTAATAGATCTATACCTTCTGCCTGATGGTAATGGTACAAACAGAGAGTGTCCAGGATGAGAAATATCTCCTACAATATTCTGAGCTTTCTTAAGACAGCAGGAGCTGTGTAATTCCTCCAGTGTGAGGAGTGGGCATCTGATGATCTTCTGTGCCATACTGATAACCCTCTGGAGCGATTTCCTCTGAGCTACCGTGCAACTGGCATACCACACACATATGCAGTACGTCAGTACACTTTCTACTACACAACGATAAAAAGACACCAATAGTCTCTGAGTGATGTTATTCTTTCTGAGCACTCTCAGAAAGTACAGTCTCTGGTATTTACTTATTGTAATGGTGGCTCAACACTGGAAGTAAAGCATGTCTGAAGTAAAAGAGTGAGGGAGAAAGAATATACGGTGAATGATTCCACATCCATTTCAGTTTGGCTTGAGTCTTGGCTATTGGATGGAGATTATTCATCTTGGTGGATGATCTACACATAAAACTGGGCAATCCAAGTGTGTCCCTGTTGGTTCAGCTGCAGCTCTTGGCAGGTTTTCCATACAATTAAAATGTTACTTATCTGTCTTGCCTGTCTGGGATGAGACTTACTAGGTACTGTCTAGCAGTTGCTCTGGTCGATTGGACCAGAAAGGCTCAGAAGGTATTGCTAGGGTAGCTCTCTTTGGCACTTTATCCATTGGACTGTGTGATGTCTTCAGGGTTCTGTTGCATCTCCCAATGATTTAACATATACATTAAAAACTGGGAGAAGTTGTCTGGATTTTTGCAACTCAGTGCCACCTGCAGAATAGTAACACACAATTTTATGTCTCCATTCCATCTAATCGCCAGGAAGATGTTTTTGTTCTAAATCAAGGTCTGGCAAAACTAGCACGTCTGCTGTGCCCATTCCTGGAGATTTCTGATCTGGCTTTGCCATGATCACATCCCAGCTGGACTACTGTAAAGTGTTCTAAGTGGTGCTGCCCTTGAAGAGTGCTCAAAAACTTCTTCTGATTCAAAATGCTACAACCATATTGTTGACACGGGCCAGCCAAGGGAGCATTTAGCTCCCCTGTTAAAACAAGCCTACTAGCTACTGGTTCATTTCAGGTCCTGATATAAAGTGTTGGTTACAATTTATAAGACCTGTATCAACTTTATCCAGGCTTTCTGGGAGATTGCCTTTCTTCATGTGAGACCCTCCAGATGTAAAGATCTTTAGGGAGTGTCCTTCCCTCAGTCTCTCTGCCCTAATAGGTACATATGGGGAGGATAAAAGAGAGTGCCTTTTTGGGACTGTTCCTGGACTGAGGAACTCCTTGCCACAGGAGGCTAAGTTGCTCCCACACTCAGTTATGCTTCTAGCAGCATAGAGTTCTCTCTTCTGGCAAGCTTTTGAGAACAGGTCTCCCATGGAAGGTAGTTCTGCAGCATGAAGAGAAGAGTTTTTAATGGGGAATGCTGCACTTCTCATGAAATGTTTTTTGATATTTCAATTACTACATGTTTAATTGCCTTTAATTACGATGGTTTTATAAATATTTTCAATAATTTTCGTAATTCACCTTGACTCAATGCAATTAGAGAAAGGCTAGAGATAAAGGATATAGGTTCAAATACATTCAGTTACTTATCATAATGGGACTCTGCAACAGAGCTGAGTGTAATAGGTAATTTAGAGTAATTTATATTCCTTTATAAAATGCTGAAATACACAAGTTGAGATTTGTACACACAGAGGTCTATGTAAAGTATGTTCCTCATTTGTCCTTGCAGGGTTTTCAGTTTGTAACGAGAGGGCCCCTGACAGTTTGTGTGCAACCTCAAAAAGTCAATGTTTTGGAAACCTGCAGTTATACAATTAAACTACAGAGGCACAGCATGCCTACCTTATGGATAGTTAACCAACTGCATTGCCATTTACAATATAAAAGCAGCCAGTACAGCTATCAGGTGCTCTTGATAAAGTTATGTCCCTCAAGCATTCAACACATCTCTTACAATCCCAATCCACTGGGTGCCGCTAGTGTTCAACAGGAACACAAGAGGCAATATCCAGCAGGGAAATTCAGAAAGGATTGTACTACTCACAGAAATATATTCTTCCTTAAGAAATCCCTGCTCTTCGGTGTAAAACAGGGATGAGGAACCTTTGGGCCCTCAGATGTTTTGGACCTCAACTTCCATATGCCTTTATCACTGGGAATATAGGCTCAGAATTCTGGGAGTTGCAGTCCAAAACATCTGGAAGGCTGAAGGTTCCACAGCCCTGGTGTAAAAAATGCCCTTCTATTCTCCATGAAATAGCAAGTGCATTAATGAGAAACTCAAAGATACATCTGTTCTCCCTGCAAAAAAAGAGAAAAGTACATAATGGAACACATACCTGCAAATCAGGATATGAGAATTAACTCTCTCTCTCTCTCTCTGTCTCTCTCTCTGTCTGTCTGTCTGTCTCTCTCTCTCTCTCTCTCTCTCTGTGTGTGTGTGTGTGTGTGTGTGTGTGTGTGTGTGTGTGCCATTTTAGAGTAAGCTGCTACCCACTCAAATCATAGACCACCCTCAGGATTTGAAAATATTTATATATGTGCATGGAGTGTCTATAGTTAATCCAACAAAATTCTGTGATTTTACTGCAATTAGTATAATAATAAAATCTCTTAATTTCTATAGAGAATAAACATCTCTGAGAGAATGGTGCCATGGAATGAGCTGAACACTGTTGGGCAGACTCACCGCAGAGGTGAGATCAACCAAATAATATCTGTGATCACCTATAGTTGATTTATTTAATACTCCACCTTTCCAGCAGAAAGGTGTCCAAGGTGAGTAACAATAGCTGAAATTATCAATTGCTTTCTACACACCTCATCACATATGACCATCCCAACACTCCCCTTCTGGAGAACTTCAGCATGAAGGCGGAAAGTTTCATAGGAAATTATCAAGATAGGAGTTGGGATTCTAAGGCCTCTCTGGTTCATAAATCCAGCTGTTGGGGGGAAAATACAGCAAAGCAGAAAACATGAATGGCATATATTATAAAGCCCCAAATGAGACAACTGTGAAGGATCAGCACTCATTCAAAGTCATGTATTCAACAATACAAACAGGAATGGATCATTCGTTTTACTTTTGAATCCATCAAGAAAAGTTGTTCTACATTATTGTCTTGCATTTCTACAAAGCTCTTTACATATCCAAAGTTTCTATTATTTCCAGCCCAGGTGCCTCAAATAACTCAACAAACCCATGGCTCTGTTGGGACAGAGATTCAAGGCCATCTTAGTCTAATGAGCTCAACACCGGGTCCTTGGGTTTTTCTGTGCTCTGTCTCTTCACTCACTGGGATGGTTCCACACTTTATTGTATTTGTAATCAATTCATTAAAATCAATGGGACAATTTACTTATAATTAAATTATTTCTCAATGATTTAAATGCTTCCATTCTCGGCATGTCTAAGTCCGGATGCAGTTCATAGTCCTTTGCTGTCTCTGCTCTTTCTTCCTCTATTAACAACCATTAAAACCATTTTAGCAGATTATACAACATGAATCACAAGAATATTCTGCTGAACACAGCTTGCTAAGAATGCGATCATGGTCTTAATTTAGTTTGAAGCAATTTAGCTAATGCTGTGCTGTTTGATTTCGGTAATGGGTTTTGTTAAGCCACACACACTGTACAGACTTCATACCTAGCTTATTGTCTATTTCATCCTTAGAGCCTCCATCAATAGCCAGCGACTGGATCCTTCCTCCAAGCCATTTGCCCACTTCATTGTACCAATTTTTCACCAGGCTGGAAGGGGAAACCACTATGGCCTTGTCAATCTCAGGCTTGCAATCTGGACTTTGTCGCAAGAGCGTCCACATCAGAGTGATGCACTGCAGCGTCTTGCCCAAACCCATCTCGTCAGCCATGATGCAGCCGTGACTTCCAGGAATACGGCGGCCCGTCACACACTCCCAGAGGAACTTCACTCCCTGTGCAAAACAGAAAGACGGAAGCCAGGTTAGCCAGCTAAAAATCGCAGGACCCAATGACCTTGCCATGCACAGCACCAGTGAACAATCTACATAAACTTCAAAGTAAATGTTTAGCCAGTGAAATATCAGTAATGGAACTTAAGTACAGTGGACCCTTACATAACAAACGGTTTGTATAACATAAAATTTGTACAACATAAAAAAATTCCAGAGATAGGGAAATTTGCTTAACATAATCGCCTGAGGGGTGAATCTGTACAACATAAAAATGGGATCACTGTTTTCAATGCATTCCTATGGGAAATTTGTATAAAGGAAAATGTGCTTAACATAATTTCATTTGGAATGAATTAATTCCTTTATACAAGGTACCACTGTATACTCAAAAACATTTTCAAATGCTCAATATAGAGCACCCATGTAAACAAAGACTAGGTGCAAGGGAAGCTATAGGTATCCAGTGTTTGATCATAAACAGCACTGAATTATACTGCCCCTTCTTCCTCCAAGCAGGGTGGATTTGATTTAAATCACTGTGATTTAAATCATGATTTAAATCACTAGTCAGTAAGGCTCGATTTAAATCATGATTTTCTACATAAAGACTCATTTTTGCTGGAGTTGTTTTAATCTTAATATTTAGAACCAGATGGTTTCACTTTTAAAATAACTTTTCTGATTGATTTTACAGTTACATCAGAAAATTACTGATTTGGTGGTTATATACCATTAGAAATACATAGATAGATAATTGTGAAATTATTGCAGGGTGAACTATCTCTAGTTTAATAGGTTAATCATTCATATTTGAACAACTGTTCTGTTGTACTTTACTGGAAGGAGAAAAATAATCATTACCTTAATAGTAACAATTTAAATAGTTTTATTTAAACCAAACAATAACATTATATCGCATTATATATACTTGTATTTGCTTAAACATCCATGTTTGTTAACTGATGTGGTTAAAATATCTTTTTTAAAATTGTGGTACCAAGAATGCTGCCTGGCTTTATCTGACAGCAGAAGCGGTGCAGTAGCACAACCACTGGCTCCATTTTGCATCTCACAGCTCTCACCTCTCTCTGATGGGGTCGTAAAACACGACTGAGAACAGGATCCACCACAACGTGGACAGGTATTTTATCCCTTCAGGAAGCAAAGAGAGATAGCTCCGATTAAAATGATAATCTGAGGGAGGAGACCTCTTTGTTTTCCGAGAAAGTGCTCACCGGTTACAACCAAATTCAAAGATGCTTTGGCTAAACCCATAGGCAACCATTGAGCCACAAATTACTGTTGTGCATTTAATTCAGTAATTAATATGCACTTTAAAAACTCCAGCTCCAAAAGGGAAGTCCACTTCTGCAAATGTATCACAGTCTCTTTCGTTCACTGTTCTGAATCAATCACCTTGAGCAAGCCAGATCACTGCATGGAAAATGGAACTTCAGAGGAATGTTTCAAGAGTATGGTCTGCTCTGGTCTGCATTGTGGGAGATGCCAACACTAAGCAGCTCTGGTGCTAAATACCAATTTATACCAGATTGGCTCGCCAGCTCTGAGACCTGAACAGCCAATGCAAAGTCTAGTCCAGAACAACAACAGAGCTACAGTGATACCTCGACAAACGGTTGCTTCGACAACCAAATAATTCAACTTATGAACGCTGCTGTGCTCTGCATGACAGCTGACTTTGACAGGTCCAACCTGTCAAAGTCAGCTGTCATGCGGAGCGGAGAGCAGCATTTGCTGCCCATCGCCACAACCTCCTCCTTCTTGGTTGTTTCCAT
The DNA here is from genome assembly GCA_029282475.1 of Phrynocephalus forsythii. Taxonomy (NCBI): domain Eukaryota; kingdom Metazoa; phylum Chordata; class Lepidosauria; order Squamata; family Agamidae; genus Phrynocephalus; species Phrynocephalus forsythii. Next base: position 60,502,319 of record JAPFRF010000005.1, read on the forward strand.
CTCTGCAAAAGAGATTGAAGCAAACAAGGAGGAGGAGGAGGTGGCCATCGCACCTCCCTTCCAAGCTGCCTGGGCTGCCCAAAGTTGCATTGTTCCCAGGGAACGATGCAACTTCAGGCAGCCCAGGCAGCTTGGAAGAGAAGTGCTTACCTCCAGATAAGCGCTTATCTGGAGGGAAGTGCTTGCCTTGCAAGATGCTCGGGCTGGGAGAACATGCATCCACCCCAGGAGATCCCTGGGAGAGATGCATCTTCCCGCAACCTGGGTGCCTTGGAAGGAAAGTGCTTACCTCCAAGTAAGCACTTACTTGGAGGTAAGCGCTGCCCTTCCAAGGCTCCAGGGCAGCCTTCAGCTGCTTTCCACTTTCCCACCAGACAGATGACTCTGACATGGCGGGAAAGCGGAAAGCAGTCCAAGGCTGCCCCGGAGGCCTGGAAGGGAAGCACTTACCTCTGGTTACTCGGAGGTAAGTGCTTCCCTTCCAAGGTGCTCGGGCTTCTCTCTCAATCAATGGCAACCAAAGGCTGCTCTCCACAATCCTCCCCAGCTGATTTGACACGTCAGGCCTATCAAAGTCAGCTGTCTGGCAGGAAAGCGGAAAGCATGAGTGCTGATTAATTGGTTTTCAATGCATTCCAATGGGAAACCGCTGTTCGACGTACAAACTGTTTGACTTCCAAAGATGCCTTTGGAACAGATTAAAAACATAAGTTGTGGTACCACTGTAAATAATAAAAATGTGCTCAGGAAAGAGAAAGCAGCCGTAAGTGACGGAAGAAAACTTTCTGGATTGGTCGTGCGTGGGGGAGGATTCATGGTGACAACTTACTTGTCAAGTTTCAGCTGATCGTGTGCACTGAGAGGTGGAGGTTCGTACAGCACCAGAGCACCTTCTTCGAAAGGGTCGTGAAGAGCATGCCTCACCCCTGCACGTTTGATACCCAGTGCCCGTAAGCCCAAGGAACCTGACAGATCATACAAAGAAAGCAGTAAGTCAACCTTTCTTCTTTTTGTTAATGCGGAACTGTCAAACGTGAGACAGGGATGCTGAACCCAAAGCGCTGTATCTGAAAGATAAAGCTCTGTAATATACAGATTAGGAATTCACATTAAATCTGGTGCATCATTTCTTTCAGCAACTTCATGAGACTCTGCGTGGAGGCACAGAGAAGTAAGATCAAAACAAAAACACAGCTGTAACTATAACTGTAACAGCAACAGGAAGCAGCCAGTACCTTGTCAGCAACTAAGTCTTCATATAGGTAATTGAGATGTGGTTTCCAAAAGTTAGTGATGGGGTGGGGGGGGGATCCAAATTTTAAAAGAGAACAAATCCTAATGTATTTACATTTAAATTCTACTCGTTAAATGCCTCAGAGACCAATAGCTATTAGAACTGAAATGTCTGATAAAGAGGTGCCTCAGAGACCAATAGCTATTACTAAAGAACTGAAAACAATTTTGGTCTGATTTGTCTGAAAAAAAGTTTTTAAAAGTGAAAAAAACCCGGTTCCCGGCCGAAAAGCAGGCGGAAAAATGCCTGCCTTGCCTCAGGGCACCTACCAGAGGGGTTGTTTCTGGAGGTCCCCGGCCTCCCCCATCCCCTGTCCTGGGCTGCTCTGGTGGGAGATGGGCAGGCAGCAAAAGCCCAGTCTCGCCGGCCACCGCAATTAAAGCGCAGCAAGCGGCACGGACGGCACAGGAAAAAACTTTTAAACTCTCCCCCACCCATTCCCAGGCCAAAAAGCAGGCGGAAAAATGCCTGCTTGACTAAAGGCGCAGGGCACCTACCGGAGGGGTGGTTTCTGGAGGGGGGGTCCCGCCTCCCCCCCGTCCTGGGCAGCCGGACTCGAGTCGCCATGCCATGCGGTGCGGGCGGGGGATCCAAAATGGGGTGGCGAACGCAATATTGTTTTTGAAATCGTGGTCCAAAAACACACAAGCACAACAGAAACACGCGAAAATTTATAAACTGCCAGATTTTTCACAGTAGCAGTGGGTTTTTTCTTGCAACAAAATGTCTCTCCAGTCTCCTCTCCTCCTCTGTCCTCCATTTATTTTATTTTATTTTATTTTATTTACACCTGCGCAATGATGGGCTGGCCGAGTGGCCAGTCATGTGGGAGTGGACCACCATGCAAATTTTTGGAGCCATCCCACCAATCGCATGGCCACTTGGCCATGGAGACTTCTGGGATGTTCCAAAAAGCCCCCTAAAACCTGCCCTAGCCCCCTAACCCTAACCCTAACCCTTGACTCCGTACCCATACGTCACAGACTGTCTTCTTAGTGGGTCAGAGAGGCACCCAGAGGTGCAACCCACTAGCCCACCTTAACCTTACCAGTCACTAGCCTAACCCTAGCCCTAACCCTAACCCACCTTAACCCTAAGCCAGATGTACTTGCATTGCACTACACACAAGTACAATTCCCTTCTGTGTGAGACATGGTGGTGCGAGAACCTTAGTTAGGCATCTCACCTATGGCTCTGGGTTCAGTGCCATCCACTAGTCTTCACAGTCACTGTCTGCACAACTGGTATGCAATATCCATATGGCTATTGCATACCATTTTGCAGCAGCAGCAGGTGAGGAGGGGAGACCCCCATGTTGAGGGGTCTCTTGGAGCCTGCTTCCCCTTCCTAGTGGGTGAGGATAGGAGGCACCCACGGGTGCCTCCAGGAGCCCACTTTCCCTTTATAGTGGGCCAGAGGAGGCACCCACCCCACAGAGGTGCCTCCAGGAGCCCGCTCCCCCAAAACCAGTACTAACGAAAACGAAAAAATGAAAAAACGAACCGACTAATTTTTGCGACTTTTCGCGAAAAACGGAAACGACCCGAAACGGAACCGGCCCGACTAACGACAACTCGAAAAAAATTTTTTTTAGTCGTGCCCATCTCTAGTTAGAACATCAGCCTAGAACCAGGAATATTTGAGCTCAAATGCTATTCGAGCTTCAGATGATCACAGTTACTTAAGCTGGCTTCCCTGACAGAAATCATCAGCTAGTCTGTGTTCTTGCCTTCCAAATACTAAACACATCCAAATCTTAACTGGAGTTAAATAGAGAGTAGGGTAGTTTTTGTGAAGCATGCATGGTTCTTGTGAAAAATTTCCCCAGATAAAGCAATGCTGTATTACTCCATGTCTGTGCTAACAGTTAAATGAATCCGTTCTAATTTAGATCTCATCTGCCCAACAAAAAGATGAATTCATAAAGTGATGTTGGATTAAATCATTGTTGACTGATATTTGGTTAGATATATGGAATATCTTTTCATCTCTGCTTCCAAATTAGTTAAACAAGTATATCCTTTAATTCACACTTCTTAAGGCTAAAAAGTCCACAAAATTAATACCATAAAAGCTACAACACAACCAATCTAAATTCTAACTTAAATCTTATTAATGGATACATGGATGCCTTGGCTAGCTCAGACGTAGTTGTAACTGCAAAGCTTACAAATACAGTACTGTACTGATATCTGTTCCTTGTTACCAATAAATTTTATGAAAACCTGGCTAGGATCCTGTTTAACATAGTAAGAGCCTTTTCACACCACCCCTAAGATCCGCTGGCCACTTAAATTCATACCAGAGATCTTAGGGGTTTGTTGCTGTTCCTGCATTCCCACCCCCTCCACACTCCTGGCTGCTGGCTGTGTGAGGGGAGAGAGAAAAAACAGGAAGAAAAGAGACGTGGCTCACCTCCGTTCTGCCTCTCGCTCTTGCCGCGGCAACATTCCAGTCTCTTAAGTAGCTCTTAAAGGGGTGGGAGCCAAAAAACAACAAACAGAAGCGAGGAGAGCCCCGCACTCACTATCGTTACACCGCATCAAAGAATTTTCACCTCCAGAGAGCAGGTACTTGAAAGGTTCGCTGGGACGCGCTAAAGTGGGCGTGGTCGCACTTAATTTCCTGTAAAATCTGGAGCTGGTGGGGAAACATTTTTAAGCTCCGGAGCTGGGAGCCATTTGCCCCGGAGTTTAGGTGTTGTGTATAAACGCCCTATGTTGCAAATGGAGTATCAATGGAATTTACATTAACAGCTCACTCACTTAAAAAACCCTGTTTCAATGAGCCTACTCTGGTTGCAATTTACTTTGCTAAACAAGAGGATTTCATCAAATTTTGGAAATGTTTCATTACTAAAAACTGAAGAGCAGAAAATGTTCTATTTTGGCAACATTTCAACCCCACATCACCAGGTTTAGCCAATATCCATAGCAATTATTTTCTGCAGTGTCTACCATAGGCACAGCTGACAGAAGCAACATTCTCCTATCTTCACCAGTTTGGCCAGAAATGTTATTTTCTTATGATAAAAGCACCTTCTTGTACAATTACATTAAACTACAATCTTACATTTATTTGTGAGGACATATAAAAACATCCCAGGCCATTTTCTCTGAAGCCAAGTCAATACTAAGTATATACTCTGGTAAACATGCCAATATTAGGAAGAGTATAATGGTGCTTTGGAAAAGGGACTTTAAGAGATAGTGGACCCTCATATACCAAACGGCTTGTATAACTTAAAATCTGTACAACATAAAAAAATCAGGAGATAGGGGAAATTTGCTTAACAGAATTAATTGCCTATGGGGAGAATCTGTACAACATAAAAATGGTCGCAATTAGGGATTACTCTGTTTTCAATGCATTCCTATGGGAAATTTGTACAGTATAAAAGACAATTTGCTTAACATGATTTCATTTGGAACGAATTAATTCCTTTATACAAGGTACCACTGTACAAAATTATTATGCATGCAGTATCTACATAGCTACATGAATGAAACTCACAAAAATTAAGCTAAGCTCAGAAGATCCATATAGACCTGTATAAGATGTGTCTTCACATCCACTGAAAGTATAAAATGTAGTACCAATAAGAGGCAAAAGAACTGCTACCAGGCTGTATCTCCTGCTCCAAACAACCACAGCTCAGTCCTCTTAAGCCCTGAGGTGAGCTCTTGTCATGATCTAAAAGAGCCCCTGAAAATCTAACCCTCAGAGGAAAAAGATCTGACCATAAAAGTGAGTCCAGTTACAGACAAAGCCAACAGAAAATGTGCTGCAAGTTGATTCAATGGAGGTCTTGAGACTTGTACAACGATCATATCTTTGATTTGACAGCATTCAACAAAGCTTACTGCCAGTTAGGTGTCTAAGTAAGGCAGCTAAATTCACCACCAACTAATGAACAATTTAAAATATGAAAGTACATTTTGTTGCACAAATTTCATTCTCATAAATTCAGACTTAATAGAGAAAAGTGATAAGGCTTAATGCTGGGGAAAATCTCTCAACATACCTTTGTAGTTTGGAATGGGAACTTTGAAAGGTTTTGACAAAATACTGCGGATAAAGGCCTCCTGGAATTTTAAAGTATGAAATATTCATTAGCTGAACATTAAAGACATTCAGCTGAAATTCAAAGAAACAAGACAAGACCAAACTATGTTGCATGTTAAAGACTAACTATTATATTTTAATATAAGCTTTCGTAGACAAGCTTATATGTCAACTCTGTTGGACATATAGGAGAAAATGACATTGTGGATGAAATATGAAATTACAGACACAAACCAGTTTGTAAAGGCAGCAGCAGAGGTGCTGTTGCTTCCCTCCCCTGCATCCTCTGGCTCAGTCACTCACTCACCAGGCCCAGCATGCTAGCTTCCTGCACCACCTCAACTGATCTTCCAGTCCCAGGAAAAGCTCAGGCTTCTCTTCCCTGCCCATTTGGCTGATCTCTAAAGGTGGGGCAGAGATGTCTGTGCTCTTGCTTGTGGCTGGGAGATCAGCCGAGGAGGTGAAAAAACACACAAGCTGGGTCTGGTGAGTGGATGATTGGTTAAGACAAAAGTTGAGAGCACAAACTGAGATGATTCATACTCATCTCAAGCTCTGGGAACCTTGTGGGGGTAGTTACATCTCACATGCAGTAATTTATGGCTCACATTAAAATATAAATTGTATTCTTTAAGGTGGCACATGTTTTTGTCTTGTTTAATTTTGTCTTGTTTTATTTATTTGGATTTTGGCTGATATTCTTACATAGACTAACGTGGCTACCTCTTCTAAAACCACAAACATTAAAGACATTGTTCAGGTAAGTCAATAAGTAACCTTGAAAATATGTTACACCAATGTACTTCCAAGTAAATGTATTTATGGCAGGGGCTCCCAAACCATGTGCTGTGGCTCCGTGGGATGATCAGGATCCATGGGAAAAGGGACAGAACACGAGGGCTATGAAGGATGTAGAGGAGCTGTTCATAGTTCTATGTAGGAGAACTATTCATAACGCTTTGTCACACTCTGTGTGCCTGCCTCTCTTTGACCCATGTCTAGGGTCCTAGCCTTGCTAGGTGGCCTCCTGAGTTCCATGCATCAGAACCTAGAAGGTGGGTCCTTGGGGATATTGGGTGAGGGCGAGGAGATGGGATGGCTGGGGACAGGTGTCAAGCTCCTGCCTCTGGTGGCAGTGAGACCTCGGATGGACCCCCTGAGCCAGGAAGACATAGCTGGTGGTCAGACAATCACGGTCCAATATCTTTGGGAATAAATGATTTAAGGTTAAAGAAATATGTTAGGTATGCTATATTTAGAAATGCTGATGGAGACATTCTGTGCACATTCGATATATGTATGCCTTACTCAAAGATTTAGAAACCAGTACTAAGCTTGACTATTTCTTCATAAGTATTCCAAATATATACTGTATAATGGAAGAAGAGCCCATGTATAGGACAGATTGCTTATCATCATCTTTTTTCCCATTCCAAGGATGGATTAAAGAAAATATCACTTTCTGTGCTTGTTAACTAAGGCAGGAATGGATCAGGACATTACTCTTCCTTTTGATCCCAGTCCAAACATATCAGGCTCTTTATTGACGGCAGTAGACAGGGGAAGAAATGTTCTTAAAGAGTCTACAGGAAACTTGTGAAGTTGTGATCTTCTAGAATCTAGATCATAGTTTCTATATTTTTACATCACAAAATTTCAGGTCTGGGACATAACGAAGATGATATGATGTCATCTAGGAAGCAGTCGTTATCCCCATCAAAGTCACCAGCAGAATTTTTACTATATCTTGAAGAACTAAAATAACTTTCCAAGGAAGTGTGAAGTCAGTGGCACACAGCCTTATCATGAAATACAAAGCAATTACTTACATGTTTGCTAGCATCCAAGTAGTGAGGTCGATTGGTTAGCTGAGCCAAAGGTTTCCGGAAAGATGACATATAGGACTCCCTATCCTCTGCCTGGCTGCCATGTTTGTGCCTTTTGGGAGTCTAGAAATGGGAAGACATATTTCATGGGGATTTTGAAAACCCTGAGGCACAGTACACCAATATATGCACCACCACACTAAGCTACCTAGGTTTTGTGTATTGAATTCATTTGTGACAGTATTCACTGTCAGTGACTTTTTATGCCATCATAATGCAATTGGTTAAACCCTGCTGCCAAATTGCCTCAAGGGAGGACACTATTTATTTTATTTTATTTATTTATTTTTACAGCTTATATGCCGCCCACTACCCAAAGGTCTCTGGGCGGCTTACAACAAGGGATTAAAACAGTTAAGACATAAAATATCAATGAATAATTAAAACAACAGCAAAACCTTATACTAAAATCATCACTAAAATTGCCATCAAAGGACCCCAGTCTATGTTGTATCAATTTAAAAACTTCTGGAACAGGAAGGTTTTACCTGGCGCCGAAATGTCATCAATGTTGGCGCCAGGCAGATCTCACTTGGGAGGGCATTCCATAACTTGGGGGCAGCTGCCGAGAAGGCCCTATGTCTACAAGCCATCCCTCTCACCTCCTTGAGGGATGGCTCTTTCAAGAGGGCCCCTGGCTATCTTAATTGCAGGTTCATATGGAAGGAGGCGGTCCTTCAGGTATCTAGGTCCCAAGCCGTTTAGGGCTTTATATATCAAGACAAGCACTTTGAATTGGGCTAGCAACTGGTAACCAATGCAGGTTTGCAGAATTGGCGTGATGTGATCTCTGGCGGCCCCACCACTCACCAACCGCGCCGCACGATTTGAACCAGTTGCAATCGCCGGACCGTCTTCAAAGGCAGCCACGTAGTATTGCAGTAATCAATACGGGATGTTACCAGCGCATGCGTAACTGTCATGAGGCTCTGCTCGTCTAGGTAGGGGCAGAGCTGGTATATTTTCCGCAGCTGAAGGAAGGCACCCCTGGCCACCGAATCCACCTGGGCTTCCAGAGTTAGACCAGGGTCCAGAAGCACCCCCAAGCTGCGGACCCTGTCCCTTAGGGGGAGTGCAACCCCGTCCAAGACAGGGAAGTGGCCCTCTAACCTGTCCGGCGAAGCACCCACTAACAGCACTTCCGTCTTGTCTGGATTGAGTTTCAATTTATTAACCCTCATCCAGTCCATTATCTGGCCCAGACACGAGTTCAGGACAGAAACCGCCTCACCTGGATTGGTGGAGAATGAGAGGTAGAGCTGAGTATCGTCAGCATTTATTTTTATTAGCACAGATATTCCCTGTTGTGCACTAAATCACCCAACATGGCATATACAGCAAGTGCAGGGGCGAACTCAATTTGTTTCAATTCACCAACAAGATTTACACCAATTGTTATGCCATCAGGTGGTTAACTAACAGGATTTGGGCCAAGAATAATTAATGCAAATAGGGAAGAGAGCACAGTTTGACAGCATGTTGAAACCCACTTCTAATTATAGTTAATTTTAATTATAGTTTTGATAAAATTAACAGTTATTTGGAAGCACTTTTATCCATCAGCTCCTCCACATGGTTGTCTATCATATAGCTGGAGCAAAAAAGAAACTTTAGTTTTTGGCTGCATCAAACTAAGCTAATGTAATTAATTTCTAGGGAGGTATCTTTACAAACAATCTCAAGCAACCCTGCTGGATTTTAAAAGGGGAGAGAAACAAACATCAGAAAGCAGACTTATATGCAATAAAGCTAAGCAAAGTGTTCTGCTTATATACTGCCCATAGTGCTTAAAGCACTCTCTGGGCAGTATACAATTTAATTATGCAGGCTACACACTCCGTAGGCTCCACCCCAGCAAGCTGAGTACTCATTTTTTTGACCTTGGAAAGATAGAATGCTCAGTGAACCACGAGATGGCAACTTAGGATTGAACCCCAGGTTGTGAGCACAGTTTTAGCTGCAGTACAGTTATTTAACAACTGTGCTACAAGGCTCCTTAGTGCCCTTACATTAGCTATCTGGTTTAATTCTTTCCTCTCTGTAATGACGGCATGCGGCAACTGCTGCTCTCCAGGTGATGATCCTGCACCAAAGATTCTGCTGACTACAGCTGATAAAAGTTGGAGTCTAACATCATCAGAGGGTAGCCCAGCAACATCAGTATTTTGTCAAACCCTGACGGACTCCTTAAGAGATTCAATTCAAAGAAAATCCTATAGCTTGAAGCTATCTTGAAATTAATCAAGTCAGGGTTGGCGGATGGATGACATCCTGGTTGGGAACCCCATTGGTGGTGGTGGGGTTGCCTTTTTTCTTAATGAAAGAAGGACAAGATATGAGTGTATAAAATAATGGGTAAATTGGATTCTCACAGCTTCAGGACACCAGTCCTCGTCATCCTCAGAACCATCACCTCCAGGCTTCCTCTTGGCCAGCTGACTAGGAGCCAGGCTTCTCCTCTACACATGAAGAAAAGGACAGCAATAGACCACAGTTACATGTTAAGGCTCCACGCAAAAGCAAATTTACATTTTCAATAAATCACGGGTGTGTTGCCAAGTCTAAAATATTTGTGATTAATTCAGATTACTTTGAAAGGGTGAGCCACATTAGTCTGCTAGTGTGAACCAATAAAGGGGTTACATATCACACATGGTGGTTCCCAACCTTAGGTCCCAACCCAGTTGTTTTTGGACTCCACCTCCCAGAAGCCTTTCCCACTAGCTGTGCTGGCCAGGATTTCTGGGAGTCCAAGAGGCCCAAGAATGGGAACCCCTATATCATAGCATAGCATACGTTGTTCTAGACTACAGCCCACTCCCTCAGAGGCTTAAACAGCTGCCCAGAATTTCAGGCAAACATAAAAATATGTAGCGAATTCTATGTACTATTCACCTCTTACACCTTGTGCACTGCATGCACCAGGAATCTGATGGGCGTCCAATGAAAGGAGCTCCGAGTCAGGAAATCATAAATGTGTTGGCTTCCAAGGCACCACAAGGGTCTTAGCCTTATATTTTAATAACATCCTAATAGAGAATTTTTAAAGGGGCTTAGAGTATGTGCAATGATGATAGGACAGCCCCCCCTCCCCTCTTACCATTTCCACCCAGGGGAAGTATTTTCCATCAGTGCCCCGGGTTCAGAGGCACATTAAGGGCCGTTTAGGAGAACGGAACCATCCGGGGAATTCAGACCCTCAGGAATGCAACGGCGACGAACGGTTCCGGGCTGCAGAGCCGAAGAAGCGCCGGCAGCTGCGACGTCGTCGTCCGGGATGGAAGAAAGAAGGCGAGTCCTCCCGGGCGAAGGGTGGCAGCTACCTCCGGGCCATCCTCGCTGGCAGCCCTCGAGAGGCCTCTCGGGCAGTTAATGCACAGAAAGAGGGCGGGGCTGCTCGGCGACCGGCGGCCCCATTGATCGAACTAAGACGACTCTCCCCCACCCACCCACCCACCACCCTTTTTATTTTTCCCGCGCGGAGACTTCCGCGTCTAAAGGCGCGCCCCTTTCCAGCGAGGCATGGCGGATCGCGCGCCTATCGAGCCAGCTGCCCATCGATCAGCTCTGGGCTCAAGGGGCACCCGAGACACTGGCCTCTGGAAGCCTGGCATTAGCAAGCGAAAGGCTGGTGGTTCATGCTTAGAAATAAACTAGTAAGGGAGTGGCTGGCTTCGGCACTTGGGAAGCATGACAATAAAGAGTATTTTTGGAGTTCCGTTTTTGAAAAGTGCAAAATAAAACAGGTAATGTAGCACACGAAAGGAAAAAGGGGGGGGGTGGCAGCCTGCAAGCAGCATACATAACCTTTTCATTAAGAAATACCGGAAGGAAGGAAGTATTATTCCAACTACAGTCGCCGAATTAGCCAGCCCATAAACGATAGGGTTCTTTTTATTCACAGAATGGCTAAGATCCATCAAAAGCTTCTCATTGAAAAGGGGGCAATCATTTGCTCTTAAGGGTTCCACCACTCCTCCAGAGAGATTTTCAAGAAGCATAAGGACTTGCAGGTGAAAGACAGACTATTAGACGGCATACAGTAATTAAACTGCAAACCATCCAGAGACTACTTGAAGTGGTATGGGACGGTATTTAAGCAGAACACTTTGCTTTGCTTTTAGATGTCAGGCTGTAACTGAAAGTAGTAGAATACCTGTTTTACATGCAGAAACTCACATTTAATCTCTGGAGTCTCTATTGAAGAAGAACAACAACAAATCCTGTTTGAAACATTGAAAGCAGTTGCCAGTCATGTAGATAATATGGGGTCAATAGTAGACGAATCAATAGCCTGTTGCTTCTGTTCTCCTCCACTCCTTTAGTGTTGTCAGATCTCTGCTATTATTAAGTCTATCCCACGCTATGTCCTATCACATTCTTTATGTGACGTTCATCCCTTGTTATGTGACATTCACAGAGAGAAATTGCTTTTCCCCTTGGATGCTATTCAAGCCACGTGGCCTGTGGCTTCAGCCTTAAATGGATGTGTGTGTAGTATGTCCCTGGGTTAGGGTAAATGTCAACATAATGAGGTCCTGATCCAAGACATCTCCCACATCAAAGCCTCTTGTAGTATTTGTGGCACTACCCACCGAATTATGACACTTGTTTGAAAATGTCCCTAAAGTAGCCATGCTAATCAACAGGAATAATGATGGCAATGTCACAACAATGTTGCTCTGCTTTTCCGGCATCTCAAAACCCCTAAAGGCCTGGCAACATAATAACAGGAAAGCCCTGGAGTACCCTTTGAAGAACCACCTAAGGTGGTGGTATAGAAAAATAAAATAAAATAAAATAAAAAAATAAAATAAAATAAAATAAAATAAATAAATAAATAAATAAATAAACCTACCAATGCTGGGGGTAAAACTCAGGGCCAAAAAGTGCAGCCATTCCAGCCACTATTCCATGGCAAGAATTGGCTTTTGCATGAAACCCAGAAACTCAAAGTAAAATTGGAATTTTGCTGCCAGAGCAATAGTTTACTTGGAGGTATATCTTGCTGAATTCAATGGTAACTGTACATGTTAGCATCCTTGATCCGGAAGGAGCCTCTTTCCCACATACCACTGCCATTACATTTAGTGGCACCCTCGTATAACAAACGGTTTATATAATATAAAATCTGTACAACATAAAAATTCCGGAGATAGGAGAAATTTGCTTAACAGAATCGCCTATGGGGTGAATCCGTACAACATAAAAATGGTCGTGATTAGGGATGACTGTTTTCAATGCATTTCTATGGGAAATTTATATAAAGGAACATTTGCTTAACAGAAACAGAATTTCATTTGGAATGAATCCATTCCTTTATACAAGGTACCACTGTATTACATGTCTGTCCTAAGCTCTGAAGCAACTCTGAAACTGATGTTAATAGTTCTATGTCCAATTTTATCTTAGATTAGTCTACTCTGTGAAGCAGACTAATCTAAGTGGAAGCTAACCAATCTTTACAATGAACAGTACGGACAAGTGGGGATTTGGACCTGTGTGCCCTGGCTTAGTCTGATACTCAAATTGTTACATCATTTCAGGATCCTTTTTGTACTCTGTGCTGTATGCCTTCTCAAGGAAGATGTAGAGTTTTCAGTGGGAGAAAGTGGGCATTTGACATGTCATTTTTAGAAAACATATTATTTTTGTTTTTATTTGTTGTCAAATGGCCTCCAGCTTAAGGCAACCCTATAAATGTTTGCTGTTTGTTCATTCTTTTTATGTTCACTCTCTGGAACCGATTATTTCTCTGAACTTTGAATTGTGATATATTACATTTGTTAACCGCGTTGAGTTCCCACTCAGGAAAATCTGGCGATAAAAATAAATAAATAAATAAATAAATAAATAAATAAATAAATAAATAAACTCTCTCCAAAATGTCCTCAACTGCCCTGCTCACAGCTCATGTGAACTCAAAGGAGGACAGCCTCAGTTTCAACAGTTTCTCCCACAGAGAGAGTTCAGGGTTGATTTTATCTCGCCTTGATTTTATCTAGGACCCACCTGTTGTTCTTTCTGACAGTCCAGGATATCTGCAAAGTTCTCCTCCAGCACACATTTCAAATGAATCAACGTTGGTTGCATAGTTTTCCACAAACTCTACAAATAAAGAACAGGCACAACATCTCAACTTAGTATTTAATGCAAAATGAACATTCATGGAAAATATTGTAAATGGGAGAGGGGGATATAATTTTCCTACCAGATTTTTTTTCAGTATTAAGTTTTAGAGTAGCTCTTAAGCTAGAAAGTAACAGAAGCAGTACCATAGTAAAGGAATGTTCATTAATATTCCATGAATTATAACCGCTTCCTAAAAGTTTTCTCCACCTCTGTTTGCTTTTTTCTTTTTCTTTCTTTCTTTCTTTCTTTCTTTCTTTCTTTCTTTTTCTTTCTTTCTTTCTTTCTTTCTTTCTTTCTTTTCTTTGGTTTGCTTTCCTTTGCTTTGCTTTGCTTTGCTTTGCTTTCCAGTGTGTAAAACCTAAACTAGGCCAAGAGAAACTGAAAAAAAAGAAACAAAGGATGTTCTCCACCTGGCAGGCTACTGCCAACCACAACTAATGTCAGAAGAAAATGTCCAAGTCACCATGTACAATTCCACAATGCCTGTCTAGAATGCTGTGAATCCACCAAGTTGTTTGGGTCCTTCTGCGGGTGTCTAACTAATTCACAAATGCCACATATACTCCTCTCTTTTGTCTCATTATCTGCTCTTTCAAATTTCAGAGACATTTGGAATATGTCATTTCAAATAATGGTATACATTCTCAGCAACTGGAGAGGGAAAGACAATGATTTACTCTTGGCGGTTTTTCTCTTTCTTTCCCAATTTCGTTCTTTACATCTCAGAAAATACTCCGAGGCAAATTAGAGAGGTAGCTAAGTAGCTCCTGCCGAGACACAGGTGTTCAGCTTTCTTTTATCAAAGAACTAATCTTCTGCAGATTATGATGCAGACTTGAAGAGAGACTGAATTAGGTGGTGCCATTTCCTCTGCCATGAAGAATCCTGCTGTGAGAAAAAAAGGCAAGATTGTCAACAGATATCAGCGGCACTGAGAGGAAGATAAGAGTTGTCTACTTTTCTAAGAAGTTATTTCTTTCCAACTCGAGTCAGATCCAAGCAGCCTACATTGCTCATCGTTCAGCCTGCTATCTTGTCCAATTAGCTAAATTCAGTGGGAGTTATTTCTAAATAGATATAAGATTTTGCTCTAAAGTCTTGTTCAGATCACCAGTGCTAGCTGCATCAGACTTTTCACGTTGACTTCAATAGGATCTAATTTAGACTAGCTCAAAAGTGACATGTCCAAAGGTTTCCCAAAAAAATCAAAACCCCTCAAGTGGGAGTCCTTTTGGATAATGTGCTAAGCACCAATATTCTCTTAAAGGTCTTCCTGTGCCCATTTGTTGACATTTTACAACAGGTATCGAGTAAGAAATGCCAGATATTCAAGCTGGATTCAGAACAGAAGAGGTACTAGAGATCGTATTGCAACTATATGTTGGCTAAGAGAGAATGCCAAGGAATTTCAGAGGAAAATCAATTTATGCTCCATATACTGCAGTAAAACACTATAGAGTCCATAGAGATCCTCTGAATCTTTTGAAAAGAAAAGAAAAGTGAAATACATAAACAGATGTAAAATACATAAATTTAATGTTGCCAATGACAAAAACAAAACTATTGATTTTCTAAGCATGAGTTAAATCATTAGCCCAAATTGAGGTTGCAGCTGACAAACCAGAGGAAGACTGAGATTCATAAGGGAAACTATGAAGGAACTAGAAAAGATTCTAAAATGTAAAGTATTATCATTGGAGACTAAGGCCAATGTCATCCACAATGAATTACATCAACCAAATAAAAGTGTGCAGGACTTGAGCAGGGCTTTTAATGATACAGGTAGGACCTTCTGAAAGTCAAAAACAACTTGATTGTACGTAGGAACAAAGGTTTTCTTGAAAGTGTTAAAAAGCAACAAGTTTACCTTGTATCATAATCATTCTTGACTTATCATGTAATTAATAGGCCTCTTTCTGTACTGGAATGTCAATGAAGTACATAAATACCCAGTGTACTAGCATTACCTAAACTAAATGCATTAGTTTAATTAAACTGTGCTAAATGTTTTCCCCTTTTTCTGGCTGACACCTGCAGGGCCATTATCTGTTATTTGATTCATACTTAATCAGGTCTGTTGTCACTGGTAGAGAACTAAGACTGGTGATAATGTGGGATATTGTTTAAAGCTACCGAATGCAGCCCTGCACCAGTTTTTATGGTTAATGTTGATGGGTACTGAAATTTGATAGTGTCTTTTCAGAGGGCCTGGAACATCTTTCCTCTGTCTTCTTCTTTCTAGCATTTCCCCGCAGGTGTGGGATGCACTTTTGGGATCCTGAAATGTCACTTTGCCTGATTGATTGTGTCTGCATTGCACAGTCTGGCAATTTGCCTGTCCTTATTGACAATGCCAGGCCACCTCTGTTTTGGTCACCCATGTGGTGTCCAGCCACCGATTTTCAGGGGGTAAGCCGTTTTGGCAATGGTGGAAGTTGCTGCTCTGAGGACATGTCCATACCAGTGAAAACATTTCTCCTCAGTATACTCTTCTTCAAATGTCATGTCGTCTTCTTTTTCCTTTCCTTTCCTTTTTTAAAGGCTGGTGCAGAGCTTTCCTCTGTTCCATTTGCTGTCTTCCCCCCTTTAGTACTATAATCTCTTAGTCTTTTAGAAATTTTATATTAGATACATTTGAGAAGATAAATCCATAGCTTATTGTTTGAGTAATACGCAAAACAGAGAGTCATGGTGTCCTTGCTTGATACAGAAGGTCAGGGATTCATTTGGAGCTTCTGGTGACATTTGCATGGCCATTAGCTTTGCATAACTCTTTTGCATGGCTAAATAGCATCCTATGTGCTGTCAAGAGTCCTTTGAAATATTTCCATTCTGAAGAAGAATGAGAGAACACTGATAAGCAAAGAACGCAAGCAAACATGAGGTTCCTCTGTCACCCAGACCCTCAGTGTTGTTGAAGAGTGTCTTTCAAACCTTTCAGAATGTATTCAAATTAGAAGGTGCTAATGTGTGATTTTTTTTTTAGCAGTGATGTACACTGCCTTCATAAAAATTCATAAAAATGGGCTAAATCAGAGGTAATGGTGCAACTCTGGAGTGACTACCACAGTTCACTTGTTCTCCAGTCAAATGGGCACTGAATGCTGCAGTAACAGCTCAAAAACAGCAGTTGCTCCTAATAGTCTTTGGTATCTTGTCACTGTCAGAAGACTCCTCAAGCAAGGAAAAGTATCTCTTCAGGGTTACAGAAGACTGTACCATAATCCCCCACCTATCATGGGGGTTAGGGACCCGACCCCACCTGCAATAATTGAAAATCCATGATATGCAGATGCTGGGTCAGGTCAGGACCTGGGGGCCTCTCTGGGCCTCCTACACTTATCTGAGGCCTGGCGCTACCCAGAACAGGCCTCCAATGGGCTTCTCAGGCCTGTCGGCGGCCCCAGAAATGGTTTCCAGTGATCCAGAAATCACTTTCAGTTTTTCGGAAGTAACTTCTGGTTCACCTGAAAGCACTTCTAGGGACTCTGACAGGCCTGGGAAGCCCATCGGAGATCCATTCGGGGCAGTGCCAGGCCTGGGGTAAGTGCAGGAGGCCTCAAACAGGCCCATGCAGTTTATCCCAGGGGGGCTTGCCTTTCATATACTGTGGTCCCACAATATACTGGGACAGCAGTATATGAACTGCAACATGGCGGGGGACCACTGTATAACTAAACAGAGGAGATTTGCTCCCAAAATCCCATGAAAAGACTGCCCCCCTTCCAGTCATAGAAAGATTCTCTCCCCTCCACCCATCCATTTGTGAGAATTTAGTTGTTTAAATGGAGATCTGGAAACAAAACATACAAAGGTCACAGAACCAATGATGGAGAGGGTGAGAATGTCTCTCATGGATACAAGACACATCAACCTCAGTCTGTATATTCTTTAACCGAGTACAGAGCAGGCTAATGGACTTCTGCACACCTCTCCATGTTTTACAGAACATTTTGATATTTGTGTTACTGAAAAAAGTCTTCTGAGTGCTTCAACTGGGCTTGCAGGGCATGGTCGGGAAAACATCCTGCCTGCCATCCTCAAGGCTAGAGGTTGGAAAGGTTTCTTTTCACCAAACACAGAACCATGATAGTCAAAGTTTTCTTCCTGGGATCATGGAGGTTTCGGATGGCAAGAGTAGAGAAATACCAGGAAAAAGTGCTAAGATGCTGGACTGTTGAGTAGTAATACTGTCGTATAGATTTTGTTCACTCGATCAAAAGAAGGCTGAAAATATTTCCATTATATTTCACCACCCCCAGATGCTTGTTTTCACAATATGGTTTTGTGGAGTTTAAAGGTGGGTTTGAATTGGCAGAAGTATTTTCTGTATGTGTGGACAAGAAGCACATACTTCACCCGAAGTGAAGCGGTCTCAGTAGTGAACAGGGAAGTGGTGGGGCAGAGTCATAAGAAATGCATTCAAAGGGACCAGCAGGAGGCTAATCACAGAGCCATGTGTGCACCATGGGAGGTGGCAAGAAATCATTATGGCAAAGCAGTGCTAGCTCTTGAAAATAAATAATGTCCAATTTACCTTTATACTCTCGCTAAAAGAGCAGTCCACAAACGGGCATCTTCCAGATGTTCTAGATGACAACTCCTTGAATATTTCAGCCAACATAGCTGGGATGTGTGGGAAACCAACACATCTAGAGGGCATAGAGGCAAGCATTTTCCAGCCAATCACACCAAGCAGAGCTATAACTAGTACTTTGGATGCTGAAGACTTTGCTGTCTTAAAGATTTAGATTGTGTCATGTGAGTTTGACATAAGGGGCTGGATGAATGGGGCAGAATAACTCTGTGTGGCAGCCATATTGTTTCTGCACTGGGGCCAACTGTTTTAGGTTTTCTTCTGTTTGGGGAGAAATAGCTGGAGGTGGCATACACAACCACAGAGGGTGGGTCTGAACACTTGCAGCAGCAATTTGCCATTATGAGTTCTGGGAGTGACATTGTGGCACCAACAAGAAAAGAGAAACCGGCACTTGAAGAGAGGGAGGTACACCCAAGAATCCTAGAACAAATTATTCCAAACTCATGCAGGGAATGCAAACATTCATCTGCATGCGCACATGCACATGCACACGCACACACATCTGCATGCATGCATGCATGCACACAAGCACAAACACACATCCCACACACTCAAAATGCAAAACCAAGGCAATATGCTGCACTGATAGAAGCCCTTCACTTTTCTTGTATCAGAAAAAGGAACACCAGTCTTACAACCTCGCTCAGTGTTCTCATTGACTGAGTTGTGTGTGACCAGGTAGAGACACTTTGGACTCCCTCCTCCCCCCTTTAAAGATATTTTTATGTTATATGTTTAATCCCACAAATGTTGGATTAAACATGAGAAAACTGGGAGGCATGCTGCTCTGCCTCATGAATTTCCTGAGCTTTTTGCTGAGCTCTGGGTTCACTATAGAAATGTGCACATAGCTGTGATTTGTTCCATATTTACAGATTTGTCTGAAGACCGAGGGCATCCCTAATTTTCAGGCCTTTGGAAATATGTCATGAAAACTGAAATCTAATTCTGGGTGTGTTTACTCCCCTTACCATTCTATGTAATGCACTCCACATTCTCCATCACTAGACAAATAGCCTATGTTTAATGACTTTGTTTGTGAAAGAACTGTTTGCTCCCTCCCCATACAATCTGGAATTCATTCATCCATCATGGCAAGGACTGGAGGCAGTGGGTTCCCTTGTCCAAAGCAACATACAATTTCCTTCCCAAAACGAGCTCAAGGTGATTCAGTCAAGGGAAACGATATCATTTTCTTCTTTCAAACCATTCATCCAATTATGGTTCCTATCTGCTACCAGATTAGCTCATTTTTAAACTATAATTTCTCCTCTCGATTCCTCTGGCGAGACAGAAAGTGCCGCAGCCCAAGGAAATTGTTATGAGATTGTGACAGCAGTCTTAATCATTGATGAGGAAAATCAGGAAATTCAAGGAGCAGCTCTGTTCACAGTTGTACCCTGACAGCACAGTGTGATGCATGTCCACTGAGGAGAACCTCCAATTAAGTCTGATGAGGCTTTCTGTCAGCTAAGTGGGTATAATATTGCAGGCTTCGGGTTTTGCAGATTGGATGCCATGAATATTTATACAGAGTTAAACGTTTTACAGTCTTTTGAATCACAACTCCCATAATCCTGTAGTCAGCATGGCCACACGGTCGCCCCCAAAACATATTTTCCTGATTCAGTTCAAAACTAGCTTTCCCTAATAGGGGCTGACAGAATTAATGCCATTATGCCCTCCCTGCATTTAGTGAGCCAAGGACGTCGATTCATTTGGGAAACACACAAGTAACATTTCTCTTCTCCCTTACACATACTCACTTCCCAAGTTGTATGATTGTTTCTACATTCCTGATACAGCAAAAGATGTTGAAAGGGAATTTAAAAAAACATACTCTGCCCATGTGTAGTTTGCCAGTTTTGCACTTTAAAATCAGGTAAGTTGTAACACCATTACAAATGCAGGAATAGAAACAGATGTTGCATCTGCTGCCCTGGAGTTGAAACACATACTGTAGATTTGAAAACAAACATCATTTTGGCACAGAGAAGGATAATATACAGTTATGATAAAAAAAAATTAAAATGATCTTCTGTAACCACTTCCAAATGCTACCTAGATTTCAGTAAACAGAAGGAATCAAGTTAGCAGACTCACATGAATAAGACAGATCTGTTCTGATTCATCCTGCATTCTGAGAAAAGGGGAGCCATTCCTACAGATCAGTGTGCACTGAAAGATAAAAGTAAGGCTTCCAACAGATTAATTTCACCCTGACATTTTAGGACTAATCTACCAAACTCTTGCACCTAATGGAAATATAAGAAACCAACTAGAATAGATTTGGACCCTGTATTTCAGAGCATGATGGGAGACATTCATTGTAATAATTTGCTTATTCACTGTTCTCGTTATTAATCAGAGCTCACTCTTGGAAGCCTGATTGCTATTCTTCCAGCTCCTTTGAAAATCAGTCTCTGAAAATCTGTACATACATACATAATGACACCATAAAACGTTTGCATCCTAATCCTTAAGAAGGCTCCAAAGGCAGCCTGAGGAGATGGGCAATACATTTTCAGCATGGGGTAGACGGTGAGGTCCTGAAGCTGGTGGGGGAGGTACTGAGAATCCCTTTGGAAGTTTGTTAAGTGATGCTAATTGAACGCTTCCTGATTTAATCATAACTTATGTTACCCAAAAAGGGGGGGTTGTAGTGTACAGGCATACATAAAGGCTTGTTCACAAATTGACTTATTGAGTCGAACTAGGAAGATGCTTAGATTCAGACATGCTCAGGCCCTAAGTCAAAGGTCTGTGTGGCCCTCCCCATGTTTCCTAGCCCCACAACCCCCATTATATCCAGTCCCTGTAGTGCAGGGGCAGGGAACCTTTGGCTCTCCAGATGTTTTGGACGGCAAGTCCCAGAATTCTGAGCCTATACTGCCAATGATAAAGGACGGTGGGAGTTGTGAGCCAAACATATGGAGGACCAAAGGTTCTCCCACCCCTGCTGTAGTGAATGGTGAGAGATTAAAGAAGAGGCAATTGGGTTTAAAAACAGAGAGGACCACAGGTGTCAAGCCCCACTCTAAGGTGTTTTAAACCTCCCATAGTGATATCAACAACTTATAAACTATAAGCTGCAGCTTACTTTGCGCATGGGTACATCCAGCACTGAGCACAAACAACATTGATCTTTAGTGTTCAGGTAGCACAGGAAATTCATATTGTATTAATAGAAACATTAAAAGGCAAGATGCTAGGAAGATGGGGTGGAATTACACTTTGGGTTTTTGTTATTGTTTGAAAAAGAAGTGACCCTTTCAGGCCCTTTCAAATTGGAAGACAGCTATTAATTGCTTTGACTCAGCTCAGGAAGCGTGAGCAACGAGAAAGGCCTTGCATCTCACTCCACCATCGCCTCTTACTGAAGAAATGTTTGCCACCTCCCAACCTCTACCTTGGCTAATTGCAGAGAGGCCCTTAAGGGCAGTGTAGTACTGATGACTTGATTAAAAGCATGCCGGAGAACAGGGCACCCTCAGCAAATGGGCAGGTAGCTTGAAATTTCCTTAATTATACACTCCTAAGATAAATGTCAGGAGTTGGGCATTCTTGTTAGTTAGCAACCAAGGGATGCATAGATTTCCAATTTGGGACTCATCAATGGCTAGTTAAAGCAAGTACATAGCACTAGGTTGATTTTAGAAACCCATTTTAATCTAACATGTGAATTTACTGGAGAAGAATGAAAGAAGGAAGCAGACTCTACCATGCCCTGTACTGCAAAGGACTGCTACCGTGGACCTGGATCCGGCACTAACCATGGAGGCCCAGGTGGCTGCCGTCTCCAGGACTGTTTTGTTCCATCTCCAACAGATCGGCCAGATTCGTCTGTATCTGGATGGGGAATCCCCGAGAACAGTTGTGCAGGCAGGTGCTTACGATCTCGAGGATAGATTATTGCAACGCTCTCTACATGGGGTTGCCCTTGACTCTTATTTGTAGACTTCAACGGGTACAAAATGCTGCAGTCAGACTGGTGGTTGGTGCAGGCCAATATGACTGCATCACCCCTGTTCTGGCTTGCTTGCATTGGTTGCCCGTTGCGTATCAAATAAGATTTGAGGTCCTGGTTTTGATTTACAAAACCCTCCGCAGCTTGGGACCTGAATAGCTGGTGGAGCAGATCTTCCAGAGATCAATGGAGGCCCGACCTACTAGAATGTTGCGGGTGCTCTCACTCTGGGTGGCCATGCTCAGGGAGGCTCGGAAAGTGGTAACCCACAACCGAGCTTTCTTTGTGGCTGGCCCCTTGCTATGGAACCATCTCCCAAATGAGATGCACCTTGCACAGTCCCTGCCTGCCTTTAAAAAAGCCTTGAAGACCTGGCTTTTTCATGAGGCATTTGGTGACCTTTAATTTTAATTTAATTTAATTTTCCCCCTCTTAATTTATTCTGCCGTCTTGCTGAGTACTTCATGTTATTTTATTTTGTTTATTGGCTTATAATAGTCAACTTATTTTATATACATCTTTTCTCTCATTTTTTTATTTTTTTAAATTTTATTATTATTATAAATAAAAAGGAAACCTTACATAAAAGTACACCTCATTACCAATCTTGATCTCAAATCTAAATCTAAATTTAGTCTACTATGGGTCAGAGTCTATTAGCGACTTTTTTCTCATAGAAAACATATAGAGGTCTCCAGCGTTCTCTTGCCTTCTGTAGGTCTTTCTCCTTGAGTATTTCTGACAAAATGTCCATTTCTGCTGTTTCCAAGTATCTGTCCAAAAGCTCATGTTGTTCCGGTAAGTCCTTTGTTTTCCAGTATTTTGCCAACAGAATCCTAGCTATAGTTAACAAATACATTAATAAATGTTTCTTATTATAATCTTTGATTTCCGGCATAATATTTAACAAAAATATTTCTGGCTTGAATGGTATCACACAACACAATATTTTCTGTAACATCTCATGTACTCTTTTCCAATAGTTTTTAATCACTGTGCATGTCTACCACATGTGATAGAAAGTCCCTTCTTTCTCCTTACACTTCCAACATTTATCAGATCCATTTCCAAACATTTTCACTAATTTTTGTGGTGTTATATACCACCTATAAAACATTTTATATACGTTTTCTTTCAAGCTAGTCACTCTGATATACCTAATATTAACTTCCCATAGTTGTTTCCAGTTATCTATCTCAATATTATGTCCTATATTCTGAGCCCACTTAATCATACAATCTTTAACTATTTCATCCTCAGTTTTACACTCCAATAGGTGTTTATACATTTTCCTAATAAATTTCTCTTCGCTCCCCAAAAACAATATATCAAATTCAGTTTTCTGCATATAAAAACCTTCTTTTTTATCTTTGCTGAACCTTGACTGCAACTGCGATTTTGCCCATCAGTCTAATATAATGTTTTGTTTTTTTAATTCTTCCTCTGTTTTTAATTCAGTCTTACTATTTAATATATCTTGATATCTACCAAATCTCATCTCAGTCATCAAATTTGGGTGTGTGAAGGCTTCTATCAGGGACACCCAACCTGGGATCTTCCTATATATTAGTTTTTTAATATTCTCCCATATTCTCCATAAAGCCTTCCTAATCATATGATTGCTAAAGTTTTTCTGTTCTTTTGTTTTCTCATACCATGCAAACGCATGCCATCCCAGATTCAAATCATGGCCTTCCAATTTCCAAACTCTTGAGTTTTCTCTCATACTTTTTTATTGTTAACCACCCGGAGTTCTTCTGGAAGATGGGTGGTATAAATAAATAAATAAATAAATAAATAAATAAATAAATAAATAAATAAATATGATTTGAATATGGCCAAAGGCAATTAGCATGCAGACTCTTCAGGAACAGTCTAATAATCACCCTTAATAACCATTATTTATATTGTAATCATCTTGAATCATGCCCTGGCTAAGTGGTTGTTAATGCACTGTCCTCAACTACTTCTTTTAAAACAAATACAATACCACAAGGACAGAATTTGCAGGCCTGCACCTTAGCCTTTGCAAACTGATAGGATTCAACTACATGCTAGAGAGAATCAGGGCTCCTCTTGGTGCCAACCTGGGTGTGTCCTGTTTGAAACAAACACCTCCAAACTCATAGGGTCTATGCCAGTGTGGTCTGGGGTAAACATGGCAGTGGTGAATTGTAAAATGTTTCAAAGATGTAGAGAAAAACAGGGAAAGGGAAATAAACTGTAAGAATATGGTATAAAGAAAATGGTGAGGTGACATGAGATAAGGTGGGGAAAAGGAAAGGCGCTGAGCTTCACTGGCTGATCACAACCCCCAATGAAGCCACAGGACCTTCCTTGCACTTTCAAGTTGCCAAAAGCTTGAGGGACGTTTCTCAATAAGGTGACTTAAGTTTCCTCACTGCCTTTCTTTTCAATTTGCTTAGTTGGTAGCTGGCTTATATTAAGGGCTGCATTTGCTTGTTTACACTTCTTCAGCTGAACTGCATTAGAACTGAGTGTATATGGGCGTGTGCTACCTTCTTCTGTGCACATTGGGTGAGTTTTAACACACCCAGCCTGTCTCGGTCCTTCCCCCACCCCACCCTTCCTGATGTGTTTTGAGATTTCCTTCTTGCATTTGCCACTTACTGCGAGGTCTTCAATTTGGTGTTGGCCGAAGTAAATTTGTCACTCTTTCCCCTCCCCAACACTACAAAGGAAGGTCATCCCTGAACTGGCAGGATGAAGCAAGCAATACTATCACCTGAAAAAGAAAGAAAGAATGATGAAGATAACCAAATTTTAGAGCTGACTCACCACAAAACCTGAAAAGCTGTGTGTCTGCAGTTTGGCACAATAAATCCTATCTTTTTGCCGCAGTTCATGGCAAAGACTGTGTGTGCCCATTCATTCTTTGTGTGTGTACCCATTCAAGTTAATGTGATATAGTACCAGGAAGACTTGTGTGCATACATTTACTAGGTCCTTGAGCCTGTGGCATGACATTGGGCTTGTGCATTATCCCATTCAACCTATCTCACAGGGCTGCTGAAAGGATAAAACAATAGTATGGATAAAGTCAAGGACACTGTCCTCAACCTGAAAGCAAAGTAAAATAAAAAAGCAAAGTGTTCTGCTTATACAACACCCATTAGTGCTTAAAGCACTCTCTGCGTGATTTACAAGTTATTTATGCAGGTTACACATTGCCCCCCCCATGAGCTTGGGTACTCATTTTACTGACCTTGAAAGGATGGACAGGTGAATTATCCTTGAGCTGGCTACCTGGGTTTGAACCCCAAATCGTGAGCACAGTTATAGATGCATGCAGTACAGCAGTTTAATCACTGCACCAGAAAGTAAAGAAGCTAATCAATAAATGCATTTCAACTTACAGTAATTTACGTTGCAAGGCAGTTGCAAGTACAATCAAGTATGCAGGGGGGCTCACATATAACAACCCAAGCTTCTTGGAGGAAGGATGGGATATATTATAATACTGTATTATATAAATATGAATGCTTCATGCATGCCTGATTTTCCCCTCATTATGTTTGTTATTTCTCTCTACATGCCATGAGGCTAATTTATTTGATTTTCCCATTCTGAGATAGGTAGTAATGTCTGGACTCTCTTTCAGCAATTCCTCTTTTGTTCTCATTTTAATATATATTTTTGAAATGTGTCCCTGTTAAAGGTTCTGGAGATGTTTATTAAAATGTTCTAAGTGGCTGTAGGAAGTTCTCACCAACACAGTCATGATCATTAAAACAAATTACACACTGCCATCAATACTCCAGACTTTCCACCCAGAAGATATTTTGAACAAAGGAAACAAGCTCCTATCAAAGACGAAACTAACATTTTGTCTGCAACTCTTATGATCCCTCATGTCATCTTTGCTGATGGGCCTGATGGGAGTTGCAGTGAAGCAGCTAGAACACATCAGTTTGTGATGCATCATTTAGAAGACAGAAAAAAAGTGAGGCATGAAACTACACTTGCTCCTGCTGCTTGCCAGCTACTGTCGTAATGACTTAATTTGGACCAATGATTTAGGTTGGGACAGACTAAGCTGTTAAGCCTACTGGTACAGCAGGCAGTAATTCCTTTTTATTGAAACTGTGGTTATTTATTGTTGCTTATGCCTTCCACAGGATCTCTGTGCTGAAGAACGAGAGAAACTCAGTATTTCTTTATTTTGGATCTTTATTAAACACAGCTGTACTTTATTAACTGTACACAGTTAATAAAGCTGTACTTTATTAACACACTGCTTGTCGCACTAAAGTGGCAGAGATCTTTGCCTTTCCCTTGCAGTCTTTGAGGATCTAAGCTTAACTGCCATAAATTAAAACAGCGAGACTTCCAATCAGAATTCCACTGTGACTGACAGAGCATATGCTTTAAAGTGCTGAGTACTCTACAGTTTTCCCTCCTCTGGCCTCTCAAGAACCCTGTGATGGCTAATTAGCCATTATTATTCCCAATTCCCAATTATGAAACCACCGCTGGGGAAAGTACCTTTTTGAGAGTACAGCATCAGTCAGTGTCAGCTGGCTGGAGAAACTAAGGATTTTTGCCCCCACAACATAACTCCCCAATCTGTGTACAAAACTCAGGAACATCATTTTGCCCATGATCTTCTAATAACCATGTGGCTGAGGTAGATTTGAACAATGGCTTAAGAGATTCAAGGCCAAATACCCATGCTGGAGGCAAAATCTCTCTCTAACACACTATTCTCATACGATAGAAAACACACCTCTATATCTGACTTAAACTGGGGGTGACTTCCCACCACCTCATTCTATATTTTTAGCACTGTGGAGGCTGATGACTTCATTTTCACCAAGGCTGTGAGTTGACTTTGGATTTCAGTTTGTACTTTACAGGAGCAATCCAAAATGTTGAATCCCAGATCCAGCACCACGGAGAGCTCCTTTAAGTACTGACTTAGCCCTAAATTCTGACTCTGGCTCTGTCCAGACCGGGCATTTTGAATGGAGAATTATAAAGGGTCTGTTGAAGTCAGGGGGATGAATAATGTGCCTTTTGGCATGCTCCTCCCATCCAAACAGCAAACAGCTCCTTATAATCAACTTTCAATTAAGGACTTCCCCCAATCTCTGGAAGGTCAGGGGAAGTGTTTTTTTTTACATTGCTCCTCCCTGCCTCTCCTGTTGGTGCCTTTCTATTTTGTCACTTTCCCTTCCTTTCCCTTCCTTTCCTGTACTTCCTTTTCCTCACTCTTCCCACTGTCCCTTCTCCCTCACTCTCACTCAGAATCAGCAGCCACAATGAGTTGGAAGCTCAGGCTGCTGGAAGCTGCAATCTCCTGGCTAAGCAGGCTAAGCAATCAATATGCCAAAGAGAATGCATGCCCTACTGCTGGGCCAGACAAGTGTGTGACAGCTATTAAAGGAGAAGAAAGGCTTGGTTCAAGCAGAAACATATGCAGACAATTCTGTTGATGTTGTTTTGTAAATGATGGGGTGGCCCCAAGCCACTAATGTCTGTTGTGTGAGAATCGTGCCATCCAGACCCACACTTGGAGAACTGAGTTCACTATCCATGTATAAGATGAAAGCAAAAACTACTGCCTCTTAGAGAAGCCATGTTTCTCATGTTCTGTCTATGTCTCCTGTAAGAGCAGTCTCACAGATTCTGGAGGGGGCCTGGTGCTCCAGTGACCAAGACAAACATATTTCAGGATCATGGCAAACACCTTTGTCATTGGCAATACAGGCTTAGAATTCTGGGAGTTGTGATACAAAACATCTGGAGAGCTGAAGGTTTGCCACCACTGTCCTAGCCCTAATCTCTCTCTCTTATGTCTCTTTGATGCTTCTTTACTTAACTTTTGGTCCTGGTGAAAAAAACCCAGCCAGTCCACCAAGCCGCCACCCCCTGTAGCAGTTTTCCCTCTGTATACCAAGTACAGTATGTATATATCTCTGTAACAATATAAGGTTACAATAATTCTCATCACATTATGAACAGGCAGGGGTGGTACACACTGACTTTGCATATTGAAATGTGTCTCTCAGGGTAAGACAATCAGGTACCTTGCATCATCCTTGGAATTAATGATGTGCCTAGTGCCTCTATGATCTAAGTTTCTCATAGCAATTGTGCATTCCCTGATCCTTTGCTAGGGATTAAGTCATGGAGCATAAACTCCAAACTTCCATTTTTATTCATTAAGTCTTTGCTGTTTTTGTAGCATTTACTTAGAGCAACCAGATTTTTGTTAACAATTCTAAAGCAAACCTCTCCCCATGCCCAGGGAAGGAGCTCTCACTAGGTGAACTAGGCGACCACCTAGAGCACAGACCTGAGAGGGGTGCAAAACTGTCCTCATAGGGTCTCAGAACTGACCTACAATTTGTCTGTTTTGAAAATTATTTTGGGGGTGGTGCAAGTAGTTAGTTTTGCCTAAGGTGCAAAAAAGCCTGGCACCCACCCTGTCCATGCCAACAGTTTAATGCATGAGGGGGGCTGCCTTTGGAAAGCTGAACTCCTCTCCCTCCCCCAATGGATGCACACACTCCACCACACTTGAACTTAAGAGATGCAAGTTCAAATCCCCAGTCAGCCACAAAGTACACTGATGACCAGTCACTTTTATCTCAACTTATCTTACCAGATTGTTCTGAGTATGGAAATTGCATGAGGGACGTACCACATACACAGCCATATATAACATATAAATGCAGTAACTGCAAAAATCAATGACTTGCACAAACCTTTTATGAGATACCCTGCAATAGCAGAAATCTGTTATATGTAGCATGAAGGTAGAATTGATTGCAATTTTAGCATTTGTTACCAAAAAGCTAAAAATGATTGGCAGACAACTGAGATCAGTTATTGCTAGCCTCCAAATCTTCATGAACTCAGCAGTACTGATTCAAGGAGTTCGG
Organism: Phrynocephalus forsythii; assembly: GCA_029282475.1. Taxonomy (NCBI): domain Eukaryota; kingdom Metazoa; phylum Chordata; class Lepidosauria; order Squamata; family Agamidae; genus Phrynocephalus; species Phrynocephalus forsythii. Next base: position 60,531,171 of record JAPFRF010000005.1, read on the forward strand.
GGATCTTTGAGGGAACTGAAAAGAATTATTTTCAGTGACTGTTTTCTACACTTCTAAACAATGTGAAATTCATATAAAATTGAGCTAATATGTGCTCTTACAGGAGGTACCTCACTGTAGGGGAACAACAGCCAGTTCCTTACCAGGGAATCTCACACTTATGTTTGAAGAAGTAGATTTTATCCACAAAAGCCTATTGGTTCCCAGACATCTTCCAATCACATCTCCTTTGACCTGTCCCAGAGCCTCTCCAGTTCAAAAAGGGAACCACCGCCATCACCTCTTCTGCCTCTCCTCCTCCTGTGCAGGTGAGCATCTGGGGACAGCAGTGTGGATTGTCCCATGTGCTATGTCTGGGCAGTTTGAGGACATGAGGCATAATCCCAGCTGGCATGCAGGGAGACCTGCTGGCTCAAAGAGAGGACTGAGAGGATGAGAGGATTCCATGGTACCCCTGGCTGGGTTTGAGGGCACCCCAGGATGCTGCAGTGCACAGTTTGGGAACTATTGCTCAAAAGCTCACATGAAGATAGAACAGTCTTTAAGGTGTCCCAATTTTTGGTTTGTTTATCACTCTTTTGTTTTCATTTGGCAAACTTAGACTAACACAGACTATGTCTTCTAAAATGACTGGCCTGAGAGAGGTGCCCTCCACCTTCTGTATCTTTGGCAGCAAACGTAGCAGCAACATTTTGAAGGCCCCCAGAGCTTTTCTTGATGGAGCCTAAATCTTAGAGATAAGCTTCCCAGGTAGGAGATGGTAGATTTCTTATCAGGTCTTGGCCATGCATTTTCTATTTCCCTCAGGTCCACGCAATCAAGATGCATTTGATTCAAGATTAGGGGACTTCAGAGAGATGGCTTTGCTGTTCTGAGGAATAAATATAACTAAATCTGACAGGAATGTAAAAAGAGCTGGCCTGGCACCATAAGCCCATGATTCTATGTGTGGTTTTAAAAAAATTATCTCCTTTCTTATACCAGTTTTATAGCTAGGATGGAACCTGGAAATGATAGGTTTTTGGTTTTCAAACACCAAAATCCTCCAACCAGCAGGACTATTGTTTTGGGGTGGCGGCAGCTGTGATGTCCCCAATGATCAATGTAATTGAATGTACTGTAATCAAAAAGTAACAATTCAAACTCCATGTGATGGAGAAACAAGGTAGATCTCCACTGGGTCAAAAATAAGAGCACCCCCTTTCATCCATGTCCCCTGAGATTATTCTCTACTGAGTGGGAAAAAAATGTTGTTCATTTCGTCAGCCCATAATAGCTGCTGTTAGAATGCCTACACTTTAAAGGAATCCTAAAGTTCCAGGAGGTTGGAAGGCTTGGTGTTTGTATTGCATCCTCTCCTCCAGGCACCCACTGCTTTCTCACTATCAACTGAAGAAGGGTAACATTTTGACTCAGACTTAAGGGTTTCCTGTAGGACAGGGGTGGGAAATACACAGCCTTTTCAATATTGTTGAATGACGGCTCCCATCAGCCTTAGCCAAAATAGCCAATAATAAGGGGTGATGGAAACAGTTGTTCATCAGCTTCCAGAGGGCCATCATGTTACCCACAAGATATCAATGTATCAATGTGACTTTTTGTCACCAGCTGTGCTTTTCTCCAGTTCCTCCTTATTTCTTCATTTCTTAAAATCTGACCTCATTAAAGTTGAAGTAATAGAACAGGGGTGTAGTGGCTCAGTGAACTAAAGCTCTGAAAACTGTTGGCTCCAAAGTTGGCAGCTCGGCGGTTCAAATCCCGGGCGTCACGCAGCGGAGTGAGCTCCCACTGTTAACCCCAGCTCCTGCCAAACCTAGCGGTTTGAAAGCATGTAAATGCAAGTAGATAAATAGGTACAGCTGTAAAAAGTGGGAAGGTAAAACAGTGTTTCATTGCAGCCATGCCGGCCAGATGGCCATAGACTTGCACAACACTGGCTCTTCAGCTTGAATATGGAGATGAGCACCGCCCCTAGAGTCAGACACGACTAGCACACATGTGGGGGGGGGACCTTTACCTTTACCTTTTTAATGGAACAGCAGTGCCGTCTTCACAGTTATAGGTAATCACAATGCGACTCTTCCATCCTTTTGAAGAGGTAAGTTTCTGGTATATACAGTGACACTGAACTTCATTGGCATGGCTCTTTGTTGACACAGCTTTACTTTTAGCTTTTTACCCAGTTCTTCTTCCCCGCCCCAACCCCAATCACCTCAGATGTGGTTTTAATGTGGCCCAGAATGAAAAGGAAAAGGGGCCAATGAGGTCCTGAAGATGACACAAATACTGTACAAGAGTCACTTTTAGTATGCGTTTTCTTTTAAAATCAAAATATTAAAATTAAAATATTTGTGAAAATATACTTCAACCCAGGATCAGCAGCAAGTGTCACCAACCCATCTTAATAGCTTCCATCATAAGATTTACTTCTGTAACAGTGGATTTCAGTGAAGGTCTTTATACCATGACAAATTGGGAGCATCTTCCTCATGTTTAAAGCTGATCATAATCCCAGAAGCCTCTGAAAATGCAGTTCCACTTAGGGCGTTTATACACGACCCGTAAGCTCCGCCGCAAATGGCTGCAAGGTCCGGACCTTAAAAATGTTTACCCACCAGCTCCGGACTTTGCAGACAATTAAGTGCGACCCCGCCCACTTTAGCGCGACCAAACAGCAGTTTTCTTGTACCTGGTCTTTGATGGTGACAAATATTTGATCCGGTGTAAGGATAGTGAGTGCAGGGCTCTCCTGGATTCTGTTTGTTCTTTTTTTGCGCCCGCCCCTTTAAGAGATCTGAATGCTGCCAGGAACAAAACGGAGGTAAGACGGCAGCCAGCAACCAGGAAGTGCGGAGGGGGGTGGGAACAGAGGAAGACAAAGGAAGAGCGACAAACCCCTAAGATCTCTGGTCCGAATTTAAGTGGCCAGCGGATCTTAGGGGTCGTGTAAAAAGGCCCTTAGAAGGATGCTCCTGTGCTGTTTCCAGACTGAATTATTTACAGCCTTCTCAGATGTGACCTGTAACTGATTTTAAGAAGGGAATAAAACCAGATCTTTTAATACTGGCACATATCTATCCTCTGCTATTCTTAACTGTATCCTTAAGTGGTTCTAGATCTAGGGTTTTAATGTTTTCCCTAAATATGGTTTCATTAGTTTTTTATTTTATTTATTTATTTATTTATTTTTACAACTTATATGCTACCCACTACCCAAAGGTCTCTGGGTGGCTTACAATCAAAAGAATTAAAACAGCTTAAAAAGAGTTAAAAATAGAATATCAATAAATAATCAAAACAATAATAAAAACCTTACACTAAAATTGTCATCAGAGGACCCACAGTCTATGTTGTATCAATTAAAAAAACTTCTTTTAAGAGCTTCTAAATCACTTTGAGCACTAGCTTTTAAGGGAAAGAAGGGTATAAGCTAAAATAAATAAATAAATAAATAAATAAATAAATAAATAAATAAATAAATAAATAAATAAAAACAAACACTTTCTGTGTATCTTCTTTCAATGTACAAATGTGTGGTGAGAGACCACTGTTGTGTCATCAAAATTCACTGCCAAGGTGGCAAACAGGAGTTGCATATGGACTCCAGTGGTTTCAGAGGAGACCAAAGTGCCTTCCCCAGTCACAAGAGGTTGCCCACTCCTGCTTGAAGTGGAAAAACCTTCTAGTGCAACTTTAAATGTGGGATAGAAAGGTTACCATGTTAAACGGATGAGTTTGAGTGCATCATTAGTAACTGCAATAACATACTATGTATAGCTAAGCTGTATCCTAGTGTTTTTGGAAAACAGCAGTGCCTATGTGTACACACAGAGATGCACAACTGTACAGCTTGAATGTGGAAAGCTGGTTCCAATTCTGCATCAACTTCACAATGCAAGCACCACCACTTGATAGCACAGAATGCCCATAGTATGGAAACGTCCCAGATTGTGATTCAATGTATTTGTTACACATTTTCTTACATGCAAGGAAGGTTTTTTTTAAAAGGGGTGGGGTAGGGAGGGGAGAATCCTGCTGCTCCAAGCTGGGTTATCCCTAGAGCAGTTGATGCCATGAGCAAATGGAGAAAGATTTTTTTCCCAAGCAGAGGCTGCTGTTGAGATGAGGAGGCGGTCTGCTGCCAAAGTGTTGCTGTCTCCTTCAATGTGTTGCGACAGACTGGAGGTGTTCTTCCCATGAAGTGTGGCTGAAGAACCGGGGCCAAGCAGAGGCAGAGGAAAATAACAATACCTTGGATATGTCCTCTGGCAGGCAGCCATTCCTCATCATGCATCCTGGATCTGTTTTAGGAGTCTTCCACGCCTGTCCAAGAACAGCCTCATACAATGCAAGGTGTTCCAGAAATAATAAAGAGACACATCCCAAATTCTAGCCCCTTCGCAAGGGCCAGCCAAAAGAAGGAAGGTGGGTGGATGCGCCTTGGTAAATGTACACACCACCAGCGCTAATCTTAGCTTTGTTGCTCCAGAAATCTGTATCTAGAGAGCAGAGGAAAGACCACAAAACGAGCTAGAGATGGTGTTAATGATTTGGGTCTTGCTGCCATAACCTTGCTTTTCTATGTCAAAAATGTAACCTATCCATCTCAGTTCAGTCTTGCTTGTTCATATTGTGTGGTAGGGTGCGGTGTCTGCAAGCATACCTATCTTAACACAGAATCCATCTCTCTGTAATGAAGAAGAACAAAAAGGACCTCTAGCAGTACCCCTGACAGAAAAAAATCAATGTGACTCTTTTTTTCAGCTTGTGTACATCATACACCATTTTCACAAACACGGTAGCTTCAGTAGGGCAATGGAATATAGCAGTTTTACTCAATATTTCCATCAGAACTTCTCAAATTTATTTTTTTTTCAGCTGAAACTCACAGAATCCTTCAGGCCAACTGCTGGGGTTTTTTAACGAAGTATCTTTTCCAAGTTCTGATTCCAAAACCTAGAGATTTATATTAAGTCCAACTATGCTAAAAAGTGAATCTGGATAATTAAGGAAGTACTTTAGCTGTAGAGCTTCATGTGGATGCTTGAAAAAGCTTTTTGTCAGAGAACAGAGACACATAGAGTTTCACAGGTACTTCCAGACAGAAAAGTTGTCATTCTGCCAATCAAATGGCATTGCTCAGCTCTGCTATCTTTCCTCATCAATTTTTCTGTGGTTAAAAAATAAAGCAGCATCAATGGGAAAGCACAAAGGAGTCATGAATGGATGATACCCTTCCACACTGAAATTCTATGAAGGACAGATACTAACTTTATCCCAATATGGCATCTTTACCAAGAGTTCCACTACACCAAGGGGAATTATTTTGTCCACCTTACTACTAATGGCTAAAGTGCCTTTATATCTGCACTTGGACCTCCTAAGAAAGCATCCATTTTAACATCAGCAGTTCCAGAGGAGGTAAAACTATCCTAGGATCTTAATTTCACAACATTGCCTGATGAATTCTGAAACCATTGTGTTCAGGGGGAGCGGGGTCAATGCAATTAGAATAGCATTCACCATTACTTTCATCCACAATCCCTGAAAGGCAGAATCATTGGCTGCTCCTTTATTAAATGAGCATCATGTACCTGCTCTCATTGAGTTTTCCCATTTGAGGAAAGAGTCTGGAAACTGTGTGTTTTAAAAAGGCAGCACAAGGAATAGAGATGCAGCCTGTGCTGCAATGGGTTACACTCCCTCTGAAAATACACGTGCAGCTTGGTGGGGCTCCTGGATTCATGAGCACGGATGCCAGAGTTTTGGTGGTGGCCGCGAGTGCATTTGCACAATTTAAACTAATGTGCCAGTTGTGCCTGTTCCTGCAGAGGTCTGATCCGGCCATGGTGACGCATGCCTGAGTTACATACTGTAGCAGCTAGTTTACTGCAGTGCACTGTACATGGTGCTGCCTTTGGAAAATGTTCAAAACGTTCATCAGGTCCAAAATGCTGCAACCAAATTGTTCACTGGGGCTTGTTAGAGAGCTCACATAACCCTTCTCTCCCTCCAACTACTACAGCAGTTTCACTGGCCATGCATCTGGTTCTGGGCACAAGAACCTATAAAGCCCTAAATGGCTTGGGGTCCACGCTATCTCAGGGACTGCATTTCCCTTTATGAACCTGTCCAGCTGTTCAGATCATCAGTGGCCTTTCACTCAGTTCTCCCACCCTCACAGAGGTGATTTGTGGGTACCCAGGAGGATCCTGCACCAAGACTCAGCAACTCGCTCCCACTGGATGCCAGGGCTGGGCTTATCTTTACTTTACTTTCCTTCCACAAACTGATGAAGATCTTTCTCTTCAGGCATGCTTTCCTTTAGAGAGGGCCTTTTATTTTAATGGAAGGATGTGCCTTGTTGTTTTGAATGTGTTTTTGGTGTTCACCATTATTAGTGTGGTATTTATCTGATTTTTAAAAATATATATTTATACGGCAGCTCTTTTTAGCTTTAAAATATTGTATTTTTGATGATGTAAGCCATCTTGAGTCCTTTTAAAGGGGAAAGGTGGGGTAAAAATATTTTAAATAAGTAAAAGTTTTAAAATTATCTTCAGAGACAACAGTTCCCCTAATCCCTAGCTATTGTGGTAGTTTTCATCTATGGATCCCTGGGTAGGATTGCCAGGTCCCCTAATCCCTAGCTATTACATTTTCTCTGGTTCTGCCAAAGCAGAACACAGAAGTTTGATGCTTGTGAGTGAGATGCTTGAGAGCCCAGACACCTATCTCTGCTCTTTCCAAGCTAGTACCAGATGCATTTTGCTGGCAGCTGGGTGGCTAAAAATCAGACTCCTCTCCCCCCCGCTGTGGGTTGCCATGTTATCTAGTTAGCTGTGATTTGCTCAGATTCTGGACCCATTTACTCATAGCCATTACCACTGTCAGCTGGCCTGTTGACCAACCCATGTCTATGACAGCACATCACACAGAGAGACATGCACATATGCACCTCACATTTTATCCCTTGAAATCTCAAGCAATCACATTCTATTGACCTGTCTACCTTCATCCTGGGTGTTCTGCTTGATGAGGGCAGAAAGTTTAACTACCCCACTTCAGTGTCCGTAGGCATTAAGATGAGAATGTTTAGAGCACACAAAAGAAACGACATGGAATGAGTAAACATATACATTGCAAAGGGGAACTTTGTTCAATGCTGTTACAAATTTAAGCCTGATTAATCCTTCAGAAGAGATAGCACAATGTTTGCCAACAGCTAGCATGGCTGCATTCCATAGTAACAGGAGGTGGGACAGCTGTGGATTTAGCCAGCATTAACGATGCAACTGAAATACTGAACCAACGTCATGCAAGGCACATACTTTCCCAGTGATCCAACAAGAACAAGCCTGCCATTTGCAGAACCAGCTGTTTATTGTATAGCGCTGCCAACTTTTTTCCCTGGCAGGAATTTTTGTTCCTTCAACAACTACCTAAAAAAAAAAAATTCCTTTGGAAGGAAAAAGGCAGGTTAACCAGATGCCATAGAAGGCAGGACAAGTTAAGCCTGATGAAATACCCCCTTCTATACTGCAATAAACCTCTCAGGAGGACATCCTCTGTAGTATCTGGCCACCCTTGTTTACATCCTACTTATAACAGTCTTTCCATAAGTGTCTGCCTGGACTAAGCTGGATCTAACTGCAGGAGGAAAAGTAGCCAGTAAGACTGGGGAAAACCCTTTTCTTCTTCTTCTAATGGATTACAAGTCACAGGCAACCATGGATTTGACTGGATTACCAGTCACAGAATGTGACCATTCTGGCTGTGGGAGTTGCAGCCAAAACAAGAACAAAAAAAAAAGTGTTGTGGAACCTATAAAGCTAACATGTTTTATTTGACACCAGTTTTTTGTGGACACCGTCCATTCCTTCAGGGTACCACATTCAGGCAATCGGTTCCTATCTATTCTGCTTGGGTTATGGACCTAGGACAGAACCACATGGAATACACAATACGACAATTGCATTCATTAACACTTGTTCTACACAAGTGGTTCCCAACTTAGGTAACTGGATGTTCTTGGACAGCACCTCCCAGAAACCATGACCAGCAAAGCTGGTAGTAAAGACCTCTGGGAACTGCAGTCCAGGAATACCTGGGTTACCTAAGGCTGGGAACCATGCTCTTTAACTATTAAACAGCTGGTTAGTATCAACGTCCAGGCAGTAGTGAGGTCGGTTATACAAGCCACTTGTTTCCTTAGTGACTAAAAGCGGTGTTTCCCAGTCTTGGGTCCTCAGATGTTTTTGGACTACAACCATGTCGACAACTAGTGGAGGCGGGGCGGGGTGAGGGGAATCTGCCATGGGTGCCATGCTGGGGGAGACCCGACAAAATGGTATTTGTACTATTCTGTGCCCACACAACCAGTTGGGAGAGTGTGGAATCCATATTTGTCCCAGGTGACCCAGACCACACTTGTGGCCCTGACTACAACTCCCAAAGATCCTGGCCAGCACAGCTAGTGGTGAAGGTTTCTGGGAATTTTAGCCCAAGGGCATCTGTGGACCCACCTTTGGGAACCACTGGACTAACTCAATGGTCCTGCCTTTCCAAGAAAGTCTGTTTTACAACTTTAAAGCAATAAGACTTGTTGAAAAGCCTTTAGAAAGTCACGTCTCTGTTCAGAGAGACTGTGGAACAAAACTCAAAGTTCCTGACACACTAGCTTTGCACATGCAGGAGGGTTTGCACACGGGGTTGGCTCAAACGTGCAGTCAAACAATTTCTGCCCAGCACTAGTTGTATAGATTGGTAAAATCTTAAGACAATGTTGTCTCTGCTCCCCAGCACGTATTCTTCCTGCATCAAGGTATTTCACGTTTTGCCAGGTACTATCAGCTTGAGGCTTCTAAGAAGACACATGCTAATCACAGTGGAGAATTCACAAGATATTGCCAATAGAAACCTACTCTTCAAAATAAATAAATTCTTTAGCAGGGCTCCTTCTCTTCCCTTTGATCACTGAAATTAATACATCCATTTTGCTCTTGGCAGTTGTAGAAGGAGAATCATTTTCCATTTTGTTAAGGTGGAACAGTGGCATCAAAGTGGTTCCTTTTACAGCCCAGCTCTACTGACTTTTGTGTGATTAGGAGAAAATATAAAAGAAAAATAAGAGGTTATTTTGGGTCTGCTAATTTCAAAATGGGGTAGGCAAGAAAGAAAATATGTTTTATACAATAAATGCAGAGGATAGTTCATGAATAAATGGGTAACTTTTGAAATAGCAAGTTTATATTATTGAATAATAAACTTTGTAAATTGCTCATTTTTTCATTCTTTCCTTTATTCATCTATACAATCACTCATTCATTCTCTTTATGCCATGTTCCCATTAATGCTGAGGCACTAGTCTGGGCATCTACAACAAATCTAATACAAAACAAAACAAAATTAAAATAAAAACATTTTAAACAACTTACAGTTAACTCTTAAAAACAGGTTGCACAGACCAATAATATAGAAACCATTAGGGATGGGGAAAGGGTGGTGGGGAGGCGATCAGACAAGGTTGGTATGGAAAGACTCCCTGTAGAAAGCCTGCCAAAAAGAATGCATGCTCTACCAAAGGGCCAGAAAGCTGAACAACACCCTGTAAAGGAGAAAGAATGGATCTAAGCAGAAACTCTTGCAATGCCTTTTGTTTGATTCAAACCATGCCATCAGTGATCCATATGCCATATCTATATGCGACTAGACAAGGACTTTTTAAAAATCTGCAAGGATCTTGTCAAGAACTCCCAATCAAGAGAAAGGCAATTTTCTTTGACCCCAAGGAATTTAAAAACCTCCCAAGATTCTTCAACTCCAGCCAATAGAAGAGCAAGGTTTTATGGAGAATTACTTCTAGAATTGCCTAGCCAGGATGTCCCTTCACGGTCTCTGCAAACTGTGTCTAAGCATCACTTCCCTTTGACAAGGAAAGTAAAAGAATAGAGCAAGCTCAGATGTCCTGGCAGATTATTAAAATGTGATTAATGCATTCAGCACTTTAGACTTTCAAAACAAAACCTGGAGTCATCCAAGTTTGAGGCAATTCTCTCAGTTCACACAATTGCATAAATTATGCAATTTGCAGAGAAAATGGTAATTTTCTACAAAAGGGTAAATTTACACAAAAGATCCTTGCCAACCCATGGGCAGCAGGGAAGTTTTTTTGCTGATGAAGGGAAGCATGTAGTGATTGCTCAACTTTGTGTGCATGGAGAAGCCAGCAAAGATTTACATTCCTGTTAAACAACTCTGTGGTATTTTAGGTTTTTTGTTCTCAAATTTGATTTCTCCTTAGGATTTTTTTCCTTTTTTGAATGATAATAATGATCTCTCTCTCTCTCTCTCTCTCTCTCTCTCTCTCTCTCTCTCTGTTTTAATGATGAACTCAGGCAGAGCCTGCTCCTTTGCTGGTAAGTCCTGCATCATTCTTTCAAATTATCTACTAATTCCAACTAAAGTGATAAAACCATCTGTAATGACACACAACCTGTGTGTGTTGGGGGTGGGGGGCTTTTTGCATCACAACAAATGCCAGAAAGAGGTTCTAAACAGGTCCTTGAAAAAGTAACTCAAGATTGTAGGCTGGATACTGTACTGGAACAGAGGTTAACACACATTAGGAAGCCAGGAACACACTATGCTCCTGTGAATAGGGTACATGCCTATGAGGGGGTTGCCCACGGGCCACCCATGCCAATCTCATGCCCTCTGGTGGACTACCTGGAGACTCTGGCAGCAGTTGATCTGAGAGTGGGATGAGAAGTGGGAAAAGGATGACCTATCAGCCAGATGCTACAAGCCCTCATTGAAGGGTTTAATGCTGCAGATTCAATCCTAACTTTTTGCTCTGAACAACAAAAGACAAGTGCAGTACCAGCAAATGGGGCCCAAGGACAGTGAGTGAGCAACAAAGGGCTGAGAGGAATTAAGCCCCTAGGTGCAATCTGGGGAAGGGGATATCTGGGCAACCCATTCTCCTGTGTTGCCCAAATAAAGGCCAGTGAAAACCAATCTGAGCTGAAATTTGAGGCAGAGTCCCCACCCCACTTTGCAACTGTGAACTAGCCCTGATTCGGTTTAACACTGTTTCTGGGGTTTGGGGATTAGTGATCTAAACAAGAGACTTCCATTAGATTCAGGCTATAATCCTGGGAACCTCATACCTGGAACTAGACATGGGCACGACTCAGCGAAATTGTTGTTTCCGTTTTCGGTTATCGTTTCCGTTATGTAACGGAAACAGTAACAATAATTAAACCGTCAGAACTCGAACTCAAACCGAAAAAAGAAAAATTTGGTCGGGTTTTTCGTTTCCGTTTGTGGCATCGCGGGGATCACGCAATGCGAAGCACAGAAAAAATTTTTAAAAGTTTTTTTAAAAAAACCCGACTCCCGGCCAAAAAAGCAGGCGAAAATATGCCTGCCTGAGGCTTTGCCACCTACCAGAGGGGTGGTTTCTGGGGTTCCCCGGCCTTTCCCCCCCTCTTCTCCTGTCCTGGGCTGCTTGCACCAGGCTGGGGGGGGTCATCCTCGTCGTCTTGCCATGCCATGCGGTGGGGGGGATCCAAAATGGCGACCGCAATTTTTCTTCTGAAATCATGGTCAAAAAACACACCAAATCACCACAGAAACATGTGAAATTTATTCATTTTAAATGCCTGAATTTTAATAGTAGCAGCAGTGGGTTTTTTTATAGCAATAAAACGTCCCTGCCCATTTGGGCTGGGCATAGGATGGCACCATGCAAATTGTTTGAACCATTCCACCAATGGCATCGCCAGGTTTTTGACTGACACTTCTGGATGTCTCAGAGGGCATAAAAAGCCGAGGCACCTTCCAGAAATCACAGTCGGGTGTATGGATGTGGTTGAGGGAGGAGGGCTGGCTGCTGGTGCTGGTGTGATCCGACCAGGAGGGAAGCTGGAGGCTTTAGGATTTAAGTTAGGCAGGCAGGGAGGGGATTGAATTTAGAAAATAATTTCTTTGATTCCCTGCAGCTTTGTCTGCTGAAGGGAATAGCAGTTTATACTTTATTTCTTCTCTGGCAGTTTGTGAGGATTTTTTTCTGATATTGGATAAAGGGGGAGGTTCGACTGGGAGTGGGAGATGTGGATTTATTTTAAAAATATATTATATACTACCATTTATTTTCTATTTTCCCAACTTTAATTTGCTTGCACACACACACATTTGGGGTGCAAGCCAAGAACAGAACCTCTATCCTAAGTGATATCCTAACTGCCCACTCGCCCGTCCGCCCACGCCACCACCCGCCTGCGGCCCGTGCCGCCGCCCGCCTGCAGCCGCCGGCCACCCACTCACCCCCCCGCCACACCCGCCGCCTAGGGCGCAAAAACACCTAGCGCTGGCCCTGATTGCGGGACGCCCCTATGCTCTGGGAAGTCAAATCGCGCTAAATCGCGGTGGAAATGACAAACGACAAACGGAAACGACAAATTTTTGAAAAACTTTGCGACAAACTGAAACGACCTGAAACGGACCCGTTCCGACAAACGAAAACTCGAAACGTCATTTTTTCTGGTCGTGCCCATGTCTACCTGGAACTACTTAGAGCCTGATAGAGAGGCATATCTGATTACTCAGTAAGGATGGGAACAGGGAGACAAGCACTAAGATATGGATAGGGAAATGAGAGATGCATCTTGAACTGGAGTTTGCCTCCCTAAAATCCAGTCATGCTGAACAGCTAGATGTTTAGGAAAGGAATGAAGGACATACTGCTTCCCAGAGAGCTTGTAGCTAACCAGCAGAATGCTATATCTCAGGCTGTAGCAATGACCACCAATTTGACTGGTTTTAAAATAAGGGTAGACACATTTAAGACTATCAAAAGCTGCTAGTTACTATGATTGTGCAGTGCCTGGAGAATCTGAGAAGGGTGCCTCTGTATTCCAGTTGCTTAGGCTGACATGGATGGATTTTCTCATGCTCAAGTCTTGCTTGTCGGCTTCCTGCAAGCTTCTAATTGGGCACTATGGGACAGCTTGCTGGGCTTGATGCTGCTATCAGCCTTGCCCAACCTGGCTCTTTTTTATGTCTGAATTGATGTTGACATCAAGAAGTGTCTGGAAGGGCAACTATACAGACACATTATGATACACCACAAACACACAGTGTTGCAAGGAACATTTTCAAGTGATAGTCATGACATTATTTGCAAGCAAATGTTCCTTGCAAACACACAGTGTTGCAAGGGACATTTTCAAGTGATAGCCATGAATTTTTGTAAGGGAAAACAATTTAGAGGTGACATTAGGGGAGCTCTTAGCAATCAGCCTGTGTTGTTGAAACATGAGTAATCAAGGAGACAATAAAATAACGGGAGTCCTGAGTGGGCTTATCATTTTAGAGGGCAGCTGAATGGCATGGTTTCATAAAACCCACATAACAAAATAGAGTGCTACAGGGCTACACCGGATTCCTTAAACGTAAGAATATTAAGAAGTAAAATCTGTACCGTGAACAATTAGAAGGTGTGACTGGTTCAGAATGCAAACAATGTCAAAAGGCTTAATCAGAAAAGAACTCAGGCTCAGTTTATACAAATAGCTAAGCTACAGGACTGGAATGTGAAAGAACTCTATCCTGCAAGTGTTGGGTTATCTGTAGTTTTTTGGTATTTTTGAAGGCCGGGGCATTTTATTCATTTATAACACCACCAAATAACATTCTAGACCAGGCATGTCCAAACTTCGGCCCTCCTAATGTTTTGGACCACAACTACCACAATTCTAAGCTTAGATTGTCAATGGCAAAGGACTGTGGGAGTTGCTGTCCAAAATATCTGGAGGACCGAAGTTTGGACATGCTTGTTTCTAGACCATGTTCTAGAAAAGGGGGCAAATGGAGTCTCCTCAGCACCAACTACTTGTCTGTCTGTCTGTCTGTTTGTCTGTTTGTCTGTCTGTCTGTCTGTTGCTGTTGTTATGTCGTGCTAATCTTTTACTCACTTCTTTATCTCCTACCATTGCAAAGCAACAGAAGATTCTTATAAAATTCCAAATTTAACCCATTTGCAAACAAAACACTGCAAAAGTAATTACTATACAGTTCAGGTTTAGATTTGTTCTGTGTTATGGTGCAAAGATTGATATTAATTTTTAATGGACCAGTTATATCCAATATATGCCATAATAGGTGTTTACCTTGTGAAATCAAACCTTCAAAAGTTACTTTGTTTATGCTGCATCAGCATAACTACACATATAGATTTGGGCCAGTATAGAAGAAATATGCCTTAACTCCATGAGGTGATGCAGCTTTCAGCTGAAAACACAGAGGACATGAAAATCTAGCTTTTCTTTCTTTCTTTCTTTCTTTCTTTCTTTCTTTCTTTCTTTCTTTCTTTCTTTCTTTCTTTCTTTCTTTCTTTCTTTCCTCCTTCCTTCCTTCCTTCCTTTCTTTTTTATTCTTTAAGAAATTACTGAGTTGAGACAAAACACCAGTATACCCATCTGTCTTGTAGAAAAGGCCATGACCAAGCTGATGACATACTGCCAGTGCCCAATTTGTATCTGTCTTACTGCTGGCTGATGAGAACAGGTAGAGGGGACAGAGAGATTATATGTTGGGTGTCAGTGCTTATTGCATAAAAGAACTGTTATCAGTTTGGTTCCCAAAGAACTGTTTCATATCGGAGACTGGAGGATGACTGCTTTTATCCTATCTACTTTGTGCCTTGGGCTGTTTTTTTCTGTGTTTGGAAATGAACCACTTTTCTGTCTCCACGTGCATTTGGTCTTAGGCTACAGGGCCATCAAAAATGATGAGAATTTTTTAAGAGACCGTCCGTTTCCATGCATACTTTGAGAATTATCTGAAATTTTTCAGACGTCATGGTTTTTTTATTTAGTCCCCAATATCTGGAATATTTAGCTGTGGAATATTCACTCCAAATTCCCTGACCTGAATATTCAAACAATCTATATTTAATTATTGGAAATTAATATTTAATAATTCATTGATGGTCTGTTTTCAAACTACAAAGAGCTAATTAAATTTCTTACTAGACACCAATCAAACCTCAGTTTTGAGGTAAAAAAAAAACCCTATACATTCCCAGTTTTATGCTAAATTTTCATGCATCATATTTAGTGACATTTGAGGGTATTTATTATTGTTCTTTCAAATTTCAGATTCTTTGAATATGTTCACCTGCAAGTTCCTTCCCTCTTGATTACTGGAATAATACAGAATGGCATGTTGGTTTGAAAGCTTGCAGATACGGGCAGAAATTCTGAGTTCAGTTGATTAGCAAGGCCCAAAGTACATTGTGACTAATTATTAAACAGCCACACATTTTGGAGGCAGAAGCCACAACCTCAAATAGGGGTTGAAAAATTCTACAATGGTGTCAAAGGTTTGAGAGACTGGGCTTCCTTTAATGTGCCACCCCTCCTAGGGGTCATTGAAATGCGCCTATTATTTTACTTCAAGTCTGTTGGAGCTCTTAAAGGAAGAACTGTAGTGACAAATGGTTTTTATCTTTGTTTCAGTGACACGGCAGGGGCTGCTTTTGGAAGGGGTACAAGGGGCCCCTAACCCCCCAAAAAAAAATAGGGGAGCCCCTTGTCCTGATCAGAAACTACCCTCTTTGAGAAGCCTTCTGGTCATTACAGTCTTCCAGCTTTCCATAAAAAGTCAGAATGAAAATGATTTGTTTTAATTTTTAATTTATTGTTGAAATAATTGCTGAGTGAAAACCTGTTGCGCTAACTCACATCCATGGAGTTTATATATATGAAACGTATAAACTCATTAGAAAACAAATGGAAGCCAGTATCCTATTGCCCATTTATACTGACATAAGGGAAGATACTGTAGTCTTTTTCACAGAGTCATTCACTAACAAGGAGACAATTGAATTCCTTCAGTATATGCCAAACTGATAACAAAAAGCCATTTGCCTTCAAGATTTGCACACTTTCCTTACACGTGGGTAAACAGGAAATAAGATTCTAGCCAACATCAGTTAAATTGTTTACATTAAGAACATGCATTGAATTAAAAGTACTTAAAACAAAACAAGATAAAAAGAACACACACCACACACATATAGCTAAAAGTCTCTTCTGCAGTTTAGCCATTCAGGGTCTGAAGGTCTGTTTCAGCTGAACATACTCCTGTAAGTACAAGATAAGTTGTGCAGGGGACATCAGAGCAAATAAAGAGGAAAATTACTGAAGTTTACAAATACACTGAAGAGTGTCTGTGCCAGCGCTGGCTGTGCCTGTCATCAATAAACTACCCACCTTTCCTGCTTACGATTTGGACCAGAAGTTCATTTTCCCCTCCATCCCTTGCTTCATGTTCTCTCTTGGAGTGCATTTCAAGGACGACACTGCTGTTTACTCTTCCCGCAAGTTCTCAAGTCTCTCTGCTTGCCACTCCAAATGCCATTGTGATCAAAAGAAGTCTGGGAAATTATCCTTGGCATGCTCCTCAAGGAGGCTGGCATTTCATAACTGTACTCCAAAGGTCAACTACTTTCATATCACCCAAGTCGCACCTTGTTATGTATTTAGAAAACTAATTAGAAACGCCGCTGTCGCCAGGCAGTTATTCAATATGAAAACTTCAAATGTTAGCACAGTGATAATCTTTTCATCTACCATCATACATTCGCTGACTTTGGATGTAAGGCTAATTACACTTAGTAACACATACTCCTCCATAATTATGTGGATGGTTTTTTTGTTTTTGATTTTGTTTTTTGCCTGGCAAGACAAGGATCAAAGCCACATTGCCTGCTCAACGGTTTCAGGTGATTCCTACTGGTACCTTGCCTACATTGTCCTATGAACTCAATCCCTGGTTCAGTGCTTTGTTTTTTGCTTAGGGCAATGCAGTCTTTGTCATGTCTGCCATACCGAGTGAGGCCTCCCAGCGTATGTGTGCCGGAGTATGTTGTGCTCCTGAGTTGCGAAGTAGGCAGAATTGTGAAACACCCAGCCCATTGTTGTTTAAAGGTTAAGACAACCCACTAATAGATTCCTG
Organism: Phrynocephalus forsythii; assembly: GCA_029282475.1. Classification (NCBI taxonomy): domain Eukaryota; kingdom Metazoa; phylum Chordata; class Lepidosauria; order Squamata; family Agamidae; genus Phrynocephalus; species Phrynocephalus forsythii. Next base: position 60,548,196 of record JAPFRF010000005.1, read on the forward strand.
TTTGATATTAGGGACCCTAATGTGATCCATAACATATCACCCAACCTGCAAAAGAAATTAGGAAGGCATTTTCCTCATCCTGCAAATGGCCTCAGACTGTAGACTTTGCTGGAGAGGCTTTTGCACAGAACTCGGCAGCTCCACCCAAATTTCCTCTTGCATTTGCCCCACACACTTGCAGAGAAAGGGAAACAATCAGAATTGGAAGGGTGTTTGATTTGGTGGTGGGAACAAATAGCAGTCCATTTTAATGAACTATTACTATTACTATTTCTGAAGGTTTCTGAAGAGGAAAAGAATGACATTTGGGGAGGAGATGGGGAAGGTGTTTGGATTATTTGGGAGGCTACAAAATGCCCCCTGGGAAGGTCACGTGGCTGGGCCACATTTTGTCCATGTTTGCTCTAGCAGTTTTTAGCAGATGTCCCTGTCCTCCCCACACCTCTGTTCAGCTTCATACACGACTGAGATTGAAGATGCGCCACTAGTTCTCTAACCTTCTTGAGCAAGGAGCTGTTTTTCCCTTTTCTAAGCAAAGCTCATGGTCTAGTGTAGCTTGGAGGATTTGAGCTCCTTGAGTTTGGATCCTAACTAGACCTTCCAGAAAGGATGGGAGCAGAGAGATGTCTGGGCAGCCAGGGGCAAGCTCCACAGACCCAGAGCATCACCTGTTCCTTTGGCCCTAATCTTCTCTCCTGAATTCTTCAACGGTTCTGTTTCAGGTTAGTCTTTTTCAGTAAGAGTCACCCTCAACTAATCGATGGTCTGGACGTGGGTGTTGTTTTCCTGCTATTGGATCTCCAAGGAGAAAATATGCAGGTGACTTTGTGTGTGCACGCACACACGCACGCACACGTGCCTGTGCGCAAACACACACACATCTGTAGATCTATTCCTTGTAGATAGATAGATAGATAGATAGATAGATAGATAGATAGATAGATAGATAGATAGATAGATAGATAGATAGATAGATAGATAGATAGATAGTGTAAAGAAGGCTAGAGAAAGAAAAGAAACGAAGTGGAACTTAAAATAGACATAAGCAGTACCTTTTATTTCCACTACACATTCCCTAAGCACATCCAGTCTTGCCTGATCTTGGAAGCTAAGCAGAGTCAGGCCTGGCTTAGTACTTGGATGGGAGACCACCAGGGAATAGCAGGTGCTGTAGGCACCTGGAGTAGGAAATGGGAAAACAACTCCAGTATTCCTGCCAAGAAAACTCCATGGACATGGAGTCACAAAGAGTTGGTCACGACTGTAACGACACAACACACACACACACATGGGAAAAGCCATACAGTTGTCGAAGCACACAGAGCAGTCTGGGACCCAAGTAATAGACGGAACTAAATAGAAAGTGACACCTCTGGTCCAACTGCAGGCCTTTGTCACATCATTGTCCATGACATAATACAAGATTGGAACAGGCATAGAATGTGACTCTATAGCAATAGAGTCTGAGTGCAGCAAAATCTAAACAGAATAGGATGTTACCTACAAACTCATACGAAAAGACTTAGAATGGACTGAACGTTCCTGGTACTGCCAGTGGTGGAGCTGTTCTGTCTTTTTCTTTTCAATGTTTGGTGCTGGTGGAATAGAAAAAAAGTTGAGCTAAGCCATGGACTAACACTGAAGTGGAAAATGAGGCTATCTGCCCTCCCATCACTACTGTTCTACAAATCAGGAAAAGCAGTTGTAACATAAAAAGACTTCTTATTTTCTTTTGTAGATTGCGAGATTTCATGCACTTAAGAAGAAATGGTTGCAAGGATACTGGTTGGCTGCTTCACTAGAATATATTTGAGGCCGGAAGTTGGCCATGCCCAGCAATATTCCCCTGAAGTCCCTCCTCATCACTGATCCTAGCACTCTGCTGTTCAACCAAGATGGGAAAGGATGGAGACAGAATGGAATTCAGATGGTTCAAATAAGTGTGTGATTGTCTGAAAACATGTTTTGTTTTGTTTTTTTTGCTTTACATCCCTCCTTTCTCCTTCAGAATGGTTATTAAGAGGGCAAAACAGGTTAAAACAGATTAAAACAGAATTAAAAACGTAAATATAAACAGCACCCCATCAAAAGCCCCTTTCAGAGCAACCAGCTTATTTGCTATAATGGCTATTGGTGCCCATTGTGGCGGAAGACTCAGCAACCAACGAGGGGAAGTGCCAGGTGCAAACATGGCTACTGTATTGGTACATGTAGCTAAATTATCCATTTATACTTTGCTGTTGAAGAAGACCATCTCCATGACATTTACCATTTAGGGGCGAGGAAAGAAACAAGCTATTAAGACTGAGCATTTTCACATTGATGGATTACACAGGTACCTAACTAGCCCACTATGAAACCTGGAAAGTACAGAAACAAAGCAAGCGTCCTAGCTGATGCTGGTCTTGTTGGGTGGTTCCTTACTTCTCTCTTCCTTTGTGCATCCTTAATTCTTCCCCCCCCAAATTCTTTTAGCCCCTTGTTTGACAGCATTTCACTGGACATTTCACTCTTGAGAAAGAGTTTCCCAACTGGCATGGCCAATATTTATTTCAATGTTGTCTTCAGTGTAGCCTTGGGTCTTTTCTTTTGTCCAAAAGAACACCTGCAACAGTGCAGTGAACATCTGAAGTGCAGACAACAAAAGATTCAGAGCCCATGTATTCTGAGCACTAATCATCATTCTGTCCTCTCTGCTCATCAAAGCAAAGGCAAAGCTGGTGCCTTGCTTCCCTGGGTGGATTCCCTTCACCTTCCTATTCATACCAGAAAAGTGATTAATTTCCAGTTGGTGGCCCATATGGCGCACTGTCCCATGCCTCCACCCATTGTCTTAAGCCTTCAAGAACTGTGTCATAGCATTACATAAGTGCAATCGGGAGACAGGCATTATCCACAACACTCAAGGACATTTTTATGCTTTACCAAAAAGACTCCACAAAAATAAATTGGAAGCATGTGCTATCAGAATATTACATCATGATTCTTATTTTTTAGGGAACATCTCCAGCTATAGACCACCAAAACCCTGCAAGATATGGTGGTATTTTTAGCTGAGATTCATTGTTTTGTACACAATGCACCAATCTTTTGCATTTTCACAATTTCAGTCCGGCAGCTGTATGTGACCCTGAACACAATCAGGACAAAATCCTATGATGGGAAAACTATATCAATGTAAACTGGATCTACAGTAGAACTGGAATTGTTTAATTTGAATTGAAAGCTTTATATCACCACTACCACCCTTTCTGGTCCCAGGGCTTCCCTACGGCTCCCTTTTGACATGAGGAAGTCTTTGGGGGCTCAGGATGTAGCAGGATGAGAAACCACAGTATCACTACTGGATCACTGCTAGCAGTCCTTATCCCAGTGGTGGTGATCCAGAGGTGATTTTGGATTATTCAGGTCTTCCCACTCCATCCCAAATGCTTCCCCAAGGAAATGAGAAAGCTCGGAGAACCTTAGAGGGTAGCACTAGATCAGGTTCATCGGGTTTAGCTTGATGCAAGACGACTTTGCCCATACTATGTAATCCCACTGAAATAAGAGAATTTCCACTGCTTAGAACTGCAGTAATTGTCTTCTCATAACAGAGTATCTATCAGATTTAAAGCTTCCAAAAACAATTCCTATACATGTCCTTGTAGAGCCATATAATTCTGCTTGTGTGTGTGTGTGTGTGTGTGTGTGTGTGTGTGTGTGTGTGTGTGTGTGTGTGTGTGTGTGTGTGTGTGTGTGTGTGTGTGTGTGCGTGCGCACACTTGTGTGTGTGTGCATGCATGCATGCATACAGAGGTGGCTTGTAACTTCTTTGCCAGTTACAAACCACCTGTGAGCCAATGTGCATACATCTGAAATACAGTATTAGAAACAGCCTTCCCATATCAGGGCTCATAGAGTGATGTAGGCTTTGGATGTCTGAGAACCTCCATCTTGACTGCAAATGGAGAAAATGTACCAGAGAAGTGGGGCTTCAGTAAACAGGTCTGTCAATAAGCAAGCCTCCTCAGAATTTCAGTTCAAATAAGTTATCTTAAAGTGCACTCAGTCCCCACTTTTACTCCAACAAAGAATGAGAGAGCAAGAGGGGAGGCCTGACCTCTAAGAAACACTTTTGTAATTATTTTCCACCACCCCTGGCTTGAAATCAGATACACTTGGCTTGAAGGATAGTTGCAGAGGGCCAGTCTAAGAGTGACTGCAGTGGCTTAGGCCTCAAAGGTTGGGAGTTTGATTCCCCACTGTGCCTTCTTGACAGGGTCTGGAGACTTGATGATCCACAGGGACTCTTCCAGTTTGGCAGTTACAAGATAATAATGATGACGAGCTATCATCACAAATTCAGTCGACCAGATATATAAAAGGGCAGGTTAACAGTTGCTCAGGGGAAGGACCCACAGGTTGAAAACCACTGCTCTATTAGTTCTGTAGCACTTGTATTACCAGAGCAGATGCAGGTAGGACGTGACAGAATTTAGAAAAAAATCATTTTTGGCACCAACTCCTAGAAACCCTTAAATACATCATATCTTATGTCTTTAAGGGAAAACCAATGCAAGACTGTTTTGTTACATTCCATATGGTATCACACTGTTCAAAGTGGAGCAGATTTTCCCTGGTCCCCCCCCCCTTGTAAGTACAGTTATATGCCCATATGCTTCTCACAGCAAGAAAAGTCCAAAGTCATATATTTGTTGCAATCAGTGCTTGCGTGTAGGCTGGGATGCTCTCTGATTAGCCCTAATTACAGGTGGGTGTTCCATACCTTCCACATTGATTATGAGGTGGCCTCCATCCTTCCATTCTTCGGCATTTCCTTCAACCTATGTTAAAGGCTGAGCCCCAAATGAAGAAACAGTTCCCTTGCCTATATCCACTTTCCATGTGTACCGTAGCCCAGATCTTAAGAGACCATTAATCCTTGGAGGTTATGTGTCAGAACTTGGCTATTCTGACCAGTTCCTGGATCTCATCTCCTGAACAAAGCTCTTTTATTGGTCTCTAGATTTATTCAAGCTGATTATGCTAGATCAGCAGTTCTCAACCTGTGGGTCCCCAGATGTTCCTGAACTGCAACTCCCAGAAATCCCTTCCAGCACAGCGAGTGGTAAACGCTTCTGGGAGTTGCAGTCTAGGAACATCTGGGGACCCAAAGTTTAAGAAACAATGTGCTAGATCATAACATTTTTGATCTTTTGAGATCCCTTGCTGTCTGGATATAACTTTTCCCTGGGCTTGGAAAAAATGACTTTAAAAAAACCCAATGGCTTCTTAACAGCGAGCAGCATACAAGCTGAGATGGTAAGTTAAATAGATGAGAAACATTTTTGAATACTTGATCCATTGTAGTACTCAGTTAAATTGTGCAACCTTCTCTTTCAGCATTCCCCACTTCCAGATAAAAGTTATAAGCATTCTTAGGCATGATGCTAGAGTGGACTGTGGTTTCTCAGCTCCAGGAGTTCCTGAATGAGACAGATTATCTTGATCAATTTCAATCTGGCTTCAGGCCTGGAGATGCTCAGGTCACCTATTCCAGGAACTGGACAGGGGTAGTGTGTCCCTGATAGTTCTGCTGGACCTCTCAGCAGATTTTATGGTTGACCTCTCAGATCAACCATAAAATCCTTCTGGGCCATCACTCTCAGGTGGGACTTGGAAACACTGTTTTATGGAGATGCTGGTCCTTTCTGGGAGAACTCCAAGGGTGCTGCTGGGGGTGGGGGGGGATTCCTATTTGACATGGTGCCCATTGGCCTGTGGTGTAGCTCTGTTTTGTCACCTCTGCTATTTAACATCTGCATAAAACTGCTGGAGAGGTTATCTGGCATGTCCAGGTTTGGTGTCACTAGTGGGCAGGTGACGCCCAAAACTATCTCTTCTTTCCATCCAAATCTGAGGAAGCTGTTTCAGTTCTAGAGAGCAAATAAACTGACATGTAATCCTGATAAGACTGATGTGCTCCTGGTCATCTGGAAGGACAATTAAGGAATCAATATCCAGCATGTCCTTGACGGGATTTGCACTCCTTCTGAAAACACAGGTGCATAGTTTGGGTGTGCTTCTGGATTTATCTCTGAGAATGGATGACCAGCTTTTGGCAGTACCAGTTTTGGAAATTGGTTGGAAACTCCAGTGGGTCCAAAATGCTGGAGCCAGATTATTAACTAGGGCAGGTTACAAGAATCACATACCACCTTGTCCCCCGCTACAGCAGCTCCTATAGCTGCTGATCTGTTTCAGGTATAAATCCAAGTGCTGGTTCTAACTTATAAAGCCCTTGGGCGCAAGCTATCTAAAAGACTGCATCTCCCTCTATGAGCATGTCCAGGAACTGAAATCACCAGGGGAGGCCTTTCTCTTAGTCCCATCACCATTGCAGGAGCTTTTGGTGGGGACAAAAGAGAGGCCCTTCTCTGTTGCTGCTCCCAGACTCTGGAACTCCCTCCCACAAGAGGCCAGGCTGGCCCCATCTTTCACAAGCAGGCAAACTTTCCTTCAAATGCCTGGTTGGCCAAGGGAGATTTTAAAAGGGATTATTATATTGTGTTGTTTTACTTGACTTCTTAATATTACTTTTATTTATAAGTTTTAATATACTGTATTTTTCCATCTATAAGACATCGGGCCCCACTTTTCCAACCTAAAATGCTAGTTTTGTAACTGCACGAGTCTCTCCTTGGCTTACTTCCATGTATAAGGTGATCTTCAATTTTTAGTCTAACAATTTTAGGAAAAAATATAGTCTTATATGTGGAAAATACTCTAATATTGGTTTAAATACTGTAGCAATTTATTATTTTTGTTTCTTTTAATACTGCAAGCCACCCTGCATCCTTTTTGATAGTAGGTTCCAACTTTTTCCGATTTATCATAGGCTTCTTCCTTCCATGAAGGGTCTGTTTCTCACACATACACACTAGCTTTAAAATCCTGCTCAGAAAGGTCAAGAAAAATGGAAGGTAACAAGAGCTACAATGCATATAAAGTGACCTATGACAACAAACCTCCCCCTCCTAAAAAAAAAAAAAAAACACTTTGCAACCCCCTTGGGTGTTCTGACTTCCAGGCTAGGAAACACCGCTTTAGCAGAAAGGTGGCATAGACATCAGTTTGTCTATCTCTCTTTCTGTCTGTCTGTCAAACAAACAATGTACATCAAGTATATACTGTGATTATTGCTTGGCCCAGGTACTGTCATTAGGCAAAGGATGTATCTATGGATAGTTATGCAATAGATGCATTTTGGTATACACATTTTCTCTTATGCCATATAAAGCAGCCCTAAATGGTTCAAGAAATGTACTAAACTGGTCAGAAAGCTGAAGGAAGTACCTCTGTTTTGGCGGCTTTCTCCCCACTCCCTCCTTGAATGAAAATGTCATGCCTTCCTTGAGTGCTAAAACTGTCCTCACAGCTAATGGAACCCTTGTCATGTGTAAGTATTGCAAACACTGCTTCTCTCTTTGCTTAGAGTACTCAAGCTGTGCTTTTATGGCTTTCAAAATATGAGTAGCCTCATCAAAGTTGCCTTTCGTTTTGCGTGCTCAACTCAAAATGAGACCTCACTGCTACAAATGGCAAGATGTTGAAGACCAATCATTTGTCCTTTTCTTTCCCAGCATCAATAATTTGCTTAATTTCCCCCCTACTGGTTTTGATGTGTATATGTGCGGTTTTCCAGTGCTTGAATTGTAGCCTTCTAATGGGCACTGGAAGCTTCCAACTGTTTCCTTCTAGTTCCTTTCTCTCAAAATGACAAAAAGAATAATTTCATCCACAATAACTGAGCTCAACTCCTGACAGAAAAGCCACAGACCTTGTGCCTTGAATAATGGCTGGCTGGGCAGTGTAACTGCTTCATGACATCTGTTTCCATCTTGTGCCACGCATGCCAAATGCAGAAATGGCTGTGTGCAGCTGTTGCTTTGTGAAGCCAGAGTAACTTTACGACCCTGAGGAGCACCAAGGTTTTGTCAGATCAAACTGAAGTGCCCAGGGACTCATATAATCTCATCATTAAAATAAAAAGGCTTGCATAAGAAGTAACTAACAATAGAGAGTGGGCATGCGGGACACGTATGGGGGAGGTAAGGCACACTGCTTCACTAAAGAACTTTCTGTATCTAGTTATTTTATGTCGTGTCTTTAGGGGCAAGATAATTAGGAATATGAAAAAAATAATAACCTTGTAATCACTGAGCTTCTCAGAATGCCATCATTATTCTCATCATGTGCCTTTCCATCTTTCCCTCTCCAAACAGGCTTTTCTTCTTTTACTCATGCATTTCCCTCCATAAACTAAATCATGCTTGTGTATATGTTCAAACACTTGCACTTCAGCAGTGTATACATTTCAAATATGTGTATAGTGCTGGGTGCAGTTTTTCTGGCAACAGCAGCAGCAGCAACAACAACAATTGTATGTCATTAAGAGCCTTTTCACACGACCCCTAAGATCCACTGGCCACTTAAATTCGGACCAGAGATCTTAGGGGTTTGTCGCTGTTCCTGTATTCCCACCCCCTCCGCACTCCTGGCTGCTGGCTGCGTGAGGGGAGGGAGAAAAAAAGGAAGAAAAGAATGCCGCTCACCTCCGTTCTGCCATCCCGGCACTGCATTCAGATCTCTTAAAGGGGCGGTTGGCAAAAAAAGAACAAACAGAAGCAAGGAGAGCCGGGCAGTCACTATGTTATATCCGCATCAGGAATTTACACCTCCAGAGAGCAGGTACCTGAAAAGTGCACTGGGATGCGCTTAGGTGGGCGTGGTCGCACTTAATTATCTGTAAACTCTGGAGCTGGTGGGGAAACAATTTTAAGCTCCGGAGCTGGGAGCCATTTGCGGCGGAGTTTAGGGGTCGTGTACAAAGGGCCTAAGTCAATTTGAACTTATGGAGACTTGTTTTCAGAGTTTTCTATGTATGGTATCATAGAATCATAGAGTTGGAAGAGACCTCAAGGGCTATCTAGTCCAACCCCCTGCCATGCAGAATCCCCCATCACAGTACTCCTGATATATGCCCATCCAGCCTCTGCCTAAAAACCTCCAAAGAAGGAGACTCCACCACCCTCTGTGGCAGCATATTCCACCGCTGAACAGCTCTAACCGTCATGAAGTTCTTCCGAATGTTCAAATGGAATATCTTTTCCTGTAGTTTGAAACCATTGCCCCGAGCCCTATTCTCTGAAGCCATGGAAAACAAACCAGTCCCTTCTTCAATGTGATATCCTTTCAAATATTTAAACATGGCTATCATATCCCCCCTCAGCCTTCTTTTCCTAAGGCTAAACATTCCCAGCTCCCTAAGCCATTCCTTGTAAGTCATTTCTTCCAGACCTTCAACCATCCTGGTCTCCCTTGGACTTTGCAGCTTGCCTATTACTATACAGACTAATTTTTCTCCCTGGAGGCACAGCAGGCCATTCCTTGCCACTTTCTTCCAGACCTTCAACCATCCTGGTCTCCCTTGGACTTTGCAGCTTGCCTATGACTATACAGACTGGTTTTTCTCCCTGGAGTAGGCCAACCAAAAGAGATGAGACTTGTCATATGATACCATAGCATTAACTCTTATCTAGGCTTAGAGCTGTGAATTTGGAAGCTTTTGGCCTCTGATATAGACAATGCAAGTCCCCACAGGGGATTGTTATGTTTGAAACAGGCTAGTGGAGACTGGTAGGGGAAGATCCATTCATGGTCACACACTCCTTTTTTAACCTTTTACCTTTCTTTTTAGCAGTCTCAACACCTTCCTCTGCCGGAATAACAAACTACCCTGATGCCATGGGTAGCAGAAAATGATACCAACAGATATATAAGAAAACAAAAGCCAAGTAAAGGACTAAATAAATAACATTTTTGAACAACTTATTAGAGATTACAAAATGCTTTTGCCACTGACTCAGTTAAAGAACCCACTTATACCTAATTCTTTCCCTTTTCATCTCTTTATTTATTAATTCTGGTAAGGAGCCAAAGTGCCTGTGGGTTCTCTAGAAGTTATTTGATGTCTTAAATAAATCCCACTTCACTCATTAACACAGGCTGAGTCCCAGGAGAATAGAAGCTTGATTGGGATCTAATTTATGGCATTCATCAACATACTTTAAAAAATACAAAAATGAAAGGAGGAGAGTGGATACAGGCACTTTCACCTGGAAACTTTGTTCCTTTATCCAGAAATGGAGCTCCAATGCACAGTTCTGCCCATAGTTTCTCCATGCCATTCTACACATGCACATGTGTGCATGCCAATGTTTGTGTACACAGAACAAGAAAAACAAAGATGAGCAACAGTATGCAAAACAAATCCCATGAAGAGGTGTGGGAAGAACTGAGTAACCTTCTCTTCCAGATTTGCACTGCTGAATTCAAGAAAAGATGGGACAGGATTTTTCCTGTTCCAGATTTGACACATACCCCAAAATAAATCCTTTGGCAATTTCCTGTTATACATATGGCCCATGCTCAGAAGCAGTTCACACCTCCACCAGCAAGGCCATAGCTAATGACCTATACTTAAAGGGTGTTGGGAAGGGTTGCATAGGCAGGACTTTCATCCACCCCAGGCCATTGTCCACCTAACAAGCCTATTCAGGCCATTGTCCAGCTAATGGGCCTCTTAAGACCAGGGTGATGTGAAATCAAGGTGAATTATAACTTGGAGGCCCCATCACTAACTTTCCTCAGACTGACAAAGCTGCTTGGATGATTAGTAAAACATTTTGATCTCTCAAGAAGTCCAGTTGCCATGATTCAACTTCCAGATAAACTCACTTGGATGACTGATAATCTTCACAGACATGTCTTCAGGCTGCTGCCTCGTAATTCAAGGAATAGTTCATCATTATAAAAGACATTTGCAAGGAAAGTGTGGAATGTTTCATCATGGAAAGAGTGCTGAAACAGACAGGTCACTGCTAGTTCCAACTACAGGTGGGCACAAAATGGAAATACGGTGGACCCTCATATAACAAATGGTTTGTATAACATAAAATCTGTACAATGTAAATAACTCCAGAGATAGGGGAAATCTGCTTAACAGAATTGCCTATGGGGTGAATCTGTACAACATAAAAATGGTTGTGATTAGGGATTACTCTGTTTTCATTGCATTCCTATGGGAAATGTGTATATATAACATTTAAAACAATGCGCTTTACGTGGGGCTCCCTTTGAAGACGGTCCGGCGATTGCAACTGGTTCAGAATCGTGCGGCACGGCTGGTAAGTGGTGGGGCCGCCAGGGATCACATCACGCCAATTCTGCGTAACCTTCATTGGTTACCAGTTGCTGCCTGAGCTGAATTCAAAGTGCTTGTTCTGACATACAAAGCCCTAAACGACTTAGGACCTAGATACCTGAAGGATCGCCTCCTTCCATACGAACCTACCCGGCAATTAAGATCTAGCCAGGGGGCCCTTTTGAAAGAGCCATCCCTCAAGGAGGTGAGAGGGATGGCCTGTAGACACAGGGCCTTCTCGGCAGCTGCTCCCAAGCTATGGAAGGCCCTCCGATCGAGATCCGCCTGGCGCCAACACTGATTACATTCTGGCGCCAGGTAAAAACCTTGTTTCAGAAGGTTTTTAATTGATATAATATAGATTGTGGGTCCGCTGATGACAATTTTAGAATAATGATTTTAGTGTAAGGTTTTTATTGATGATTTATTGATATTTTACTCTTAACTATTTTAAATTGTTTTATTCTTTGGATTGTAAGCCGCCCAGAGACCTTTGGGTAGTGGGCGGCATATAAGTTAAATAAATAAAATAAATAAATAAATAAATAAATATAGGAAAATTTGCTTAACAAAATTTCATTTGGAACGAATTAATTCCTTTATACTAGGTACCACTGTATAGTGTTTCATTTCATTTTCTTTCATTTCTTTAGTCATTGAGACTAATTGAGTTGGAAGCCGCTAATCACTCACCCGTGGAGGGGGGGGGACTATTATTGGCTTGGTTCTAAATTTCTGACTCAATTAGAATGGTTTTTTTCCTAGGGGGACCCCCTTTGGAGTTTAATAATTCAACCCACTGAAACCCAAACCTCTCCCAATTTGAGGGGCATACAGGGAAGTGCTTGAGGAAGCTCTGCAGCAATTTTGGTGCTGAAACATGCCTGCAATAACTATTTTGGAGTACATATTTTAATGCACTCAAAAATAGTGATTGCATGCATGTTTTTGGCACCAAAACTGCTGCGGATCTTCATCAAGCTCTTCCCTGTAAGCCCCCCAAATTTGGAGAGGTTTGGGTTTCAGGTGGGCGAGTAATTAAGCTCCAAAGGGGATCCCCATAGCTAATTGCCAGAGTGTGTACAGCACACACCAGCAATATAGGAGTTAAGCTGCTTAAATTGACCCCTATATTGTTGGTGTGTGCTGTTCAAACGAGAGTGAGCATGCCCTCTTTTTCAGAAATCCCCCAAAGTGAAAAGGCTGGGATCTGTACAAAACTCTCTCCACTTATTCTCTTGAAGCTTGATAGATTCCTTTAGAATGACAACAATTCATCCTTATCTATTAATGAGAAAAATATACCAGCACGTCCAACAAAAGATTTAGAGACACCTATTATAAAATCTCCTGTACTTACTAGCAATATTCAGACATAATCCATTCTTAAGGGGCTATTCTTCCTGTAAATTCCACCTAGCTCTGACAATTTTATAGTGATGTGTTGATTTTGTATAATATACAATGGGAAACATAAATATGTGGGTTTCCAAATCAATATCTATATTCAGACCCGGGTCAAATCAGGTGGCTTCTAAACTCATCTGAGTGGAATTGTTTGTTTTCAAACTCCTGAATTGGGGTATAACCCAAATTGGCATGCACCCCAAGTTATTGAAGTTATGAGTTCAATGCAGTGCTATACTGCTAAATTTGGAAGTGCAGACAGCTCCCATCGCTAAACCCTCTGAAGGAAATTCCAAAAATGCATCCAGCTAGATTTGTCCATATCAACAAATAAGAGACAGACTTTGTACAGTTAACAACTGTTAATTGCCCATTCAAGTCCAAGCCACCTTCAAATACTTTGAATCACAGCAGAGACAATTTGCAAGGAGACACTGCTATTTGGGGGACTTTCCTGCCTGGCGATGAATTGAGACTAAGCCCAGTGGGAACAGGGAACTCAAGGAAAGTACAAACTGAACTATCAGTGAGCTGTCCTGGCTTAAGTCCAATTCCTCAGGTTTTGCTCTGATAGCTTGTGAATGTTGCAGGAAAAAAAATTAGAGGGCCCCAAAATCATGGCTGGTGTCTGTGCCAGTCATAAAACACACAGGCTGCATTGGAGGTGAGGTTTGCAAATTACATCCCAGGTAGCTGTTGGCTATCATCCCCTAGCTCTTCAAACAAAGAATCATTGTTGGTGATATAAAATCAACAGGGGTATTGCTGTAAAACTAGACCTGGCTGTGTGTTTTTTCCCTAAATCACCTCTAAGAAGCAAGCCTGGTGCCAACCCCCTGAGTTCCAACCTAGCATTCTAACCACTAGACCACACTGGCACCCATAACAATTAAATGGCTGCAGCCCTGCTTGCAGGTCAGCAAGCCACCTCTCAAGCTCTGATGTGCATGCCACCCCCCCTTAGGTCTCTGCTATGGAGTCAACAGCTTTTGTGGACTGTGCAGACTAGAGATGGGCACGAAACAAAAAAATGGTGTTTCGGTTTTTCATTTGTCGTTGAGAGGTCTGTTTCGGTTCGTTTCCGTTTGTCGTGAAATTTTGGAAAAATTTCGTTACCGTTTTTCATTTTTTTGTTTGTCATTTCTACCCGCTTTTTGCGCAATTTTTTAAGCATTTCCGTGTGCAGGCATCCCCCAACACCCCAGACCAGAGGGAAAACACTAAAAAAATGGATGCTGGCAGAGACACAGTATAGACTAGGTACGCAGGGAGGCTGCAAAGGCAGCGGCGGGCGTTGCCCAGGGTGCAAGGCAGCCACAGAGTGACTGCACTGCGGGGCAAGGGAGGGTACTCACCGAGAGGTACGCAGCACGCACGCACACAGGGAGGCTGCAGGACTGAAGCTAGAGTCACAGAGACAGCAATCCCACCCTAACTCCCACCGGAGACTGCAAGGAGGACGGGGGCTGCCAGACCTTTTTATGCCCTCTGTGGCTGCCAGACCTGCCCTCCCAGTCTGCAACCTGGGCATACTATTGGTTGAACATGATCCCATCACATGGCTTGCCTCCATTTTGTGCCTGGTATGACATCCATGTTAAAGGGAAAAGAAAAATACATCACGATGGGAGAAGACAAAAACAAACGTTTTAAGGACCCCAACCCCCCTGGTAGGTATTATCAGACAATATAAATAATTATCGCTGCGTTTTTACGGATGTCCAGGGCGTTTTTTAACATTTAAAACAGCTCATTCCATTGCGTGTCGCCATTAACGGAAACGAAACGTAACGACCACAATTTTCGTGGTTCTGTTCGTTTTGTTGCATTTTCATCACAATTTTCGTTTGTCGTTTCGTTAAGTAACGGAAACGACAAACGGTAACGGAAACGAAAAAATGTTCGTTCCGTGCCCATCTCTAGTGCAGACAATGCCTCTTTCCTGCCTGGGGCTGCTGCCTCCCATGGTTAACATCCAAGTGACAACAATGAGGCCTCTGATACCAATTTCACCTTGGCTGGTGTGAAGCTTATCTCATCCCAGCCTGCAATTGTACAATACAACAGGCAAAGCTCAACCTTTTCAGCAGAGGGCTGATGGGCCAGAAGTGATGGCATTGAGAACAGGCAGAGACCAGAGAGGTGAGCCCGGAGATACAATTGCCTCTATTGAAGGGAGAGCTTTCTTTCCCTTTGTGGACAAATGATCATTCTTGAAATAACACTGCAAGAGTCCGGAAAGGGAGCTGCGGATAACTGTGCCTCACACATACTTCTTGTCAGGGATTTTTTCTGTGCAGAATTGAGGACAAACCCCCCCCCCCCGAATGAGAGACCCACCCTCAGAGTTCCAGGACAGAATCTGCAGTCCACAGAACAAGGTGTTCGTGTTTCTGAATATAGTCTTAGTATGTTATGAAGATACTTGCAATATGATCAGAACCATGGATGCATTTGCGGATCCGTTATTACAAAGCTGCAGTTACAAAGTTCTGTCCAGCAGGACCTGTCTTGCTAGGAGGCAGGGCAAGGAAATTGCCCTGGCTAGCAGGTTTGGAGAAATGTTAAAATTGTTTGTTATTTAGAGCAGAATACTTTGGGGAAATGGAGCGGATGGGCAGTTTCACAGCACACACCCCCACCAACCCCCAGCAGCCTCTCCATTTCACAAATGATCACACACTAGTTGTGAAATCAGGCACGTAATGTGTCGTGCAATTAATTGCATGAAGGATATATCTGCCAGAAGATGGGAGATCACTGTTGAATTGCTGTTATGAGCTTTGAATTCTGCAACAGGAGCTTGGTCTTTGTTTGTTACCGTTATATTCTTACAGACATATTTGTGGGATTTTCTGGTGCATATTATCACAATAATTTGACTAATTTGGGGATACTTCATCCCCGGATATGGGTGGAGAGGGTGTCATTTGCTGCTGTACCTCAGATTGCTGAATATTTTGAGCTGGCCCTGCTGTTGGAACATATCTCCTTTCCCTTCTCAGATTCTGCTTACTGTTACTGGCATTTATTCCGATACACTTTTTTTTTGCTGCTCACATATGCTAATAAATGGTAACATTGTCTCAGTATCCACTAAAAAGGAGGATCTGGAGGGGCAAAATCTCTTAAAACAAGATTCCCCGGGCCAAAGTCTGTTAGGTGTCTTGTTATGTTGTTTTGGCTTGCTTTCTCCTATCCCATGCCACCACATATTCTGTATATTATCTCCTAACTATCATTCTATGTGTGTTGAGGAAGTGTATTTTAATTCACAAAGTTCACACTGTTTTAAATCTGTTAGTCCTTAAGCAACCACCACTCTTTTCTTTTTGTTATACATTTGTGTGGTGCAGGTCTCACCTGGTGCCAGCATTTGGTTAAAGGTGAACCTGGAGATTTTGCCACATCCAAAGTTTGCCAAGGAATTTGCAGGGAAGGCAAAAAGATTTCTGCTGGTTAGCAGGTTTTGTTAGGGTGGTTCTGAACCATCCTGTATTAGTGGACCACCACTCTTTTTGTATTGGAGGTGGGGTCCATAATATAACTAACAAAAAATCTCTGCCAAGTGTCCCTAAAGATCTAATTAAACTAAGAGCCTTTGTACACGACCCCTAAATGCTGCAGCAAATGGCTGTAAGCTCCGGAGTTTACAATGGTTTCCCCACCAGCTCCGGAGTTTGCAGGAAATTAAGTGCGACCACGCCCACCTAAGCGCGTCCCAGCACACTTTTCTTGTACCTGCTCGAGGAGGGTGAAAATCTCCAGGTCCGGATTTAATCTGGTCAGTGCGGGGCTCTCCTGGCTTCTGGTTTTGTTTTGTTTTTGCCTCCCGCCCCTTTAAGAGAAGGGGCGGGAGGAAAAAAAAGCAAACAAAAGAGAAGGAATCAGCACGACGGAGCTCCAAGGTAAGTCTGCATTTCCCCCCCCACTTTCTTCCTCACTCCCCTCAGCAGACAGGTGCGGAGTGGTGGGGAGGAAGGAAGAGCAATGAACCCCTAAGATCTCTGGTCCGAATTTAAGTGGCCAGCGGATCTTAGGGGTCGTGTGAAAAGGCCCTAAGCCTACTTCTGATCTGAATGTAGCCAAGAGTATACGTGGTGCTAAAACACACATTTCAATTTATCACACATATTTTAAAAAATGCAAATTGTATCTACTAGTCTGGTTCCCCTCTGTGGCTACAATCTAGCAGTAAGTGGCAACATCTGGGGTCATTGAATCTGTAGAATTTATGGAGAAGTTTATTCATCAAAATACCCATTGATGCAATGGACCTACCCTGCTTGCAGCTTTCTACTGGATTTCAGCCAATGTGTGACAACAGTTTGAATCGCAGAGGATGTGGTGTGTGGGGGGTAGGGGAATGTTCATTCTTTCTCTGTTACAACTCTGTTCCTTTGGTAGTCAAAAAGCTGGTTAGCAGAGAAGAACCTGTTTAGAGGGAGGCTCATATATAAACTAAGTACAGTACAAGATATGCTGTGTGTGATCAAACCAAAGATAATGTGTGTGTGTTCCTGCTGAAGTATGATATTACAAATAAGTGCATTAGCCATCTGAAGTTACTTGCATTAGATTCTAAAACCCATACAAATGCCAGATAAAATACAGGGAATCCCAACTCACACAGGGGTCCTCTGTCTTTAATGAACCCACTCCAGTTGCCACTTACTACTACTGCACCAGCTTTCATCTTATGTCTCTGTTCTTTTGCATTGGCCTATTAATTTGCCTCCAGATTGCTCTGTTCACCGATCCTGGCATCCCTGAGCCTTCATAGATGATGGCCATGCTGGCTGGAGGATTCGGCAAGTTCTAGTCCTTGAGAGTAACATTTCACAGCTCTGGCAGTGCTTGCTTAAATGTTTAAGCAGTGCAAACTAACATCTTTCCAGTATCATTCAATCTATAGCTGTATATGTAAGGCTGATAACATCTCCCCTGTGGAAAAGGCTTCCGGATTCTTTTGAGCTCCAAAGAGAACTTGTCATTGCACCTAATGATCGTAAGTTCTCCACCGTATTCACAATGGCTAGGCAAAGGGTTGCAATTGTGAATTGATTGCATGATGTTCCATATGTCAAAGAGAAATGATGATCTAACTTTCAGCCTCACCTAACTTGAGCAGAAGGTTGGAAGAGCTCCTTCTGGCATCACCATGCTTACTAATTCTGTAACATTCCTTGAGACTCTCATTGAATGCTTTTGTAGTATGGGCAAGATGTCACAGCATAGAAATCTGCCAGCCTCAGTAGTCTCTATGATCCAGGTGACATCACTCTGTTGATGAGATCTGCTCTTCCAACTAAGTACAGGATGTAAATATTACTACTTGATTAGTGTGGGGTGAAGCAAATACACCCCTGGTTACTTATCAATTAGTTATTAGACCCTGCACTGTGAGGGGAGAAGTCTTTTAGTAAAAACTGTGCTTGTTCTTTTAGATTTAACCTTGGTTCTATAACCTTGGCTGTAACCCCGATGCCTAACTCTCTGCCACTTGGCACACTAGTATGAGTTCATTTGAATGACTCGGTAAAGGAGATGCCACAGAGATATCCAAGTCACAGGTGGAAATAACCATTTTAGTGAGGGAGGCATATAGACAAAAATACAGATGTTGAGAATGAGGCTGGTAGAAAGGACTACAAATGGAGAGAATAACATACAGGCTAAGCTGATCAGTTGGCAGCATCTCCATTCATTCTTGCAGTACAGACTGTGGCAAATGTCATGACATCCATCAGTTAAGACTAGCCAGTGACAGCAAAACTTTCTGTCTGTCTCCCCTCTTTTCCAGGTTGAATCATAGGAATGGCTATCAAGTATTATGCTGATATACCAATCCACAGTGCTTAAAGCACCCTCTGGCGATTTACAGTTTTAATTATGTGGGCTATACATTGAGCCTTTTCACACGACCCCTAAGATCCGCTGGCCACTTAAATTCGGACCAGAGATCTTGGGGGTTTGTCGCTGTTCCTGTGTTCCCACCCCCTCCACACTCCTGGCTGCTGTCTGCATGAGGGGAGGGAGAAGAAAATGAAAAAAAGAATGCCGGCTCACCTCCGATCTGCCGTCTCGCTCTGGTCCCAGCAGCATTCCAGTCTCTTAGTATCTCTTAAAGGGGCAGGGGGCAAAACAACAACAAACAGAAGCGAGGAGAGCCCGGCATTCACTACGTTACATCCGCATCAGGAATTTTTCACCCCCGGAGAGCAGGTACTTGAAAAGTGCGCTGTGATGTGCTTAAGTGGGCGTGGTCGCACTTAATTTTTTGTAAACTCCGGAGCTGGTGGGGAAACAATTTTAAGCTCCGGATCTGGGAGCCATTTGCCGCGGATTTTAGGGGTCGTGTGAAAAGGCCCAATATTGACACACGCACACTCTTAGCAGAGCTGTGTATTCAATTTAACAACTCTGGAAGGAGGAAAAGCTGAGTCAGTCTTGAGCCGGGTACCTGTGCTTATTAAGATCAAACTCAAATCATAAATAAATAAAATCTCTGATACTAAAGTAGCCCTTTATTTGTTTTTCAAAATGGACAAGAATAGTTATTTTTAGGCCAGGCAGATACCAAAGTATTCTCTTGTGACCAGTAGTGAAACTACGGAGGGGCAAATCTCTTGGAGGCTGAGTTGACTTTGTGTGTTGTGTGTTGTGTCGTTACAGTTGTGACCGACTCTTTGTGACCCCATGTCCATGGAGTTTTCTTAGCAGGAATACTGGAGTGGTTTGCCAGTTCCTACTCCAGGCACCTACAGCACCTGTTATTCCCTGGTGGTCTCCCATTCAAGGACTAACCAGGGCCGGCCCTGCTTAGCTTCCGAAATCAGGTGAGATTGGATGTGCTTAGGGTATTTTGGCTGGCTAGTTGACTTTAGCTAGCTTTCCTCAGACTGATGAGGCTGTTTAGATGAGTAGTGTAATATTTCAATCTCTCAAGAAAAGAAATCCAGTTGCCATGACCCAGATAAACTCACCTGGATGACTGAGAATCTTCACTGACCAATCTGCAGGAGCCGAGCAAGACTGTTGAGAACAGGACATTTTGGGGATTCTTCATTCATAAGGTCGCCATAAAGTAGAATTAACTTGATGGCACACAACAGCGACAATAAGAACCAACCAACCAACAACAAAAACCACTAAAGCATCAATGCCAGTGAATGTCTCCCTATCATGGAAAAAGGCTATAGGACAAAATGACAATAACAAGATATTTTTAAATGTTCATGGGCCTGCAGTAGAATAAAATATATCTGTGGTTAGTTCATGGGCTTTCTAAGACCAGTAATCCTTGACTACCAGAGACCAAAATCCAACTCCACCATGCCCCAGTTATTTGCGTCTCCTTTTATGTGTGTCATTCTGAACCTATTTCCTCCAATTGCATCAAGAGAAGCAAATAATACTGAACATCTCTCTTCCTCTATAATCAACTTCTCTGTCAAGAGGCATTTGGGTGGAATTGCTGTGATGATGATTTTGATTTAAAACGATTTATCAGAATCATTAACAACGTTCCCAGAGCAGAACCTGTGATCTTGTTAATCTGCTCCTTTATTGAAGCGAAAAAGCAAGTAATGCTTGTCAGTAATTCCAAGAAAGTTTTACTCAAACAAACCTTCTTGCTATTACCCCTCCCCTTAATGTGATGGACATTCTCATGATAAATAAAGATCTTTTTCCCTTAGCACAGAAAGTCATGATGCAGAAAGATGCAAACAGTGAATAATTAGACAGTTTTCTCCTTTTTTCACCATTTCTATAATGAAAATAAAACTGATCTATCATTTGGAAAAGTTTGGAAAAGTTACTTTCTTAGATTACAACATCCAGGGAATCAAGCCAACATGGCTAGTGGCTTTTTTCAAGATTCAGTGGTAACGCTGAGCAACAAATACAAACCAGTAATGAAGTTCTATATGTTTTTACTCAGAGGCAAGCCCCCTTGACTTTAATACTTACTCTCAAATACATGAGTATAGGATAGTATGCTGTATACCAGGGCTGTTCAACTTGGAACTGGCCAAGGTCTACTTTTTCCAGCCCGAAGTGCCTGAGGGCTACTACACTAAAACCTCTACTTACCTCTACTTACGAATTTTATCCGTTTTGAGCACATGCTCATAAGTAAAAACTTTTGTAAGTAGAGCAGCGGTTTCCCATAGGAGGGAGGGGTGGAGAACTTATCCCCTCACTTTTTAAATTGATGGCCAGCGGTCTACTTTTGAACCCTTTGCGGGCTACCAGTAGCCCGCGGTCTACCTGTTGGACAGGCCTGCTGTATACTGTTGCTTGTGTTGTCTTATTGAACATAGTAGAACTTGCTTTTCAATACATTTTTATAGGATTGCATGACAGTACAATATAACTAGTACTAAGTAAATATTGATGCAGTCCTGTTATGAATTTGGAAGCATCCAGAATTCTAAAAAGAATAACAGTCACATTGCACAAGGTCTAACTGATTGCCAGTTCATACATGTGTGAAGTTCTAAAGGATGGGTCATTTTCTGCAATATAGTGGGTTTTAGTAGGAAAACATGCCACTATTTGTGTGTGTGTGAAATTAATGCTTATGAACCTGCACATCACTGGCATAGCGATAAATTTTGAAGTGCAGGTGTGGGACAAATCCAAAAATGTCTGAACTATGTTGATTTGTGCCAATGGGTTCAGCAGTATTCATCAGCACCAGGAAAAAGGCCTTTACAAAGCTGATGGGACTTCATTCAAGACCAAACCGTGCCCCTCTATTTTATATTGTAACAGCAATACAGTGGAACCTTGACTTACGTCATTAATCCGTTCCAGTGGTCTAGACTTAAGTCAAACATGACTTAAGTCAAATGAACATTTCCCATAGAAAATAATGGGAAAGCGGATTAATCTGTTCTAGATGATGAAAAAGACCCCTGAAAACAGCAATTTAACACAAATTTGACTGGGATAGGAGATTCCTTCTGGGGATGTAAATGAAATGTCTCTTCAAAGAGAGGAGGAGGCAGTGGAATTATAGTCCACAAGTTATATGCCTCCACTTTTTAATGTTCATAGCCACTATGTCTATCATTTAAGTTTTACTGATTTTTAACCTGATGTTCCAAGTTCTGAACAACTCTATGCTTACCATTAGAGTCCCACAACTTTACAGCTCCCCAACTAAAATGCTTCCATTGTGGACCAGAATTCTGCAGCCAGATCTTTTACAACACTGAGCCGACTGTCTAACCAGCAAGGCCAGCCCCAAGCTCCCGGCCCTTCTTCTCCTCCGGCAGCAGCGGCGACTTCGGTGAGGCCGAGGACCAGCTCCAGGTGCTCTGAGCTGGCCTCACCGAAGCCACCACTGCCGGAGGAGGGGAAGAAGTCAGGAGCAGTTTGGAGGCGGCAGCCGCGATGCTGGGTTGTGGCTGCCGCCCAATTCCGGTGCCTTGCGCTGGGGCTCCGAGATGTATGTCAAAGCCTGCGATTCAAGTCAAACAGGCCCCTTCTTGCTGCAAGTCAAGCAGTATGTAAGTCAAGGTTCCATTGTATATATATAAAACCACAAAATATTGTTTCTAGGGAAAATCCATTTCTCATCTATCTAGCCACTGTAAGTGGCTAGAATGGGAAAGCCTAATGGGATGACACAGGTTGCTGTATCATTGACCTTAGTAACCAATAATACTATTTCTTTAACCTGTGCACTCTTTAGACAATTAATGCCAGCCCCTCAAAATACCCACTACCTATTCCTTATTTATTTATTATAATAAATAACTCAATAATATACAAGCTAAAACAAACAACAAAATACAAAACAACTGTGCTCTCTGCTCCAATTCTCCTCTAAAAAGGTAATATTTATAGGCTTTGGAAATAAATATTTAATTTTTATTATGATTCATCTTTTACCAGCTAATTATAGAGCATTATTCTTTAAAAAGGCAGTAGTTTACTGCTTAGGTGTAGAAATGACTCTTCTGGGCTTATTCTTTTTGAAGATCCTGTGATGTCTCCTTAAATAAACAGTAAAGTTACCTATAAATAGACAACTGCTTATAAAAATCAGGTACATAGAATCTGAATCTTAGAATATAAATCCAGAGCATCTCATTTTCAATTATTTAATCTAGCATTTTTTTACAGAATGTCACATATGCAAAGTAAATAATTTCTTTACAAATTTATGTTGGAGCATTCAAACTTAAACTGTGTTGTTGGTTCCCTTAAAACCATAGCATTTGAAAATGTTCTGTGCTGCAACCTAATGAATTCTGATTCACTCTACATCTTGCATTTAATGTTTATCAAATCTCTAAGCAAGAGAACGGGGAGAAGCAGTCTTCCCTTCAACAGATTTTCCAGAGACTCAATGCTGATGTTGCCCTGCTGCATTCAACACCCATAGCTTCCTCAGAATCTATATGACATGGAGTAAAGTTTAGCTATTTTCTGTATATGCATATTTATGCAATGTGCTCATTCTGTACTTGAAGATGAGATCCATGGTGGATTTTGTTATGCAAGCTGATCTGTGAAAAGCAATGGATTAACAGAGAGTGTCTGCCCCACTTATTTATCCAAGATTGTAGTAGAGACAAACAATCAATATAATTGGAATAACTTTGGTCATTGAATTCATTGGAAGTCTGGCCAAAGTAAGGACAGTCATCAAACAACAGCAACACTCAGTTGTCATCCTGAAAATTTTCCTGTGAAGCCAACAAAAATCCAATTTTAGCTCCAAATGGTGAAAGGCAATGGAATATAGCTTGTGGATGACAACATCCACAGTGTAAATTTTGATGTGCCACTTAATAAGTAGCCTTCTGTGTTTCAGCCTTAGCATATCCATCCATCCCTATCTGAGTGGATCATCATACTCATTTACCATATAAGGTAGTAGTAAGCAATGGTTCAGCAGCAAGTATGGGTGTGGAGGCACTCATGATGACAGTCCCCAAAGCCACCCCCCTCCCCAATAAGAAGAGTATAAATATTTAGGGACCTAGATTAATCCATATCAATAAAGGAGAAGTTGTTTTAATAGCAAACCACCACCAAGTACTTTGCATTACAACAAGGAGATATTTTTCTCTTCCAGCTACCATAAGGATTGCAGCCAAACTCAAAGGAAACAGAGAAATCCGAGCAAGTTGAAAGATGATGCTATACTTTAATCATACTCCAAAATATTGGCATTTCGGCTCTGAATGCCCCGGCCCCATTACATCACTTTTTTTTTTTTAGGAAGGCAATCCTTCATTAAAAGCTCAAACCATAATACAGAATGTGAGAAATGAAAAGCAGTATCAGTTGCAGCCCTGGCTCACCTCTTTTTATCTTTATGACCTACTGAATTCTATGGGACTTGATTCAAAGTAAACATCTATAGATGTTGGATAAAACAATAATAAATAATAATCAAAAAGTTGTGACACCTTAAAGGAATATTTTATTTTATTTTATTTTATTTTATTATTATTTTATTTTATTTTTGCATAAGCCTTCCTGGACAGTAGTCCACCTTTTCAGATGCATGGAGTGAATCAACAGCCTGCATGTTTCTTCCCCAAGCTTAAGATTCATAGCTTCAGCTCTATAAGACAAATGATAATTGGTTTTCCCTCTGCTTGAAAAAAGGAGGGTCACTTTCTCATGTCTTAGCGTCAGCTGTCCCTCATTTGCTACCCCCAGGGACCCATGGCTCCCCACCACCTGATCGTCAAGGTAAGAAGAGCCGCTGTCCAGACCTATTAGCTTATATTGTCCTAGGACCTGGCATGGAAAGAGTATATAGAGGGATTAGGAGAAAGGGGAGGGAAGAGCAAAGACAGAGACGGTGGGTGGGTGCAAAGCTGATCCAATGTCATCGTCTGATTCTTAATTTTTATTTTTTAATTATGATTATGATTATTATTATTTAAAACCACCCCACTGATTTAAGAAGAACGACAGTGTTTAAATCTGCCGATATCAAGGAAGCGCCTTAGCTTAGGCGACTCGGTTTCTACCGGGGGAAGCCTTCAGCACCTCGGACAGATCCTCCGCTGTCTACGCTGCTCGGCGCACTGAAAGGCAGTCGGCCGGTGCGCGGGGGAGACGCGCTCGCCAGGCAGCGTCCAGGCGCCCGCTAGACCGCACGGCCGGCTGGAACGATCTGGGGACCGTCCGGAAGGCGAGGGTAGCTCCATCCAGGCAGCCCGGAGGCCGAGAGCCAGGCGTGTTGCCGTCTGCATTTCTTCCCTTCTCCGGGCGTGGATTCCCTCTGTCGGAGAAAGAGGCGTCTCTTTCTTCAGCCAGGTTTGTGGATTTCAGATCCTGTGTTGTCCTGTGAATGAAGGACGAGGGAGGAAGGGAGGGAGGGGAGGAGGGAAAGGGTGGGGATTCCCACCTTGCATGAAGTTGTCTAATTGTCTGTCAGGTCGGGAAATCGACGTCAGCTCAATGGTGGGGAAGATGATCTAACTAAATGAGGTTTGCCATTCACTTTGGAGTGTCCCTGCATAGCAATGTTCAGTCTTCTAGGATTTCTGCGAGCAGGAGGGATTCTTTCTGTGCAGTGCCCAGCGCTTCAAAGAGGCTAAGCTGTTTCATGGGTGTGATTTTTTTTTAAAGAGCCAAATGGTGATGGATTTGTGTGTGGGCAAGGGAGGCTTGGCTGGGTCGCCAGTGGTTGGGTGAATGGTTTGATTAAGGAAATCGGAACACCTCTGGTGCTCAGGAAACAACCGGCAGCTGGGAAGCACAGCTCACTTAACAGCTTGGTTTGTGTCTGCATTTCCTTCTTCTTCTCTTTTGAAGGCAGAAACTAGAGAAAGAGTGAACCGTTGTTCGTGAGTAGACAACTGAAGCACACAGGCAACTTTTCTCTCCTCACCTTTTCCCATCAAGCATCCAGAAAGGAACTCTGGAAACAGTCAATGACAAGTGGAAAGGACACAGTCATCTCTTCTCTGGGAACTGTTCCTTATTTGAGAATTGGGCTAGTATGTGTTTTACACTTCTGGGATGAAGTGGTAGGACTGGATGGACCTACATCATCAGTGAAAATGGGCATGGGAAGTCATCCTTTTTCCCCATTTAAAATGGATGCTGTCAAGTGCATGAGTGATTTGAAGAAGGAAGAAGGACATTGAGGCCCCTTCACCTTTGAATCTCCCAGGTTTGCAGAATATTCATTTCCCCCCGCTCTTTCTTTGCCATTATGCTCATCTGCAATATCAGTGCAATTAAAGATTGGAGCACATTTCTCTCTCAGATCCTTCCCAGCATTAACAAGACTCTCAGTTTAGTCCAGCAAGTGGAAGCCACCACCACTTCGGTAGTGAGTGTCCTGCAAGACCCTGAGCAAGACAGTTACTTGCCAAACAGCCAGTCCATGAATTCCAGTAATTTTACCACTGGCCTGGACCACCTTTTCCAATATTCATATTCGGACAACGAGCAGCTTTACAAGGAGTACAAGCCGCCTCCACGTGATGACATCCCTTTGCCCAAGGCAGTGCTCTACCTCCTTATGGCAGCATTAGTGGTGGTGGCTGTGGCTTATGCCATTGTTGGGCATCTCATCAAGGATCTTGTCCATGATTTGATAGGTAAGTGTCAAAGGCAACCCTTTTTCGTCTTGCACTTCATGCACTGGGAACAGCTGGGGTCATTTTCACAGGGCATTTCTGATTTGTCTTCTCTGGTCTCTGTCTCTGTATTGGGCACATTGATCAAATCTGCAATTCCATGCCCACTTACTTGTGAATTAACCCAAGTGAATTTGGATTTTCTTTGGAATCCACAGGTGCAGAGCTGTGTTGTAATAGTCCCCTGAACTTAGTTTTTATTTAAGCATCATCATTACATGTAGCTTTTAATATGTATAAAGTTCTTTATTCCTATGCCATTAATGTGTGTAGTACTTTGTACTGTGCCATAAGAAAAAGGACAAAACTCTGCCCCAAGGATTTTATAGTCCTAAATGATTATAATATGCAGCATCAATTTGTTTCCTATCCCCAGTGTGTTGTGGTGGCTGATGTAATGGATCAGGACTCAAGAGACCTAGGTTCAAATCCTGGCTCAACTATGGAAACTTTGGAGAGAGAGAGAGGTGGAACTAGTAAAACCACTCCTTAACTATTTCACTAACCTCAAAAGCCTTATTAGGGTTGATATATGTTAATTCTGCCTTAATAGCACAAAACATAACATGCTACATATGCATTAGTAGAAAGAGATAGGCTCAAAAGCACTTCCTGTTGTCATGTGAGCAAACACCAGATAATAGTTTAATTCAATTGCAAAAATAGGTTACCTTTATAGGCCACTATTAAAAATAAAAAAGAACATTGCAAGCTTTCGAGTGCAGTAAATCACCCTTCTTCAAAGCAGGTCCAAGAAGTTCAGACATGGTAAAAGATGTGCTTTACCAGGAGTTTACTTTTAAAGTCCTTATTTACCGTATATACTTGAGTACAAGTCAACACGAGTATAAGCCGGGGGCCCTAATTTAAATCCCCAAAACTGGGAAAATTTATTGACTCAAGTATAAGCCTAGGGTGGGAAATGCAGCAGGGCCTGGCAACTCCTCCTTTGTGAGCTGGGTGTGTGTGTGATGTTTAAAATGACTTTTAGCCACCGAGGCAAGTGCTTGAGTTGGTGGCTAAAAGTCATTTTAAACATTGTTTTAAAATGACATTTTAAACAGTCATTTTAAACATGGGGGGGTCAGGAGAAGTGGCACACAATGTTTAAAATGACTTTTAGCCACTGACCCAAACTTGCCTCAGTGGCTAAAAGTATTGACCCACATATAAGCCGAGGACCCCCTTTTTCAGCCCAAAATTAGGGCTGAAAAACTAGGCTTATACTCGAGTATATACAGTAGATGTTGTTCTTAAAGTCCATGGCTAGGTGATGTTTCAGCCAGGGCTGGAGTCTTGTTGAAGGCAATGTGGGCACTTGTAAGAAGCTGCTTCTTAAGTCAGAGCAGGACATTATTTCCAGTTTCTTCACTGGGCTCGTTTGGGTTTGTATTTACCATGTATCACTTTATTAGAAGCTGCCAAAGCAAATGTATCAGACTAAGTTTTAAGACTCCACATTTCTCTGATTGTTCATAAACAATAATCCTGTTTAGAAAGGAAGATACCGATGTCCGCATTATCCCCATTTTGTTCGAGAAAAGCTTCGCATGCTCCCTTGTCTACACAGCCCATATATCTGAGTTCCCTTTGTCTGAAATGTTTCCTTTGCACAGCTACTGCTGTAATTTTATCAAACTGCATCCTCTCTTCTCATCCAGCACAAAAGAGCCTTGCAAATTCAGATGGTACAACATACAATTTTGGATGGTGCCAATATGCTGCACATCTTGAAGACCACAATCTATAATAATGCCTAATTTTTAAAAAGGAAATAAGAGTAACAGCTGGAATAACATTTGTAGAATCAAGATAGATCCTTCATTATTACACAGAAACAGTTGTGAACATTTTGGGTCAGTGCGGGAATGACTGAATAAAATTCTGAAGCAAGCAAGTACAGATGATAGCTCTCACGCTGTATAAAGGTATCAACTGTTCTAATGTCTATCATAACATGTTGAAGAGCATATATTCTGAATCAGGAGCTTTGTGTTTCCAGGATCCATTGGAAAGTATAGGGCTACATGGCATTTCAACATGTTCATCAATCTACAGAGAAGATAAAACTAGTAGTCATTTTTTTAGTAATTTTTATGTACTGAACCAATATTGAATAAACCAATATTGCTAGAGTTGCTGGAGTCAAGGGAATGAAAATACCAACAATATTCTTTTAAAATAAAGACACATTAGACTATGTTGTGCAATCTTGAACATATTACCTCAGAAGTATTCCTTGCAGTTTACTCTCAACAAGGAATGCATAAAATTTGGGGCAAACATGGGTATTGTATTTTTCAAATGTATATATATATTTCAAATATAGCCTAGTCTTGCCTTTATATTTTGTAATGGCTACATGGCTCCCCCTTTTTATTTCATTTGATGCAGTCTCCCTTGAAACTGTGACAACCAACAAAGCTATATGGTGGACAGAAATCTGAGCAGCAACACCTGCATTTTATATTTTATATGGAGGTTTTAGCCATTTAATGTTAGTTTGTTCCAACGGTCCATGTGTAACTTGAATCTTGCATGGCATATACTAAGACATAATCCATATAATAAGACATAATCCATTTAAGTCTATCTCCCCCATGTCATCTTCAGACCATGAAGAGTTCATGACTTCAACATCACCTCTCCATTTCTGTGTTCTCCAACTTTTTTGGTAACATCTTGCCAGATATCCAGTTCTGGATACTGGAGCTGATAGCAATTCAATCTTCATTTTTTGTCTTTTTGTTTGGTCCTAATAAATGTGTTGCTGAGTTTTGGATTTTGGAATATTAAATCTTGGAACCAATGTTTTCTTCCCATGAATGTCTCTGGATTCTTAAGCAGATGCAAACCTGCTAGATTTGTAAACAGAAGAAACAAACAGCACGTGCCCATGCATGTTTATTCAATATAGGTTTGACAAAGTATAATTACGCTTACTCCCATGTAAGTGTTCATGGGTTACAGCTCAAGTTTCACATTGAATATCATAGTAATCTGTGTCCCATTATGAGAAATTGACCTGCATGTGCATGGTTAAGGAACAAGATTCAGATCAGTATTGTAAGGGGTGCTAATATTGACCTGTATGTTTCACAGCAGAAGTTTCTGAATAAATACAAATCTAAACATCTTCTAAAGTACAGATGGAGAATCCTTGACCCTTCAGATATTATGGATTACAGGTCCCACATCAGCTTCCAATGGGCCGTGCTGGCAAGGGCTTCTGATTAGCATAGCGGCCTAGGTCTCTGGATGTGGAGCCAAATATTGCAGGTTCCATCCCCCACTGTGCTTCCTGAGCGGGATATGGACTCAGTAATCCATAGGTTCCCTTCCAACTCTGTAGTTAAAGACCAAGAATCCCATCAACTTACAGTGACCTTGACCTCTGGGTCAATAATATGCATTTTCCTTTTCAGTTCAATTGGAATGTTCCAAGTCCTTTTAAAACTTTTCCTTAATATAACTTACATTCTTATTCTTACTCTTCTGTTCTTAAGAATCTAAACCTGTCAAAAAGTCTAAGCATCCATGTTACTTTAATAACACGTTGGCATTACCAGGTTGTTCTGATCTACACCTGAAAAGCCTGCATTGATTTTACTTGAACTCTCCAATTGACCACTCAAAGGTTTAATCTATATTTTGTCTTGTGAGATGCAATTATTCCTAGGTCTTATCTGGTTCTCCCTTAGTTCTGGCAGGCTATGACAAACTACCTTCACAGGCCTGATAGATAGCAACTGTCATCTTGTCAGAAAGAACAGCCTTGCTAAAGAGTGGGTTTTGAAAGTATAAATCATATATTTATGATCAGAACGAAAAATAGTGTATGTTTCCATGTCATA
The DNA here is from genome assembly GCA_029282475.1 of Phrynocephalus forsythii. Taxonomy (NCBI): domain Eukaryota; kingdom Metazoa; phylum Chordata; class Lepidosauria; order Squamata; family Agamidae; genus Phrynocephalus; species Phrynocephalus forsythii. The sequence continues at coordinate 60,578,336 of JAPFRF010000005.1, forward strand.
TAAATGGAAAATGGAAATGAGGTCTGGGGCACCTCGATTTTGCTGGAGTGCAGCCAAAGCAACCATTTAGACCTCTTTAGCAGGCCCTACATGCATTTCTCATATTTATGCTCTCAAAATTATTGAATTCTCCCAAGAGGGAAACTGTGATCATGTTTTTTAACATTGTAAAGGTGAGTCATCTCCCCCCCCCACTTCCAAGAGGCATCTTCATTTTAATATGTTTGAATAAATGACTTCAGGGATCAGGCAGGAGGAGGGAACAGAAGTAGAAGCCAGCTTTCAGCCACATCTAAATTCCTTTATTGAAGTCAACTAACATGGCATATTCCCATCTAATCAGTGTTCAAATTATAAGGGGGGAAGAGAGGAATCTTAATTAAATGGAGATGCGTCTTGCTCTCAAGTCCTCTCCCAAGTCATGCCCGAAGGAGCACGAAATGATGTTTACTCTGAGGTAAACCTTCCGTCCCTTTACCACAGCTTTCCCCAATGCTCTCTAGGGTGTAATGATCCATAACTCCCATCATTCTTAGAAAACGTTGCTGTCTGATAGTGATAGGTGTGTAGTTCAATACGTACATCCCAAGGACATGTGGTTGGTGAAGGTTAATTTTGTTAAATTTTCCCAACTCCAACTGGCATTGGTTCTCCAGGTTATAAACAATAGGGTTGTTCCCAAACTCATTGCCTAGAATCTATGTAAATGGAGAAACTGTAGATTGAAGCTGGGATGTTTGGCATGCAAAGAATATGCTGCTGCCACCGCTAAGCTATGGGTACTTTCTGTCCCTCTCTCCACAGGGTAGAATTCATAAATGGTAAAGTGATCGGGTTAATTCAAGTACTCTACTCATGGCACTTTCCAAGTTGTGTGAATAAAGCAAGCAGAAGACTGTTCGAAAATAATTAGTTACCATTATAATTAAGCCACTTTTTACTTTCCAGTTTCACAATTGTAACAAAAAAATGCTTCCTCTTTAGCATATTTTTGCAAAACACACTAGTCACCTATCATCCCACCATCATCTCAATATGTACAACATAAACTGACCCTTCAACCCTGTGAAATTCGCATTTCTATCATTTAAACCATACCATAACTTTAAAAGTAACTTATACTGCAGAAGAGGTTATTGTCCTCTATTCAGTTATAACCATGTTATGTAACATTAATTATGCCTTGATTATTTATTTTGAAAATGAATTGATTACAAGTAACATGTGGCATGCAACTGCTTGATTCCATACTGAATATCGCTGGGTTTGCAAGCATCCAGGAGGTGCTGTCTAGCCTGCCTTAGAAACATAATCTTTCTTTGCATCCAACAGGCCTCCTTATGACAACAATGTGTGTGTGTGTGTGTGTGTGTGTGTGTGTGTGTGTGTGTGTGTGTGTGTGTGTGTGTGTGTTGTGTGTGTGTGTGTGTTTTCATGGACATGTTTATCTAGACAGTTACACACAAACACATATTGCATGCAAACAAATGCAGGAATATCCATTGGTTTATATATATACTATACACCTAGGATCTGGTCCATGAAATCTAAGAAATGAAGGTTTCAGTCATCCTTCCAAATAGAAATCCCATGTCTCTTCTCCTTCTGGTCTGTTTGCTATATTATTCTCATTCTGCCTTATCTCCACACACCATATTTCAGGCTTCTTTTTCCACAAGAAATCCTTTTTTCTTTAAATGAGTGTAATTGGGAGTGAATATAGAACTTCTGAAAGCGGCTGATAGCTCTGTATGTCAGTGTTGTTTGAATGGATGACCTTTTGCTGGAAACCTTACTCATAGTAATTTAAATCTGGATTTCCTTGCTTAGTGAGTGCAACTGGCACCAGTCAGGCAGCGAGTAGAATTTTCTCCTTGCTGTTCCATTCACACCAACATACAAAATGAAACTATATCAGAGAGAGCTATATCACCACCCACAAGTAATGAATTAGTTTGAACCAATCTGAAAGCAGAAGGATTTGTTTTGCACAAGATCTTTAAAGAACAGGATCTTTCTCAGTATGGAACCAAGTACAGTATTATGCATTTTCATAATTGACACAAATTGTGGCACTAGTCTGAATGGCAATTACAATGAGTAGTTTGGTACAAGCTATTTTCTCTGTGTCTCAGCTAATATGATAGTAATATTGGTTTACTTTGCAGGGTGGTTGATGAAAATAATTCTGTGACATCCTGTGTGTGACACACTTATGACAGAGTTTACTGAATGAATGTTTATTCTCTTTCAAAAGAACACATATGTTTGTGTTAGGAATGGGGGAACTGATTTCATTGCTATACGGAATAAAGTCTGACTTAGGAGCCTCACAGCCCAAACCAGCCATGTGCCGTTCAGATTTCTTCTATTACAAGGTTTAGCCACTGTGGCTGGGAATTCTGGGAGCTGTAGTCCCCTAAAGTATCATTTTCATGCTCTTACATTTTAGTTACAAACTCACCAGACTGACATTGAACCCCAGGGAAAAGTGTTGGCTGGGAGTAAGCAAGCAGCAGAAGCCAGCTGTACAAAAAAAGATGAAGAAATTAATTGGCATTGTACTTAATAGGACTCTCGAAATCGTGACTTGTTATACATATGGGATTAACAGCAGGATGGACTCATATTTCAGATTTGCTAATCAGAATGTGTTGTAGCATAACTAGTATGCATTCATTAAGTTACATTTCTTCTTTTCCAACAAACCCAAAGCTCTTCCCCCTCCTAGACTAAGTCTCACAGCACATCTGTTTTCTGATCTCAGTCAGAACTCAACACCATGAGCTCCAGATGGGGGTGCTTCTGCCATCCTATTTTGTAGAGCCTGGGAAAGTTACTGTTTCTGAAATACAACTGCACAGGCCTTGCTGGCTGGCAGGTTCTGAGGGTTGTGCTCTAAGGAATAAGCTTTCCAAGCTCAGATCAGCAGAAAGTTGTGACCACATTATATCCATGAGTTTATCTCTATCTTTGCGTATGCATAACATCAGTGTACATACATCCGTGTTAGAGGGGCAGGGTGTAGGTTACTTATTGCAGCTGTACCCAGTGACCCAGGCCTTTTGTTCTCCTTCCAGTCAGGTTGCAGACCTGTGCATGGTTAGCTGGTCATTATAAGTGAGAGTGTTTGGTACAAGCACACTTCGGCTCTGGTATGTTTTTACCTACTATACACAGGTATCTTTTGGCCACATTTGGCAGGGATTTGCAGGCTTAGAAAGGAAGAAAGGAACATCAGTAGGGGAACATCTGGAAGTACTGTTAGAGTGATTTCTCATTTCTGAAAATAGCTGGATTGAGCTATTGTGTCTTACCTCCTTGTTTTTAGTTCATTTCCAATGCATGACACACCTTAAATCCTGTCCCCACTTCCAAATCCCCCATCTGTGGAACAACTTTGTGTCTCACAGTGGCAGACCAAAGACGAGGAGAAGCCAATTTAGAAGATTACCCCACTGTTCTGTTTTTCCTTGTCTCTCACTGATGATATATTTGAATGGGAGTCTTTTTATCTCTTATAATGTTGAAAATAATTATTCATCCTCAAAATCTCACCAATGTCATCATTGTTATTAACAGATGCTAAAATAGTGCAGGCAGCCCATGATTCATTGACACCATCTCAACAGCTGTGCCTGAGACAGAATTTGCATCCATGAGCCATGTGGTGGCTCAGACAGCTAGAGCACTGAAAACTCTCATCTACAAAGTTGGCAGCTCAGTGGTTTGAATCCCGGGTGCCACACAGTGGAGTGAGCTACCGCTGTTAACCCCAGCTCCTGCCAACCTAGCAGTTCAAAAGCATGTAAATGCAAGTAGATAAATAGGTACCACCGTAAAAAGCGGGAAAGTAAAACAATGTTTCCTTGCAGCCATGCTGGCCACATGGCCATGGGCTTGCACAACACTGGCTCTTTGTCTTGAATACAGAGATGAGCACCACCCTAGAGTCGGACACGACTAGCATGCATGTGCAGGGAAAACCTTTACCTTTTACCTTCCACATCAGCTATTCCACAAGATGACATAACATTCTTTCTTGGGAGCTCCCAGACCATTGCGCTACACTCTGTAACCATTTTCCCGGTGAAATGACATTATATTAGCAACAGAGAGGCTTTTAAAGAATCAGCACCATGGGCAGCTCTGTAAGAGACCAATGAGCTGAAAGGGCTAAACCAGCACAGTTGATTTCTACAATGTTTACTAACCTGCCATTTATATGAGCTCTAAAGATTCCATGAGACAAGTAATGTAAGCACTGTAATATACCCGTGGTGTCCTTTGTACAGTACTACAGTAACCCCCCGCCGATCGCGGGGGTTAGGGACCCAACCCACCCGTGATGCATGAAAATCCACGATATGCAGAAGCAGGTGGGGGGGCAATTGCACGGCATGCCACGGCAGCAGGGGGAATCTTACCTCCCACCGCCCGCCCGCATGCCCGTGCGGCCCCGAGGCTTCTCTGGGGTGCATGGGAGGGCCGCGCTGAGCGACCAGATCGCTCCCCGCCACCCCCCATGTGGCTCCGCGGCCTCCCAGAAGGGGCGGGGGTGCAGAGAGCAATCTGATTGCTCCCCGCCGCCCCCATGCGTCTCTGAGGCCTCCCAGAGGGGCCTGGGGGACAGCAGAGAGCGATCGGCCCCGAGGCTTTTCCGGGGTGCGTGGGAGGGCCATGCGGCGTTGCCCTCCCATGCACCTCGGAGGCTTCTCGGAGGTGGGGGCGGCGTGGAGCAGCCTGGCGCCCCCCACCTCCCCACAGTTCTGGTACTGTGGTCCCGCGATGTAGTGGGACCGCAATACTGGAACCGTGAAATGGCGGGGGGTTACTGTATATATTTTCAGTATGAGACCAAAAACTCACAATAGACATACATTACATGGGACTCCCTCATCAGTCAACGAGATGTCCTTTTAGGACATGTGCCAGATTTTCTAGTAAAAGTTCAGCACTGGAGTTATGGTGAGGCAAGACATTTTAATGAAATATTCCAAGCTGCTCCTGCTTGTCCCCATCTTCTCTAAATTCCAGCAGGGCCTGTTTTGGCTCTGACTCCTGACAGTCTCTGTAAATGGAGTGAATTATCTCTTTACCTGTCACTTTGGTATGGTTGGTCGTTTGTTAACCAATTACAAGACTCTGGGTATTACTCCTCAGCAGGACATTTCCCACATGAGCTGTCACTGCTAATTTAAAGATCTGCTCTCCAAGAGGATAAGGGGCAGCCACCTTCAGTTTCAAATCATTAACGAAAGGACTAGTGGTCTAAGAGGAAGAAAAGACGGCAAAGCTGTTGCCACATTGAGAAAATGTAAGGGACTTGGCCTTCACTATGCCAGGTGAATAACCTGTACCTTAGATTTTAAAAAAATGTTATGTGCTACCAGGTCGCTTCCAATTTATTGTGACCCAGTGGCTTAATGACCTACAAAAGGTCCCATCTTTAACAGTCCAGCTCAGGTCTCCCAAAATAAAGGCCATAATTTATTTTATTAAGTCACACCACCTCCTCTTCTTGCATTGTGTGATCTTTCCCACAGAGTTTCATCTTCTCAGAATATGTTCAGATAGCTTTAGAGCAGTCCTTTAAATCTCTTGAGAAAGCTCATATTTTATTTGATCTAGAATCCTCTTTATTTGCCCTTCTGGTGGTTCTTGGTATCTGTAACATGATATGCCAAATGCATTGATTTTCCCCATCATCCTTCTAAAACATTATATCTCAGCATTTATATCCCTGCAAATTAACAGGCAATAAAATAGTATGGATGATTTTAGCCTTGGTTTCCAGCAACACACACTTCTCATACTTTCCTATATGCCCTTCCCAGTGTTCTTCGGCTTTCATGGTTGCAGTCTGTATTTTGATTGGTGGTTGAACTAAGGTATAGAATTTGTTTCATTTTGGGTTTTTTGTTCCTATTTTTATTTCTTAATTCAGTACAGTGGACCCTTGTATAACAAACAGCTTGTATAACATAAAATTTGTACAACATAAAAATTCTGGAGATAGGGGAAATTTGCTTAACATAATCGCCTATGGGGAAAATCCGTACAACATAAAATTGGGATCACTCCATTTTCAATGCATTCCTATGGGAATTTGTATAAAGGAAAATTTGCTTAACATAATTTCATTTGGAATGAATTAATTCCTTTATACAAGGTATTCAAGTAATGCAACTCTCCTGTAAGCATTATTCTGACTTCCTAATGTTCAATGTTAACACTAGATTTACACTTTCTTTGTTTACATTCATCAGTAGTCATTTCAAGTCATTGCTATTTTCTGCTAGTGATATTATGTTATATGCGTATATTAAATTATATATGCTGAGCTTCAAGCAGTTTTCTCCCCCCCCACACCTTCACCTTAATTTAATCCAGTTTTCAGCAGGACAATCAAATGTTGTGCCTCCCATTTCTTTTAGAAAGTGATATGGATCATAGCTTTTTATGATGCATAGTTTTTCATGCTTAGTGAGTGTGTAATGAAATATTGTAGTATCAACTGATTCTCTTCTGAAATTATCTGGTACACTTCGGTAGTCAACACAAATTTGCATTATGATATTTAATATCTAGCATTTCTTGCTCCATATATGCTGAAAGTCTTCTTTATAACATATTGAGCTTCACTTTGTTTACACAAGAAATTGCTATGATGGTCCTACTGTTAGTGCAATCTTTGGTGTTTCCTTTCTTTAGGACCGGAATGTATACTAGTCGGCTCTAGTATTGGGGTCATTGTTTGGTTTGCATATTGAGTGCCGTACAGTTCTATTGTTTCTCTGTGGACTGAAACATCTCTATTTATAGTATATCCTATCTATTTCTGACAATCTATTGCATACGTGTGCTTTGTGATTAGCATTCTCTTCACTTTCTGAAATTTCAGGTCCTTCAAATATGTTTTCCTTAAACAAATGTGTCATTCTTGAATCTGTTTTGTATATCTCTCCTGTATATTGTTTCCATTTTTTTATTCTGTGATTCAGAAAACAGATTGCCTTCTTGGTCTTTCAGCTTCTGCAATTTAATTTTAAACTAAGGTTGTTGCTTGTTTTTGGACAAATATCCAAAAATGGACAGACTCAGGAGTATGTGTCCATTTTGGGGTGACAACAGGGTAAAGTCAAGAACCAGACGTCACTCACAGGACGTAGCAATATCCCTTATGGATTGATTTTCTTAAATTCAGCATCCATGTGTCACAACTAGAAATGGAAAAGATAAAGAAAACTACAGAAGATGAAAGAGATTATGCTCTTTACCACAGAAACAAACCTTCCTTGCATTTCGTGATGCAAAGTCATTGAATAAATATCAAAGTGTTGAAGCAACAGCACCACTAATTTTGGGGATAAGAGGAGAAGGGGGTCAGGAAAAAGGACACCAAGATCCAGAAGAGCCAACTCTCTGCCTTGCCCATTTAAGAAGGAATCAGAGGAGACCATGGCCATTGACCCTTTAAAAAACATTCACTCTGTTCTTTTGGAATTTTTCCTGTTTTAGCAACCCAGTGTGTGTGTGTGGGGGGGGGATTTCTTTTGCTGTCTGGAGAAATGAAGGAGGAAAATAAAAATAAAGCAGAATGCCCTACACCCAGGTTACCACTGGTTCCCTTCTGTACCTTCAGTCTACGACTGAGCCTTGCCATTTGTGGTTGACCGTTGTGTTCTTAAACACTGTACCAATGTACCAATAACTTAGCTTGAGAGAGAGAGATCCTCCATAAGCACATATTCCACAACTGCAGCTACACAGGAGCTGCTCTTCATGAATCTCCCAACCTTCTCACCATTGCAAGCATCAGTGGTGATATGACTTCTAAAGTACAGGAAAACTTCTAAATTACAGGAAAAGGGATTCAATTTAAACATTAGGAAGAATTTCATGACAGTTCGAGCTATTCAGCAATCGAATATGCTGCCACAGAGGGTGGTGGAGTCCCCTGCTTTGGGGGTTTTTAAGCAGAGGCTGGATGGCTATCTGTTGGGAGTCCTGTGATGGGGGTTCCTGCATGGCAGGGGGTTAGACTAGATGGCCCTTGAGGTCTCTTCCAACTCTATGGTTCTATGATTCTTGAAAGGAACAGGTATATCTTAGGGTGCTTTTACACGACCCCTAAGATCCACTGGTCACTTAAATTCGGACCAGAGATCTTAGGGGTTTGTCGCTCTTCGTGCGTCCCCACCCCTCCGCACTTCCTGGCTGCTGGCTGCGTGAGGGGAGGGAGAAAAAAAGGGACAAAAGAATAAAGGCTTACCTCCCGGTGCCGGTGGAAGCTGCCGGGAGCCCCGTCACTTCCTGGTTCCTTCTCTTAAAGGGGCGGGAGGCAAAAAACAACAACAAAAAGAACCAAGGAGAGCCCGGCACATCGGCATCAAGATTTTTCACCCTTGGAGAGCAGGTACAAGAAAAGTGCACTGGGACCCGCTTAGGTGGGCGTGGTTGCACTTAATTTTCAGTAAACTCCAGAGCTGGTGGGTAAACAATTTTAAGCTCCGGAGCTGGGAGCCATTTGTGGCGGAGTTTAGGGGTCGTGTAAAAAGGCCCTTAGTCTTGTATCTCAGCTGTGAGCATCCCAACTTCAGTGACTGTGCTAATTCCTAACGAATCTAAGCTCTTTGACAATGTTGCTATCAGCTTCCCAGAGACACTCAACATTGGGTCACATGAACTTGTGTGGGTTTCACCTGTGCTTCTTTTAGGATCATATAAATGCCACACAGCTAAATAAACTCACATTGCATACTCCCGTTTGAATTTAGTTATTCATTATTAACTCACACATAGATAATTTCTTGACTTGTTGTTTATAAATCACATTAGATGAGGTCAATTGAAACAATGGGGATTTAGTGACTCAAGTCCCATGAGTTTAAATGGCCCAACTCTAGAGTCTGCTTACTTTCTGTGTTGCTGTTTGTGTAGGCTCATGTAAATCAATGACACTTAAGTAGTACTCAATATTGACTCACCAGATCCCCACTGATTCACTGGGTTTACTTTTGTGTGTTTTACCATGGCAAGCAACAGGATTTAGCCATTGATTCATTTAGTTTAAAAACAAAAAAATGAATATTGCATTAAATTGGCACTATTAAGTCTCAGAAAGTTTAATTGTGTTTTATACCTCGATTCAATACCATCACTTCATTCAGTTTCTAAATAGCCTATTGGTTGATAGCAATTTCATTCTTTAAACATTATGTCTATTTGCAATTCCTGTATAGGAATAATGATTATTCTTCCTTTCTTCTATGCTTCTTTTTGTTTGCTTAAATTGTAAACAAACAATTTAAACAAATCCAGAGATGCAAAATGGAAACAAATTATCACCCTGTATTCATAGAGCATTATCCATTTATATGTTATATCCATCCAGAAATTATGTTTGTCTAGTAGTATATTCATGGTTGTGCCACAATGCACTAGGTTTTTAGTTGTTTTTAATTGGGAAAGTGTTGTACAAGTTGTCAGAAATCATGGTTTTTGGCAGTAACTTGGAGAATCTGAAATGGAATGGAAATAAAAAGTGCCACAAAACATGCATTTGTGCTTTTATCACTCTCTTAGATTCAGTGATGAGAAGGCCAACTTCTTGCATGACTTAAGTCATCTCTTTCTAAGGCAGCAAACTATGTAGTCAATGAAACCATGGAAGGCATATCAGCAGCACTTCACAACCATCTTGCATCCCTCAAACTGTGCAGAGCTGCTGATATGTGTTCCAGAGGTCTGCTACGATGCCAGATTCCAAGGCTGATACTTCACGTCCCTCTTGCTGCAGTTCATGGCCCCGCTGGAGATCGGTTCGAAGGAACGTAACCTCACGTCCTTGTGGGGTCAATCTGAGTTCGAAGGAACGTAACCTCACATCCTTGTGGGGTCAATCTGAGTTCACCCCGACCACGCCCCCTGAACTGCGCTCCAAGCGGGGTGAGAGATTCCCATCCTGGTGCTCGGAAATCTTTTCAATCCACTTCTCGATCCGTGTTGAAAACCGATTTCAACACGGAGGCAAGTTCACCTCGGCTCGAGGAAGGACGTGAAGTAACCACCCAAGAGAACTGAAGTGAGTCAAACCGGAGACTTTTCCTGGAGCAATAGCAGTGCTTTGAAGACAGTCGTCTTTGCCACACTAGGTCTCCCACAAAGACACACACAAAAGTTTGGACCATCCATGAAAAGTGATTAAATACAAAAAGGCATTAAAACCATATAATTAAACTCGATAGGAAGTACAAAAAGCATTAAAGCTCTGTAGCAAATTCTCATAAATGGGAAGATCCTTACTGTGCATTGGAATTTTATTAGAGAAGATCAAATTTTGGGGAAAGGGTGCATGCAAACTAAGAAATTCTGGAAATTCTAGTGAGGAAAAGAAAATTTTCCAAGCTGCAGTGAGGATGCTAACCTAGAGCTGAAGAACTCCACTATGTAGGTATGGACGCTGGGAAATGCCTTTTTCATGTAAAAACAAATCTTTCTATTTAGCAGTGCAGCTGAAGAGAAAGGGACCCAGTTCAAAGTCCATGATTCTTAAGTCACATCTATCTTACCTCCAGCCTGTTAGAGATATATTTTGTTTGGCAATCTTGCTAAGGGAGAACATTGCCAATTTTGCCAATTCATAATGAAAGCAATGGTTTTTTAATACCCTTTCCTTTCAGCTTTCAGCCAATAGGCTGAATTTGATGCCATGTAGCCAAATACGGCAATAATACTGAAGGGAAAACAAAGCAATTTCTGATTGACAGTAATGCTTGCCTCATTAGTTTGGCCTCATTATGAAATTATGATTATGTTCATGCACCATGAAACATGCTTCACCCCCTGAAAACTGCCAAGAGAGGGGAGCACTTTTTGGCAGGTGCCAAACATGCATTAAAACTGCTCCTCATTTTGGCAGAGTTCTTTGTTTCCAACATGACATCTAGATATCTGTCAGTGCTATCAGTTTTCTATCTGACAAGGAAGGCTTCCTCAAACTTCTCTTTTGGAGCATAATACTAGGGGAAATCCCACCCATATTGAGATGTTCCTGATATTTTATATCAAATTGTGAGGTTAGTAATGCTCTGAATTTTCATGAGATCTTACTGTTGCTGCTCTAGTTAGCATTGTACATGTGTACGTGTGTAAGCATACAAAATGTTTATCAACAACACCTGCTTCACAGTGTTTTATCCCTTTCAATATGCCTTTGCCACTATTCTGCATTGCTCCTTTCATGCTTGGTTGCAGGGGGGTATTTCAATATTCACTCCATGATCCTATATCCAACCAGGGATTGTTTTGTGGATTCCAATTCAACACAGTATGCATCATTTGTCTCCATGATTACATCTCTGACAGCACAAGGAAACCCTTCACTTTAAGACACTGCTTCCCATCCTTGGGTCCCAGCTGTTCTAATGATGAAGGCATCTGGCATGTTTTACAATGTTGAACAAAATCAACCCTGACACACACTCAACCAGGACACTATTTCCTCTAACATAAAATGGTGTTGGGAATTTCATTCTGTGAATGGGCAAGGGAGTATAATTGGCTTCCATATTTGTTATAGAACTGCCACTAGTGGTAAGTAGAAAAAGGAAAATATGAATGAAGGCTTGGCATATGTGCAGATAATGAAAATATAACAGCCTTGCTCAATCTGGTTAATGTCTCGAATATTATATACTTGGTCGCTGAATGGTAACTGAATGCCTTTCCTTGGGCAGCTCCCTGGCAGTGTGTGATTGTGAATGTCATCCCTGTGACCATTGGTCATGCTGGCTATTGGATTCTGAGAGATGAAGTCCACAAAACAATTTCCCAACTCTAAGAGATACAGTGTCTTTGATCTTATTATAGTTATTGCTGCAACATTCTTCTCAGTTAGAGACGTTCAGGCTTCCAGCTATTTGAACATTCTTGTTGCATTTCCACCTTCCTTGGGCTAAACCCATTCAGCTCTAGTTTCAACTGTTCCTCACAGGACTCATTTTCCAACCCACTGTCATTTAGGGTCCCTTCCTTCCCAGTAATGGCCACCTTCAAATGTGGCACCCAACACTGATCCTGGCGCTCCCAATGTCTCAAGCAGAAATACTTTTTCCTATTCAACCTTGCCACAGGTATTCACTTTACACTTATATCCTACTTGTCATCTCTCTTGACCTCTCAATAATCAGAGCATTCTCAGAAGACTTCACTGGACAACAATTACTCTGCCACCACCTGTTTTCGTCCCCCAGTTCTCGTTTACTTTTTGCCATCATTTAAAATAAGGAATATTTTCCAATTGCTTTATCAGTTCATTTATTTCTGAACTCCTTTATATTTCACTGAAGTCTGAAATTCATGGCATTCTGACACTTTTTTTTCCATTTTGTTAGGTGAAAAGTGACTTGGCAACATATGGAAAGGAAATCATTACTTGATTCAAATTCTGCACAGTTCACATTTTGTCCAGCACAAATTATAAAATTTGCAAATATGAAGCCAAACATGGCCCAATTGTAAACTTTCACATGACAGTTGGTCAGTCCCTTCTGCATTTCATTACCCTCTAAGCAAATTGTTTACAGCTCTATCACCCCTCAATAAAACCTTGCAGCTCGGGACATTTAAAATGTGGCTTATTTATGCTGTGTGTAATCCACTTCAATTTCAGTCCTACAGATCAGCTGGATATTTACATCAGTCCAAATTTGGAGATTAAATAACTTGGTTGATGTCCTGGAAAGAACAGTTATAAAGCCAGTAAATATTCCTAGCACAGCTTCCTGCCATTCTAAAAATCCAATATATTATAAAAGCATTTAGAAGCTTCTTGAAAATCAAGTGACATTGTGAACATCAGCAATGGTGTGAGTGGTAGGTTGCACATTAGCTGTATGCCTTACAGAAACTTTGCTGTATCAGTCTCTTGGGGCTGATTTCTATCCTTGGTCACTTGTCTTTTTAAGGTGTTCACAATCCATCCTCAATCTCTCATCCTTCTTATAGTTTTCGTAATTACGCTCCCTACTCCATCTCCCTGTATTGATCTCATCCAAGTTCCTAACATAACACAGCCTTCCCATCCTTTAATTGGTTCACTGCTGACAGTTGTCAGCTTCCTCAAATCTGGCAATCAATCTTGTTCTTTGGTCCCACTCGATTCCTGTTTCTTCATTTGTCATTCCTCTGACATGCAGAAGAGACCAACAGGACGCCCTGATACACAGGTATCCTCCGTAGGTTTTTAAATGTAAATCTTTCTCCCTATGCTTTTTGTGCGTCAAAATCATTTAATTTGTGGTGAGATATTGGAGATGACATTTCATTTCACGGCACTTCACAGCTAGGTCTTCTGTGTCAGAGAAGTTTTGCTGAAGGGTGTTGTATTGAATTTAGATTGGTCATCGTGGTTTCCTTGCGTTTTAAGACAATGCATTGTACGTTGTTGATCTACCTAGGGATAATTGTACAATGAAGGGTGGGATATACAATTTATAATTGGAATAGCAGAACTTCTTGCAACTTGGTGCCATCTGGATCAATTAGACTACCATTATCTTCCATCATGCCCAGCTGGATGTTCCTGTTGAAGTTCAATACATCTGAAGAGCGCCGAGTTAAGAAAGTTGAACTCGAGCACAGCTGATTAAGTATGATGAGGAACAGCCAATCCTACTCTGGCCTTCCCAAAAACAGGTCTACCTTCTCCTGTCAAGTTTTTCCCATGAAGAGCTACATTCCCACTACACTTATATAAAAGGTGAAAATCAAGTTCCAGAAAATGAAAAGAATGAAAAATGCTACAGGAACAACCTGTGATATTTAAACAAATTGATGGCTGAGAGCTATGGTGCCATAGAATTTGAGGCGCTGCTGTCTTAAACTTTGAATTCCAGAAACAGCTTTTCTTCTTCCCAGAGGCCCTGTTTAAAACCAAAGTGTTCTGCTTATATACTGCCCCATACTATTTCAAGTAATCTCTGGGCAGTTTACAGTTTAATTCCAGTATGCAGGCTACACATTGCCCCACCACCACCACCACCAACAAGATGGTTACTCATTTTACCAACCTCGGAAGGATGGAAGGGTGACCCTGCTACCTGGGATTGAACCCCAGGTTGTGAGCAGTTTTACCTGCAGTATAGGCATTTAACCACTGTGCCATGAGGCTTCTAGGATTTGGCTCGTTGTCAGGGTTGCTGGACTGCTTGACTGATGGCCCTTTGATCTGATCAGTAAATTCTTCTTCTGTTTTTCATTTTGTCACTTTCTTTTTAAAAACTGTGATTCCTGCCTGGCCCTACCATGGGAGGAATTGATCCATAGATGAGCAAAGTGGGTTTTATTAAACCTACTTATAAAACGTATGAAACAAGAGGTTGAAAACTTTCAGTAACTTTTCCTGGCACTGGGGCATGGTCTTCAGATACAGTTCCAGAGCCTGCAGTCACCAAGCACTGGCTGATCCTTCCCTCCTGTCAACTCTCATCTCTCCTCTTTCCTACTAGTGTTCAGTCTGAAAGTCAGTTTTCTTCTTATTTATTTCCCCTCCTTTAGTATTCTCTTTGCCCCACAAAACCCACACGGGGAGCCATTTCCTTCACCCTTTGGAACCCTAAGCTGCACCAGAACCTCTCTCAGAGGATCCACCTCATAAATGTAGTCCCACTCCCTGGGGTTCTGGGTTTCCCTTGGGCAGCAAAATAAGCTCTAGACCTCTGCTCTTTAGCATCGTTCCACTAGTTTTCTTCTTATTTATTTTCCCTCCTTTAGTATTTTCTTTAATTACCTCTCCAATCACCCCCATTGTAGTTGTCTGCACCTTTATTTCCTTACTGGGCACTTCTCCCTCTTTCTCCTAGCCTACTACCTCCTCTATTTTCTACCCTTGCAGCTCTCCCTTTGGTTCCTTTCCTTTCTTTCCTTCTCCATTGGTGGTAAAAGCCTTCCTTTATCTGCCTTCTAACAAGGGCATAGAAGCTTCTTGCTTGTCCTTCCATTTCCAGGGGCAGCCTCATCATCTGAGTGGTGTGTTTTTTCTGTTTTTCTGTCTTTGCACTTGCCCATAGTCCCCTGTCTTTCTTTGTCCATGTGAGGCAGGGTTCCTGGAGTGCTGTTTGTTAGACCACTGACAGGGGCAGTAGTGTCCTTCTTAAAAGGTTCTGTTTTGTGGCTCGTGAACCCCTTCAAAACATAACATCCCATTATTCCACACTGCTGCTTCTTGCTTCAGCTGGCTATGGTTTCAGAGAAATGCAAATGCTTTATTGCAAAGGACAAGCAAGGCAGAAAGTCTGGAGCCAGTAAAGGTTAGTGCAACAGGGCAAAGGACTTGATTCAGTTTCTCATTAAGAGTTCAGGTTTTCCCAGAAGAAAAGCTTTCTCTGGTCTTGAAAGTTATTCATAACAAAGCCCTCTGTCCAAGGATCCAGGCACTAAAAAGCTCTCATGGTGTATTCTTCACAATGGAAAATATTAACAGCATTGCAGGTCCCAACCAACAATCTCCTAATTACTTCTTCCTGCAGATAACTAGCTTATTAAATCCAGAAAGTCCCGAAATAATCCTCACTGAAACCATCTTGTGGATTAGCCTGTGAAGGAATAAGCCATCCTGTTATTTACCCTGGAATTAGATGAGACTTCTGTTATATAACTTGCCTCTTTGCCCATCACAATGCTGACAGAAATTCAACCCCATTTCAGCCGAGCCTGCAGGGCTTGGAAGGAATTTGTTGAAGCTTTGCATCCCAGTGCAGTTCATATGTTCAATCCATTTTTGTGAATCCTGATTTCCACAAAATAGCATAGGTTGATTCATATGTAAAGATGCAGAAGCAGACAGTTGTATTGAACAGAAACACTCACGTCTCACTCAAGTGGGAACAGTTGAGAACAAGCGATTTCTGTGCTTGCTAAGTCTGCTCTCTGGGTTTCATCTTTGGATGGGCAGCTTCAGTATTTTGGGTGTCCCTTCTTAATGGTTGTTTAACTATAAAACAGATATGGATGTGTTCTTCAAACTGAGGACACCTTCAAACATAGAACTGTTTCCTGGCAGCCCTTCAAAACATGTGACTGTCCTCTCTAAAGAAGGGTACATGGCCACCCAACTTAGGGGACATGATGAGAATGCCAGGCTCAACACTTTCAGTGGGTCTACTGCAGATTGGCCACTGTAGGTCCCTTTTAGTCAGTTGGATTTTTGATCAGGATAGCAAAAGATAACTCTGAAAACACTTAATGGATGTCATCTGAATGCATGCAAAATATGGGCAGAACTTTCAAGATTACTTCCAATCCTACCAACCATATGTAGTGAGCATGTGTGTGCTGGAATCTTTAGTATGCTTGAGTCCCACTGTTTGGAGAAAGGGGGCATATAAATGCAATCACTTTTGGACCAATAAGTAACTTTTCCCATTTATTTATTTATTTATTTATTTATTTACTTACTTACTTACTTACTTACTTACTTACTTACTTACTTACTTACCACTCGTCTTCCCAGAGGAACAACAAGAGAAAAACAATAAAACAGAATCAAACACATAATATGACATATAACAATGATAAAAATAAAAATAAGAGTACTCGGTAAGATGGCGGAATGATTTAAAATCAAAAACCTAAAGGTCGCCAAATGCCTCTCTAAAAAGCATGGTCTTTAAGTGCCTTTTTGAAGGCAGGCAAGGACTGTACTAAGCACATCTCACTTGGCAGATGGTTCCAGAGAGAGGGGCAAGCCACAGAGAAGGCTTGGCTTTGGATCATCAATTTCCTAGCTTCCCTGGGGTGGCCACCCAAAGTGAGAGCACCTGTGACATTCTGATGGGTCGAGCCTCAGATGATCTCTGGGAGATTCACTCTGCGTATTTGCTTACTTATTTCCAAGTAAGTGTTGTCCCTTCTACCAAACGGCCACTTTCATACCTTTCAAATTCTATTGGTAAGACTGCAGAACGATTCTGAGTCTGAGGGGTCCCTAAGCAATTGGGCAAGACAGGGGCAGTGGGGGTTGCTGTACTCCAAGGCAGTTTTATATAGTGAGGAATCACTTGATCCAGGTTCTATGCCAGTGTTGGCGAACCTATGCATAGGTGCCAAAGGTGGCACTCAGAGCCCTTTCTGTGGGCACCTGACATCGCCCCTTCACAGCCACCTGTATTCAGGTTGAATTGTTGCATTGGCACTTTGTGAAAAATTAGTGGGTTCTGAATCGCAGTTTCAGAACCCACAGGTTTGCCATCACTGTTCTATGTCCTTGTTCTTCTTGGGTTTTCCAGGAACTGTTATCAGAGCTGCATTTCATCTCAGTGTTTATGTTAAACACTTCCAAATTGAGACCATCACACTAACAGCTTTGTGGCCTGCCATCATTGCACAGGGCATACACAAAAGTGCCCAGGTAGATTGACAATATGAAGCTTCATCCAGCCTGTAATGTGTGTGCAGCCTCCCACCTCCCACCATTTCTAGTACAGTATTCTCATATCAAGAATGTGTCGCTTTTACTTAGTCCAGGGTATTTCTTTGCACATATCTGGGCTGAACCTTCTCAGGTCATATGCCGTCTTCTGTCATTCTGTATCTCACCTGCTGCTACTGATGTTTAACCACTGACGTCAACAAGCTTTAAAAGTAACTGCAATCTCATTATCTGCAGTCTCCTCCTTCTAGCGATTCCAGCTGGAAGAAAGAAACAAGCAGGCACAGAGGGTCAGAAGAGCCTAAGGCGGTATTTATACACATATGTAAGTTGCAGCCATGGGGGTGCATGTGTGACTGATACATTATTTTGCCATCAGTTTTAGTAGACTAGCACAGTCACTCCCAGAACCCAAGTATTTAACCTCCACAAGCTGAGAAGAGAAAACTTTCAAATGATTGAAGCAGAGGATGCTCTAAAGAGGTCAAGGAAAAGACAACACCTCCATGATTTTTCAATATGCCTCCAACTGATTTATGTACATGATTTTGGACACCTATGGTTTCCCCAGCTAAATGCTAAGACCCTGCAATCCGAGTGAGTTAAAAATAGTGGCACACTAGCACAGCACAGTGCTTTAGTAACCAGCTTTATGAATAATCAAGCGCAATTGTGCAGCACTGCTCCTGCAAGATTTTTTCCCCATGTTGGGCGGAGTGGAATTAGACCTTGGTTAGCATGTGTAAAAGGAGACCTTATTATAAATAGCCAAAGCTAAAGCAGTCCTGGAGAGGCACTGCAAAGAAGCATCAATGCCTTGTTGAACAGACTGACCAAATGCCATAATGATCTCTTTTTTAGCACACTGGGAACAAGTAGCAAGATGGGCACACGTCTGCCCCGTGAGCCCTACTGGAGTCCTTCCAGACTCAGGAAGCTTTTAATCCTGTGCAGTGAGTGGAATGAGGTCAGCTGACACCCAGGCACATATGAGTTGTTTCAATTTACATTATAACTCAGGGTTTATTTATTCTCCTGATCAAAACCTTCTACACTAGATTAATCAATCTCAAAGAACTTCCAGTCATTCTTTCATCTCCCCTCTCTCGCCAGATCGCTTTTCATTCCGTACTATAATTGCAGACACAAACAGATTTTCCACACATCCATCCAGGCAGCTGCAGGAAGCAGAAACAAGGTGATCCATCATTTCCCCACTTGGATCGTATGTAAGGAAGAATGTTTGACAAGTGATAAAGGGGAACCCATCCATATTAACTGGCTGATCCTATGAGCTACTGTAAGATCAACTGTACTGCCTGTGCTGCACAGCAATCTGCCCTTAGCGTTAATGCTGAGCTAGCAACAATGGTGGCTGTTGTTAAAGGCTGTGGAATGGGAAAACAGTAATGGGGCTTTTCTGGAGTTTTACACCACTAGGATGCCAACAGTTCTAAGGGAGAACATCACTCTAAAGCAGGGGTGAGGAAGATGTGGCCCTCCAGATATTGCCAGACTAGAGATGGGCACGACCAGGAAAAATGACGTTTCGAGTTGTCGTATGTCGGAGCCGGCCCGTTTCGGCTCATTTCCGTTTGTCGCAAAAAATTTCAAAATTTTGTTGTTTCGTTTGTCGTCTGTCGTTAGTACTGGTTTGGGGGGGGTAGGGTAGCGGGCTCCTGGAGGCACCTCTCTGGGGTGGGTGCCTCCTCTGGCCCGCTATGAAGGGAAGGCATTTAGCAGGCTCCTGGAGGCACCTCTCTGGGGTGGATGCCTCCTCTGGCCCCCTACAAAGGGAAAAGGAAGGGTACATGACCGTGTAGCCATTGCGTACCAAGTGGCACTGGCAGAGGCACCTCACTTTTGGGTGCCTCTAGCTCACTAAGAAGGACAGCATACTGGCGTACAGAGTTTTTTGGAACTTTGGACTGGTGAGTGAGGTGAGAGAAGAATGCCTCTGCTGGGCGCCCTCTGGCTCACTAAGAAAGGAAATGTACTTGCATGTAGTGCAATGCGAGTACAGATCTGGCTTAGGGTTGGGGTTAGGGCAAGGGCTAGGCTTAGGGTTATTACGGGTAAGGTTTGGGTGAGTTAGTGGGCTGCACCTCTGGGTGCCTCTGACCCACTAAGAAGGACAGTGTACTGGCATATGGGTTAGGGTTAGGGTTAGGGCTAGGGCTAGGGCTAGGGTTATAGTGGGCTTTTTATGCCCGACTGGCACATCCCAGAAGTCTCAGTCAAAACCTGGCCAAGTGATTGGTGGAATGGCTCCATAAAATTGCATGGTCCCATCCCATGGCCAGCCCATCATTGCACAGGTGTAAAAAAATAAAAATAAAAATAAAATAAAATAAAATCAATGGGATTGGAGACAGATGTTTATTGCAAGAAAAACCCACTGCTGCTACTGTAAAAATTCAGGCAGTTAAAATACCGCATGTTTCTGTGTGGTGCTTTGGTGGGTTTTTGGACCACGATTTCAAAAAAAATATTGCAGTCGCCATTTTGGATCCCCCCACACCGCATGGCATGCCGAGACGACGAGGATGCCCCCCACCAGAGCAGCCCAGGACAGGAGAGGGGGGGAGGCCGGGGACACCCCCCCCCGAAACCACCCCTCTGGTAGGTGCCCTCACTCAGGCAGGCATATTTTCGCCTGCTTTTTTGGCCGGGAATCAGGGTTTTTTTTTGTTTTTTAGAGCGGTGTTCGCACAATCACCGGATGCCATGAACGACAATGACAAATCAGACCAATTTTTTTTTCCATTGCGCCGCCGGAAACCAGGAACAGAAACAAGAGGAGCTTTCTCCCTTCGTCGGGGGATCCTGTCTAATCCAGGCTGGAGATTCCCCCCATGTTTGCTAGCCTAGCCAATGATAAGGGGCGATGAGAGCTGGATCAACACAAGTATAGTGGACCCTCGTATAACAAGCAGTTTGCTTAACAGAAAATCCATTTAAAGGAAAACATTTCTGGAGATAGGGCCTTGCCTCCGAGAATCTGGCGGCCTGTACAACAAAAAAGCAGTTTCTTTGTTGGCCGGGATTAATCCGTTTTCATTGCATTCCTATGGAAAATTTGTACCAAGGAAAATTTGCTTAACAGAATTTCATTGGGAATGAGTTAATTCCTTTATACAAGGCACCACGGTAGATCTGGAAGTCCCCACATTCCCCGTCCCTGTCCTTAAAGCTCTTTAACTACCCTGGGAGACAAGAGCCTGGCACTATCATGCAACAGGTGACTGAGAATTCCTGCTGGCAGACACTCTCTTGGCAAGGAGTTTGATCCATTAAGCCGGGTATTGTTGTTTTCTGACTGGCAGGAGTTCTCAAGACCTGAGGCAGAGGTCTTTCCCTGAGGCTATGAAGACTGCAGCTTGGAAAATGTACACTGGGAAGTATAGCTCCGAGGTTCTTCTAGCCACCATGGCTAGTGTGGATTCTGGGAGCTATATAGGCTCCCCTCCCCCTGACCTCAGACTGAACCTGCATTCCATCTTTGTTGTTGTTGTTGTTGTTGTTGTTGTTGTTGTTGTTGTTGCTGCTGCTGCTGCTGCTGCTGCTGCTGCTGCCACCCAGTACATTATATAAGTCTATTTCCAGCTTTATAAAAAGAAATAACTTGTACAGTTTTTCTTGATTACCAATTTTCACTTACTGAGGAAGCTGTGTCATTTCATCTAAACATGGAGATATTTCTGAATAGAGATGTCCACCAGCTTCAGCAAAAAGTACAGTGGTACTTTGTATAAAGGAATTAATTCGTTCCAAATGAAATTATGTTAAGCAAATTTTCCTTTATACAAATTTCCCATAGGAATGCACTGAAAACAGAGTGATCCCATTTTTATGTTGTACAGATTTGCCCCACAGGTGATTCTGTTCAACTCAGAAGTAAGTTCTCACTTTTTCAGATAAAGGCAAAAGGTGCATTAATTTGCCAGGTGCTCTTTCTGGTAGGAATCTTTTATTTCTACAGCAACATTTACAAATTGAGATTTAGTAAGTCTGTATTTTGTTTTGTGTATTCTACGTAGTATTTTGTGGTCTAGAGTGCAGTGTGGTTTAGATGGCTGTGGAGTCAGACGTTCAGATCACCCACTATGCCTCTTAGCAGAAGGGTGAACCTGTATAGCCCTGGGCATGCTGCACAGCCCCAGGACACCCAAGGTATGAGGGAAAGGTAAACAACATCTGAATATTCTCCACCTTAAAAATGCTGAAATGGGTTCCTATAAGTCAGAATTGACTTGATGGCATACAATTATTATTATAATACTTCACAAGCTAGGTTTCTACCTAGTATCTCATAAAAGAATTAAAAACGTCTGTTAATTCTGCCCTACCAAATACAGTAGTGGAACAGAACACATTTTCTTTTTCTTTGTTCTCTTTTTGGAACGTTTAGCAACAACATGTATCTTCCTAAAACAGGCATATTCTATTATGCAAGTTCCTTTGTGCAGGATAAGCGATCGGAATCTCCGCTTTATTTCATTAAGGACAATTTTACTTATCTGCCACTCTCTTTCACTTTCATTAACTGCTGAGATAGCATGGCTGGCCTGAACTTACATGCAGACAATTGGAACTGTAAATCCTTCTGATTGTGCATTAATGAGCAGTAATTATAAAATTGACGCATCCATCTCTGTCTCTCTCTCATGAACATTCACACACACATGCAAACAAACACATACATGAAAGATCAGGTTCTGTTGATCACTCCTGCAGTGGCTGCATGTTTGAATAGAGAAAGTAGAAAAGCACAAAAGAAAAAAAGAGGAAAATCTAAGGAAGGGGTAATTTGCAAGTGAAGTTTTTGTTTGCTTTGATATTTGTGGCATGCTGCACGTCTAAAGTAAAGTCTTGCCCAGGTAATACCAGTAATGTAAGAGGAGGACTGAAAAATACTCTAAAAATTCAACAAAGAAGGTAGTCCAGTGTCCAGTTCTTCCAAATTCATGGCAGATAATGCCCAAGTATTTAATTGTTCATTGCACATTGGAAGCTCGTGTTGGGATAAGCCTGGTCAACTGCTTTTGTCTGGAATACATAAAGTCTTAGAACTTTATACAATTCTCTTAAATATGTGCCTGCTGTTTCCAGGGGCCAAACCATTTGTCACAGAAAAGCCATCATTAGAACTGAAGTTATGGTCATGTTCAAGAGATGTGACTGAGAGAGTTTGTCATGTCCAATGAATCAAACCTACCAAGGAAAGACAGTCTGAAGACCAAAGATAAATCACAAGAAATGAGAAAAGATCCAGCTGTGACACCCAGGGGTCTCTGTAATAGACATGGGCACGACTTGGCGAAATCCTCGTTTCCGTTTCCGTTCCTCATTTCCGTTACGTAACGAAACGAAGAATGACAATTACTCCACCAGAACTCGAACTCGAACCGACTAAGGAAAAATTGGGTCTGATTTGTCGTGGTCGTTCCTGGCGGCATCGCAGCAATCGCACAATGCCAAGTGGCACAGGAAAAAAGTTTTTTTTTAAAAAAACCCGATTCCCGGCCAAAAAAGCAGGCGAAAATATGCCCGCCTGAGGGCACCTACCAGAGGGGTGGTTTCTTGGGGGGGGGTCCCCGGCCTCCCCCCCTCCTCTCCTGGGCTGCGCATCCTCGTCGTCTCACCAACTCGCCATGCCATGCGGTGCTGGCGGGGGATCCAAAATGGGGCGACCGCAAGCAATATTCATTTATTTTGAAATCGTGGTGGTCCAAAAACACACCAAAGCACCACAGAAACATGCAAAAATAGCTATTGTAAAACTGCCTGAATTTTTACAGTAGCAGCAGTGGGTTTTTCTTGCAACAAAACGCCTCCATTGATTTTATTTTATTTTATTTTTATTTTTATTTTTTTACACCTGTACAATGATGGGCTGGCCATGGGAGTGGACCATACAAATATTTGGAGCCATTCCACCAATTGCATGGCCACTTGACCAGGTTTTGACCAAGACTTCTGGGATGTGCCTGTCGGGCATAAAAAGCCCACTAACCGTAGCCCGAACCCGAACCCGAACCCGAACCCGAACCCATATGCCAGTACACTGTCCTTCTTAGTGGGTCAGAGAGGCACCCAGAGGTGCACCCCACGAACTCACCCTAACCTTACCCATAACAACCCTAAGCCTAGCCCTTGCGCTAACCTAACCCTAAGCCAAATCTGTACTTGCATTGCACTACACATGCAAGTACAGTTCCCTTCTTAGTGGACCACAGAGCGCCCAGACTGAGGAGGAGCCTTCCCCCAGTGTGCGCACTGTGACACTGCAGTTAGCAGTGGGCCTGTGGTCAACAGAGAGAGGCACCCAAAAAAGAGGTGCCTCTCTGCTCAACTTGGTATCCATATCCAATTGGCTATGCATGCCATTTTGTAGGAGGCCAGAGGAGGCACCGACCCCAGAGAGGTGCCTCCAGGAGCCCGCTTTCCCTTCATAGAGGGCCAGAGGAGGCACCCACCCCAGAGAGGTGCCTCCAGGAGCCTGCGCCTCCCCCCCAAACCAGTACTAACGACAGACAAAAAACGACAAACGAAATGACAAATTTTTGGAAAATTTTGCAAAAACGGAAACGAGCCGAAACGGGCCGGCTCTGACACACGACAACTCGAAAACGTCATTTTCCCTGGTCGTGCCCATCTCTATTCTGTAATATATAAATGAGCCTCTGCAGAATACATTTCTCTTCTGCTGTTTCAGGATCTGCCTGGATTCCTTGCCTGTCTCCATTCTCTTTCCACCCTGTAGTATTGCAGCATGTATTATTTATTTATGTATTTATGTATTTATGTATTTATAAATAAATAAATAAATAAATAAATAAATAAATAAATAAATAAATAAATAAATAAATAACTGTCCAGCCTATTTGGAAACCTTTTGTTCTCTCAGGCTTCCTGTTCTGTATCTGTCTGGAAATCCAGACAGCACTCTTTGCCCAATTGCATACCATTACTTTTTGCTGTAGGTCTTTTCCTTGCCATTACATTTCATCATGCATCTTCTCACATTTTAGGAACATCCTTGGAAACAACCAGTGGTTTAGTCCCTGACAACAAGAGGCAACTCCTAATGTCATGGTCTCTAGACTC
Organism: Phrynocephalus forsythii; assembly: GCA_029282475.1. Classification (NCBI taxonomy): domain Eukaryota; kingdom Metazoa; phylum Chordata; class Lepidosauria; order Squamata; family Agamidae; genus Phrynocephalus; species Phrynocephalus forsythii. The sequence continues at coordinate 60,602,880 of JAPFRF010000005.1, forward strand.
AGTCTATTAGTGATTTAAATCAAATAGCACAACACGGACACAAGAGCTTTGGCCCTTATTAACCATTGCTGGTGCAAGTCCTCCTGCTGCCTTCAATGGGAAGCAGAGTGGTGGTGAGACTTCTATGGCGCTATAGGACCATCTTCGTGCTTTGTGCTGCTGCTAATACAGATCGCATAGCCGCCAAAACCCTCACTTCAGCATGCACTGGTGAAGGCCCCTATCCTCCCAGGTCCCTCCCTTTCCTTCTGGCTCTGCCCATGGGAGAGAAGGTAGGGATCTTCCCTCTATTGCCTCTGATCTCTTCCCCCTCCCCATCCCGATGTCCACAGAGAGCTATAGGGGATAACCTGTCTCCCTCCATTCTGATCCTTTGATATGTTTCCCTACCCTCTATTGAGTGTGTCCTTCCTTCTGATTCATATATGAGACACACACATAGAAAGAGATATAAAGTGTGTGGTGGCAATAATCAATCATACATATAATAATCAGAGCACCTGCTTAGTCTGGCAAGAAACAAATCCATGCTGATTGTTTCATTTCACGGCACAACTACCAGCACTTTTAAAATGTGGGCTTCATTGACACAGTTTAATCTCAAACATGCAACCAGCCTCACAGTCTGATTGCATCTGACAGGGGTCAATATACAGTTGCTAACCGGGTCTTCAAGTGAACTGTCACCAGAGGACATCTAAAGCAGACAGCAAATTACAGAAAGAAATGTGATATAATAAAAGTAGGAAAGGGCTTTTTAAAGAAAACAGAGAAAGCAGCTTTAGAACTGCAACACTGTTTTCCTATTTGCATTGTTAATGTCTTCCACTTCTTTAGTGTCTACCCCTTACAATGATGCCTTTCCCATGGCATTCAATGGAAACTGTTATAAGCCTGTCAAGCACCAATCTATACCAGGTAAAATGTTCAAGTACTGCCAATTCATTTTTCAACATGTTATACATTCTTATAGTCTTTCCATGAGTAAATGGATATTATTTCAGCTGCTGGCACTCATAAGTTCATATATACAGTAAATACCAAGGGAAAATCTATTCACAATCTGTGGTTTTGTTATCCTCATGCTTCATCCACTGTGTATGTAAACTCTCAGAAATTTCAACATTTGGAACAGTTCTGACTAAGGGACATTTTACAAATTAAAAAGAAAAAAATCAAGTTTCTCTGTCTTGAGTATGATTTATGTTTGCGCATGACATCAAATGGCACATGTTCAGTCTGCAGAAAGCTTTATTCCTTTTTTTTTTTTTTTTTTTTACTCCAAACAAGGAGAGATACAGCATCCCAGCACCAGGAAAATACTAGGCTATTTTCCTGCAATAAGTGTTTGAGAGTGGTGAGTTTCTTCTGACAGGCTTAATTTGGTCAAGGCTCCTTTCTAAATTAACAATTTAAGCCCCCCCCCCCGGCCCTCCCCAAATTCTTCCATTCGGTAGCTGAAGAGCAGATTTTCTTTTCCTCAGAAAGCTGAGAGATATCTCAAAGCTGACAGACCAAATAAATAACACTGTGGGATGGAAGGTGCTTAGAGTGCTGGGGATTCAAAATATCCAGGGATGTTTAATTAGGAAAGAGATTCCAGTACATTCTTGCTTCGTAGAGAGATTACACAGAACATCAGCAAGCCTGCCAGAAAAGGGAGACAGAGTACATGTGAGCCTAGAGAGAGAACGAAGTCCTGAGGGGACTTGTCTAAACCAGTGTTTTTCAACCACTGTTCCGCGGCACACTAGTGTGCCGCAAGATGTTGCCTGGTGTGCCGTGGGAAAAATTGAAAAATTACTTTATATATAGTCAATATAGGCACAGAGTTAAATTTTTTAACATTTTCTAATGGTGGTGTGCCTCGTGATTTTTTTCATGAAACAAGTGTGCCTTTGCCCAAAAAAGGTTGAAAAACACTGGTCTAAACTCTACATAACTGTGACAAAATATTCCAAACCAGCAGAGGCAAGAAATTTGTATTGCTGTTGTTTCTTCACAAGGACCACTGGAACTCTTCCTCAGAAGTGAAAGAAGCAGTCACAGTAACTCCATCAAAGGCACAGCAATGAGGTGTCTGCTGTAGGTATACCCAAGATGGAATTCAAAAGTATTTCTGGTGACCAGCGTAACAGAGGCATATTTGGAAGGGCATTGAGTGCAGTGGGCTGGATGGCTCAATACTCTGGAGCACCTTGAGTCAAGAGTTTGATTCTCACTGTGCCAAAGCATCCTCAGAAGAAGGGAGTGGTAAACCATATCTGAGTACTTTATAGCTAGAAAATTCCGGGATTCCACAAGTCAGACACTATCTTGTTTTTTATGAGACAGACATGCAGTACAGATCCCGGGCATATGTGAAGTAGGGTCCAAAGTTGCAAAAGAAGATACAGTGGACCCTCATATAACAAACAGTTTGTATAACATAAAATCTGTACAACATAAAAAATTTTCCCAGAAATAGGGGAAATCTGGTTAACAGAATAGTCTATGGGGCGATTCCGTAAAAACATAAAAATGGTCACGATTAGGGATTACTCTGTTTTCAATGCATTCCGATGGGAAATTTGTATAAAGGAAAATTTGCTTAACATAATTTCATTTGGAACGAATTAATTCCTTTATACAAGGTACCATTGTATATATTTGGGGACCACATAGCTCAAGTGGAGAATATGAGTCAGTAAATTTCCTTAGAATATTTATTTTGTTCAATTCACTAAATAAGGCAAGTTAAAAGACACTCACAGGTCTTTCACTGGTGTAAATCTAATCAGTGTTTCTCTTAATGTCACAATAGGAGTTAACCTGAAATTCTGTGGAAACCAGTCAACTGGCAACAATGCAATAAAGTTTTGTTTCTCTGTATGCAGATGCAAAAGGACTGGTGGAAATAATGGTGTGGCATTTGATTAATTGGGATACAGATTTTATATGTGAAACATAGATGATAGCTCTTGAAAACATGGTTGTACAGAATGGCCTTCCCTGACTATCCTTCGTTTACTATGTGTCTTTAATTTTTGTTGTTGTTATTTGTGCAATTACTTGGTTATTTCTCTTTTTATTTTAGTTTATTGCTGTTGATTTATTATGTATTTATTTATTATTTGTTTCATTATGTTGTTGGTATTTTTGTTATTTAATGCTGTTTTACTGTTATGTTGAGACTTTATGTTGTACACCACCCAGAGTAGCCCTAGGGCTAGATGGGTGGTATAAAAGTCAAATAAATAAATAAATAAATAAATAAATAAATAAAATAAATAAATAGCTGATGTAGGTAAAGTGTCAGAGGTCGCTCTAGAATTCCACTCACTCATAAAACTATCTAAGGTATTTTTAGACCAGTCGTCCTCTCAGCCTAATTTACCTCACCTAACTTTCATGATCAGGACAAGAACTGACCCCCTCAAGCCATTTTGCTGCCTGAGGCAAAGGACAAATAGGCTTGCCTTCCATTTCATGTACAAAAGCTGAGTGGATCAGTAGCTGAATTTTAGTACAGTAGTTACAATGAGGTAGCATTGCCAATTCCACTTGAGTACAGTGGGCTATTTTATCTGCCACTCTCTTCCACTACAAGAAAAAAAAATCCCTGGGGGACTCTATAGGAGCAGCTAAGGGACAGCAGTCTGAAGAGTGCCCCCTCTTGGGCCAGCCTCTGTGAAGATAATGTCAGATAGCCTGATACATGTCACCGTAAGGTCTTCTGAGCGGGGAGCCTGGGGTTTGCCAGAATCCAATTGCAATAGTGTTAACTGTGTAAGTGGCATGTGCAATCTTTCTGGCCATTTGTCACATGCATTCCCAGCTACACAAGAAGTAGCCAGAAAGCAGAAACAACAACACGTTACCTTATGATTTGGACCAAATCCTTTTAAGAGTGTATAAAATAATTGTAAAGTGATTCCCCTATGGAAGCCTATTTCTGACAATTGTTGGGGGCATTGCCAATAATTCTTCCACATAAATTGCGAACAACATAGGTACTGCTTACAGTGTTTGCAAAAGGTTATTTCTTTGGACTAAAAATCCAAAACTTTACTGGTTAGAAGATTCCAGGAGTTAAAGCCTCTCCCCTGGAAAAAACAAAACAAAGCAAAATAAAAAACCACATTTTTTCCAAACTAATAATAGTTTGGAAAAACTAACTAAATTTTTTCAAACTTTATAATTCACATTGACATCATAAGATGCATGGGGTCTCTAGCTACCTTTCAAAGACATTGAAATACTCACATCTCCATCCCAACATTGTGTTTTCAGACTGGATGTTTGGTCCCAACCCTGAAGATGACAGCAACAAAAGCGATATGAACTGTATCAGCAGTAACGTCAGTGAAATGGGCGAGATTCGAGAGATACACCATCACCGGGAAAGTCAATCTCAGGATGTGGTTATTTCCATCAGCGAAAGTTCCTGTCATCTACCCCAGCCGACATGAATGGGCTAATCCTTGGAGATTCACGGACCATCTGGGAGGTGACAGGGTAGAGGGCTCCTTTTTTAAAAAAAAGAGAAGTGTTGTGTGGTTGTTGTTTTTTAAGCTCAAGCAATTCTGCCATTTTTGACGAGGACTACTTGCTAGGGATAATCCAGGCTGCAGTGCATCGGATGGAACACAATGCAGACATCTACTCTGTGTGTGATCCCAGTTCATATGGCAAACTACGTAAAACCAAGATGTGCCCATCGTGAGGCACATGCATCCTCTAGAACAGTGTTTTTCAACCTTTTTTGGGCAAAGGCACACTTGTTTCATGAAAAAAATCACGAGGCACACCACCATTAGAAAATGTTAAAAAATTTAACTCTGTGCCTATATTGACTATATATAAAGTAATTTTTCAATTTTTTCCACGGCACAAATCTTGCGGCATTACATGGTTGAAAAACATCCTCTAGAACACCAAAGCAGGATCATACCAACAGGACGTCACACAGATTTTGTGATTCCATAGCATCAGGTAAAGTTTTCTTGTTTCTGATTCTGACTGTGTGCCGTGCTCTCCCAATGGCAGAGGATCTATGGAGAATCAGAGGCATTGATGTATGCATTCTTTCTCACCACTGTAGCACAGAGGTGGGTTATCTTGCTTCATCAGTTGAATTTTTTTGCCCTAATACTAACATTAAAGGCACCAGGGTAGTGCTTGCACTATATAAGTCAAATAAATAAATAAAAGCCTGCTTGGAGTCTGGAATTGGTAGCCCTATATACAAGGAGACATGGAAGAAAAGAAGCAGAGTGCCTCCAAGAAATGAGTTGGCTGCTTGACAGAAAAGAAGCCACTGACTGGATTTCTGGGAAATGTTGCCAGTATCAAAAGAAGCATCACAAAAGTGCAGAGGGCAGAGTATGCACCACTCTCCAAAATTCTACTGTTAATTTACTTTCTGATTAATTCTGATATCCGTCCTCCTTTGAAGTAAAATAATGTTTGGATTCACCGAGAGAGAATTTTTCATTAAACCACAACTCATTCCCATTGTTCCTATTGGTTTTCAGTTTCTTCTTTCTTTCTTTCTTTCTTTCTTTCTTTCTTTCTTTCTTTCTTTCTTTCTTTCTTTCTTTCTTTCTTTCAACCGGGGAAAAACAATATTTTTTTAACAAAAAAGAACCTGGTCTCAGGGATCATTTCTTTTTTGTATCTTTGCTTATTTTCCAAGATTTGAAGTCGTCCAAACTCTGTCACCAACTCTTCCCTATGATCTTAAATACTATTCCTATGAGTAAATGGTTGCAAGCTCTCCCTACTGTACTGCAAAGGATGGTTTGATCTTGAATGAGCAATTCAGTGCCATTAATATTATGAAAAATCTCATTTGTTGATACAGACTATCCATCATCATCATCATCATCATCATCATCATCATGTGCCACCAATTCTGACATATTATGATGATGCTTTTTAGAGTTTTACAGGCAGAGAATACTCTGAAGTGGGTTACCATTCTCTACTTCTGGGGGTGCCCTGGGTCTTTGCAGCTTGCCCTGGGTTACAGAGGCTGGCTTTTCTCCCAGGTGACACAGTGGGGAAATAAAACTACCAGCCACTGGCTCGGCAGCCAGATATCTAAATGACTGAGCTATTCAGCCAGCTATAGACTCTTCAGTTGCCTGCATTTCAGATTCCCTTGTGGGAGCCTATGTTTGCAGCCTCATGACTTTCACGGAGCCTCCCCCCCCTCCCATGGCCTTGATGCAGTTAAACAAAACTAAGCATCTTCAGCTTCTGAATAGCATTCCCCCCCCAGACCACATTTCCCCACCATTAGCCTTCCAACCCAAAAACCAACAAGGAAACAGATATCCATTCAGTTCCTGATGGTGGCTGTAATTTTTCAGCACTTCTGGGCCTGGGTCTCTTTTCTTAATGCAGAAAAAAATGAAAACATTCCCCATTCTTATATTCTGAATTGAAATGCTTATGGAATAGCAAAATTCATCAAGCATCATACTGTTTTTTTATTTATTTATTTATTTATTTATTTATTTATTTATTTATTTATTTATTTATTTATTTATTGCACTTCTATACTGCACCATTTCCCAGAGGGACTCTGGGCGGTTTACAGGTAAAAACATTAGATAAGACAATAATAAAACACCAATGGGGGAACAGCAATAAGGGCAGAAGGGGGAGACCCTCAACAGGAAGTGGTGGAGGCAGAGGGGAAAAAAATTAAATAGAAAAAAAAACCTAAATAGAGATAAGGTCGCCATAAGCCTCCTTAAAGAGTAAAGTTTTTAAAGCCTTTTTGAAGGCGGGCAGGGACGGTGCAAGGCACAGCTCACTCGGTAGTTGGTTCCATAACGAAGGGCCAACCACCGAGAGGGCGCGGTTATGCGTTGCCGACTTCCACGCCTCCCTCGGGGTGGCAACCCTGAGTGAGCATGCCCACAACATTTGAGTGGGCCTAGCCTCTGTTGGTCTCTGAGATATACACTCCACCAGGTATTCAGGTCCCAAGCCGTTATTATTTTTCATCTTTCTTTTTTAAAAAACAACAAATACACTTAAAAAACTCAAGGCCTTTCTCATATTTTATTCACTATTCAAAAATCAATGGCACTTCTTTTATCTCAAAAGGGAGTTTAGAAACTAGCCCTCTTCTAGTCCGGCTACTGGATCAGCCCTTGTTAGCATAAAAATGGGATCCTGCCATTGTCACTTGAGCATCTGTAATCATACGAATGACAGCTCTCCTATTCCCTGTTTTTTTAAATCAGTTTTGACAAATGAATAGGCAAGGGATGCATGAGTTCAATCATGCTTTAGGAGATGTGGAAGACACTATTCTCAAAATGCAGTGCTGTGACAGTTACAATGATACTCATAGCAATGATTTTATGTTTTAAAAAAATCATTTAGGACAAAATCAGACAAAAGCAATACAGTACAGTACTTCTAAAATATTCTTGAGCTATTCAGATCTGCATAACTTAGTCAGAGGTGCCATTTTTCCAAGCAAAATATCCATTATGTATCTGGATGAGAAGCATGCCTGAAATGGGGAAATACAGTATGCCCTTGTACTAGATACATCCTTCCAACTTGCTTCCCCCAAATATGTACTACTATAACTCCCACCAATCCCCATTTAGGACAGGCATGGGGACTGAGAATGATGGGAACTATAAGCTAACAAAAATACTGAATCAGAGAAAGGTGTAATAGACTTTCAGCATCCATACATCAGTCACCAGTGCAAAAGGATTGTGGTATTGCAAAGGCATAGCTAATGCAGATTAAACAGTTTTCAGTATGAATGCAGAATGGAAATATCCGGAGAGCCACATTATCTGTGGTCTTTCAAAGCCAAGCCTATGGAGAAGTCTTCAGATGAATTTAGGCATACCTTAAGGGATTTATTATTTGTTTAAAGAGATTGCTACATTGTGTTTCACCTCCAAAGACAGGGCATCATTAGTCATTATGTGCCATCACGTTTGAATGGCAGTGAGCACAAGAGGGTATCCTAATTCTATCACATAGGCAGAATGCAAGGGCCACCAGTACTACATATGATACACCATCAGAACAAGAAAAAAAGAATGGAGTCTTGATTGGGGAGTGGGGGGAGGAAGAGCACAATTGCACTTTATCCTACACTGTATATCCTGCACTCCTTCAAGTCATGATGACCATTTCCACATAAACCATGCAACTTTGCACTAGTTCCGCCCAGCACAATAAATTCCCTCACGTGTAAGAGAGGTAACAACCAACCCATTCACATCTTTGCAACACATCACAATATCTGTTTGGTAGAATCCTGATGTTTTATTGTCAATATGATCAATTGGTTGATTGAATGGTTTGTGGGTTGATTGATTTGATTTGAATTTCACCCCCATCTTTCTCCAAGCAGAGATATTCAAGGCAGTTTGGAAAAGTTCCATTTAGGACTAGAACTCCAACATCTGTTCAAGACTTCAGACATATTGAGCCAATATAGATAGATAGATAGATAGATAGATAGATAGACCAGCAGTCCAAGAAAATAATGTTTCCAAATACTGTTCAATATTTTTTTCTTTCAATTCCCCTGTGTTCTGCTGAGCAGAGGAAGTGATTGATTTGCTAACATCTTGAAGTGGCTTGCTTATTCAGCTTTATCATATAATTGGCAAACTGAACGTGAAAAGATTGCTTTGGATCAATTCCAGCAGTCTAAGGTGCTGGACCTATTCCAGACTAGAGTGATCCTACCTGAATGACTAAAGTAGTAGCCCCTTGACAGTGGGCCAAAAAGCCGTAGTAGCCCCTTGACAGGGGGCCAAAAAGCTGAAGTAGGAGTGGGCTGGTGTGTGTGTGTGTTGTGTCATTACAGTCGTGACCAACTCTTCGTGACTCCATGTCCATGTACTTTTCTTGGCAGGAATACTGGAGTGGTTTGCCAGTTCCTACTCCAGGCACCTACAGCGCCTGGTATTCCCTGATGGTCTCCCATCCAAGTACTAACCAGTGACGACCCTGCTTAGCTTCCTAAATCAGGCGAGATCGGATGTGCTTAGGGCAATCAAAGACATTGTTTGATTGCCATCTTTGGAGTATACAATTGCTCAGTAAACTCAAAGGTGCATTGATACAGGTGTACATTCATGACCTGTCCACAGTACTATTCCTCAGTATTCAGACAATGCACCTTGGATACCATTATCATTTTGACTCTATTCAACTGAAAATTGTTCAAGCATTCAAAAGATGATTTTTCAAAATCCTGTAGCTAAAATCATCACTGAATATTAGGCACAGCACTGTTATACACATGAGAGGAGCTTAACTGCAGACAAGGTTAATTTTCAGATTTGCACACCAAAAGAGGGCTGTTGTATGTTTAAGCCTTTGGAGACAAACAAATATAATATGTGGCTCAAAAGAATGTCAGCGTTGAGCTGCACAACATGCGTCTTGTTTTGCACTGCACCAGTTCCCTCTCCGCTACTCTCTGCAATGTGGAAGCCTCATCACCACCCCTTAATGGCTAATCTATGCATTACAAATAACCTATAATTAGGGCTGAAATCCTTTTAGTGTTCCGAAGATCTCATTCAAGCAGTTTTTCATATCTAATCAATGGCTCTTCCAAATGAAAAACATGACTGTGTCTTGAAAAACCAATTACAAAACAAAAGAAACAAATTGCATAGGACAAGAAATGTTCCTCCTGCAGCAATCACATGCAACCATCTGGTAAGCAAGATGCTCTTCTAATAATGAAGTATGAGTCTGGGAACAGATTTAAGCTTACAGTGTACATCCCAAAGGGCGAATGTTCTTGAATCACAAAGTTCCACATTGAGCAAAAGGAAGCAGAAGACAACTTATTTCACTTTGGATTCCTCAATGGTAAGATTCACATTACCTCCCACCCTTCCCAACCTTGTAATGTTACTTTCAAAAATGAAAATAAAGATTGGCATGCTGCAGGGTTGCCAGCGCTTCATGGAGTCAAAACAAAAAAGGAGAAAAGTGACATTTTAAAGTCAGAAATAGTGACAATATAGTGGCTTATTGACACATTAAGTGACCAACAAGTGACTTTCCCCAACTCCATTTAGGTTCATTTAAAGTGAGGTAGTGCACTGTTCACCACCATTTCAGAGCTCATTGGCAGGATTAAAGAGATTGAACAACAACAAGCAGTGGGAATGACAACCATCTCAGTTTACTATAAAGGAAGGTGCACCATTCAATGATCCTCCAAAAGCACTGTGGGGAGAGCCCAAGAGCAGAGATGATGGGCATGTGCTATTTAGAACCATAAAGGCCTGTCTTCTATATGCTCTACCCAGGAGAAAAGAGCCAGAACAAGTGCCTCTATTGCGATGCCCACATTTAATCTAATTCGTACATACCATGAGGCATAGCTTCATCTCATTTCATAATCTTCTTTAGTAAGATTCAATAGCCCCAATTCAGTTTCCTATTACAATGATGTAATACAAACAGTGTAACCATTAGATATTAGCTTCCCCACTTTAAGCTGTCACGATAGACCTAATCCATTGCACACTAATTCTGTGGTCCACTGTGCAACGGATAACACCCACAGAGATTTCTCAATGGGACAGTTTGCCTCCAAATATTGTGCCCTTTGCATAAGCTATGCAAGAGGCTCTTGTCCAATTAATTTGAAGCCTGGGTTCAAATAGATTCCTACATTAGCCATAGTGCTTAGGCTAGTTGTATTCAAGGTAATGGGAGATAAGATGAGATGATGCTCTGTTGTTTGCTTTAAGCTTAGGGGGACCAGTTATTGTGTTAATCAACTGTAGCTCAAGGCAAGCACTCTTGTCCAGATTTAGGGTTCTCTAGACTGAGGGACAACCACAGCAATGCAGCCGAGAGGAAATTGGCAGTAGTCTGTCCTCCAGGAGAGGTGATTCAATGGCAGTCACCACCCTTCATATCTGAATATGGTAGGTTTTAGAGATGGGCACGACTTGAAAAAAAAATTTCGAGTTGTCGTTAGTCGGGCCGGTTCCGTTTCAGCTCGTTTCCGTTTTTCGTGAAAATTTGCAAAAATTAGTCGGTTCGTTTTTTTGTTTTTTCATTTTCGTTAGTACTGGTTTTTTGGGGGGTAGCGGGCTCCTGGAGGCACCTCTGTGGGGTGGGTGCCTCCTCTGGCCCGCTATAAAGGGAAAGCGAGCTCCTGGAGGCACCCGCGGGTGCCTCCTATCCTCACCCACTAGGAAGGGGAAGCAGGCTCCAAGAGACCCCTCAACATGGGGGTCTCCCCTCCTCACCTGCTGCTGCAAAATGGCATGCATAGCCATATGGATATGCATACCAGTTGCAGACAGTGAGACCAGTGAACCCAGAGCCATAGGGTGATGCCTAAGGCTCTCGCACCGCCATGTCTCACAAAGAAGGGAATCGTACTTGCGTGTAGTGCAATGCAAGTAGATCTGGCTTAGGGTTAAGGTGGGTTAATGCAAGGGCTAGGGTTAGGCTAGTGACGGGTAAGGTTACGGTGGGCTAGTGGGTTGCACCTCTGGGTGCCTCTCTGACCCACTAAGAAGACAGTATGTGACGTATGGGTACGGAGTCAAGGGTTAGGGTTAGGGTTAGGGGGCTAGGGCAGGTTTTAGGGGGCTTTTTGGCACATCCCAGAAGTCTCCATGGTCAAGTGGCCATGCGATTGGTGGGATGGCTCCAAAAATTTGCATGGTCGTCCACTCCCACATGGCTGGCCACTCGGCCAGCCCATCATTGCGCAGGTGTAAAAAAAAAATCAATGGAGGACAGGGGAGGAGAGGAGAGACATTTTGTTGCAAGAAAAAACCCACCTCTACTGTGAAAAATCTGGCAGTTTATAAATTTTCGCGTGTTTCTTTCTGTTGTGCTTGTGTGTTTTTGGACCACGATTTCAAAAACAATATTGCGTTCACCACCCCATTTTGGATCCCCCGCCCACACCGCATGGCATGGCGAGTCCGGCTGCCCAGGACGGGGGGGAGGCGGGACCCCCCCTCCAGAAACCACCCCTCCAGTAGGTGCCCTGCGCCCTTAGTCAAGCAGGCATTTTTCCGCCTGCTTTTTTGGCCCGGGAATGGGTAGGGGGAGAGTTTAAAAGTTTTTTCCTGTGCCGTCCGTGCCGCTTGCTTGCGCTTTAATTGCGGCGGCCGGCGGCGAGACTGGGCTTTTTGCTGGCTGCGAGCCTGCGGCAAGTCCCACCAGAGCAGCCCAGGACGGGGGATGGGGGGGAGGCCGGGGACCTCCAGAAACAACCCCTCTGGTAGGTGCCCTGAGGCACGGCAGGCATTTTTCCGCCTGCTTTTTGGCCGGGAACCGGGTTTTTTTAACTTTTAAATACTTTTTTTCTGTGCCGTGTGGCATCGCGCGATGCAAGGAACGAGCACAACAAATCAGACCAAAATTGTTGGTTCGTCAGTTCGAGCTTGAAGTCTGGCGGAGTAATTCCCGTTACCGTTTCCGTAGAGTAATGGAACCGAGTAACGGAAACGGAAACGGGAATACCGCTAAGTCGTGCCCATCTCTAGTAGGTTTACAGAAAAGTAACTCAATGAAATAATGTTTCAAGACTTGTTGATTAAATTCTGCAATAAGCCTTTCTACCCTTCTAATACTGCTGCAGGTGATATACAGCAGAATCTGCTTCAAATTAAAGCAAGCTGCCTCCCCACCCACCCAAGCCTCCTGGAGGTACTCAGCCACAAAACTGCTGCAAGTCGAACTCTGTCATGGCTGTCCTCAAAATGGATCCTCTCCTAATTACTGCAAGATGAGATGCAAAACCCTAAGGATGCTGGGTAATGACATGCAAATCAGGGAGAGCCTGCCACCAATGAACCCAGCTTCCACCTAGGAATTACTTTCAAATGCGACTGTGAAACATTGCCACTGGAGCTTAAGTCTGGCATATTAATCAGAGTCCTACGAAGACGCGAGGTGCAGAGAGGTCAGCATCAGGTGACTAAACTGAAGCCGGAGGCTCTTCACAGCAAACAGAAAAATCCTCTCCCCACCTCCTTAACAGGAGCTCAGACAAATGAGCTGTTTTCATTTTAGAAAGAATGCAGTTCTTTCAACTGTTTGATCATGTCCCCATTTCATAACATGAAAACATTGGGAATTTTGTTCCTTTTCTTATATCTCCCCCGTACCTCCACATCTGCTGTGAAGAATTTTTGTGAGCTGGCAGTGGGGAAATATTGGCCTCCCGGGGGGGGGGGTGTAATTTGGAGTAGGTTCAAACAGCTGCATGCCAGCGAGTGGGCAGGCATGAGACTGGGTGAAAGCCAAGTGAAAGGGAGGGTTGGCAGGTCTCAGGGTGTTGGCTGAAGTCTCAGGGGACCACTACACCTCTCTGGGTCTCCAGACAGGAGACAAATCTCAGGGCAAGGAGAGGAGGAGAACCCCGATTTTGTTTTGTGTACTAAGTTAATGCCGGGCTACTTACCTCTACTTGGCTCCCAATTGGTGCCAGGGCTCAATGTGACAGTGTTTGTGCGGATGCTGCAGATGTCATATCACTTTAATCATCATCACTGTAGAAGTGTGGAGCTGAAAGGGACCTTATGGATCATTGAGTCCAGCCCCTCTCAAGGAGGTGCAGTGAAGAACCAGACATCCAACCCCTGACTCTGCAACCAGATACCTAAACCCATGAGCAGTGCTTTAGGAGCAAATGCAGGAAATCCCATATTGCCTGCTTTCAAGCTCTCAAGCACACATATTCTTTTGCAGTTGTAACAACATGTCCTCCCTCCTGGCAGTTCACGACAGCCCCGCCCCATGGCATCACTTGGCCATGCCCTGGTAGCGGTTTGATCCTGAAAGATCAGGGGAACAGAAGCGGCTGCTCGGGCAGCCCTAGTGGGAGGCATCAGATGCCGTTCTGACCACTGAAGCCTTTCCCCATCAAGAACACATTGCAAACTGCAACTGTATACATGCCTATGAAGCACTAAGCATCAAAGAAAAAAAGGCACAGTCCTGCAAACCAAAGCTCACTCTTGCGATTTTGCTCCCATAATTCATCATCCAGCCCACTCACCACAGATTCAAGTCAGCCCATCACTAACCTGACATGTGAAGGCCTATTGTGTCAGCAAGCTGCTGTCTGAGAACAATTTATTATTTTATTTATTTTAGAGTATTTTTACCCCACCTTTCTCCTTGGAAAAAAGACCCAAGGCGGCTTACAGAATGAGGGATAATATACAGTCCAGTACAGTTAAGACATGTTCAAGTATTGAGAACAGGGAATTGAGGGACATCTTACAGCATTAATAGACAACATTACATTAAAGCTACAAGAGAATGTAGTTAAAGTAGTTAAAGGGATGAAAACTAAAAAACATAGTTCCTTGTTATAATTAGTTATAAACACAAAGTCTATGTGATCCTGTACATTCATATAAAAGTGTGATGAAAACATAGCATCAATGTAAACTCATAAGGTTATAATTAGTTATAAACACAAAGTCTATGTGATCCTGTACATTCATATAAAAGACACCTAATAGGTAGACCATCATTCAGGGAAAGCATGCCTAAAGAGAAAGGTCTTTGCCTGTTTCCAGAAAGACGGCAGAGATGAGGCAGTCCTGGCCTCTAGTGGGAGGGAGTTCCAGAGTCTGGGCACAGTAGCAGAGAAGGCCCTTTAATGTGTTCCAGGAGACATACCTGTGAGGGTGGTGGGATGGAGAGAGGGCCTCTCCTGATGACATTAACACCCAAGTTGATTCATACGGTGAGATTCGATCTTTGAGGTAGCTAGGACCTAGGCCATACAGTGCTTTGTAGGTGAAGGTGAATGCCTTGAATTGTGCCCAAGAGCTGACTGGCAGCCAGTGGAGCTGCTTTAACAGGGGTGTAATGTGATCTCTGTACCTCGTCCCAGTCAGCAGTCTGGCTGCTGAATTTTGGATCCGTTGAAGTTTCCTGAGACTTTTCATCAGTAGCCCCACATAGAGCGCATTACAGTAATCTAGCCGGAATGTCACTAGGTCATGTATGACCGTGGCCAGAGCTGGTTTCTCAAGAAACGGGCGTAACTTGGTCTCTGATTGGCTTTCTACTTTTGAAGCAATCTCATGCGGAAAGACTTTGTGTTTTCCAGGAGAGGGCAGACCTGCATTAGGAATGAGTCTTCCTCTTCTCATGAAATCCATTTGATTAGACACACCCCAATAATAGAATAAAGAATATAGACTACACCATGACCTTCTGTTTTTCAGCTAGTAATTGAGGCCGGGAGTCTATTCCCAGTCTATTTCACTTTCTATAGATCTTAAATTCATTAATTTTTCAAATTTTTGCTTTTTTTCATATTTGTCATTTTTCTAAGCATATTTATACACCATTTGCATTTTCAAATTATTTCTTTGTGCAACATAAATCTTTGAAAAGAAATTTTTGGTCACTGCTCTGGGATTTAGGAAGGGATTACTCAGATGCCCTTGGGAAATCTATGGATCATAAACAATCAAATGTTGTGTGCTGGATCCAGGTTAACTTGACGGGAACAGCATTTTTTAAATACTGCCAATTTCTCAAAAGCAATACAAATCACGAGGTGCCTCGCGAAGGATCATACAGTAATTCAGCTATGCGGTGGCGACAGCGTGTTCTCCTATCGATCCACCCCGTTTATCTGTCCTAAATTTTTTTAAAAAATAAAAGAAATCAAAAACTACGTTGAAAGAAAGCTCCATTCGCGATTAGCACGTGAGGTGGCAATGGATTCGAATCCCTTTAAAAAAAAACCTCGGCGCTTCGTGAGGACAGAGAAAGAGGGGTGGGGGCGAAGGGAGACCACGTGACCGCCTCTAATCTGGTGGTGGAGAGAAGGCAATCCCCCGTTACGTGGGGAGACATGTGAAGTAACGGCCTTGGTCTCTGATTGCCTTTCTACTTTTGAAGCAATCTCATGCTGAAAGACTTTGTGTTTTCCAGGAGAGGGCAGACCTGCATTAGGAATGAGTCTTCCTCTTCTCGTGAAATCCATTTGATTAGACACAGTCCAATAATAGAATAAAGAATATAGACTACACCATGACCTTCTGTTTTTCAGCTAGTAATTGAGTAAACTAGTCTATTCCCAGTCTATTTCACTTTTATAGATCTTAAATTCATTAATCTCCAAATTTTTGCTTTTAAAATATATGTTGTCATTTTTCTAAGCATATTTATACACCATTTGCATTTTCAAATTATTTCTTTGTGCAACATAAATCTGAAAAAAGAAATTTTACACTTCTGCTCTGAGATACACGCTGTATTCAGAACATTTGGGAAATCTAAAGTGAAGTACCAATCTAATTTGGAAGGTGTGGATAAGGTTAACTTGTATTAGAATTCACAAATACCCAGTTTCTCAAAGACAATGAAGAATTAAATGATGGGGTTCACCAGGTTGAGATGTGATGATGGCCACCAACATACATAGTTTTAAAGGGGAATTAAACAAATTCATGGTGGAGAACCAATTAGCAGAAAATATTGAGAAAGTTTATATTTTTGTTTAACTATAATGCCTCAAGACCAGAAGAGGGGCACGCTGCTGACTTGTAAATTCTAGTTGTGACTCACAAAATATGTCTAAGTACTGAAACACCTACTGTTCATGATGGCTATGCCTACGTCCATGGAACAGGGAGGACGCCTCTGATTGCTAGCTTTTGGGAAATATATAGCAGGAGTGAGCTGTTGCCCCCAACCCCATTTGTATCATGGCATCCCATTGGCCACTGTGGGAAACAGGATGCTGAATTTATTAGACTATTGGTCAACGCCAGTTCAGCTCTTCTTACATCTTATATTTTAATCTCTTTTTTCCAGGTCCAAAGTTCAAAAGTGTGAATATATCCCAGGATCAAAGAACCTTGGAACAAACTCATTTTGCAATCAGGAAAATGGGACGGTACGAAAAAGACAAGGTCATGGCTATTTAGAGATTTATCTCCATATGCCCTCCAGATGTAATATACATTGCCTCTCATCTACAGCCAACTCAGCATTGAGATTTTTTTAAAAAAAATAATTTTCCTGAGTACTTCACTAAACATACCAGAGAGCCTGTGAGTCACAACAAGAAAGTAAACAAACTTCATTGAGTCAACTGATCACTGGGAATCATCTGTAGCCTGAATGCCCCAGGGAAGTTAAGTGTGTTAAATGATCTCCAATGTCTAGGATGTTCATACTAGAAAAACAAAATGTTTCAAGTAGAGATGGGCACGAATAAAAAAATGGTGTTTCGTTTGTTGTTTGTCGTTGAGAGCTCCATTTCGTTTCGTTTCCGTTTTTCGCGATTTTTTTGGAAAAATTTCGTTTTTGTTTTTTGTTTTTTCGTTTGTCGTTTCTACGATTTTAAAAAGCATTTCCGTGTGTGGGCGTCCCCCAACGCCCCCGACCAGAGGCAAAACACTAAAAAAAATGGATGCTGGTAGAGACACAGTATAGACTAGGTTTGCAGGGAGGCTGCAAAGGCAGCGGCGGGCATTGCCCAGGGTGCAAGGCAGCTGCAGAGTGACTGCACTGCAGGGCAGGGGAGGGTACTCACCAAGAGGTACGCACACGCACACACAGGGAGGCTGCAGGACTGAAGCTAGAGTCGCAGAGACAGCAATCCCACCCTAACTCCCACTGGAGACTGCAAGGAGGACGGGGCCTGCCAGGGCTTTTTATGCCCTCTGTTGCTGCCAGACCTGCCTAGTCTGCCACCTGGGCATCCTATTGGTTGAAGTTGCCCAAGAAATTACATGATCCATCACATGGCTTGCCTCCATGTTGTGGCTGGAGTGGCGACATCCATTTTGTCATCCATAAAGGGAAAAGAAAAATACATCGCGATGGGAGAAGACAAAAACAAACGTTTTAAGGACCCCTACCCCCTGGTAGGTAATAATTTCAAATAATTATTGCATTATCGCTGCATTTTTATGGATATCCAGGGCGTTTTAATACCCAAGAAATCAATATTAGGCATCTGGGAGCCATTTTGGGTCGATGTCCCCTAACTCCCCTTAAAGGAAAAAAACAACAACAGCGATCTGAGAAAAGACATAAATGCACGTTTTAAGGACCCACCCCACCCCGGTAGGTATTATCAGCCAGTATAAATAATTATTGCTGCATTTTTATGGATGTCCAGGGCGTTTTTTAACATTTAAAACAGCTCATTTCATTGCACGCCACCAGTAACGGAAACGAAACGTAACGAACACAATTTTCATGGTTCTGTTCATTTTGTTTCATTTTCATCACAATTTTCATTTGTCATTTTGTTATGTAACGAAACGACAAACGAATAACGGAAACGAAAAATTGTTCGTTTTGTGCCCATCTCTAGTTTCAAGTGCTAATACCCTTCCCCAACATGTCCCATTCCAAATTAGCTGGGCTAGAATTTCTACCACTAGGAGTGGGATCTTTGGATGACATATACAACAATTCACCATTCTGGGAATTCTACCTGATAGATGCTTAAATGTGGCTCACCTGTGAGAAAGGCCTTAATTGGAAGGCTCTGAAGCTGAGCCTGGCCTAGCTCCACCAAAGCTTCCTACTTATAGAGAAAGCTCCCAGCTAGCATTGGGCAAGATCAAGAAGTTAGGCATAGCTCAACCTCAAAGCCTTTCTCCCAGGAGAGCCACATTAAAGTTCCTGTCTGTCAGGTAGAACTTCCAGAATGAAGAATTATGATATTTGTAATCAAAATATTCCCCAAACACATCCCTATCCATCACCTATAGATTCCTCTAAATAATTGCCTGTTCATATGAAAGGACTGTGGGCTATTCTAAATATACTGTGTAGAGATGGGCACAAAATGAATTTTTTGATTCGTTTTGTTATTTGTTATTCATTTTGTTATGTAATGAAACAAATAACGACCCTAGGGGGCAAATTTAACATAACACAAAACGAATAGAGAAAAATTGGTTTGGTTAGGTTCGTTTCGTTAATGGGGGCCAAGATGCCTCCTACCTGGTGCTGGTCCGGAGGTCCTTTCGCGCTGAGCTGCATGGAGGGAGCACACACCTCGTCGGTGCCATCGAGGGACACGGCGGGCTCGAGCCTCGGCCCAGCCCCGGGAGAAGAGATAAGAAGCAGGCCACATTTAGGTGGCCAGAGCAGTGTGGCTTCGAAGGCCCCCCCTTGCGCCTCCCTCCTGCATCCCGTTATCGTGGGGCTGATCAGGAGGGAGATAAGGAGGCTGTGCTTAGGTGGCCAGAGCAGCGCGGCTTCAAAGCCGCCCCCTTGTGCCTCCCGCCCATAGCCCGTTATCGCAGGGCCGATCAGGAGGGGGTGATAAGAAGGAGGCCATGCTTAGGCGGCCAGAGCAGCATAGCTCCAATGCCGCTCCCCCTCTTTATTCCTCCTCTGCCCGTTTGTAGGCACCCCCCAGCTCCGACCGGGCCCCAGGGGCTGCACAGTGGGCGCTGGGGGAAAACAGTGGGTTAAAATGAATAACAAATTAATGAAACAATGAAATATTTTTCCCACAAAAATTCACGAAAAACAAAACAAAACAAACTGAACTGCTTAACGAAATGAAATGAAACAAAATGCCATTTTTTCTATTTGTGCCCATCTCTAATACTGTGTGTTTTCTAATACTTTTTTAAGTCTGATGTTCAGAAAGAATACTAGAATTACTCATTTCTTGCCTGCTTGGGGTTATACATCTATATACATTATTGCATTTGTTTTATTAGCATTCCAGTTGATCTTCATTGTTATATTTTTCTTTTCTTTAGCCTTGTGATTATGGTAAAATTTTGGCAATCATAGGTAAGAGCTGTTGCGCTGGTAATCTCCAAGCATTGCATCTTACCATCTCTAAAGCCCAAATAACCAGAAAAGAAGTTGAGGGTAGATGTCAGGAAAGACTAGTCTAGCCTTTTGACTCTGTGACCTCCATTTCCTCTTGCACGTTTTGCTAAACTGACATTCTTTCAACTACAGATTTTCTTTTCTTCAGCTTCCTTTCATGTTTCTATAAGGAGAAGACATGCTATCCCTCTTACTTGTCTGTCTAGTTAGTATTAGGGCTTTGGCTTTTTTATCCAAAATGTACCTGTCTCAATAACAATTAAGTTATTTGATTTTAACTGTTTCTCTTGCTTTATTGTTGATCCCCATTGGGACTGACCACCCTTGTTTCTATGCTCTGCTATAAAAAAAGACATTTTATATTTTTTCTTCTTCTCCCACATGCTGGGAATACTCACAGCATCTATTTGGAACAAGACAAGAGTTCCACAGCTGGCACAGATGGTATTCACCCACTCCTTTCCCAATGTAGAATTTTACTTTGGACAGATGGTCCAGTGATCCATAGGGTCCCTTGCAGCTCTGTGGATCTACAATGGTGATTATTATTATTATTATCGTTTACTGATATGCAATTATTGCACTTCCTTCCTACTTCTTCAAAGCCAGATCGTTCTTGTTTCTCTCTCTCTCTCTCTCTCTCTCTCTCTCTCTCTCTCTCTCTTGTCCAAGAGAAGTAGTCACACATCAGCCCTTCATGGAAGGAAGGAAAGACAACAAAACTGAATTTCATTAGGAACACTGCCATGCACTTCAGGGAGGAGGTAACTTTACCTCCACCTCCCACCTTGATGAAAAGCTCCCTGTTTATCTGTCACAGGCAGCTCAGTCCCCTTGGGATTTGGAAGCAAGCACAGCTATGAATCTCTGGATTAGTTTGTTAAAAATAGCCTTGTGTTTTTCTACCTACATTCCTTTAAGATGCTTAGGACAGGAAAGGCTGGCTTAGAAACCAATCTCTTTAGCCACTGCTTGGAAAAGGCTGGGTGTTGATGGATGATTTACAACTTGGAGTTGGGGATGTGAGATTCCTCCCCCACCCCGACCCCTTGGTTCCCATGACTCTTTGTGGGCCTCACTTCTATGCGGCTGTGACCTTAGTTCGACTGTGACTGGGGATGTCTAAAGCAGCACGGGACAGGCAATGGGGGGAAGTCACACTCCCTTGAGACCAGACTGGGCCTGGGAAGCTAGACTGGGGCATCATCTATTGACAATGATCCCACTTGAAAACTATTTTTCGGGTTTGTTGCAGCCTGCTTTGACATCTCAGCCAACGATGACGGTTACCCTCACTTCTAAAACTTCTTGACACACAAGCATTCTCATCATGTCTGGATTACCTTTGCCCCGTTTCCAGCATTTCAAAGCGAAAATGGTGTTGTGCCCAGTTCAAAAGAAGGAATAGCAATGAAGGTTAATGCAAACGTACTTCCTGCTGGAATAACAATACCATAAATGCTGTTTCCAGCTTGATGTCCCCTGGATGCACTGGGTTGTAAGTCTTCCCTAAACTGGCATCTTTCAGGTGTGTTAGACCACAACTACCATTATCCCCAGGAAGCGTAACTATACTGTCTACTGTCTTGCAGGGGTGGTGGTGAAGGGGCGCTCTCTCTCAGAATCCAAGATTTATGCGTTTATTTTAATGTATTGTACTGTACTCAAGCAGCCGCACGTCCGGCAAGAAGTGTAAAAACAAAGGTATGCTGTCCTTAATTTCTGAAGGTAAAGGTAAAGGTGAAGGTTGCACCTGCACAGTAGTGTTCAACTTTAGGGGCGGTGCTCATCTCTCTTTCCAAGCCAAAGAGCCAGTGTTGTGCAAGTCCGTGGCCATGTGACTGGAATGGCTGAACACATTTCTGCTCATGGAACACTGTTTTACCTTTCCGCTTTTTACAGCGGTACCTATTTATCTACTTGCATTTACATGCTTTCGAACTGCTAGGTGGGCAGGAGCTGGGGTTAACAGCAGGAGCTCACCCGCTGCGTGGCACCAGGGATTCAAACCACCAAGCCGCTGACTTTGCAGCCAACATTTTCAGCACTCTAGTCCACTGAGCCACCACAATTTCTGAAGACCAATCACCAAACAAAGCAAGCTAATTGCAAAAAAAAAACTGGACATGAAAGAAGATCAATCTGTAACACTCCAGGCCTCGTATCAGTTAAGAATTTCCCTTGAAAGGATAGAAGGCTGAATCAACCATGAGCTGACTACCTGGGATTGAACCCTAGGTCGTGAGCAGAGTTTTAGCTGCAGTACAGGCATTTAACCACTGCTCCTACACTGATAACAATGCAAGAACATAAAAAAGAATCTCCATCTCAGATCAAGTGATGCTCTTTTTTTTTTTTGCTGCTGCTAAAGGGGGAGTTTTAGACCCAGGGCTTAAAGGGGACAGCTCAGTCTGTTGGTCACGAGCCATCTCCAGCATAAAGATACCACTGCTCCTTTCTATCAAGCAATCACCAGTGTTTCCAAATATGAGGGAAATGTTATAGTATATACGGACTCTTTCCCCACCAAGTCATGTGGTCTAGTGGAAATACATAATTTTAAGGGTGGTAATGCCAGAAAATGACCAAGCCATTCTTAAGTGCCCTGTTTGTTCTTTTGATTCAGTCCCACCCCACCCCGTGTTCCCTCTGATTTTCATCCTAGTTGTGCCTTAAACATCTGTGCAGGGGAGGGGGAAGGGTTTCATCTGAAACCCAGAAGTAAGCAGGTATTGAACCAGAGTGCCCCTGCATGGAGCCAATGGAGCTCTTCTCAAGCACAGTCCTTAGAGGGAACATTTCCCCCCTCCTCATTTTTGAAATAAACGTCATTCACTCTATATAGACATTTGTTTAAATTTAATGGTGTCTCATGTGTTCTGCATTAGTGCTGTCTGATCCCAGATTCTAAGATTCTTCCTCCCACTGTTTGTTGGCTTTTAAATGTTTGTCAAGGAGAAACTGCTACGTCTGTTGACACGTACAAGGAAAAGGCAGAGATGGGCTACAGGAGTACATGATATGCGTACAAATAATGGTCAGAATCAACTATAATGAATCATAGTCCACCACTATCCTCCAATAGTCCTGAAGCCACTCTTGGAAGCTGGGTTGTCTATTTTTCACACATGAATAGATAGTTATAAGAGAACCTGTAGGCCATCCTATACCCTCTGAGATGACACCCCTTTTCTGGGCCAAGCTGAGAGGCCTGAAACACCTCTAGAAACTGGACAGCATGTGGAAACCATGTTCTCCCAAAAGTCATTTTAATTCTTATCTACCACCCCCTCCTCATAAATATTGGTAGTATTAGAAATGGGCACCTTTTTAAGGGGTTGGGTAGCATGCAAATTTGATGAAACGTAGAGCTATTTGTGCATTTCCAGATCATATACAGGGGGCAGTTTAATAAGCCCTCAGGTTGGTCCGCCGACCTCTGCAAATCCCTGAACTTTGCTCTGGCATTTTGGGGATTAGAAATGTTATACTTTTGGGGGAGGAAAACTGGCAGCAGTTGCTTTCTAGGAAAAGAAAGAAGCAACAAAGTCAAAGAAGATTGACAGCTGAAGTCTCAATGAAAGCCAAGTCCTATCCTGAAAATCCCAATGACTGAATCTCTTAAGTGCTCAGACTGACCTCAGCAGATTCTATATTTGTTCCCAACCACCTGAGTGAGCAACCACTTGGCATCCAGGCGTACCAAAAGAAGGGTGCTATATCACTTACCATGCCCACTGTGTTCTGAATTTTTCTTCCCCCTTTCCCCTTTAGGTGGCTACATTTCGTTGCACTTAGGATTAAATGTATGCATGAGACTATTGCAGTGATGGCGAACCTTTTAGAGACCAAGTGTCCAAACTGCGATTCAAAACCCACTAATTATTTGCAAAGTGCCAATACAGCAATTTTAACCTGAATACAGTTGGCTGTGGAGGGGCGATGCCAGGTGCCCACACAAAGGGTTCCAACTGCCACCTTTGGCACCCGTGCCATAGGTTCGCCAACACTGGACTATTGGATGGATGATTGACTTTCTTGTTTAATGCCAGGGACTCCCTTTTCTTCCCCACCTGTTTTCTGTTTCCTTTTATGTTTCAATGCCCGCTGCTGGGTGGTGAAAGATAGATTCCCAGAATGGCAAGAGCTGGGCAAGGGAGAGATCACATAGCTAGATGGTAGGAGTTTCCCTATACTCAGGAGGTCCACGACATTCCTGAAATTGATGGCATGGTGTAGTGTCCCCCTATTCCAGGTCATGAACCTTTGCTCTCTGTATTCATAGTCTCTGCCCTCCCTCTTCCCTGAATCCAAGAACAAACCATTTCAGGCCAGCTCCAAATCAGCTTACGGTGGGTTTGTTGCAATCTGCAGAGCAAATACGTGGATCCTTATTAGATTAAACAGTAGTTGCAAACCCCTAACTAATATATGTCATTAGATATGTTTAAATATTTTAATTCACTTGGATGTGCTTAAAAGTGAAAGGGGGCTCAGTCAATTGTTCCGTATGATTGGGCTTCTTGTTTATAGAATTCCCACTGGGTTTGCTTTAAGGATAAGGTGGCCTGACCTATTTGCTGCCTTTCATCAATTCTCCAGAAATGTTTCTCATGGCAAAAGAAGCTTTGCAGCCATTCTTTTTTTATTAGCTTCCTTTGGAGGCACATCTACATGGCAACACAACTGCCAATTTTGACCAAGGATGCTCCTGTGCATTTAGCTGCAGAATAGACAGAAAGCACCATCAAATACAAAGATAAAATAATGGGGAAAGCTTCCCAAGTTATGGCATGGAATGATGAAAAGAATCTGTGAGCAACAATAGAAATGAGCACCGTCCTGTGAGTTATCATAAAGATTCCTGTGTTCTATCATCATCGGTCACCCCTACTTCCAAAATTCCCCCTTCCATTCTAAAGAACTGTCAAGGTTTGGGTCCTGAAGTTGTTAAAGAAAAGAAAAAAAGATGTCCTTTGTAATTTTACCTAATTGTTAAAACCCCAATTGGATTTGAAAATGGAAGCCTGTATGAGGATGATGAGTGCAAATTATGTTCCAAAACTGGCCCCAATATTGGCCTCAAAAATAAAACTCTCTCTACATATTCTTTGGATTTTGGACACCTTAAAGTTGCCTCCTGCCTTGCTCCTCTACTATGCTGCCTCAGACAAGGGGATTTAAACAAACTGGTGGCTCAACATTTATATTTGCAAAGCATGGTGACCATGAAAATAAAGGTACTGGTTTGACAAAGAGCCCTGAGGAGGGAAGCATGGGCATGTCCATTTGTCTCCCTCACCTAGGAGTGGAAGAAAAAGGTCCATTGTTTTGTGGAGGCATCCTCCCACTGCCCTGGGTAAATTAACCCTTTCCTTTCCCTTTCCTTTAGGGACAACCATTCAGGAAAGAGCAAAGGTGCCACCAGTTTAAAATAAGGGAGTTGCAATATTCAATTCAGGCATGTTCCAAGGAATAACATTATTGTTTGTTTTAATTTTTTTCCTTCCTTCTGCTAACATGCTAATGCAGTTTGCTGGGTTCCTGTTGTTCATCTTCTTAAAGCATTCTGGTTCAGACATCTAATCTCATAATTTTATTTTTGCAATCTGGGATTACTGCAGCATCAAGTCACTAATTCCGGTCAAGCAGGGGAGAGAAGCTAGGCAAAGGCAAAGAAGAACTGTCTGAAATACAGTAAGAAGAATGCCAAGGAGAAGAGGCCTTCTGTGATGTTTACTCTTGTGCACAAAAGGAATTTCAGCAAGGACAGGAATGGCAACTGTTATGTGCCACCATAGCCTTCTATACAAGTATATGGGAGCCCTGTGTGCTATTTGCAACAAACTTACCATACCTTGACTGCTCTAGTGCCAATATATAAAGGACATAATATTTGAAACAAATTGTGAATTCTGTGCATTTCATGCTATGGACACTTCAGATAAACTAGCAAAAATACTTAAAAGCTCTATGCACAGCCTGCAAACCCAGAGTTACGGATAATCAACTAAAATGCTTGATTCATTGCCAAGCCTTTTTGCTCCTTGATAGGGTATATTTTGTTGGGCTGGGAAAGTCTTTTCCAGATTGTGGCCTTACTGGTTTTACTGCAACTCCCATTAAACCATGCTCATGAGGATGATGGGGTTGTAACCCAACACCTTTAAAAGGTATCTGCTCAGAAAAAGCTGACAAAAGAATACCAAGAAAGGATGAGCTCCTTCTCTTCATTGGCAGATCCTCTTAATTCTTCCCCTGCTTTTGCTGCACTTCAGTTTGGATATCAGTTTTGCACGGGCCAAAGGCACAAAAGAGAGCCTTTTAAAATAAATAAATACATATTTTAAAATTAATTAATTAATTAATTAATTAATTAATTAATTAATTAATTAATTAATTAATTAATTAATTAATTAATTAATTAAAGACCAATGGACATATCCTGGCTTGGTGCTTCATTAAGTATAGTTGCCATTTCCACCTTTTACTTAAAAACCAGGGATTTGCTAGAGAGAGATGGTAAAATTCATGGAGCCTTCCCCCCAAATAGCCAGACAAATATCTTCAAACCAGTTCCCCTGGCAAAAGAACAGGGAATGGCATTCATATAACTGATGCACCTTCCACTGTAAATCTGGAATGAAGACCCCAAAGAGAACTCATCCTGTTGGAGACAATGTACTGCAGCAGCCATTTACTGGTTCTTGTTGTAGCCAAGTTATATATATATGAAACTGTACTGAGGGGAGACTCTTGATCATATGGCGCTTTTGCTGGGAATCCTCAAGCATTCCTAAATGGTGTTCCAAAAATCTGGAAGTAATTGTCTCCATCAATAAACTTCTCCTTCTATAAGCAAATGCATGCACTTGCGCAGGTTTGGAGACTAGTGACAGGACACAAAGCAGCCCTACTGCCTATAACAGTGATGGTGAACCTTTTGGAGACTGACTGCCCAAACTGCAATTCAAAACCCACTAATTTCTTTGCAAAGTGCCAATAAAGTAATTTAACCTGTATACAGGTGGCTGTGAAGAGGTGATGTTGGATGCCCACAGAAAGGGCTCCAAGTGCCACCTTTGGCACCCGTGCCACAGGTTCACCATCACTGGCCTATAAGCTCTGGTCTCCAGAGCCTGATCATATTCAGAGGACATTCATTCATTTTGATCTAGAGAACCCTTGCTTCGGCTGAATAGCAAGGCTCCACACACAGTTCAGCAGAGCACCAATCATCCCATAAATAAGTAGGACTGATTTAAGGGGGATGCCATTTTTCTTGGCATGCTTAGAGTAAAATGCCCATCAGTTTTTGGACAAAGAAGGAACAACATTTTCTTGAAAAAAATAACAGGAAGGAGGTACAGCCTGAGAATAGCAATCTACATAACAACCATTCATTATTGAGGAAGACAGAAATTCCTGCCACAAGCCTATCCCTCACTCTCTCTCCTGTTGCAAGCTCAAATTACTTGTCATAAACACTGGAGCTCAGTTCAACATCCGTTAATAATTATTTATTAGATGTTTATTAATTGTATTGCTACCTTGCTTTTCCTTCAGTGAGCAGTGTACATGTTGCTCTTCACAACTTTATCTTCACAACAGCCCTGTGATGTAGGTCAACCTGAAAGAATGTGATTGGTATGAGAGAAATACATGGCCAAATGGAGATTTGATTCCTGAGTCATAGCCCAGAAATTAAAACCACTGTGGCACCCAAGATGTCAGTACTGGATTAGAGCATCTCAAAATCATTCTCCTCCTTCTCCGTCTCCATTTCAAATAATACGCCAATTGCTTGTAATCTCTGTGGATACACAGAGCAAAATAAAGCAATAGAAAGCCACAGAGACAAAAACTGAATAAATGGCAAGGATGCAAAAGATCCAATGCTAATACTGCTGTAAGAGACCACACAATCTCACAATTGAAGACTTGTATTGGCACCCACTCCTGTGAACAATTTATCCCTCCAAGTTCTTTCTCTTCTTTGTTATCAGACTTCCTCTCCCACCCCCTCCTTGTTCTCCCTGCCCAGGCACAATATCCCTCCCAGGCTAGGCCCTGAGATTCTGGCAGCGAAAACAGCAAAGCATTTAAAAGAGATGGGGATGTTGTAAACAAAGGCAAACCCATGGCCTAATTAGTTGATGGTGAGCTATCTCTGCTGCCTGTTTCTGCAGCGGTCTGCTCCTTTGCCAAAGGCGAGGGGAGCTGTGCCAAATTGGGCATGCAGCCTGGCTGCTTTGCCAGGGATGCAGCAAGGAAAGAGAAAGAAAAACTTTCAAGTGATCAGAACAGGCCAAGGATTACAGGAAGGGATCTCTTTCTCGCACCGCTTTTTAGTGCAGCCGTTTTGTTTTATTGTTTATTTCAGTTGTTGTTTTAATTTGTTGTCTGTACATTTATTGTAAACCGCCCGGAGTTCCTTTCAGGAAGACGGGTGGTATATAAGCTGTATAAATAAATAAATAATAAATAAATAATAGTATCACCCGTCCCCTTTTTTTTATTAGTTGGTTGGTTTTTGGCTTTGCTTTAACAGAGCTTAGAGTAAACATAATCCTCCTCCCTAGTAAACAAGTATAAAGAAATACAATCGATCACATTAGCAACATCTGCTCTTATTCAGGTGTAGAAGATGGCAACTGCATTGCAAATGCTCAGAGCAATAACAGTGTTTAGAATGGCGTAGCAAAGAGCAACAGTCTTGTGTAGCTCCATACAGACAGCGGTTAGGATCTTAAATGAATCTTTAAGGTTAGTGAAAGGCAAGGGGCAAATACCCCTTGTTGCCATCTTTTGTCCATAATGTCTCCCTCTGCCTCCAGGAGGAAGTTTTCAATTATATTATTATTAAATTATCACACAGCAGACAAGATAACTATACTGGATTTTGTATTACAAATCACTAGTCGAACGCTTCCCAAGCGTTTAGGACTATGTGATGTATTGGCGAATTATGCAAGGAGAGCCCAGTAAGGTGGCTTTCTGCAGCTGACTGATGGTGACTTTGTCAACTCCAATAAATTTATTCTAAATACTTGCTTAGCTCTTTAGGCACTGCACCCAGCATGCTGATTACCACTGGGACCACCTGTACTGGTTTATGCCAGAGTCTCTGAGGTTCAATTTTCAGGTCCTGATATCAGGTAATATTTTAAAGTTGTTTCTTAGTGACTCTACTATCACCTGTCATA
Source organism: Phrynocephalus forsythii (assembly GCA_029282475.1). Lineage (NCBI taxonomy): Eukaryota > Metazoa > Chordata > Lepidosauria > Squamata > Agamidae > Phrynocephalus > Phrynocephalus forsythii. The sequence continues at coordinate 60,631,913 of JAPFRF010000005.1, forward strand.
GCAACATCAATGATCCACACTTTTTCTTCTCCACAATCACAATATCCAGGGTATTATGCTCCAAAACCCTGTCTGACTGTATTCAGAAGTTCCAAAGTTATTTTGCATGCTCAGTTTCAATCACTTTTTGAGGCTTATGATCCCACCAGTTCTTTGCTACAGGCAGATGATAGTTCTGACACAAATTCCAGTGAACCATTTGAGCAACTACATTATGACGCTGTTTGTAATCAGTCTGAGCAATTTTCTTGCACTAGCTCAATATATGGTCAATAGTTTCATCTGCCTCTTTACAGAGTCTACATGTGGGGGACTCAGCTGATTTTCCTATTCTAGCCTTAACTGCATTTGTTCTGATAGCTAAAAGCAAAAAAGTGTTCTGCTTATATACCGCCCCATACCACTACAAGTAGTCTCTGGGCGGTTTACAATTTTAATTACAGTGTGCAGGCTACACATTGCCCCCCCAGCAATGCACACACTGTGTGAATGCACACTCTGGAACCAAAACAAACTTGGTAGTCCTACCATGCCAAATAAACAGGTGCTCCTGACAGGGCTCAGGAAGGTGTGGGTAAGAATGCTCTGGAAATGGGGAGATTTGCAATTACAGTATGTCATATGATCAGTGGGAAAAGGAGTAAGGTAAGCCAATCCATCCCTGTAGTAGACCAAACCATGGGCTAAATGCCTGTCTGACTGCACTCTTCGGGCGTTTATACACGACCCCTAAACTCCGGGACAAATGGCTCCCAGCTCCAGAGATTAAAAATGTTTACCCACCAGCTCCGGAGTTAACAGGAAATTAAGTGCGACCCCGCCCACTTTAGCGCGTCCCAGCGCAGCTTTCAGGTACCTGCTTTTTGGATCTGACAAATATTTGATGCGGTGTAAGGATAGTGAGTGCGGGGCTCTCCTGGCTTCTGTTTGTTCTTTTTTTGCGCCCCGCCCCTTTAAGAGATCTGAATGCTGCCGGGAACAAAACGGAGGTAAACCGGCATTCTTTTCTTTCTTTTTTCTCCCTCCCTCAGGCAGCCAGCAACCAGGAAGTGCGGAGGGGGGTGGGGACAGAGGAAGAGCGACGAACCCCTAAGATCTCTGGTCCGAATTTAAGTGACCAGCGGATCTTAGGGGTCGTGTAAAAAGGCCCTAAATGACCTTTTTGGAAACAGGAAAAAAGAGTAATAGTTCAAGCATCTTACCTCTCAGAACTACACCAAGACTAATAGCATTATCCCACGACCAGAAGAACCAGCTCCTAAGAGAAGGCGGATTCACTCCACCAACTATCACATGATTCAGAATGGGGGGTTCTGTGTCCTCATGGACACGGCTGTATTCTCCGCCTAAATTTTGTCCCCACCACCGTGATATGCATCAAAACGCCAATTTCTGTGATGCTTCCCTGCTTTTCCATTGCAAACAATTTTTAAAAAATGTTCTATGCTGACATATCGCCTTCCTTGTGTCACTGTGAACTCTGAGGTAACGTGCACAATTATAATTATTCTTACATCATGGTGTTTAATAGGTAAATTTTCAGTGAATTTTCAGTAATAAGGAAATATTCAGAAATTTCAGTAAAATACAGGGCAGCGCATATGACCACAAATTCAAAAAAAAAAAAAAACCACAGGAAGTAAGCACAACTGGGGACAAGAGAAAAAACAAAGGTGTTTTGGAGTCCCCACTAAGTTTGTGTTGCCTTAAAAGACACACTAAGTTTGTGTAGCCTTAAAAGACGCTAAAAAAAAAAAACAATACCCCCAGAGGTGGTTGCTGGAAGACCCTAAGTTTGAGAACCCATTCTCCTAGCATGAAGCTGAGGAAAGAGGCAGCCAGCACAGTTCAGGAAAACTACACTAAGGAACTGTTCTAGAAAAGGAAGTGGAAAATTACATAAGTAGGTCACTGAAAGCCTTTCTTCAACTATTTGCATTTGTGGAATTCACCTGGCAATCAGAATGATTCTTTAATCTTTATCATTAACTGAACATGTTTTGTTTTGCAAAGCACTTTGCATTATCAGATCCAGTTAATCCTCCTGCGATCATTATAATTCCTACAAGATTTCACAAACAGACAGATGAAGTTGAAAGGCAATTAATTTCTTAATGCTACATATTGAATCAACAGCAGTGCTGAGCTGACAGTCTGCAGTGCAGGAGTTCCAATCTATTTTTGGCCTACAATAGCTCTAAGACAGAGCAACATCTTTGTTTTCGTTCTTCATGGATAAGAGTGGGAATCACCAAATATGGATGACTGGCCAATCTAAAATAAGGACAGCATATAATACTTCTGTTAGGCTGCAGCATCAAAGAGGCCTATGCTTAACTCACCAGAGTTTTTTGCATGTGGCCACATCTGCATATTCATACAAGCTTAAGCAATCCTTTGAGGTGAGGACTGTCTATCGAATGGAGGCCTTAGAACACTCAGTTGGACAGCACAGATTCATGGGGTAAGTGCAGCAGCTGGTTATGCATGTGGAATATCAACAAAACATAACTCCAAATAGCCATTTCTAGGACGAGTATTTCCACTACACTGGAAATGGAGCACTAACACATGTAGCAAATAATCTGTTCTAGAGATGTGGGGAGTCAAGAGGCAGATAGATGTCTCAGTTATGTTCTCTCTTCACATCCTTTCTATATGTCAACATGCAGACTGATACTCTTAGGCTTCCTTCCTTCTCTCTCTAAAGTCACTTCCTGTTTCTCCTTGTTCTTCCATCTTATCTAGACAAAGAAGATCTACACTACAGTTATTGATGCTAACTGTAGAATTTTTTAAATACATGTAGTGAACCCTTTCCTCCTGCACCATCTCTAAATGGTTTTCCCAATGTAAAAATAATTTTTAAAATTCTTTTTGCTTTGTTACTAATTTCTAGGTTGATTATTACCTTTTAAAGTTTTTAATGACTCTTTAATAGTCTAGCTCAAAAATTAGGTGCTTCATTCTGCCAATACATGTCCAAAGGATCATTAATCAGGTAAGGTTTTAGGCATGCATGGTCGCTGCCAAGAGAATCGCACAGTCCTGGTGAACAGTGTTTTTCCATCTTAGGTCCCCAGATATTCTTGGACTACAACTCCCAGGAAACCTGGCCAGCACAGCTAGTGGTGAAAATTTCTGGGATATTTGATTCAAGAACATCCAGGGATTCATGGTTAGGAACCACTGCTCTAGAGTATTCTTCAGCACCAGATGGCATCTACTGTAAAAACACAAGAGGTTCATGAATAGGGGTTAGATTTTCAGTGGAGAAAACAAACCTGTCAAAGTTGACTATGTTTGGCACCTTTCATTTGCCCCAGATCTGTTTGTTAAAAAAGAGACACGTCTGAGAATCTGCACAGTGCTTCTCTTTAGAAAGCCCTACTAAGAGCTCTGAATTGTCAGTCTTGATATTCTTGTGTTCAACATGGTTGTTCATCACTGGCTCTGGCCCTTGTCTTCATTCTTTGGCATCCCTGTGGCTTTGGCACTCCTTGTACTGCTTTGCTGAGCTCCATACTTGTTAAGCGGGAGCCCATAAAGCAAGCGCTGAACTGAAGAACCTGTTTTTACTAAAAGACCTTGTTGGTCTGTTAGAAGTGCTGGTTTTGGTTTTGAGGGACTAGGCTAACCACAAATCTTTGCAAAGCCTCCTTGTGTTGCAGCAAAAAGATAATCATAGTAAGCCAAATCCTGTTGCTTAGTGTAGTAAATGGCTATAGAGGAGGCCCATTGAACCAATGAGGATTTAGTGCATCAAAGCATCTATAAGGTCCCTGGTCCTGCTTAAACTGAAGCTGAGTTTAGTAGAGTAAAACACAAATGGGAGTAGGCTCATCTACGGTAAATCAGTGGATCTTACAGAAGAATCTTTATTTATTTTATTTTATTTTATTTTATTTTATTTTATTTTATTTTATTTTATTGAGTATTTTTACCCCGCCTTTCTCCTTGGAAAAGGATCCAAGGCAGCTTACAGTAAGGAGAGACTGTACAGTCGATTACAATTAAGACACAATCAGTTTGAGAAACATGCAATTGAAGTGCATCTTACAGCATTATAAGGCAACATTAAAGCTAATAATTGATAACATAGTGTCAATGCAATCACACAAGGAGATATATTTATAAACACAAAACTTATAAGTGGTTACAAACTACTAAATTGATTCACTAACTCACTTTTGATCCAACATGCCTGCTTATAGCATTAACTTGTTGAACTAACTAAGCTACAGGATTTGGACTCAAAATTGTAATTTGAGCATATTTTCTAGCTGTGAAGCAGTGCTAGAGAAATAATGTTCCAGTCAGTCTAAGCACATTCGATCTTGCCTGATTTCGGAAGCTAAGCAGGTTTGGCCCTGGTTAGTACTTGGATGGGAGACTACCAGAGAATACCAGGTGCTATAGGCGCCTGGAGTAGGAACTGGCAAACCACTCCAGTATTCCTGCCAAGAAAACTCCATGGGCATGGGGTCACGAAGAGTCGGTCATGACTGTAATGATGCAACACATACACACACATCTTTCTGTGTGTGACTACTTTTTCTCTCTCTCCAGATCATGAAGGCTGGAAGATTCTGGTACTCTAGCTCCCCACATTTCCAACAGGTCCCCCCCTCTCTCTCTCTGTGTGTGTGTGTGTGTGTGTGTGTGTTTTACAGGATCTATTCTGGGTAAAATGGGATCATTGCAACATATATTTATGTTCAATCTCTTTAAAAGATTGTTTATGCCTGAAGGTGGTTGCAACTGTCCCATCTTATGCAGAGCGGGTCCTGCAAATTAATTATGTGTTCTGTGACAAAGGACTTCCATTCATCTGTTCTGAATGTTCTGGCAATCTGTCTTATTGGCTGACCCCATTGTTTGGAAAGAAAGCTTTTTTCCCCTCTCCTCCTTTCTTTTGCCAAAGCATGCATATTTTTGGTAGCCCTCTGGTCTCCCCCACACACACACTAGTTAACCTTGGACAAGCCCCCACTTCTGGGTTGATTGGCATGCACAAATAAAGCTGAATCAATTACGGTTCACTTCAAACAGTAGTTAATCACTCTAAGGGCGCTTTTACACGACCCCTAAGATCCGCTGGTCACATAAATTCGGACCAGAGATCTTAGGGGTTTGTCGCCCTTCCTGGGTCCCCACCCCTCCGTACTTCCTGGCTGCTGGCTGCGTGAGGGGAGGGAGGAAAAAAAGGGACAAAAGAATAAAGGGTTACCTCCCGGTGCTGGTGGAAGCTGTCAGGAGCCCCATCACTTCCTGGTTCCTTCTCTTCAAGGGGCGGGAGGCAAAAAACAACAACAAAAAGAATCGAGGAGAGCCCGGCACATCCGCATCAAGATTTTTCACCCTTGGAGAGCAGGTACAAGAAAAGTGCGCTGGGACCCACTTAGGTGGGTGTGGTCACACTTAATTTTCAGTAAACTCCAGAGCTGGTGGGTAAACAATTTTAAGCTCCGGAGCTGGGAGCCATTTGCAGCGGAGTTTAGGGGTCGTGTAAAAAGGCCCTTTTTTAAATAATAAGGGCATAACGTGGACCTTGCTTTTAACATTTTTCTAACACCTCATATATCCATAAGCATTTATAGACACGGTAACACGGTAGCAGAAATATCAACAATTAACTGGTTTGGACAGTTAGCTCAATCCTATATTTGCTCTTTGCCACCCTTTAAACAAATCTCGTCTTCAATGATAATGAGTTGGAAATGTCCACAGTACCCATATTTCAGTGAATAACATCAGACTACAATTAGGCACAAGGATGGATCCTCTGGAAATGAAGATACTGTAATTGTGAATTGCCCCAAAGCATTTTTTTAAACTCTTATCTCCAAATGAATAACCTGGCACAGTAGCTAGTTGCCTCCAGATACGCTGCAGCTTGAATGATCCCATGCCATTGTCCTCAAAAGACGAGGAGGCTGGATTGTTTGTTTTGAGAGCTGCTCCATTCTCTAGTGTTATACAAGACCTCCTTTGAACCTCCTATAGCTAGAAGGGACAGTATCTATGCAGGTCAGAGATTAAATGGGTCAGGCAGTGTTGAACTCACAGTAAGGGAATTCAGAGGCTGAAAATAGCTCCTTTTACCTCTGCCTCCAAAGTTCATTCACAGATGATGGAAAGCAAGAGCGTGATAAGGTGATAAAAATATGATCCAGTTTGGAGAGGAGGGAAAATCCCTGATACTACTTAAAATTAGGAGAACACATATTGTCAAGCATTCAAATTGCTACGGGTAATGCACCTAACAATCCTGCTATGAAGAGCTGTCACTGAGAGACAGCTGCTTGTAAGGCTACCTAAGGCACGTGCAGCTGATATGAAAACTGATGGGGGGGGGGGATTTCCTGATTCAAGGTTCCCTCTCTTCATTCAAGCCTGCATATCTTTATTTGGAGGTAAAACCTCATCCATTTCTATGGGATGAGGTTTCTGTTTCCAGTGATTCCATTAGGTAAAGGTCTTGTATAACACTAGAGAATGTGTGCTAGTCGTGTCCGAATCTAGAGGCAGTGCCCATCTCTATATTCAAGCCAAAGAACCAGTGTTGTGCAATTCCATGGCCATGTGGCTGGCATGGCTGCAAGGAAACACTGTTTTACCTTCCCGCTTTTTACGGCGGTACCTATTTATCTATTTGCTTTTACATGCTTTTGAATTACTAGGTTGGCAGGAGCTGTTGGCAGGAACTATGAAAAGTTGCAAACAACAGTGCATTCAAAAACAGAACTTAATTGTAGGCAGAATTTAAATAATGTTATAACATGTTTCAAAATTACAGGAGTAGACAGTGACATTCTAAAAATGCAGGAGTTCGTAACATTAAAAGGCAAATGTATACCACACAGAATTCATCTCTAACATATTGATATACTCTAATATATTGTGCGCTGTGGCTGGTAAGTGATTGTGGGTCCTGATGGCAATTTTAGTGTAATGTTGTAATGTTTTATTGTTGTTTTAATTATTTATTGACAATTTAGTGTTTTAACTGTTTTAATTCTTTTTTTTTATTGTAAGCTGCCCAGAGACCTTTGGGTAGTGGTTGGCATGTAACCTAAATAAATAAATAAATAAATAAATAAATAAATAATATACTCTAATTCATCTAATTTAATATGATGCTGATGTTGAAGCTAATAATAATACATGATGCCTGGTGCTTCTTAGTATCTGTATCTGTGGTATCCAGGGTATGTGGTAAAGTGTGCTGTCCAATGTTTATATTTTAATTGTTTGCACTACCACTGTAAACAGCTGGATTATGCTGGTGTAGTAAATTGCTTATCATTATAAATGGTCAGAATATTTTTAATAGAAATCTCTTTTGTTTTTAAGAGGGTAACACAGCACGACTTTCATAAAAGATGAGACTAGTAAGTTGCCACTGTGACGCACAATAGTCTTTATTTTGACTAAGTGGATCCCTGCACCAGTGGGAATGGTAAGTTGTTTGGGTATCATTTTACTGGGGTGTCCAAATGCCATGAGTATAAAGTGCTCATAAACTAATTTAGTCAAGAACAAATCTGAACTATCTAAATGTTAGAATTCTAGGGATTTCTTTTCCTTGATGGTTTTTATTGTCTTACTTGTTTACCTCCATTCTCAAGGTACAAAAAAGTTTATTTTGCAAGGCAATGTCATTTTACATTGGCCTTGCTTTCTCACTTCACTGGAATGTTACCTGATTATTCCATGGTGGTGACTTTTAATAAACTGCTGTCCAAATCTCATTTTTAAAGTGTGTACACATTCACAGGAAGCCCATGGTAGTCAAACCTGGCCCTTCACCCCAATATGGTTCTCATGTAAAAACAGCAGACCTATTTACTTTCATCACATATCCTTGAACGGAAGTGTCACAACTCATCTGCGGAAAAATAACTACTGCCTCAATGTCCAAGCACATATTTCTTCTGCTGTTTCTCCTTTATAGAAAACCCATCACAGTAGCCAGAGATGAAACACTCCTCCTTTGTCCTCAATGGGCAGAAGGCTTGGAAAAGTTGATTTTTGGATTACATTTCCCAGAATCCTCAGCCATTATGGCTGGTAGAAATATCTTAACGTTTTCTGGAAACTGTAGTCCAGAAGTGTTATTTTAATAAGTTATCAAATAGATTCCTAATTCTAGTAGCATTGGCATGCATAATTCAGGAATCAGGCAACAGTCAATGTCTTGTCAGGTGAGAATGAATGGCCATACCAGGGGGACACCCACAAAATAGATGCAGATTGATTCAAATAATTTTATATGAGTCTGGAGAAGGTGCACTGTTTGCAGAAATGAGAAGTTGGAGCTGTGAGATATGAAGAAGTTGGACTTGCTTGTGCAGAAATAAAAGGGAAGTGTCTGGTGCAGCGCTAACAGACTGTTTCAGAGGAAACAGACGCATGGGTTTGGGACCAACATGGGTTCAGGAGTCTGCCCCAATACTGCCCTAGCATCCGGATTTTCTATAAGAAGATCAGCTTCAGTGACTATCCTTTGAGCAAAGTGTCCCCTGGCAAGTATGTATGTCTTGAGTGAATGGTGGAGTGAAAGAACCCCTTTCTTCAGTTCATTAGGATTGTATTCGGTAGGCAATTACTCCAGTACTGATTGCCTCGGCATTCTTGTGTGCATAATGGCCTATCACTATCTGGTATCCAAAGAATCCCCATGGTTGGTAACAGTCCTGCTTCTGCATAATTTATTCATTCATTTATTCACTTAATTTATATTCCACATTTTTCTCAAGATGAAGCCAGGTCAGCTTAGAAAGAATTTTAAGACACAAATAATAGAAGCACTGTACTAGCAATACAATAAATTGCAACATTAAGCAACACTCTATGTATGCATTTTGAATATAAAATTCCTTTAAAATTTAAAAACACATTTAAAAATATAAAAAGGACAACTCCTCCCTTAAGCCTGCTTCTTAGATACAAATGATTTATTAAAATTCTGCCAAAAGAGAAAAGCCTTTGCCTGCCAAGGATAGCAATGAATAGGCCAGCCTGGTCTTCTGTGGAAGGACATTACACAGCCTGGGAGCAACTATCAAAATGGACGTCTTTCATGTCCACACCAAATGTGCCCATGACCGTGGTGAACCAGAGAGAGAAAGCCTGCCCTGAAGAGCTTTTAAAAATATTTGTTTAAGCCTTACTTTATCAATCTAGTAGTTAAACAGTACAAAGTGACTGCTGACATAGGTTAATAATGATACTCACATTTTAGATTTTATTAATATATTCAATATTTGTAGGCTATAAACGTACACAATTGCAGTTCCCATCATCCCTCGCCTAGGGTCTCTGTATGTTTGCAAAGGTCCATGTCAGGAGTTGGACTCTGCATAGTTTTTGACCATGTGGAGGGAGTCTTTTGAGAGCAGACCTGTGCACTCAAGGAAGGAACTTCATTCATTTTTGAATGAACACATCCGTGTAGGTCAGAGAAAAGACATTCAAAACAATCAAAAATCCTTATGTGAGAGGAGTCTTCCCATTACGCTGTAGAAATCTGTAGAAGTTTGGGGTTCTTAAAGCCTCCCTTAGTCTGCAGTCACATTTGGCAATGCAAATTTGGGTGGTTACTTCATGTCTGCTTTGTCTCTGTTAGTATTGCGCTTAGGAGCGGTACAAAAAATGTTACTTCACGTCCATCATGCAACTACTGAAATTTGTCTTGACCACGCCCCGGGAACAGGTGCTAAGCACGACAATACTATACCTGGTGGTGGGGTAAGGTTTTCCCTTGTCACTCTTTGTTCCCACTTTCTGTTCTGACACAAGATACCATGTAGTAATGACTGTCATGCAACAAAACATTCATTTCTCTCAAAAAACTTTGTCCAAGTTTGTTTGTTTCTTGTCTTTTCAGAAGCAAAATATTAAAAAAGAATTTTAAGCCCCACAAAAAGAAAAAAAGAAGTTAGACAAATTCAATGTTTGTCATGGTACAAAACCGTGAGGTAACTCCTGTTACGAGACAAGTTATCACGACCATGGGAACACTGAAACAGGGATAAAATCATGTGATCACGACCAACGCTGTCATGGTACAAAACTAGTCACAGAACAAAGAAGTAACCGCCTTGGAGGCAAAGTTCTTGTTGAACATCTGTGGGAAGGGGAGGACTGGGGCTGGAAATGTCACCTTGGGTCCTCTTAAAGTTCACAATAACAGAACATGCTGTTGCCCAACCTGGCACTGAAGGACCAGAAGAAAGCCCTATGGGATGCCATAGGCCAGTGGTGGCGAACCTATGGCACTCCAGATGTTTTGGATCACAACTCTCACAATCCTTTGTCACTAGCAATCTAGGCTTGGAATTCTGGGAGTTGTGGTCCAAAACATCTGGAGTGCCGAAGGTTCGCCACCACTGCCATAGGCCGATGGCCATACTGTTGACCTGGAACCCCTCTGACACCCTTTCTAGAACAATTCCTCCAGGAAAGCCTGGAATCACCACAGAACAGCACCACCCAGTTCCAGCCCAGCCAGTCACAGCAGGAGAACAACATGGGCAGTAGTGCTGTAAGGTAAGCTGTTGAGAGGTCTAAAATAATTGGTTATATATAGTGGCACATCTACTTACAAGCAGCTTGACTTAAGAACAATTTTACTTAAGAGCGAAAAACCTTTGGTGTTTTAACTGACCTTACATATTTTAGATGTGGTCTGCTCTACTTACAATATTTTATTTTATTTTATTTTATTTTATTTTATTTTATTTTATTTTATTTTATTTATTAGATAGGACTGCTCTAGTTAAGAGTTGTTCAACTTAAGAGCATGCATTCGGAACTGATTAAACTGGTAAGTAGAGGTATCACTGTACTGAGATTCGTAAAATATCACATTGAAAATGCACACAAATTAATATCAACTCAAAATAAGTAGGTCACACTGGAAGTTAATATTCCAGTCAGGTACTAGTGTAAACATAACTACCTCACGATCTAATTGTAAAAAGTCACTCTGACACGGTTAGTCGACATTGCAACAAACTGAAGGGTAGAAACTTATTTGGAAGTTTTTGATCTTTTTTCCCCACTCAGAAACTCTGTCTGCTCTCCTAGCAGGTGAAAGTGTGTTGTCCTTTAACTTCGAGCTTTGTTTTACTTGGGCCCACTTTTTTCTTTCTTTCTAGAAACAAAGCCTGTGATTCTAGCATGGGTTCCCTAGGGTTCCTCTCCAACATGAGGTCAAGGCACTTCACTCATTTTCAGAGAACATACTAAAAATTTATCTCCTCACGTTCTGAGTGGTTCATTTGGAATCATCAGTCACTCCCTTTGAATTCTACACTGCACGTTCTGCCAGAAAGGAAGAAAATAGGACATTTTGATTTTCCATTTGCAGGAGGAAAGTAAAAATAATGGTTTTGTAGATGCCATTAATATGGCAGTGAGCAACACTGAAGGAAGGAAAAGAACCCCAATTTTGTCTATTCCCTTTACTACACATTTAAGTTCTTTGTTTTTGTTACCTGATTTGTCATTGATGAAACTGCCATACTCATTAAGAAAACAAAACAAGCAGGCAGGCAGGCATAATAAATGTCATTTACAAACAAAAGAAATCTGTTGAAGTGTTACACACATGAAGCAAAACAATGGCATTGTAACAGCTGTGTAGTGGTTTTAATATGATTAGTGTTTACCAATTGCTGTCTTTTTAAGAAATTAAATTTTAACAACTGTAGCTTGGTTTACCTTCTGAGGACTAACTGCAAGCTGATACATCCATAACTGTGTGGCCTACTTAGACATTTTCCCTAAGAGTCTTACTATTCTGTTTTTTTGGTATATGCTATATATTTTTAATTTTTATACTGTAAACTGCCCAGAGTAGTGTTTGCACTAATGAGACAGTAGATAAATCAAATCTATCAGTAAAGACATATATTAATCATTAGGTAGAAAAATTAATTTTATGGATTACAATTCCCAATTATTATCTCAAAGTTTGCTTGGTGTGACATAGCGGACAGTGTGAGAGACTGAAAATCAGTTGAAACATGAACATGAAAATTCAGGGAGGTGAAAGGTGAAACTGGTAAACCCATCCCTTAAATATTTTGTGTATCTTGAGCGTCCTGTAAGGGTTGCCATGAGTCAGATGTTATTTGATGCCACCTGACAATCTCAAAAAGTATGGTAATTCTTTTACACAGTCTGCTGGCAATTCTGTGACCAACTTGGAGCAAAGCTGGAACAAGCAGGGCCATCACTGCAGTATGCCCAGTCACCTCCTGGGTTGCCAGGGAAAGAAGATATGTGAGGCTACACACCCTGAATATAAAATCCCTGAGATATGCTCAGAATCACCATGCATTTCCAGGTGAAAAGAGTTTCTCAGTTTAAGTATACTCACGGAAGATGCCTCTCTACCCACTCTGTTCAAACTCAGTCACCACTTCTCTTCAAGACATAAGCTACTGAACCATCTTCTGTTAGGGTGCTGTTTATACATGCAGGCTTGCCCCACTGACCTAAGCACCTGGAATGTAGCCAAGCAGGGACAGGATGTGTTCAAATAAGAGACTATTGTCCCCATGTCTTCTGCTGGTGAAACTATGAGACAGGTGGCGAGACAGAGGTGGCACCGATCCATATGTGAGTGAGTGAGCATGTTAATGCACAGTACAAGAGCACTTGGCTTTTGTCAAACACCAGTTAAACATCACAAGAGGAAAAGAAAAGTAAAATCTGGGAATGAAATCTAAACTAATTGAAAATGAGGGGGTTGAACTGGATGAACTATCTGGGGGATGCAGGGAGGAGAAGGAGGAGGAGGACAGCATAGATGTGCTTAGTATGCCAGCCTCTGCATTTCTTTGGCTGAAAGGACCTCATTCCATTCCTTTTCATCCAATTAGCCAGAGACAAGGGGCTTCTGTAGCTAGACAAATGCCCCTTCGGTCCCCGCATTTGGAAGAGACGTGCTTCCGCCTGTGCCCCCTCTACTATTAACCTAGACAATTGTCCTTCTCCCCCTTCCCCCTGGCATCGGTTTGGGTCCAGTCATACAAATGGGACCTTTCCTCTAGGGAGGGGGAGGCCCTGTGTTCATAGAGCTCTGGTGGGTGGCTGCTAGTTCCAGGGAGGGCTTGCCTCGTCTGTGTCAATGAGCTAGAAGCCTCCACTTACAGATATAGCAGCAACGATCAGGTTAGAGAAATGAAAACAGACTAGTTGCTGGTTGTTGTGCAGTCTATTTGCAGTATTTACAGTCCATAAGCAATACCTTTTACACTCGGGGCAGATCAGCCATCATTCCTTCATTCCTTCATGCACCATCAGCACTGTCATCATCATCAGTAACATCAGCAGCAGCATCAGCATCGTTGGCCTCAGCATCATAGCATAAACAGCAGTGGAATCATCATCTTCAGTGTCAGTCATAATCATTCACCATCAGCAACAGTGTCATTGTACCACATACAGTATACAGTATATAGGCTCTACTTCCAATCATCTGTGCACTTTGCGGTCAAATGACCCAGGTTTTATATATCTCTCGCTTCTGTGTCCTTGGACACTTCCCTTCAACGCCATAAGAACATAAGAACACAAGACCATAAGAAGAGCCATGCTGGATCAGGCCAAAGGCCCATCTAATCCAGCTTCCTGTATCTCACAGTGGCCCCACCAGATGCATCTGGGAGCGCACGAGTCTAGATATCTGTCTCCTGATACCACTCCCCTGCATCTGGTCCTTGAAGTACACTGGTTTTAAGCCTGGAGATTACACATCTCCATCATGGTTTGTAACCTGTTGTTTCACTTGTTTTTTGTAGTTTTGTTGTTTGATATGTTGCTGATTTGATCAGCTTTTGTAAGCCGCCCAGAGTTCCCTTGGGAAGATGGGTGGGGTATAAATTCAATAATAAATAAATAAATAAATAAATAAATAAATAAATAAATAAATAAATAAATAAATAAATAAATAAATTGACCTGTTTCTGTCCACAGCTGGACTTATTTCTCCAAATTGCATGCTTAAAAACTCACCTGAGCATTCTATCTTCAATGCTCTGACAGTCTGTCCTCCAGAGCTACATAATGGACCCCCTTCCAGTCTCCAGGAAGCAGAGGTGGCTGCTGATTCAGAGATGGAATCTGAGCTTTGCCACAGATACTGTATAAACGGAATCTCATGGGGGAGACTTCCTGGCTACTGCAAAGAGTTCACTTCACCCTCTGCCTGACAACTGGCATGGGGTGCAGTGGGAGGCAAGGAGGAACACTTTCCCTTCCTGGCATCTTAAATTAGCTTGATGCATTTCAATGTAGCACACCAGCATTCTGCAGGAGTTGCAGCACATTAACATAAGAACATCAGCAGGATCTGTCAAAGTCAAGCTCTGTAGAAATCCAGAGGTGTTCTATGCTGAATATTGCCAGGTGACATGTTTTATGTGTGACTGCAGGATACGTGAAGGCTGCTGCAAGGCTGCTGTCCATTTGTTTGGGGAGATTGCAAGGTCTCCAAGAGAACCACAGTGGGGTTGGATCTGAGCAGGGAGGTTTATCTAGGACCAGAGGATGGCTTTTTTTCACAGTTCCCATTACCCCTTATTAGGTGTTTCAGACATACAAGATTATATTGATCACTTTAATGTTTATATCAACAAAATGAATAATGCACATTTCTTTTTTCCCCCCTCTCTCTCTGGGGGGGTCCTGAAACTGTTGAGTGCTAAATGTTCTACTCTGTCAAATGCATTTCTGTTTCCCCTCTTACTCCATGCACTGAAGAAATCCGATTGCTTCTTTCCAAGCTGAGTCCTTCGTTCACCCATATCCATGACGTAATGTTCTGCCATCAGCGATCCATGCGGCAATCATATGCCCACAGGGAAACACAATCGTGTTCTTGCTTGCAGCTGCACAGTGGGAGCACTTCCCTCTGTTCCTAAACTCCAGCTGTTTAGGAACTGGCCTATGAGAGAGAGAGATCTGGTTCTCTTCTGTGCAGAAAAACTTCCTGGGCTGCCCCAGTGCTCAGTTAAATTGGAATGCATTCCGGTTCCCCCAAGGACGTGTGGGCAGAATTATTTTTTATCATGGAAGATACTCATGCAAGGCCAAAAAAATAAAACCCCAAGAAGATTACTGCTTGACTGGCCAGGCTTTTTGGCATAAGTGCACTTAACTATGACCCTAGCCCACATGATAAAAGCCTACATGCACTGTGGGAGTTGTAGTCCAAAGTACCTGGAGGGCTAGAGATCTCCAGCCTCTGAATTTCAAAGTCTCACGAGGGTAGCTGGGAATTGGAGTACTTAGGAACAATTGACCCCTCTTGGTTGGGGCAGAGATCTGATGAGCAACTGTATTTAGCTACAGTAAAATGGGATTTGTATTCCATAAGTTGTGTTGTATAATTAGGATTTATATATTTACATACCCATACATTTATACATCCTTACCATTTTTCACTTCAGTTAGATTCAAGTATTGGCTGAAATCTTTTCCCATATCTTTTATCAACCCTTTTATTTCAGGAATAAAGACTTCCTCCAATTCCCCACAGCCCCAGATGGCTTCCCAATTAAGAAAGGGATTGCATGGAAGTCTTATGATCTCTGGGAGGAGATTAAAAATATTTTATTTCCAAAAGAATTGCCACAAGTGTCAACTTCATCAGCCTTATGTGGAGTAAATCACAAGATTTCAGTAGTATTTTTACACTGTGACATGTACGTTTAGCTGTTTTGGATCCCTATTCGTTAAGGTAATTCAGTGGCTGCAGATCCAAATGTTGTTGCTTGAAGTATATTCAGAAGCAAATTCAAATGTGCATCTCAGTACATGGGCTGCAGTGCAGACAGGTAACGTCTACCTTTCTGCCCAACTCCCCCTGTTTAAGTATGTATGATGTGCACCTCAGTTGAGGCCGTAGCTCAAGAAAGTTATTTTTGATGGCAGACATCTCCTCCAAAGAGCCATTGGCCAATAGTGGCTAGGAGGTTCTGAGAGTTGTCCCTCAAACAGGTAACTTCCTCCAGCTTTTCTGGAGGCAAAAAATACAGCTATATAGTGCTGATGGACAACAAAATGGCCAAAGCAATGTGGCAAGCACATCCAGTTGCCTGGAGAAAAGGTATGTTTCTTCTTCCCATATGCACAAACATAGAGGTCACTGCATATTGGGGACCAGTGGTTGTAAACTTGGGCAGGAAATGCACACAAGTATAGAAATTTGAGTTTTCTTAAATATTTTACATCCCCAGTATAGAAACTTTTACAGCGAACAACACGTCTCATGAACATTCCGTGAAGCATCACTTGACATTACATGCAGCAGCTATCTTTGGCTTCAAAGGGCAGAAGAAATCTTAGATAATTCACTAGCTTAAATATTTCAGGCTGCATCTGCAAATGATTGTGTACATAAGGAAGTACAGAGACATCACAGAAGTCAAGAAGGGACTTTTTTATTTGATAACATGGCTTTCATTCTCCCTTGGAACATTTTACACTTTTATGAGCAACTGTTCTCATGATTTTAGCAGAATCAACCTCAAGAGGCCAGTTCTATAATAACAGTCCAAGACAGGCTGTGTAAAAGAAAGTTCATCAGTTACAAATCCCAGGGCCTTCTGCAAAGTGCATGCACTACTAGAATCCCCCAAAGCCATCATATCCTGCCATTAATTTTGCCATGAGAATGGGATTAATCATAAAAGGGTTATTTTTATCCTCTCCAAATAACAAATAAAATGTTCTAATGCCAGAAATGGGCTGTTTTATTTTTCTTGGGCTGTAAATTCCCGTATCCCTCAGCCCAATAGCCCTGGGAAACTGTGAATGGTTTCTTACTTGAACTGTAACTAAAAGTTTACTTATTTGAACGGTGTACAAATAAGTAACTTTTCCAGCTTGTGACTGTCACATGAAGTTCACATCCTAATTTAAGGCAGTTCACCGTAACCTTGTATTCTGCACCTAGAGGTAAGTCATCCTTGAAAAGCCTGCTTCTGGACAAAACTGCTGGACTTCTCAAATGTTGTTAGTGGAGACTACATGCAAGCTTACCCAGACCTGTTAAGTAACTAACTCCACATTTTGAATCCAGCTTTCTTTGTGGCCCTCAACATGGAGTTCTTCAAACCACCACATTGCCTGCACTCCTCTCCCAGAATTTTCTCTCTGAGATTCTCTTACGCAGAAAGGCAGTGTTGCTGGAAATGAGGCAGATCCTGCCAATATTGCCTTGAGCAGCAAAGGCCATAACTATGCGTTGTAGATTGTAAGGGATTAGAAGACAAAAACTGCATCTCAGAGGTGAGATTCAGGCATACAGTACATTCATGGCTGAGCAGTTAGTCTGTGCCTACCCCACAATGGCCAATCACAAAAAGCAGACTAATTCACAGGTTACAGAAGGTGTGAAAAGATCCTGCAGGGACCACTAGTCATTCTCAGTCTTCAAAAAAATGCCCTCCTTTGTGACAGGTTATACGTAGTATATAGCTTAATCCTAAAAGAGTCCTGGATGAAGCAGCTACTTGTTGCTACTGCTGCCATTTTGCTTATTTCCAAAACTCTTAGGATTTGTCCTTAATTTGTATATTTCTAAGGTCCATGCTGGTTATTATGAAGTAATAATAAAAATAGCTGCAGACAGCAGGATCCCTACATTTCTTGCACTATCCTGGATGCTGACTGGAGGCCTGCCCCTGTTTGACAACACTAGCAAATAGGTCAGGCATGTCCAAACTTCAGCCCTCCATATGTTTTGGACTGCAACTCCCACAGTCCTTTGTCATAGGCAATCTAAGCTTAGAATTCTGGGAGTTGTGGTCCAAAACATCAGGAGGGCCAAAGTTTGGACATGCCTGAAATAGGTAGTTAAATACTTAGCATGCTGATATTTTGTTTGTCATTTTTATGTCAATCTGGGTACATTTAAGTCACGTGTTTTCAAGACAATGAAAGCACAACATAAGAGAACTAGAGGATGGTTGTCACTTGATTCTGTTGGTGTGCACTTAGTTCTATTGGGGGGGATAGCCCTCATTGTGTGATCTACTCAAGAACCTTTCATAATTTATATTGAGGTCCCAACACATATTGCGAGAAGCATTGGTTTCAGGGAAGCTGGGTTGCTTTGCTTTGTTTCACCTGCTGTCTTCGGAGCCTTCTCTGATCTGGATGGGGACGTACAGGATCGCATGGATAGTTAAGCAGATTGTCCAGTGTGTAGGCAGAAATGTGGATCAGATGACAGTCAGCCCAGCCAGTCCTGTGATTTTGTTTTTAGTCACAGTTGGTGTTTTCTGGCAAATGGGAATGAAATTTTGAACATACATTGTGCCTATCATTCTGCTTTGGAAGCATTCCAAAAGTATTTGCCACACTGATGACCACTGAGGCTATGTGAAAGCTTCTCTGGATGAAGTTACATGTTTGTCCAGGCTTCACCACCTAGTTGGAGGGGGGGGATGTGGAAGTGTATTTTGCTTAACATTTACCTGAAGGCATTATGGCTCTCCCCCCCCCCCAGTGTATAATGATTCAGTGTCCCATAAAACTATATGTGACAGGCCACACGTATCACCAACATGCTCCGATAAAGATAAAATAAGGAAAAGGATGCATACCTCCAATATCAAAAGGGTAAATCCAATCAACATTGCAAAGGACATGAATACGAGTATTCTGGGTTGCTTTTGCTGTTGCTACCCTTCTCAGTTAATATAATGCTATCCTATACGATATAATTAAAATCAAGTAATCCCTGGATTGAAATCATCTCATTTTTCAAATTCAGGAAAAGAAGCATACAGAATATTTTGAAACATGCCTATATAACAAGAATGGAATAGATGGAGCTGATCAGATAATATTGCTTATGGAGTCGGCTCGTGATTGATCGACTTACCTCTGCTACAAACCCTTGTTTGCTCTCCCAAAGCAGAATGCAAGGATAGTGTCATGCATAAAGAAAAGTTGATACGACACCAACAACAGCCTGGCATACTTTTCAAAAGCCAGCCACCACTGTGGCTGTCACTTGTGATGTTAGAATCCTTGTGTATTCTGGATGACACGGTTTGTTTTGCAAATCATGGTGAACCACAAGAGGGCAGGAAAGAAACATATGGCAGAGGGGTGAGAGTTGGAGAAATTAAGAGTTGTAAAGCTTTTGAAATAGCAGCTATGCTATCCATAATAAGGCAGGACCAAAAGGTGTCTAACTTTCCCCCCACTGTGCCTACCACACACACACACACACACACACACCTCACTCCCCATCTTAAATAGTTATTCATTCCAGGAGAGAACAGGAAAGGAATTCAACAGGATTATACGTATCAAAGATGGTAAGAGTTAATGCTCTCTCTTCCAAATTCAAATTCTCCCCAGCTCACTGACTGCTAAAAATAAACATTTTAATTATATTTATTTATTTATTTATTTATTTATTTATTTATTTATTTATTTATTTATTTATTTAAGGACTTATATCCCGCACCATCTTCCCCAACGGGAACTCTGGGCGGCTAACAACATAAAAAAGCATCAATGGCTTGAAAGCTAAAAATAGCAAAACCTCCAGGCAAGGGCAGCGGAGGGCAAAATGGCGGCAGACGATTAGGACAGGGGAAAAGGGAAGGGAAAAGAAAAACTAACTAACTAATAAGGTCACCATATGCTTCTTTGAAGAGGTAGGTCTTCAGAGCCCTCTTAAAGGCGGGCAGGGACTCCAGCAGGTGCAGCTCAGAAGGAAGATGGTTCCAGAGCGAGGGCCCCACCACAGAGAAGGCGCGGTTCCGCGTAAGCGTTTTCCGCGCCTCTCTGGGTGTGGCCCTCTCAATGAGCGCGCCTGCGATGATCTCGTGGGTCTGGATCCGGATGCCCTCTGGGAGATGCACTCCGCCAGGTATCCTGGTCCCAAGCCGTGGAGGGCTTTGAAAATCAAAACCAGGACCTTGAACCTGATCCGGAAGACAATGGGAAGCCAATGCAGGCGGACCAGGACTGGGGTGATGTGCTCGTATCTACGAGCACCCACCACCAGCCTGGCCGCCGCATTTTGCACCTGTTGTAACCTCCGGACCAGGGTCAAGGGCAACCCCATGAAGAGGGCATTGCAATAGTCGATCCTCGAGACCACCAGGGCCTGTACGACTGTCCTCAGGGAGGACTCATCAAGGTACTGGCGGATCTGGGCGATCCTGCGGAGATGGAAAAAAGCAGCCCTGGAGACGGCCGTCACCTGGGCTTCCAGGGAGAGGGCCGAATCCAGGACCACGCCCAGATTCATGGCCCTGTCTGTAGGCTGGAGGGAAATACCCCCCAGACTAGGGAGGGGGCCATTGTACCGAGACGAGGGCGCCCCGAAGAACAGAACCTCCGTCTTCTCCGGATTAAGCTTGAGCCGGTTATCTCTGGTCCATTCCAGTACGGCCTCCAGGCACAGATCGAAGGAGCGAACCGCCTCCTCTGCAGACGTAGAAAAGGAGATATAGAGCTGCGTGTCATCAGCGTACTGATGACAGCGAACTCCATATCTCCTGATGACCTCCCCCAGCGGCCTCATATAAACATTGAACAGCACAGGGGAGATTGCCGACCCCTGGGGCACCCCACAAGGGAGAGTCCAAGGAGCTGACAAGACATCCCCCAGCTGTACCCGCTGAGTCCGGCCGCCAAGGAAGGAACGGAGCCAGGCCAAGGCCTGACCACCAATTCCCGCCTCAGCAAGCCGGGCCAGAAGGTTACCGTGGTCGACGGTATCAAAGGCTGCTGAGAGATCAAGGAGGACCAGCAGGGAGGAGCTCCCCCTGTCAGCCTCCCTGAGGAGGTCATCCTGCAGAGCGACCAGGGTGGTTTCGGTCCCGCGAAGGGGCCTGAATCCAGACTGGAAGGGATCCAGGATATGATTTATCTCCAGGTATGACTGAAGTCGGACAGCGGCCACACCCTCGACAACCTTGCCCAGGAAGGGAACAATGGCGATTGGACGAAAGTTGGAAAGATCGTCCGTCGCCATGCCAGGTTTCTTAAGAGTGGGTTTCACCACGGTCTCCTTCAAATGGGAAGGGAAGCAACCCTCCCGAAAGGAGGCCGTGGCAATGGAAGAAACCGACTCTGGCATGTTCCCTTCGGCAGATTTTATAAGCCATGCTGAGCAAGGGTCAAAGGGAGTGGCCGCCGGCCGGCAACGAGCCATAGCTCTGGAGGCCTCCGCAGAAGAAACCGGCCCGAACTCATCCAGGAGGGGAGAACGGAGGGGTGAGGCACCGGAGGACCCAAAGGATGGACTAGAGCAACTGGGGGGCAAGTCGGAATGCATGGCCTCAATTTTTGATCTAAAATGGGCTGCAAATTGCTCACTAGTGAAATCACTAGGAGGAGGCCACAGCTGACTGGGATTGGAGAGGTCCCGAACCACCCGGAATAACTCCGCCTGGCGGTTCGAGGTGCACAGTTAACCACATATGTAGTTTGGCCCTCAGTCACCTGAAATAGGACATGAAATCAGAATACATAAACTCATCAGGGAATTATTGGAAAGCAAACATTTCTTTCTGTGCTTATTGCAAGCTTAGCTTATTGCAGCTCATTACACATTCAATCCTTGCAACAACTCCCATCTTGTCCTGTTTTTTTTTTAAATCAGTCTTATTAGTGGCACACACAGAAATGCCCAAAATGTGCTGGCTCCCCAAACTCTAACGACACCTCAGAGGTTTTTTTTCCCCCCAAGGTTTCATAAAATTTAATTAACTTTTATGACTGTCAAAAATGGTGGTCACTATTACCAATGAAGATAAAAGCTAGAATTAACTAAAGTTTATGGTGTGTACCACAAATAGTGGGAGGCTTAGGTCTGCTTCATATACAGTTATATTTCATAGCTAACCATTTAAGACCTATTCCAGATATAACTGTAGAAAATGATAATTTAATTTGGAGAGATTTAGAAACTCTGGGGAAAGAAAACATGATGAAAAACATGTACTCTATGGAAAATATTCAAGAGGAGCAGATAAATCCACTTTGGGGGGATTTGAATGATGAAATGTTGGAATAAACATAGAGAGAAAAACAAAGAATAATGGAGGAAAGGGTTCAAATGTCCCTTGGGGTTGTATTGTTGAGTGTGAGTGAAAATAAGCAGCTGAAATAAGAGGAAGGGGGATTAATGATGATTATGATGATAATGGGGACAAGGATAAGGATGTTTGCTAAAATTGGAAATCCAACAATCAAATAACATTGGAGGAGTGGCACAGGAAGTTATGGAACATAGCTATTAACAATAAACTACAACTTGGGAATTCAAAATTAGAAAAATATTATAAAAAAGTAATGATTTTAATTCAATATGGGAAAAATTGTTGAGATACGTATTTCTATAAGGAAAAGGATACACACAGGGAGAAGATACAATATATTTCTGGAGAGAAATTGGAAGATTGATACCTTAAAGATTTTAAGCATGGAGTAAGTCCCAAGTGGGAGATGTGTTGCACAGTGAAATAGACAAATTGGCTTTTTTCTTTAGTGTTTATGTTATTTGAAAATTAAATTTAAAAATTAATTTGTTAAAAGAAATGGGGTCACTACTAAGGGGCAGAATCCAATCTTCACCATGTCTTGTTTACTTTGGAGTAAATGAAAGCACTTGTAACACATAGTACAATATAAGATCAACAATGATTCCCCACATACCCCAAGTTATGTTCCAGAGAAAAGCTGCAGATCATTATTTGCTTTCTATGGCATTTGGAGTCCGTTTTTCTGACCCCTAAACCACAAAGCAGACAAGTTCTGGTCCTCTTTTGAAGCTTGGAGCAGAAGGAAGCAGATCTCCCAAACATGATATATGTCTGTGTCACTTGAAATACCTTAGAATTGATCTCCCCTAGGTGCATTTAAGCACATAGTCACAAAAATCCTTCACCACCCGCATTCTCAGGAGCAGAAGGGCAGACCTCTCACCATCATGCTTGTAAGGAGGATGAAGGCTCACCAGTGGTGATGGGGAATGCTTGACATAATGCACACAGTGAATGAATTTGTGGAGCTCATGATAATTAATTTACCCTCATTCCATAAGCACAGGACACAGTTTTAATATTGAGCAAAGAGAATGGATAATGACGAAAGTGCAAAAGGGGAATAGCATCAAAGAAATTACTTTGGTTCCATCCCGAAGCCATGAATCACTCAGGTGATGTAAAGAGAAACAGGGAAACAAACAACCTCTTTGAAAGCAATGGTTACAGTAATGTCTCAGCTGCTATTGAGGACATATGTATACCACACAGTAATGTTCTCAGTGTAGAGTAGTTGATCAAGTGTCAGACAAAGTCTCAAGAGATGTGGGTTCAATTCGTCTCTGAGCCATGGGAATTCACTGAGGTCAGCAATGATAAAACCACTTCTTAAATATCCCACTTACTTTGGAAACATTTAATATAAACATTCTCAGTAGCAGCTGGGACACATTTTTTTGCAAAGGAAATGAAATGAAATGATTGTTCCATCTATGCTTTAGAAGCAGCAATGTGCAATATATGATCAGCTGCCACAGAAACTGGAAAAAATTCCCTTATTGCACAAGACGGAAGAAAACAGCCATGATACACCAAGGGTTGCCTCCTAGGAGTGGTTTCGCCTGTTCCAAGACTGGTGTCTATAGTTAATTTCAGACAAAAAGAATACAATCTGGTATGTGGGGGAATGGGTATCATGTTCTCCAGAGAACACCCTAGGAAAAGCAACCATTTTGGCAAGGAAAGTATAGCTTGTAGCCCAAAATGTAATGCTTGAGCCCATAGTAGTTGACATAGACAGCAGGTCTTGGCTGCTACAAGAATGTCACATCGTCTTGAGACTGAACCCATTGCCAATGAGCATCATACTCCAGGTACCTTCTGCTTTTCAACATGCATTTTTCCAAGTCAATGTTACTATTCCTAGAAGGCTTTGCTGCCGGACTGCCTTTGCTTGATTGCTCAGCAACTGCAGAGGTAAATTTACCCTCAGGGCTCTGCTCCAGTCCTGGAACCTGTCTACCCGGAAGTCCATTGGCCATTGGTGGTGACTGCCTGGAAGCTCTGTTTTGGTCACTGGAGCTTTGGCTTTCAGCCAAACCAGGGATCCTCTCAAGATACGCTTTACCTTTGTCCTGCTCTTTATCATTCTTGACAGGAAGGGTTCTGTCTTGGTCAGACTTTGATCTTTCCATCTCTGCTCTGCCCAGCGGCCTTCCTGGGGTTGATGATATTATGGGTTCCAAGGAAGCGCCTTGCCCATACTCATCCATATCATCAGCCAGTGTATCCAAATAGCTGCCAATAGAGATACTGTCCAGCTTGTCATTAGGGTCTTGAAGGCTGTTCCAGCTGCCTCGCCGGGATGTCTCTTGACTCTCTACCAGGCTGTACTGGCTGCTGGTGAGACTGCTGCAGCGGCTGGTCAGCATCCCTTTCTCCTCTAACAACCATTTCACAGCTTCTATGCCCTCATTCACAGCTACTAGCTGCTGTAGGATCTTGATATCTATTGCTCTGAGGTAAGCCTATGGAAGAAGAAAGAAAATACAATGCAGGCATCAAGACCATGAGCTGCAGAATCTATTGAATGATGCAGCATCTGAAAGGTGAAATAGAATCACTTTTACATTTGTAATGTACTCAGCAAAATGTCCCAGCATTTCCAAAATAGAGCATGAACATGCTGGGATAAGGCAACTATGAATAACCATACTAATAACATCAATTGTTGGGGTGGTTCTTAGCACTGGACAATCCTTGCTGAATCCTAGGGTGCCTTCTTATGCCAGGTGTGCACCCCCCACCATCTTTTCCCAAAACAAAATAGGAGGATTCATTTCCATTTCCTTCAGTTCACAAAAAGCATACCCTAAAAGTGGCATAAGATGTTTTGGACAGATGTTTTGGACAGCAACTCCCACAGTCCTTTGCCATTAGCAATCTAAGTTTAAAATTCTGGGAGTTGTGGTCCAAAACATCAGGAGGGCCGAAGTTGTGGTCCAAAACATCAGGAGGGCCGAAGTTTGGACATGACTGGCATGAGTTCATGACTGGCAAGCTGGCATTGACAAAAGGAATGTATGTTTTAGTGCAACGTTGCAAGAGAAGGAAAGGAGGAGGGATAACCACACAGGAAAAGAAAGAAGTATGTGAGTTGGAAGTGAATTTAATTACTAACAGAAATAATTGCCCATGTCACTTTCTCCATTCCGCTGGCGAGGAGGAGAGCATGAGTTGACGAGGCTGGCATGCAGATGTCGGGAGCTATAGTCTAAAATTACTTATTCAAGAGGAAGATAATGTGGTCTGTTCTTGACATCGGCCAACTGCAGGCTTACCATCTGAGTGCTCTGCAAAGACCCTTAGTCCCTTTTCAATAAGTCCACCCTGTTCCATGCATTTTAACTATTACCCTTCTGGATTACCCTTCTTGAAATACAAGCCGCTATAAAATACCCCCACTTCTTCCTTTTCACCTTCTCTTTCTTATTTACTCTGTTTCTACAGCCCCCCCCACACGCACATACACACATGCACAGAAGCCAAGTCCTCTGTCCTACCCCCATCTCCACCCCCATTCCTACTGCCCTGTCCCTACTTTGCCCACTGTGGCCTCCGTTGTAATCATGGTGTCCCAGCACCACAGCCTCCCGTAAGCTGTGGCAGTGATGTAGATGACAGAGCCTGTGGCACAACAGAACCTATGGCAGTGGTGAGGGAGGCACTGAAATAAAAATGACAGGTTCCAAAGTGCTCATAAGTCAATAATTGCAGTCAGCCCTTAGGCATGTACAAGGGGTGTGTGTGTGTGTGTGTGTGTGTGTGTGTGTGTGTGTGTGTGTGTGTGTGTGTGTGTGTGTGTGTGTGTGTGAGAGAGAATCTTTTGCTGCAACTTGTGTTTACCCCTCTCTTGTTTTGGAAGAGAAAGCTGCTCATTCTACTCCTGGGTCATCACCTCCAGGAATTAGAGAAAACTAATTCTTTTTCCCATTTAGATCTCTCTCCACCATTAAATTTGGACTGCAGGTTCCAAGCCACCACAAAAGAGCTGAGGGTGGTAGACAAATATTTACATACATCTAGCTTGTGTTTCCATTTCGGCTAGATTACTTGATCTCACAAAACGGAAGTCTGAATGAACAGATGGAGGAACTGTGTCTAAGGAAACACTTGTCCAGGAAGCCTTAAAAAAACCAGGAAAAGACTGGAAAACAAATGGTTGATCTGCAGGACAGGGATTATATTGCACAAACTTATAGTTCTATTTTTGAACAAACACAAATAAACAGACAGCTGGTGTTCTTTAAAGAGTCATGTCTGCTTTGTCATAGCAATTCCCAAAGAGTGAAATGAATATGTTCCTTCTGAAATTAGATGAATAACGTTGTCCATGAAGCAAAGACTGATTTAATAGTTGTCATGGAAGAGTATCCTGTTGCCTTATTCATCGTATTTCAGCATGTTAAAATATAAATTGTTATGGTATACAGAAACAGTGCTGCTAATGGACCTTTTGAGCTGTGTTTAAATTATGTTGTTCTGATTGCAGGACATATACCATATACACTAGAAGTGTATGATTTACCCCTTTGGAGTACATTTACCAAAAACAACAACAACAAAACAGCTATGCATTTCTGCCTCTAAAAGGTATTGATACACACCTATGTTATATCATCTACACCAGAGATGGTGGCATATCTAAAGAAGATTCCTCAACTGAGGACCAGCACTCCCTATTACCTGTGACTGCTGACCCTGTGGTCTGGAGGTGATGGTTGCTGAACTTAAAAACCTCTTGAACAGGGTGAATAGCCTGTAGCTAACTGGGAATATACTGCCCCTCACAATTTTGTTGGACTGCCTGTCACCATTGAATTTGCTTTTGTGTGTGGGAATTAGAGCAGCTCAATGACAAGGAAGGTGGGGAGAAGTATTTTCCTTTAAAAACAAGGCATAGGGGCAGAGATCACTTTTTCAGAAGGGAATAATACTCCTGGAAGCACAAGGCACGAACTTCTTGCAGCCCTGATTTTCAAAACAAAGATAATGTATGTCTTTCCCCTCCTCCCCCGACATATTGTGGCATGGCACTAAATTTTGTGGTACAGCAGTTGTGGCAGTCTGTGGCCTCGGGAAGGTTCCACAGCTAAAGTTTGCTTCCCAAAAATGCTCACCTCAGTCTAGACCAGTGGTTCCCAACCTTGGATAATTCAGGTGTTCTTCACCACTACCTATGCTGGCCAGAGTTTCTAGGAGTTGCAATCCAAGAATACCTGGGTTACCCAAGGTAGGATACCAGAGTTAGGATGGCTGATCTACAGTTAGGTTTGGCTAATAAAGAAACCTGTGTGTGTGTTGTGTCATTATAGTCATGACCGACTCTTCGTGACCCCATGTCCATGGAGCTTTCTTGGCAGGAATACTGGAGTGGCTTGCCTACAGCACCTGGTATTCCCTGGTGGTCGCCCATCCAAGTACTAACCAGGGCTGACCCTGCTTAGCTTCCGGAATCAAGCGAGATCGGATGTGCTTAGGGCATCTAGGCAGCTCCAATAAAGGAACCTACCACCAACTAAATACATGTCCAGCTTTTTGGAAAAAATGTGTAAGATCTCTTTAGATGCATAAAGGTGTGTGCATGTGCATCCATCCATATGTCTTACATGTAAAAACGGATCATGTGTCACTGAAAGCTTGTCTAAGGACATTGACGGGGTGGTTAATGAGAATGTGGCAGGGGAACTACAGAAGAGAGGGAAATGATGTCTGTGGCTTTGGCTACTTCAGCACTGGCCCCACACATTCTGGGGTGGTGGTGGGGGCACCCACCTCTGTCCATTTTGGTTTTCCATGCAGGATGCATGGAAGGAATGTTGCTTTGGACTGAAAAAGATGTCACACCACTGATTCAATGCCATTTCCCCTTACTCTTAAAATGTCTCTTCTAGACTGGCTTATGGAGGAAAAGAGAGTTATCTGATTGATATTGCATGGCTTTTAAGAAAATTGCCATTGGCATTAATCAGCAGTTCTGCAGATAGATCAAAAGTCACATTCAATCTACCCTACATTATCTTTAAAAAAAAAAGCAGCTGACTCTTAATAGTTTCCTGGAAGGCTGAAAGTTGCTCATTCCATAAATAAAAAAGGGCTGCTGGGGGACCAGTAATTTAATGAGAGTTTTCAGTGGTGTGAGATCAATCCCAATGTTATGCAGCAAGAACTCTTTTCGCATCTCCTACATGAGATATATATATTTTCATCTCAATATCATTTGGCATGGGATATGTGTTTGTGTGTGTGTGTGTTGAGCCTTCTATCCTCCCTGCTGCATCACAACCATGGTCTAAAATGTGGAGGGAAGTTCTGCAGCTGTGTTTAGGGCAAAAAAATACATCAGGGAGGGATAACTGCTGATCCTGAGCAGAATATGTACTTGGGCCCTTAAGCAACCTCATGAATTACAAGTTAGGAATCTGAACTGTAGCCCCCATGAAGACAAATTATTAACCTTGGCAAAGACACCAGAGATGTGTCTGGTGTCCCTCCCCAGACACCCCACCCCCATATGCCATCAACATGCAGATGAGACAAAAGACAGCATACATACTTTGCTCCTTCTACTGCTGCCTATTGAGCACAGCAGCAGGATCACCAATGCACTGCCTGCTAATTTAGGCACTAAATGGCCACCCTTCCTTGTGTCTTCTCGTAAATTCCTGTTCTTGCAGCAGGGTATGTGATCCACATCTTGGCACAATCTTCTACTGGTTGGTCTTCCACCTCAGTCTTCCCATTTCAGAAATATACCCAGCTTATAAGACTGCAGGAAAGATGACTGGAGGTGCCATGAGACCTTGAAAAAACTCCTGGGTTTGCGTTGGGTTTGGCATGCTTGGAATCGATTTTAAAATATCCACTTACACAACCTACAGCTGAGCACGCATTATTGATGGAGAAGCATGGCTTTTTTGTTCAGCAACCAAGATGTTTTAAACGGTGTTGAGTGGGTTGTTTATTTTGACTTGATTGTGGATGCAATTTATTTTGAATTGTTTCCGCATGTGTGCTCCCCTGTGCTGGAATAAATTGTATCTATCGGGTTTGTCAAATCATGAACATCAGGACCATGGTTCTTGGGCTGCAAAGAAACCTAGCAGTTCAATTTGTTATATTCTTTTAACAGAAAACTGCTGAACTGACATTATCCCAGTTTTAAATTTAAAAAATAAAACAAATATTAAAAATAATACCGGTGGCCAGGGAAGAAACAGACAGCCTGTGTAACTTGGGAATGGTCCTAGAACACCCCCAGAACATGGGAATGGTAAATTACTTCTGAGAATCTATACCTAGGAAACCTTGCTAAGCATCACCATATTTTGTAACTGACATAATGGCACATAATTATTATAATAACAATTGATGCAATACCAAAGTCTAATGTACCGGCTACAACCTTCTTTATAATTAAAGAAAATGACAACAATCTAAAATCTCTGTGTATAAAACATCCTTGAGACATACTCATGTAGTTGCAGATTTCAAAACTTTCCAAAATTTGTCAAGCGCCTTGTTTTTCCACGTACCTGCTGGAAAGCAGGGTGCTAAGGAGAGCTTGCTAACATGCAAAAAGCACAAGTCTTTGCTTTGCATCTTGCAGGCCTTGGTTCCCATGTATTGAACTCATCGATCCTAGAAATAATGTGAGGGAGTCAGAAAGAAAGAAAAAGAGCTGAGAGTTCATTTCTCCATACTGTACTTGGTATCTCTCAAGCACTACTGCAGTGGAACTCATTTTTGCTGAGGGCATTTGGAAGGGAGTGTAAGGTTAATTAGTGATTAATGGGGATCAAACAGCACATTTTCTTGCTTAAAGGAAATCCCCAATTTCCCAGTTATTAAGGGCAGATACAAGCTTCCTGCTCAGAAGGCGCTGAATAGGCCCTTCCATTCCCTAGGAGGGTTGCCAAAACCAAAATTAGTTAAATGGAGGATGTATAAGAACATAAGAACATAAGAAGAGCCATGCTGGATCAGGCCAAAGGCCCATCTAGTCCAGCTTCCTGTATCTCACAGCGGCCCCACCAGATGCGCACGAGACTAGATATCTGTCTCCTGATACCACTCCCCTGCATCTGGCCCTTGAAGTACCCTGGTTTAAAGCCTAGAGATTACACATCTCCATCATGGTTTGTAACCCGTGATGGACTTTTCCTCTAGGAATCTGTCCAATCCCCTTTTGAAGGCATCCAGGCCAGATGCCATCACCACATCCTGTGGCAGGGAGTTCCATAGACTTACAACGCGCTGGGTGAAAAAATATTTTCTTTTGTCAGTTCTTACTCTCCCAGCACTCAATTTGAGTGTATGTCCCCTAGTTCTGGTATTTTGAAAGAGGGAGAAGAGCTTCCCTCTATCCACTTTACTCATACCCTGCATTATTTTGTATGTCTCAGTCATATCCCCCCTCAAGCGCCTTTTTTCCAGACTAAAGAGGCTCAATTGTTTTAGCCTTTCTTCATAAGGGAGGTGCCCCAGCCCAGTAATCATTTTAGTCGCTCTCTTCTGCACCTTTTCCAGTTCCACTATGTCTTTCTTGAGATGCGGTGACCAGAATTGTACACAATACTCCAGGTGGGGCCTTACTATTGTTTTGTATAACGGCATTATAATGTTGGCTGTTTTATTTTCAATCCCCTTTTTGATAATCCCTAGCATGGAATTGGCCTTCTTCACTGCTGCCACACATTGGGGAGACACCTTCATGGAGCTGTCCACCAACACACCAAGATCTCTTTCCTGATCCGTCACGGATAACTCAGAGCCCATGAGTTGATAGATGAAGTTTGGATTTTTTGCCCCAATATGCATTACTTTACATTTGGTTACATTAAAACGCATTTGCCATTTCTCAGCCCACTCCCAGTTTGGAGAGATCCTTCTGGAGCTCTTCACAATCTTCTCTGGTTTTTACCACATGGAAAAGTTTTGTGTCATCTGCAAACTTGGCCACCTCACTGTTTATCCCTGCCTCCAGGTCATTTATGAACAGATTGAAAAGCACCGGTCCCAGGACCGAGCCCTGGGGCACACCGCTTTCACTTCTCTCCATTGTGAAAATTTCCCATTGACACCTACTTTTGTTTCCGGGATCTCAACCAGTTCTCAATCCATAAGAGGACCTGCCCTCTTATCCCCTGACTATGCAATTTTCTCAGCAGCCTTTGGTGAGGGACTGTGTCAAAAGCCTTTTGAAAATCCAGATAGACTATATCCACCGGTTCACCCAAATCCACGTGCCTGTTGACCTTTTCAAAAAATTCTAAAAGGTTTGTAAGACAAGATTTACCCTTACAGAAGCCATGCTGATTTTCTCTCAGCAAGGTTTGTTCTTTTATGTGTTTTAAGATTTTCTCTTGGATGAGGCCTTCCACCATCTTCCCTGGGACAGATGTAAGGCTAACTGTGTAGTTTCCTGGGTCCCCCTCCTTCCTTTTTTAAAAATTGGTGTGACATCCGCTATCCTCCAGTCCTCCGGCACTGTGGCCGTTTGAAGAGACAAGTTGCATATTACCGTTAAGAGATCTGCAATTTCATTTCTCAGTTCCCTAATAACCCTTGGGTGGATGCCATCTGGGCCCGGTGACTTGTTAATCCTCAATTTATCAATTAGTCCTAAAACCTCCTCTCTTTTAACCTGTATTTGATTTAATTCTTTAGTCAAGAGGGGCGGCTCAGGCAGCGGAATGTCGTGAAGACAGACGCAAAGAACTCGTTCAATTCCTCTGCAATGTCCAAGTCCTCCTTAACCTCCCCTTTTCCTCCCTCACCATCCAGAGGCCCAATTGGTTCTCTGGCAGGTTTTCTACTATGTATGTATGTATGTATGTATGTATGTATGTATGTATGTATGTATGTATGTATGTATGTATGTATGTATGTACAGCAGGACCCCGGTATCCACTGGGGATTGGTTCCAGGCCTTCCCGTGGATAATGAAAACCATGGATAAGAGAGAATGCCTGCCCACCCACCTCTAAACTGCTGTTTCCTGACAGTAGCTTGCTTTATGACTGCTGTTTTGAGACAGTAGCTTGCTTTATGGCTGCTGTTTGTGAAAGTAGCTGGCTTTACAGATGCTATTTGTGACAATAGCTTGCTTTACAGCTGCTGTTTGTAACAATAGCTTGCTTTGTGGCTGCTGAGTTATTTAATTTTTTTCCTCAGTGGATAAGGGGGTCCTACTGTATCATTTATAATTAATTTATATTGCATCTTTTGTTCACAAAGTTCAAGGTAGCTTTCTACAAGAAAGAAAAAACCAATTAAAACAGGCGTAAGGATATGTTGCCCACTACCCATGTAACATGTGACACCCCTACCCCAAGCCATTACCTCCTCCAGGGATTTTTCCTGCAGCCAGCAGGTGTCCCGGTCCCTCCTATTCTGAATATCTCACCTCACACCTCTCCCATTGTTTCAAATGTTAAAATAACCCTTATAGTACCACAACAAAGTATTCAAAGGAACAGTAGGAAATAACAGGATACACGGAAACTGCTGATTGAAAAAGGCAGCAGTTCACAGCTTTCACCATTGTCCTAAGGAAACATATTTCTGAGGATGTTTTTAATTGCTCGAGGAAAACACCCTGACCATAAATGGAAACATACCCACTGACTTAGACACAGGTGGGAAATTTTGCTTTTTTTTTTTTAACTAGGACTCCCAGATTCCTACAACTAAAACATTAAAGCAAAAGCAAAAACCAGTTTGTTAGTCAAGAGGCTCAATTTTAGATCTCTTCTCAGCTACAATCTACCAGCCGTAGGCAAACTACAACCCCACCTACACCTCAGGACAAGGGTACAAAAATGATACCTCATGGTCACAATCACCTAGCTTTGTATCTCTCTCCAGAACTCACTACAGCCTACTAAAAGCAAGGCTGACTTAGTTGAATGGCCTGATCCTATGCTCTTGTTGGGGGATGGAGCATTGAGTGGATCCATTAGCTAGGGCACCTATTACTGACAGGAAATGACACAGGGAGACCTAATCTCCACCATATTTCTGGGGGTGTAACAAGGCATCTGAAGAGGAACACATAACCCTGGCGGAACTCCTCTCTGCCAATAAGCTCTCCCTCTGCCAACTAGAGGGGTGATGTGTCCCACTCTACAGAGGCCAATACTCATTTTAAAAGCATCCTCTGAAGGGCTGGAGGTTAGAATTACAAAAAAGGGAGTTCAAAAGCCCTCAAATGCATTGGGGCAGTAAGCTGAGCTGGCAAAGAGGTCATCTGATCATAGTCTTTCTTGCTACACTGAGATCTTTTATATCTGGGTTACGGTTCTTGTTTCTAACCTTGAACCTTAAAGTTTAGACATTAAGTTATCATATGCATGTTCCACGCACAGCAACATCTTTCATTCTTTTTGCTTGGACAATGAGGAGGTAGTCCTTCTAGTGTTGTCAGCTGCACCAAACACTAATATTTACCTGCCTCCGAGAAAGAATCTGGGAAATTCATTTCCTCTATGGGGGGGGGGGGCAGTAGGCCTTCCTTTCCTCCCTTCAGGCAGCAGAGCTGCCAGTCAAAATTGTTCAGGATTGCTCCGATGTTTTGTGCATGGCTCCTTCTTCTTTAAATGCACTCACGTGCAAGGGGGTGCCCAAGCCTCATGGCTTGCCAGTTGGAAATCACACTGGCACCCTGTGCCATGGCTGTTGAGATAATGAAGCCCAGCTGTTTTCCTTCCCCCACTTCTCCACATCCATGTAAATGGAGATGTCAGCATTCAGAACCTAGCATATGAGGTCTCAAGGAGCTCAACGTGACTGTCAGGCCCCTCCAGTTATTCTGCTCTGCAGGCTCAAAGACTTCAAGAGCATCTTTTTCATGCTGGGGAACAGATGTGCCCCCTAGGCAAAGAGCCAGCCAATGCGGGGAGGACAAGAGGTTGTTCTTCCTAATTTTCTGCTTTGGGGACAGAGTCTAAAGATAAACCAGCTCCTGCACTGTTCTTTATTTCATGTTGACTTCTGGGAAAGTGGCAATTGAATGTCAAGTTTCAGATGGAAGATAATAAAAGCCATTTATGGGGTATTATTGGCAATACACTTAGATTATACTTCTGTTTCCTATTGTCTGTTACATTTTTTTCACACTCAAAAGCAATTTGGGGAAAGTTGCTGATTGTCAAAATGAGACACCAAGATTCACAGTACAGTCACAAAATCCAGGAAGAACAGCAAGTAGCCCAAAGGCTACCTAGAGCCAAAATCTGCATGCCAATATTTTCCATTTCCAGAAATACTTCCAGGACACAACATGATCCCCTACCTAGCTATTCAAAAGGGGTTATCATTGAGTCCAGTGGGGTTTTCTGCTAGATATCATATTTCTGGATCTCTGTTCAGTTTAACTGGCAAACAGCATCAACTGTATAGTGAGCACCACTTTGCCAGAAACAACTGGTGGCAAAGAAATTAATATATGGAATGGAAATACAAGGACTGGATTTAGGTATCCTTCCTGCCCACTACTGTGTCACCAACTAATTTAATCTGGAGAACGTTCTTTCAACTTGTCTCCAAAGGACAATGTTTCATGCTGAGATACTAGATACAATGACCTGCAAATAAACTCCACTGAAAATATTGAAACTGCCTCCGAGTATCAGTTGTTGTGTGTTTTCAAGCCAGAACGCTTTCAAGGTAGGTTTGGTGTTTAAAGAATGGATTTGCTACCACCACCATGAGTTTCACTGCTCATACAGGGATTCCAACAGATGTTTTCTGAGTCTTGGTCCATCACAACAACCCTTTGGGAGTTGGGAGGCCATTTATTTGTAATTGCAGAGAAGTAGCGATGGCTTTAAAAGCATGTTTTATCCAGGTACACTTGGTGATTACATGGTTGTTTTGAGATTTTGGCCATAGGCTTCTTGATTCATTGCTTACATTGGCAGCCATCCTATACCAGCCTCAGTTTCCCTCTGTCTCTTTCTCTCACCCATGCACACACCCAAATCACATCATATCCATCAAGGAGTGCTTGTTACAAATGACTCCTTGGAAATAAGTTCCACTGTATTCTATGGGACTTCCACCCAGGTTGCTGCTGAAAAGACCACAGCTAGAGATGGGCACAAAACAGAGGGAAAATTCATTCTGTTATTCGTTATTCATTTTGTTACGTAACAAAACGAATAATGAAAATGGCGATGAAATTGGAACGAACCGAACAGAACCAGGAAAATTAGGTTTGTTACGTTTTGTTTCCGTTAATGGCGACGCGCAAGGAAATGAGCTGTTTTAAATGTTAAAAAACTTCCTGAATATCTGTAAAAACCCAGCAATAATTATTTATTCTGCCTGATAATACCTACCAGGGGGTTGGGGAACTTAAAACGTGCATTTATGTCTTTTCTCAGATCGCTGTATTTTTTTCCTTTAAGGGGTGTTAGGGGACATCAACCCAAAATGGCTCCCAGATGCCTAATATTGATTTCTTGGGTATTAAAACGCCCTGGACATCCGTAAAAACACAGTGATAATTATTTGAAATTATTACCTACCAGGGGGTTGGGGTCCTTAAAACGTTTGCTTTTGTCTTTCTCCCATCGCGATGTATTTTTCTTTTCCCTTTAAGGATGACACAAAATGGATTCCAGCCACAAAATGGATGCAAGCCATGTGATGGGATCATGTAAATTCTTGGACAATTTCAACCAATAGCATGCCCAGGTTGCAGACTGTGTAGGTGTGGCAGCCACAGAGCGCATAAAAAGCTCTGGCAGCCCCCGTCCTCCTTGCAGTCTGTGGTGGGAGTTAGGGTGGGATTGCTGTCTCTGTGACTCATTACTTTAAGCCAGGCAGGCAGGTGTGTGTCTCTGTGTTCCTGCTGGCTGCAGCCTGGCTCTTAGGGGAGAGAAAGAAGAGATTTCTCTTGCAGCCTCCCTGTGTGCGTGCGTACGACTCGGTGAGTACCCTCCCCTGCCCCGCAGTGTAGTCACTCTGCAGCTGCCTTACGCCCTGGGCAACGCCCGCCGCTGCCTTTGCAGCCTCCCTGCGTACCTAGTCTATACTGTGTCTGTGCCAGCATCATTTTTTAGTGTTTTCCCTCTAGTCTGGGGCGTTGGGGGACGCCTGTGCGCAGAAATGCTTTAAATCGCACAAAAAGTGCGTAAAAACGAAAAACAAAAAAATGAACCAACAAAACAATTTTTTTCAAAATATTCATGAAAAACAAAAACAAACCGAAATGGGACCTGCAACGAAAAACCAAAACGTCATTTTTTTCTATTCGTGCCCATCTCTAACAACAGCCTTCATTCTTCCCCATCTGTCCACTCCAGTTGAGAACTCAAAGACAAGGAGGAAGGATAAGCAGCCTCACAGAGGAGGGCTATATTAAAATGTTTTTGTATGCTGAGGGCTGGTTTGCACAATCAGATTTGCTGCTGGCTGGCTCCAAGCTGCAACCAGCCAGTATGATCAAAGCAATCAAAATGATGATTTGATAGCCAGCAGTTAGCTCACCACCCAGGTTTGGTGTAGCCTGGAGAAGTAAACAGGAAAAATATGCATCTCTTTGGGGCCACGCAGGGGATGACATCTACTGTTTAATTAACTTTGAAAGAGGTAGCATAATATACATGTCTTATTAATTCAGGGCATGTGGTAATTTAACCTACTATGATTCAACTTACCACTCCAGCTGACCCACAGCTAAGTTTCCCACTGAAATGAAATGCCAGTTCAAGTAGTGCAGCTGAACTGATACAGTAGGCTGGAGGGCCCTCTGACCGCTCTCATTTCATGCAACTAGACCAGGAAGTTCAAGTGCCTTCCTGCCTCTCGCCTTCTAAAATGACCTACCAGCCTACAGACAGTCTTTCATAGCAAGGAGTGATTGAAAGAAGTAACTAGATTGCTATGAAGTCCCTGTTCGTCTTTATCTACTGTAAGAGGGCAAATGTGTTGAAAGGGAGGCACTTAAGATGAATCCTTTTTTGTGGCTGGTGCTTCCAGAGCAGGAAGTAGATTAGAAAAGGAAAGAGGAAACACATCTAAATGAAGAGAGCAAACTTCAGCTGGGAGTTAAAAAAAAAAAACAGGTATGGACTCTTGAGATTGGAAGCCTCCAGAGCTGGGTGAACTGCCCTTCCCACTCAGCAGAGATATGAAGTCTCCAGTCCACCATACACCTACATTTAGGACCAAGAGTACTGACAGCCAGTATAGTGTAGTGGTTAGAGTGAGAGACTAGAAACCAGGAGACCAGGGTTCAAAACCACACTCAGGGCCTTTTTACACGACCCCTAAGATCCGCTGGCCACTTAAATTCACCAGAGATCTTAGAGATTCCACTTCCTGCGTTCCCACCCCTCTGCACTTCCTGGCTGCTGGCTGCGTGAGGGGAGGGAGAAAAAGAGAAACAAAGGCATGCCGCTCACCTCGTTCTGCCTCTCGTCTCTGTAAAAGTAGCTCTTAAAGGGGTGGGAGCCAAAAAACAACAAACAGAAGCGAGGAGAGCCCCGCACTCACTATCGCACTCACTATCGTTACACCTGATCAAATAATTTTCACCTCCAAAGAGCAGGTACCTGAAAGGTGCACTGGGACGCGCTAAAGTGGGCGTGGTCGCACTTAATTTCCTGTTAACTCCGGAGCTGGTGGGTAAACATTTTTAAGCTCCGGAGCTGGGAGCCATTTGCCCTGGAGTTTAGGGGTCGTGTATAAACGCCCTCAGCCATAAAAACATATTGGTGGATGACATTGGAAATCCTACTGGTGGCACCCCAAGTTGAAACCAACTTGTCAACATATTACTACTAATACTAATACTAAATATATCTTAGCAGTTCCAAGGTGAGCAGAAAAAATGCAGAATGTGCATGAAGGGGAGAACCCAGTTGGATAGTTGCTCATTATCTCTGAAACACAGAAAAGAAGGATCTAATACAGGTTGAATCTTAGCTGTAGGATTGGAGTAGGGAGGCATTGCTTAGGAGTCATAACTGGAAAAGTGGGGTGGCAGGGTTTTACATATGCATATGTACATACAGAGTCCTCTATTTAAAAAGGATGCAACCAAGATCTAATGGGAAATGCACTGGATACAATGCCAGAGAAGAGGTATTGCCATATTGGGGATAGGATGAATGTCGCAGAAACTTAGTTATAGGACACAGAGTGTAGCTCAGAGATCAGAAATCATGCATGGCATGCAGAAGAAGATGCTGGCATCTCCTGGCAAAATGTGGAGCAGGAATCACAGTACTGGACTGGGACGGGGGGGGGACACTCCAGTGAAATTCACTGGGTGACCTTGATCCAGTCACTCACAGGATTTATATAAAGCAAGGGGGGACTACAGATATGTCCGGGTGTTGACTGTGGAATATATCTAAATAAGCAAAAGAATGAGTAGCTGGGCTATAGGAAGATGTCATCTGCAAAGGCCACCTGTATGGTCCAGTCGTTGTTCTTGGACCACAGAAACCCAGCCCACTGGCTATGCTGGCTAAGGTGTCTGGGAGTGGTAGTCCAAGAACATCTGGGACCTCAGAGAGCCAGATCCCTCCCTTTCTTCATAATCCCAGGGGAGGACCAAATGGCGAAGGGGAAGCCTGAGGGGCAAGAGGAGACAACGGGCGGGATGGACCCCAGGGAGACTCACAAGTTCCAGCTTCAGCGCCTTCATCTTCTCCCCGAGCCCGTGGCGCAGCCCCCGGCTCGGGCTGCTCCGGAGCAGATGCGCCGCGGGGTCCTCCCGCAGCCAGCGGAGCAGCCCGTCGGGGGGTCTCTGGCCGACTTTGCTCTCCAGATCCTTCAGGTCGGGGGGCAGCGGGAGCTCCGCGCAGCTGGCCGGCGGCACCTCCATCCCTGGCGACGCCAAGAGAGAAGAGGGCTGGAGCTGCCTCGGGATACGGCGGGGGCGGTGCTGCCCTCCTCCTCCTCCTCCTCCTCCTCCTCCTCCCTTGCAGAAGTGGGGCAGGTGGCGAAAGACCCTGCTGGGAGCCGGATCAGCTCACCGCCCCCCACAGATCGGTAGCGGCGGGCAGGCGCGAAAGGGTCCGGCATGCAGGCGGCAGCAGGGGACGCCGGTCAGCACGATCCGCGCCTCCACCCCCGGCCCGAAGAGGCGAGGTGATGGGCCTCGGCGGCAGCAGCAACATCCCGGGCTCTACCGCCCTCTGCCCGCTCCCATCCATCCATCCATCCTTCCTTCCTTCCTTCCTTCCTTCCTTCCTTCCTTCCTTCCTTCCCCACCGTCCGCCTTCCAGTCAGACCAGAACCTGCTTCTCTGGGGCGGTCTTTCCCCTTTTCCGCCTCGGAGGCGGCGGCCAGCAGCGGGAGCCGTCCTTGGGTTCTCCTTCTCCCCAGGACTTTCCTGAGGCGAGCATCCTCCAGTCCCGGACCCAGAGCTCCGAGTCTCTTGTGGAGCCTGCCGCCTGCCTCCGCGGCGCGCAACAGCGCCCAGATCTAGTCGCCTGGAGTTGCGCGGGCGTTGCCTTCTCCGCGCAGAGCCAGAAGAGACAGCCCGCTCCTTTGCCTGCCCCCCGCCTGCCTGCCTGCCTTTTCCGAGGCGTCCCGGGTGCAGAGCTGCCGGGCGAAGAGCGACGAGGCAACCGCAGCGGCAGCGGAGGCTCCAGCCTCTCCTCCCGCCACCTGCCTGGGAAGAGGCAAGCACAATGCAGCCTAACTCAACGGTGGCTAAAAGAGACAAGCCCAGCTACCGTAATGTGCTCGGGAGAAGCGCACAGTTCCTTACCGTAAGTCCCCGGTGGAGGGCCACGCAGCGTATGCCAGCTTCTCTGATGCTGCTGATGCCATTGGACTACAGTTCCCATCACTCCTCACCACCAGCTATGGTAGCTAAAGGCGATTAGAACCCTAGTCAAGATCATTTAAAGACGTTTCCCACAGGTCGTTTAGAACCATTTCCCTCTGCCTTCCTCTCCATCCTAGCCCGTTTATGGTCACTCACTAGGGTCAAATCCGGCTTGTCTTCCAGGGCTCAAGCCAGGATCGAACACGTGTGCTGAAATCCAGCAGATGTCACAGCCAGAGAAGGGCTATTTGAATCAATGGAACTTAAAAGAAGAGTAAACTCGCTAAATCCCCACTGATTCACAGGGTCTACTCTAGTTCTACCTTACTACTGAATTTCAACCATGAAGTTCCCCAGTAGTCTCCCATCCAAACACTGATCAAAGCCAAGCCTGCATAACTTTGCCAGGACAGTACTGTGGTATCACATGCTGCAGCATTATAGACTCTTGTCTAGTTGTGCTTATGTTACTTGGTCAAGGTACTAAAACTGAAGAATCATAGAATCCTAGAGTTGGAAGAGACTTCGAGGGACATCCAGTCCAACCCCCTGCCATGCAGGAACCCCCATCACAGCATTTCCGACAGGTGGCCATCCAGCCTCTGCTTAAAAACCTCCAAAGAAGGAGACTCCACCACCCTCCTTTGGCAGCATATTCCACTGCCGAACAGCTCAACTATCATGAAGTTCTTCCTAATGTTCAAATGGAATCTGTTTTCCTGTTGTTTGAAACCATTGCCCCGAGTCCTAGTCTCTGAAGTAATGGAAAACAAACCTGTTCCCTCTTCAATATGACATCCTTTCCAATATTTAAACATAGCTATTATATCCCCTCTCAGCCTTCTTTTATAAAAGGCTAAACATTCCCAGTTCCCTAAACCGCTCCTCGTAAGACATCTCTTCCAGACCTTCAACCATCCTGGTTGCCTTCCACTGTACCTGCTCGAGGTTGTCAACATCCTTTTTCAATTGAGGTGCACAGAACTGGACAGTACTCCAGGTGGGGTCTGACCAGAGCAGAATAGAGCGGTACTATCACCTCCCTTGATCTCTAGACACTATGCTTCTGTTGATGCAACCAAGAATCGCATTGGCTTTCCTGGCCGCCACATCACACTGTTGCTTCTAGGAACACTGCAAGGCATCATGGAACAGTCTCCTGAAAACTGTGTCAAGAGAATCATCAGCACCCCATGTTCAGACATAATCAAACCTTCCTGCTGTTATAGCCTCTATTCAAACAGACTTGGCACAACTGTGAAAGGAAACTATTTTATTTTATTTATACACTTCCACATTAGCTTGAGTAACAGAAAAGTATATCTGTATATCTCAAGGTTTCCTTACCAAGGATGAAAGGGGTGGGTGGGTGTTGTTCTACTTTTTTTAATACTTCAATTTATGTATCTATTAAAATATTTTACCCCAACTTTTTCCTTAAAAGGATCCAAGGCAGCTTATTAACTGTCTTGAAGTGTGTGATAAAAGGTGGATTTTTATATGTTCCTAATAACTGTAAGGACATTACAGTAGAGTATCAGAATCCTCCTGCTTTAACTGAACAGATTCATAAAAACAGGTAATATTAATTTGTGTAAGCTAAATTAGAATTTGCAAAAGGTAAAAAAAAGCATATACAATGAATATTTTTTTGGGGGTTGTTTTTGTTTTTGAATTAATTTACTACCAGAACAATAGCAATCTTAAATGAACAGGGTCATCAGGTGGGGTTAAAAAGAATAACCACACCCTTGTTCTTTTATCATGTCAGAAGCACCACAGGGCAATTAAGAAATAGATGACATAATTTTCTCCCATTAACAGCCACCATCAAAAACACTGGGGGCAGCTAATGTCAAATCTTAGTACACATTGAGGGACATAGAGTAAACTGACATACAGGTGTGAAGTTGTTAGTTTTTATCTGGACTTACAAAGGACTGGATAAGTGTGAAAAGGCCAGTGGCTTAGCACAAGAACAAAATATATACTACTCTCAATGTGATTGTCTATGCATGTTTGAACTCCGTGCATTCAATGGATCTTGCACCAAATCAAGTCCATGTAGGTCTATGTTAGCAGCCAAAGATGGACAAGCATAAGAAGACAGGCATCTTCATTCAAGGTACCACAAATATGTCTGTGAAGATTATCAGTCATCCAGGTGAGTTTATCTGGAAGTTGCGTCATGGCAACTGGACTTCTTTTCTTGAGAGATCGAAATGTTCTGCTATTCATCCAAGCAGCTTCGTGAGACTGACGAAGCTGCTTGGATGAGTAGTGAAACATTTCAATCTCTCAAGAAAAGAAGTCCAGTTGCCATGAATCAACCTCCAAGGTACCACAAAGTAGATTTCACTAGTTCTAGTACCATGTTTGACATCTGAGATGTTTGGGACTGTTCCCCCTTCACCACCCCTCCCTCCATCCTAGCTTTCCAAAGTCAATTTTTTGCCATCTCTTGAATTAATTACAAAACCACAAGGGCCTCACCAAATTACAGTTGTAATTGAGATAATCTGTTCTTCTGATTCAGTATCATGCAAAATGTTTGCTAACAAAATGTGTCTTGAAATTCATCCAGTGTCCATGTCCCCACAGTTAAGAGATCAGGAGAACATGCGTACAGATACAGAACACCAGCTGCTTGGCATGCAGAATGCCCCAGTTCAAGTTTTGGCATCCATAATTGAAAAGGTATCAGGTCATAGCAGGACTAGCCTGAGACATTTTGCTACCTGAAGCAAAAGACAGGAGGTCCCTCACTCTATATCCCAGAACCACGGTAGACTGACACTTCAAAGAGGTGACAGGAACACCTTCTTCCACTACACTTGAGGACAGACATCTAGCTGAAGAAGTACTGTATATAGCAGCTTTCTAGTAGCTTGCCCTTTTTATGTGTTCTGCTAAAAACAGTCACCTAAAGCTACTCCCTCATTCTGCCTAATGGTAGTAGTCAATGGAAAGATCTCAGCCTAAGGTGGGTCAAAACATAGCACCATACTGGATTGTCCAAATTGTTTAACTGGGTATAAGGCAGCTTCTTATGGACTCC
Source organism: Phrynocephalus forsythii (assembly GCA_029282475.1). Classification (NCBI taxonomy): domain Eukaryota; kingdom Metazoa; phylum Chordata; class Lepidosauria; order Squamata; family Agamidae; genus Phrynocephalus; species Phrynocephalus forsythii. Next base: position 60,674,862 of record JAPFRF010000005.1, read on the forward strand.
AGCTGGAAGAGACCTCTTGGTCTTTATGCCAGGAAGTCTTAGCTCAACTCATTGCACCTCTTGGAGTGTGTCCATGTCAGCTACCTTAGTAAGTCACTAGGGGCCTATTCATAATGGTAAATAAATTTTAAGTGTATTAGTTTCTTGCACCCAGTCTACGTCATGGTCAATGCTACTTTGGTCAATCATTTCTTGGCTCTTGTTAACTTTCTAACGGTTCATATCAATACTAGGGCTTGTGAAAGTTGGAGATTTATGACATTTACCATTAGCTTCTCGTCTTCACCTAATATGGTCCTTCCCTGTTGAAAAACAGCATAGTCAGGCAGAAACCCAACAGATAAGACTCACTCATTCCATCACTGCTGCCTTCCCATGTTAAGTGTTACTTAATTCCTGCATGCTGTGCAATTTCTCAAGTCACCGAAGTATTGAAGGAAGGAAAAGTTAAGAAAGTAATAATATAACTTGTAATTAAATAAGCTGCTGGTTGATAATACTTAGTTATGCAAACACACATTTTGATATCACCAGCCTTCAGTTTCTCTTTGCATAAATGTGAGATGATCAGGTCAGAGGATTTGTCCTGGTTATGGAATACCATTTTATGTTACCATGATTAAGGTTATTTTGGGTCTCAGTCAGAACTTCAGAACTATTTATTTTGCAGCTACAACTCCTGAAAGCCACTATCCACTGAGGCTGGGGAATTTGGGGAATTACAGTACAATCAAGTGCCTTCTCCACTTCCTTTCTCATCTTTGTTAGGTGACAAGACCTTTTAAAACCAAAGAGGTTGCAATGGGGACATTCTTATTTAGCTGTCTTGAACTTCATCAATGTTCTATCGTCCAGAAAAAACAGATCCTTTTTGGGGGAGATCTCAATTTAAAGCCTATTTAAATTAACAGAATTCTCTACTGGCTTCTCCTAGGATGACAAGTCATCCACTAGTACTGAGATTTCTGCTGAAGAGCCATTGGGGTTGAGGGCCCTCCAAATCATGGGGCAAGCTATCAGAAACCCTGTTTCATAGACCTGCAAAGAATAAGTCAGAGGTTTGCAGAACCAGAGGTTGGAAGTTCAGTTCCTCACTCAGCCTTCTTGATAGGGTCTGGACTCCATGATCCATAGGGTCAATTCCAGCTCTGCGGTTCTAAGATGATGACGACTGCTCCACCCCCAAGATGAACTAACATTTGCATATCATTGTGTTGCTTAGATTCAAGAGAGGAGAAAGCCACTGATGGTTGCTAATATCACTAACATTTGAAATTTCACGGTTCTGGACATGAATTGACTGGTCCACCCAAAAGGATCATTGCATTACAAACTGAGATTGTAAGTTCTCCTCCAACTCAATTCGTCAAAGGAAACTTATTTGTACATAGGCAGTGTTCACCAGCTAACAGCGAAGGCCAGCTTGGGCTATTCCCAAGGAAATGGTGGGCTGGGGTAAAGTGTGATGAGCTACCAAATCAGTTAGTGTGCATAGGCATGTGCAAACGTTTGCCCATGTTAATTCTTGGTCACCTATGAAGCATTTGTTGATGGCTATGAATCACATTACCTGCCACCTGACAAAGCTACCTTTTGTTTGATGAACACCTTTTCTGTTTGAAACCATTTGTTTACCCATTATTACTTGCATTTCTTTTTAATGTGATGGTTGCCCCTTGCTGAGATTTAAATTTTCATGTGTTTTAGATACTATTTCATGGTCAACATTGTGATCAGGAAAGAGTAAGGATGGAGACAAATGAGTTTCAGAAGCTGCTCAGGAGGAAGTCTCCTAAAGAAAAGCTTCTGCCCAGCCTACCCACCCCTGGCTCCATTGCTGCAGCATCCTTCCCACCTCCTTGCATTTCCTAGAGCAGGCCTGCCCAAAGTCTGGCCCGGGGGCCAAATCCGACCCGTCAGGGCATTCAGAGTGTCCCGCGGCTGGCTGGCCCGCCCTTCCCCTCCTTTGCCCCATGTTTTTTTTTTTAAAAAAATCTAGAGGCTTGTCCAAAGTCCAGCCTGGGGGCCAAATGTGGCTAAATGTTCACCCCCAAACATTTTCACTTTGTCAAATCTGGCCCTTCTTGCAAAAGTTTGGACACCCCCGCCATACATGGTAAGAGAAAAAAAATCCAGAAAAATGTCCTTTTCACCCTGTATTACCAGAACTGGCCACTACAGGGAGCCAGAGACATTGCTAAGTATTATTCCAGGACAATAATACATAGGATGGTCTGTCTCCCCCTAGTAGCTAATTCTGTTAAATCCATCATGCAAATATATATGTGTGTGGGTGTTTTCTTTCAATATTTTAAATGCAGTATTTTCCAAAGAAAAGTGAAACTGCAGACTCTAATGCTGCAAAAACATGGGTTCGGTTATATTTGATTTTCTCTGTATGTGCCTTTATGAATTTCTTGACTAAATAGTTTCCTTTTTATGTGATTACCAATTATCATTATCATCATCATAATCATCAAAGGACTCTCCAACAGAGACTGACTTCTCGTTCTAGAGAAAATAGTCCTCTCTCTCCCCTATAGACTCAAAGGACTCCTCTCTTGCTACTTATAGCTCTAGATAGATCATCTTTCTCCTATACTCACACACCCTTCACATACATGCCTTAGGGCCACTCTAACCTGCAAGAGATGGTGCCTATATATTAGGACACATCCCCTTCAACAACCAAGCAACTTACTTTCTGGAAAGTAGAGGTTTTGACCAGAAAAGGAAAATCTTTAATGAAAGCCTCTGAAGGACCTAACAACAGTCTCCCTCACTTCCAGAAGTATGCATATTAGCTTTTTTTGTTTGTGAAATTGTCTTCTGAAATTAAGCATGGGATTGATTTGAAGTCTGATGTCGCAAACTCAAGAGTTTCACTCACCTCTTTGCAACATCATATGCTTTCCATGCTAATTAACAGCTATTTCTAAAAGCTGCTTCTGGCCTCACCCACAGTCCCTGCAAGAGCCTAGTTTCACTTCAGTGCTGAAGAAGCACTCCCAGCTCCCCATCTATCTAGTGAGGCAAATATTCACCTACATTCACCCAAGTCCTTAATCATGCTCTAAAATGCAGTAACAGGTCAAACCTGAATCATTCAAGCCATTCCCGGAAGACACTTTGCTCGCTACAATAGATGCCAGTATTTTAAAGGCATTTTGATGTGACTTTTGTCCTACATAGTTTATGTTATTCTGTATCAGTCCTACATAGGAAACAAAATATTACCTGCTTAATTCCTTGCACAAAGGCACCAAAATCTAAAGGAGAAAACAAAATGTGCCCTAGCAGATGTTTTGTGTCTTAAGTAGGTAGTTGTGTTCTTCCAAATGCTGGATTACAACATCCATCAGCTGCTTTTGGAGACAATCCAGAAGGTATTCCCGGTTCATTTTTAAGGGCAGGCAACTGAGGGTTCTAATACCTCTTTTGTACCAAGTACTGTATATCTGTTCTATCTTTATGCAGAACATATATGGGAAGCCAGACTATATTCAGATGGAAGTTGAGTGAAAATGAGTGGAAGAAACATCAATTGTTCCACTCATTTTCACTCCACTTCCATCTGAATATAGTCTGGTTTCCCAGATAATACCATCTTACTGCAGAAAGTTACAATGAGCCATTGTTAAGGAAAGTAAAAGAAGGATGTGTCAAAGCAGGGCAACAGTTGACTGTTAAGAATAATAAGATTGTGGCTACAGAAGAACTATACAACTTGAACAATGACAATGAAGAAATTGAGATATTGTATAGCTTGGTTCAATCATCAATTCAGAAATCAGAAGAATTCAACTACAGAGGGCAGTGATGAATAATTCAGAAGAGATCCTCAAGTGTAAGGCTGTGTCATTGGAGACTGCGAACAAGACCATCCATAGTCTTGTATTGCGGAGATCGCTCACACATAGGGTCTCTCCATAAGCTGATGGCACATAATAATAACATCAGCAGCAACAGCAGCAACATTTGTTGGCATTTTGTATCAGTGGTAGAGATGGGCACGACTCAAAAAAATGGTGTTTCGTTTGTCGTTTGGTCGTTTAGGGGTCCGTTTCAGTTTGTTTTCGTTTTCGTGACTTTTTTGCAAAAAAATTCATTTTCGTTTCGTTAGGTAATGAAATGAAAAAACGAAAACAAAAATGAAAAATTGCTGTTTCATTAGCATTCTTTTTAGTTCAATGCATCTGCTGCAACAAAAACGAAAAACACGGCAAAATTGGTCGTTTTAGTTTTGTTTTGAAAAAAATTTCGTTTTGTTTTCATTGCGTAATGAAACAAAAAACGAAAATGAAAATGAAAAATAGCTCGTTTCGTGCCCATCTCTAATCAGTGGCATTGGCTGAAAATTATTATTGAGCTCCAGTTTAAAGTGCCACTTGTTGTCTTTAACGTCATAAAAAATTGAGGGCTAAGCTTCCCCAGTCCTCTTCTATATCACAATTTCATTACACATACAATAATGTAAGATACAGAGAGGCAGTGTGGCATAGTAAATAGAGTGAAAAATAGAGAAGATGAGGGTTTGAGTCATCATTTGGCTGTGCTAACTCATGGTGGGGGCTGGCATTGGTAAAACTACTCCGTAAACACTTCACATACCTGTTAGGATCATTGGAAGCCAGATGGAACTTGAGAGCATTCAGCAAACAACCAAAACAAAAGGCAGAAAATGTTACACCACATATTCCATAGCAATTGGCTATGCAAAACTTAAATGAATACAGTGGTACCCCAACTTAAGAGCAGCTCGACTTAAGAGCAATTCGACTTAAGAGCGGAAAACTGTTGGCATTTTAACTGCCACCTTACAAATTTTAGATATGGTCTGCTCAACTTACCATATATTTTTTCCATTTTTAAAATTTTTATTATATTTTAAAAAAATATTTTATTTTTATTTTTCATTTTTTTTAGATAGGTACCCCAACTTAAGAGTAGATCGACTTAAGAGCATGCCTTTGGAATGGATTAAATTCGTAAGTCGAGGTACCACTGTTTGCTAACTTTCATCAACAGTTTTAACAGGATTTCTCTTCACCCTCTATGATCAAAACATATGTCGTGATCTTCTCTCTGTCCTGTATCTGGACAGTGGGTGAGACTTCCTCTGGAATAAGATGCAAATTGCTACACCAAATAAATCTGCCCAGTTCTGAAATAAGAGTAAATGAGGCCCTAAGTATGGATTTTCCACCAAGAGTTATCATTTTAGTATCAGAGACAGGGCTTTTCTAATCCTGACTTGATGCTCACTGAATGCCCTCCCAACATCAGCTGTATGTAGCCCATATATTGATTAAATAGGCCCTGTTGTTCTGAACAGCTTTAAGTTGATATTTTAATCTTCTGTACAAAGCTCGTGTTTTCCTTTTCTGTGTTGCAGGCTTTGCTTTTTATTTTTTAGATTGTTGTTTTGATAACATTTTTAGATGTTCTATAGATTGTGGTCTTCAGTCTTAGAAGAGTTCATCCTGGAAAGGCAGGATAAGCATCCCTCCTTTTAAAAAAATCAATATATGACTAAGAAAAGTAACAGAAAGAGGGAACAATTGTTTGAACAAAGTCAACCAATCCTGTTTGAGTACACAGCAAATGGTGGTGCCTATCTGGATGCATGAGAACAATAAATCAGTTTAGGATTCTAAGCAGCATGTAACCTCTTGCTCACCTGTAGATTCCCAAATATCAACTTTTTTTTCCATTTCAAATTGCATTCCACCCCTTCTTTGCACATTATGCATTTAAAGATACCAGAGGATGAGTCTTCCGCAGAACATCCTTCTCAAAGAAAAAGCTGGATTTTTAGATGTTTATTCCCATGACTTGAGCAGTTTATATGAAACCAGCATCTGTATTTTCAATAAGACTTGCTTTGTACTATTTGGCATATTTCGCTAGGAAACCTCTGACGCTGTCATCGGCTTTGAGAAAGAAAGCTACAGCTTTTCGGAGCATATTTTCAAAAGACCAACAACAGTAGGATTCAGGTCAGTGAACTGCATCACCTTATCACCGTTTCACCAGCTCTAAGTCCCCACCCTTGACAAGTTAAGTGGCAGGATTGAGCCATCAAGTAGAACAAGGAAGAAAAGCAAGCACCCTTTCTGCATAATCCAGAGAGCTCTAACACAGGAAACATATTGATCAGTGGCAGCTTTCCCAAAATGGATCCGTTTCTGTTCATTGCATTCGGCAGAGGCTTCATGTTCTGAGGAAGGCATCTGGCACACAGTGAACACTGCAGTGCAAGCGCATGGCTGCCATCTGCCATTGACGTAATCTCCATGGGAAGATACATACATCCAAGCAGCACCAATGGATCCCTCTTCACCATCCAGTGCCTTCCCAACTGAGATATACCTACACCAGTGACTATTAAAGCTGTAGTCATACTTCCATCTGCCCAGGCATAAGCATTACTAAACCCATCTTATTTCTGCCTTGATGGTCTGGTGTAGTCCAATATTAAGAGTGCTGCGCTGAGACTCAGAAGATGCAAGATCTGTGAAACTTGTTATTTCTTTATCACTAGCTATTGGTCGTCCTCTCACCAAATGCAGGAACACTTACTAAATTACTTTCTCTAAATATGCAAGAGGCACAGAATGCCTGTGAGTATCAGATCAGCTGCCCTGACATGCTGTGGAATGCTTCGGCAGAGAACACACCCATGTGACTGTTTTAATGGAGAGTTACTGCACTCTCAAGGTTAGATTGCCGAACAAGGACCTGAAAGTTTTGTTTCGCATCCCTACTTAATCCACAATGACTCTTCTGGTGACCTTGGGACAAAGTCACAGCTGGACCTACCTCATGGCTCTGTCGCACATGGGTGAAGCAGGATAGGAGAAAGTCATGCATGCTGCTTTGAGCCAACTAAAAAAAAAAACGGTGGCACACAAATACAAGTAACATAATGAAATATAATACTCTATGCAATTCTTCTGTCAAAAGAGACCCAGAATAGCATGCCCCACAATGCCATTAGATATAACAACTGCAACAATAAAATACTCCACATAAATAAAAATGCAATAAATATTAGCAACAACCACAACCCTACCAGATAATTTTTTTTCATATATGCATTACCATATAATGAATATCTGTCGCAAAAGAGAGGAATGGTAGCTTCCTGACCACCTGTCAACATCATTCTGCCTTACCTCCCCTCTTAAATCCTGGCCTGTAGGGTTGTATTATATTGCAGGGATTTGGGTAGAGAATTGCAAAGCACAGGGGCTGCACATGGCAAGGTGAGAGGCTGTCCAGAGAAATCTTGGTATATAAGCAGTTTTTCTGATCATCCCTTCCATCTAATTTGACTCCTGGAGGAACCCTTAGAACTGAGATTTTTGTTTGTTTGTTTAAGTGGCAGGCTCAAGACAGTTATAATCCTGCACTGCATACCTATTGGCAGCTTCACCGGGTACCTGGCAGCTCCAGGGGCTAACTCCCTGAATCGCTCGATCTGTTGGCGGGAGAGGGCGTCAGCTAAGGCGTTGTCCAGGGAGGGGACATACTTAGCATGCACTAGGTGTACATCTCTCCGATGAAGGCATGCAGCTGTTCTTGGATGACCTGCGGAGGGGGCTGCTCGTGGCCTGAGGGGGCCTGGAGGGGAGGCTTGGCCATAGCAGAGCTTGGCCATGGCCATGGCGGGTAGTGGGAAGAACTTGGCACTAGGTGAGCCCCAAATGCTGGCCAAGAGGCCTCTGACCCCCAGGCACTGCTGAGCCTGAGATCACAGTGCCTGGAGCGAAGGGGCATTTGAAACCCAAACAGAGCAGGGACCGCCAGAGGATGGTGCCCTGCCCCTGCTGGGAAAGGTTAGCTTGGTCGGCCTGGAGGGAGCCGCACTTGAGTGGAACCTCCAGGGACCAGGGGGGCTCACCCATACCTGATAATGCCCTTGGGTGGGGTCCAGCTAGTCACCCCAGGGCCAAGGGTTCCCCGTATGATTGCATCCCCAGCTTGAGTTAATGAATGTGGTTAAACTTGAATAAAGTGTGGCCTGCAGTGGCAACCCAGCTCTCTGTCTCACCTATTATTCCGACCTGGGGGGGGGGCAAGGGACTGGATGCTTTCTTCTCTCAAACTAAACTGCACAGAGGCTCTGGAGAGCAGCAGCTCTTGAATAATTGCTACTCCAGTACAGTACTCTGCTCCCTAAGGAAGCTACCTCAGTGTGTCTAATGGCAGGACTGGCTCTGCTCATAAGTAAAACAGAGACAGGAATAAGTCAAGACAAAAGAGGAATCCTGAACTCTGCCCATTTCTCTGAGTTGTTTCTTTCTCTGAAATTCCTTCTGAAGGGAATTTCTTTTCTATCACATCAAATAAGCATCCATCAGAGTTTTCATGTTCCATCATATGCCCCAGCAGCAGCACAGCACTAAGGCCCCCTGGAGTGTCCACAGCCTCTCCTGCATATTTCTGCAATGTTTTGTTGCTGATATATTTGGTTCAGCTGCATCTGATTTAAAATGACCTGTTTCAACACACAGGAGCATGGTTTTACCACTGCCATCCCAGTCCAGTAGGTTTCCACTAGAGATAGGGATGAATAAAAAGAGGATCATGATCAATGAATATAGAGACGCTGACAAATACAAAGGGAATACTATTTCACTTTTTATCTGTGCCTTTTTTTAGATACAGCCCATAGATAATTACCCCCACCAGCCTACTCATCCCACCTCGGCCCCATTCCCACTGTCCCATCGCCTTATGGCCTAAAGCAAAGCAGGCTGCCATCTTTGCAAAGCTGGCAGCAGCACTGGCAGCCAACGAGGCTGCTGAGGTGGCAAGGGATGCCAAGGCAAGGCAGGAGCAGGCAGTGGGAATGTGTCAGGGGTAGAGGGAGCAGCTTTTGAGGGGGGATCAGTTGTTTTTGTTGTGTATGTATTTTAAAGACAGACATGTCCTACAAACCAATTCATGGTTCATCACCTTTGATGAAATGGCAGTTTGTCAACATTTCTAATTTCCACACCCAAACCATGGTTCTCTTAGTCTGTCAGTGTCTACGGACACTTTATGAGGCTCTCATACAGCATATTTAGTATCTTGGGTGGAGCAGTGAGGGTCTGATACCCACCTTGCACCTGGATATTGAGTTTCCATTCAGCTCAGGCCTAAGCAAGGTTTGCTCCCTTACAGCAAGATGGGGAAGGCAAGCAAATCTCCTAAAAACAGGGGGCAGGGATCGAAGAAAGAGAGACTTCCTTAAGAGCCTCCACAGTTCAGATGGGGATAGTCTGTGGGCCGGGCTAGACTCGGGGGCTGTACGTTCCCCTCTGCTGTCCTCAATATTGGTTCTCCAATGTGTGTACAATCACAGGGCAACATTTCCTGTACCTTTTCACAGCCTGAACACAGGATGGGTGGATAAGGACAAACGGTAGCCAGCAACTACATCCCTATGTCACTGGCATTCATTGGATGGATATCCTTCATCCTTTCAAGCTTCTGTTTTGAGTGGAATAGAAACTCTTGAGCAGCCTCTCAGGAAAATCCCATTATATTCCCCTTTTCCTTCATGTATTGCTATTGAAACCAACAAGTATGTGACTCCTAATCTCCCTGATTTGCATCCAAATAGATGGATAGTACATCTTCTGAGAAGCATTATTTCCAACGTGGCTACTGCCAAGCTTGTGCCCTGGATTAGTTGGACCCCGGGCCTGGCTTGGCGAGCCTGTTCCTACTTTTGTAACGGAATGTCCTCCTCTTTATCCCAACCGTTCAGTTGGATACCTAGGTTTCCTTTTTGGCTCTACAATGACATCAGCCTGCATAATGTAGCCAAACACAATAAGTCAGTGTAAACTGAAGGAAACCACCCAGCCATTTAATTGTTCATCTGGTTCAGGAGGCGCAGGGGGAGTGGGGGAAGCCCACCCATGTACATTGGGAGGGAGCAGGGAGGACTGCAGATAGTAATCCGATGCAGAAAACAAACCAAAACAAATTAAAAGTGTTTCCCTGAATGAATTAACTCACCCTTCTGGGTTATTTTAGCAGAGGCACCTCCACCACCATTAAAGATAGCATCATCCTCTCCTCTTTGTGCTTTTCCGAAATTTAGGAAATGCCTGGTTTTCATTATAAATCTCAGAATCTTCTAGAGACCATGCTGCCTGGGAGATCCTGGGAGCTGAAGTCCCAGAAAGTAACTCTTCCAGGTACTAGAGAGAATGCAGCTCTATCCCTGAACCAAGAGTGAATGACAAGACAGAAAAGTGTGGAGCACTTAAATAGTGGTAGATGTCAAAACTTCAATGACATTGTTTTCTTTATCTTTGCATGGGTGATGGGACCCTTTGAGCCACAGCTTAAACTTCCTCTCAAGATTACTATATGGATAAAAGAGGAGAGAAGGTAAGTCAAGCATACTGCCTATATAAAAACAAAATTAAACCTGAGAAAATAAAATATAGAGCTACCACAAAAATGCTTCAAGGTAACACTCTCCGTAGGAAGTATAAATAATTTATCTTCCTTGCTGGAACAGGCCACAGCCCATCCAGTCCAGCATTCTGTCTCACACAGTAGCTCACCATTTGCTTCAGGGTATTCCCAACCAGATGTCTTCACCTGCTTACGATTCCCTGCAAATAGCATTGAGAGATATCCTGCCTCTCTCTCCAATTCAGAGGTTGTCCTTAGGCATCCATACTGATAGCCATTGATACCCTTGTTTTCCATGAACTTGTCCAATCCTTTCTTAAAGCTGTCACTTCTTTTGGCAGGGAGTTCCAGAGACCAGTGATCCTCTGGGTGAAAAAGTGCTTTATCTTATTTGTTTGAGATCTAGCGCCCAAAAGTTTCACGGTGTGCCCCCTAGTTCTAGTGTTGTGCGATAGGGAAAACAATTTTTCCTTATCTACTTTGTCCACACTATGTATGATTTTATAAACTTCAATCAGGTCACTTAGGCGCTGTCATTCAAGAGTGAAGAGGCCTAGCCATTGCAGCTTCAGATGGTAAGGAAGGTGTTCCAGTCCCCAAATCATTCTGGTTGCCCTCCTCTGCACTTTTTCCATTTCCATAATATCCTTCTGGAGGCATGGTGACCTGAACTGTACACAACACTCCAGATGGGGCTCACCATAGATTTATAAAGAGGCAAAATGACACTTGTTGACTTATTTTCTATACCCTTCCTAATGATCCCTAGTGTTGAGTTTGCTTTTTTCACTGGGTTGACACATTCATTGAGCTGTCCTCCAGGACACCAGGACACCAAAGTCTTGCAAGATACAAAGGCCCCAAGCAATACCAGAAGATAGCAATGGTACGTAAACAACTTCGGATTATTTTATCCCTAGGAAAGCCTGGTAAAAGTTACGATAAATTGGAATTGATTTAATAGCACGCCGTTATATTACTTTAATTAAGTAAAGTTGTCAATACATCTCTCTGTCCCATTACCAAGCAGCTTGGCCTGGAGAATGCTTTCTTTCTCCTCCTGATGAAGCCATTTAATTGATTAACTGTTAGTTCTCCACAAGACTTCTTGTGTTTGCTGCAAGAGACCCCACAACCTGGATTTCAAAGCCCATGAAAACACAATGCTGTGATATTTCAGTCTGTGCTCTTACGCTGCCACCCAGTGGTGCAGTGACACAATCTCTATTTCCAAAAGAACTGAGCCTGATGCTATTCCATCTCAGCATGCTGGTGAAAGAAAACTAAAATAAAAAACAGAATATGGCCACACTTTAAAGACTGAAGGTATTACTTCATGTTGTGCTTTCATGCAAATGTCTGAACGAAGAGATTTAAATCCATGGATGCTCAAACTGAGATCTATCTGTTTATCTTTACAGTGCTGCAGTATTTTGCCTTTCTTTTCAGTTCTTTTTTCAACAACAGTCTTCACTTCATTAGTTTTCAGAGGAGTAGCTGTCTAGGCATGTGTAACAAAAGAAAACAATGTTTTAAGGAAAAACTATCAAGATTTATTTTAGGATATAATTTTGTGGATGACAGTGTCTGGTGAAATAGAAGTGAAAAATTCACAGAAATTCTTTAAAAAGTAACTCCTTCCCATAAATAAATGAAATATCTATTGTTAATACATATTTTAAAAAATCTGAGTGATACAAGTTTTTGGCCTTTAATAAAAAACATACTTTTTTCCTGTCCATTTCAGGAGGAGGAGGAGGAGGAGACCACCATGTGATCGCCCTCCTTTACCACCATGCAGTGAACCACTTATACAGGAAAAGAGCAGTTATCTCAAATTACAAGTACAATGTAATTCAATGATACTGTTGTGATTTAAGGAAAATGGATTAGAAGTAATTAGCTCTCCAGAACTGATGAACGTTTTGATCACACTATGTAACTTGGGAGACAAGCAAATGAACATATTATGCTTGACATTATTATGTCTGTCACAAAAACATGTGTGATACTCCAGATGATGTCAGAATGCAATTCTCATGACTGCTGGATAGGTTTCACAGGAGTTACAGTCCAGCAACATCTGGAGGATCAAACATGCCACACTATCTATTGTGCCTGATATTTGTCGTCAGCAGACATAACCACCTGCTGTTCCAAAGAATCTCCATCTCTGGTTTTTCATCAGAGCAGAGCCCAAGTATATTCAACCTGTCAGATATTTTAGACTACAGTTCTTACAATCTCTTGGTATGGGAAAGCTGGCTGTTGCTTCTGGAAGTGGAGTCCAAACTATGTGGAGGCTCAAAATTTGCAAACCTCTTCTACAAAGACAGTAGCCAAGGGTCAATACGAAATTGTTGCCTGTAGGTTGCTCTAATAGGGTGCCAATGATGACTGCAGAAATATCTGTGGCTGGGAAAAAGGAACTTTTATCAACTGTAGTCCCTGTTAAGAATGTTCATGGGATACCAAGGACATTTCATGCAGGGGATAAAAAACCTAGCACCAAATCAAAGATGTGTTTCTGTATTTAGCTTCCACGAGACCAGGAGGCACAAGGAGACTAGCAGGGGGGGAAAGGAAATGTGAACAGGAATAAGACATTATTCAACTGATCTTCTTGGTATCTCTGTTCCTGACATCATTTTTACAGTTCTAATGATAAGCCAAGGTGTTTTTCATGCTTCTATAATAATTATTCCTCTCCTTAAGCTCAGAGGGCTACCAGTCTACAAAATGATAAAAGCAATAAATTATTGAACACAGCTATAGAACAATGCATCGTGTTAAAAATAATACACCAGAAATCTTGCCGAGGACATCTTCTAAACAAATATTGAGGATTAACTATTATCTCACCCCTCAGTCACAAGGAATAATTATGGTATACCTGTGAGCATATCCAGCCCTATCATTAGGGAGAGTAAAGCAAATGCCACAGGACAAATATTCCAGTGTATTATGAAAGGTGGCAAATGGTTATTCTTATTGTGCACTTACTGCTGGGCAGAAGGAGAGTGATTTGTGGGTTTCCATCTTATGTGCCAAAACACCCCTTCACTTTAGCCAATACAGTAGGACCCCGGTATCCACTGGGGGTTGGTTCCAGGCCTTCCCATGGATAATGAAAACTGTGGATAAGAAAGAACACCTGCCCACCCACCCACAAACTGCTGTTTCCTGACAGTAGCTTGCTGTATGACTGCTTTTTTGGGACAGTAGCTTGCTTTATGGCTGCTGTTTGTGACAGTAGCTTGCTTTGGATAGGCTATTTGTGACAATAGCTTGCTTTATAGATGCTGTTTGTGACAATAGCTTGCTTTGTGGCTGCTGAATGATTTAATTTTTCCCCTGCCATCCATGGATAACTGAATCAGTGTGTACGGAGGTCCTACTGCATATATGATAGATCATGAAACTGGTTATACCTGGCCTTATTCCAGGAGACATGTTGGGGAATCAATTTCCCAACTTCTGGCTCCACAGCTAAATACTTCAACCAGTGAACTACCCAACCAGCTATTTGATTAATAGTTGTGCAATATTTTGCATTCAGAATGAATACTTACTGAAGATTTTGCACCAGCAGTCAACTTTTCACTGTTTCTGACAGCAAAAATACTATAACAGAATTAACAAGATCCAGTGTTTGTATAACACTATGTTACTACTAAAATACAATAGGAGACTCTATTTAACCTTGTACAACCTACAGCATTCTACATTTAACAGTATTTTAAACCTTAAGAAGACTGTAGCAATAATTGTGATTGTTTTTCAGTAACTTGCAATAGAAATGCTTATTTTTAATTGTTAAAATTGCTGATAAGTGCATTTGTGTTTCAAACTGCAGTTTCATTTCAAATTTCACGCTGTTTTCAACATCAAAATCCAAATTACAAAATGTAAAAGCTTGCTGAATTTCGGTATTGTTGCAAAACTTTGTTTCACTCCTCTAAAATAGGTAGGCAACTCTCACATAGCAATCACATTTCAGTGCCATCCCAGGAGATCCAACCATTCCAGGTTCTGTTAGTACAGAACTATAAGAGGAAAGTTTGTGGATTAGAGAATGGATGCCTTGTATCACAGGAGAATCATACTTCCAGCAACCTGTTGAGGGGGTGGGGTGGGGGACAAAACAGTACATTGTTGAACCTGAGGGGGAAATTCGCTTGAGCTGCTGCTGCCACCACGAAAAGGAACCAGAAGCCAGCCGGCAAGCCCTCTCCCCCTCCCACACCTTTCCCTTACTGCGCTCTTAAGGGTTATGTGTGTGAGAAGGGGGGAGAGGGAGGAAGAGAGGGGCAGTGAAGAAGCTGTGCTGGAGAGCTCTGGAGGGACTGTCTTCCAGGATTTACAAGCACACGCAAGCACTCACACACACCCTGTTGCACACTTAGCCCTCCCGCTTGCTCCTCCAGGTGCCTCCGATCCCAGGAGGACTGGCTGTTTTGTCTGTGTAACAGTGACCTTGCATGGCTCCCACCCCCAATCTCCAAATAAAAATTCGTGATACACTGAAACTACAAAGTATGAACTGCAATGGGGTGGGTGATTACTGTATAGAGTCTACACAGGTTTAAAAATTAATTATATTTTTCTGTTATAGAACAAATGGAAATCCAAAGGATGCCAAATTTAGACCTATGCTACCCAACTTTTAAATATCTTGGAATTTGGATAACAAAAAAATAAAAATCAATTAATTTATAGAAATTTTAAAACTTGTTCACATTTGTTAAGAAAAAATTAAGAATGGGAAAAAATTAAATGTATCTCTGTTAGGGAGAATTGCAGTAGTGAAAGCATATATTTTACCTAAATTCCTGTTCTTATTTCAAAATATACCTTTGCAAACTGACATAAAGAAAAGGAGTTCAGTACAGAAACTTCTAGAAAAAAGTCTTTATCGCAGGTAAAGGAAAAAGATTAAGATTTGTTAACAGTATTATGTATAGTGAAAGTGCAAAAGGAAGTTTGGCTATACCACAATTACTGAAATATTATGAAGCTGCTGATATCACTCAAATGTCCAAATTTATACAGATGAAGAATGTACCTGATTGGGTTAAGGTGGAAGGTGGGGGAGAGGAAAGTATAATGGATGAATACACATTTACAACAACAACTGAAGAAGAGTGACCAAACCCAGAATTTATATTATTTGAAACATTAAGAATATCAAAGAAGCATATAGGAATTTCAGTCCCTCCTATATCACCCCTCTGTCCCATTTTGGAACACCCTAATTTTAAATCTCAAGAAAAAATTGAACAATTTAGGCACTGAACTGAGATTGGACTGTGTAGAATTAAAGATTTATTTGAATCAGGGAAGCCAATAACGGTCAATTAAAGCAGAGAACAAGAGGAATTAATTGGCGACAATTAAAACAGATAAGAAATTTTGCAGTGAAATTATACTAAACTCAAAGCCCCATTAGACTTTTAACAGAGTTTGAACAATGCTGTGTAGAAAAAGATAAGAATATAAACAAGGGGTTAACTTCAATAATATATAAATGTATTATAGACAAAGAATTTACCAGAGGTTTGGGGTCTAAAATTGTCTGGTAAACAAATTTAAATAGTACTATAGCAAATGAATTATGGGCAAGGATTTGGACAGGTTGTGTTGCATCGTTACATTCGTGATCGACTCTTCATGACCCCATGTCCATGGAGTTTTCTTGGCAGGAATACTGGAGTGGTTTGCCAGTTCCTACTCCAGGTGTCTACAGCACCTGGTATTCTCTGGTGGTCTCCCATCTAACTACTAACCAGGGCCGACCCTGCTTAGCTTCCAAAATCAGGCGAGATTGGATGTGCTTAGGGCATCTGGCATCCTTATAAATCAACTTCAGCAAGGGTTAAGGAAACAGTTTTAAAGACATTACACAGATGGTATTTCTTCCCCACAAAAATTGCATAAAATTAACAGAAGGATCTCAGATGCATGTTGGCGTAATTGCAGGTGTAAAGGTTCTTTTAGACCATATGTGGTTGGCGTGCTCCAATATAGAAACATTTTGGAATAAAGCTATTAACTGGATAGAGAAACTAACTAAACAGAAAATAGTTCCAAATGAAATGTTATTCTCATTATTCACTCGGGGAAATGAAAAACTAGTTAATAAAGAATTAACAGCAATTCTCATGGGCGTGGCTAGAATGGAAATTACTCAGGATTGGAAATATGTCCAGGATCTCTCACTCACAAAATTTGTAAAGCAAATACAGTATGGGAAGTAGCAGTTATAGAAAAACTGACTAGTGGGTTTAAACTATACAGGGGAGAGATAAAACATGATAAAAATATGGCAATCTCTACTGACCTCAGATCTTATAAAACAAAACTAAATTGGATAATTCAGAATATGGATTGGACTGTTGGATACTTTAGGAATGTTTAATTTGTTGTGTTATTCTGTATTATATGTATGATAAGCTATATTGGGTGGTATTATCTCAAGCGGATTGCCAATAAAACTATTTGAAAATTAAAAAAAAAAACAGGAATCATATGCCCCCAGGAGCCCCTGGCACATTTGAAGGAGGGGCACAGACGGTAAACAGTTCTTCACACACCATCTTATAAGGTTCAGTAAGCAACTTATGCAATCCTGATGCAACTTATATTTCATAATATATCTATGGTTGTGTTCCAAAAATATTGAGAATGGCTGCTCTAGTAGGACAAATCATGGGGATATATCACCACACACACACACACACACACACACACACACACACACACACACACACACACACACACACACACACACACACACACAATATCAGCCAATCTTCATGGACTTATGCTGCATCAAGCAATGTAAGTGCTCATTTAGGGCTCCATTGAGTATAAGGGATATAAATTATCCCAAGCATTCTATATTTGTCCATTTCCTCTTAATGCTGGCTTTAAGAGATCCTTTATCAAATATAAGGAGCGAGATAACGGTATTGGGGTTTGATACAATGCCAGTTTGTGCACATTAGAAACTTATTTTATTTTTAGACCCTCTTTTGCTTTGTATATTTGGTCTTATATTGCATACCCAAACTCAAAACATTGGTAGGATAAGAAGTTATAATAATCCAACACAAAACAAATTCTGAACAGTGACCTTAACACTCCTCTGCTTCTACAAACTGAGCAGCTGCGAAGGTGTGATGTTGTCTCATACAGTTGTATGTTCTCCCTGTGGTTCCCAACCTTGGGTCCCTTGATGTTTTGGGACTAACTCCCATAAGCCTTCACCACTAACTGTGCTGGCTTGGATTTCTAAGAAGTCTAAATACATCTGGAGACACAAGGCTGGGATTCTACTGCCAGATATGATTCAAATGCAACTCCTCTTACCCTAGCCATCTTAACCAAAGGTAAAGAGCTGAAGAAGCCACATTTTAAAAAGACGAAGTTCTTAGCCCTTCTCTTGATTTACTATTTCCATCAACACCACGACAACACAGAATTATTTCTTGAAATCATTTGGAAGATTTCTGCCTCCTTCAACCTAAAGGGTCTCAAAACAACTAATAAAATGCTTTAGAATAAAATAAAAAGGAGGGTCCATTGCTCAATGTTGGCATGTGCTCTCTGGATGCAGAAGATCCCCGGTCCAAAAATCTAATATTCTCAGTTAAAGGAATCAGGTTCCTGGTAGTGAGAAACTCTGCTGTTGGAAGAGTCACAACCAGACAGAATAGAGAAAGGTATTACTCTTAATGGTTAATATCATTGGTGTTTCAAGCATCTTTCACAATACCTGTCATTTCCCATACTGGTTTTGGTGGAGAGAGACCAAATGTACCTCTTTGATGCAGTGTTTAAACTTTGCTGTCTTTTTGTGGAATCTGTTAGCCTCGTGGCACAGTGGTTAAATGCCTGTACTGCAGGTAAAACTGTGCTCATGACCTGGGGTTCAATCCCAGGTAGCAGGCTCATGGTTGACGCAGCCTTCCATCCTTCTGAGGTCGGTAAAATGAGTATCCTGTTTGCTGGGGGGGGGCAATGTGTAGCCTGCATGCTGTTATTAAAACTGTAAACCACCCAGAGACTACTTGAAGTGGTATGGGGCAGTATATAAGCATAACACTTTGCTTTGCTTTTCCTTTGCTTATTGATGAACACAGCTGGCTCTCTGTTCTACAACAATCATCTGTTCTCACAGCTGGCCAGGTTTTCAAGGCTCCAGGAAAGGGCAAGGAAGCCCTGCAGCCTCCTAGACCTGGTTGAACTCATTCACACCAGTTCCACACAACATGTCCAGTGAACACACACACTGCACAAGCAGAACACACTGATAAGATATGTCCAAATTAATGGTTCATCAACCTACACAATTCCTGATTTACCATCCTGTTCTTTGAAATGTGAGTAACCTTTCAGCCAGGTAGAAGTATGTTTTATATATTTTTAAAGTTTGTGTTGTTGTTGTTGTTGTTGTTGTTGTTGTTATTATTATTATTATTATTCAATCATCATAACATTTCACATTTCTCTGTTAATTTCTACAAACAATTCCAGTTGTCATTCACCATATTGTCTGGGAGTACTTTGTATTAATTGCATCATGTCTCAAGACCACCAAACACATTATTTCTTCTCTCAAACCATTCATAAAATCTATTCCATGTTGTTTTATCATTGTTTTATCATTGAATATGTTGCGAGATGCCCAGAGTTGTCTTAGGCTAGATGGTGGCATATAAATCACATAATAAAAGGAAATGAAATAAAGTTTGTCACTGTTATTTCACTCTTGAGTAAACTTTTCAAAAGCAAAAAGAAAGCATGATGCTTACATACTGCTTAAAGCACTCTCTGGGTGGTTTACAAGTAATTATGCAGGCTACACGAGTCCTTCACAGCAAGCTGGGTACACATTTTGCCAACCTCGGAAGGATGGAAGGCTGAGGGAACCTTGAACCTGCTACCTGGAACTGAACCCCAGGTCGTGAGCACAGTTATGGCTGCAATACAGCAGTGGAACTATTGAGTTCAGGCTAATCCCAAACTTTTCTTGTATCAGAATAACTTAGCCAAAAACATCTGATACAAGCAGAGATCCAAATCACCATTCATTTATCCAGCTGGATAAAGGAAGGGGGTGCGACCTTTCTCCCTGCAGCAGAAGGAAAAATACTAAAAAAGGCAGGGTACACATGTAAGTACAGAAAGAATGAGATGCCCCTCCCCAATCAACAACATTATTTAGGCAAGCTGCAACTCTTTGTTAGAGACAGCCTATCCCATTCTCCTTGCCCCCCCCCCATGAACTTGAACATATAACACGGGCTCTTCTACTTTCTTTTGCCAAGGCACACATTCCAGTAAAGTTGAAACCGTTTCAGATAGCTTACAAAACACAATAAAGTACAGACACAAGGCATACAGAGGAATCAACATGGCATCACTTTGGTTCACTTGAATCTGTTAGTTTTTATTAATTCCTGGTCTCAAAAGAACCACTGCGCCACCACCTCACCCCATACCACCAACATACAGCAAATGAGACACAGGATGCAACGCCGCACGGAAGTTCTACGCCAGTGTGACACGTGTTGTGTTATGTGGGACTTCGAAAGTGTGCAGGAACCCCCCATCTCCGTCTGTCCTGAGCCGGCGACCGGGCTTAGCAGTTATGTGATGGCACACCACCATCCGCGGGTCTGCGCACAAACCTCGCTTTCTGCAGTACAAAATCGACTCCAAGCAAGCAGCCCTCCCTTCCGCACTGAGGGAGAGGGAGGGGGGGCTTCTTTCCCCATCTCTGTTCACGCACCCTTCCCTTGGCCCCGTCCTCAAAGGGCAGCCGCGCATCAAGGCGAGAAGGCGATCCAAAGCGGACCCCCACCCCCGGGCAAGCAGGTGGCTCCGAAGCGCTTTCTCCTCCTCCGGGAGGAGGGGGCTGGGCCCTTAACTGACAGCCAGAACAGCCAATCCCACTGGGCGACATGCTCTCCCCTGGGCCAGCAAAACGAGAGAGAGAAGCCTCTCTTCCCGGTTCCTTCTCGAGCGCAGCTCCGCCCTGCCCGCGCTTCTCCTCCTGACCCGGAGGGTCGCCGTGCCGGGAGCCGTCGCCTTTAAGAGGCGGCTGCGAGCTGTGTACATCCCGCGCCGGAAGCAGGAGGGCACGTCAATTCCTAGGAAGGACCCCGGTTCCTGGCCAGGAAAAAGAGAGGGATTGGCGGCTCCTGCTTAGTACACCCTTTTTTTATTTTCCAACCGCAGGAACCGCCGGAGTTGCGCGCGGCTTCCCGGCCATGGAGGAGGAGGCGATCTCCACCCGCTTTAAAGGCAGTAAGTAGGAGACCTGTGCCGGTGCATGTGGCCAGAATCTGCAAGAGACCTCCCTTTGGAAACGGGGGGTTGGAATCCCAATTTTGGAGCGGCCGTGATCTATTTCACAGCATCCCAACCCACCCTCTTCCCTGTGTTTGTTTTGTTTTGGGAAGCAAATAGAACTCGTCCCGCTTCCCTAATAGGAAGGAATAGGCAGGCTTCCCACGTTAAACTGCATGAGATCTATTTTAAGTCCCCCGATGTCCAGCCTGTTCCTTGTTGCCTTCCCGCCCCTCACGTAACGCATTGCATTTCGCTCGGTGAAGCTCCCTTTCCCTGGAGGGGTTTGTTGGAAATGGGTTGATGGTGAGTGTGAGAACCTCCTTGGGTTTGATGCTGTGGATCACCTATATAGCCACGTTGCCTCTGCTACGTTTTCTTTTAGTTGGCTTTTGGTGATGCAAGTCGCGGCTTCCAGTTGCCCCTCCGATCTTGTTTACTTGGAAGTAGGGCTTATTGTTTTATAAAAGGACTTAGTTCCAAGTAAATGGGCTTAAGAGCGGTAGCTAGGTACAAGGATTATTTTCTTCTCCCAGCTCAGTTCCTGCAGTGCTAAGGAGGGGGGGGGCTCTCCCATTGTTAAGGCAGACAAATCCTTTCTGACATATGGCGACCCTTTGAGTTAATTAGCTCCAGTAGATGATATCATTCACAACCATACAGAGGTCTTCTTTCCCTATTGCCTTCACCTTTTCCAGTGAGCCTTCTTGTCTCCTCTGTCTAAAGTTTGATGGCTCAGTTTGGTCTTTTCAGCTTCAAATTTATTTATTTATTTATTTATTTATTTATTTATTTATTTATTTATTTATATTTTTACCCCTCCTTTCTCCTTGGAAAAGGACCCAAGGCAGCTTACAGTAATGAGGGATAATACACAGTCCAGTACAATTAAGACATGTTCAAGTATTTGAGAAAAAGGAATTGGAGGGCATCTTACTTACAGCATTAATAGACAACATTACATTAAAGCAACATGGTTATCAGTAGTCATAAACACGAAGTCTATGTGAACTCATAGATTCATATAAAATACACATGGTAGTCCACCATGCAGGGAAAGTTAAGATTCAGCCTCGATCTGATATAGAAGCCATTTATAAGTTTCTGCCATTTACTTCTAGCGGTCCATGGTATCTATCCTGCAACCCCATTTTGAATTAATCAGTTTTTAAGCACATGCAATCAGCTTACATGCTGGCAGAAACAAGATACCTAGGCGTCCTGGCTCTGGGCAGCCATTTTCAGGGAGGCCCAGAAAACGGTCGACCAAAACTGGGCCTTCTCCGTGGCTGCCCCTATCTTATGGAATAAACTACCTAGCAAGATACACCTGGCACAGTCCTTGCCTGCCTTTAAGAGAGCACTTAAGACCTTGCTCTTCAAAGAGGCATATGGCAGCCGCTAATGTGTGTTTTGTCTATTCTGTTTACTTTGTTTTTCCTGTCCCTGGGGATTGTCTATACTGTAAGTTGCTCTTGCCGGTTAACCTTTAGTTTTTTTAGTTTGTTTATTTTAATATTTAATACTTTATATTTTACTCCTTCTGGAAGACTGGCAGTAAATAAATAAATAAATAAATAAATAAATCTTCCCATGAGAAAGTGCTGTCCTGTTGCCCTGTCAGGTAGACTTGGATAAGGAGTGGATTTAGACAGAGGTCTTTCCTAGTTCAACCTGGAAATGTGATAGCCTGAATCTAAGGCTTTTTATATGTAAACCAAGGGTCCTGCTGTTGAGGTGGACATCCTTCCTTATATATAGTATTGTGAAGTCACGGAATGGAATGGATACAATTTGACCAATCTGAGATTATGAAAAGTCCATTACAGTTTTTGCATATGTGAGTAATCCTCTGGTCCTTTAGTGACAGGTGGCACTCACACAGGGATTTTCTTGTTTATTAGAAGTGTTGAGAGGATGATTCAGCTTGAGAAATTGAGTACTGACTTAATCAGGTCTCTTTAAAGGGCCAGCTACATGAATTTTTGTGCATTGGTTCCCAGTCCTGAGTAGCTCAGCTATTCTTGGGCTGTAACTCCCAGAAACCCTGGCCAGCACAGCTAATGGTGAAAGCTTCTGAGAGTTGCAGTCCAAGAACACCAGGGTTGCCCAAGATTGGGAACCACTGTTCTAGTGTGTAGTGGGGACTGGGCTTGGTTTTTGTTGTTCTTTTTAAAACAATCCCAGTCTTTTCATTTTCTGTAGTACTGTCCACGTCTCTTAACATTTGCAAAAAAACTTCTGTATCTCTGAAGACCTTCACATCTTTCTGCATTGTCTTGTGGGAAACCCAACTGGTGGCCATCAACAAAACAAGCCTTGAATTGAAGATGAGGGCTTTGTTCTTCTGCTTGGCTGCCTACCTTCCCATGGTCCATCATTTCCTCTTGTCTCATCCTCTCTGGCAAACTATCCCCTGCCTTGCCTCCTTCTAGCCTATTCCTTGCCAAGGTATTCCATTTTGCTAATATCTAAGTGCTGTTAACAGAATTAATTATGTAAATTAAACATTTGTGCACACTTGGGTTTCTTTTTTAAACCTGTGTAGTTTTTGAGCTGCCTTGACATAGGGACTTTGGGCTTCTAGAACAGAAGACCTCTTTGCCTTTTGGACCTATACTTTCTGTGTCTGACCAGGTTATGTGCAACTGGATCGGTAACATGCAGCTGGAAGAGAGCATATCCTGAGAGTAATTTTATGCAGCCATCTGCTTCTGTCTGTTTTCCATTTCTGTGATGGATGAGTGGAAACCCAATGTGCCAGCCAAGCCATGGAAGAAACGCAGCTGGTACCTGGCCTGGAAGTACAAACTGATGAACCAGAGAGCCCTAAGGAGACTGTGTCAGGTAAGGGCAATCCTTTCTTTTCTGTTGATCTGGTTACCAGGGTGATGCTGGATATGATAGCTAGTTGGGATCAGAGGAGATCCTTTATTTCAAATGCTTTTACCATGGAGTCCCCATATTCAAAGGGTTGAAAACATCAGCCATTGAAATGAAAGTGAAGTGAAGATGAAGTCATGATTTATTTGGTAGAAGAACACACCACACAAATAGGTAGATTATGCCTCAGGATTAGCAAAGTTACATTTTGGACTACAGCACCCAGAATCCCTGGTCAGCATGCCAGGCTCTTTGGTATGGAATCCACCAATTTTATTTTGCAATTCTTATGGTAGTCTGCAGATAATGTGGTTTATTTGCAGAATGAAGTCTTCTCACAAGGGGCTTAAGCCTCTGAAAATGTGAGGTCAGTATGGGCTTGCCAAGTATGGGCTTGCAGAGTAACATGGGATTTTTTAAAATCTCAAACAAGTGAATTTACTGTTGTGAAATGGTGCCGTTAATAAGTGTCCTTGATCTTTTGTTCAAGCCAATTATGTGCATTTTGGAAGAAATGTTTTATAACATTAATCACTTCTCACTGGTGGCTTGTCATAATCACACAAGGTTTTACTTACTTCATCTCAGTTGTTTGTGTATTTTGGAAACAGTGACTGGAAATGAATGGTGCAGTTCTGTCCATTTGCTTTTGAAAGCAAAACTTGTTGCGTTCCATGAAGGTCAGTAACTGCAGGAGTGGAATCTCAGGGATTGAACCAAGGCTGCCCGGAATTGCAAATAAAATGGGATTTCAGACCATGTTTCCCGGTTCCAAACTCAGCGGTCCCATAGGTAGCTGTGATCCCAAATGTTTTAAATGGGGTAACTAAAGAGCACAATCTCCTGTGTGAGTGCATGACAAAAGTTCTTTATACGTGGCCTGGAGCCAGGCCAGACTCTCCTTTTAGTCCAGTGCTGTTTGTCTTCATTGAGGCTGATTCTCCTGTCCCTGACAGAAGCCTTTCCCACCACAGATTGGCCGTTCCTTTCACTTCATCTGCTATAGTTAGAACCAAGGACATTCAGCATACAGAGTGTATGCTCTAGCATTAGGCTGTGGCTCTTTTAAGCAAGAGAACCCCAATACAACCTGCAATTCCAAGTGTCTTTTAGAAGAACTCCTGTAAACCCGCCCCCTCAACAACTGCATCGATTTGTAGTAGTGAATCATAGAACATAACATTTCTTTTCTTTTGCCCATGGCATAGAATGGATTTCATTAAAGAACTGGAGCAAGGACACTGTAGCCGCTAGAAGCAGATTCACATGCTGGCTTGTTGCTCTTTGCAATGCTTCTATTTAATTATTTTTCCCCATATATTTTTAGATGCACTAATTGGTGCTCTTTCCCCTGTAGCATGGCTCAAAGATGGGATCTTTTTATATGATAGAAGGTTGCTGCCGAAATGCAGACAAATAGAAGTCTTTGAAGATTTGCAAAGCAAGATTGCAGTTTTTCTGCCCAGTTCACTTTCTTAAAGGTTGGGATGCAGATTCTAAAATGAGAAGTTTTGGATGGAGTAACAAAAAGAATCAGATAATCTCTAGAGTAATGCTGGGACTGGTAGGGCTTTGTATTGAAAATGGAAAAGGACAGGAAGCTAGTGATGCTGTAATTGTTAAAGTGCTGGACAGGCATGCATAAAGTCCCAGCTGATGTATTCAGGGAGCCATGAAACTTCCTGTGGGTGACCTTGGCCCAGCTACCCTCTCTCAATCAAGCCTAACATATAGGGTTGTTGTAAGGGTATAATAAGAAGGAGGGAAGGCATGGGAACAACATTAGGTTCATTGACAAAGGTTAGGAGATAAATGTGATTAATAAATATAATATTGCTCTTTGGGCAGAACAGGAGTAAGCACCAGGTCTGCATGCTGCCTGAGCTTATTATGGGACAAGATGTCCACTTGATTCATGATGCTTGTTTATCTGTCAGTTAATTAGTTGAGTGAATGATCTGTCCTTTACCTTATTATCCCACACTGCCATTAGTTGGTGCATCTTTAACACACCTGTCCATTCAAAGACAGAAGTCCACTTGTTGCTCCCTATTAGACTCATTGACCCAATGCAACTAATTGTTACCATTGAATTAGTGGGTCTATTCTAGTTGGGACTAAACTTAGCGTTGGGCCAGTGTTTGCAGACCTGCTAAGTAAACCTATGCTAAGGAAAGAAAAGAAAAAACAGATTATCTCTGAAAGTGAAATGCAGTTCTAGCCCTTTCAGGATCATATGAACATATCTCTGCAACTGTTGTGATTATTTTGATCACAGAATCTGGTAAATACTCCAGAAACCCTTCACCTAGCCTTGATGTAATTCTGGATGGATTTCAAGCTTTTTAGCATCTCCACATGCCAACCACTTGAATTCTTCTTGTGTGTCAAAAGAGAACCTTAATTGAGTGATGAGTTTATTAGGGAAAGTACCCTCTTCTTGAATACCACATATGTCTTTCTAACCAAATCCCTTAAATTCCTGCCATAAATGTATGTCCCCTTGCATGCTTTTCTTATGACTAAAATAGTAGTAGTAGTAGTAGTAGTAGTAGTAGTAGTAGTAGTAGTAGTAGTAGATGATGATGATAATAATAATAATAATAATAATAATAATAATAATAATAATAATAATAATAATAATAATAATAATAATAATAATAATAATAATGTTATAGGAAAGCATGGAATGAACAATGGTATTCTAAAAGAAACCACAGACTCATCAGTTCAGTTTTGTTTGTGAAGTACATGAGCATCTCAAAGAAGAGGTGTGAATTTAGGGTCTTCAAAACCAGATGTACAAATATAGGATGGGTGAAAAATGGCTTAGAAGGAGTACATTTGAAAAGGATCTAGGGGGCCTTAGTAGGTCACAAACTAAATGTCTGTGGAGTTTCCCAGACATCCAGATGAGGTTATCTGAGAGTTGAGTCATGGCCACTGGAGTTCTTTTCTTGTGGGATCGAAACGTTTTGCTGCTTATCGAAATAGCTTCTTCAGCTTGGATGAGTGGTGAAATGTTTTGCCATGACTCAACTCCCAGATCACAAACTAAACTTAGTCAGCACTGTGATACAGCAGCAATAATTAAAATGCTGTGTTATTGAAGTGTAGTGCCCAAATGAGGGGGAGTGGCAATATCATTCAGAGATGGACCTGAACCTGGTTCGGTGGTTTGTGCTGGTTCGTCCTTTGGACAGACAGGTGTTCAGCTGCTTCTAGCCCTATCTCGTCTTCAGGCAGGCTGTCACTCAAAAACAGTTCCATGGCTTCCCTGAGCCGCCACCTCCATGTGCTGCCAGAGGAAACAGGATTGGGAAGCCTGGAATAATACATGTTTATCCAAAGGACACACAGACAAACTACCAAGCCATCTCTTGAACCATACTGTGTACTGTTCTGGATATTGCAGTTAAAGATAACTGCTCAGAAGCTGTCCAGAGGAAGGCAAGCAGAATAAAGGAGGTTTGCAAAACAAGCTGTCTGAGGAAAGGTTGAGAGAACTTGACATGTTTAGCTTGGAAAAGAGAAGGCTGGCAGGCAATATGGTAGCCATCTTCAAATGTTTGACGGGCACACAAAAATAAGCCCACTCCATGGAAGATGGAGTAGACTTATTTTTTGTGGCTCGGTAGATTCAGAAATAATGGATAAGAGTTAAAAGGAAAGGAGATTCTGACTAAATGTTAGAAACTTTCTAACAGGGAGAGCCTTTGGACAACATAATTGATTACTTCAGAGAGTGGTGGGTTCTCCTTCACTGTAGATTTTTAAGCAGAACTTGGATTGTGCCACCTATCAAGGAAAATTTAACTGTGGGTTTCTGCACAGGTGTGAGCGGGGGTGGACTTGGTTACCTTTGGGATCCCTTTCAGCTCCACAGTTCTGTGATGGATACTAAAAAGAAAAGAATCCATCAGTATCTCTTTAAAAAGAAAACACACACACAGGGGAAAAGAAAAAAAATTAAAAGGAGGAGAGAAGAATGGCAAAAGATTTCAGTATCTTGTCTGGATCCCATGTCTCAGAATAGCAAGTTTAATACAAAGCTGTCAATGTTGTGGGGAAAGCTGACACCTTAATTGAACACAGACAGGGCTCTTGAAGTTCAGGTTCCCATAGAAACCCACATTGCCCGGTATTCTTGCATCATCAGAGGGTTGAGCATTATAGCACCTTGGTATGTGTTATGACAATATAACATCCCCTGCAAAGCACAGATCCATGCTAATGTAATAGAAGTATTGGTGTGGATGCGATTGCTTCAACTAAGATGAATCTGAACTCTAAAAGGCATGTTTTGGCTCTTGGACAATCAGAATGTCAGTACAAACCTTTGCTCATGTGTTGTGAGAGAATTAAATAGTGCTGTAGCCGCCGGGGAACTGCCTCAGTATCTGAAATATGAATTCTGTGGATTCTGGAATGCTTTCCCCACAGACAGCTGAGAAAGTTGTCTTTTTATTTTTATTTTTTTGTTAGAACACAGAGAAGTAGAATCTAGCTGAGAAGCAGACTGCAACTCATTGAAATGTAAACGAAATAAAACATGCTATCTTCAGGGTGTGCAAGGTTGTTGTCTTGCTCTTGTTGCAACAAGTTAATATAATTGCTCTTTTGAAGATACTAGTATTACACACAGTTCTGTTGAATATGTATTCATTTGAACACTTTAAAGGGACTGAGATGATGTCCAGACCGGCATAATATGTCAAGTAATGGAAGCATGTCAATTTTAAGCAATGTCTGTATGTAAAACAGCCAAGGTGCAAGAAATTCTGCATAACTCTGCAACCATTTCTAAGCAAACAGTTTTTCTACCTTTTCATACCCTGTTATTGCTCTCCCACCACCTCCCGGTCCTTCTCTTAGCAAGCAGTATCCCTAGCCCAATTGATTGGAGGCAGTTTTACTATTTGATAGTTTTACTTCACCCCTACTAAGGAGATATATAAGGTTATCAATGGGTGATAGTTATATTAACTGGAATACGACAGGCAGTATGTCTTCATGTGTCTGTCCCTGGGAAGTATATGTGTAGGTGATGTTGTGCCTGGGTTATGCTCATATGTTTTCCAAAGGCATGAGTTTATCTATTGCAGGAACAGAATGCTAAATAGGCGATTGATCCAATCCGGTATGGTTCTTTTGAGATCAGGTGCAAGGAAAATCAGTTGTGAGTCAAGGAAAGATAGGACCTCTGCATTTTGCCCACTTTTCTTCTAATCTTGACAACTCCCACTTTTAATAATGCCATTTCAAGCTTAAGTCTTATGGCCTAAAAATTGCTTTAGGGCACGATGAGCATCCTCAAGTTGGTGGGTATGTATGCCATAAATGAAGGGCTGTATACTCATTGTCAAAGTGCAAAAGTCTTCAGATTATGTATAGAGCTCAAATAAGAATTTGAGTACCCTGTTTGTATTTTTTTTTTTTTGTCCATATGTTGACATGGTGGTGGTGCTGTTGCAGCCCACTTTAAGTCAGGCCACAGCCCAGCAGGGAATCTTAAAGACCCAGAGTCTAGCCCTAGGGCTGCTGACATAACCCCAGGAAGCCCACTTTTGGGGGAGAGCAAGCACATTCCTTCTGAAGACAAGAGATTTTCAATAGTGCAGATAAAGCTTTGTGAGTTCACTTGGGGCTTTGTTTCTAAGGAGTAAAAAAAAGAAGACATAAATATTAGGGATTTCATAAGCTCTATATTGAATGATATTTCACGGACAGGGTACAGTGTTGGGTTGCTGGAAATAACCTTATTTATGTTTATTTTATTTATTTATTTTAGAGTATTTTTTACCCCACCTTATGCAAACATACTGTATTTTTCCATCTACCAGATAACCCCCATGTATAAGACGACCCCCAATTTTCCAGCCCAAAATAAGTTTCTGTACTGTGTGGTTACTTCCGTGTATAAGAGGGCCCTAAATTTTTAGTCTAACAGTTTTAGTAAAAAATATAGTCTTATACATGAAAAAATATAGTAATGACTCCATAGTCTTACCCAGCTACTGATTTGTACAGACCTGAAATCAGCTTGTCATTTATGATGAGCTAAAGTCGCATCATCAGCAGATCGATTTTGTATTGCAAAAGTGTCTGCCGTTAAGTACAGATCCATATAGTACAGTACATCACTGCCCCATCTTGTCCTGGAATGCTCTGTGGTAAGCTGCCTGCTGTAATTGCAGCTATATAAATAGTTCCCTACCCTAATTTAAGAGGTGCCAACTGTGCGGAGGTTCTCAAGGGGTTCTTGAGATTTCAGTACACATTAGCATTTGCTATTGTTACCTGAGGCACTTTAGCATGCCTATCCAGTGCTGAAGACAACATGGGCTGGAGATTATTAGTAGGAACAGCTGCTTTCCCTCTTGTACTGGAGCAAAGAGGTCTGGAATTGTGGAACAAGCGGTTGTTTGGAGGCTTGCTGGCAGAGATATTGGAGTCTCTAAATGTCAAAAACAGGCTTTGTGTTCTGTCTCTTTCAAAGCAAATGTTCCGAATCCTCCTTATGGCTGGCAACTAGACGCTTGTGAATGAGGTCCATTGAAAGAATTTTGTGTCCCTTGACAGTATTGCCATTATCGCATGATGAAAGCCATGCCGTGTTTGTGTCACACAACCCTGACTCAGAAGAACTCATTTCTATCGTCAAATGCATCCAGTTTAGTTCTGACCAATTTTTTCTGGTGGTGGTGGTGGTGGTGGTAGGAATATATAAAAAAACAACATGGATTTCTCAGAATCTCTCATCTATTATGGGCATGAGGAGGTGGGGTCCCAAAAACGTAGCATCTCAGGTTTCCCCAGCAAAGGGAAAGGTACAACAAAACCATATCTGTTTACCCAGCACTGCATCTTGGAATCTGTGTTCTACAGAACATCCATGTTGGAGTAATATGTAATTTTGGGGACTTCTCCCAGCATATTTGTAAACAGAAAGATCTGAACCATCATATATCCAACAGTTTGGGGTATTTTGTTTTGTTTTGCTTTGTATTTTGTTTGTTTTGGTTTGATATGGAGGCTTTTGCCTTACAGATGGGAGCTGTTCTCTTCTTGCTGGTGACTGTCATAGTCAACATAAAGCTGATCTTGGACACTAGAAGAGCAGCCAGTGAAGAGGAAGAGTCTGCTCAAGATTATGGTGAGTGTAATGTCCATTGATGATCGTAAAAAGTCCTTTACATCTGTCAAGAACATATTTCTCAAATGGGTGGCTATGTGGTTCTCTAGATATCAGACTTGACTACATAACCAATGGTGAAGGACCACAGGAGTCCTGCAACAACCAGTGGGTGTGTGCTTTGCCCAGGGATACTGTAAAACAAACTACAGTCCTCTGGAAATTACTGTCCAATGCAGTGCTCTCCAGATGTTTTGAGCTACATTTTACATGTGGACTCAGCTAGGTTGGGAAAGGCTGCCCCAACTAACAATCCCATGCAGCATCTCTAGCTGCAAGCACATTGAACAGAATCTGCTATTCCTGCTGGCTATTCCTGGGTCCCAAGTGGTCGAATTATTTGGAAGTAGAGGGAAAAAATTGCCCTGTGAATTTTAGAGAAAGACTGTGTAAGTGTTCAAGCAAACACTTAATGATACTTTCCAAATCTTCTGAACTGTCAAAGAGACACCCAGGAACCTTCAGTTCAGGGTTAAAATGGGCAAATAAAGGAGTACTGTATTCTTAAATGTTTCTGTGTATGTTAGGAAACTTCTAAGGTGGGAAAGAAACGTTAGGTCTATCAAAG
This sequence comes from Phrynocephalus forsythii, assembly GCA_029282475.1. NCBI lineage: Eukaryota > Metazoa > Chordata > Lepidosauria > Squamata > Agamidae > Phrynocephalus > Phrynocephalus forsythii. Next base: position 60,706,289 of record JAPFRF010000005.1, read on the forward strand.
GGAAGCTAACACACCTCTTCTCACACAGTAGGGATATTTTGATCTGAACTGGTTTTTTTTTACTGTGACCAAAGCTTTAGTTGATATATAAAAATATTTTAAATGAATATGTAAATTATTGATAAGAGCCCTGAATGTAGTATTCTGAACTCAGTGATCAAAACATTCTATGCAATAAACCAAATGAAACTCAATGGTTAAAACTAAGAAGACTGAAAGCCTTCAGGTTCTGTCTTGGATTGTTGAAAACCCCGCAGATGAATGCTCAGTGATGTATCTGATCTAACCTTCCTTTAGAGGGAATCTCATAGTCAAGGGCCTACCACAACATCCTTTGTCCCAGCCAAACAGATCTGTTTTTATTGGCAGTACCTATAGTATATTTCAAAACATGATTGTGATCTACAGGCTTCATATGGGAGGCCTTTTAAAGATGTTTGACGTAGGTGATGTTCTCTCTGTTCCCTTAGATGAAGGCTTGCAGAACCTGGAACTCCCAAGACGACCTATCCATAGTAGGAAGGTTCTGGACATTGAAGTTTATTCCAGCCGCTCCAAGGTCTATGTGGCAGTGGATGGGACAACGGTGAGGGCTTTTGCTACAGCTAGAAAGGAGTTGGAATAAGCAGCCAAACAGTAAATTCTCATATGTTTTGCTTTAAGGCAAAATATTATTTGTACGCTGAGAGGTTGTTTCTGTGTATTCCTATTTGTATTACTTGGATGTTAAGTTGTACAAAATCTAATTTTACTCCCTATGAGTCAAATGGAGTTGACTCATAGATATAAGTGAAACTCACTTTGCTTTTTCACTGTTTGTTGCAGTGGCTCTATTCTAAACTAGGATTGAAAGTGGTTTTAATTAGTTATGTTTTCTGCTTAGTAATTATGCCTAGAATCCCATCCTTAGAATGCTTAGTTTATGATTATGTTTTGTCAGCTTTTTCTATCTTATGGGTGTCTTTAAAACAAAACAAATTATTATCTGATGGTGTCCTTATATCTCTGCTACCAAGTTATTGGTGCCAAAACTTACAATTGGCTGCCTTGTAGATTGGTGCATTCAACAAGGAGGGCAGGGTAAAAACCCAGTTCCTATCGCAATCTTTGCATTTGGTGCCTGCCAAGAGAAGTTGCTATGACGAATCTTCTGCATGTTGGCGGTGCAGGTGGCCCAAAAGATGGAGCTTTAATGCATTGGCTTTCATCATTGCACAGGTTTTGGAAGATGAAGCCCGGGAGCAAGGTAGAGGCATCCATGTGATTGTGTTAAATCAGGCTACGGTAAGTGACTGGGGCTGGAAAGCAACCTATGTATTGACACAAGGAAGGAGTGCATGCTGTGTTCCCTCACCCCCCAAAAAAGATAGACATAGAACAATATATTTGCAGTGGTGAGAAGTAGTAAATGTGGCCCACTAGAAGTTGATAAACATCTGGATGTTGACGTTTCTTTTTAAAGATATATTGGGTTTTCTTTTTGGGTGGTGGTGGTGGGAAGTGTGCTCTTGAGGAAACTAGGGGCTTCCAAAATGTGCCTTAAAGAACACATCTGATGCACCAGGGGGAGACGTCCTCCTGCTATATGGCCATGATCTAATGCCATTGTTCTCTGTGTATATGAATGCTTAATAGGGGCATGTGATGGCAAAGCGGGTTTTTGACACCTATTCTCCACATGAAGATGAAGCCATGGTCCTTTTCCTCAACATGGTAGCCAAAGGACGCATCCTTATCTTCACGATTAAGGTAAGGTGGCAGTTGGAATTGTGGCCTGTCCCTATGAAAAATAGAAAAGATTCTGTGGCCTTTCTTTTTTTTCCTTTTAAGGGAATGTGAATTGTAACACTGCTCTCCGCTTTCCATAATTCAGTGTTCTACTCCTCCATGCCATCCATCTCTTTCTCATCTCTCTCCCCACCACCCCGTTTCCGTAAACTTAGACTAAGGACTCTGTGCCTTCTGTGTATGTCTGCACAAAGTCTGACATGCTTTGATATCTGTAATATGTTCCAAAACTCTGAAATATTATCAAATGTAGCTTTCTGAACTTGCAAATCAAACATAATTTGGCATTTTCAGTGGTGTCTTTGTGTCTTAGTTAGTTGGTTAGTTAGTTAGTTATTGTTATACCACCCATCTTCCCAAAGGAACTCCAGGGTGTGTGTGTTAACAACAATAGTAAATAAAAGCAGATCTCAAGCACACAGTACTACAAATAGCGGAGAAAAGAAAAGAAAAATACCCGGTAAAAAAAAATCTGAATTGGCCTCAAATGGTCTTGTTAATGAAAATAATACCAAAAATAGTATTTCAAAAACTAGAGAAAACATCCTGTCTTGATGGTTGTACTTTTTTCTTGTTCTTTTTCAGGATGAAGGCTCTTTTCACCTTAAAGACACAGCAAAGAGTCTCCTAAAGAGTTTAGGGAGCCAGGTTGCAGCTTCCCTTGGCTGGAGAGACATGTGGGCATTCGTGGGGAAGAAAGGAGGTCAGAATCAGGTTTTGGCACAAATCTCAGGGTGGAGGGAGGGGTCTGGTGGGTCAGAGACTGTCATTTCTGAAAAGGCTGGTTAGACACAGATATATACTTGTTACTTGTATTAGATATTAGATGCTTATTTGTGATACCAAAATTATTTCTGCACACTCAAGGGGAACATGGGGAAACAGACCATGGAGTGTATTCTCGAAGGGTTTCACGGCCAGGATCAGATAGCTGTTGTGAGTTTTTTGGGCTGTTTGGCCATGTTCTGGAGGTTTTTCAGAACACTTCCGAAACAGCCTGAAAAACTCACAACAGCTATCAGACCATGGAGTCCCTGGGTTGCCTAATGACACAGTACATCAAAAGAACACTTTGGTGGCTGGAGCGTTTGTCATCCATGCTGTTGGAAGAAAGTCCTGCCTTTTCACCCCCTTTTCTATGCAGCATTCAGAGGCAGAGGTGCCCCCATTGCCTGTGTCATCTGCTGACACTTCTTCTGCCTCCTAACAGAAGGGTAAAGGTGTCCACAACGAGTCCAGACTTGGTTACTTTGCTGAGCATGATTGATCCTAGGAGGATTCATATCAAGCTAGCAGTGGTTAGACAGGAAACGTGAGTGGTCATCCGCTGTCTATTGCTGTTGATGTATTTTCTTCTCTGCAGGTGAGGTCTATGGTGAAAAACATGCAAAATCCCCAGCACTTTCCTCATGGGGAGAGCCAGTCTTGCTGAAAACTGAAGTTCAGCTGACCTCTGTAGAAGGTAGGCTGTGGCATTTCTGGTTGTGAAGCAAAGTCGCAGAAAGGAAAGGTAGTGTCCTTTTTAGAATTAAGAGATTGGCAAATGAGGAGTATAGTGATGAGTCAGTACCTTAGGACATAATTGCTCACTGAAGAGTGGGGGATAAAAACATTGTTTCAGAGTTTTGTGGTATCCAAGCCGTAAACCTCATGCCATAGACTTGAGATAAGAGAGAAAAACAGCACATCACTCTACATACTTCTATGGCAGTGACGTAATTTGTTTTCACTTCAGTGTTACACGGCAGTACTAGGCCTGTAGTAGGGATATACAGTATTTGAAAGGAGGTTTTGACGGTAGATTTCCTTAGTCATCCATTTCAGTGCCTTGAAACAACTTTTTTTTTTTTTTCTGTCTCACCTTGAGGGAAGGCTAGCAATAGGAGAAAGTAGACCACCTATTGTATTCCATGGGACCTTAGATTGCTGTATTCTTCCATGATGCAAATCTGGCACAAAAAGAGCTGCCTGTTTCAGAACCCCTTGAGCTAATCTTTCCTTTTTTTATTGGCAGATGCAGAATGCCACTGGACAGATACAGAGTTGAACCGACGCCGGAGGCACTTCTGTAGTAAGGTGGAAGGTTATGGAAGTGTGTGCAGCTGTAAGGACCCCACACCTATAGAGTTCAACCCTGACCCAGTGAGTAAACCTCTAGGATAGGCTCCACCCAACCTCTTCCAAAAGTGGGTGCCCCCAAAGTGTTATGATCAACTGAGAAATCAGCTGTAAGCAACCAGAAGCAGGTGTGACCTGTGGCTTAAAAAATATGACGTGAGGCGACAGTTACCAAAAGGTTGCTTCAGAATGTGTGTGTTATGAAAGGGTAGCATATTGCTCGTTTGCTGTTTTGTAACTGGCATTTTCTGTGTCATGTGCCAAAATAAAGATTTATTTATTTATAAGTTTATATACCGCACCGATTTTCGCAAAGGAACTCCTGGCGGTTTACAGACAGGGCAACACAAACCATTAAAACCATCACAATTCAACTCAAAAGCACACAATAAAGAGAGGGGAGAAAAAAATAAGAGTCTGGCAAGAGGCATAACAAATACAAAAACAACAAATCACAAAAGGGCACAAACCAAACATTAGCGATTACCGTAAGCTTCCTGGGACAGCCAAGTCTTCAGTGATTTCTTGAAGGCTGTGTGAAGGATTGAGCCAGGCAATCTCGCAGGGAAGTTTGTTCCATATGGACGGGCCTACCACCGAGAAGGCCCGATTAAGGGTCATAACCACAGCATGGCTGGTTTTAGATACTCTGTGCCTTAATTTAGGTGGGTTGGGAGCAGCATTCATTGTCCTGCTTCAGGCAATGGAATGTCTTGGATCAATCCCATTAGATACTGTAGGATTCTGCATTTTAGGAAAAGACTTCTCTCATATGTAAGCCTGAATTCTGCAGCCCAGACATGGCAGTGTTCTGGTTATCTTGTCATGCTCAGTCCATGTTTTGTCCATCTTCTCTTCTGCCTTAACTTCAGTTTTCAGCAAGATATCTCCTTCCCCTGCTTGCTTACATCCCTAAGCATCAAGTTATTTATTGTTACATTTGTATCTCGGTTTTCCTCTGGCTGGATGACAAAGGGGACCTGATTGCAGAGTCCTGGTCAGGAGTTGGGATTCCCCCCTGTGCCTTATAGGAGAAAAGCCTGCCTCCGTGGTCTAGACTAAGCTCTGTCATTCCACAGCACCCCAGAAGAAGGGAAATGGCAGCCACCTCTGAGAACTTGGTACCTAGAAAACCCTGGAAAGCATGGCCAAAAGTCAGAATTGATTTGACAACACACAATGATGATTGTAACTTCCTCTGCTGACCACAGAGCTATATACATGACTTCCTCACCTCCGCTCCATCCACCCAACAACCCTGTGAATTAGGCCAAGGGAGAAAGTTAACTTGAAGTCACTTGGGGCATTTTATAGGTGAGAGACAAAAGCACTCCAAGAAATAAAATGGGAAGGTTTTGTTTTTTAGAATAGCCTGAGTAAAAATGTTTCATCTCTGACCAGCACTGGGACAAAACCAGGGTGGTGTGTTGTTTAGAGTGTTGGACCTGTCGTGTTTGCTCCCACTGAGTTGTGGAACTGGCAGGTGGGCCTTGGGCCAATCAGATAAAAATAGATAAAATGCACAACAGTGCCTCTTTTCTCCCCTTTGTAAATTTTCTACAAGAAGGAGATTTGCTGGAGAGGAGAGGAGAGGAGGGCAGAAGGTGTTTGGATTGGTGTTTATTCCAGTGGCCTAAGATTCTTGCTTATGGTTGTCCTTCCTCTTCTAGCTCAAAGACAACAAAGTTTTTAATGTGCCTGTTGCTGTCATCGCAGGGAACAGACCCAACTATTTGTACAGGTAAGTGTTGGAATGAGCTTCGCTCAGTTGGCCTGGTAGAAAGCTGTGCCTTCCTGTACTAGATTTCAAGTTCTTGGAGAGCCTTTAATTTAGTTGGGTAAGATGGAAGAACCTTTAATATTTGGATGGCTTCTTCATCGTGTAGTCATAAATGTATTAGGGAGTAGTGTGATGGGAACAGAGCACAGAGCACTTTGCAGGATTATAGTTTTTAGCTGTGGCATCTTGAGAACCCTGGCTTCTGTTTTAATTCATCCCTTTTATTTAAATCAGAGTTTTGACACAGAGCTCCTTGCTCTTAAGAAGAATCACTATAATGATATGTCAAGGTCATCTGTAGCTGAAGTCATTCATAAGTGTTTTTAAAGCATATTTATCAGCTCCAGAGGTTTTGAGAACTGCTTTTAGTTTATATTGGTCAAGATAGTTCTTGCCTACAGTCTGAGAACCCATACTGAAAAAGGGGGGGATGGGAAGGAGGAGAACTTCCTTGATCTGCCTTGGTGCACTCAATAGCAGTGTTGAATTACTGGTTAGACCTGGATGGTCCCACCACTAAGTAGGAGAGCATCTCATGTTGCCAAATGGAGGGGAACCCTTCCCTACCACCCATTCATAGCACTGGCTACCTTTCCAACTGAAAATAATTTCTTTCCTTTCTAAAACTGTGGCCTTGAGTCTGTGAAGGTTCTCAGTCATCCAGGTGAGGTTATCTGGAAGTTGAATCATAGCAACTGGACCTCTTTGCATGAGAGACTGAAACATTTCGCTGCTTATCCAAGCAGCTTCATCAGTCTGGGGAAAGTTTGTAGTGAGGCCTCCAGTTTATAGTTCACCTTGATTTCACATCATCCTGGTCTGAATAGGCTCATTGGGTGGACAGTGGCCTGAGTTAGTTTTGGCTACCCTGTCCTGACATTGATCCACTCACATGATAAATATTAATCCACAAGCCCTTTCATTGGACAGACAACACTACATTTCATGACAAATATAAAAAAATGCTTTGGTTTGATTGATTGATTGTTTGTTTTGTTTCTGACTATGTTGAGTACTTTCAGAAAGTGCTCTCTGTCTAGGATGAGTACTTGTTCCAAAGGATATAGAGAAAGTCTTGAGTTTGGAGTGTGCACTGCTTTCTGTCTTTGTTATTTTCTCTTGTGATTTGAGTCTGTCCAATTCTTCAATTTCAAGTGATTTTTGACTTATTAATGGATCTTCTGGTAGTGTATTCATTGAACAACATTCCATTGTGCTCCATGCCCACATACAACCAGGATGTCATATCAGTGTGTTTCTGAATTATTTCCCACCCACTCTCCGCAAAGGCACACTCTTTAAGGCTGGAGGAAAGATGTCAGAATGTTATTCTCATCATGCCAACTTTCTATGAGAGAAACTGGGAGATATTCAAACATCCCCTCCCCATCTACTTTTCCAGTTAGTGATTCTTGTTTTTTTAAGGACAAGTAGCCATTTCCCTCCTAATTTACAAAATGGTGAAAATATTTAGCAGATAAGATAACTTGTTGCATTTGACACTAAAAATGAAGCAGGATGTTATTAATGCTTATATAGTCAAAATTAGATTAGTGTCCAGTGAGAGGCATCATATCTGTGGGCTTTCTTTCTCTTGTAGAATGCTGCGGTCCCTGCTTTCGGCACAAGGAGTCAACCCTCAAATGATAACCGTCTTCATTGATGGATATTATGAGGTAAAATTGGATTGAACCCTACCTCCTCAATGAGCTTCCATGCTGTTGGTATAACACAAAGTAGAAATATAATACATGTGTCACACATTCAGAAAAGGATTTTGTTCTGAGTGTAAAGACCGATCTTTAAGGAACGAAGTTAGGTGCATGTGCTATGGTGTATCTTAAAGAATCTAAAATAGACTTATCAGCTTACAAAGAGGGTGAGAGGTAAGAAATTAACTATATCTTAAACAGCTACTGGTGCGCCATGCAAAGGCTTGAGATGACTAAGTCGTCAACCTGCTTTTCATTTCACTGAATGCGATGCATGCCTCTGTTGTATTGGTGTGTGGGTGTGGGTGTGTGCGGAAACCAACTTGTAGCAATCCTAATAGGGCTTTCAAGGTAAGAGATATTTAAGGAGAGATTTTACCAGTTCCACTGCCCCAGTGAATTTATGTGGCTGAGTGGAGATTTGAATCCTGTTCTCCAGAATCCAAATCCATCACTCTACCCACTGTACCACACTGTGTTATTTAGGTCTAACCCATACCCGCAGACAGTGGTGGCGAACCTTTGGCACTCCAGATGTTTTGGACCACAGCTCCCACAGTCCTTTGTCACTGGCAACACAGGCTTGGAATTCTGGGAGTTGTGGTCCAAAACATCTGGAGTGCTGAAGGTTTGCCACCACTGTCCACAGATAATATCAAATCTTATATATGGAATAATCTCTGGTTCCCTCTAGTAACCAGTTCTAATCATTACATCATAAAAATATGGATGCCGTCTGGACCCTTTACTGCTGCATGGCTGCGGTTCTGGAATGGACCAGGACTAACAGGCTCAGGCTGAATCCTGAGAAGACAGATGTTCTGTTCTTCGGGGGTGCCCCGTATGGGTACAGTGGCCCTCTACCCAGTCTGGATGGGACTGTCCTCCACCTGGCAGAAAGAGTGAGCAGTCTGGGCATTGTCCTGGATCCAGAGCTGTCCCTGGAGTCCCAGGTGGCTGCCGTGTCCAGGTCTGCCTTTTACCATCTTAGGCTTATCACCCGTAATTTGATGGGGACTCCTTGAGGATGGTTGTGCAGGCGCTGGTCATGTCGAGGATAGATTATTGTAACACTCTCTACATGAGGCTTGACACTTGTTTGGCGACTGCAGCAGGTGCAGAATGTGGCAGCCAGATAGGTGGTTGTTGCAGGCAGATTTGACCGCATCACCCCATTTCTGGCTCACCTGCACTGGTTTTCCATTGCCTCCCAAATAAGTTTCAAGGTGTTTGGTTTTGGTTTACAAACCCCTCCATGGGTTGGGTCCTGAATATCTGGCAGAGCATATCTCCCAAAGGTCAGTGCTGACCTGGCCCACCAGAGCATCTATGGCACTCTTGCTAGGGAGGCCCATAAGATTGTTAAACACATTCGGGTCTTCTCGGTGGCCGGCCCAGCTATCTGGAACAAATTGCCAAGCGAGATTCTCCAGGCTCCATCCCTAGCAGCCTTCCAAAAGGCAATGAAAACTTGGCTTTTTAAGGATCCTTTCAGCAATCGTTAATGTGTGGTTTGTGCTCCCCGTGTTTGATGTTGTCTTGTTATTATTTGGTCTGTGCCTCTTGCTGGGTGATTTTCCACTCTGTATAATGGATTTTTTTTTCTTTTGGCGTGGTCTTTGTAGCTTTAATGTTACCTTTTAATGTTCTAAGATGCCCTTCTAATTCCCTGTTCTTAATCTGAATATGTCTTAAATGTTCTGAGCTGTATATTGTCCCTCATTATTGTAAGCCACCTTGGGTCTTTTTCCAAGGAGAAAAGTGAGGGTAAAAATATTCAAAATAAATAATAATGAAATAAATTTGTCTCTTCTCTTGTTTTTTTGATTTTGATATTTGGTTTATTTATATGTGTTCTATATAAACTGCCCAGAGTCCCCATAGGGAAAATTGGTTGAAATAAATAAATAAATAAATAAATAAATAAATAAATAAATAAATAAATAAATAAATAAATGTAATATTGGCCAGTCACCTGCTTTAAACCACCACCATTTGTTTTACTTCAGTTTGTTTCTCTGTTATCTTTGTGATAATGCTCCTCTGAAGTGCATTGCTAGGAGTTTTCTCTGGGGGCAACTAAAAAAAAAGTGCTGAATCTTAAATGACGTCTTTCTTTTTCAGGAACCAATGGATGTAGTTGAGTTATTTGGCCTGAAAGGAATTCAGCACACGCCCATCAGTATTAAGAATGCCAGAGTCTCACAGGTGAGGGACTCTTTTTCTTTTCCCAATGTATTGTGACAGCCACCATGTTTGGTTTCCAGTTTTCTGAGCTATGGCCCCATTAAAAATGGGAGTTTATGATGGCTACCCTGAAGAACTGTGCTGAAGGGGTGCAACCTCTGGCTCAGACATAAAAGTCTACTTCAAGGAGTCTTGCTGTGTACTGGCAACAGTGGTGTAGATTTGAGACCCCGAGGCCAGAATCCTGTTACCTTGTGCAATGAGGTAATTGCACAAAACCAGTGTTGCCTGTTTTGTAGGCCATTCATCATGTTCTTGGTCATCTAGTTATTCAGTCAATTGATGGTCAGCCAGCAAAAGGGGGAACCATTTGTGAAATTGCCCTTGTACACGCAATATTCCTTTAAACAGGAATTTGGCCGTAAATCTCTAATGATGTACCTCTGGAATAGAGGTAACCTACAGTATTTGCAAGTTACCATTCTGGATGGACCAGACACATGTTGGGACAGAGAAGTACCACTGTTCTGTGAAGCAGTCATTAACTTGACTCTATAGTACGACATGTTCCATTCCTACTGGAAGTTGGTTGTCACCGTGACAGTACTCACTTTGGATGCAGCTGCTCTGTGCGATGCTCTTGCGCTATTAAAAAAAGCCAGATTCTTCAAGCATGGCATTCTTTTTTCATCTTTCACTACTTTTCTTTTGTTGTGAACCACCCAGAGTTCCATCTGGAAGACGGGTGGTATATAAGCTCAAATAATAAATAAATAAATGAATTTTCCCATTTATATTCCCTTAAGTGACCTGCTATGACCATCTGTACTTGTTGTTTCTGGTTAAGTGATGGGCATGTACTGTTTTTCTGCATGCCTTGAATTTTATAGCTGTATGTTTAGCTTGAATGGTGTTCTTTATATTGGTATTCATCTTGATCTAAGAACCTATTAGCATCCTGTCATTAGGTGTTCACTACTAATTCTTGATTCCTGATCTGCTGGGAACAGAAGGGTAACAGATAGTATTTTCTCCCTCTACAGCACTATAAGGCCAGTTTGACTGCAACGTTTAATTTGCATCCGGTATGTAGTCCACCCCCTGTTCGTCTTCTATATGTCTTTGCCCTCTCTGAGTGTAGCCTGTTCATTCCTATTTGGAGAGTTTTTGCTTACATTAGGCAGTTTTGTGGTAGAATATGTTCTGTGAACTGGAAGAAAAATGCCAATTAATAAACTTATGATGGGACCCAAGTTGGTAAAGGCTCTTTTTATTTTGGTTATTTTAGTTATAATTTTATGCCTATTATAATAGTAAAATAATATGCACAAAAACATACTGTTTCTTTTAAAAGCCATTTAGTACCGCACTGAAATGCTGGAAATAATCACAGTTTTATATGGTAATTTTAAAAACCTGCATGGTGTGATCAAGTTAAACAGTTCTGAATTGAAATGCAGCTGTCACTCTTATTACTCCCCCCCCCATTACTGACATGAGAACCAGAGGTGTACGGATTCCCTAGAGGCATTCCCCATAGCTACCTCTGGAATATAGGGAGTTCTAACCTCCAAAGCACAGATCCTGCACCTCTAATCAGACCACTGCCTGTGCCCATTGGTTCTCACTTGCCTCACTCATTTCCCCTCTTGCTCTCCTTCTTGTAGGAAGCCACACTTGCTGTGGTACTGGAAGAAGACTTGGACATCTCCATTGACTTCTTTAGGTATTTGTTGAGTCCACATTCCAAGTCCAGTCTCTCCACTTTGTCTGTCCAACAACGATCCCCTCCATTGAGTCATCCTATCTCTGTTCCGTCTGAGTTCCTGCCACACTACAGTTGTTTATGTAAAATCAGTACCACTGGGAAGTGAAGTACTGCCAGGTTGAGAAGTAACACCACCAATCTTGGTGTGATCCGAAAGCTACTCTTATTATGTCTAGACTAGGATGGTGTCAGCAACATTTCCTCCAACAGATCTTTTCCTCCCTTTAGCTTCTTAAGTCAGTCTGTCCATTTGCTGGAAGAAGATGAAAGCCTGTATTGCATCTCTGCCTGGAATGACCAGGTTAGTCAGTGTGTCTGTCTCTTGCGTTCTTTCTTATTTTGTCCTACTCCAGCAGGCTGCCTGTTGTCCTTCATCACTCTCTTATTTTGTGCTCAGCAGAACTCCCCTTTCTCACCAAGCTTGGGAAAGAGGGTTCCTACAATTCTCAGAGACCCCCCCCCAAACCAGCATAGCCAGTAGTCAGGGTGGGTTGTGGATTCTGAGATTTGTAGTCGAGAAAGGATAGTGCCTGAGCTGTGTGGTGGAGACATGCCTCCTGTTGGGAAAAGGTGCCTTAAAGGCTTCTCTTTGGGACCATCAGGGTTATGAGCACACGGCTGAAGACCCTTCACTCTTGTATCGCGTGGAGACCATGCCAGGCCTCGGCTGGGTGTTGAGAAAATCTCTCTACAAGGATGAGTTGGAGCCAAAATGGCCAACACCAGAGAAGGTCAGTGTCCCTCTGTTTTGCCTTTCCTTCTGAAATAAAGCCAGGAGTTCTTATAGGCAAATGTAAGTAGGAAGGCAGTGCAGTGGGTGTGAGTGCCACCCCCAGGGTATGGCATCATGTTATGCATCATAAAGACTATGGATATCTTCTAACAGGAATGATGGATGGAAAATACCGCGGGTGGGGGGGAGAGAAGTCTTAACCTCACATCCATCATGTCTTACATGGAGCAGGAAGTGCCTGCTCTTCTAGTGCAGTCAGTCTCAGTAACCCTACTAAAATGGGCTAAAGCAAAAGCAAAGCAAAGTTTTCTGCTTATATACTGCCCCATGCCACTTCAAGTACAGTGGAAGTTTGTATAAAGGAATTAATTCATTCCAAATCAAATTATGTTAAGCAAATTTTCCTTTATACAAATTTCCCATAGGAATGCATTGAAAACAGAGTAATCCCTAATCACGACCATTTTTATGTTGTATGGATTTGTCCCATAGGTGATTCTGTTAAGCAAATTCCCCCTTTCTCTGGAATGTTTTATGTTGTGCAGATTTTATGTTATACAAACTGTTTGTTGTACAAGGGTCCACTGTAGTCTCTGGGTGGTTTACAGTTTTTAATTACAGTAATGCAAGCTACACAGTGCCCCCCCACCCAGCCACCAAGCTGGGTACTCAATTTACCGACCTCGGAAAGATGGAAGGCTGAGTCAGCCATGAGCCGGCTACTGGGGATTGAACCCCAAGTCGTGAGCACCGTTTTACCTGTGGTACAGGCATTTAACCACTGCGCCACGGGGCTCCTTAGACACAGATAAGTGGTTCATGCTGTTCTTTGCTTCCCCCCTCAGCTCTGGGACTGGGATATGTGGATGCGAATGCCAGAGCAGCGGAAAGGCCGTGAATGCCTCATCCCTGATGTGTCACGTTCATACCACTTTGGCATCGTTGGCCTCAACATGAATGGCTACTTCCATGTGAGTGGCACCCATAGGTGTGGCTGCAGAAGACCGGGATGCACTGGACTTTCTGCCTAGCCACCACCATTGTTGTCCTTTTGCTTCTGGATTCCTGTTGGTTGTGGCATAAAATGTTAGCTTTTCTCGTGGAGATCTCTCTCTCTCTCTCTCTCTCTCTCTCTCTCTCTTTCTCTCTCTCTCTCTCTCTCTCTCTCTCTCTCTCTCTCTCTCTCTCTCTCTGTGTGTGTGTGTGTGTAATAGGGAGTGTAACAGAATGAGATGCATTGTCAGATGATTACTGTTGCCCTGCTTTTCAGAAGAATCCAAAGCCGAGGAGGCTGCATGTGTTTAATGGTCTGTGCACATTAACCTATGTAATTAGTCAGCCTTCCATAGTTCAAAAATAAAGTAATCATGTACTTTCTCTGTGCAGATGGCATATTCATCTTTACCAATAAATCATAAGATGTTTTATGAAGAGTAAATGATCTTGGTTTCTCCCTTTAAGAAGCAATGTGTGGGGATAGATCAATTTTGATATGTCCCAGCTACATACTGGATATGTTGTTAGGCTGGTTTGTTCACTTAATTCCTATTTGTTATAGCCTATCTAGTTTGAGGACACTAAGACACCTAATAGCAGTTCCCTAAAAATAAGTGAAAACTTAAATTAGACTGACGTGAATGAGGATTCCTAAATTTGTTTTTGCTTTTCTTTCTAGGAAGCCTATTTCAAAAAGCACAAGTTTAACACAGTTCCCAATGTACAACTTAAAAATGTGGAGAGGTGAGTGATGTGTTTTTCTACTCAGTAAAAGTGACAACACACCATGTGCTTGATATTCTACAGCCAATGTCTAAAAGATAAGCAGACAGACATTAAATAGAACAGAATATTAGTAAAATATCAAGGTGTTACTTTCAGCTTCCTGTCCATGTATCTTGTAATCTGGTGCTAATTTATGGTTTCCCCTACTATTAATCTTGAGCCCTGGACTACCAGACACTCGGGGCCCATGAACTCCCGCTGTACTCCCAGTGTTCTTTTGCACAGCTAGTTCTGGTGAGCAGTCCTAGATCAAATAGATGACAGGTACTTGTGAGTCCCACCAGCAGCAGCAGCACCCCCTCCCAGGAGCCCAGAGGCATTCTCAAGAAGGTGAGATTCCTACATGAACCCCTTGGGCACAGTCAGTCTAGCTGGGGCCCAAGTTGACCTCACTGACGTTCCTGAAAGTCCAGCTGCAAAGAAGCAGACAGGACGTATGAGCATGGGGTGCAGTCCTTTTAGGCAGGGCTGGTAGACGGACTGGTCTCCCTGGTGGTGTTCTTCCCAGACCCTCCTTTGCTGTGCTTGGTGCGGCTTGTGCTCCAGCATCAAATCTGGGGATGAGGAGTGTAGGCTGTGTGAGTCCCTATGGGAAGCAACAGTGTCAAGACCGGGGTGATGCTGGGTCAACGGGGGGGGGGGGTGCTGTGTTGCCTGTGTCTTCAGTCCCCAACCTCTTCTGCAGCCAAAGAAGCTGGTCAGGAGGAGGTAGCTCTCCTGATCCTCTGTCCCTCTTTGCACCTCTGTGGATGTGCAGAAGTGCTCAACTGCCTCCTCTCACATTTCCCCTTCATCTGATGTGTTTGGCAATGGCCCAGAACCCTGCCATTCCCACCCTCTTATATCTGCCATCATGCGCTTCTCCCATTGTCCTTCATCAGGTGTTCCTCCAACTGTGGCAGTGCACCCTTTCTGGCTAGAGGCCTGGGAAAGTCGCTGTCTCCCACTCCCTGGACTTGTGGGACAGGGACAGGTGACTTGCTGGAGGCACCAGAGGCAATCCTCTCACAATACATCTACAGTTACAGCCTGGCCTTGAGTCTGGTGTGATAACTTGAGGATCAGCTTCCACCCTGTCTTACAGTCCTACTCCCTCTAATACCCCAAATGGTGGAGAGCAGAGATCATGAGTGTCGATAAGTGGTGGAGTCTCCTTCTTTGGAGGGTTTTAAGCAGAGGCTGGATGGCCATCTGTCGGAAATATTGTGATGGGGGCTCCTGCATGGCAGGGGGTTGGACTGGATGGCCCTTGAGGTCTCTTCCAACTCTGTGATTCTATGATTCTACGTTGTACAGATTATTCTCTTCCTACATGGCTAATGCTTTAACGGTGTTCCTTAATGCTAGTAAGTCTCCCTCTCCAGTGGTCTCCCTCACAATACAGAAATGCATGTTTACAAACACAGCTGGCACTCTTTGAGGGGGACAACTAGAGCAGGCAACTTGTAGCCTACCAGATGTTGCCAGATGGTGGTACCCATCAGTCCTAGCCAGCCTAGCCCAGGATGAGGGATAATGAGAGTTGTTGTTGCCCACTTCTGGTGTGATGCAATCTCTCCCACCCCCACCCCCTTCTCTCTTCCATGCAGTTTAAGGAAAGACGCCTACGAGACTGAAATCCATCGGCTGCTCAGGTAATTGTGTGTTGGAACTCAAGGACACCCTGGTGATGAGGGTTAACATTTTGCAAAAGCTAACCGTGGCAGAGAAGAAACTGTTCTGGACTGCAGCAAAAACAGACGTTTCTAAGAAAACTCGACAGTAGCAAGCCCCTGTATTTACTGCCACTGTCTGCATACAACCATCTTTTGTAGCACATGTTGCTTGTGAAGAAGGCATTCAGTGTCACCATTTGTAACAAGTATGGAAATGTGAACATATGTGGCAGCTCGCCCATGTAAGAAGAGATGGTTGGAAATGTTTAACAGATTTGCATGGCAGAAAAGATAAGGGATCTTTGGAACTGGTGGGTGGGTAGCTCTTCTCCAGATGTCACGAATGTCTGCACAAAATCCTGTTGCTAAAATTGTCATGTGCTAGAAATTTCTCATTCAGGTTCTGCAGGACGTGCAAGATGGCAATGCTGTACATAGATTTAACCTGGCTTAACTAATACATAAAAGTCAGGTATTTATTTATTTGCATTGAGTATCACATGTGGGTCCTTGATTTCTGCCCTTTCTCCTTCCACCCTCATTACTCGGGACTGATTTTCACTCCTGCTAGCGAAGCAGAGGTTTTGGATCACAGCAAGAATCCGTGCGAGGATTCCTTTGTTCCAGACACTGAAGGGAAGATCTATGTGATGTACATCAAGATGGAACAGGAAGCAGATTTCACTACCTGGACTCAGCTTGCCAAGGTAATATCCAGCCTGCTTCATGTGCTCCAGTCAAGGACTGTTGTAATGCTGAGTTGACTCCAGTGCAGAGCTTATATGGATGCGAAACCAGCCAGGGGCTTGGCTTTTTGTTTTTGCATCAATACACCACTTTTCCACTTAAAGATGGTGCTTACAAAAGGAGGCTTAGAAACACCATAAAAGAATTTTAAAAAAACAGACAAAGTCCTAATTAGCTATAAATCATAAATCATAAATCCAAGCCTCCTGTAAACTACTAGATTAAAACAAACCTATTGCAAACCCTGTTACATGACCCCTTTGTACACTCCACTATTTTCAGTGCCTCCATATCTGGGATCTAGACGTGCGTGGGAACCACAAAGGACTGTGGCGACTCTTCCGTAAGAAGAATCATTTCCTGGTGGTCGGAGTCCCTGCCTCTCCTTATTCGTAAGTGGATTTAGTGAGGGGAAGTATACCTTATGTGACTGGATAAATCTTGTTGCTTTCCGTCTGATTCTGTTACTGCCAGGCTGTTTAGATGTAGCACCAGATGTTATATTTTGGCAAGTAGCTGTCAAATCAGAGCAGTGTGATTTGATCTGGAGGGAGAATGTGCCAGGTCTGAATTAGTTGAATGTCAGGGTATTGACATGTTGTCTCAACAACTCCATGCTGCCCCCCCCCCGCTAGCTTTGATCCTCCTTAATAAAACAGCAGAGTATTTTGCTAAAGGCTTTCTCTGGGTGTGTAGGACAGTGGGGATGTATTTCTCCAAGATGATTGTGTAGTAGAGCTGCTCTGCCATCTAGTTGCTGATGGTGCATTTTGAGATCTAGGTGTTTGGAGGCAGGGAAGAGGAGATGTAATGTAATATACTATGAGAGCTGTACTGAAGAACATAGTGGAGTTTGGTTTTTAAAAAGAGAAGAGATGGGAGACAAGGCTGTGAACCAGGCAGTTGATTGGTCCATATTTCAGGTGGAGAGGTCTGCTATGGCTGCACCTGAAACAGCTATGGTGGTCCTCTCAAGGTGGTCAAATGGCACTGAAGGAGGGGGCCGTAGCTCTGCTGTGGAATGCATGTTTTGCATGGAGATGGAATCAAATTCTATCCATGGTATCTTTGTGAAAGATATCTAGCTGTAAGACCCTTGAAAGGCCTCTCCCTTTACTAATCTGCCTTCTGAAGGACAACATCTGACTGGATCAGTGGCAAGCTGTCTGTGGGTTTTAGCTGCTCCCTTCACCAATAGGTATGCTATGTTATGTCCACGTATGGTACAAAATAAAGTTCCTAGAGAAGCAGCCAGGAGATATAGACATTGCCATAAGTTTTCAGCAGGCAGCCAAGACTGTAGTGTTGCATACTGGGGTGGGGTATATATAAAACTGGTTTTAAACTGGCTTCCACAGTGTATGTGCTTTAAAGTGTGTGTGTGTGTGTGTGTGTGTGTGTGTGTGTGTGTGTGTGTGTGTGTGTGTGTGTGTGTGTGTGTGTGTGTGTGTGTGTGTGTGTGTGTGAAGTATTTTTTTCAAATATCTTTTTATCTTCTCGTATTGTGCATCACTTTGGCTGACCGTCATGAACTGAGAAGGAATAAATAAATACTTTCAGTAAACACATTATAGCTGGGATTGATGTAAATTTCAATCAAAGGGCAGCTGAGCAAGGGAGGTTGTCTACACATTTTGCAGAGGAACAGCATGAGTAACCAAATGTGAGGCAGTGCCCTATGCCTTGATACAGTGTTGATACAGCTGGTGGTGGTCTGGCATCTTGAGATCTCCTCACTCAGCCCAAACCTGTAGCTGAGGCCCTAGCTCAACCCATCTTCTCTTGCTCTTCCCGTAGGTATAAGAAACCTTCATCCATCACCCCAATCTACATGGAACCCCAAGCAAAGGATGAGGCTGTGGGCGCCGTAGCAGCAGCAGCAGCAGAGCAAACGTGACAAAAGGAGTGAAGTGCTGTCCATTTTGCCTTCAAAGCCTGCTGGGGAAAAGGGGCCCAGTGAGCCACAGAGTTCTGTGCACTCTGTGAGATGTTGACTCTGAAGGACTGGAGAAGCAGGAGCAAGAGAAAAGGGGGGCCTCTTTGCTTGACCTGACATGGATGCTGCTGAGCATCATTAGATTTCCCAGGGGTGTCAGTAGCAGACGCCTTTAATTTTTATTTTTTTCTAAGCTGCTGCAGCAAATTGATTGTCTCATTTTTAACACTAACGCTTTACTAATTGTGGCCATCCTTTCCTCAAATTGAGGGTTCGGCCAATTTGAGCTATTTGCAAGGGATGAGTTCCCTTTAGAAGCTCTTTCCCCATTTTTCATTATTATTTATTAACTCTGTGGGCTGGTAATCATATGTCAGAAAGGCTGTTGTCCAGCTGTATGATCTGGTGGATGTTGAAGTGGGGGTAACAATGGAGGCATGACTGAACTTTGGTCATAAAGGATTCCCTGGAGGTGTGGGTGGACATTCTTCAAACAGAGGAACGGGGCCTATCGGGGCCTAGCTAGTGACTGCAGTATGGACCATTCACTGGCACACCACAGTGTCAGGATTGGAGGTTTCACCTTGGCTTGTGTGACTAAGGTAAAGGAGGCAAATGCCTGCATTTTGGACACCCACCTCTGGATGCTGGAGCTCAGAATGTCCCTTTCTCCTAGTCCCGTTAAATGAACTTGTCTTGCAAGATTGTAAAATCCAGATTTCTGGCCTGTCTGTACCCGGTTATTCTCCTGGTTTCAGCTGAGGTACCCGCCCCATCTTGATGAAACTCTTGTCAAGATCCCTACTGGGATCAACATGCCTGGGATGCCAGGCTAGGCCGTGGTGATCTTCCACATCTTGTGAAGGAGCCAAAGGGCGGTGACGTTGGCCAAGGTGAGAAAATGCCTTGAGCAAGGAAGCTCTGGTCTAGGAAACCTTGATGTTGACTGCACCTTCATTCTTCCTTTTTGGAGGAAAATTAAAAAAACTCTAACCTAAGGACATGGTTGTTCCAGGGAGACTATCTGCAGACAGCTGTTTCATCTGCTAACCCTACATGCTTCCTTCTTGGGAACTTCCTGCCCATTCTTCCACCTGTGGAACCTGAAAGGAAATGAACTCTCTTCTGCCGAACTGAACTCAGTGCTGGCTCTTTTGAGGCACACGTGGCTGAAGACTTTCGGCAGGAACGGGGATGAGGCTGAACAGGTTTTCCTGGATTCCAGAGAGGCTGAATGGAGAGGGCGATGTGTGGGTGAAAGGGTGGCAAATTCAGGGACAAAGAGGAGATCACAGTTTCCTCTTTCACATCCTGTGCCTTACAAAATAAGGGAAGCACTTGGGTCTGGAACGTAGATTTCCACAGAAGGAGCTGGTGAACAACTACTAGAGCAAGGGTGAGGGCCATTGTAGCCCTTTGGATGTTCCTGACCTGCACCACTGACTACACTAGCTGTGGCTGCTGGGATTGATATGCTAAAAATGCCCCCGAGCTAAAAGAAGGTAATACTCCCCACTAGAGGGCAGTTGGATTCTACTTTGGTACGATCTTCTACCCCTTTTTTGATGGTTCAATAAGGTTTTCTTGCTGCTGCTGCTGCTGTTGTGTGACTTTTTGTTTTCTCCTCCCCCCCCTCGTCTTCCCTGTCCTACCCTCTTCCTCCAAGATGACAGGTGTTACCTTGAAATATTAAGAAGGCAAAGGTGAAAGGGATAGGATGGCTAGGTGAGGTCTCATCAGTGTGCAATGCGGATGGGACATAGCTGCAGTCTTTGTAAATAAGAAACACAACTGGCCAACTCTCGTGTCTGAGCTTGTGAGTGTCTTTGTTTTACAACAGGTGCCTTGCACATTAAAAACAAACTCCTCCGGCTTCTATCCTGCCTAGGATTTTGGTTTCGAGACCATGGGATAGTATAGCTTCTGATTTTAATGCAGCCCCATGAATGGGTTGATATTTATAGAGGTCTATCCAGGAGCTGTCGCTGTGTACAGTCAACAGCAGTCTCCCATCGTCTGGCAATTCTCGAGCTAGGGTAGATTCCACCCTCCCAGTACCTGCAGCCATGCTGCATAGGGATAGTAGGGTTTGAAATCCAGTAGAGCTGGGGAGGCAGGAGCGTCAGAGGGAATTGATCCACTACAGCCACATGAAATGAAGTCAGACAGCATATGCAGGGACTTTTGCCCTCTAGGTTCTCAGCTCTTCAGTTGCCTCTTGTAAATGAGCTCCAGCTGCAGAAAGGCTGTGGCCATGAGTTGGAGAGTATAACCAGCTGTCCTTAACTAAGAGGGAAGAGTCACACTCATGCTGTTGCTCCCATGACTGTTTAGTTCAGATGTTCTCGACTGCAGGTCCCCTATCACACACACTGACTGATATTTTCCATGGTACAAATGGAGCTAAACTTCAGAAAGACTTGAAATGTTTTGCAAATGACCGTTCATTTGTTTCAGCAACATGCACTATTGTTTTCTATAGAAATGTCTTCTTGTTGCAAGCGTAACACACACAACTGGAGGATATTATGTTTCATACACCTAGGTACATGCATTTGGTGTAGATTCTGAAGCAGTAGTTCTTGACATGTGTCCCTCTCTACACTTTAGATGTCAACTTCTAGAATCTCTAACCTTGCTGGTTGCAGCTTCTGGAAGCTGATGTCCTAAGCCCCTGGAGAAACAAAAGGCAAAGAACCACAGCTGTTTGAGATTTTCCAAGCTCTTTGATTCATTCAACCTTTCAGTGCAATGAACTGTAACTTCTTTACACCAACCCCAGAGGCCCTACATTCTTTTTTCTATAGTAACCAAATCATTCTGGTAGAATTAAATGATGAATCTCAGGTTCATTTCAAACCAATCCTAAACACTCAAAAACCCTTGATGGAGCAGAGAGAAGGAGACACATGTTATAGTCTTGGTAGAGAAGACTTAGAGGGTCCTAGGCCTCTGAGGAGTGAGAAAGCTTGTGTTAGGTTCTTCCTGGATAGAGTTCAAAAGACCCTCGTCTCCTAATGTGTCATCAGTGAAGAAGAAAACAGGTCACTTTCGTCTTTGCATTTGGACGTTGGGTGCAATGTGTTTTTCATGGCATGGAAATTCTTCTCTCTTTACACTTCACAGGTACATCACTTCAGCTGGTTCTTTCACTGGTTCTTTCATGAGAAACCTCCCTTGCATTTTCATGCTGTTTTAAGTAACCTCACTGGCTCAAATCCCACTGGCAGTCTGAACTGGTGGAAGGCAAATCATGCATGTCCTGATGGCAAATGGCTTTTTAACAAGAGGCTGGTTGCATTCCCGGGCGTGCCGATGGGAACTCAACCAGTACTTTGTTAATCAGTGGCAATTTGCCACCAAGACTTACATAGTTCCTTTATGCAAGAGTAAATTGTAGGATTCTCACCATCATAAAGCCACGTAGAAAGATCTTCTGAAAGGGCTACTGTTTTCCTATACTGATAGTACAGGAAAATTTCCACATTCTGCATTGATGAACTAAATGCAAAGCAGCTTGTGATGATAACATCAGAGATACCACAGAAAAGGAACCTTGTTCGTGGATAATTAATATATCTATGCAGCCTTTGTAAGAATTTATCTTTGAGGTTGATGTTCAGTTGGTACAGAGGTAGAAGCAATGGCTGTCTAACCCTTCTTAGGCTCCTCCCCACCTCCCTCCCTGGCATGCCAAAATAATTACAGAAAACTTAGACTCTCTTCCGTGTAATAATATGTCAGTGAACACTTTGGATCAAGTGGTCTGGGAAGCAACTGGATTTTTAAAATTGGGTTGTCCCTGCCAGGTAATTTGTCCCAAGGAAAAGAGTAGGGAAAGACCTAAATTTACTCATTTAAGATTGCTTCCTTTGCACGATACTTCTGAACTACGATTTGGAAAAAAATTAAATCACAACCATTTCAGTAACAAACATGTCATGTACCTTTAATGGGGATTTTTCATATCAAGGAATGGAATGTTGCACTGCGCAGTGGCACTTCAGCAATGTACAAAAGAAATCCAGAAACCCAAAAGCATTTCTCTAGGTTGCCCCCAGTTATCCTACACCTGCTCATTCTCACAAGTCTCATTGTCTTCAGTAGGAAGGCACTGTGACGTCACCCCTTTCAGAGACTGAGTTTTCAGAGGCACAACCGGGTTTATTTCGACATCCCACTGCTGTGCCACTAAATTGTGACAACACCTCCCTTTTACACACTGAATTGTGTTGGAAATGGTAATGCTGCCACCTTTTATTCACTTGGTAATGCTGCCACCTTTTAAAATCGTCGCCTCATGAATTGGGACAGACTCAGATGTAAAATATCGAAACAATAATGAAGTTTATTGAGAAAATGATAAATATAACAATTAGACATGGGCATGACCAGAAAAAATGATGTTTCGAGTTTTCATTTGTCGGAACAGGTCCGTTTCGGGTCGTTTCCATTTGTCGCGAAATTTTTCAAAAATTTGTCATTTCCGTTTGTCATTTGTCGTTTCCACCGCGATTTAGCGCGATTGGACTTCCCAGGGCATAGGGGCGTCCCGCAATCAGGGCTGGCGCTAGGTGTTTTTGCGCCCTAGGTGGCGGGGGGGGGGGGGACGGCGGTGGTGGGGGGGCATGGGCGGGGGGTGGCCGCGAGTGGGCGGGTGGCGGCGCGGGCGGACGGGCGAGTGGGCAGTTAGGGTATCACTTAGGATAGAGGTTCTGTTCTTGACTTGCACCCCAAATGTGTGTGTGTGTGCAAGCAAATTGAAGTTGGGAAGATAGAAAATAAATGGTAGTATATAATATATATTTAAAATAAATCCACACCTCCTACTCCCAGTCGAACCTCCCCCTTTATCCAATATCAGAAAAAAATCCTCAAACTGCCAGAGAAGAAATAAAGAATAAACTGCTATTCCCTTCAGCAGATAAAGCTGCAGGGAACCAAAGAAATTATTTTCTAAATTCAATTCCCTCCCTGCCTGCCTAACTTAAATCCTAAAGCCTCCAGCCTCCCTCCTCAATCTCGATCGGATCACACCAGCACCAGCAGCCAGCCCTCCTCCCTCAACCACATCCATACACTCGACTGCGATTTCTGGAAGGTGCCTCGGCTTTTTATGCCCTCCGAGACATCCAGAAGTGTCAGTCAAAAACCTGGCGATGCCATTGGTGGAATGGTTCACACAATTTGCATGGTCCCATCCCATGCCCATCCCAAATGGGCAGGTCTAAAAAAATAAAAAATAAAATAAAATCAATACGACGTTTTATTGCTATAAAAAACCCACTGCTGCTACTATAAAAATTCAGGCATTTAAAATAAATTTCACATGTTTCTGTGGTGATTTGGTGTGTGTTTTTTACCACGATTTCAAAAGAAAAATTGTGGTCACCATTGTGGTCCCCCCCCCCACCGCATGGCATGCAGCGAGACAGACGATGAGGATGACCCCCCCCAGCCTGGTGCAAACAGCCCAGGACAGGAGAAGAGGGGGGAAGGCCGGGGACCCCCCAGAAACCACCCTCTGGTAGGTGGCAAAGCCTCAGGCAGGCATATTTTCGCCTGTTTTTTTGGCCGGGAGTCTAGGTTTTTTAAAAAAACTTTTAAAAACTTTTTCTGTGCTTCGCATCGCGCGATCGCCGCAATGCCACAAACGGAAATGAAAAACCCAACCAAATTTTCCTTTTTTCGGTTTGAGTTCGAGTTCTGGCGGCTTAATTATCGTTACTATTTCCGTTACGTAACGGAAATGATAACCGAAAACGGAAACGACAATTTCGCCGAGTCGTGCCCATGTCTAATAACAATGTCTGAGGATGGTATGCGTTGCCTTTAACATAGAATAGATTTAATCAACTCTACAAGCCTCCCTGTCTTTAATAACTAGTAACCAGTAAAGCCCTCACTGCCTGACAGAACTCCAACAGAGCAGTGCTCTCTCCCAGCACTCACTCTCAAAACCTTCAACTTAACTGAACTGCTCTGCCTCAACTAACTAGGCTCCACCCTTTTTATATCATACAATCCCCTGCCCTCCTGCTGGGATTGGCTGATGATCTGTATATTCATTACTCCTGTTTCCAGGGTGTTGTCACAATACCTCCCCCCTTATAAACAAATTTTAAGGGAGTAAACTTACCTCGGTTTGCTCACTTAAAATTCTCTTCTGGAGCCTATTTAACTAATGCATATATCCTTCTGTTTATCATCTTCAATTCTGCATATCTATAAACTGTTTTATAACATGTTCAACCTTATTACTATATAATATCATGAAATGCAATAATTCTTTCTATAACATTACATTTTGAATAGACTATACTCTTGTTACATTGGTTAAACAAATTCAAATACCTGTAACTACCTTATCAATCATCCTAGAATCAATCTATGTTAAGATTCATAAGTACATATATTTGGTCTACATTTTAAGCTATTTTACTTACCAATATACATACAATTTTTCCTTAACTTACATTCTAAATATCACATAAACATTTTCACTTATACTAAGCTCTGATTATACATTACCTTGCATTTTTCATTTACAGTTAACTTACATTAAGTTATGGTTTTCACATTTTATGACATTACATTTCCATACTTTTTAAAACAACTTTCTCTTACATCAGCAATAAAATAACAATATTACATTATTATTATTTAACCATGGTCCATGTAATAAATGTCTCCCGCTTCTTGCTGCAACGGCTGGTTGATGATACGCCACGGGTGATCACTTCCTCTGGCACATAAATTCGAAGTCCAGTTCAAAATAAATTGATGCCATTTTTCATTGGGTTCTTGGAATGGGCATCTCAACTCTTTGACACCACTCCTGGTACAGTTCATTAGAGTCCCCTCAAATGCAGCTGGATATTCAAGCGACCACTGTATGACATACGGGTGCTTTGTTTTTGTCAGTTCAGTCAGTGGTGTTGCAATGGTGCTCAGATGTGGACTAAACCTCCTCTGATATCCCGCAAGACACAAAAAAGATCTCACCTTCTTTTTGTTGGTCTGTCTTGGCCACAAGTTGATCGTGTCGATCTTCCTCTGCAGGGGGTTGATAACGCCTCGTCCCACGACGTGTCCCAGGTAGTTGATTTCTGGATTTCCTAGTCGCCACTTGGATGCTCTTTTCGTCCTCTCGGATCCGCTGAAGCACGATGTTCACAGGCTGTAGTTGTTTTTCCCAGATGTCTTTTGCAACCACCGAATCAGGTCTGTCATTAGCATTCTTCACTTCCAAGTAGGGTTTCTGCTTTACACGGTTTTCTATTTGCTTTTCAGCTTCCTACAGCTTTCTAAATTCATCAGCGATTTTATTCCCTTCTTGTATCAGTTGTTCCTTGCCCAGTGACACTTTGTTCCCATCCAGACAAAGTTGCTCATTATTTAATATTTCTTTTTCAAGCTCTGCTTCCATTGATGTAAGTTGCTGTAAGCAATCTTCTTTACTTTCTGATGCACCAGACAATTGCATTTCCAAATTACATATTTCCTTTTCTTTAATGTTTTCCACTGCGGTAAATTACTTCTAGTTCTGCTGATTTCTTCCCAGATGTCTTTTGCAACCACCGAATCAGGTCTGTCATTAGCATTCTTCACTTCCAAGTAGGGTTTCTGCTTTACACGGTTTTCTATTTGCTTTTCAGCTTCCTACAGCTTTCTAAATTCATCAGCAATTTTATTCCCTTCTTGTATCAGTTGTTCCTTGCCCAGTGACACTTTGTTCCCATCCAGACAAAGTTGCTCATTATTTAATATTTCTTTTTCAAGCTCTGCTTCCATTGATGTAAGTTGCTGTAAGCAATCTTCTTTACTTTCTGATGCACCAGACAATTGCATTTCCAAATTACATATTTCCTTTTCTTTAATGTTTTCCACTGCGGTAAATTACTTCTAGTTCTGCTGATTTCTTCTGGAGTTCGAAAACAAATGTATCAGATTCATTCCTCCTTTCCTCCAGTTTCTTTTCCTTCATCTCTAAAAGTGCTTTCAAAGGTGAAATTTCATTTTGGAGTTCATCAATAACTGATGCCTGCTTAATTTTAGCTTCTTTCAGCTCTTCTGCTGTTGCTTCATTTTGTTCTTTTCCAAGCTGTGCTAATTTGTCGTTGTCTTCTTTTAATTTAAAATATTTTCCAGTCTGGAGTTGTCTGCTGGTTCTTCACAAGCTTGTATCATTCTCTCCTCTATTATGAAATTTTCAGAGTGTTCAGGACTTAAAGGGTGTGTATTCGATTCCATTAAATCAAAACATCCCTTCAAACTGTCATCTTGCGTTTGTTCTAGACTAAAGTCTGCTGCTGGCCCTTTTATAATGTTGGCTAAATCTTCTTCTCCTACCTTTTCAGACTGCTGAGATTCCCTCTCAAGTTCTCCTACTGACATTTGATTTATAACTTTGTTGTTTTCACTGTTTGGTTCAGCTGGGTGTGTCTGAACTCGTGTTACTCCAAAAGCACTCTGCACATGCTCTAAGACATCTATTCCAATTAAACATGCACTTGGGATTTGATCTGAAATTCCTACATCCAAGGTTCCTTCCCAATTTCTAATCTGTAGTTTCACTCTGGCCATAGGCAATTCTACCTTAGAAGCTCCTATTCCTGTCATATTTAAAGTTTTCCCTGGGTTTAAATCTTCAGGCTTCAAAATGTCTGTGTGTACTAAGGTTACTCTGGTGCTAGTATCAATCAAACCCAAATAAGTTTTGCCATTTATGTTTACTGACTCTCCTGAGGTTGCTAGTAATGTCTCATCAGTGTCTATAACAAAACAATGAACTATCTCTGCTAAGGGAAGTTCTGTCTCTTCCTCACTTTCACCTTCCGATTCTGACTTTTCCACTTATTTGGGCTTGGGAGTTCCCTCATGACTCTTTCGAATATCAAACACCCTTTTCTCAATTTTGTCTTGTTTATTCTTTAATTTATGGCAGAATTGTCTTGTGCAGCCCTCTTCTAAACATTCCCAGCATGTTAACTTCTGCTCGTTTTCAGGGCTCCCTTTCTTAAATTTTCCTTCCCTTCCCTCAGACTTTGGGGACTGCGATCCAACCATTTTCCCTTGTCTTTCTTTATTCTGAGGGCATTTTGCATTCCTAGAATCACTTTGGAAGGGTTTCCTTTGATAGTCCCTATTTCTAGGGGTCACTTCTGAAAATCTAGAATCTCGGATTATATTAATTTCATCTGCAATTTTCGCAGCTTCAATCATGTTCTGTGGCTTTTTATCTTTCCCTAGGAATCTGATCTCAGGCTCTTTATTTTTTGAAATATCACAATCCCTTTTCTTGGATTGAGCTGACAGCTCAATTTCCTTTAACTTTTTCTCATATTCCAGCTGTAAATGTAATTTCAGCTGTTTTTATCTCTCTTTAATTTCTAGATCTCTTAATTCAAATTTTAATTGTTGTAATTTATCCTCCAGTTCCAACTGCCATCGTTCAAAACTTTGGTCCCTATCAGGTTCTGCATCTCTGGGTGAAATTGGTGTTTCCTCAGACACAATGGCTACAACCCCCTCAGCTGCCATTCCCCTCTTTGCTTTCTTAGATTTTGCTTTTGGAACTGACATGAAATAAAAATCTTTTTATTTATGTGGTGTCTGTATTATTTCTTTCTTAAGAAAAGGTTAAGACTGGGTCACAGCTGTTTAGTAAACTTTTTTTTCCTCAGCTGTCTGGCAGTTTCTGACTCTGTCAAGATACTGTTACCAAGGGCAAGATTGGCACAGTGTCCAGACTTCAAACTCTTTCTTTCTTTAAGTATCTCAGTGTTTAAAATACACAGATTTAAATATATTTCTTCGGCTTTTAACCTATAACTTTTATCTGACTCCCACAATCTCACATAGGGGATTTCAGTCAGGCA
Source organism: Phrynocephalus forsythii (assembly GCA_029282475.1). NCBI lineage: Eukaryota > Metazoa > Chordata > Lepidosauria > Squamata > Agamidae > Phrynocephalus > Phrynocephalus forsythii. The sequence continues at coordinate 60,734,376 of JAPFRF010000005.1, forward strand.
CTCCTGCTCTACAGAACTTTTGTCAGCGTTAAATCTCCTCAGGTCTCTTCAGTTTCTGAGGTAAATTTTCTGTTCCCACAAACTCACAGACCTTTTACTTTGGAGATTTCTTTCTGTTAACACCAAGGGTGATATTTCCAGACCTTTACCAAAGCCACCCTAAATTCAAGGGCAAACGCTTTGGGTCTTTCACCTCCAAAGGAAATTTGTCTCAGCACCTTTTAATTTCCAGGCTGCTGGACATCACAGAGTTCCGTGACACTCTCAGGCAGTTTCCCGAACAACCACTGTAGATTTTAGTCTATCCTTACAGATTTTCTCTTCCAGGTGTCCTATAATTTGTCAAGCCAGACTCCTTTTCCTTTTGGAATCCTGGCCTCCAGACACTAACAGGCCCACCAAAGAAAATCAGATAGCACTACAGGGTTTTAATTCTGAATTCCTCTCTCACACACAGGGCTTCCCAAGAACTGATATTAGCTTCACCTAATTCTCAGTCCTAACCCCTTTTCAGAGGAACTTCCACAGACTACCAACAACACTTGAGGGCTAACTTTTACTAAAGGCTTCTTAAACTTCCAGTTTCAATTTCTTCACAGGGTAGAGGCTAAATATTTTGAGCTGGTGACTTTTCCCTCAGGCAAACTGGATATATTCGAAATCCCACCGCTGCCCACCAAATTGTGACGTCACCCCTTTCAGAGACTGAGTTTTCAGAGGCACAACCGGGTTTATTTCGACATCTCACTGCTGTGCCACTAAATTGTGACGACACCTCCCTTTTACACACTAAATTGTGTTGGAAATGGTAATGCTGCCACCTTTTATTCACTTGGTAATGCTGCCACCTTTTAAAATCGTCGCCTCATGAATTGGGACAGACTCAGATGTAAAATATTGAAACAATAATGAAGTTTATTGAGAAAATGATAAATATAACGTCTGAGGATGGTATGTGTTGCTTTATCATAGAATAGATTTAATCAACTCTACAAGCCTCCCTGTCTTTAATAACTAATAACCAGTAAAGCCCTCACTGCCTGACAGAACTCCAACAGAGCAGTGCTCTCTCCCAGCACTCACTCTCAAAACCTTCAACTTAACTGAACTGCTCTGACTCAACTAACTAGGCTGCACCCTTTTTATATCCTACCATCCCCAGCCCTCCTGCTAAGATTGGCTGATGATTTGTATATTCATTACTCCTGTTTCCAGGGTGTTGTCACAGGCACTAAGGAGTGGATGTGGTTGATAACGGGCTTCAGTTAACACTCAAATGGATATAATTGGTGGACCCAGGTCAGCTCAAAATCAGATTTTAAAAACCTGTGTTGGCGTCTCCTTGACTGAGATGTAACTTCATCACCATATTTCACAAATACATATATCAAGGGATCACAAACTCGATGACAAAAATTGCCTATCTGATATATAAAGTGGCTATTCCTTCATTGCTCCCATTTGCCCAAATTCTTTCCACTTGTCACTACTTAGACACCGAACGTCTGAGATCTATTTTCTCTCAGTCATATTTTGTCACAATGGGGACTTTTTGTGTGGGAGGGAGAGCCTGTGAACATCTTCGTCTTTGAAGGGCTGCCACTTCCATATGTTACTTTTGGGTCTAGAAGTAGAACTTGTAAATGTTGATGTTGTGGTTTTCAGGGGAAGGAATTATTATGCCTAGAATGCCACCCCACCCCCACCCCAAAGGTGGACTAGACATGGGAGTTGTAGTGAAAACCATAACATTCCTAAATTCCTGTAAGAGTAAAGGATCATCTGATAACATTGCAGTACACAGTATGGGGATATGAAATAGTTCAAGCCCCTCATTCCAGCACCATATTTTAGACTGGGTAATGCCAGGTGGTTTGAATGGATATAACCCTCCTTGTCAGCTGCCTAGATGCCCTAAGCACATCCGATCTTGCCTGATTTTGGAAGCTAAGCAGGATCGGCCCTGGATAGTACTTGGATGGGCGACCACCAGGGAATACCAGGTGCTGTAGCTGCCTGGAGTAGAAACTGGCAAGCCACTCCAGTGCTCCTGCCAAGAAAACTCCATGGACATGGGGTCACAAAGAGTCGGTCATGACTGTCATGACACAACACACACACAACCCTGCTTGTCAAAGATGCCATCTGGCACCAGTTTAAAAGCTCTTGCCAGCTTCTGATTTCTCTCTCCCCCCTCCCCATTTCATTTCCTATACTTCTGTTTGTAACATCAGCAAAGAAGAACCTCATTTCACAGGCTGAGCATGTGTGAGTCTTTGGCAGGAGTCTCTCCTTGAATGCAGCTGGGGAGGGAGCAGGAGCTGCATGCAGTGGAGCCGGCAGCTTTTTACAATCACATTGTGTACACGTGTTCCTTTTCTACAAATAAAGGTGTTGGACTTGGTTGCATATCCTTTCTCTTGCGTGTCTCTATGCACACTACATTTAGTCTTACACCATGAACAAAAGACTTCGTCTTTAATACCTGTGAAACAAGTGTGACTTTCCCCCCCTAAAATATGTTGTCAAGTCGTGCAGCCTAGCAAATGTGCTGCCTTATCTACCTCCAAGTATTCATTCTTTCCTTCAGGCCAATGCATTTTCTGGTCTGGTCATCTTGAAGCTTCATTCAGGAGTGTGCCCAGGTGTATCTTTGTCCACAAATGTGCTGATAAGCATATGAGGTTAGGAAAATTCAAGTCTCCCTCTACCCTCCTATAAGTGTGAGTGTTGTTTCCCATCAAGGTATGCATGTGAGATAGCTGTATAATTTGACTACATGAAAGGAACTTTAGTCTTGAAACCAGGAAGTTCAATTTATGTCCTCATGCCACCATGGATGTGGTCTCAAATTGATGCAAGCTGCAGCAGAGGACAAAGATAAATATTGCAATGTCCTTTGAACATAGTGGTCAGAGAAGGATCCAGGCTGGATGAATTAACTCTAAAAACCTGAAACCAGAAGATTGTGGCCACAATGTTCAACTGACCCTGTACTTGTATCTTTAATAGGTACATAATAATTTATTGTGTGAAGCTATTCATGGGTCAGGGAAAAGGCTCAGGAACCTAAAATCAATCTGCTTAACTTTGTGATGAGGTTCCTGTTAAGAAAACAGAAGACCAGGAGCAAGAAAAAAATATGGTAAGTTATGACAGCCACCTCAGGACGAAGGAAGTAGGGATGCTGAATAGTATTGAGAGCCACTGTACCATGTAAGATTTAATTAGCCCGCGTTCTAATAAAACAAATGAGGTATTAATGAACCACAGGCCCATTAAAATGAATGGGATCTCAGTCCTTTTAATGCAGGTGCCATCAGGAAGATGGCAAGGCTGGATCACACCTTTTGAAATCTGCAGGCAGGGGAGAAGATTCAAAATATGCTGTGTCTTTGATTCCAAAAATAAAAAAAAATCCAGCCTCTAGTTTTCACACACACACACAATGATTCAAATGGAGTATAAAAGGTCTAAACCTTCTGTTTCAAAAAACCAGGCTACTGGGGTCCTCAGGTTTTCATAAGGCCCAGAAAATGGAACTTACACAAAGCCTCTTTGGTGGATACAGAGGAAGATGTTGATTTTTAATAGTCAGTATATTGTATTACCCAGGAAGCATAATTAAATCAAACCACAGTCAAAGGTTTATCACTGGGTGTGGCAGTGAGGCCTTTGTGTTTCATTTAAGGTACCACACAAAATACCATGAACTTGCTGCTCAAGGCAAGGGTCAAATGTTGCTCCTACAAATGGTAAGGTAAATATCATCAGGTGCCCCTCCTTGAAGTCCTATAAATAAGATACCTCTGGGTGCTTGTTTCATCAGTTGAAGGGATGAGCATATCTCAGTTATGCAGTTCTTCCATGCATTTCCTACCAGTATCTTTGGGATGAGAGCATCTGATGATGTTATACATACAGTACTGCCTTTTCTAAACGTGGTGTGCACACAATGGGTGCACTTCAACAATCAAGGCAACATTCCATGCTCACAAGTTTTGACATTCCTTATGCCTGCCAGACATCCTCATTTGAAATGTGCATTTGCTTTGCTCAATCTACCCAGAAAAATACCCTTTATATCAGCAACTGAGCTGGTTTAAAAAAAAAACACCAAGATGCTGCTTTGAACTGAGTTACTTAAAAGTCAGAATGCTATCTGATCTTGTATCATCTAAGCTAGATATTGCAGCTCTGAATGTTGAGCATCTTGGACCAAAAGAAATGACAATAAAAACGAGCTTTTTGTTACATACAGTATTCTGTATACTTTGTACACTGCTTTTGTTGTGATCATAAAGTATTCCAATCCTGAAAAGGGTCACCACAAGTCAGAAATTACTTGACAAAACATGTTTATTCTTATAATGGACTCACAAATAACTTTCCTCAGACTGACAAATCTGTTTGGATGAGCAGTGAAATGGTTCAATCTCTCAAGAAAAGAAGTCCAGTTGCCATGACTCAATTTCCAGATAAACTCAACTGGATGATTGTGAATCTTCACAGACACGTTTATTCTTATTGTTAGTTTGTGCAATTCACTCTATGTCATTTGGCTTTACAGTACTAAATGAATGCATTCTCTTTCCATATTATTGACAGATAGTCTTTTTCTGACAGATTTTTCATTTGTAGCATTAAGCATTTGTATCCACTAGGAAGAGAGATGAAAAGGCAGCAAGCAGTTAAACCTACATTATTTTCAAAAGATTAGTGTTTCTTTATACAACATAAAAACTTCAAAATTCACAGAATTGCAGCTGCTTGTGCATCATTGATCATGTGAACAAAATGATTTACAGTGTGCATGGTCATGGTTTGTCCAGATGCCACATACATTGTCCGTTCATTGCCAAATGCCAATAGTTTCAGTATGTTTCCTGCCATCCACATGACAGAATGCTTGTCTTGGTAAAAACAACTCTAAATCCGTGTCTTTCCGGGGTTTTGTTTGTTTGTCTTTTCCTTCTCTTGAAGCATGGGGCATTTTTAAAAAACCAGACCATTGGAGGGGATGATGTTTGGAGCCTACAAAGAAATGTGTTTCTGCACTCAGAGCATCCTGTTGTGTGTGTGTTGTGTCATGACAGTCATGACCGACTCTTCGTGACACCATGTCCATGGAGTTTTCTTGGCAGGAATACTGGAGTGGTTTGCCAGTTCGTACTCCAGGGGCCTACAGCACCTGGTATTCTCTGGTGGTCACCCATCCAAATACTAACCAGGCCTGACCCTACTCAGCTTCCAAAATCAGGCGAGACCAGATGTGCTTAGGGCATTTTAGACTCTTTCAATTGCTTTCCAGAAAACTCCTCTGCACAATAGCTCTAAAAAACAAACTGTAGCATTTCATTGGCATCCTTCAGTCTCAAAAGACTATGGTATCATTCCTGGAGTAGAGATCCTAAAAAGAACACCTAGTGTGACTAAATAGACCAATTCGGGAATGGCAGTCTCTACCGCACTGGGGACAAATGTATTCTGTTTCTTGCCCCGTCCTCAAGTTTCGTTCTTTCCATGCCTGCCTCTTTTCCTCTGCCTGTTGGACAAATGCTTCTTCAAATTTATGTAGACCGTGCTGTATCTCTTGCCTCCAGACAGTGCGATCAGAGATCAGGGTTTCCCATCTGTTGAGGTCCATTCCCAAGGCCTTCAGGTCCCTCTTACAGATATCCTTATACCACAGCTGTGGTCTCCCTCTGGGGCGCTTTCCCTGCACTAGTTCTCCGTATAGAAGATCTTTTGGGATCCTGCTGTCATCCATTCTCACAACGTGTCCAAGCCAGCGTAGGCGTCGCTGTTTCAATAAAGTGTACATGCTAGGGATTCCGGCTCTAAAATAGCTCTTAAAAACAAACTGTAGCATAGATTTATTATATATCTTTAAAATGTTTGGTTTTTATTTAAAGGGGGGCTTTTAATGCTTTGATCCCTTCCCTTCAGAGAAAAGGGTTAGCACTCTGTTGCTTCCTTATACTATGACAACAGGGAGATTTGGGGAAATGATCTCACCTTCACTACCAGCCCCAGCTTCCCTCCATGCAGTTTTCCCCCTTACTTACACAAATTTCCAGCACAGCCTGGAGACTTGTGCTGGGTTTGTTTTTTAGGTGCAGTATGAATCCTGGTCTTTCCTGCAATCTTCTGCACAAGCCACTGCCAAGAGATAAACAACAGTGGAACTTGTGCCCATTCTGTATATGCGGTCTCAAGCTGTCAGAAATAGTGTTTGGTCTGCAAATCCCAACTCCCAAGCAAACATGGTTGTGTACATTTAGGTGCTGTCTTAATAGTGCTTGTTGCTCCTATGGGTTTTATTTACACCATGCAAGACTGATGTAAAGACTGGTGTAATTTGCTTAGAACAAGTTTGCATAAAGGAATAAATACACAAAGACTTGCAAACAGGAAGGTTATACTTTGCACAACATTCATGTAAAACCCAGATCTGAAAGAAACACTTGAAAGGCTTTGAGGGACCATTAAAACAGGAAGCCATTTGTGGTTACTCACTTTGATTAGAAGTCTTTTTATGATGCAATTCTTTGTTTCTACCAGCATCTCATTTGAATTATCTAGCTTTCTTGTTGCATAAAGAAGGTGCTAATTCTTTCATCACTGTTCCTTAAAACCGGGGTACTTCAAGGGCCACATGCAGGGGAGTGGCATCAGGAGACAGATATCTAGTCTCATGCACTCCCAAATGCATCTGGTGGGGCCACTGTGAGATACAGGAAGCTGGACTAGATGGGCTGTTGGCCTGATCCAGCATGGTTCTTCTTATGTTCTTATGTTCTTACTAGGGTCAGCTTCTCAATGTTAAAGAGATCCTTGTCAGCCAGGAACTTATGTCCCTTGGGGACACCGAAGAAAAGGCTTGGATAAGTATCCTGTCAGCGTAAAGAAATATAAACACATTTTTGTGGCACCTTAACAAGTAAAGGAATTAACATTTATAATGGCTTATACTTTTGCCCTAAGCATATCCGATCTCGCCTGATTTTGGAAGCTAAGCAGGGTCGACCCTGGTTATTACTTGGATGGGAGACCACCAGGGAATACCAGGTGCTATAGGCACCTGGAGTAGGAACTGGCAAGCCACTCCAGTATTCCTGCCAAGAAAACTCCGTGGATATGGAGTCACGAAGAGTCGGTCATGACTGTAACGACACAACACACACACACACATACTTTTGCATCTGAGCATCTGCTTCATCAGATACATGACATATCTGAATACATAGCGGTTGCTCTAAAGAAATAGGTACGAGTATGTTGGTTGGTCGGGACGGGAAACGTAAGCAGTGAGGCCAGTATTTCCAGTTGTAAGATCTCTACTTTGTACCATGTTACTGGTTTCAGCAATTCATTGTGCACACGTCATTTGGTTTCCCAGTAGCAAAAGGGTGTGTTCCTTTCCCACATTGTCTCTCGGAACCCTTTTCCTTTTATGTTTTCACACCTAACAATTCTTGATAAGTTTACCTTGTGACTAGTGCAAACTGACGTTAAAGGTGTGTATTTCCGTAAGGTAAGGGGGGGGGAGAAAGAAGATAAGCAACAGAAACATCACAAATTGCAAACCAACTGTGAGTGAATGCTTAACCATGCTTTATAACAGATGGCTCAATAAAACGGCCAATAGCCAGATTAGCCAGTACAAGGGCAGAGTCACTGAAACTGATCACAGGTGATTATTTCTGAACTATAGAAAGAAGCTCTAGTGATATTCTATTGGGGCAAACCTCAGAAAAGTTACTCTTTGTGTGACAGCTCCTAGAATTGCCAGGTAGAATGATAATTTAAAAAAATGTAATGTTTCCAAATTCTATGACTAATTTTGTAATCTAGAAAAAGTAACCTTCCCAGGATCTGATTGAATTAGCTGATTGATTTACTGACATTAATATGAATACAAAGACATACTGTATGTTGATTAATTAAATTTGAAAGTTGATAAGCACAATCTAGGGTCTTAGGTTTCCCCTTTTCTTCCAGTTTGATTAAAGTGTCCTTCACTTCCAGCAACTGGTCCCCCAGTCCTAGGAAAAGAAGTGGGATTACTGTCATTTTGACCCACATGCTTGAGATTCATCAATGTGCCACGTCACATTACTTACTGTTGTGGTCTTTCCTAGTATTTCCAATACTTCTATTTTTGGGTTGCAATTCTGATCCAGTAATACTTTTCATTGCATGGTGTCTCCAGGGAAACCTTATCCCAGGTTCTCAACTTTTCATCATCCAACTCCCCATATTTCTTTTAGTTTCAATATAAGCAGTTATTTCTGATGTGTTGGCTGGGATTATGGGGGTTGTAGTGGAGAATACCACATGAGGCAAGACTGATCTAGCGAGGCATTAATGCATGTTCTAAATTGAGCCTGAGATTTTTACTAAATTGAGCCTGAGATTTTAATTGAGCCTGAGATTTTTAGAGTCAAAAGAAAATGAATTTTTAAAAGAAATAGATGCCGCTGGGAATTGATAGAGACATACCAGAGAGATCCAGCACTCAGAAAAATTACTTTTTTGGACTCTTAACTCCTCGAACCCTTCAGCCGGTATCATGCTGGCAAGAGGGTTCTGGAAGATATAGTAAAAAATTCATTTTTCTATGCTATGAAGCTATTCCATCTCTCCCTGGCTATGTACCATCTCCCTTTACAGTCATTAACTTGTTGAGGCTAATAAACCCCAAGAGAATCAGTGTGGTATAGCGGACGGAGTGGCAGACCACAACTTAGAAGACCTGGGTTTGAATTCCCACTTGGCCATGGAATGTACAGGGGCAGTGACAACGAAAAACCTTGTCTTGAACATCTCGCATGCAAACACTCATCACCATAAGTAAGAAGTAACTTGGCAGGACATCACAGCAAGAACATGCATCATATGATTGTTAATTTAGGAGCAAAAATATGGACAACTCAAATGGACAACAAAAAAAGAGGTGGCAACACTAGAAGAAAATAGTGTGCAAGATAAACAGCAGGACACACATTTGTACTACTGATTTTTCTCCCACCGAGTTTAGACTTTCTTTCTACAAAATCCTTTTTTAAAGAATGCATTCCTTCTTATCTTGTAAATATATTGATGTCACAACAATAATTGCACACTCCCTCCTGTTGCCATAATATTCTCTCACCCCTCAATTTCCTTAGTAAAGGTCATACTGTATTTCTGCATGACAAAGAATCCTGCATCATCGAACCCAATTAATCCTGTTCTCTTGAGCTTAAAAAAAGTTGTGTTCTGCAATGCAACCATGGCGTTTTAATTAGTAGATTTAATTATTAACTTTTTCTGGGTTAATGTTAAACCCAGAACTAGCAATAGCGCTGTTGTGGATTCTTAATGCAAGTATGAAGGGTTTTTTCTATCATCACTGAATGAAATCCAACAGGAGGATGAAGAAAGCTAATGGGAAATATTCATTGGTGTTTTGCAATTTGAGAATCAAATTCAAAGGGTAGATTCATTTAATTAAATCACATTCAGGTCCTCTGAGGACTCCTTAAAACTATCTCTGGGTTTAATTAAATGAAGTTCAATTAAACCATGCTCAAATAAAATATCTGGAGCTGTAATTGATTTGTTCACTCAACAGTAAAACAACAAAAAACGGATCATTTCTCACATAAACAAGTGCTGTAACATTGGATTCACTATTAGCTTATACAATACTCCCATTTGATAAATAAAAATACTGCCTATTGGATAAAACAACAAATATAGTGAGATTTAGGAAATTGGGGTTGATGGAACTCTAAGTGTGTAAATAGCAATTCCCCCCCCCCATTTTGCTGGTTGAAATATCTGGCCAAGTGCAGGGAAGCATAAAATATTATTTCTAAAAATCCAAACTGAGAGTGTGGCTACAGTACTACAGGCCTGCCCAACAGGTAGACCGCGGGCTACTGGTAACCCGTGAAGGGTTCAAAAGTACCCGCCAGCCATCAATAAAAAAATGGGATAAGTTCTCCACCCCTCCCTCCCCAATCCTAAGGACGACCAGCAAAGTTCTGGGTCTGCCAGCCCAGTGTCTCAGCTGAGCGGGGCAGTTCAAGGGCCATGGCGCATTGAAATCTGTTCCTTCCAGAACAGATTAATTGGTTTCCAATCCATTAATATGGGAAACCGCTGCTGTACTTACAAAAGTTTTTACTTATGAGCATGTGCTCGGAACGTATAAAATTCATAAGTAGAGGTTTTAGTGTAGTAGCCCTCAGGCACTTTGGGACGGATAAAGTAGACCTTGGCCTGTTCAGAGTTGAACAGCTCTGCACTACTAAAATAATTGGATGAGAGAATCAGGTTTTTTTATGTAAGTTTAAAGTCAAATAATAGCGACGTGGTTTTGCGTTGATGCCGATGACACTTAGGTTATACAGGGTGGTAAAAACAGAGAGATTGTGAGGAGCTCCAGAGGGATTTCTTGACAGTGGGAGTGGGCAAACAAGTTGCAAATGAGCTTCAACATTAGTAAGTGCAGAGTGATGCACGTTAGGGCAAATGTATATATAAACTGATGGGTTCTGAACTCTGTGCAACAAACCAGGAAAGGGACCTTGGTGTCCTGGGGGACAGCTCAATGAAGATGTCAACCCAGTATGCTGCAGCTGTGAAAAAAGCAAACTCAATGCTAGGGATCATTAGGAAGGTTATAGAAAATAAGTCAGCAAGTGTCATTTTGCCTCCTTATAAATCTATGGTGAGGCTTCATCTGGAGTATTGTGTACAATTCAGGTCACCATACCTCCAGAAGGATCTTATGGAAATGGAAAAAGTGCAGAGGAGGGCAACCAGAATGATTCAGGGACTGGAGCACCTTCCTTACCATCTGAGGCTGCAACAGTTGGGCCTCTTCACTCTTGAACGACAGCTCCTAAGAGGGTACCTGACTGAAGTTTATAAAATCATACACAGTGTGGACAGAGTAGATAAGGAAAAGCTGTTTTCCCTATTATACAACACTAGAACTAGAGGGCACTCCATGAAACTTTTGGGTACTAGGTCTCACAGAGAAAGTACTTTTTCACCCAGATGATCACTGGTGTATGGAACTCCTAAGGACAACCTCCTGGTTGGAGAGATTGGCAGGATATTTCTCAATGCCATTTCCAGGGAATCATAAGCAGGTGAAGACTTCTGTTTGGGAATACCCTGAAGCAAATGGTGAGCCACTGGGAGACAGAATGCTGAACTGGATGGGCTGTGGCCTGTTCCAGCAAGGCTGTTCTTATTTATGTGTTCTGGGAAAATGTTTTGTCTGTTTTTAAACTGTATTGTATATCAGTTGAGGAGGGTATACAAACATTTAGAATGGTTACATTTTAGACTTTTTCTGTCTACCCTCACACTGGCTGCTTCTTACAGCTACTCTTTGCTTCTGCAATGTTATTTCAAATACTTTATACAAATTTCTTTCAAAATGGGATAGTGCTAGAAGAAAATGATAGATAAGAGAAAAAGTAAAACAATGCTTCCTTTTTAACAAGTTAGGCATCAAGACAGAGAAAAAGAGAGTCCCAGAGCTTGGGCTGTGACTCTAAAGGTTTGTAAAGGCAGGCAACACAGGGGAGGGGGAGGAGCTGAAACTGATTGGACATTTTGATTAGACTGAAAAGGAGGGAAATACACAAACAGAAAGAGTGGCAAGCAGGAATGGCACATCTTTAAGTGGCAAACCCTAGAAACACAATTTGAACTGACAGATTATTTTGTTCATGCCAAAATGATTCAAAAAATCAATTTGACATCCAAGTTAAAATAAATGACTTTCTGGTGGAAAACCCAAATGTCTCACCTGATCAAAATAACATGACTTCCTGTCAAAAGGGGGGGGGGCAGAGCTTTCTTGTGTATAATGTAGTCACCTTTAAAAATTTGATTCAAAATATGCTAAGCCTGATTCAAATGTGGGCTTTTTTTCCCACAGGGTAACTGCGCTCAGAGCCAGAAGTAGAACAACTACATATGGAAGTACATAAGTAAATGAATAATTAATGTTCTCTTGGCAAGAAGCAAGTAAACCCACTTTACCTGCAATCACTTGAACCAAAGAAACACCAAAAGACAAGTTGATGTGTCTGTACAAGGAAGTAACTGTGTTGTACTGAACTGAAAAAGAGCACCAAACCCCCCACTAAAGCAGAGCAAAGATCCACTGCTCTAGCTTCCTGTGGCCAGCCAGAAGCCCATGGCATTTACAGAGAGGGTTGGGACGTGCTTCTCCCCAGAATCCACATCAACTACATTGTAATCTGGTGCCTGTACTTTGGATCATGCCAATAGAAAGCAATTTGTTGCTGCTCCCAGATTTTGGAACTCCCTCCCACACGAGGCCAGTCTGGCCCCAGCTCTGCTGTCCTTCCACAAACAGGCAAAGAATTTTCTCCTCAGGCAAACTTCCCCTCAGGGACTGACTGACAGACTGGCGTTTTTAAAATGGATTGTTGTGCCCTACTGCATTGAATGTGTTTTGGTATTGCTATTTTTTTAGCATGGCATTTCTTTCATCCTTTGGTATTTGTATTTGTATACTCACCACTGTTAGTGTATATTCACCATGGTTAGTGTTAAATACTGCTTTTTAATGATGTAACCTGCCTTGGGTCCTTTTTGAAGAGTCAGGCAGAGTAAAAACATTTGAAATACTATAAATAAATAAAATTTAATAATAATATAATAATAATAATCTTGGAACTGCAGAACAGGAAAAGACCCTTTAGATCAGTTAAGGAGACTCAGTGGGGAACTGAACTCAAAACTTCTAGCTCCGTAGACATATACCTAAACCACTGAGCTATCCAGCAGTTTTTCATGTATGCAACCAGTAGCTCTCAAATAGAGATGGGCATGAAATGAAAAACAAAATGCTGTTTCATCATTTTGTTAGGTAATTGGAATCAGAACTTCGGAAGCCAAGCTGCAAGAGAGCGATAGCACCACTGCAGCTTGGCTTCCGATTACAATTAAAAAGTTTTTTTCCTAGGGGTTCCCCCTTTGGAGTTTCAAAGCTCAGCCCCACTTATTCCCAAAGCTTTCACAATTTCAGGAGGTTACCTAGAATTGCTTGAGAAAGGTACCCCTGCCACTTTGGTGCCAAAACTTGGCTGGGATCAGTATTTTTGAGGGATCCATATTTTTGAAATGCTGATTCCAGCCATGTTGTGGCACCAAAGTGGCAGAGGTACCTTCCTCAAGCAATTCTAGGTAACCCCCTTAAATTTGGAACAGTTTGGGGTGTGAGGGCGGCTGCATTATGAAGCTCCAAAGGGGATGCCCCTGGGGGGGGGATCTTTCTAATTGGAATTGGAAGCCATGTTGTGGCTTGCCTGCGGCTTTGCTTCCAAAGTTCAGAATCCAATTAGAAATATTTCCAAATTTCCAAACCATTCCAAATTTCAGGGGGTTACCTAGAATTGCTTGAAGAAGCTCCCCTGCCATTATGGTCCTTTGGGACCCAGGAGACCATAGTGTTGTGTCTTTGCATTTCATTTCATTTCGTAACAAAACTACTTGAAAAATTTGTTATAAAAGAAATGAAACAAAATGAAACTACTGCATAAACAAAACAAAACAAAACATTATTTTTCCGTTTTGTGCCCATCTCTGCTCTCAAACTTTGAATCCCAGGCCACTGGCCAGTTACCCTGGGGCTTCTTGAAATCCAAGACATTTAGAGGACAACAGGTGAAGAATCACTTTGGAAGAGAACCATTTTTTTCAAAGTACTACAGAGCAAAGTTCTCCATGACCTTTAGGTCACTTTAAAAAGCAAGTTATTAAGAGAGACAGACCTTTTTGTTTGCTTGCAAATTAGAAATGTGACAGAAAAAGTAAAGGGGGTTACACTGATCTAAGAGATAATAGTAAATCAGTGGAATAGTGGCATCTTACTGGTTCTGGTATAAGGCTTATGTAACTCACAGTGGCTAATAGATTTTGGTCCTGGAGTGTATCTTGTTCTGATGTTTCATCAGATAGTTCATTACACAACTGAGAGGCACCTTTGCACCTCATCAATAAGCCACAGCAGATTATGGAATCCTTACACAAACACCATTAGGCCACTGCTGCCCCAATCTCATGAGTCTGTAGTTTATATACTCACCATTTTCTTGCACCTCCTTGCAGAACATGCAGCAAAAAGCTGTTTAAACATGCAGTCACATTACCTGCTATTATTCTAATCCTGCTTTGTACCATGGAGCTGGTCAACAGCAGCTTTACCCTTAGGTAAATATTTGCATGGCTTCTTATGTCCCCTAGTGAAAACATAATGCTTACACTGCCATTCTAGTTAAATCCTGATAAGTTTGAGCATCCAGGGTGTGGTACTTAAGAATACAAGATATTTGCTTTCAGCTGGCCACAAAAGCACCAAAGAGGTATATTACAGATTCATTCACCAAATAAACCCTCCTATATCATATACTCTGAAAAGGGAATGTTATGTACACATCAGTAAACACCTTTTGGTCTTTCTCCCAAATCTCGTGTCTTGTTCCAGCACCTGTTCCAAAACTGGTGCTGGTATTAGCAGCAGACTGGTGTCTAAATTGCCTCAGATTTTATTTTACCCAATAGCATCACAAGGGCTGCTATCAACAGCCAATCAGAATATCAAGGAAGGGAGAACAAGAATTTTGAATATGCAAACCACCCAGAATGGAGCTGTGCATAGAGGGCCTTTTCACACGACCCCTAAGATCCGCTGGCCACTTAAATTTGGACCAGGGATCTTAGGGGTTTGTTGCTGTTCCTGCGTTCCTACCCCCTCCACGCTCCTGGCTGCTGGCTGCGTGAGGGGAGGGAGAAAAAAAGGAAGAAAAGAATGCCGCTCACCCCCGTTCTGCCGTCCCAGCACTGCATTCAGATCTCTTAAAGGGGCGGGGGGGGCAAAAAAAGAACAAACAGAAGCAAGGAGAGCAGGGCAGTCACTACGTTATATCCGCATCAGGAATTTTCACCTCCAGAGAGCAGGTACCTGAAAAGTGCGCTGGGACGCACTTAGGTGGGCATGGTCGCACTTAATTATCTGTAAACTCCGGAGCTGGTGGGGAAACAATTTTAAGCTCCGGAGCTGGGAGCCATTTGCGGCGGAGTTTAGGGGTCGTGTACAAAGGGCCTAAGTGGGCACTGCAGTATATAAGTAAAATAAATAATAAATAAAAAAGCAAGCAAGCAATGGACTTTTATTTGACCATCCCTAAAGGAAAGACATTGAAATCAATGCCATTCAAGGTATAATTAATTTGATTTCAGTGGGGTGTTCTCAGAATAAATCTGGGCCCAATCCCTCATATCCAAACAGGAACAGGAACACAATATCCTCATTATGGTGAATGAAAAACCACGATGCAATGAACTAGCTCTTGAGTTTCACGGAACTCTGCAACAGGATCTTTGCCGAACAAAAAGGGTAATGGGAAGTGTGGGGGTGGAGTGGGAAATAATGTTGATAATAAAGGAATTAACAGAATCTGAATGTCCAGGTTTCCACAGTTGGGGGGGGGTGGCATAGGAAGCTTTTTGCATTTTACACTGATTTGATTAGATCAGATCAGAAATGGACAAAAGGTGGGCCTCCAGGTGCCTGTCCTCCACCCCCAGGATTTGGCACTATCAGCTCTGCTGGCTAGAACTGCTGGTAGTTGCAGTCCAACCTCCGGAGGGCTATGCATTGTCCACCCCTGGTTCAGATTACACAGGGGATGAAAGACAGTTTTTATAAGAGCAAAACTGAAGTGAAGAGTGATTTTAGGTGGCACACTAAAAGATACTCGTTGTTCTCCCATCTTCCGTCGTTATTTCCCTGCTGGTGGTATTTGCAAACATTCCAGTTGAAAGTGATCACTGAGATTTAGCACAGATTATGGCTTCAACTGTTCTTTCTTGCCTGGAGCATGTGAAAAGTTTAACTAAAGCTTGGGGCATTTTGAAACAATTACTACTAGGCCACAAAGAGCCCCTAATGAAAGACATAGTCATGGCTAAGGGCCAGCCCTCTCTATGAGAAATATTGGGGGTTGGAAGGAGAATGCAAGAGCTGTGCGGATTTTGGATGAGAGAGGCGAAGCTAGAACTCTGAGGAATCTAGCATCCTTCTTACATCCTTCCCCCAAGGTGGATATTTAATCCCAAATCAGCAGGTCATAATAAGAAGTTAGTAAATTAAAGATCTTGAATGTGTTCATAGCTTTCTTCCTTCTCTGCCCTTTTACTCTCTTGTGTCCTGAGAACTGAAAACTTCAGGCCTGGCTTTGTAATTTTCAGTGGTTTTTGGGGGGCGGTGTGTGTGTGTGTGTGTGTGTGTGTATTTTTTGTTTTGTTTTGTTTGCACAAGATAACAGGTAGGGGGGTTGCTCAAAAGGGGGGGGGAATGGTCAAAACAAACCAATATCACGAGTAGAGATGGGCACAACTAAAAAAATGGTGTTTCGTTTGTCATTTGTCATTTAGGGGGTCCGTTTCGGTTCGTTTTTGTTTTTCGTGAATTTTTTGCAAAAAAAATTCATTTTCGTTTCATTACGTAACGAAACAAAAACAAAAACGAAAACAAAAAATTGCTGTTTCGTTAGCATTCATTACAGTTCAATGTATTTGCCGCAACAAAAACGAAACGCACGACAAAATTTCTGTTGTTTTGGTTCGTTTCGTTTCGTTTTGGAGACAAAATTCATTTTTTGTTTTGTTACATAATGAAACGAAAAAATGAAAACGAAAACGAAAATGAAAAATTGCTCGTTTCGTGCCCATCTCTAATCACGAGAATCAAATGTAGTTTTAGAAATCCCTCCACTTGGTGCTAAAGTTACAAATCACTGAGATGTCTCTTGGCAATCTCATCTTCCTTAGCAAATAGTTCACTGACATTTTTCATTTCATTATTCAATCATTGAAGCATTTTAAAGCCATCCTACCCCGGCAGGTTGTGAGATAGTGAACAAATACAATTTTAACAAACAAAAACACCATTATAATAAGTCTCAATCAAATAAAATAGGAGGGCAAACAGAGCAGTTTTGAGCTTGTATGAATCTATTGTCATCTTGGGACCAGTTACAACCAGTTAGTGAAGATAACACTTTTGTCCTTCTTACTACATCATGTAGATCAGTGGTTCTCAACCTGTGGGTCCCCAGATGTTCCTGGACTGCAACTCCCAGAAACCTCCACCACTCACTGTGCTGGGAGGGATTTCTGGGAGTTGCAGTCCAGGAACATCTGGGGACCCACAGGTAGAGAACCACTGATGTAGATTGTAGTCAAAGTAGTTTTTTTTTTTTAAAAATCTCACCAGAAATATGTAGGCTAGGCTGCAGTAACAAGAAGCAGTCATATAGATTTTGGGGTGATGCAGGGGTTTAAAGGTTAGCACCAGCACTAGACTTGGGCTTGAAAGCAAATAAACAAGCTGTGGAACCTAAAAAAAGATGGTGTTATTTATTTATTTATTCCTTAACCATCTATCTGATTAATGGCTGCAGCTGTAAACTATATAAGCATATAAACATGTAATATATAATGTGAAGAAACATAATTAAAATTAAAATTGCATTTTGGTGTAATATGACCCTTCTTAGCTTGTACAAGTACCAGCTCTATATCTCATATTCTGTACTAGCTAAGCCTTCCAGGTCTTTGTGAACTGCACATTACAATAATCCAATCAGGAGGATCTGAGCTTTAACCATTGTGTCCAAACCACCATCAACTGTAATAATAATAATAATAATAATAATAATAATAATAATAATAATAATAATAATAATAATAATAATAATAATAATAGTTGGATTATTAAGTGCCGGGATGTCATTGGAATATGTAAAGCTATTTACTATTGCCTTGATTCCCTTCTCAATAATTTTGCAGAAGACAAATTTAAGGAACCAAACTGCTAAAACTTCAGGGAAACTTTTGCATCTATTGTATATAGATAACTTAAATTAAATAGCAGAGGTGACAAAGAGTCACCTTGAAAACTCCCTTGTTTAATGCTAACCAATCCGTAGTTTCATCCCTGACAAACAATTCTGTTTTCCAGTTCTTCATCAGATTTTCTATTATTATTATTATTATTATTATTATTATTATTATTATTATTATTATTATTATTATTATTATTATTTTAAAAATGTTGATTCTCAGAATGACCCTTTCCAAGTTTTTTCAGGTATAGTGCACTCATGACTGGTTTACCCTTCTTTGGGTGGGGGCCTCTCTGGAACCATGTAGATTGTCCAAGGCCACGTGGCCTAGTTCTTTTCTTCTAAAACAGAGAGGGGGAATCAAATCTCAACCTCTGGTTCTACACTCAAGTGCTTCATCTCACAAAAGCATCTTAAAAAGAGATCCTTAAATCCAGAATTCCTCCCACCAATTTAAAGACTTGCTTTTTCAATAGATCTGCAACTTCATCTAGGACCTCCTAGACACAAAACCATGTATAAACTACAAAATCAAGACAATATCCTGAGTCTAGAGGAAGTTTTTTTTTTAAGCACCAGATCTACAGTTTCCTTTTACAAGAATTCTGGCACCAGCACATCTTGGATCCACCCACTCAGTCCTGTGCTGACAATTGCCAATGTGAGCAAGTGTCAAGAGGGCCACCCACACCCTCCAGGGTGAATAAGTTTGTCCCACCTTTGTTTTTTTGGGGGGGGGGTTGTTTGTTTTTTTGTGTGCAATTTCTGTGAATGTTTCCGGTTGTGAGGGACATGGCAGCCAAATCCTAGCTGAACATGCAATACAGTCTCACCTTGGATGACTCATGATCGCTAAAGAATAAGTTCCTGCTAAACATTTATTGAGACTGTGGGTACAAGAAAAAGGCCCACATGCCTTGTTTCCTAGAAGACTCATTTATTTCCTGCTGTTCTAGTCTGTTGACCCCTGATGTATGAGCCTTCTGAGTTTCTAGTTTTACAAGAACCCATGCGTGCATGAATACGTTTGCCTACTGACCAGGAAGTCAACTGCACCAGTGGACTACTTGCCTCTTTCAGTCAACATGGTTAGTGATGATACATGATTTCCTTATACAGCGGGAGTGGGCACATTTGTAATTTTGAGCAAAGTGGCGACCAAACATCCACATCCCGGAAAGGCCCACTGATAAAAATGAAAGGCCGTTTGCCCAAGAACTGAGGGCATCTCACAGCTGGGGCTGGAGGGCACACTTTCAGTGCAATGTTGGGGTGAGCTGCCTCCATTTCAGTCCATGAGCCACTTCTACCAGGGACCCAAGTACAAGGCAGAGGATAGAAATTAACTCCACCACAGAAAAGCCCCTCCTTTCAACCCACCGCTTTTCCTCTCATAGAAAACCCATCTAACAGAAAGACGATTGAATTATTTTTCCAAATCAGTCTCTTTTCCCCCTTAAAATATATTTCCCCGCATAGGAAGAGCCACCTGCTGCCAATCCCAATGCATATGGAGTTTCCCCCTTCCCCCTAGATCACTACTGAACACATTTTCATATCTGCTTTCCTTATGCCCCACCCTCCCACCTGTTCACAGGCAGGCATACCACTGAGCTCCCAAGTCATCCATCAAACAAATAAGCATGCAAACATCCCTCTTTATTCCATATCAAGATGTCATGCAAGCAGTCCGGAGAAACAAAAATCTTTTTAATGCAACTGATAAGGGCAGGGGACTTTAGTGATTGCCAGTGGACTTTCACATTTGAAAGCTTCACATCAGTACTAGTGATCTCTCTGCTATGTTCCCTCCAATTTGCTAATTTTAGTAACAGGTTTTTTTAAAATCACATTTACTTCCTACTTGCAAAATGACTCATGTGTCCTGAAAAGTGGCCCTCCAGGCTGCCGAAACTTACATCATGGGAAGACCCGTCTCCAGTTTCCATTACTTCATCTCTAATCGCACATTCTAGGTGGCAGTATTGCTGTCCCAGATTTATTTAGGGCTTTTCCTTGTTCTGCCTGGATTTTCTTCAAGTCCACCCACTGTCAAGGAGGCACGGTGAGGTAATGAATCCCCAACCTCTGGCTCTGCAACCAGATACCTAAGTCACTGAGTTATCCAGTGGCTGCCATTTCCTCTGGCCTGTACAGGACCTCCTAACTAACAGTGGTTGTCTACTCTAAACAGTCCTGATTGGTGCATCTGATCTCATGTCCATATGCCTAAATTCTGTAGTCTGGTGATTCTCTCAAGGAGCAGGGATGCTTAACTTAAAGCCCACCATGTTTAGGCCAAAACACTCCTCTGCTTGAAGCTGATTTATTTATTTATTATTATTTATTTGTTATATTTCTATCCCACCCATCTTCTGGAACAGAACTCTGGGCAGTTTACAATTGTGTCATCTTTCGTGGAGGGTCTCGTCTCTCCTTATTTTATTAGTACTTTTGCCCTTTTTTCCTGTTGTGTGTGTGTGTTGTGTCGTTACAGTCATGACCGACTCTTCGTGACCCCATGTCCATGAAGTTTTCTTGGCCAGTATTCCTGCCAAGAAAACTCCATGGCCATGGGGTCACTAAGAGTCAGTCACAACTGTAACAACACAACAGACACACACAACAGAAAATACAAAAAAGGGGGGCAAAAGTACTAATAAAATAAGGAGAGACGAGACCCTCCACGAAAGATGACGCGGGCGGCAAAAAAAAAATAATTAAAAAGGTTGCCATATGCTTCTTTGAAAAGGTGGGTTTTCAGGGCCTTTTTAAAGGCGGGCAGGGACTGTGCTAGGTGCAGCTCACTAGGGAGATGATTCCACAACGTGGGACCCACCACAGAGAAGGTGCGGTTACGCATAAGCAATTTCCGCACCTCCCTGGGTGTGGCCACACTAAGTGAGTGCGCCTGCGCCATTCTTGTGGGCCTGACCCCAGTTGACCTCTGGGAGACACGCTCCGACAGGTATTCTGGTCCCAAGCCATGGAGGGTTTTGAAAATCAAAACCAGGGCCTTGAACCTTATCTGGAGGACAACGGGCAGCCAATGCAGGTGAGCCAGAACTGGGGTGATGTGCTCGAATCTACGAGCACCCACCATCAGTCTGGTCGCCACATTCTGCACCCGCTGGAGCCTCTGGACAAGGGTCAAGGTCAACCCCACGTAGAGGGCATTGCAGTAGTCAATCCTCAAATTCACGAGAGCCTGCACGACTGTTCTCAGGGAGGACTCATCAGGTACTGGCAGATGTGGGCAATCCTGCGGAGATGGATAAAAGTGGCCCTGGAGACCGCCATCACCTGGGCTTCCAGGGAGAGGGCTGAATCCAGGACCATGCCCAGATTCCTGGCCCTGTCCATAGGCTGGAGGGAACCCCCCCAGTCTAGGGAGGGGGCCATTGTACCCAGATGAGGGTGCCCCGAAGAACAGAACCTCCATGTTCTCCGGGTTCAGCTTGAGCCAGTTAGTCCTGGTCCATTCCAAAACCGCCTCCAGGCACAGGTCGAGGGAGCATACTGCCTCCTCTGCAGAAGAAGAAAAGGAGAGATAGAGTTGCGTGTCATCAGTGTACTGATGGCAGCAAACTCCAAATCTCCTGATGACCTCCTCCAGCGGCCTCATATAAACATTGAACAGCATGGGTTCAATGATAAGAGGGCATCATGATCTGCCATCCCATACCCATAACCCAACTGGATTCCTAGTTTCCTCATTACTGACAATGGGCCATCATCTTTCCCTGCACCTTCAATAACACATGACACAACTTTGGTCTCCTTTCATCAGCTGTTCTTCCACAGTATCTCCCACGCAGAGGCTGCCATGGCATTCAGCCTGATGTTATTACCAGGCCATCAACTGGCTGCCAACATCTCCTATGACATGCCCCTGGAGGTCATATTAAAAAAATGAAGAAGACAAAGATATTATGGCCGACTGCTATATTTTAATGTGAGCTTTTGTGGACAAGTCCACTTCCTCAGAGCGGGACTATAAGGCAAATATTTAAACATTTCTGCATAGCCCCAAAAAAGATATTGTATTTGGGCACAGGTTGTTGACCTTTAATACGAAAATCCAATTTCTTTAACTAAAACATAGTGTACCCCTTCACCCAACCAATCTACTTTGAGTTTTTCAATTAATATTCCAAGGCTCTCGTTACCTCCAAAATTGCCATCTTTCTTGTGAAGGAACATATACGTTCCCTTTTATTAATACAAATTCTATAAATTACCTTGGGGCAATCCTAACTATAAGACATAGACAGAGCTTATTTCTAAGATCTGAGAACAGTAACAAAAAAGGCCTGTGATGCAAAGAAGGAAGCCAATGTACACAAAGGAGGCTGAGAAAAGTTAAAGCTTGAATCAGAGGACAAAAACTGCAATAAACTTGAAACAAGGAGTTCCTGTAGTTGACACAGTGATATCTTTTTTTATTATTTTAAATAATTTTTATTGCATGAAGAACAAGCATACATTTTCAGTCCTTACAACTATTCCAAAAACATTACACCATCCTATGGTCCCTTCCTCATTAACGCTCCCCCCCCCAGCAAGCACAAATTTCACTACCCTTTCATATTAAACATTATTAAGGCATGATGGAATAATCTAGCTAGCCCATTTCTCGTTCTCAGGCTTTCCTTTTACCCAAATTATATATTTCTCCCACTCCTTTAAAATTCTGTTTTTCCCTTCTGTCTTTCCTTCTTGCTTAATTTGTATCCAATCATTTTTGGGGGGGGAATGATGTATATATTCTTTCCATTGATCATATTTCCATTTTTCTTCCTCCTTCCATCCAGACGTTGCCACTGCCAGCCCGTAATACACAATCTTTTTTATACCTCTCCAGTTTTTTTCCTCTATCTAACCCTAAGAAAATATGATCTAGTTTTACCTCAATCCTTTTCTTTGTAATTTCTGATAAAGAAAATTACATTCAGAAATCAGAAAATGACACAGTGATATCATAATAACAATGTCACATGCAGCGTTCTGGGGATAGTGAAAATAGAGAAGAACCATCAGAGGAATTTATATGGTGCAGTCCTGTTCTTAAGCCATCCATGGCAATGTTCCCTGCTAAGGTTCAAAGTGTTTACCTTGCTGAGGGGGAAGGGGGGAAATGTGCTGAGGTAGAAGGTGACATTTGTGAGTTAGCCTTCAGTACTCCAGGAAAGGATGTGTCTGCACTAACTTTATGGTCACACCTTTGGAAACCCGTTTTCTATTTTTAGAGGATATTGTCTAACACCTTTTAAAAGCCAAATAACTTTTTTACTTTTGCATCCAAGAACCACCCTTACCAAGCATTTCAAATTTCAATTGCCTGTGCTTTCCAATCTATGGCTCTAAGTATGTGACAGATACAAAGTGTATCTTTTATTAAGACACCGCTGAAGAGGCACGAATCAATTTGATGACGCTGTGGGAGGGGAAATGATGTTTAATTCTTTTCTGATAGCATTGGTTCTACTAATTATAAGTCATAACTGCACCACCCAAGCATATGTTTGGCCAAGAAGGGCAAAATGTAGATCCCCTATATCAGTGCTGGCGAACCTTCGGCACTCCAGATGTTTTGGACCACTATTCCCACAGCCCTTTGCCACTGGCAATCTAGGCTTGGAATTCTGGGAGTTGTGGTCCAAAACATCTAGAGTGCTGAAGGTTCGCCACCACTGCCCTATATTAGTTGCAGATGTCCTGTGTAATATGTGATCTGGCCCCAACCTTCTTTGTTTAGGAATTTAATGGTGAAAACAGAACTCTAATGTCCATCAAGTCTTCTCTATCTTAAGCAGGCACCTTACCCTTAGCTATATAAACACTACTAGGCTGCAGGGCATGTTACAGAGCATAAGAGAATGGCTGGGAATTCCCTGTTCCAAGACGCTTACAATTTAACCTTCAACTCAAGACAAACAGAGGAAGATATAAAGAACTTATAGAAGCTGTAAGATACATACAAAGCAAGGACAATGACCATGTGACTCATCAGACATTGATAGACTGCAACCCTGGTATTTGTCACTAGAGATGGGCACGACTAGGGAAAATGACGTTTTCGAGTTGTCGTGTGTCGGAGGCAGCCCGTTTCGGCTCGTTTCCGTTTTTCGCGAAATTTCGCAAAAATTTGTCATTTTGTTTTTTGTTTTTTCGTTTGTCGTTAGTACTGGTTTTTTGGGGGGTAGCAGGCTCCTGGAGGCACCTCTCTGTGGTGGGTGCCTCCTATCCTTACCCGCCAGCGCTGCTACAAAAGGGCATGCATAGCCATATGCTATGGATATGCATATTGCAGACACAGCAGACTGGCAGAGGCACCCCTCTTTGGGGTGCCTTCCCTGCAACAGTCGGTGAGACACAGTCAGGCAGCACTTGCAGGCATGGTTTGCATGGCACACAAATGCGGCTGCAGGAGTCAGCCAGAGCCACAAGTGACAGACTGGCAGACTCTTTGCACCCGCTCCAAGGGAAATGTACTTGCGTGTAGTGCAGTGCAAGTAGATCTGGCTTAGGGTTAAGACGGGTTAGTGCAAGGACTAGGGTTAGGCTAGTTACGGGTGAGGTTAGGGTGAGTATTGGGGTGCACCTCTGGGTGCCTCTCTGACCCACTTAGAAGGACAGTGTACTGGCGTATGGGTTAGGCTTAGGGTTCGGGTTTGGGTTCGGGCTACGGTTAGTGGGCTGTTTATGCCTGATTGGCACATCCCAGAAGTCTCTGTGGTCAACCTGGCCAAGTGGCCATGTGATTGGTGGAAAATTTGCATGGTCCCCTCCCATCATTGTGAATGTCCAGTTGTAAAAAAATAAAATAAAATAAAATAAAATAAAATCAATGGAGACTTTTTTGCAAGAAAAACCCACTGCTGCTACTATAAAAATTCAAGCATTTAAAATAGCTAATTTTCGCATGTTTCTGTGGTGCTTTGGTGGGGTTTTGGACCACGATTTAAAAAAAATATTGCAGTCGCCATTTTAGATCCCCCCGCACTGCATGGCAAATGGATGCGCCCTCCCAGCCTGGTACAGTCTCCAAAACCTGGCCATGCGATTGGTAGAATGGCTCCAAAAAATTGCATGGTCCACTCCCATGGGCGAGCCCATCATTGTGAATGCGCAGGTGTAAAAAAAATAAAATAAAATAAAGTAAAATCAACGGAGACATATTTTGGCAAGACAAACCCACTGCTGCTACTGTAAAAATTCAAGCATTTAAAATAGCTAATTTTCGCATGTTTCTGTGGTGCTTTGGTGGGTTTTTGGACCACGATTTCAAAAACAATATTGTGGTCGCCATTTTGGATCCCCCCGCCCGCACACCGCATGGCAAAGGCAGACGAGACGATGCCCCCCCGCCTGGTACCAGCAGCGCAGCAGTAGCACTAGCCAAGGAGAGGGGGGGCGGGGAACCCTCCCAAATAAAACACCCTTCTGGCCTGGTAGGTGCCCTCAGACAGTTTTCGCCTGCTTTTAGGGCCAGGAATTGGTTTTTTTTTTAACTTTTAAAAACTTTTTTTCTGTGCTGCTTGGCATCGCGGGATCGCCGCGATGCCAGGAACGACCACGACAAATCAGACCCAATTATTCTTTAGTCGGTTCGAGTTCGAGTTCTGGCCGAGTAATTCCCGTTACCGTTTCCGTTGCGTAACGGAAACGAGTAACGGAAACGGAAACGGGAATTCCGCTAAGTCGTGCCCATCTCTATTTGTCACCATGAACTCTTGGATGACTCAGTGGCTTAAAGTATCTGGCCGTGGAGTCAGAGGCTGGGTGTTCAATTCCCCACTGTGTATCCTTGACATGGTCTAGACTTGATAATCCATGGAGTCCCTTCTAGCTCTATGGTTAAAACATTAGCAGCAGCAGCAGCAGCAGCAGCAGTGTATGCTGTTCAAGGATAGTGGGTGTTGACACATTTCCCACTCCAGAGATGAAGAAGCTTCAAAGAGCACGAAGTTTTGGGCTAACAAAAAGGAGAGTCAGCCTTACATGAACTCATGGGAGTAACAGAGAAGCAGACAAAACTGACGAGGTTTGGATTATAGTACTCTCATTAATTTATCAGTAAAATACAAGAACAGTTATGGAGGAAATTGAGTAGGTGGACAATAGGGAGAATACTCTTCTGCCAAAGTATACTTTATCTACCATAGACATATCTTTGTCTTCAAAGAACGTTATGAAACAGCTGCTCGGGCTATCTCCATCTGATGAGTTAAATCGTATTTTATATCTTTTTTTCCTGCATTTTTTCTTTCTTGGTAAATAAATGAAATGAATGAAAAAATCTCCTCCTGCCAACCAACAGTAGAATAATCCATGGTCAATCAATTGCTGGGTGGAACAGCACGTTATGGTTCATTTCAACACAGAGAGCAGCATGAGGATCCTATATAGGTTTGCATTTTCTGATTTCAGTTAGTTGAGAGGAGAAGACAATCAGCAACCATAAGAAACTATGTGGTTAGTCATCCAAGAATGGGACTGTGTATCCCCAGAGAGGGCACCTTTGTCTTTATTTCACTTGCACAGAGGAACTTTCATTTAGAAGCTGAAATCCTATTGTAGGTCACTCTGCAGCAAGTCCTTTGAATCAGTCGAGATTTGGTGAGTCCATTGAGTCAAATTGATTTACCCCAGTTGTAACATAATAAGTAGCAACCCAAGTAGACCCATTTGAATCAATGGAACTTACAGAGCAGTTGACTCACCAAATTCCCATTGATTGACTCTGGTATGACTTACATGCTAAGCGACAGGATTTAAGCCAGATATTTTTTTAAAGAACTTGAAAGACTTCTGTGTATTTAGATCCAATTCCATAGACTAACTCATAAATTCAGGTACCATCTTGATCTCCATCTGGCTGAACTGGCATAGCCAGGGCTTGCAGCCAAAGTTAGGCAGCAAAAGAACAAATTAAAAACTAAGCTGGAGGGTGTAGTTGACCTTCTCGTTTCTTTCTTTCAGGTCTGTTAATAAGCAACTCTAAGAGGAGGTCCACATTTCATTTAGCCAAGTTCATACCTGGCTTATGATGTTGATCCAAACCCTAATGGTGGATTTACAGCCCTTGTCTCTGTGGCTGACCCAGGGAAAGTAAGTCAAGCCTGTGCAATC
Organism: Phrynocephalus forsythii; assembly: GCA_029282475.1. Classification (NCBI taxonomy): domain Eukaryota; kingdom Metazoa; phylum Chordata; class Lepidosauria; order Squamata; family Agamidae; genus Phrynocephalus; species Phrynocephalus forsythii. Next base: position 60,761,462 of record JAPFRF010000005.1, read on the forward strand.
AATTTAAGCTTCTTAGTCACAACTTGCTTTTCCATAGATTTTAATGGACCCAGAGCAAAACCAGATGATATTTTTGAAGGCATATACAACACCAATGTGGTAGGGTGTTGCTGTTGATTTCTGGTTCCAGAGAAACTGATTATGATTATTTATCTAGTATGTTGATATTATTTTACCTCATTTTTGTCTTATTTTCTTGGGCCAATAGGATCATGTATTGTATTTTGTTAATTTGTGTTATCTTTGTAATTTCTGTATTTGGTAACCTGTTGTAAACTGCCCAGAATGGCCATGGCTGCCAGATGGGAAGTATAAAAGTCAAATAAATAAATAAATAAATAAATAAATAAATAAATAAATAAATAAATAAATAAATAAATAGGACATGCACAAATCGAGAGAGAAATTTAGGTGGGGCTTTGCCATTCATTCTATGGTAAGGAGGTAGGCAGGACTGAGCTGGCTGAGGGATGGTCTGAGGCAGGGCAGTCCCCCCATTTGTCCTAATGGGCAACCCCACAAACACAGACAAGCTTTGCCTCCGCAGTGACAGCTGAGGCTTCCAGATGACTCTGCAGTCACAGGCCCAGCTTCATAAGAACATAAGAACATAAGAAGAGCCATGCTGGATCAGGCCAAAGGCCCATCTAGTCCAGCTTCCTGTATCTCACAGCGGCCCCACCAGATGCGTATGGGAGCGCATGAGACTAGATATCTGTCTCCTGATACCACTCCCCTGCATCTGGCCCTTGAAGTACCCTGGTTTCTCCATCATGGTTTGTAACCTGCTTCGCTCCCTCCTTTACTTTCCCTGTGACACAAAGAGTCCTGCACATTCTGTAGATGTTTCAAGAGCTGGCCGAGTGGCTATGCTCCTTACTTACCTTGCATCCAGTTGGTGGAGTGGGGGAGGAGAAAGAGCATCCCTTGGACAAAAGAGATGAGCACCTCAACAATCCCAGGGGCTACACATGCCCATCCCTGGACCTTGAAGGGCTACCGCTGCTCCTGCAACCCCTGTCCCCAAACTTTTTCTTACCTTTTGTTTGTATGCACATTTGTCAGCAAAAAACATTTGTGATGAAACCGCTTCCAGTGTGCTTTGACCCATTTCCCCAAAGACAGTGCATATCCTTAAGTTACAAAAAAGCCTTTGTCCATATTGGTTATAAAGAGCTGTGGATTGTTCAGAAATATAGATATGCCACAATATTTCCTTGATCCAATGTGTAATATAAAGAAACAGAATGATTAGAATATAAAGAATATAAAGAAGCAGAATGGTTTCCATCAGTCAAACTGGGGACTGAAGTCAAGAATCAGAAGGCAGCTGAAAAGGGTCTGAAAATTGCTATGTGTTTTAGAGGAACTATGAAGCAGAAGTGTGACAGCCGTTTGTTTATGTTAAAAATCTTATTATTACTTACATCCTGGTGGATTGGGCACATTTCCTTTTTTGGCATATAGAAAATAGCAGTCTCATCACTGGTGGTAAAGCATTGTTATCTAGACTTTCTTCCTTACACTTAGTGCACCGAAGCAAAAGAAAATGTTTCACTGACTGGCTCTCATCTGCTGTGTAAAACTGGAACTTGAAGACCTTGGGGTGGTCTGTTCATGTATTACTTTTATTACCCGTTTGATCACTCAAAGTGGTATTCATATGACCCAAGTTGTGCACAGAACTTTCTATGACTGTGATGCTGTCAGAGGATCAGGAAGAGTACAGTTTTGACTATGGACACTGGCTGTTAATTCTCATTTGCAGCTGTACAGCCTAATCCTCACTGTGCATCTACTAAAAAGCCAACTCTACTGATTTAACTTAGATCTCAGGTTTACAGAATCTGTTGATTTTTGTAGTTAATAAGATTCTGCATTTTGGCTACAATCCTATGTCCCATTTATGCTGGAGAAAGTCCTTCTTTCCATTGATTTCATTTCATTTCTGCCTTTCACCCTGTAGATGGGCCCAAGCCAGCTTATAAATGGTTTTAAAAACAAATATTAAATATGCTGTAAATACAATAAATTATAGAATCATAGAATCATAGAATAATAGAGTTGGAAGAGACCTCAAGGGCCATCTAGTCCAACCCCCTGCCATGCAGGAACCCCTTCACAATATTTCCGACAGATGGTCATCCAGCCTCTGCTTAAAAACCACCAAAGAAGGAGACTCCACCACCCTCCGTGGCAGCATACTCCACTGCCGAACAGCTCTAACTGTCATTACATATTAACTAGCAAAAGCTACCACACAAAATCTCTTTAAAGTATTTTAAAAACATTTTAAACGTTTTTCAAAGACACTGTACTATGTGGGCTGGACTTTTGTGTAAGTACACATAAAAGTGTACTATACATTACTTATCATTTACATTTATTTTATTTTATTGAGAGTATTTTTGCTGTTTAGTATGTCTATTGTTCTTATGTCTGATTATGTTTTTAATATTGACTGGTTTTAATATTCTTCGCCTTTCTTTATTGTTGTTGGTTTTATAATTTGTAGTTTTTCAGCTTGCTGTGAACTACTCAGAGTTGCCCTAGGGCTAGATGGCATGTTATATAAACAAAAACAAACAAACAAACAAACAAATAAATAAATAAATAAATAAATAAATAAATAAATAAATAAATAAATAAATAAATAAATAAAAGTGTCCTAAACAGTAGGAAATTGATGCTTGTCAAGTCAGCTCTTTGAATTAAGACAAAAAATTCCCTTCTACACAATGAAAAAAGTTTCCCATTCCTCTTGACCAAATCAAATCAATAGGGCAGACATTTCAACAACAACAACAACAACAATACCACATTTTGTAAATCTGTAGTTTAAAAGGGGGTAGATGCAGGGGGCACTGTGGGTTAAACTGCTGAGCTGCTGGGCTTAAAAGCTGAGCAGTTTGAACCCATGTGACAGGGTTCCCATCACTTGTCCCAGCTCCTGACAACCTGGTAGTCTGAAAGCCCACAAAAATGTGGGTAGATAAATAGGTACCACTTTGGTGGGAAGGTGAAGCAGTTCCATGGACTCATGAATTTAGTCATGCCAACCACATGACCACAGAAAGATGTCTATGGACAAGCACTGACTCTTCAGGGATGAGCACCAGCTTCTAGAGGTGGAAACGGCTGGACTTACCGTAACTGTCAGGGGAAACCCTTTGCTTTTTCTTTTACTTAAAGAAACACTTTTGCAATTAAAGGTCATAACAATTCAAGGTTATTTCAACTTGCTGCTCCAAGGCTAATAAGGAAGTATGACAAACGCTAAATTATTTTATTTCTCCATAGTGTACAGCCAAATAACTTCCTTTATGAGGTTAGGGGGAAAGACTGCCCTTCCTTACCAAGTTGCTTCACCCATTTCTCCTCTATATTTCAGGTGTCCTTTTTCTGTTCACAAAGCATGAAATAGGATACCATCTGTGTGCCATTTACCTCTTCTATAAGCTATAATTGCAGTACATGAACTAATAGCAACCATGGTAATAATTACAAATAAACCTCACCAGTTCTAAGTGAACTTCCTCTCCATGGAAAAGCAATTGTTCCACTTCACTTTTGCAAAGGTCACAAGCCAGGTACCATTCAGACCAAACTGATACGCACTATGTCAAATCTTGGAGACCTCAAAACCCCTGTAAAGGTCACCATAGGATTGGAGTAACATGATGGCACATAGCAACCATGTTGCATCACGTCCCATCATGTATATGCAGAATTTCAAACATAATAGACTATTGTGCTGTTTTGTACTTGTTTCTTTGTTGGCCCCTTTGTTATATCTTTTTGACCCAAAGAGATAACACAATAGCAAGAATATTTTTTTTTCTGTTTTAATGTATTGTTATAGGAAGTAAAGAGGCAAATAAAGAGGTACATAATGAGGACATTCATTCTCTGCATTTAATACACTATTGGTAATGAGTCTGGAACCAATTCTCATTTGATGATTTGCTAGCAAAGAACTTTTCATCATGTACCTCTGAGTACAGAACCTTCAGGGACAATAAATCTGTTTGTTATTAAAGGCAGCATGAGATTCTTAATCTTACTCTTAATCAACTCATGTTCTAAATTGTGTGCATTGAGATTATGTATGGAAGGGTAGGACAGAAGGTAAATAAGCCCATTCACAGAAACAATTTGCTCAGCTCCTTTCATGCTTAAACCAAAACCACATTTGTCTGAATCAGAGGCTGCTTGCTTTCAAAAGAAGGGATAAGCCACCACCCAGGTGGGCTATCCAGTCAATCAAAGGCATTGCTCACAATAGCAAGCAAAGGAAAGATAATGCCAAACATCAGGGTATCTAAACATTCTGCTTCAGCAGACATGTTCTACAAACAACACTAGTTACTTGAATAATTGTTGTTAAACAAATGAAACAGGGATTAGTGCTACTATTTTTAAGTACTGTATTTCCAATCCTAATATCTTACACATAACCATAGCAGAATGATAGGAGTCATAATTCTGGGAGAACCAAATCATTAACACATCATGTTGCAAAATAATGTTGGAGACAATGTGTGGCCACCAGTCTGTTCAACACTAGCTTACAAGGTGCTTTGCAGGACATAAAAGGACACAGACATTCTGTATAACATCAAAGTAATCCCTCTGGCGGATCAGACCAAGGACTACCTTTGCCAAGGTCCCCATTTTGAGCAGTCCAAAGTACTCCCCAACAATCATCATAGAAGCAGCAAGGAAGAGACAGCTTTTTCTTGTTCATTCCTGGGGCTTTGGACTCAACAAAAACAAGAACACTTGCCTGAACTTGGAAAAGTTCTTTTTTGGATTTCACCTTTCAATTCCAGAGAGCAGGACTTTAAAGTGGTGGTTCCAAATTACACTAAACACTAAGAAGAACACTGATATACTACACCTCACATACAGTGTTGTCTTGACAGATAGCATGTCATTATTTATTATTTTATTTTATTTATTTTAGAGTATTTAGAAAGAGGACTTGTACTGAAGGATATACAATTGTCACAGAAGGACCTCTCACATCCCATGTAGATCAAGTGTAGCCCAAGCTATTTTACCATCTGAGACACAGAATTATTAATGCAGCTCAGCAGCATCAATAGAACTCTTGAAACAACACATTCAACAGTATCACTGAAAGCATGTTCCCTGGACAGGAATGGATTCTGTTAAGTCAACAATACTTCTCCACAATTTCTCTCTCTCTCTCTCTCTCTCTCTCTCTCTCTCTCTCTCTTAGGAGCCTCGTGGCGCAGTGGTAGCAGGCTCAAGGTTCACTCAGCCTTCCATCCTTCCGAGGTCGGTAAAATGAGTACCCAGCTTGCTGGGGGGGGCAATGTGTAGCCTGCACACTGTAATTAAAATTGTAAACCACCCAGAGACTACTTGTAGTGGTATGGGGCGGTATATAAGCAGAACACTTTGCTTTGCTTTGCTTTGCTGTGTGTGTGTGTGTGTGTGTGTGTGTGTGTGTGTGTGTGTGTGTGTGTGTGTGTGTGTGTGTACACATACATTTATTGCCATAAAGTATATCTGCAGCCATAAATATATACACAAGCTTCCTTGGAAATTTCAGAAGCCACCCCTCTAGAGAAGGAAACACCGATAATCTTTTAAGGTAATGAACCACAAACAGAACCACCCCCCATCCCCCCAGAGAAAGAGAGAGAGAGAGAGAGAGAGAAGAAGGAACAAATACCATGTCCTTGACATGAGTTCCATATCACCCCACTGGAATCACCTAGCACTGCTTGTTGTGAAAATAGCCTTCTGTTTGATTAGGAAGGAGAATGCCTTTCATGTGTACACATAGAATAGGCATCTCAAGAGGGAAATTCTCAGGCAGCCAGACGTCTTTGGTGAAATTTAACCTATGATGCAGTAACACCCTTTCATTGTCAAGATTTCGATACTGTGATCTCATAGTCACCCACCTGTCAGCTCAGTGGACCATCTCACCTTCACCTTGGTAAATTATTTAATTACGTGCAGAGCTGGGGAGTGCTACTGTTTGGGGCAACAGATCCCAGAATAGCATCACTGGCTGTGTTTGTTGGCTGGAAGCTTATAGGAGCGTAGTCCAAAAAACTAACTTTCCCATGGCCCAGCTTTATAGTCTTATTGTAAACCCAGTGTTCCCCAGGGAGAGGCATGCATGGAAAACCCTAAATTTACTGTGGTCAGCTGGACTACTGTAACATGGTTGGGCTACCTCAGGAAACTTCAGTGGGTCCAAAACATGGCAGCCAGATTGCTAACTGAAACCGGTCACCAGGATCACATACCCCCACCCATTACAGCACCTTCACTGCTGTTGATCCATTTCCAGGCAAATCCAAAGTGCTGGTTCTAACCTATAAAGCCCTAAACAGCATAGGCCCAAGCTATCTCAAGAAGTGCTTCTCCCTTTATGAGCCAGCTTAGGTGTTAGGATCACCATGAGAAACCTTTTTCTTGCTCCCACCACAATCACACATGCATTTGATGAGTACTGTATACGGGAGAGCAACTTCTCTATTGCTGTCCCCAGACTTTGGAGCTCTCTTCCACAGGAAGTCAGACTGGCCCCATCTTTGGTGTCTCTCTGCAAGCAGGCCAAGACCTTTCTCTTCAGCCAACAATTCTATCCATTGACCGGCTGAATGAGTAGAGTTTTCTAAATCGATTGTTGCGTCTTACTACTCTGAATGTGTTTCTAGTGTTGTTTCTGCTTAATGTGCTGTGGCGTGGTATTTATTTGACCCTTTCCAGTGAGGTTTTTACTGTTTTTAGCTTTAAATATAACCTTTTAATGATGTAAGCTGCTTTGGATCCTTTTTAAGAACAAAAGGGGTATTAAAATGTTTTAAATAAATAATATTAGGAAAAGGTTTCGATCAGCAGGTGTTGGGGAAGGAAATATGAGACTGCTGCCATTGTCCCAAGTACCAAGCTATCCCTTCACTCAGGGTGTTTTGAAGATTTCGCACGTATATTCCAATACTTGTGCTTTCAGCCAGCAGTCTGATATGGTACAACTCATACAAAACTTTACTGGCACCATGTTGCTTTTTTGGCCATAGTCTGCAGGAGTTCCTGTAACTACAACAGCTGGAGAAAGTATTGCCTCAAACAGCTGGGTATGTTCAAACTAGGACGCATAACATTACAATTGTATATCACCCCCCCCATCCTTGACTATCAAGGTTTTTGCCCACCAGCTCAGCTATATTTAAGTAATAGTTGAGAAAACACAAGCAACCACAAAGGGGCATAAACTCAAATGCTTCCTAGACTACCTGGCACGTCCCTTTGTTCCCCTTGATAAAGATCTTCCTATATATTCTCCAGTAAGGAGGGAACATTGTGATTCCAAGTACATAGCTTCATTCCCAAACTAGCTGTGTTTCTGCCGGTGCACTAAATGGCATTTTTCAGTCTCTTCTATGCCCCAAGACATTCTTGGCAAAAAGACTTCATTAAAAAGTTGATTTTATTGCAACCGTCTGTGTGCAAACAATGCAATTTTTATAGATTATAAGTTAAATGAAATCCACAAAGAGTAAAAAATAAAAAATTAGTAAACAGCTATGCCAATGTACAATAGGATTCATTACAAAGTGGGGTTTAATTCAGGCAGAACCAGCTCAACCAGACTCCCACACAGGTCCCACAATTCAGGCAGGTCCCAACAAGCATGCCAATGGAATGTTAAGGAGCAGAAGGGCATGGGCAGTTTCCCACCCATTGGACTGCAGAGAAGGGCTAGTGATTTGCTATGCAACCACTTTGTGTCCAATAGTAAACCATATACTTGCTAGTCTCCTGTGGTGTGCTGGTATTTAAGGTAGGGAGGGAAGCCACAGTTCATCCCCTTTTATACCACTTGGAGACTGAATTCTATTGTTTGCATAAGAAAGGATCTAAAGCCTTTCAATACCATTTGCAGCTTTCTGGACCGTTTAGTCTCCTGGAGAGAATTCACATCACCTTTGAGGATGACAGGTATCATAGCCAGCAGGAAAATCTCTAAACGTTACTATGGCACAGACACGCACGCACGCATGCACCCCTCCCCTGCCTTTTAGACAGCAGATATATTACTAGGGTTTCTTTTTTCAATCATTTGAGTCAGTTATTTTTGACTTTCAACACTAGAGCCCTTTACATTACAAAAATTTCCTACCAAACCAGTTTTCATCACTTCATTTATGTACACACTACAGATTCCAGCTCGGTAGAGTCAGTTAATCACAGGACACACTTCAGGCCAAAGAAATGTTTGATTTGTTGTGGACACAGGTCAAGAAAAGGTCACTATGTGCCCTATGGCAACCCTCCGAGCTTTCTAGCCCAGTCATTTCTCATCCAGACCGCAGTAGAGGTACATCGCCACAGCCATTGCTGCAATCTGTGGAGGGAGGAAAAGAGGGTATAAGAAACTGAATATCCACTCTTTTACATCAGATTCATAAAATATGAAGGGAAAGGACACATATTCTCAACCATGCTTGGGTCTTTTTTGACACCAGAGAGGGTGAGGGAAATAGCCTGTTTTCAGTCAGAAGTGGGTAATCTTCAATTCCCTAAGATATTTTGGATGATAACTCCCATAACTGTCACCATTAGCTACACTGGCTAGGGTTTCCGGTAGGTCATATCAAAAACATCTGGAGAGCCAGATGATGACAAATATGGAAAATCTTTATTATGAAAAAATAAACCCCAATTCTAGAGCATTTAATACAAGTCAGATGAACCTCCATATTAGTGTAATTACATGCTGAATGATCATTAAAAAAATCAACCCCCACCCCCAATTCTTGGCTTCTTTCTTCGGGCCAGAAAGAGCCACCATTATGTCAAGGTGTTCCATCCAACAGCAGGAACCACTGGTGGGTAGAAGACATTCATTATTATTTTTCCAGCCTTGGAATGGCTACTTCTGTGGGATACCCTACCTCTGTCAAAAACCCTACAATGCCCTATAGCCCTTGCTATTTCGTTTTAGTCAACTAAAGGCATGACAATGGTTAAAATTATAATTATTGTATGTTTAAGGAATCATAAAAAATATACAGGACTGGTTACCAAGTCCGTCATCTGTTAAAATAACTGGTGCCTCACATTATGGATTGTTTTCAAACTTTTCGCTATGCTAGTTTGTGCAAACTTTTCAACAAAAAACAAAAAGCAAAGCCAAAAAAAGACATCATGGCATCTTCAAGACTGACTGCCATATCTGAATCTAATTTATCATGGAATATGCCCATCATACAGGAGAGTCAAAATGCTGAGACTCCATGGTAAATCATGCATGCAAGGCTCTAAAATAAACATGGGTGTTTGGTTACATTTCACACCCAGTACTGATTTAAGACCCACTATTTGGTATTCAGTTCTTTTAAAGCTTGATTCTGTAAACATCAGCAACCATAAAGGGAAAAATCAGAGGAATTATAGAGTTTATCTTTGAGCTTTGTTCTGAGAAGGTGGATCTGGTTATTTGAGATGGAAAATAACAATATATTGCAACATGATTATTACATTTGGTAATGGTGTAAGAAACATTGGGTAATATTTAACCCACTGAAAACAGATGAGATAAAATATATACATGCCGGAAACCCATCTCAATGGATTAAATATTAGTCAATGTTTCTTTAGACATTACCGAATGTAATAATTATGTTGTTATGTACTGTTATTTTCTTTCCCAGCTTGCATTAATGTATCACAATGTAGTCTCTGTATTTTGACTCTTCTGTTTGGAAAAGTGACCATATTCCATGAAAGTTTACATTTTTGCTCTCATTACTGAATACAAGTCAGTTTTAATAAAAAGTGGACTCTCGCTTTCATAATCATTAGGCCTCAGCAGTAAAACAGAAGCGGAATAGTAGAGTTTTCAAGAGCTTCAGAAAGCTTCATCAACATACCTCTAATGCACAAATCCCAGCTGCTACTCCACCCACTACACCAGCATTCTTCCGTATTTCAGACAGTAGTTGAGGAAAGCAACCCTAGGATGTTTTGTAAGAAAAAAAGAAGAAAAAGCAAGTCATTTATGTTATAACACAATCTCCAAATGAAGAAGAAATGGACAGCAGAAATAGGTAATAGTTCTTTGTTAAATTATGTCATGCTGCTGGTGACCTAATCTGGTCTCTACAAATTAAAGCAGAAATCTAGCCATCTGGCAAAACTCACTAGGAATGTTAAGGATTTTTAAAAATGACATGCAAAACTGGACATTTTAGGCATGGCAGAGCAAGGTAAACAGGACCATTATCTGCAAAACCAGCTAAATGGCATCTTGTTCTGGCATGGCATAGGGGAAACAGGAACAATCTAGTCTGCCCTAAATGAGAATAGGCCCTGGTTGCTTTCACAAATCTGAATTACCATTCAGTTATAAGAATTGTCACTGAATGAACTAGTCAGGCATCCTCCACCAAGGACATCAACCCAGGAAGATGCCAAGAGGCACAAGCCTATAATTACTTCTTTCAAACATTTTTATCTCATGCTTGTTCAAAGTTCTCAGGACAAGAAACCTTAGTCCTTTCTGGACCAGTGGTACAGTTTCTTTATCAGAGCCGCTACCATGTCTATAAGGTTGCGAGAACTGTTAGTTGTCCCCCTGCTCTTAATCTTGTTTCAATATAACCAGATCAGAGCTTCAAATCTCCTGCCACATTTTAATTGGACTGGAATCCCCCAGTGGCTCTCTCTAGAAGCTTAAAAAAAGGTCAAGGATTCAGCTGGATTGTCTCAAATGCACATATACCTAGCTTTCTTCTACCAAGAACAGCACAACCCATAAAGTTGTTGCCAAACCCACATGCTCTGAAAATGCCAGATAAAATCTTCAGCAGGACCTGACATATCACACAATGTTAAGACCCAATGTTGGTTCAAAATGCTGCCAAACCCTCTTCTTTTCTGCTCCAGATTTTTGAGGTACAACATAGTTTGGGGCGCTGCAGGGCTAGCACTTTTTCTTACCCATCACCTGACCTCTCCTTCCCCACCTTCCCCATTTGCCACACACTCACTTTCCCTTAAATATCATATCTTTGATTTCCCCCTCTCCTTCGCTCCTCTGTTTACCCATGCAGGCGTGTGATTTCAAACTCTAAACAGAACCACAGATCTGAAGGTGTGCATACTTTGGGGGGGGGGTGTGAGAGGAAGGCACTTCCATCAGGTGACACTGTGACCAGCTCCCAATATGCCCAGTAGCAACAATGCGCACATCCATCCACAATGGATTAAAGAAAGAAAAAAGTGCTGCAAATCGAGCACATATTACAAATGATCTCATATCTGTTTATAGGTAAACCACACCAAATAGCTTTTGTCATTGGCAATCTAGGCTCAGAATTCTGGGAGTTGTGGTCCAAAACATCTGGAGGGCTGACAGTTGACCACTCCTGAGCTACATAGGTTATTCCTCAGAATACTTTTTCGCAAACAGTAAGAGGGGCACTCCTTTATCTTCTTACCGGCACATCGCTGCTTTCGGCGGTAGTTGCATTGCAGGGATTACTATTCTTGCAGCAGAATGGCGGATACAGGCCTAAGTGATGGGTCGTGTAGTAGGAATCAGTGAAGTCTGTGTAATTTGATAGACCACAGCATTTCAGCTGAAGAAGAAAATATTAAGAATAAAGGAGATGCATTTTTTTCACCATAGGGTTTCATTTTGGCTGCTGATCAGTTTCCAGATACAGTACAATTCAAAGTGCTAGTTTTAACATATAAATCCCTAAACAGCTATCTCAAGGAACTTGTCTCACATTATGAGCCAGCTTGGGTGTTGAGATCATTACGAGAAGCCTTTCTCACCACCTTCACAGATGCATTTAATGAAGACAAAGGACAGGACCTTCTCTGTAGCTGCTCCCAGATTTTGGAACTCCCTCCCACTGGAAGCCAAGCTGGCCCCATCTTTTCTGTCCTTCCACAAGCAGGAAAAGAACTTTCTCTTCAAGCAAGCTTTTCCTCACTGACTGACTACATGTGTGTGTGACTTTCTGATGGATTGTTTTATGCATTATTTTTCTGACTGAGTCTTTAGTATTACTTCTGTTTACCATCTCCCAGAGTGGTATTTGTTTGTTCCTTTTAACATTTGTATACTTGTTTCAGCTTTAATTTTGTCCTTTAATTATATAAGCTGCCTCTTTTAACTCATTGGTCTTGGTTTAAATATTGTCTTTGATTATGTAAAGCACCTTTTCAGCTTTAAGTATTGCCTTTTAATGATGTAAGCTGCCTTGAGTCCTTTTTTAAAGATAAAGGCAGGGTAAAATATTTTAAATTAGTATTCCAGTAGACTATCATGGATTTTTTTTCTGTAGGGAAGATCAGTTACTCAGTGGTTTACAGAAAATTCCATGCTATATTACTGTAGCTTGTTTGGAGAGCAAATGCTTTGGATTCAGAACCTCTCAGGTTCAATCCCTAATATTTCCCTTTAGGGATAGAAAACCCCATGCCCCAAACCCTGGGAAACCCCTCCATCAATGTTATCCCTTGTAAATCCAGAACCCAAACTTTCCCAAACATTGCTGGGCTTGTGCAATAGGGTCAGGGAAATCTTCCCTGAAATTTTGTTTTCTCTAGATGCCTTGGAGGCCATTTTATAGAATGTGAAATGCAAAAATGAAATGATGAATTGTTTCTTCAATTTGTCAGAAAAAAATGTAAACTTTTTTGTGATTTGTTATTCTTGATGAATCATGAATCAAAATGAACCACCAGTTTTCTGATTCACCCCCATCTCTAATTGCAACCATTGCTTTATTATGCTACACATCCCTAAACTGTTCTACTGGCCAACTTACATTGTTCATTGTGGTATCCCATACGGTAGTAATGTCAGAAGTCTTGTTATACTCATTTTTCAACAGCTGTACCACAGTTCCTTGCAAAATGGTCTCTGCCTGGAAGGAAAGAGCATGAGGAATGTTATCGGAACCAAATGGGAAGCTCATTGATAACTGAATATTCAAGACTTTATTACTATTTCACCACCTCCATTCTGTTGGAATCTTTTTCTTTTCTTTCACTCCATCCTCTGAATGTTCTACCAGTAGAAACCATCAGGAGGTTTGGTAGATTCACAGTTCTGTTTGCATTACAGTCATGCTTAGAAACATAATAGCCTTCTACTCACACATGTGGTCCTTTTGATAAATGAGATCCAGCCACGGTGGCACAAGAAATAACAAAAATGGGGCAGGGAAATGATAAAAAATTGTTTCCTTGTAACATTTCAGTTGGCCTTCAGGCACAGGGTTTTAACAGAGAGAGAGAGAGAGAGAGAGAGAGAGAGAGAGAGAGAGAGAGAGAGAGAGAGAGAGAGAGAGAGAGAGAGAGAGAGAGAGAGAGAAGAGTACATACAAAACATTGTAATTTCAAAAACAAAGCTCTACTACAGCAACAAATCCCTTGTCCTCTCACAGGTAGCCACTCCCTTTCTCAAGGACACAGAGTGACTGCAACGTGGCATTTGCTGCAACAATCAGGAAGTTAGAAAGGCCACCTTTATGGTGACAAATGAGGCTGAGGAGCAAACATGAAAAAAGTGCCATTGTTCTTTGTCCCCATCTAATAAACTCTTTGCTTAGGTCACGGCTGCAGCGGAGGTGTCATGGCTGTGGCAGAGGGACATTTACCCTGCACAGAGGTTATATACAACTCTTTGAGAATGTATGATCAGTCCCATCATGCAAATGGAAGCACACCCTATATTTCACAGCAAAGACGGATTAAGTGTCACAGATGCACAGTGCACTGTTATCCACCTTCACAGTGAATTCAGTGAAAAACTCTCCTGTTATAATTCTGCAGATGTTCAGATCTCAAATACATTTCGCACAAACCAGCTTATTTCGAGTAGTCCGCCAGGGTGGAAGAATATATGTTAGAACGAACACCAGCAGAAAGAAGGGATGATTGAGCTGTTAGCTAGAGTACCCCACCCTCCAGATTATACATAAATATGGCCATGAAATCATACCTAGTTTGGCCTTTAGGCATGGGCCGGAACCAGGCACATGGCAAAGCCAAAACATTTATTTCCAAAAATGGAGTACTTGAGGTAGAATTTTAGACTACCACCTTCTGATTGATAACTATTTCTTGTGCCAGAGATGCATAGATATCACGTTTACTGGAGAAATTAGGAAGGGAGTTGAGCACTATTGATTTAGACAAGGAAGAAAGATGGAATAATAAATATTCAATCAGGAGCAGGAGGTCTTAAACTTCTGGATGTTTTTGCCTCCAATGCCCATCTTAACATAACTAGCAGAGACAGACTCTAGGAGATGGACTCCAAAATATTGTCAACAACCAATGATTCCTCCTCCAGCCACCCATGAAATAGTGAAAATTAGCTGGAGTTTCCCTTTGTGTTTTTGGTAACTTATGAACAAAGTCAACATTTTAAATGGTTTCAAAACAAACTACTCCCCACAAAGCAGGGCCACTCCTCAACATATCTTGCTGTAGTTGGAAAGAGTGAAGACCACACTCCTCTCAATAAGGGAAAGAATCCTCTGATCTTTTTCTCTATATTTTTATTATCTGGAGACTATGAGCTACATTTCCCAAACAACCGAAGAGTCCTCTGGCCTCTTAAAGACTGCCATTTTACACTTGCCTGATGCTTTTGCAGACTGCGTCTGCTCAGTTTTAAAAGTCAGAAGACTGTAATTTCTGCAGCAACAGGTCTGAAATCTCCCAATAAACAAACAACTAAATAAATGCACAACCTTATCACACAAGCTATCTGCACCCTGACCTAAAAATTCCCAACCCAGTCCACACATTAAATCATTACTATTTGAGCAAGTGTTTGTTTGACCTACTCAAATGATGTAATAGTTTTAACATTTTTAACATTTTAACATTTCCTGCTAAAGACAGCTATTTTAAGGATGCTTATAGATCAAGATCCCCTTGTGCAACCAATCAAAGCACATTTTGTCTCCTTATTTTTTTTCCTAATAATAAGAGGAACAATGTATTCACTGATGATGAGATATGGGAGGGTCTCAATTCATGTAACATTCCATGAATGACATCGGGTGATTGCACAACAGAGGTTCCCCTTGGGAGCAACTTAGGCCACCCACCCCAAACTCATCCCTTCTGTTCCATGTTACTTACAAGTGATGTGTAGACTAAAGCTACCACAGCAGCAGCCACTTCTATGATGAAAATGATCAGGACAATTGAGAAGAACTAGGAAGGGAGAAAGAGGACAGATTACTCACTTGGCAAAGCATCAATGCAAAGCGAAGGCAAATGCTACTTGGTTATACCTGGGTTAAGTCAAGTGTGATCTGCAGTAACACTTCCAACATTGTCAGAAAAGCTGGTTGGAAGACTGCCTTAATCAAGTTACAAGGGGGAAGAAAGGAGAAGGTCAACACCTTATGCTAGCAGTGATTTTTCATAAGTCCACCAGTCAAGGGTTTCCTTGTCATGTGGATCATGGCACAGCCCGGACTGTTTCACAGGAAAGAATCAAGCTTTTTCTTCAGTTCTACTTTCCCTGCCCTCTGGTTCATGCCTCAATGACTAGATCTTTCACCACACCACAAAGACATTTTCAGGCCAGGTACAGAGCTGGGTTTCCCCCAGTCTATTTTACACCATATACATCGATAAATAAGGGCCACATCCTCATTTCTCTGTGGATTAACATAAATCTGTTTCCTCTTGGCAGGTAGAAGCAGGAAGGGGGATGGAGATAAAGGGATGCAACTCCTGATAACCACACTGAAATCAAACCTGTTTACAAGCTTCTAGGATGGGTGGGGGAGGGGAGAGAGGCGAGAAACAGTTGTAGTTGTGGCCATACATTTTTAAAGCAAGCAGGAAACTTGCTTACAAGTAGTCCCAATGGGAAACAAGACTAGCATCTATGCTTGCATGCCTTTTTTATTTCACTGCTTCATTATACCGGGTCTAGGATGCTAGATGCCCGGCCTAAGCACATCCGATCTCGCCTGATTTTGGAAGGTAAGCAGGGTTGGCCCTGGTTAGTACTTGGATGGGAGACCACCAGGGAATACCAGGTGCTGTAGGCGCCTGGAGCAGGAACTGGCAAAACCACTCCAGTATTTCTGCCAAGAAAACTCCATGGACGTGGAGTCACGAAGAGTCGGTCACGACTGTAACAATACCACACACACACACACACACACACACACACACACACACACACACACACACACACACACACACACACACACACACATATGAAGAATGTAGTGATATGTATATAGGAACAGGGCAGCTCTGAGTTATTTGCTAGAGAATACTAGTGTTCCTAAACAATGGGAGAGAGTTCTAAGCAAACACAACAAATCCCAGATTATTCCAAAGGATGGGATCAATGGTGGTTCTAATCAGCCAGCTATAACAGCAGTACTAATATACAAGTTTTACCATGATCAGAAGGCACTTGCTCTCTTTCTGAGCTCCACAGCATCCAAGGAAGCCCAACACGAACAGGACAGCTCCAATGGCAATAAGAAGGTAGCCTACGTTGACAAACTGCAAGACGCTGGAGGACAAAGGGCCAAATATGTGCAGGAAGGAGCTACTGTCAACAGAGACCCAGATCCCAATGCCCAGTAATACCCCTCCACCAATCTAGAAGAGAACAGAGAACAATTGTTTGTAAATGCAGATACAAAGTATAAAAATCCATACTAAGTATTAAGACCCATACATACTCAGGCTTGCCTAAGCTGTAAATGAACCAATATGAACCACATTGTGCTTGGCAGGCTTCCTTTCCTGCCTGGCTTTTTGGGATCCCAGGGAGACAGGAGGAAGCCTCAGTCAGAAGCCTTGAATCATCTTTCACAAAGGAGGGATATTCCTTTCCCAAGGCAATCGCCATGTATTTCAATATTCTGTGACTGGTTGGCAGAAAAATATATTAAATATTGGGCTGTATCCTTCATGCATTCAAGGCTAAATAGCAGCTGTAGGTAAAGAATGTTAATTTTGGGGAAAGGTTCTGACACAGTGCTCCTCCTGCCCTGCAAATCTAGTTTTTCTTGAGGATATACCTTTTGTAAACATATTTTCCCTAAAACAAAGACCTAAATCTAGCCCCAAATTGAGCAGATCCAATGAAGCAGTGGTGTTAACATAAATGCCGACTTAGCATCTACCTGTTGATTCAACAGGTCTACTCTAAAAAGGACTAACAATAGCATTTAATTCAGAGCCACCTTGATTCTTGATTATTTCTAGTTGCATCTTATGTCTAATGAACAACAGGATCAAACTGCAGAAATCTCTGTCTAAAATGGACAATGTGTGCATCTACCAAGTGTCCCTTAGTTTCTAAAGTTCAAACAGATGCATTTTATCTCAAGGACCTTAAAAGGGGAGCATAAAAACAAAGCAAAGCACACCCTTTGATTTTTGTCTACAGTGTAGCAGGAATCTACACAGGTTCCTGCAGACAAAATGCACAAGCTAGAACATCATTTTCATGCATCATGCAAATTTATGACACAGTACTTGCAAAGGAAAAGAGAGAGAGAACCACTGCATCCGGTGAATAGGGGTGAAGGCCCATATGAAGATACATTGAACAGACTGTTCTTAATTAGGAAAAGTAAGTAAAGCAACCCTCCCTCTGAAGAGACAACAAATGCCGTAACAGTGTTCTCTCTAATTGAGCCTCATGCAGTGGACACACCTCTTTTAGGTTTCAGTCTCATCTTCTGTATCTAGAAGGACCAGTTACTTGCCAATTTGCACGCAATGAAGAAATTTTTTTTTCTAGACAGATGCTTTTATTCAGGCTCTAATCTTTTACAATGAATAGAAATTGCACTGGATTTGTTACAATCATGTGCACTCTTGTCTCATAATTCTACTACCTACATAGATTCTTCCCATTTCTAATTCAACATCCTCTTACAAAGATCTACATTTCTCTCAGGGACACACACATATACCAAACAAATCTTCTAGATGGAAAAAATTCTTTAACTCAAGTAAACGATCTTGGTTCTTTAACCACCGGGTTATTTTGTTTTATTTTGTCATTCCATTCCCTACAAAAGAAAACTAACCTAATCTAACATTAGCAATGAATAGCAGCCACAGGTATGTCAATTAAAAACCTAGATTAAAAACATTATCCTGAAGAATGCTTCACAATGTTACATACTGCATTGTATTGGTCAAAATAAATAAAGATCTGAACACTCTTTTAGAGCGCTTTTACATGAACCCTAAAATCCGAGTCTCTGGAGCTTAAAAATGTTTTCCCACTTTTTAAAAATAAAATGAGTACGACCCTGGCCTCCAGGAGGTAAAAAATCTTCCAATGCAGATTGTAAAGCTGTGAATGCCGGGCTCCCTCGACTTCTGTTTGTTTTTTTGTCCCCGCCGCCCCTTTAAGAGACAGGAATCACTACGGGCTGCTCGGGGCTGCTTCCACAAGCAGACGGAGATGAGCCTGCATTTTTTCTCCCTTTTTTTCTTCCTCCCCTCATGCAGACAGGAACAATGGAGTGCGGAGGGTGGGAACACAGGAAGAGCGACAAACCCCCATGATCTCTCATCCGAATTTAAGTTGCCACCGGATTTTTGAGGTCATGTAAAAGCGATTCTAACCCATAGCCATTCACCAGAGCAAATTCCTCTGAATAGAATTGGATTATTTTAAAGTAGATATTGTGGATTTTTAAGAAGCTATTCAGAAAACTGAGTTTCAGCAAATACAGGTTCTCATATGTACACAAGTAGTACTTTACCAAACATTCCTCTACTTCACAATTATTGAGAGGCATAGGAACAGCATCTTCTTTTGTCTCTTGCCATCCTAATTTATGATTTCCATTATCTGATAATAATTATACAATTTCCAAAAGTTCAAAAAGCTGAGACAGTGAGCCCATACACACAATGGTGAGGTTGCTGCTTGTTACATGGCCTTCCTATGTTTTTCTCCATCTTAACTCTGCCCAGTTCACCTACTCCCCTCATTTTACCCACCCATCATCTGTCCATATCACACTGCTCCCATATCTTTCACTTTCTATCTGTTTAGTTCACTACATCACAATAATCCTATTTTAATATTTTCATTCTTCTATTTCTGCAAAACATTGGCTGATTGGTTTGTGACTTTGTTTGCAAACAACACATCATTACTATTGCCACCTGGTGCTGATTCTACATGGGTGGTGGTATGATACATTGGGCCTGTCCACTTTGTGTTTGCCTAAGACAGCGGTTCTTGGACTATAACTCACAGAAGCTATCACCATTAATTGTGCTGACCAGCATTTCTGGGAGTTGTAGTCCCAAGGGGGGCTACAGGGGACCCAAGGTTGGGGAGCACTGGCCAAAGGCAGTGATTTTCACATCTTGAATTAAACTTCCCTTTTTCTGTTGCTGACAAAGGTGCCTTGCTCTCCTAAGCTCACTTGGAAGTCATTACTTGGAGTGAGAAGTGTTGTTGCTTCTGACTACCATTTCCTGTGTGGAAATGGAAGAGGAAAGAAGGAACCAGGAGGATTGTTGTCTGAAAGCAAAGCATATGGGAGAGGCACTGAGCTGCAAGGTGTGAAGCAGTTTCCACTGTAATCATACTCATAGGAAAAGGTCACCCCAAAAGACACACCCTCAAACAGCACAAAACAAAACCATACAAGGGCTGATTGTGCACCAGTGAAAACTGAAGCAATGCAATTAGAGGCATAACTTTATTATTTTATGACTCAGCTTCAGCCCTGCATCATGTAGGCACCAGGGTGTAGTACCAGTATCATGGATGCAAGGGAAGTAAAAGAAATGACCAGCATTGATGGGTTCATGGGGGAAAGTATCAGTATCATGGGTTCAAAGACAGGTTGATATAGTGAGGTTCACAGAAAAATCCTAACTGTTCAAAAATGTCCCAGAAGCTGTTTCGGCTTTCTTTTTAGAACATGAACAATGCTCTTGGTATCACGCAGAAAACATTCCTAACAGGGTCAGAGCAATTATCCTTGACCACAGGTGCCAGCTTTGTTTGCCTTCAAATAAAACCGCCAGGCAGGCACGGCCTCAGTACACATTTAAGTCCAGGTGCCAAGCTGGAGGCATGGGCACATATGGGGGAGGGAGTGGAAACATGAGCCGTATTCTCCTCTTTCTTTCTTTAGACTTCTTTTTTTTTTTAAGCCCTTGAAGTACTTAAACTCCGGGGCCATTTCTTTTTTGAAAACTTAGCCCATCTCTACTAGGGTGTTTTTAGACAATGCAGGATATCATGGCAACGATGTGCACACCCATTGTCTAGAGAGAGAATTTGTAGGTTCATTTGAAAGCCTACCTGCCAGAACATGGGACAGTCACAGAACAGGTTGTTCTTCCTGATTGAAAATATGCTTTTGGCCCATATAAAACTATTCAGAAAGCCAGGTTTATAATAGGGCTGTAATTTTAGGCAAACTTGTTCCTTACTGTTCTAACAGAGAGGAATAGCAGAGACAAGGATTTTTCTAATTCTACTCACTAATTTGGCATCATTTTATAAATATGTGTTCTCATCCTAAGTTTTATAAACATCTTAAATATCACCATGATGGTGGATATAGATCAAATCCATCACCACTATACTCATACTGCCAGAGCTTGGGCTGTGGTTGAACAAGCCATTGCCCTGATCTTCCAAACTATAGTTTGATGTCTCTTTTGTTGGTGGGGTTAGCAGATGGCAAACCCCACCGTGCAGTGTTGTTACCTGATCTCAGTGCAGTGCATGTCTTTTTTAAAAAAAATCCATGTGGAATAAAATCTCCACAGTTGCCTCCAGACATATGGGTTTATGATAGTGGTGGTGGTGGTGGGTAGTCATTGAGGCTGCAGGTGAAAAGACAGTATCCAGCAAGCAGGTTTATTCCCTGAGAAACAACACAGTGGAATGTGTCTCCAAGCTATAAAGCATGCCCAGGAACAGAAGGGAAACATGCAGGCAAGTGGCAACAACGGACACAAGGCAAGCAAAACTGATCAGTGCAGAATTTTCTTTTACTCATCTTACTTTCTAAAATTCCTGGAGAGGGAATTGACAAGAGTGTGACCACAGGCAAAACAAAGATCAAAGTTATTGTACTCCCATAGCTTCCCACTCCTCTTCCCTCAACAGACTGCCCAATACTGTATGTAGTCTGTTGCATATTAAGTCATGGCTTCCTCTCCTCCCCCAGCCGCCATTTTAGAATATGACTCTGTAAAGAGCCAGTGTGGTATAAATGTAAGAATATAGAGCTAGGGAGACCTAGGTTCTACTCCCTCCCTACTTGCTGAAACATTGATTTTGTACTACTGTATCACAGCCTGGCCTACCTTTTAGGACTGTTGTCAGAATAAGACAGGGAAGAACAAAATCACCACTGAGAACAGAGTTCTTACCTTCAAGTGTTCACTTTTTCATTGTGTATGGGGCGTATGTGCACACGCACATGTGTGTGAATATCTTTATTAGGGTGAACCACAAGCAACCCCAAGGCCCACCCCCAAGTGGGCCTTTGGGCTATATGAGCAGTATACAAATCAAATCATATCAAATCAAATCAATGAAGGCTCCTGTAGTGGTCATTTCCCATAGGTCTGCTCCAACCCTATATACCCAGGCAAAAGAAAAAGGAACTAATTTTTGCATAATTTGCATGTTATATTTTTAGTTATTGGTTTTTTACTGTACTATATTTGTTCATTTGTCATCTCCTTTGGAGTTTTGGGAACTTGGAGCCTCCAAAGTTACCCAGATCTCACCTAAAGAGAGCCTCTATACACTCAGCAGTAGATGGATGGACAATGATCAGGATAACTTACAGAGCTTATGAGTGAGATGCAGATGCTCTGTCCCAGCAGGTAATAAACCCATAGCCAGTAATATGCACAGTAATATCATGCAATCTGAATACAGGGTGCATTAATTTTTTAGCATTGATCTCTTCCAAGTACTCTATCTACCAAGAACCCTAAAAGAAAAAGATGAAACATTTTCTCCTCCGCTATCAAGACGTGGCATCAGAAAAAAATGATTTATCTATTTATTTATTTATTTGATTTATATACTGCACATCTGTCTCCCAAGGCCACTCGGGGTGATTTACAACTTCATGAATTGCTTTCCTTTCTTGTGGTGTCTTTCCAAGAATCAGCAGCTTTGCTCAGATCCTATTGAAAGGAACCATTTGAGGGCACCGGTTAAAAGCTGCTTTACACAAAGTTATATTCCCAGTTCAGATGTGGATACAGGGGCATTTACACTCCTGTGCATGAGAAACATATAGGGGAGACCATGTATACTTACTCTAGGAGGACACAGTTATTATAAGTATATAGTCTTTTCATGCAGCAAAACAGACAAGTGTGCCATCCTTGTGAGGATGTACCAGAGTCACTATGCCTGGTTGCAACCTGTCCTTCAGGAGCTCATAGCCAAATCTGTTCTTCACTCCCTCACTTCGTAAGGTACTAAAAAGACTTTCTAAAGATGCTCTATTGTTAGATCGCAATTATAACACTTTTCTTTTACTTTTCCTGTCTTCAGTGAATAATCTTCCTCCAGGAAACTGAAGTCCATTTTTAAAGAATTAGAAATCCCTAGGCTTAGGAATATGGACTATGAGCCATAGAAACATATAGGGCAAGTTTCCATATCTTCCCCAATGCATGTTCTCATGTGTTAAGTGTATTTTACATTAAGGCTTCTAGGAACAGCTTTCCCCATATGTTTTAAATGGAACCGCCATTGAACAGCATGGCCAAGGTTAACAGACAGGAGGGAGAAATATCCAGAGGCAGTGAGTTGGGGAAGAAAGTTATAGATCAGCACCAGCTTCCTTGACAGTGTTGTGACTTTGTTCAGCATACATTCACTAGCCATACCAGACACTGACTTCAACTGGAAAGCTTTAACAAATGATGATTATACATCATAGATGAGCTTCCCCACTTTCAAGCTATATTTTTTTCAAAAATAGTTCACTCAGGCTCTTATACAAAACTTCCTTGAATGAGCTAACATGGAGGAATCAACACATTAGGTAGCTGTCCTGTTTGTCGAAACACTAATTGATCATGCAGGAAACCAAATGCAACACCACAGAAACCAAAAAAGCCACTCAGCCAGTCCAAGAGGAACATAAATACATTCCAATGAGTAGTTTGCTTGCATCACAACTGTTTACAATTTAAACAGTGCCATTTGATGGGCTTGGCCTGCCTTTGCGAGAAGGCACACCCAGAAACATGTTTTATAAATTTAACAGAACCTCGTGACAATCCTATTTGTCCCATAGCTGTGCCAGCTCCAGAAAGCAACAAAATCACCGAAGAAATCTCTATAGGGTCAACTTTAAAATTAAGTGATGGTTTGAAGTTACTAAGGTTAATCAATGAGTCACTGCAGTAATAACTAGCACAGGTGGACAATCTTCAGCTTTGTTTACTGTGCTCTGCAAAAATGCTATGTAAGATGCCAGCAATCACAAAATATACATTCCAACAGAAAGTGAATGGAAGAGAAGCACAAGCCATCAAATGTAGCCACTGAAAACATTTGTCATGAAATGAAGGGCACATCTAAATGAGTTGGTAGCAAGTTCAGGAATAGGTCTCTGTGCTGTTGTTTGTTTGTCAGTGGCAACTGCAGCCACTATGAAGGGAAAATTATGTGGAAACACAGCTTTCATGTCAAAGCTTTAGTGTTCTCTTAATCTACACTCTTTGCCCAATTATTCCACCCACCCACCCCACCTCCAAGTTGCTATTTGCCCTTTAGGAGAAAAAATGCTGCTAAGAAATATCTGATAATCTCACATTATCTTATCTGTTTGTGCTAAACTCTCCACAAATTAACAAAATAGACAAAATTCTATTACACAACTATGTACATACAATTTGATATTGTGTATCGAGTAATTGCACTACTGCCAAGGTGGAAATGCTACCCCCCAAAGCTTTGCAACTGGTGCAATGCATAATTGGTCGTGTTGGGCACACCCAACTGCTTATACAATTCAATAGCACACTTTTTCGTTGTCGGGTGTAACACATAGCACACTTACACTGATGTAATTTTGACATTACACCGGCGCAAACAGAATACTGGCCGCTGTGCTTTCCAATAAAGATATTAATCTCTCATAGATACATAAAGTTTCTCTTTTTGTAATCCCCTGATAGTGTTAAAAGTTTGTCAGAATTCAGTCATACAAATTCATTGCAGCACAAAGTGAGTTGCTAAATAAATACTGTACATATCTTATCATAAATATGTATTCCATTAATATGCTGTATGCAGTTAACACAGTGTTAAGGTGCATACTCAACATTTTTTTAAGTTAAAAAAGCCATTCAACTTGTCCTTGAATTTGGACAATCTTAGGTATGTTTACCTATAAAGAAGTATGCATAGCATTGCGGCCTACATTTAATTCTGTCTCATGTTCATAGAACATACTGTACACATCCAAGATCTCTAGCAGAATTATACTATGTAAAAAAAAACCCTCCAACAGCAGAGGAACATGGCATGTGTCGTACATTCAGAAGGACAGCATTTACCTCGTTTGCTCATCAGCACAGAAACAAGGTAAGTACTTACCACTATGGCCAAGTTAAACAAGATCATCATAACCTTCAAAAATGTGAAACAACTCATCTTGGTATCTGTAAATAATGTAGAAATAATGTTTTTAAAAGGCCACTCACGATGCTTTAGACAGCTCTATATAATTCATATTCTAGACTTCGGGCAACGGGTTAACTTAACATCCTGATCTTACTGATGATAACTAGTAAGATTTATTATGAAATGGCATAGCTTACTTCCCAGTTGTGATGTGCATAGGAGAGAGAGGCTGCCTTCAACCAAGTATTTTTTTCCTGATTGATGTTTTAAGGAAAACCCAACTAGATTGTAAAGAGCATTAGAAAGACATTTTACTTTTTTAGGCGAAAAAGCAAAAAAGGGAAGACTTCATCCACCTCTGTGTCTTCTATTCCCCAGTAGGGTCCAGTAGTCATGGCCCCAACAGTTTCAAGGCCAAGGAACAACTGGTAATATCTTCTCAGAGCTACCGCTAGCAATAGCTTTCATGACAGTGAAAGACCATCATCTCCATTTGATAGTCGTCCGTCAACATCATCATCAACAACAACGGTACTTGGTTTTCCTTGGTATTCAAGTGAATTCTGAGAGGGTAGCCGTGCTAGTCTTTTCAAGAATTTCAGGCAAAAATCAAAGAAAAACAAAACAAAAGACACAAAACGTGGCACCTTAAAAACTAACTTTCATATTTTAATGTAATGTTTCGTGGACTACACGTCCACTTCTTCAGACATATAGCAGCAGTGAATTCTGATGAATGATGAGGCTTCTTGGGGTTTTCTAGCTATGGTGTACTTAGAAGCAGGTTACTATTCTCTCATTTGGGTGCTACTTTGGGACCGTACAGCTTGTCCACTGCTAGTCAATGTGGCAAGGCACACATAAACCCATCAGCCACACACATTCCAGATAATATGGAAGGCATTGTGGGATTTGCACTGCTAATTTGTGGCTTCACAGTCAGGTGCTTGAACCCACTGATCTATGCCAGTTTACAGATGGAAGGTGATACAGAATTTCTTCAGGATAACATTACATTTTTAAAAAATCCTTTATAAGGTTCCTCCCCCTGAAGATTTCAATAAAGAATAATGTGGTATAATGTCATCCACAAATAAGATTTCTTTTTCAAATGAAAAGACATGAAACAACATAGTGCCCTGATAACTTAGAAAGCACATGTTTAAATACTAGTTTCAATATAGATAGAATGGGCTATAATCCACAGAAGTTCATATTATATCCCTTAAGTCTTTAATGTATATTAGGACTCTGTTGTTTTTTAAATTCTGTATCAACCCCCATTCTTTAATGAAGGAAGAATTCTGACAGGTGAATATCCTACTTCACAAACACAAAAGACTCACCTTAACAGGGAACAGACAACTCCAGAAACAACCTGAACAGTTCTTACGATGCTTCCAGTTCTGCTTCCAGTTCGCAAGCAGTCAGCTTCTTAAGTAAATCAAAGCTGTTGTCCTTTTAGCCTATACAAAGCATCCCCTGTTCAGACCAATCAGATCTCTTTCAGGGCATGGCCACACCTCACCAACCTAATGTTAACAGGGGTGGGAAACTATTGGAGTCCAACTAGTAAACTACCTTCCTTTATTCTTTACTGCTCTCTACTGGATATTGGTGATTGTGAATCTTCATTTAGGAGGGTGGGGGTGGGGAGTTATCACCTACTCTGGCATTTCATTCAGAACGCCACATGAAAGTAGTTTGTTACAGTGGTGGGAAGTAGTGCATTATTTTTCAGAGTAAGGATGCACCTACATGGAAACATTCTTTGCAGTTTTATTCCCAATTGGAACAGGTGACTTCAAAGTGTTTTTCTGTGGTCATGGGATGTAAAAATCTATGCAAATCAGCCTGTTACTTTTCCCTTTCTACTTTTTTTTCTATCAACATTTTTGAATAGAGTTTTGCCTGTATGGTCCCTTGTTTCATTCTACAACAGGACCAGGAAGGGGCATTTCTGGTGATGTCAGTTGGAGCACGATGTTTTGGGAGAGTCAGAACACCTACACCTGAATTCTTTATCCCCTTATGATCTCTCTCCCTAGTCTCTTCCTAAAGTATTTTTGTTTATTAAAAAAAATGAGTTGACTGCTAGATCACCTCCTCGTAGGCAAACAATTTAAAACAATTCCAACAAACTCCAACAGACTGTAATATGGAAAACTAACCCTTGAACAGTCCCAGTGGCTTGACAGCAAACCATAAAAGGAGAGCTAGGGATTGGCAGGAGGGCGGTATCAAAGGAAGTGGGGCTGGGGTGGGGGTATGGGGTAGGGGTATTAGATTGTACAGCAGCAGATGGGAAGGCCACTATGGACACTGGGAACAAGAACAACCTGGTGTCTTCATGTGGTCATCTAAACTAAATGCATTCACAAAAGAGACTATTTACAGTATCAAGATGAAGCAAAGCCAAACTGGAATAATTTGGCTTTGCATCATTTGGATTCATGGCCTCTGCCAATGTAGGTACAGCATAGAACAAGTTTCCTCTTTCACACAACTTTAACACCACCATTCTCACTCACTCTATACCCCAGAGCACAGAGAGAACTCCTAGTTCCCTGAGCTCATTGACCTCTGAGGATGCTGGCCACATTGTCTAGTGAAATGTCAGGAAGAAAAACTTCTAGAACACAGCCAAACCACCCAAAAACCTCACAACAGCTATCAGATCCCAGCCATGAAAGCCTTCAAGAATACATCAGTCTAGGAATTAGGGCCATTGACCAGCAGTGCCTGGGAATGGCTAAATGTTTTGAGTTCTCTGACACAGATATATCTGGGCTGCAGCTTGTGGTTTGGCTCCATTCTCTTCTTTGTATGGGCCTTGAGGTTAACGATTGCTGGGGTAGGCAAAGCGAAAATCTTCTGATGTCTTTAGACCATGTTTCCCATGTGCCCTAGCCAGAATAGCCAGCGTGAGAAATATTGAGAGTTGCAATTAACAACACCTGGAGGGCCCCACTTGGTTCATTCCAACTCTGCAAAAATTACTGATTTTCCTTTGGACTAGAAACTCCTGACAATATTGTCTGCCATCTATGGAATGTGTGCATTGCTATCTAGGACACATAGGGTATAATCCTTTTGGGGACTGGCAGATAGGGGTGGATCAAAGAGAGTGGGGCAGCGGATATGGATCAAGTTGTCTCAGATTCTCTAAAGATATTGGCACCAAGTGTGTGATCAACTAAATAGAAGTGTAAAACAGGCTGTGAATCAAGCCAAAGCAATCAAAAAGCATAAAATAGGCTAAGAATCAAGTCAGCATTAGCCAGAGCCTGAATTAAAGATTTTGGAAACACTAACTGCATTAGGCCACTGGGAGGCTCCCTGCCACTGGATAATTCCTTTAATTGCACTGCACTTTATATTAAGCTTGGTTGTTTTCAGATCTCTTATCCCGTGCTCTTTGGTTTTACATGGCTGGCATTGAAAGGAGCATTTTGCAAATCTGAGTCTGAGTAGTTTTTTTCTTTCTTTCTGGAAGCTGAGGCATGGCAACTGGACTTTTTTTCTTGAGAGTTAGAAACATTTCGCTGCTCATCCAAACAGTTTCATCAGTCTGAATAAAGCTAGTTGCGAGTCCTCCATCTTATAGTCCACTTTGACCTCTTGTCACCCTGGTCTGAAATAGGCTCATAAGATGAACAATGGCCTGAACAGGCTTGTTAGGTAGACAACAGTCAATAGCCTTAAGGTGAACAATGGCCTAAGGAGATGAAACCCATAAAGTATGGGTCGCCTTGGTGGTGAAGGCTTTTTGATTGATTGATTGATTTTATAATAAATATTGTTGAAAGCACAGCCTGATAAGTAGCAGTTAGACTGTGCCTGAGGCCCCTCTCGCAAACCACCTATCTTCTCTGTCTAATAAGTGTACATCCTCATCTTTGACTGTTGTCTACCTAACAAACCTATTCAGGCCATTGTTCATCTTATGAGCCTATTTCAGACCAGGGTGACAAGAGGTCAAAGCAGACTATAAGATGGAAGACTTGCAACTTTATTCAGACTGATGAAGCTGTTTGGATGAACAGCGAAACATTTCTATCTCTCAAGAAAAAGAAGTCCAGTTGCCATGACTTAACATCCAGATAAACTCACCTGGATGACTGAGAATCTTCACAGACAAAATGAAGTAGAAGCTTCTCAGAGGGCAAGTAAAGATGCTACTGGATTGTATAGCAGTAAAAGGAGTTGCCAAGTCACATAGAGGTGATTGTTGTCACTGCACAAGGTTTCTGTTCACTGCTTACCTTTGCCTTTGCCAAATCTATTTATCTCTTTAGAAATCTTTCTGTCTGCTTGTTTAAGAGAGAAGGTGGCTAGCAAAATCAAAATACTTCTTTCATAACAATTGCGATTAAAATCACAGAAAGAGCGACGCAATAACCGCCAGTGGTGATGGTACCTCGTGACATCTTAAAGACAAACCAAGTTTACTTGGTACAAGCTTTCATCTGAAACAGTTCTTCAGACACATTTTCTGGAAATGCTTGCAGAACCACCAAGTGACCCAAATCATTTCTTTGATATCAAAAAGTGCCTTCTTTTCCCATTGACTTTCCAAGTGGTTGAGGTTTGCTCTGGCTTCATCTCCTGGTCAAGAAGAAGCAGACCATTATGTACAGGTTTATCGGATTTTTGAGGGGAGTAAAACTATTTCAGTAGAGAAACAAGAGTCAGATGTCCTTAATCTAGTGCTTTTCAGATAATCTGGGCTATAAATTCCATAGAACTCCAAGCAGTCAGATGATTTGGTTATAAATCCCATTTACTTTATTGATTGGCATCAAATTTGTAGACACTACTCCTTGGTGGTGGTTGTTTTTTCCTCTTCAAAAAGTACTTTCTTATTTCCTACCACTGTAATTAGTGGGTGCCATAGTAACTTCTGGATAAGCAAAAAGTGGCAAGTCCAATGTTTGGATGAACCTCAGAGACACAGGATAGAGTTTATGTGGTTAAGGAAGCACAGTTATGGCATTTGGTGTCTGTCCAGGGATGTAAATTCTTTCCTTGGTTTACATACTAGAGGACAAAGGGCCCTTCACACACCTGCACAAATATGCTCCTTTCCATTTCATTAATGCAATGTATCTCTTTTTATTTTAGAAAACTCCTGTATTTGAAGGAAACAGGGAAATGATGCTGCCTTTCCATTTTGTCATTAAAAATGTGCCAATGCTGGAGTCCTGTATGTATATTGTATACAGTACTTGTATATATATAAGCTGCACACTTTGCTTTGGTACTTGTATAATGTAGACTAAGCCAAAGGATTTGGTTCAATCCTTGAGATAACATGCATAAGCTTGAACTGCAGAAAGCAATAAACAGCACATTTGGGGGCAAATAGAAACCAAATAAGAGCTGGTTTTGGCCTCTCTTCTGAATGTGGTCTGAACTGGTTTCCTTCCAAAGAGAAGTAGCTGGCTTAAGCACATTCGCTTAAACACATGAATAATGTCATATGTAATTTGGGCTGTGCATTCTTCAGTTATGCTTCAAGCATCTCAATCAGGAAATTCCTCAGGTAAGATATACAGTATTTTTATATCTGAGTCTCTCCTTCCCTTCACGGGTTAGCTGTGTGTCTCCCCAATTGGCTTTACATAGCAGCACAAAGCATGTGTAGTATTTTTATTTTTTATTTATTAGATTTCTAGACCACCCATCTGGCAGCAAGGCCTCTCTGGGCGATTTACAACAGTGATACATAAGTCACAATACAAATTACACAATTGGCATAATTAAACACAATTGACCACAAATTTTAACAACTATTTATTTATTTATTTATTTTTTATTTATTTATTTTCCAGATTATATTCTGCCCACCACCCAAAGGTTTCTGGGCAGCTTACAATTCAAAATTAAAATACCAATCAAAATACAATTAAAAACATTAAAAACATTAACAATTAAAAGCCATTAAAACCCTTAAATACAAAAATTGCCATCAGGAATTATCATTTACATGTGTTAAATAAGAACACACTAAGACATATTTGGTGGGTAATTACATATAACATCAAAAAGAGCTACAAGACAATAATAGGGAGGGAGGTGTTGTAGTTACATCATGGCCTAAAGGAATGTCTCCTGAAACAACCAACTTAGCAGTTCAAAAGCATGCAAATGCAAGTAGATCAAGATGTATCACCGTAAAAAAAAAAAACGGGAAGGTAAACAGTCTTCCGTGCGCAGAAATGCATCCAACCATGCCAGCCACATGGCCACGGACTTGCACAACACTGGCCCTTTGGCTTGAAAATGGAGATGAGCACCACTCTTAGAGTTGGACTCAACTAGCACACATGTTCAGGGGAAACTTTTACCTTTTATTACTACTTCCTGGGAGCAGTTAGATCTTCACTTTGCTCTTTTGCTAGGGATCAAATTTGAAAGTAAATGAGTTGGAACAAGCTAACTGCAGGAGCCTCCTGTGGACCAGATCCTTCTGTGGCAGTAGGAATGTTATCACTTTGATCCTCCATGTGATATCAGTCAGGATCTGGCCCATTGCACTTACACTTTTGATCATTTTGGCAATAAAATCTATAGGCATCTGTTTGGCTAATAATTACATTATAGAGAGAATGTGAAACTCCTTCCCTCTTATGCTGGAGTCCCAATCACATCTGGGCCTCCTGCACTTACTCTTGAGTAAAAAAGAAAAAAAAAGCTTAAGCTGTCAGCTGTATGTTTAAGGTACAACAGCCAGAAAAATAACAGCACACTTGATTTATCACCCAACACTGGAAGGCACTTTAGAGACAAAATGCTGTTTTTGGACAGCACCATCATAGGGAGAGAGGAGAAGGCAGACATTCTCTCAGCAAATAAAGGTCCTTTTTATTTCATTACTGGGGGGGGCTGCTGTCAGATGGGAAAGGGCCTGTTTATGTTCCTGCAGTGCATTATTAGTTTAGCTTCCCTTTAATGTAGCCGAAGAGCTGGCAAGAACATAGGTGTGGTTTCTGGACTTCTGACATGAACCAAGTTTGTCTGGGTTTGAGGAGGATATGTGGAAATTGCCTCCCTGGCCCAGCCATCATCTGTGAAAACATCTGTTGAGCCAGGGCATCCAGAGCTGACGCAGCCTGTGGAATTCAGAGCAGAGTGAAAAATAATAAAGGAAAGTCAGAGTCTTCTTCCAAATGGACTATCTGGCCTGATGAATACAGCAAATAGCCCTTTATGGGCCCTCATGACAAACCAGATTTATTAGAGGGGATTTTATATTCCTTTTATTGAGGGCTATTGAGGGATCTAATGCTAGATGGCATAGTTTGTCAGACTTGCAACTATTTTGGTGTTGCTGAATGCCAGGTTTGCCGCAAATAAAACCCAGCTCATCCAGGACCTGGCTTGTATCACAGAGACCTGAGTGTGTGCTGATGGCTGGGCCAACCCTCTCCCTTATCTACCCACCTGGGTATTCCATCTGGCACCAGGGTAGACTGGAAGGAAGGAGAGGGGGTGGCCTTTGGGTATAAAAACACCTTGGAGGCTGTCAGGCTCTTGGCTTGGCAATACTGGGTCTTGAGGCCCTCCACTTATCTATAGGGGCCAGGGAAGGACTTGGGATTGTACTGGCATACCGCACTCCTCGTGACCCAGCACTCTCCCTTCCGGAGCTGGCATCCTTCATCTCCGCAACACTGATGAGGTCCCCCAGGCTTATAGTACTGGGTGACCTTAACATCCATGTGGAGGTGGAGGTCACTTGCCGGCTCTTGAGTTCTTTGAGACCATGGCCTCCTTGGGATCGTCCCAGCTTGTCAATGACCCCATGCATGTGGCAGGTCACACTTTAGATTTGGTGTTTGCAAATGTGCAGAAAGAGTGTCCCGATGGTGACCGACCTTGTGTTGGTCCCCTTGTCATGGTCAGACCACCACCTGATAAAGTGCAGCCGCTCAGTGGCTTTGTGGGGAGCTTAGACTCATTAAGATGGTCCACCCCCACAGGCTAATGGATCCTCTTGGGTTCCAGAATATTATGCGTAGGATTCTCAATGAACTGATGGCAGCTCCTTGTTTATGGAACCAGCTCCCCTTGGAGATCTGCCAGACTCCCCAAATGTTGTTCTTCAAAAAACGGTGAAAACTTGGCTATTTAGAATGGCTTTCCTAAATTATTAATTACTCTTTTGCTGATCTGCTGACATCTCAATCTGTCTCCATTTGTCCTTGGCTTATTTCTGATCTCTGATCTTTACGACCGATGTTGTTTGATTTAATTATGTTTTATTATGTAATATCACATTGTATAATTTTTATTCCTTTGTATATTGCATATGGTCTGTTTTACGTTGAAATTGTTGTAAACAGCCTAGAGTGGCATAGGTGCCAGATGGTGCAGTATATTAAATAAATAAATAAATAAATAAATAAATAAATAAATAAATAAATAAATAAATAAATAAATAAATAAAATGGAAACTAGCCCTGCAGCAGTTTATCCCTAGACATTTTGTTCAGAGGTGACTTTTTGTTGGCCAGTGCCTTAAAAGGCATATGCCACAAGGTCCTTGGTAAGTATTGTATATTACATTATTTTATACACAATGTTTTGACCATAATTGCACATTATAATTCTTATTTTTTGATGGCCCTTGGCTACTGGAGGATAGATACCATGTTTGCTGTCCTGACCTTGGATGCTGTAGCTCCGAACAATGTTATGTGTCCAAACCAATTCTAAGGTTCTTCAGTAGGTTAAAATAGTCAGCTGTAATTATTTGTACTTTTCATTTTGCATGATGGAACAGATATTCTAGCTTTTGGCATATTTTTGTATAAACCATTTTATGCTCTCTCTTGATTTATACTATAACTTCTTCCTTGATTGCCCTATTCAGTCGGGAAATTCTTAATACCCTGTGATAAACCTACACCATTTTATAGCTGCCTGGTTAACTTAGGCAGAAGACAGAATTTCATAATTTTGCATTCCATGAAGAGTCATACTTCCCTTTCTGACATGAATTCTCTTATTGGATCAATGAAGTTAAGATTGCTGTGGGTCAAGCAGGCTGACCATTCTTGGGTTGCTTCAAGGGAAGATTTAACCATTAAAAAAATAAGACTGGGGAGAATATGGATCTGTGCAGCCAATTTATATCTATGAATGCATATTTAGAAATATTTCCTGTAACATACAAAGAAATACATTACATTCCACCAAAAGGAGAAGACTGGATGGTGGTGGTGGTGGTGGTGGTGGTGGTGTGTGTGCGTGCATGTGTGTTTTGTCCAGTGCTAACTAGTTATAGGCACCTTCCCCACCTCTGCTGTTTCTCATCTTGAAATGGACTTATACCACACAGCCCTTGAAATACTGCAAGGTTTTCACCAGCTATTACACACAGCATATTATCACTCTCACATATTGTCTGTTGGAGCTGTGGCTGGCAGGGACTTTTCTGGGCTATGGTGACTGTCCATCTATCCAGCACTAATTGTTCCCCTGCCTCTGAATTCAAAAAGAGTTCTGCTCAGAGTCCCCTCCCCCTTTGAGTCAGATTCATAATGTGAAATAGCTATTCTGGTTTTCTGGACTATACAGCTTCAGCCGGGTAAGCAGCTTCACCTCAGGCTGAGAAAAGGATCGAACAGCACTAGAAAACAGCAAACCCTAGTTTGAAGAGCTTCTCTCAGAATACATGCTACAGGGGTTTTACATTTTTAAAAAAGCATAAGAATGGCTTCCATTTCGGCTCCTTTCCTTTAACAATCAATTTCAGTGTTGCAAGAAAATGAGGGTTGACATTCTGTCCTAAGCCACCCTGGGGCGATTTTGCCTCACAGTGCTGAGGTGTGTCATGACATAACGTCCTTTCAGGTACATTTCTGAGAGGAGGAACATGGCTGCATCATCACCTCCCTGATGGGGAAAGATGGCAGCCTTGAATGAGAGAGCCAGAAATTAAAGGAAATATGAGAAACATGTTTCCTCAAAGCCTGTCTTCACAATCCACTTGCAATATGGTGGCAACATTATGCTGTGTACAGGGGCACTATAACCTTGGTGTCATTTTGGCTGGAGTTTGATTCAATACAAATATGAAGTGAAAATTATTATGGTCCTCAGTCCTGATAATTTGCAATAACCTTCCTCAGCAGTTCCAAGGGACTGTTCCCTGATTTCTGTGGTCCAGATAAAAGAGAACACACACACACACACACACACACACACAGAGAGAGAGAGAGAGAGAGAGAGAGAGAGAGAGAGAGAGAGAGAGAGAGAGAGAGAGAGAGAGAGAGTCCCTTGTTCAGCCAGAATTTTTGACAATATGTTTTTAAAGCACCTGGGTAAGAATACTAAAACGCTGCAGTAGGTACTGAAGGGGCCTTTAACTAACAAACTAGTTCTTTGCAATATGACCAGTTTAAATATGATTTACAATGCACAGCTGTTTTTCTCTATACTTAAGCCAAATAAATCCATACTTTGGTACTTGGATGTTAATAAGCAAGACAGGACACTGTGTTCCAGAGACTGTGACATAAATCAAGGTGTGAGATTAGTTGTGTCACATCTCTCCTAGTGGTGAAGAATAATATTGTCATGGGAAAGTATTGAAAGAAGCATGGTGGCTGTTGATTAAAATATCATTAAAAGGTGTGTTCAAGTCCTATTGGACTCATTAATCATTGAGCACTGGAAAACTCAGGGTGTGGGAGAAGCCTAACTTTCATTACAGATCCTGTAGTTTCACAGTATAGTAAATAAACATTTGTCCCACCTTTTCAATGCAGTCAAAATCTGCTGCTTTAGGTGGCTCCCTCCCTCTGCCTAATAGCAGAACTGACTGAGTATATGAGGGCTTACTTTGAAGAAACTGTGTGGAACGCCGAGCCAGACTGGGATGATCACTCATGAACAGAGATGGGCACGATCAGAAAAAATTACGTTTCAAGTTGTCGTTTGTCTGGGCCGGGCCCGTTTCGGGTTGTTTCCGTTTGTTGCGAAATTTTTCAAAAATGTGTCGTTTCCGTTTGTCGTCTGTCGTTTATACAGTGGTTTAGGGAGTGTAACGTGTAGCCGCCGTTATACATTATGTTGGGGTTGTTAGTGTGACAGGAAACCTCGTCGGCACTTCTCTGTCTCACTAAGAACATTATGTTAGGGTGGGGGTTAGTGTGTCAGAGGAACCTCGTCGGCGCTTCTCTGACTCACTAAGAAGGAAAGCATACTGGCCTACTGCCGTACAGGTTACGCTTAGGGAGGGAGGGAGTGGGTCTCTGGAGTTGAAGGCACCTCTCTGGGTGCATCATTCTGACCCACTAAGAAGGGAAGTGTACTTGCGTACGAATCTGGGTTAGGGTTGGGGTTAGGGTAAGGGCTAGGCTTAGGGTAACGGTTCAGGTTAGGGTTAGGGTTAGGGTTAGGGTTAGGGTTAGGGTTAGGGTTAGGGTTAGGGTTGGTGGGCTTTTTATGCCCTCTCTGGCACATCCAGAAGTCTCAGCAAAACCTGGCCATGCGATTGGTGGAATGACTCCAAAAATTTGCATGGTCCCATCCCATGGCCAGCCCATCATTGCGCGTGTGCAGGTGTAAAAAATTAAAATTAAAATAAAATAAAATAAAATAAAATCAATACGACGTTTTATTGCTATAAAAAACCCACTGCTGCTACTATAAAAATTCAGGCATTTAAAATACCTAATTTTCACATGTTTCTGTGGTGCTTTGGTGGGTTTTTGGACCACGATTTCAAAAGAAAAATTGCGGTCGCCATTTTGGATCCCCCCCACTGCATGGCAAATGGAGATGACGAGTATGATCCCCCCCCCAGCCTGGTGCAAGCAATTTCGCCTAGTCGTGCCCATGTCTACTCATGAATAAGAAAGACTTAAACCGTTTACCAGGGCATTTATTTTATACAAGTATAAAATACCTGTAATGCAGTTTTAAAAGTGTTTTTAAAAGAACTCTCTGCTTTTGTGCAAGGCACAATTTGGGAGTAGGTGGATAGCAAGGGGAAAGGTAGATGGGGCACGGTGAGAGTTGTGTGTACAATCCCAATTTAGACCAGGGTTCTGAACTGCTATCTTTTGTATTAAAACTAACGCCTAGTTTCATAGTAGGTATTAATTCCATGTGGAATTTAGTTCTTTATGAAGTAGTACTTCCCCCACAACTGTTATAATTATTGTTCCCAGGTAGACATGGGCACGACTAGGCGAAATTGTCGTTTCCGTTTTCGGTTCTCGTTATCGTTACGTAACGGGTAACGGTAACGAGAATTACTCCGCTCCAGCTCGAAGCCGAACCGAAAAAGAAAAATTGGGTCTGATTTTTCGTTGTCGTTCATGGCATTGCGGCGATCGCGCGATGCCAAGCAGCACAGAAAAAAAGTTTAAAAAATAAAAAAAACCCGATTCCCGGCCATAAAAGCAGGCGAAAATATGCCTGCCTCAGTGAGGGCACCTACCGAGGGGTGGTTTCTGGGGGGGTCCCCGGCCTCCCCCCCCTCCTGTCCTGGGCTGCTTGCACCAGGCTGGGGGGGTCATCCATTTGCCATGCGGTGGGGGGGATCCAAAATGGTGACCGCAATTTTTCTTTTGAAATCGTGGTCCAAAAACCCACCAAAGCACCACAGAAACATATGAATATTAGGTATTTTAAATGCCTGAATTTTTATAGTAGCAGCAGTGGGTTTTTTATAGCAATAAAACGTTGTATTGATTTTATTTTATTTTATTTTATTTTATTTTATTTTTATTTTTTTACACCTGCGCACGCGCAATGATGGGCTGGCCATGGGATGGGACCATGCAAATTTTTGGAGCCATTTTACCAATCGCATGGCCAGGTTTTGCTGAGACTTCTGGATATGCCAGAGAGGGCATAAAAAGCCCACCAACCCTAACCCTAACCCTAACCCTAACCCTAACCCTAACCTGAACTGTTACCCTAAGCTAAACCCAGATTCATACGCAAGTACACTTCCCTTCTTAGTGGGTCAGAGTGATGCACCCAGAGAGGTGCCTTCAACTCCAGAGACCCACTCCCTACCTCCCTAAGCGTAACCTGTACGGCAGTAGGCCAGTATGCTTTCCTTCTTAGTGAGTCAGAGAAGCGCCGACGAGGTTCCTCTGACACACTAACCCCCACCCTAACATAATGTTCTTAGTGAGACAGAGAAGTGCCGACGAGGTTTCCTGTCACACTAACAACCCCAACATAATGTATAACGGCGGCTACACGTTACGCTCCCTAAACCACTGTACAAACGACAGATGACAAACGGAAACGACAAATTTTTGAAAAATTTCGCAACAAATGGAAACGACCCGAAACGGGCCTGTCCCGACAAACGAAAACTCAAAACGTAATTTTTTCTGGTCATGCCCATCTCTATTCCCAGGTCTTGTTTCCAATAATGCTACCTTTTTAGTTTATTTACACTGTAAAGCACCAAGAGTTGCCTTGGGCTAGATGGCCACTGTATATAAACAATAAATAAATAAATAAATAAATAAATAAATAAATAAATAAATAAATAAATAAATAAACATCTTTCTTAATTTCCAGATTGCTGCAGCCCGAAAGGTGGATCACACAGTCAGTAGCACCTACCTACATGGAAGATTAGCCTTTATTGCTAATTCAGGGTATTTGGGGGGGGGGGCAGTGTTGTGTTTCTTTGGCCATCACTGGCAGCAATGCTAGAAGAATACAAGGCATCAAAGATGATCAGCTTCCTTTTACTCAGTGTGTGTATGAAGGCTGAGAAATAACACTGCTAAATTCTAGTGGTAGTCTGCCACAAACTGAGGGTTAAAACACACTTTTAATTAAGTGCCCCTTTCCTGCTTTTACACCACCACCCACCCAACAATGTTCTACTTTGTTATGCATGTTTCTGCAATTAAAAATGCCCAGGAAGGTACTGTATCTTGTGTGTGTTTTTTTAAGTTTCATTGATCACACTAATACTAGCAATGTGTCTGACCTTAACAAGCTTTTTCAATTATACATTTCTGTTGTTGCCAAATTGAAGGAGCACTGCACCTAAAAACAAAATCAGTGCCACTGCTAGTGAGATCTCAAGTGACAGCACTGCAAAGCATCAGCAAGATAGTCAGGAAAGGAGGGGCTTTGGGCGCTTTTACACGACCCCTAAAATCGGAGGCAAAGGGCTCCCAGATGCGGAGCTTAAAATTGTTTTCCCACCAGCTCCGGACTATAAAAAAAATTAAGTATGACCATGGCCACTTAAGCGCGTCCCAGCGCATTTTCCAAGTACCTGGTCTCCGAAGGTGAAAAATTTCTGATGCAGCTTTTAAAGCAGTGAGTGCCAGGCTGTCCTGCCTTCTGTTTGTTTGTTTTTTGTCCCCCACCCCTAAGAGACTGGAATGCTTCCCGGGACAGCTCCCAACAGCAGAGCAGAGGTGAGCCTGCATTCTTTTCTCCCTTTTTTTCTCCCTCCCCTCACGCAGACAGGAGCAAGGGGGTGCAGAGGGGTGGGACCGCAGCAAGAGGAGAAAACCCCCCAAGATCTCTGGTCTGAATTTAAGTTGCCAGCTGATCTTAGGGGTCATGTAAAAGTGCCCATTGTTGCTCTGGTTCTTCCAGTGCAGGTAATCAGTCAAGGTGACCAAGGCAGCTGCAGTCACTATGTCAATAAATACTGGCTAGAAGGCAGTTTATTAAGGATTATGTTCTTGTAAGTACCTAGTGGCCTGCCATGTGCACAAGGCAGTGAAACCCACTTATCAGCAACTGATAGCCTGAGCTAAATTACCTTCTTCTGTTTGAATTTTATTTCGCTGGATAAAAAAGCAAGCCTGTGGCATAAACTCAATTAGAGGTGATGTAGAGATTTCTGTTACAAGAGATTCAATCAATAGTTACTGTTCGAACACTGAAGCTCAAGGAAAGAAATGTAAACTAAGTTATAAAATACCACATAGATGCAGCACCTGCAAGATTAAAGGATTTCCAACTGGAGATTTTCTGGACATACAGCCACATACATACATACATACATACGTGTGTGTGTGTGTGTGTGTGTGTGTGTGTGTGTGTGTGTGTGTGTGTGTGTGTGTGTGTGTGTGTGTGTGTGTGTGTGTGTGTGTGTTCATCCTGAATCTAACCAGTCTCTGGAAACAGTTCCATTTCTTGGCACCTTGAAATCAACTGTGTCTGTGAAGTCATTAGGAAGTAAAAAGTCACCAAGTATGGAAGCTCTGTGGCAGCCAGAAATGGAGGGAGCGGGAAGCCATGTGGCTTCCTAGGCACACACTTCAACCTGGCATCAATGTTCCGCCTCTTGGGGCAGGCAAGTCTATCAGGGCCCAGTCTGGCCCTGTCACATTCCAGCGCTTCTGTTGGGACAAACATTTGCACCAACATTTTGTCAAGGACACAGTGCTATCCAGAGGGAAACAAGAACTGCGTCTCTCCAGTCCCTTGGTCGTTAAACCCCAGCATTCCTGCAGAACACAATGGAAGGTCAACCAAGTTAGGTTAGCTCCACGTTGTCATCCTGGTGCTAACAAGGCTCAAGTGTTTGATGGATAGAAAGAAGACAAGCGCACAAGAGAGATACAAACATGTGCTACTGTATGAGAATAAGACCACAACTTTATTGATTAGAGCTGAAGTGTCCCTGGTACAGTTTAAGGAATCTATTTCCTTCTAATCTTTCAGAAGGTCTGTAAATCATTTCTGAAGAGGACTTCAGTCAACACTGTCATTTTTCTAAGCCAAAAAAGGGAACAAAAGCATGGTAGCTGGGGCCAGTGTAGTAAAATAATAGCGTCCGCATACTACAATTCCAACATCCCCTACAAAGGGTGTCTGAAGCACTCCCCAGGTTTGTCTAGTCATCCTGGGGTGGGGGTAGGGGGAGACTGTTGGAAGAAGTTACAAGGACAACTTAACTGGCAACAGTGTGTTTCAAAGTGGACCAATTACTCGCAGGTTCATCGCCAAGACCCACAATTAGGTGCACAACATAAAGCAGAGCACAGATGTATACAAAAAGGCACAGATTTCACCTCCATGTATTCACAGAACAGCCCATTTCCCATATATATTATGGAACAAGCAAAGGCAGCGAAGAGCCATGACAGTGTAAAGACTGAGACATACATATGTGTATACAGTTGTTTGTGTAGGCAGAATCTATATAAATAGTCAAATGAACATGTAGCATTGGAGCAGGGGCAGTGTGTGTAACCCCACACCAATATTGCTAGGGCAAGTCAAAGGCAGTGGGAAAATAGGAAAACCAGAGATAAGATGGAGTAGCTCAACAAAGAAAGCCATGGCTTGCAAGACCTGAGCAGGGCTATTAATGAGAGGACTTATTGGAAATTGTTAATTCATAAGTTCTTGGGAACTCATACAGTCCAAAAAAAAAAAAACCTGGAGAGTGTCGAAGGTTCAGCACCACTGTCCTACCTAGGGTGTTAAGTCCATACCTCCAGAAATTCTTCTTTCCTAATGTTCTGGGATCTGGTGGTATGACTGCCCCAATCAATGGCAAACAGGGGACAAAAAGGCTGGAATCCTGCTGCTTAGCATAGTAAGTCGCTACTGGAAAAGGCCCATAGAAGCCACAGAACTTACAAAAGAGTTGACTGATCACATCCTACTCTAGTTGCAATTTACTATACTGAGCAAAAAGATTTCAGGCACAATGTTTCAGGTTTAAGCCTGTAACTACTCTAGGTTCTGGTTTGTTAAGCTTTTAGTCTTGCTGTTTGTAGGTCAGTCTTGTCTCTTCTCTGAGGTGATCACAGGTGTGGAGTGACAATGATGTGGCCCTATTACTGACTGATGACTAGAAGTATGTCCACCTGTGCATGCAGAGGCCTCCTAAAGGCAGGTGTTTGCACTGGGGGAGGCGGGGAATTGAGGGTGGGTGGGGCTAAATGGTACTATAATGCTACTGGCGGGACTAACTGGTCACAGACTCACAGTCCCACTGAAGTGGTGAGTTTTCCACTTTTATTAGTATTTGAATATGTCTTTGGTGGTGTGATTAGATGGTGCTGAGCATGGTTGTGTCTGGATAGAGCCAGGAGCTGTCGGTTTCTCTTCTGTTCTCCTTTATAAGAAAGAAACAAGTTCTCCTCTTGCTTCCTGGCAGGCGTGTCTTATATTCTTTCCATGACATAATATACTTTCAAGAAATATAATGAAGTTTGTCTTTTTCTGTAAAAAATGTTGGCTTATTTCTAACAAAACAAGCATTAGCTGGGAGAGAATATGAAATATTGTTAAATGCAAAAGAAAATAAATCACTATCAATATCATATGCAATTATTCTTAAGGCAGAGGCACATGATAAAAAATGCAATCTCAAAAGGAGAAGAAGTGGATGACAACTTTTAACAGCAGAAGATATATCATTTTTTTAAAAAAACTGGTAACATGAGTTGTTTTCTATTGCTTCTGATTGCAGAGAGCACTATTATAGTAGCATGTGTTTTCATGGATATTTTTCAAAAATATAGAAAGGTAAGGAGGTCTGCATTCCACAGCTTCTCCAACACCCTTTCAGGACGCATAGGACTGCTCTCAAAAATTTACAGATACAGTATATACTTGAAGCACTCTGTGTTAATATTTACTATTGTTTGCTCCACAGATTTTGTGAAGAGTGTGGGGCTTGTGTGACAACAGTGTGTTTTGTCTGTAAAATAATAAAACAAAATTAATAATGTTGCTAAAAGTGGCATGGATGTGAGAGCATATAACCATTTTGACCCCCTTCCTCCACCTTCCCAGCTTATCTGTGGTAGATATCTATTGAGACCTATCCCTGGGATATGTTTAAAGCCCCTGCATGATATAGTTCACCAGTGGTCAAACTGGCTATGGTTGATGGGAAGCATCGGTCCCCCAGTCTCTGTGCTGTATTCAGTTATCTCAATTGAATCTATTGATCAGTATATTTCCCGTGACATTTGAGAATAGTATTCCTTGGTGAAATTACTTTGGGTTGGATAAGATAGTATTGTGGAAATGGTAGTACCCACTTTCTGGATGTTTTTGGAATGCAACTGCTATAATCCCTCACAATGGATCTGCTGTCTAGGACTGATGGGTTTTTTTCCCTCCAAAAACCATTTGGAGGCCCACAGCTACTCACCTGTGATCCAGACACTTTGGTTTCCTGCCCTTGGTTAACCACACTATGGAACACAAATGCCTTCA
Source organism: Phrynocephalus forsythii (assembly GCA_029282475.1). NCBI lineage: Eukaryota > Metazoa > Chordata > Lepidosauria > Squamata > Agamidae > Phrynocephalus > Phrynocephalus forsythii. The sequence goes on from JAPFRF010000005.1 coordinate 60,804,333, forward strand.
GTGGCCTCTCACAGCAGCTACATACTTGAACAACTAATCCTCCTGTTCCTGACTTTTCTTCTTCAAGGAATGGGCCTTCCAAGAGAAATATACCTCTTCTGGGATTGCAAGCCTTGACACATGTAGTTGCTAGGATACACCCAATGTTCCACACAGGTTTCGTAATCAAACCAGATGTCTGAGTAATTTCATCCCATTGTGGTCCACTCTGGTGCTGAGGAAAGAGGGAATAAACAAGTGGCAACTTTGCATCTCTTTATCATCAAAGTGGAAAGCAAGAAAAAGGCTCTCCATACATGAGATAAAGACCTGTAAAGATAATATTTTCAATTATCTTGTGGTTGGAAGAGAATGGAATAAAAGTACAAGAAGAGGTCCTTTTAGATTACGCCATCTTAAAAGCAACTGCATTATCACATGATATATTAAGATTAGAGTTTGGAAAAGCTACTTTTTAAGGCTATAACTCCCAGAATTCTATAACTGTTGGAGGAACCCTGCAAATTATACTCCAAAAAGTAATTTTTCCAAGCCATGATTATACGTCTCATGGGAACACATGAAAGGGGCTTCTTTGTTGCTGCCCCCAGACTCTGGAACTCCCTCCCACTGGAGGCCAGGACTGTCCCATATCTGCTATCTTTCCAGAAACGGGCAAAGACCTTTCTCTTCAGGCAAGCTTTCCCTGAATGATGGACTACCTATTATGTGTCTTTATATGAATATCTCTTACATGATTACACAGACTTTGTGTTTATAATCACTTATAACTTTATGTTTATATATCCCTTGTGTGACTCTTTTGACACCATGCTTTCAATATTAGTCTCCATCTTCCATAACGTTTGGATGGTCTACCGTTCATGATTACATGGAATTTTACTCTCTCTTTAACTGCCCACATTGTCTTATAGGTTCAATGTTATTTTTAATGCTGTACGTTGTCCCTCATTTCCCTGCTCTCAAACTTGAACATGTCTTAATTGTACTGGATTGTATATTTCCCTCCTTACTGTAAGCCACCTTGGATCCTTTTCCAAGAAGAAAGGTGGGGTACACACACACACACACACACACACACACACACACACAAACACACACACCACCTTTCTTCTTGTAAAAGGATCCAAGGTGGCTTACAGTAAGGAGGGAAATATACAATCCAGTACAATTAAGAATAACTATCTGCTAGATGGGTGGCATAAAAATCATATATATATATATATATATATATATATATATATATATATATATATATATATATATATATATATATATATATATATATATATATATATATATATATATATATATATATATATATATATATATATATATATATATATATATATATATATATATATATATATATATATATATATATATATATATATATATATATGTTATATGCATGTTAGGGTGGATTCGGGTTTCTTCCCGTGTAGAAATCTGATTGTTTTGGCGACGTTTCGACGAGGTCTCACCCGTCATCCTCAGGCTGGTGCTCTGGCTTCTTTCTTCTTGAAGCAAAGCGTGGTCTCAGTTGAAGTCCTTCTATAAATACTGCTGGGGTGTGTGTGGTTTGCTTGCTTTGTTGCTGATTGCAGGTTCCTTTGTTCCTTTGTTCTTTTGTGATCTGAAGGGATTAACTGCTGATGGCTGTTTAGATGGCTGTTTACATGCTGGTGGGTTAGATGGCTGGTGGGTTCTGGCAGTATCCTGGGCTTTGGTGGAGTGGGGTCCTGTGTCTTGTGAATTCATTTTGGTCTGGCTACGTGTCTGTGGTCTCCCAATGTTTTTTTGGGGTGTGTGAGTGTGCTCCATGTGGTGACTGGAGTGGGGTGCCGCAGTAGATGGTGCAGTCGTGGTTTTGTTATTGGATGGTGGTTTCGTTTCATCTGTGGGAAGGGTCTGGGTTTGTGTTTGGTGTGGATGGAAGGTGGTGGCATCTTGTGTCCTTTTGGACCTGGTGTCAGTCTTTGTGACAGAGGCTCGTCTGTTGACCAGGGCTAGTTTCCAGATGTCAGGCAAGCGGGAGGTGTCATCACGTTTATTCATGTTGTTTGGGTGTTTCTCTATTTCAATGGCTTCCATGATTATTCGACTGTTGAAGTGTTCAGTTTTGGAGATGAGTTTGGTTCTTTCAAAGTCAATTTCATGACCTGTTGTTTTTATGTGCTGGAAGAGAGAGGAAGATTTTTCTTCTTTTTTGACTGCGTTCTTGTGTTCTGCGATGCGTGCGCTTATTCTCCTGTTTGTTTGTCCGATGTATGTGGCTGGACAGACTTTGCATGGTATTTCATAGACTCCTTGGTTTTCTAGTTCAATCTTGTCAGAAGCGAACTACACAGGAAAAGATACCTACTAGATCAAACCAACAGAGACCTACTCACTCTCCACCTCAAACTCAGCAACAAAATCCACCCAACACTCTGGAACAAATCCAAGCAACTTGCCGCCTGGAGAGCTGAAACAGAGACCTTCCACAAGACAGACACACACACCAACAAACTCCACAAACTGGAAAAACGCCAGAAGCCCAACCCCCCCCCCCACAACAGCCCATGAAACAAACAGTTCACAACATATCAGACAGGACACTCACCATCGCAGAGACCAAAGTCCTTTCCAAAGGATTCAACTTTGCAATCGCCCCCAGACACATCCCCACCGAAAACATCATATGCGGAGTGGAAGCCAGCCTAACCAAAATCAACCCAGATGAAGCCAACAAAATCAGACTCGAAGTCACCAATGTCCTCTGCTCCAGCAAACCACCCAGAAGCAATTTACACAAAGAAGAACAAAAGCCCTCTCCAACCTGAGGAAAGACAACAACATAATCATTCTCCCAGCAGACAAAGGCAATGCCACAGTGGTGATGAACACATCCGACTACCAAGCCAAACTATCCAACCTACTACAAGACCCTGCTTACATACCTTTGAACACAGACCCCACCACCTACCTGGAAAAAACCACCAAAGCCAAAATAAAAGCCTCTCCCTTAAGTGAAGAAATCAAGCCAAGCATCATCCCCAGAGAGAAATCATCCAGATGCCCCAAGCTCTACGGCCTCCCCAAGATTCACAAAGAAGGAACACCTCTCAGACCCATAGTCAGCTCCATAGGCTCACCTCTACAAAACCTCGCCAAATTTCTTGCCAAACAACTCCAGCCCTATGCAGAATCCATCACTTCATACGTACAAAACTCGTTCCACTTCATAGAAATTATAAAGAAACAAGACCTACAACCCAATGACCTACTCGTGGAGCTTCGATGTTGTTTCGCTCTTCACACAAGTGCCCATTCAAGAAGCCTTGACAGCTATCCACAACAAATACAACCCCCAAACACATCCTAGATCTGACCAACCACTGCCTAACCAACACATACTTCATCCACAATGGACAAAGATACAAACAGATAGAAGGAGCACCCATGGGATCACCCCTCTCACCGGTCATCGCAAACCTATATATGGAACACTTTGAAACCAACGCGTTACAGAAGTCCGAACATAAACCCAAACTCTGGCTCAGATATGTTGACGACACCTTTGTTATCTGGCCACACGGGAAAGATAAACTGAACAACTTCCTCACACATCTCAACAGCCTACACCCCAAAATACAATTCACTATGGAAATAGAAGCCAACAACCAACTTCCCTTCCTGGACGTCCTAATCTACAAAAAAACCCGACGGCTCCTTAGGACATACCATCTACCAGAAAAAAACACATACAAACCGCTACTTAAATGCACAATCACACCACCACCCTGCACAGATCAACTCCGTAGCAAAACCCTCATCTCCAGAACCAAACGCCTCGCTGACAAAGACCACCTAAAAACTGAATTACACACTCTCTCGAATGTTTTAATTGCGAACAGATTCCAAAAAAACACCATCACCAAACTAATCCAAAAGGAAACACCCCCCAAGAACCAAGAAACAGAAGAGAACAACGGCACCGCCCTCCTCCCTTACATCAAAGGCACCACAGACAAAATCAGCAAAATTCTCCACAAACACAATATCAAGACAGCCTTTTGCACCAACCAAAAAATAGCCAACATTTTAAGAAACCCCAAAGACAAGATTGAGCTAGAAAACCAAGGAGTCTACGAAATACCATGCAAAGTCTGTCCAGCCACATACATCGGACAAACAAACAGGAGAATAAGCGCACGCATCGCAGAACACAAGAACGCAGTCAAAAAGAAGAAAAATCTTCCTCTCTCTTCCAGCACATAAAAACAACAGGTCATGAAATTGACTTTGAAAGAACCAAACTCATCTCCAAAACTGAACACTTCAACAGTCGAATAATCATGGAAGCCATTGAAATAGAGAAACACCCAAACAACATGAATAAACGTGATGACACCTCCCGCTTGCCTGACATCTGGAAACTAGCCCTGGTCAACAGACGAGCCTCTGTCACAAAGACTGACACCAGGTCCAAAAGGACACAAGATGCCACCACCTTCCATCCACACCAAACACAAACCCAGACCCTTCCCACAGATGAAACGAAACCACCACCCAATAACAAAACCACGACTGCACCATCTACTGCGGCACCCCACTCCAGTCACCACATGGAGCACACTCACACACCCCAAAAAAACATTGGGAGACCACAGACACGTAGCCAGACCAAAATGAATTCACAAGACACAGGACCCCACTCCACCAAAGCCCAGGATACTGCCAGAACCCACCAGCCATCTAACCCACCAGCATCTAAACAGCCATCTAAACAGCCACCAGCAGTTAATCCCTTAACGACCGCCTCAGCCACACAGCAGATCACAAAAGAACAAAGGAACAAAGGAACCTGCAATCAGCAACAAAGCAAGCAAACCACACACCCCCAGCAGTATTTATAGAAGGACTTCAACTGAGACCACGCTTTGCTTCAAGAAGAAAGAAGCCAGAACACCAGCCTGAAGATGACGAGTGAGACCTCGTCGAAACGTCGCCAAAACAACCAGATTTCTACACGGGAAGAAACCCGAATCCACCCTAACATGCATATATATATATATATATATGATTTTTATGCCACCCATCTAGCAGATAGTTATTCTGGGCAGTGTACCAACAAGAAAAATATCATGTAAATGCAGCGAAACAATTAAATAACACAACATGAGTAAATATTATAATAAGATTGAGATTAAGCTGTAGTTAAAAGGCACATATCCCCTCACACACACACCATGTCTCATTTTATCATTTTCCTGGAAGTTTGAGTTCCATAGATATCAATAATGGTTTGAAAAGTTTTGTTAATGATTTAATTCAGCAAACCTTGAAGTTGTCTTCCTGCTGCAAGATTTATGTCACACTGCAGGTCTCTCCTATTTCCCTGTTCAATGCCTCTTGATTAGTAACATCAGAAGAGCTGCATCCAGGTCTCTTCCCTTTTACTGTACAAATAAAATGAACCAAGTCAACTGCCTTTTTTGCAGGCTTGGGGTTAAAAAAAACCAATCATTCAAATCCAGGCAGGCTGTACTAGCACTGCTGTCAGTTTGACCCACCTTTAGGTGATTCACAATAATCTTTAGAGTTACACTAATCGCAAAGGACAGAAAAAGACGGAGGGAAGAGCTGTCTTGTGTAAGGCAGAGAACTTTGTCACATGATTCTAAAAAAACCTGCATGGCTAGATTATCACACATTTTGTGATCATAAAATTTTACAGAAGATTATTGATAGACTTGTTCCAGGGATGTTACCTCACACTAGCATGAAAAGTAAATTAAATGTAATATGTTAAAAAGATTACAATATGTATGGGAATATGCAGTCTTTCTTCATTCTTTGCCTTGCTTGTTTCCCTGTTGGCTGCTTCACAAACTGCTCCAGGAGAGGGAAGGCAGTGGTGGTGGTGGTGTGTGTAAAATAAATGACTATCTGTCATCCCACGTTTGCTTTTGGGCGGTTTTTCCTGTGGTTATAGGGACTCCTTTTTTGATGTCCTATAGCTAGTCGTCTTTTCATTCAGAAAGAGGCGACCACACCACCTTTCACTCCTATGAACACTTTTTCTTGGAATCACCGCTGGGGGCTGTACTTTTCTCCAAGGCTTTAAGCAGCAACTCTTCTTTGCTCTGGACATTAAAGGGCGCTTTTTATCACTAAGGATGAGAGGACAGGTAAAGCGCCTTTTTTGGCATGCTACCACGTGACTGAATAAGATGTATTTTCTAAAAAAAAATTAATCTTTTTATTTTACAGACATACAAACATACAATAAACAATAATAAACAATAATGGACAATAAAATCATCAAACACTACAAAGTGCCCCCCACCCCCCGGGACCATCCAGTATTCTTGAATCTTCTCTTCCTTCATCATCTTCTTTTTTTCCTAGTTAGCTTCTTAAGGTCCTTTTCTCCAGAACTGTGTTGAATTATAGGTCAGTTGTATCCCTTTGCCTTTTAATAGTACATACTCTATAAATTTCCCCCAAATATCATAAAAAATATCCTTTTTCATTTCCCCTCGCAAAACTTTTATATTACAAGATAGTTTATCATTTAAAGCTATATCCCACACTTCCTTATACCAGTCAGCAATTTTAAGATCTAATTTCAATTTCCAATTTCTAGCTATAATCAATCTTGCTGCTGTCATAAGATTTGCAATTAATTCTTTTGTTTTCATATATTCATTAATAGGTGGTAATGATAACAATGCAGTTTCCGGTTTTCTAAATAAACACCTCAAATCCACCATGAGATAGCAAGTAGAGGTGCATAGTGAACACGAATCAGTAGACAAATGCCAAGTAATGGGGGCAGTGAGGATTAGCAATAAAAACTGAGGACTTGCTTTGCTGGAAGTTAAATACCAGGAAGAACACTGGAAAGATATGCTTTCATTAATGAGAACCCTCTTTTTCTCACTTGCTCCAGTACTGGTTTCTCCAGAAGGACAGCCATAGATGCCTCCCTGTGAAAATGCCAAGAAGAAATCATGAAGGAAACTGTATAGCCAGATCTTTAGCATTTGTATCACAGCATAATCTTCTGTGTGCTTAGACAAAAATCTTCTCTGTTCCACAGGGTTTCCTCCCTTTTAAAAGTAGATGGCAACTCTCTTCCATGCATGCACACACACAAATACGTGTAAAGTTGCATTTCTAGGTATATGTACCTAAAGGAGTCACTCCACCGAACCCACTGGGTTTGCAATCGAGTTGCTGTCCTTTTGTATGCCAACATTGGGTCAGACTTCCCAGATATGTGCATGCATCAACATCAACCCCCCCCCCCGAAGCTTGTCAAACATGTGCTCTCATGGACCCAGCAGACTCCTTTTGCTGGGGGAGGGGGGAGCTGAGCCCTAAATGCTTGTTTTGCAAAATGGCACTGTGTCCCTGTCTGAGGCATGGGTGAAAGGGGAGCAGGAGAAAGTGATTATCCTCCCCCTAAAAAGGAAAGTGTATGCTTTCCACACACAAAAAAGGAGTGCATATGGTGGGAAATGTTTCCCCACTCTACTTATAGACCTGGGAGGAGGGATGCATGCATACATACCCATATATGTATGTATCCCTAGGGAGGTAAGCTTATATAGATACCAATTATGCATTTTCAAGTCACAAGTGACTTATAGGAACCCTAAGAGGGATTTTAAGGTATTTAAGGAGTAGTTTTGCTAGTTGCATTCCCCAGTGAGTTTTCATGCTAGAGCCAGGGAACTAAAGCCATCTTCTAAGGCCTAGTCCATTACTCTATCTGCAACACCACACTGGATGCCTTGTCATCATCTTCTTCTTCCTACCCTGTTTCCCCGAAAATAAGACATCCCCTGAAAATAAGACCTACTTACAGTTTTGCCCCACACTGAAATATAAGGCATCCCCCAAAAATAAGGCCTCCCCATAATAAGATAACAATAAATGTGTTCCGTATTTTTCTTCATGGAAAAATAAGACATCCCCTGAAATAAGACCTAGTACATCTTTGGGAGCAAAAATTAATATAAGACACTGTCTTATTTTCAGGGAAACACGGTAGCATCTCTTCTACTTGGTGGAGGGATCTGCTATTCTTGTTTTTGTCCTCTATTTTGCATGGTCACAGGCTTGGTCTGGGTGAACAACTTCATGTCATTGACAAGGGTGTTCATCCAGTACTGTTTTGGTCAGGATCTGCTGACCTCCAGAGTGAGACCCTTTTGGCTAGAGTTTCCATGTCGGCATGCAAGACATGTCCATACGAGCATAGTCGGGTTTCATGCATGTTGTTGGTGACTGGTGTGGTGCCACATTTAGACCAGATGACGTCATTGTGCACATGATCATTTTGTGTGAGGCTGGAGGTCCATTGGAGCATCTTTGTCTCCATGACACCAAGGCAACGTTCAGGTTCTTTAATTGCTGGCCAGCACTCTGCACTATAGAGTGCAACAGGTCGAACAATGGTGCGATAGATCTCTGATTTTAAATCTTTTTGTCACACATGACCCTTGATTTTATACATCATTTTTGCCACACACCATTGATCCTGGATGTGACTTCACATTTCTGACCTCTGTCTGCTGTGATCCTAGAACCAAGGCAGTTGAACTCTTTAGTTCTTTGTAGGTCAATACCATCAATTTGGATCAAACCCTGTTCATTTGTGCCGGTCATCAAATACTCCATCTTCCTCACATTCAGGCACAGGCAAAACATTGCAAGGTAGTCACTCCATACTTGGGCTTGGTGTTCCAAATCTTATATGTCATCATAGACATCTTCAAGTACTGTCAAGTTAATTCTGGCTTATGGTGACCCTTTCCCGGGCTTTCCAGGTAAACAGTGACCCAAAATGGTTTGCCATTGCCTTCTTCATCCCTGGGTTTGTGCAGCTTGCCCATGGCTTGCCCACAGGCTGGCTGAACTCCCAAGAGGCACAGTGGGGAGTCAAACTCCCAGTGGCTGGCTCCACCGCCAGATACCTACCAAAACCATTAAACTAGCCAGCCAGCCAGCCAGTTACAGATGCCTATACATGTGTACCTTCGATATTGGAGATACTATTGCAAGAGGGGGGCAGGGGGCTCCTTAAATTCTGGTCCAGTGCAGATCCCTCCCCACCCCCACCCCACCCCTGCTGCCTTTGGTTTCCTCGCATCCCGTGTCCCCTTTCCGGGAGGTTCAGCACAGCAAAATCCTCAGCGGAACACGGACAGTTGCCACCCCCCCACACACCCATCCGCTCCTCACACGGCTTTTCTACGTTAGTCCGCTCCTGGACACCCGCTCACGCGCACGGTGGAGGCTGGCGAGTCTCCCTGGTGAAAGTCTTCTCTTTTTGCGTCCTCCTTGCTTTGATCCACGTTTTAATAACCCAACCGCCCTCTCCGCCCTGGGCAGCCGCAGGAAGGCCACTTGGCCTCCAAACCCTCGTTTAACGGTCACGTTCATGTTCGGTGCTCCCTCGCCAGCGAGCCAGCCTTCTCCTCCACCTCCTCCTCCACCTCCTCCTCCTCCTCCTCCTCCTTCTCCTGCCCCTGCCGCCGCCGCCGCCGCCGCCGCCGCTTTCCCGCTGCAGAGCTGCCTTATCAGCCCGATGGGTTCCAGGCAGCCGGGAAGAGGTGTGCCTGCTGACATCACCCAATCTTGGACAGCAGCGCAAGAGTGAGTAAAGTGGACTCTCTCAGGCAAGCGATGATGATGATGATGATGATGATGATGATGATGATGATGATGATGATGATGATGATGATGATGATGATGATGATGATGATGCCACAGCCGCAGATAACCCGTGCCCGGGTCCTTACTCCCCCCCCCCTTGGAGAGGCTGTGCATAGATAGAGGTCGCCGTCGTGGTCGTGGAGCTGGTCACCCGGACACCTTTCAGCACTCCAGGGGTGCATTAAAGGGGCAGGGAGAAAGGAGTGCTGTTTGTCCATCCACCATTGCCCCCCTTCCACCACCACCCCTACACACACACCTCTTTTCCTCCCTGGTTGCAGCAGCGGCAATCAGGTTGGGGCAGGTGGGGAGGGATGCCGGTGACCAAGAGGCTTTAGGGACGATCGGTCCGTACAAGTGGATTGTTCGGTCGCGAAGTCTGCTTTCCGGTACTTACTCTCCGTGTGTGCAACTTGCTCTTGGCAGTTGTGCTTGGAAGATAAGGGATCGAAGCAAGAGAAGAGAATGGCGGGGTGGGTAGGGGGTGGGTGGGTGGCCTTCTGTGAATGAGTATATCGGGGCATATCCAAAATGCCCAGGCTTCGACTTGAGCGCCACTGCGCCTTCTCGCCTTTAATGGATTTCCTATGCCTGTGTCTGTATAGTTGCTTCTGGCAAAGACTGCTCCCCCCCCCACAAACCCTGCTACCTTAAAATCCAATATAATATTATAGCTTTTTCCAGGAGCCCCTCCTTTGAAGTAAGGCAGGATAATCCTGTGGGAACCCTGGCTGGGGTGCTCTGAGTGCAGGTGCCTCACTCATGCTGTCTGTTTGGACTTCCTCTTCCTCGGGTCCCACCGACCCACCCTAGAATAGTTGCAGGTCATTCTGTCCAGCCCATTGTAGCCTTCAAGGTTAGGGGAAAGGTGGGGAAATGGTATTTTGTCTTGACAAGATTAGCAACCAATTAGGAAAAACAACAGCCCGTGCTGAGTTGTCCTGCTTAATGTGCCTTCCAGTGCAGTTTCATTTTATTCTATGTTTTCCCCACAGTTTGGTGTTAACGATGGTTGCCACTTACTGTTGTTCTGCACATCAAGGCACAGCTGCAGAGGCGGGTTGGAAAGTTGGCCATCGCACCTCTTTACAAAATCATTAACAGCACTGTCTTACTTTTTCAGCACAAGGGACTTTGGAAAAGAGATCTGCTCCAGAAATCCAGATACCAGATTTGAAATCTGCAGCTGCCAAAACAAGAGAGGAGCTTGCCTTCCCCAGTTACAGAGGATTGCTTAAGTCAGAGAGTACAGTTGGGGGTGGTACAGGCAAAAAAAAGATGGATGCAGATTGATGGTTGGATTTTGGCTGACTGTGGAACCCACACGGTTTGGCTTTGGGTCTTTTTTTTTCCCTTGCGAAAGAAGTTACATTGTGGATCTGACAGCAGGAGAAGCTGGAGAAGGATTGAAAAGACTAGGTCGCCTGTGTGCATCTTCAGTTCTTACCACAGCCCCATTGCTGGTCTTTCCGATGCCTCTGAGGGTGTCCACGGCTGGTAGATTTTGGATATAATTCAGGGGCCTAACATTTTTATTGCTATGGCCTCAGCTGATGGATCACAGTATGGAGGTCTCTATGAATACAAGAAGCACCAGGAAGACGCTGTGGCTCTCTGCTCGGAAGACTTGTTGGCAGTCAACAAAGCAGGGGTTCTCCCTGTGGACTACCAAGAGGGAGAGGAGAAGAATCTCCAAGGCCGGTTAAATGGCTTCAGTGAACGCACCAAAGAGCGGGGAGATTTCCCTGGCATGCACATACAGTACCTAGGTCCTGGGCGGACTGCGGCCACTATGCTAAAACCTAGGCCCAGACCACTGCCCCCAACACCCACTTGGACTCCTTCAAGCCACACGCAGGGTAAGTTTCTGCATTAATGAAATAAAGGCATTTGAGATAAATTTGGACATCCATCTGTCATATTGGCTTTGTCTTGGATTTCTACCTTGAGCAGAGGGTTGGACTCAATGGCCTTACAAGGTCCCTTCCAACTCAATTGTTCTACGATTGTATGATATAGATTCTGGATGAACCAATAACAAAAAACTCAAGAGTTTTCTAGAATCGGAGTAACATTTCCTGTCTTTTCCCCCCCAGCAAGAATGGATGTGTGTTCCCCAATTGATTAGTTTTGAGCTGTCTGTCTGAGCTCATATGACTTTTCCAAGCTCAGATCCCACTTTCTGTGTCTCATCATCCAAAGTAGAGGGAAGAAAAAATGTCTACCCAGTAAACGATCCCACTGGAATGGAGGGTTTGCTACTCAAGCAATGTTTCCTTGAAAGTCATATCATTTTACAGGTCATAGAGGTGGGTTGGGGTCTGAAACCAATATGTCTGTCCCACTCTCACCCCCAATATTAGCATGCTGATTGGAAAGCATGAGAATTCAGGATGGGACTGGGATCATCCGGAGCTAGTTTTGCAGGTGGCAGCTCTAGTTACTTTCGTGCTGGGGTAATCATTGACATGTTGGCGGGTCGGTGGCTATCCAGAAACTGGATTGTGTGTGCTGATGGCTGGGAACACCGTGTTTATTCTGGGATATGAATCACTGTGAGGGATTATGAGTCCATTCCTAATTTTTGATTTGGGTGGTGTGTGGAGAGGAATCAAAAGCTGACATTTTGAAATGTTTGATCCTGTTAAATTGTCCAGATGCCATACATAAAAAAAAGTCTGCTATTAATTAGTGCAAGCCTCAACAGGGCATCTTCTTTGGAAATGGATGCACAGAGAGTATTGCAGGTCAGTTGGAAGGTTGTAATGATGTGGAAAGTGATGTATGTACATGCACTGCCTCGTAGCAGAATGTGACTGTGTGTGTGTGTGTGTGTGTGTGTGTGTGTGTGTGTGTGTGTGTGTGTGTGTGTGTGTGTGTGTGTGTGTGTGTGTGAGTGAGTGAGTGAGTGAGTGAGTGAGTGAGTGAGAGAGAGAGAGAGAGAGAGAGAGAGAGAGAGAGCAGAAGACAGATGCATCTGGCCCTGGGATAGCTGGGTTCAAAAGTCCATCTCTCTCCCCACCCCTCCCCCAAACCACTACTTGGGAGAATTATAGAATTATACTCTCTGTCTCTGGGATCATTTTTCAATTTGTGGGTTTTAATAATAAGTGTTAGAAACACATACAGTTCCCATGATGATGAACAGTAGAATAACTAAAGCTCTTTGCACTGTCCCCCTCCCCCTTAAAAAGCATTCTCCAGATTAAGACTGGACAATTTACTAAATGAATTCTATTGAAAATTCTAGATATCTACATAGAATACTTTTAAAAATTATTTCTTACTCTTCTGTTCCAGAGAGACTAAATTGATAATATGTGGTGGCAGACACTAAAATGAGATTTTCAGTGGAAGACAACAGGTTTTCCTCACTCTAATTTTCAGGCAATCAGAAGATCATTGTACTACATTGTATATTTTTTTATTAAAATAAAATAGTATAGGGTAAAAAATACAAAAATTGTTCTATCAGAAGCTGTCAACTATTATCATGGCTCTAGATTTCAGAACACGTCAGACCAAAAGTAGCCACAAATCACTGGACTATGTATTACATAGTAAAATAATGCAAGTCTATAATAACAAAACTATTAAAATGCACATCTGATTTATACAAAAATTATAAAATAAATACCTGATTTTTACCTCCAGTTAAGTTAAACTAAAATGTCCAGAAGACAGTAATATAACATTTGACAACTTTTCATGTAAGAATAATAGTATCCAGTCACCTCAAGAGCAAATACCTCGAATCTTATCACATGTGGCTTGGATGCTTGTTACAAATAGCTCAGTTTTTCCGCTGACACCCCTGTATTTCACTTTCTTTTGATTATAGGTGCAATTGTCTTCCTCTAATGTTTTTAGATAGGTGACACTCAAGCACATAATGAGCCAGATTATCAAAGGCTAATCTTCCCCCTACACATAATTTTCTTCTCAGATACCCTGAAATCTATCCCATTTCATCATAGTGTCCACTTGCTCAAATCTTAAACATGTGTATGCTATCTGATATTGCATCTTCATAGAGACTATCAAACATTTCTCATATTAGCATGGTCATCTTATAGTGCTGAGTCCTTTTGTTATTTCTGAAGATGTTTTATCTAAACAACACTCCACTTTAATCCATGTCATAACTTGTGGGCTTCTGTGGTCCTTTACAAGCATTTAACTCATTTTGCTACTCAAACCATGATCAGCATAAAGAGAAAAGCAGCAGAGTAATGATTGTTCTTGTTTGCTTGCTTGCTTGGGAGAGTGAGAACAGACAAAAGAAAATATTTTTTTACCCAGCGTGTTTTTAGTCTGTGGAACTCCCTGCCACAGGATGTGGAGATGGCATCTGACCTGGATGCCTTCAAAAGGGGATTGGACAGATTCCTGGAGGAAAAGTCCATCACAGGTTACAAAGCATGATGGAGATTTGTAATCTCCAGGCTTAAAACCAGGGTACTTCAAGAGCCAGATGGAGGGGAGTGATATCAGGAGACAGATATCTAGTCTCATGCCCCCAGACACATTTGGTGGGGCCACTGTGTGAGATACAGGAAGCTGGACTAGATGGGCCTTTGGCCTGATCCAGCATGGCTCTTCTTATATTCTTATGTTCTTGCTTGTTTGTAGCCCAACCTTGCAACTAAAACACTGCTCAAGATAGCTAACAATTAAATATAAAATAACAACAACATGCTAGTGAAAAATATAAACAGCTCAATTAGTTGGAAACATATCTATTTAAGACACTCCATTTGCCATTCCCTAGTGACTTTCTATGGCTGAAAAGGGCACCACACTAGCTGTCTTCCAGTGAGCTCATGGTGGTATACATGGCTCTCTTTCTCACATTATCTTCACAGCAACCCTGTGGGGTAGGCCAGATTGAGTGAAGGTTGCTGCCTGGGATCACCCACTGAATATTCACAAGGATTTGAACTTGGATCTCCCAAGACCCAGTCACTTCTTTTTAACCACTACTTGGTTTGACTTCTTTCCACATCTTCTTATTTCTGTCCCATTCTTCTGCACAACAAACACTAACAGTAGTTTGTGAAATAACACAACAATACATTAAAAACAGTAAAGATGAATAGGCAAAATAGTACTGATACAATATTTGAAGACAATACATTTCTCTTTTCTGTCAGTTTATAATATGGACATGTGAAGGAAAACCAATTTTTTCCCTGCTGTCTGTAATTTAGCATGCATATCACATTAATTTAACATCTATTCACCCTTTAAAACACTCTTATGTGAGACAGCTTTGAAAGAAAGAATTGAGATCCATTCACTGTCACTACATTTGATCTCCCAGTTTGTGTATGAAAAAGTATAAATGATGATCATGGAAAAGAGAAACTTCAAAAGCTGGCAATACTTTTTTATTTGAATAAACAAAGTTCAAAACAAAAACAATGTCCATAAAACAGCACTATTCTAATCTTCATATGCAGTTAGTCAAGGCAATAGTAAAATATTGTTACATTCCTATTGCTAGACTGAAATTAACCTGTTCAAGTTGACTGCAAAGAGACTGTGAAGGTTAATTTAATTTAAATTAATTATTCAATTTATATCCCTCTCTCAAGTCTGTGGCTACACAGACTTGTGTTTATAATTGTGTACTTATAATTTTGTGCTTGTATCTCTCCTTATGTGATTACATTGACACTCTTATCAATTGTTAGTTCCCATCCCTCATAACTTTTAGATGGTCTACCATACATGCTTACATGGTATTTAACTGCTTGCATACTCTTTTAGCTTTAATGTTGTCTTCTAATGATGAAAGAGACCCCTCAATTCCCTGTTCTTTAAATGTGAATATGTCTTAATTATACTGGACTGTATATTGGCCCTCATTACTGTGAGCCACATTGGATCCATTTCCAAGGACAAAGGAGGGGTAAAAATACTCATAAATAAATAAATAAAATAAATAATGCCAAGGCACTACTTTAATCTACTAATAGGAAATGAAAAATATAGATTAAAGCAAAACCAAACAAAAGCAAAGTGTGCTGCTTATATATTGGGCAGTTTACACTTTAATTATGCAGCCTAAACATTTCACCCCCTCCCCATAGCAAGCTGGGTACTCATTTTACCAACCTCAGAAGGATCAAAGGCTGAGTCAGCCATGAGCCGGCTACCTGGGATTGAATTCCAGGTCGTGAGCCCAGTTTTGGCTCCAGTGCAGGCATTTAACCACTGCACCATGCTGCTCCTAGCATTAAGAACAACTGCAACTGTTATGTCCCAAAATAGGGTTTTAAAAATTATTTTCAGATGGGCTAGCCCCACTGAAGTCTGCTGAATCCCACAAGAAGCCAATAAAGATCCAACGCAAGAAATCCGAGGAATACTGATTTTATTTGGTACCAATAAAACCAGCAGGTGGACATCTGCCTTCCAACCGGGCTAAGATGTCGACCCAGAACACACAAAGGGTTCCAACTTTTATTGACTGTCTCTCCCCGCCTTTCCCAAGTGGCGCCAAGACTAGGGATTGGTCGAGGAAAGTTCAAATGGTCCAATCAGAAGGGGTTAGGGGTGGTTGGGGGCAGTCCTGGGTGGTTCCCAGCGGCAGGGCCAGAGCCCATGCAAATGCTAATGGGTTCAGGTAAGGTAGCACAATAGGACCTGGGAGCAAGGCATTGTCTTTGGATGCAAGCAAACTGAAGGAGATCAATAAGTCAATAACAGGCAAGAGGGGACAATTATCAGAACCAGTGGGGGGCAGGAAGGGTTGTTGGGATCACACACAAGCATTTGGGGAAACACAATTATTTGAGTGCACAGAGATACAAGCCATTGTAGGGTTACATTGAAAGATACAAGAATTTGGAGGCACAAGAATGTGAGTTCTTACAGGATTACATATGGGTATTTGAGTGTTTACAGAAACTAGGAACCTGAGAATAAGAGTCCTTTCCAGGTGTGTGAATGAAACAATGGAGGGTGTCCTCAGGCTTTGATGACAATCTGGGTTGGCAGACAGGAATGTTGATTTTCTGAAGAGCAGCTACTGGGATACGTGTTGAAGATACCTGGTGATTATGGAGGTTTCCAGATGCCTCTGCCAGCCTGGCTTCCTTCAGCCCCAGTTGATGAGAGATGGGGGTCAGGGGAGAGGGTACCTCAGGGTAGTGGGATGAGGGGAGGTTAAACAGGAGAAGAGAATAGAGAAGAAAAAAGCCTTTTGTATTTTTGGTTGGTGCCAGAGGTAGGCAAGAGGACCAATGTTTTAAGGGTGTTTCTTGGCCCAAAGGGTGAGATGGGTAGTCACTCCCCCCTTCAGCCTGAGTAGAGAATATAGAAATTGGTCTAAGACTTATTTTGCCCAGGCTGAGTCCCTGGCTGCAGTCCTTTTGGGGTTCTGCTTGGTGAGCAGGAGAGGGGGAAGGGAGGGGAAAGGGTTAATACGGGGGGGCGCCTCGCTTTCGGCCCATATCTCGAGAACGGCTGGGTATTTTTAAACGGGGTGAAAAGCAGCTTGCCTTTCTCAGTATGGGGACCAATTGGGCCGTATTGTTGACTTTCGGAACCGGTCCAAAAGTTTTAAAATTTTATTTTTCACAGTGTCTTCACACAACGACCCTTTAAAACAAATGGCATAGACTGATTATATAAAACCAGAGTGGACAGAGAAAAGGGCGGGGGGGGGAGAACAATAATTAAAACAAAACAGGAAAGTGATCAGCTCAGGTGGGTCAGTGTGGAAAGCCTCCCTGAGCAGCAACATCTTTAGTTAACCCCTAAATATCAAGAAGGAGAGGGCAAGGTTCCTCCTGGAACTGGTTCCATAAGACTGAAGCCACCACAAGGAAGGCCTTACACCTTGGAAAAGATTTATGGGCCTCCCTCAGGGTGGCCGCCTGTAGGAGTGTAGGATTATAGGACTGGTCAGGCAAAATGACATTAAGGAAAGATGCACAGAAAATGCATCCTGTCTCTTATTTTAAGGAAACTTCCCCTGATTTTAACCATGTTGTTGGCATGTGGATCACACACACTTGCTTTATATATGTGTGTGTTTAATATATTATATTTTGTACATGTGTCTCACTAATGGGGATTAATACCGGATCTCATTTTCACACTATGTCTAAAAGATGTTTTGCATAACAAAAAAGGTACCAAATTGCTCAAAAGACTCAATGTTTCTATCATCCTAGCACAGGTCACCAACATTTTGCAGTTCTGACGAGACAAATACCTGTCTCTTAAGAACAAAGATTTCTATTAACCACATTGGATATGAACACTGAATTTAAGAGTCTATAATGACTAACGAAAAATGGAAAGCTCCATCTCCAACTGTGTTTATTTGTGTAACAAATGTTGTAAGCCACCCAGAATGTTGTTGTCGTCCCATTGGCCAGATGGGGAAGACAACAACAACAACATCAGCAACAATTTCAAAATAAAGACAAGTAGTGTAATCCTAGGATACCCGGTGTGATGCAGTGGATGGAGTGATCGATCCAAAACCCTGCTTAGCCATGGAAACTAACTGGGGTGTAGAACTGGTCAAACCACAAATTAAATATCTATATTGAAAGTCTTATTAGAATCATTACAAGGCAATTCCAACTTCATGGCACATAACAATAACTCATCAACATACCATATGTATGGTTTTAAAACTATCTGTGTTGACATTGAAAAGTTGTCTTATGTTGCTTAGTGCCTTCTGCTTTGTTTTTCTATTCCTAGTACATGAAATGACCACGAAAATTAGTCTAAGGCTGCGGCCATTAGCAATTTTTTTGTCCCCCTGGGCAAACTGCGCATGTAATTCAGCTCACCAGGAGGCTTAATACTATATTTGTTTAGCATTTAATCTCACATTACTACCTGCATTCCATGGAGCATGTGCTCCTAAATCAATTTCTTTCCCATACATCAAATGTGCAGTTCCATGTCTCCCAACAGCTGCCATCTGAGTCCTTCTCTTTTAAAAAACAGTTCTCATAGTGGAATGTCGACACATTGGTATGCTTCTGTCAACAGGGCTTGACATATTTGAGGATTACAAAGGAAAGGGAGAAGGGGGACATTGGGGAAGTTGAAAGCTGTCCAAGAATTACAGGGACCAGTGTAATAGTTGAGGCAAAGTCTTCCAGGAATGACTGAAAGGAAGTGTGTGCAGCATCAGTCACCCTACTGCAGTGGGGTTCACAAAAAGCTTTCCACTTCTGGCTCCCTTGGAGTGGTGGCAGTAGCAGCAGAGGTGCAGGGGCATTGGCCACTGTTACAGGAAGCAAAGAAGCATGAAGGAGATGGAGCCGGAAGGGCAGCAGCAGCAGCAGCAGCAGCAGCAGCAGCAGCAGCAGCAGCAGCAGCAGCAGCAGCAGCGCTGCCAGTTCACCCCCAAAGACAAAAGCTTCTGCATTGTTCTTGGCTGGTTTTTGCAGCACTGCAGGGAACTACAGCAGGACCCCGTACCCACCGATTCAGTTATCCATGGTTGCCAGAGGAAAAAATTAAATAAATAATTCAGCAGCCACAAAGCAAGCTACTGTCACAAAACAGCAGCTGTAAAGCAAGCTACTGTCACAAAACAGCAGGGGTTGGGGTGTTCTCTCTTATCCACAGTTTTCATTATCTACAGGAATGTCTGGAACCAATCCCCAGCAGATACTGGGGCCCTACTGTACAGGGCACCACAAGGACATTTTGCCAGCAGTGTAGGGGGTTAGAGAAAAGCAAATGAAGTGGGAGGGGGAGGAAGGAGATATGTCCCATTTGAATGGTACAGTATAAGCAAACATACAATTTGTATTTTATCCTAAGAAAGGTAGAAACGGTTAAAAAAGTATGAACCTCTGTCACAGAATTTTAATTAGACAGTGTTTTAGCTGGACTAATAAGCAGCAAGGTTCTATAATTTGCACTGTATGTTAATTGTTTTAACCTATAATGTATTTTATAGTTTTATCAGTCATGTTGTTTTATTGTTTTATAGTTTTAATATATTGTTGTAAGCCGCTCAGAGACCATCTGGTAATGGGGTGGCTAAAAAAAAATCTTGTAAATAAATAAATAAATAAATAAATAAATAAATAAATAAATAAATAAATAAATAAATAATGTTCCATGTGATCACAACACAAAACCACATAGGAAGCAGAAGCAGCAAGGACAGAGGGGATGATTTTTGTAATGCAACCACGTAATAGTTTGATATTCTTTTTATTAGTGTGGTGTGCTTTTAGGTCACTTATCTTTTCACTTTTAGGTAAGAAATTAGATCAGTATCATTACGCAGTACTCTGGAAACTAGGTTATCTTGCAAATCTCTAATTCATTAGGTTGTTATATGTCAGAGATGAATATATTAG
This sequence comes from Phrynocephalus forsythii, assembly GCA_029282475.1. Lineage (NCBI taxonomy): Eukaryota > Metazoa > Chordata > Lepidosauria > Squamata > Agamidae > Phrynocephalus > Phrynocephalus forsythii. Next base: position 60,824,402 of record JAPFRF010000005.1, read on the forward strand.
GTTGTTATATATACTATATAGATACTAGATAGATACTGATAATTTACAGTGTATTCTGGCTGTAGCTAGAAATAAATATGCAGTGGAGGAGTCAACTAAAAACCTTTTCACTTTAAGATCTGCTGAAAATCCCCAGAGATCTTATATACACTCTTCCTTCCTCCCTACCACTCTGCACCTGTCTGCTTTTGGAGGGAGGAAGAAAGTGGGGGGAAATACAGACTCAGAAGCTGTTGGAGCTCATCATTGATTCCTTCTCTTTTGTTTGCTAATTTTTTAAAGGCAAAAAAAAACCAAACAGAAGCCAGGAGACCCCGCACTGACCAGATTAAATAGACCTGGTGATTTTCACCCTCCTTGAGCAGGTAATTTAAAGTGTATTCTGGGCGTGGTAGCTAGCAAACTAAATCATTCTTTCCTGATTGCAAAAATTTGCTGGGGCGTTTAGGGTCAAAAGGCTCTTATATAAGAGAAAATGAATGGAACAAAATAACTTTTCATATGAATAGGCTCGTTAGATGTACAATGGCCTGGGGTGCATGGAAGTCCCACTTATGCAACCCTTCCCAAAACTTATTAAGTACAAATGCTTTGCACACTCTTCACTGGATTGGACCACATATACTTATTTAGTTCCTCTTGTGTTTTGTTGTCAGATCCTTTGGGTGGACAAGTCTCAGCCTTAGTGTGTTTGTGGGTTTCATGTGTGTATTGAAAATCCCTCTCTCAACAGAGGTTGGAGACTCAGGTACAATCTGTCTGCCTCTTATCATGCTGCCCTTTCGTCAATCCCCAGCACTTCACACCTTCGGAAGGCCACAGGTAATGACCCATATGTAATGGGTATTGGAAGGCTTGCATAGGTGGGACTTTCACCCACCCCAGGCCATTGTACATCAAACAACAAGCCTATTCAGGCCATTGTCCACCTAACAAGCCTATTCAGACCAGGGTGATGTGAAATCAACGTGAACTATACATTGGAGGCCTCACCACTAATATATATTTATATAAACTTGCCTCTTTTCTGAACAATTGCACAGAACTATCATCACCCTCAAAAGTTGCATGATGGGCAAAGTACATCTTTCATGTAATTAGGCAATAGCTAGCATAAAAAAAACCAAACAAATGCATGGAAATTGCTGGGAATGATGGGAATGATGAGAGTTTCAGTTAAACACACTTGGAGGTCACCAGATTAGTGAGGAATCCTCTACAATGCCCAGTTCTTGCACTAACAGTCTGAGGTTTATATCCTCCTCCCTCCCTCCCCCATTTTATTGTACCATTTATTAGTTCAGATGAGAGTTATCTGGTCTTCCAATAAAGCTTGTTATGGCAAACGTAATGTCTGCAGCACAAAAGGCAGAGGTGCTCATAATGGCAGCTGCTGTATCAACTTGGAACAAACCATTGTTGGATGCCATATGTTGGTTTAAGTCCTCAGAGAGTCAGTGAGAGCTTCTGGAGCTTTCTGGGCTGCATTCTGTGGCTAAGCTCCTCTGAAATGTTATGCAAGTCAATTAAAATATAGCCCCAGAACTTTTCCTTCCGTTTAATTAAACAGCTCATTTTGTATCCTTTCCACAACAAATGCTTTTGAGGCTGCACTGGAACTGGAAAACACACATTCCCAATTCATTAGGAATATTTTGAGAGCCCTGTCTATCCTATGGATGCTGCAGATAATCAGTCCAAAGAAATGAATATGATAGGGGTTCATTTCTCAGTGTTTCTCAGTTCCATGTAAAAGTCAGGCAACTTTTTTTTCAAGCAGCAATCTGTGCACCTGAGTGTACATCCAAGGGGCTTTGCTTATTCTCCCTTTACCATACATGTTACAAAATGTTCAAGAACTATTAGCATAAAGTTGCCCCCGGAGGAAAATAAAATACCTTAATGTGTGCTGTTGTCCAGTTTCAAAATAAGGTGTAGCCTAACAACAGTGTATGGTAGTACTATTCTTCAGCAACAAAGGAAGTGGAAATTTTCACCACCATTAAGGAGTTTGAAGGCTATTAGTGGAGGAGTATAACTTAACTCATTGCCCTGATAGCTCCAGTTAAGAAGATCACAGTACAATGGAACATCCAAGAGAGAGCCAGGACCTGCAGAATTATTTGCAGGGAATTCATAGATTTCAAAGGAAGTGTTGCTGTTCCACAGACTTCTCTCCGCTGCACTCTGATTGCTCCAGATCAGCCTCACCTACCTTCTCTGTCTCTTTTGCTAAAAGGCCTTGGTTGATGTTGGGTTTTTATGCACCTTAACTTGAGCATGTGGTGGTGCCATTCCCCTGGTGCCATGTTCCCTCAGCTGTGAAATGTCTGCCCCAGACAGTCTTCCCTAGAGCAGACACTAGGTAAATACCACGTAATTACCATGATAATTTAGTATCAACTAAAAGTATTTGTACATAGTCCTTTTGGTTTGGAGTCTTTTATTAAGGATTATGTTGACAGCCTGTAGCAGCAACATGATGAACATACAAGACATTTTGCCATTCCTTCTCCTCGCATACATGGAGGAAACAAGGGAGAATATACATTCCTAAAAATAGGTCATGCCACTTTTGAGGCACACTGCATCTTGTGTGCATAAGACTTTGCTTTTGTTCTATTTTTCCTTGCATGTGAAAGTACATAAGGAAAGTGAGTTGGAACAGTCATCTGAAAGAAATGGGGAGCACCATTTCTTTGGTATAACATTCTCCCCAGTTAGTCAAATACCAGTTCATTATGAACTTGTGCTGTTCCACAATAAATAAATATTTTTTTTCAGGCATTATAATGGATAGCTCAGTGGTTTAGGTATCTGTCTGCAGAGCTAGAGGGTGGAAGTTTGATTTTCCACTGTGCCTCTTGGGTGGAGAGCCAGCCTTGTGTTGCTTTGGGCAAGTTGCACAGTCCTGATGCCCAGTCTCCCAGAAGAAGGGAATGGCAAATCACTTCTGTGTATTCTCTACCTGGAAAGCCATGGAAAGGGTCACCATTAGTCAGCATTGACTCGATGGCGCACAATTGTTATTAATACCTTGTTCAGCATTCCAAGAGCGTGTTTCCAGGAGCACTCTCATCTCTAAACAAGTGAAATTAGGAAAACAGTGTTCATTACTCAGATAAAGAGCACACCTATGAGAATACAGTTAACAGATGAGGGATGGTGTGGATAAGATAGATGAGGGAAATGTGGGGGTTTTTTTGGGGGGGGGGACTACATTACCAAGAATTCCACAGCCTGCACAATCAGTAAGGAAGCTAGCTGTGGCATTCTAGGAGTTACAGTCTAAAACCCTGACATTCCCCGTCATTAGGAAAGGGATGTCTTGGCAGCCCATTATCCCTTCCCCTCTGTCCCAGAACAGGCCTTTCTGTTAAATTGGCTTTGCCCTGCATTTTTTCAAATTAGCTGATAGCCCTCAGGTGAATTGGTCAGTTCTGTCCCATCGCCAGCACTGAATAAGACTCATCTGACAGTCCTGTCAGCTTCCATAAGTGGAATGCCTGAAGAAGAACTGTTGTGCCATTTGCCTCAGGGAGAAAATGCTTTTAGCCAGTACTGGACTTATCTATCTTTGGGCTAACTCTAGACTGTTTGGTTGTCACCTTCCTCCCTTTTAATTATTGTGGAAGTGACCCTTCTTGTCTCTTGTCATCATGCTATAACAGGAACCATTCAGGTCTTAAGGAGCAGGAGAAAGAAATAGATGTGATGTAATGGTGGTCATGATGGATTTATCCCATCCAATCACCTATAAAGCAAGGGCCTGGCTGGAAGAGTAGTGAAAGTGAAAGGAACTGAACAGCTAACATCTCTGGAGGTGTCACCTCAGGTTCTTTTTTCCTTATAGGATGCATTTGTGTTACTGGTGTTTGCCTGGAAAGACCAAGTGTTCATATATTGGACTGCAGAGAGATAAAGCACGGGAAAGAAGCAGCAGGTGCAGCATATTAAGTGCCTGAGGTGAAGTACCAGATGGTAACCCTTGGTACAACCAGAGAGAGATAATGTTGGCCACAAGTATTCTCTCTGGAGGGAAAAACAGAACAAATCTAAAATTTCTTTCAAAGCACACAACACCAAGCCACGCTGTAATTCAAAATGGTGCCAAATCTGTTTCAAATACCCCACCGTTTCAGGTGGTGCAGGACTACTCCCTTTCCCCTCAGCCAGTCATCTGGCTGTCCCTTTCCCACCTTCCGTGTTCAGCAGCCTCTTTGTTCCTCCCAACTACCATTGTTTCTTCAAATGGTTTTCCTTTAAGCTTTGTGCCCACATACAAAGGACAGATTTCTTTTTTAAAAAAAATCTGTATTAAAAACATTCAAATACAGTACTGTATACATATACATATGAAAAAGGAAGGCTGGGTGTGGGGTATGGCATTCCCATCATGTGACTTCATGCCCACCCACCCTGATATGCCCACAGTGGCCACAATATAGCAGATTAAAACACAGGAAGAAAGCACTGCTACTTGGGTGTGCCTTACAAGTAGGGTGGCACCTGTTGCATTAACCTGCAAGAAATACATTTTTCCTTCATTTACTGAAACACTGTAACATCAAAACCTGTTTGCTTTCCTTTTGATGGCCCAGCTTTCTCCATCAGTTGATCAGGAAGTGCTGAGCTTTCAAGTTCCACATAGCCACTTACCCCTTTCCCCTGCTTTGATTTTGGCTAGCAAGCTGACCTAAAAGAAGCATTCAAAGCAAACACCCTTTGGGATGTTTCTTCCAATGAGGGCTCATTAATAACCACAGAAACAGCTCTCTCCTTCTCCACACCAAGAAGCTCCTCCCTTTGATGTAATGGGGCTGACAAGGTCTGCAAGCATCAGCAAGGACCTGAGAAGACCTCTTGCCCCAAGAGATCAGCTTGGAGAGTTCATGCCAACATGATCTTCATTCTGCCGCCCCCAGGCTTATTTCTGCCCATTCATTGGCTGGAACAGGAGTGTACTAGCCATACAGTATCTTATCAAATGCGTTCACTTAGCCTCGGATGGGGAGACAGACGTCTTTCAAAACTAGTAGAGAATGATTTTTGGCATACTGTTCCGTCTCCCATGTGATGAAGTTCAACCGATTACTGGTCTACCTAAGGCCAGACATGGTATGGAAACAAAATGATTGACCCCTTCCATAAGACAATTTATTAAGTATCTTGACTTATTCAGTGATATATAACAACTACATAATGCTTATTACCCTAAACAGTCAAACCAACAGTAATAAAGAGAGGAGCTTATTCACTAACATTATAATATGTGAAAGACAGCACCTCATCACTCTTAATGATGTGGAGATTAGAGGGGGCATGTTTTATAAGCTGCCTTTCTCCCCACTGGGCTCCCAAGACAGTTCACAGCTATTAAAAACATAGAAAAATAACAAGTTAAAATGTCAAACAAAGACTCTAGTCTATATGAAAGTGTATGCATTGAAAATCTATGTACTTTGCTTGTGCTTTCTGCATCTTTCCTTCACAAAAATCCACACAGAAAACTCTTGCACACATGTTGAAGTACCATATATTTAACACCTGTCCTGTGGACTGTGAGCCATTCTAAGGGACCCTGTGTGACCAAAGTCTGCATCCAAGTGCAGAGATTCTGCCTGGTGGGACCAAAAGCAAGGGAAATATGAGGATATCTCAGGGGCAGAGCATGTGCTTTGATCACCCATCCCAGAAATAAAAGAGTCAAGACACGTTTGTGGGATTGAATTGGGCCACAATTTATTGTCTTAAATTCAGTATGTCACTGGTGCTCTTTTCTCCCGCAAGGGGGCCTGAAAGTGCAAGTGGCTACATGGTGTTCACATAGAGCCCTTTTACATGACCCCTAAAATCTGCTGCAAAACACTTGCAGATCCAGAGCATAAAATTGTTTTCCCACCAGCAGCGGACTTAAAAAAAAAAAAAAGGACGCCCACACCCACTTAAGCGCACCCCAGTGCACTTTACAAGTACCTGGTCTCCGGAGGTAAAAAAAATTCTGATGTGGATTGTAAAGCTGTGGATGCCGGGCTCTCCTCGCCTTCTGTTTGTTTTTGTTGTCCCGGCCGCCCCTTTAATGGACAGGAATCCCTACGGGGCTGCTCCGACAGCAGACAGAGGTGAGCGGAGGTGAGCCTCCATTTTTTCTCCCTTTTTTCTCCCTCCCCTCACCACAGACATAAGCAACAGAGTGCGGAAGGGTGGGAACACAGGAAGAGGAACAAAACCCACATGATACCTGGCTGGGGGGGGATCCGAATTTAAGCTACCAGCGGATCTTAGGGGTCATGTAAAAGGGCTCCTAGTTATTGTTGGGAGGGCCCGGGCAGCTCCTCCCACCTGAATGTGAACTTGAACATGAACTTGCACTTGAACTTACACTTAGAGTTAAACAGAATGGGCAGCCCCCATCAATCCCTTGGCATGTTATTAACCATCCTGGACTTTCTACATCCAAATACAGAAATTTTGTCTGGTGGGACCAAAAGCAAGGGAAATATGAGGATTAGAGATGGGCACGAAATGAATTAAAAATTCATTTCATTATTCATTATTTGTTTCATTAGGCAATGAAATGAATAATGAACAGCCCCCTCTAGTAAAAACAAAACAAAACAAAATGGACATTTCCATTTCTGTTTTATTGTGTTTTTCATTCCCGGCGTCTTCTTCTTCCTTGCTGCCACTGCTGCCACCAAACAGCCCTTGTGGGAGGGCTTCGGGTCAGCAAGAGTAAAACAAAAGAATAAGTAAGAGAAAAAACCCCCACACTGAAATGGCGAGGGGCATGGGGGGGGATTAAAAATTAAAATTAAAATTAAAAAAATTAAAAAGCACTGATCCAGCCACAGGCCAGCTGGTGGGCATGTGCATAAATTTAAAAAAATACAACTGGCAGACCCCTCCAGGCACATGAGCAAAAATTTAAAATTGTAAAAATAAAAATAAAAATTAGAAAAAATTAAAAAGAACACCGTCAGCAAGAGTAAAACAAAAGAAAAAAGAAGAGGAAAAAAATCTGCACCGAACCAGTCGGGGGGGGGGGGTTGAGGCAAATAAAATAAAATAAAATAAATGCTAGTGCTGGGGCTGAGTTGCCCAGCTGGCCCTAAGCCAGCACCTCTCAGCTGTTAAAAAAGCCCCTCATCTGGGAATAATAATAATAATAATAATAATAATAATAATAATAATAATAATAATAATAATAATAATAATAAAGCACCAACCATGCTAAAAATAAAATAAAACAAGTTAAAAGTATAAAAAAATGAAACAAAGGAAATACAAAATGATGTTTTTTAAAAAAAATGTTTTGTATTAAACGAAATGAAATGGGGGCAGGGTAACAAATAATGAAACGAAATGCCATTTTGGCATTTCGTGCCCATCTCTAATGAGAATATTTCAGTGGAAGAGCATGTGCTTTGTTCATAAAAGATACTGGCTTTAGTCTTTGGCATCTCCCTTTAAAGGCATCCGGATCAATTGACTTCAAAATCCAAGTTTGCCCTTAAGATCCTATAGCCATTTAACGGTCTTAAAAACTGGACTGATTTTTTGCTTGTTTCAGTCTCTTTCATGAGAGAAAAGAATCTGAGAACATACTGGCGTGGAATTGTTGGGAAAGATCTGAGCAGTGAGCAGTGTAGTCAGATGCACGCTTTGCTTGCTGTCTTTTTTGAGGAATGTGTGATTAGAATTGCAAGTCTGACTGCAGCTTAGTTTTCAGAGGGGCATGTTTGTCATTTGGATACCTGAATGATGAATTTAACTAGGTTTGTAAATGTATGTGAATCATTAGAGTGAGGGAGTGCCTGTTTGAACATGTGAGGTTTTAAGTTTTATATCTTGTTGCATTTTAGAAGTCCCTGAAGGAAAAATTCTAATTCAGAATTTGTTGTACATAATAAACAGTTCAGGCATTTTGAGAACAAACCTGTTCTCTTGTCTCCTGTGGCCATCACAAGTTTTTTTTTATTTTTGTTGTTTTTAGAGAACATGTTATTTAAGGTATCTAGAGGGCTGTAAGTAGGGATGTAATAAGGACTTGCTAAATTCTTTGATGGTGCTGTGTCAAGCTGAGAATCAAAAGATTCCTCAATTTCAGGTAGAGTCAAGAAAAGGACATTTTTTCCTTATCAAAGTTTTGTTTATTGCATAAATCATCTCAGCACTCCACTAGTTTACCTTTCAATTTAAGCAGCAAAGCATACCATACACTCCCTAGCTGATTGTTAACAAAAATGTTTTCAATCCTTACACATCTGTGCAAAAAGAAAAGAAAGCAGAACCTCTTTGCATTTTCCACAGTTCACATTATTCATGGCATTTGCATTTGAGCAAAATTGTGCAGATAATGTTTTATTTGTGCAGAGAGATAAAGGTAACTTTTCCTCCTGCACATGTGGGTTAGTCATGTCCGACTCTAGGGGCAGTGCTCAGCTCCGTTTTCAAGCCAAAGAGCCAGTGTTGTGCAAGTCCATGGCCATGTGGCCGGCATGACTGAACACATTTCTTCACACAGAAGACTGTAGTTTTTATTCTCTTTTATTGAAATTACCACAAAAGAGTTCACATTCTCCTAGGTAAGAGTAATAATTTGTGGTTCCACATATCTACCTGCAAAGACAAAGCAAGCAAGGACTTTCATTTGCTAGATCCAGGTTGTTAAATGCTAGTATAATCATATAGTTATTCGAGCTAATGTCTTCTTAAGCTTTTTTTCTCTAGAGGATGGTAACCCATCTTACTCAATCTGTAGACTTTATTTGCTGTTTTCTTTTTACTAGGGTCAGTATTTTGCATTGAAAATATAATAAGACATTTTGGTGTTTATGATAGCACAGTGTAGCAGCTAATTCATGAATTTATCACTGTATAACAAGAATAATGAGGAGCATACTCTGGAAGCTTGGAGAACGGTGAAAGGAAAGTTATGTCTAAAGAATCCCTTGAGGGGCAGGACGTGGTTGGTGAACCCCCAAAAGCTGCCTTCTGTGCATGAAAATATGCTGGTTCCCAACATAGAGATCAAGATTCCACACAACTCTCTAACAATTGCAGGCAAAAATCAAAAACAAACAAAACAAAAGACACAAAACACGTGGCACCTTAAAGACTAAGTTAGTTTTTAAGGTGCCACGTGTTTTGTGTCTTTTGTTTTGTTTTTCTTTGATTTTGGCCTGCAATTCTTGAAAGGACTAACACAGCTACCCTCTCTGAAACTCTCTAGCAATGAAGACAAAGACTAAGTTGCTTCTGTAGTAAAGGAAGAAATAGAATTTACCATAGCAATTCTGCATATTAAAAAGGGGTTATTTAAAAAGTGGACAATATGTGTCAGATCCATATTCTTGTCTATCTAGTTCCACCACCACAGCAGTAACTTTTTTGTGCTCATTTGCAAGTCTACTCTCAGAACCTTAACTAGTAATTCTGACCATTTAAGACTAGCAGGACAAACTGCAACCCCAGATCATGTTTTTCAGTGTCTTGCAAATTAACATGCTTTATTTTGTGACTTGTCCTCAGGAGGTAAATCTGGGCTTCATTTCCAGCTCTATTCATTCATTCATTCATTCATTCATTCAGTTTCTATACCGCAAAACCATATGGCCCAAGGGCCATTCTGGGTGGTGGGGCCACTCTAGTTGCTCAAGAACAAATTTGTGCAAATCTTCTAATGGCATAAAGTCCTCGGTGAGTGTGGATGAGATTTAAATATAACTGTCTCACACACAGTGGGGATTGGTGTGGGCCAAACCCAGAAGTTGCACTCTGCACCTGGGCCCTTACAAGAAGGATACTAATAGATTAATTATGTGCCATCAAGTCAAGCCTCACTTATTCAGTTCCTCCTAGACCATTGGTACTCAACCTGTGGGTCCCCAGATGTTCTTGGACTGCAACTCCCAGAAATCCTGACCAGCTCAGCTAGTGAGGAAGACTTCTGGGAGTTGCAGTCCAGGAACATTTGGGGACCCACAGGTTGAGAACCAATGCCTCACAAGGTCTTCTAGGTAAAGAGTGCTTAGAAGAAATTTACCATTCCCTTCTTCTGAGGGTTGCACTGGGTCTGTGCAACTTGCCTAAGGCCATAAGGGCTGGCCCTTGTTCTGAGAGTGAGGAATTAAACTCCCAACGTCTAGCTCAGCAGCTACATATTATCCCATCTTTATTGACTGTGATGGGTAGATCCAATGAGCTTTTCTCCCTTAAAGAGTCTGTTTACTTTCAAGCCACTCATCTAGGCTACAAGGGTGACATTAATCACTTATAGCCGTTCAAGCTAGGATTAGGGCCCAACCATGTATACTAGATATATTCTAACTAGAAGAAAGGATTTGGCAAGTGATATACATGTTATTATCACAGCAGGAGATTTTGAAAATTAGCTTATGTTTATTTAGTCTTGGGGCGTGGTGGCTCAGCGGGCTAGAGTACTGAAAATTATCTGCTGCAAAGTTGGCAGCTCAGCGGTTTGAATCCTGGGTGCTACGCAGCAGAATGAGCTCCTGCCAACCTAGCAGTTCAAAAGCCTGTAAATAAATGCAAGTAGATAAATAGGTACCACTGTACACAGCGGGAAGATAAAACAGTGTTTCCTTGCAGCCATGCCGGCCACATGGCCACAGACTTGCACAACACTTGCTCTTTGGCTTGAATACAGAGATGAGCACCACCCCTAGAGTCGGACACGATTAGCATGCATGTGCAGGGGAACCTTTATCTTTTTATATAGTCTTGATTTGAACTCTGGTCAGGCATTCTTTCTATGTTTAAAATAATGAAGTAATGAAAGGAGGGTGATTGTGTTAGCTTTGATCCCTTATCAAACCTGATTTTCATTCTACTTATAGAAGTGATATTCAGAAGAAAAGAGTCTTCACTTTGCATGCAGGCTCTTTTCTTCAGACCTTCCTTCTTCATGTATAGTGGGTGGCAGGGAAGGGGGTTAAGCTAATGCCCCCCCTCGTGATTCTTCTTCTTGGGAAAAGGATACCTGTGTATGGGTTTACATAACACAAGGTACAGTAGTTGGCTAGTCTCCTATTTGGCAGCAGGTAAATTTTCAAGAATGTCAAACTTGGGTTGATTTGGATGGTTTTATTATGCAATCCTGGAAGAGAAATCCCATGATACTTTGAACTTTTAACATTAAGGAGATGATGACACAGGATAGTTCGATAGTAAAGTTGTAAAATAGAATATCTTGCAAATGTTCATTTATTTCAGTAAGTCAACTCAAAAGTGAAACTAATATATGAGAAAGAGTCATTACATGCAAAGTGAGATACCTCAAGCCTTACTGTGGTATTATTGTGATGATTCTGGCATAGAGTTTATGAAACCCCCAAATTGACAATCTCAGAAAATTAGAATAGCTCCCAGTTGGGAGGGAAGAGAAGTGGCAGGTGGTTTAAAGGGTCTTTAGCCATCGAGGCAACTGCTTGCCTCGGTGCCTAAAGACCTTTTAAACCACCCGCCGCTTCCCTCCCCAACACGCCCGGTGGTGGTGGTGGAAGCCGCGGGTTGTTTCCCATAGCAGTGCATTGAAATCCCTTCATCCGGAATGGATTAATTGACTTTCAATGCATTCCTATGGGAAATCGCTCCCCGATTTATGAGATAACCAACTTATGAGCGTTGGCTCAGAACAGATTAATCTCGTAAGTCGGAGTACCACTGTACTGAGTACATATGCATGCTTATACTTTTCAGAAGTCTGATATTGTTCTATTTCTAATCCTTGTGTTATTGATGTCATGTAATATTCTAATTATCTGAGATTGTGAATTTGGGGTTTTTATAAGCTATATGCCATAATCATCACAATTATACCAAAGTTAGGCTTGACATATCTTGCTTTGCATGTAATGAGTCTATCTTATATATTAGTTTCACCTTTTGAGTTGATTTACTGAAATAAATGAACATTTGCACAATATTCTAATTTTTTGAGTTTCACCTGTACATAACAGGCATAATTAAACCTGAGTGCTGTCTGGCATCTGCTGTTTTGATGTCATCTGTTGTTTGATTGTGCAGTAGCATAACAATGCTCTAAAATGAAATACAGTGCAGAGTTACTGTGGTTACACACAGATGTGCAACATTCTTAAGTTACCTTGAGCTTTCTTGTATTGGTGGTATGAGTATGCAGGAAACCTCAAACAGAGAGAGAAATGCTGACCTTCTGCTGATTATATGTTTCTGCTTCACTGTATTCCTATGTGTTATTAATGTCTAGATTAATCACAGCTGTGTGTTGCCATTTAATGCTTCAGTTTCCATCACAGACACAAACCATAAAATCTGGGTCAGATTGATGCTTTAGCCAGCTTACATTCCTTTCTTTGGCCTACCTACACTGATGTCAGTCCACATCAAAACACCACCCTTCATGGTTCATTTCTTCCCTTTGAGTGGCTAAAGTCAGAAAGCCTTCATGTCAAGTGCTGAGGAAGACTAGAGGACCTCCAGGATAACTGAGAGCACCAAGTAGGACTTTAGCCGCTAGTTTTAAAACACAAGTCAGTACCCGGAGTTTCTAGTGATTCCTTCCGATAATCTAAATTTGTACAGCTTTAGCAGTAAAAGTCAAAACTTTGACTTGGACCCAAATAAACATTTTGGTAGCTGTTATAGAATTGATATATGTTTTTATGGAAAGACTGGGATGCTATTTTTAAAAAATAATTATATGTTTGTCATTGTGTGAAAAGACTCTACCAGATACTACTTACCTTCTTGCTTCTCTGGACATGCCAATGCCAATATTTAGTCCTTCACACAAAGTGTAGTTGACCCCCAGTTGTCCTTCTGTTCTAACAACATAGGCAGAGAGATAGGAGAAGCAGGTGATGTGCTTTTGCTTTAGAACACAACAGAGAAAGAAGAGCTACCTGCAGTCCTTTTACCTGCTTTATGTGATATGAATTTAAGAACATAATCTCATTTTTGGCAGTGTTAGGCAGAAAAATGAGAGAACATCCATCTAGAGGTGCTAAGTTGTTAACCATTGTTTTAACAGAGAGAAATTAGTTTTTAAAAATCCTCATCCCCTGGCTCCTACAATTGAGCATGAATTGACTTTTCCTTCCTTTGGTGCCTGAAAAATACCAACATCTGTTATCATCTGTAAGTTTTGTGAAGATGGATCACCATGAAAATTAAAGGAATCTGGCCACTAAGAATGATTCTTTTTTTGAAGCAGGTATGCATATTGTACACAACAAATAAACTCAAGCCATACACTTACATTCAAAATATAAAATAGCCATAAAGCTGCAAGCTGCCTGTATGAAACTTGAATCTTGCAGCAAGTTGCAGTCCCAAACTTAGCAAGGAACAGCAAAGGAGAGGGGTGTTTTTACTGGCCTTGTACTGATTCAAGTCTCCCAAGCAGTGTCACTTTCAGCTGCCATAACTAGCCCTTGGTGCTGGAGGCTGCCAAAGGAGAACTAGCACCGCCTCCTCCTTGCCCCGGAGGTATGGTGTCCTTGGCAGCTACCACTTCTTGTCCAGCTGCTGCTGGCAAAGGTGTGAGTAGAATCATCTCTGTTTCTCTCTCCAGCAGTCAGAAAAGAGCCAACAAAACCAAAGAATGCAAACAAATTTGACCCAGTTTTGAAAGGCAGGGTTTCATGAATGGAGTTTCTTCCAGCTGCCACATCAAGAAGTGGAGGTTTAATTCAGCTAAAATGCCCCCATTATAAATTCCTCTTCCTTTAGAACAGGCTGCTCCTCAACCATCAGCTCACTTGGAAACCTTTTCGAAGCACCTGCCTAAGACACAAAAATAATATTAATACTAAATGTGTGAGAGTGTATTTTTTTAAGTATAACTATAGCCAACCTAAAACCTGTCAGCTATTTATTTTGGGCCCACCGTTTCATGTTAAAGACATGATTTTTGGCTTTATGGTCATTTGGTTGAGCATCCAAGCTCTGATAAAGCAAGCTCTTTGGCCTTCCCAGTGTTTCAATCAGAAGAAATAGGCTGTAGGCCACAATGTGGCTAGCAATGGTTGTGGAATCACTATGCTTGCATAGCTTGAGATGAATGAACAAACAATCAGGGAATATTTTACTAATTTTAACAAGTTCGAATCTCCAGGGCCCAATGAGCTACACCCAAGAGTACTGAAGGAACTGGCTAGAATACTCTTTGTCTATGATGATGATGATGATGAGGATGATGATGATGATGATGATGATGATGAACGAGGATGGATGACCAGAGGGGGGTTGACATTGTTGTTTGTGGGTTTTCCAGACTATATGGCCATGTTCTTGAGTTTTTTCTACCTACCCTTTCACCAGTCTCTGTGGGCAGTATTTTCATTAGGCAAAAGCACAGGGAGCTAGAATTCTTTCTGTGCTGTAGTGTACAGTGTGAGTTTGTTGGGTATTTATAGCTGTGGGGTGGAAATTTTTGGTCCTATTCAGGAGATTAAGGGTTTCCTGTGATTTGGGTGTTTCTAGTGATAAGGGTTTCACCATGCAAGATCAACAGAGCCTGACTACTGATACTGAAAAATCCAGCCTGCAAAAGGTCAATAATCGCCACCCAGCCACAAGCACCAGAGATCAATTTCTCACAATGGAACAATAGAACCTAACGACACCTATCAACCACAGATACAGGTCATCCACCCACAGCACAGTTTTAAAGCCAATGATGAATTTACAAATGGTTTTATCTGGGAAAAAATTACAAATTCATTACAAATATGGATTCAAAAACAAATAACCGTTTTTCCTGATTCATATCCATCTCTAATTATGACAAATACAAATTTGATTCAAATTATGTTTGTTCCTAATTTTTGTGGTGGTACCAATTACTGTGCTTTTTAAAATGAAAAAAAAATAAGAATTAATGTGGGAATTGTTTGCTGCAGTTGCCTTTGTTCACTGATGCATCTAAAAATGTTGTCAAAAAAGTGACAGTATCGTGAATCAGTGTTAATAATTGCTTCTGGTTAATAGTCAGCCTCCACTGGGAGATTTTCTTTGGTTGACACAGAAATGTGTTGAAAATTTACACTTTTTTAAAGATAATCTACAAACAGAAAAATTAGGGGAATACATGGATCTAGCTCTCAAACTGTTTATTTATTTTCATTCTGAATTCAAACCAACCTTGGGACTAAGCTAAAGCTAGCACCAAAAAACTTTGGAAAATATGCAACCATGAAAAATATTGACTATATTGCTTCATAGTTGCCATTCTTTTGGAATGAGAAATGTGTGCATTAAAAGGTTTCTCTTTTTCCCCTCTCCTTCCACCAGAGCAATCAGGCCAGATGGAGTCTGTTGATCAATTAAATCACCCTGAGCAAGCACTGCTGGTTGTAATGAAACTTGTTGAAGCTTTAGGAAAAAAAGGTATGGGGCAACATTCTCTATTGCTTGTTTTCAGGCCTAGCATTTTGCCTGCAAAGCACAGAACCACATAAGTTGTAATTCTGTAAATCACTCCATTTCTGTTCAAATCATAAAGTGCCTATCCAATAATCAAGTTCCATTAAATTAGGTATGTTGAATGAGTTAGATAGAAAGGACAGGTTTACTTTTTAAGTATATTAGAACTCTGTGTCATTCAATGAAACTGAATGTTAAAATTTTAAGGACAGATAAAAGGAAGGGTTTTTTATTTTTGCACAGCATGTGATATAACAGTAGCAGATGCTACCACAAGATGCTGTGCTAGTCACCAGCTAGTGGCTTAGAAGAGTCAGGGGATGCTTCCCTCCAAATCTAGGTGCCTTGAGAGGCATTTTATAGCCCAACACATTAACAGATCAAAAAGTGGTAAATTTTGTCAGGGAACTCAATTTATGATGAATACAAATTGACAAATTTTGATGAATCATCCAAATTTGTTAGAAAATGTGATTTGTTTTTAAATCCATCCCTATCTCTACCTCTGAACTATCTATCTCATTACCCCAGGTATGATGGAAGATGCTATATAATAATCTGTGCTGCAGTAAAATCCCAGTTAAAGGGTAGCTATAAAATAAGGGGGACACCACTCTATCCTTCTCTTAAAGCAGAAAAGTATATTGGGCAAGTTACAGATTCTAGGAAAATAGAGACCAAAGGACATTAGTTTTCCCTATAATTTATCGGGTTTTTTCAAGATGTGGTTAACCATTATTAACATATTTTATAAATAACAGTTTGTACAGGAGAATAAAACTTACAGAGAACACTCTGTACAGCAAAACTGTAGTGTCTCTGATATAATATTGCTGTTTGGGTGATGTTGTTTGTAGACTTGGAAGTTAAGTCACATGTCCAGAAGTTTTTCTTTGTGCTTTTAGAAGTGGCAAATGTTCCTCGTAAAATGTCATCAGTGTTTTCAAGTTTATTATTTTGACATCTTTGACATCCATAAAAATCTGAAACCTTCCTGGCACTACTTGGGTGGAATAATGTGTTGTGAAAACTGCAGGACACAAAATTACTTACTTTTGGAAAACTGTAACATTCTCTTCTGCTTTTTGGCGAAGCTGGTATGATTTTGGCTAAGGTCCGCCTTTAATAAGGTTCCCATGTACAGAGAAGACTCTTTACCTCCACCCTGTGGTAGATACCATTGCCATTATTAAACACATATTGTATTTTAGAAATATACGATAACCTTTTTAAAAGGATAAATAAAAAGTCATTATTATTAATGTCTGTGGTCTCTTTTATGTTATTCATCATGGGCAGCATACAGATTTCAAAACACTTAATATCTGTGGCCTGACAGTACTGATGCAAGTTTTATTCTCTATTAATAGCCACAAAGCAGTAAAATTTCAACTGTTAACCTTTCTAGTTAACTGTTCAAGATGTAGAGCTGTTCAGAATTTTTCTAAAAGAAGTTTTGATTCTTCACATAATTTGTTTCATAATGAAATAAGAATTTACAAGGGTAACATAATGGCATAGTATATTGATCAGCTGTTTGGATTCTCAATGTTTGTCTGTCTGTCTGTCTGTCTGTCTGTCTGTCTGTTTGTTTGATTGATTGATTGATTGATTGATTGATTGATTGATTGATTGATTGATTGATTGATTGATTTTCCTACTGCCCATCTAGCTGCAAGGCAACTGGGCAGTTTGCAACAGTACAATCTATGTGACAATGCAAGAAAGGTAAATACAAATCAGCAGTACCAAATAAACAAAAGCAATATAAAATTGCTGTTATGCTGTTTTCCAGGATACTCCATTTTTTTTCTATTGTCCAGCAACCGTCATTCTACAACATCGATATCCAATGAGCATGCTTCATTGGGTTGTTTCCATGTTTTGCCCTCTTAGGTTTTTTTTTTGTTAATTTTTTTTCTTTTTCTTTTTATTTAGGGTATTTCAGGCAACTCCAAACCTTCTAATGTCCTCTTGTGAGTCAATGGTTTTGATTTGGATATAATCAAGATCAGTCTTTTTAATGTGGTTTCATGTGGCCCCATGATGAGATATTTACACTGACTCCAGTGTCTCCCTGGGGAGGATATGGGTTTCTCAGTTACTGCTAAATGTTCTCCAGGACCATCTTGTGATTGAAGTTCTTAAAGAATCAAATACTCTGATTATAAAGAGGGAAAACTACATTGGTACCTTGTATAAAGGAATTAATTTGTTCCAAATGAAATTATGTTAAGCAAATTTTCCTTTATACAAATTTCCCATAGGAATGCATTGAAAACAGAGTAATCACTAATCATGACCATTTTTATGTTGTACGGATTTGCCCCTTAGGCAATTCTGTTATGCAAATTTTCCATCTCTGGAATTTTTTATGTTGTACAGATTTTATGTTATACAAACTGTTTGTTATACAAGGGTCACTGTAAATGCAATCTGCCCCATTGTCTTGGTGGTATGACTCTATGCACACCAAGTCTTCTCTATGTAATGCATTATCCACTGATGTTATGTTATAGTAATCTGTTGTTCATTGATAAGAAATTTTTCCCTTTCTCCCTTGTTCTGTTCTGTTGTTTTTGTTTTTGTTTTTGCTTTTGCTTTTTACAGGCTTACACAATGAAGCACTTTACCAGTCTTCTCCAGATTTTTGTGTTGATTCACGACTGAAACAGAACCTTCTAACAGGTAGGACATACAGTAGTTACATGGTGCTGTGCAATAATTATTGAGCCACGGGGGGGATCTGATTTGCAATGGTTTACTTATTGTAGTTCTGGAAGTCTATCAACCACATAGGTGCATTTTGCATTCATATAACTGGAGCTGTTTAACCTAGGAGTAAAGTTCTAGATTCTGTCAATCTGAATGGTTTGTGAATGTGATGAATAGGTTTGGAACAAAGTAGCTCTTAGGTTTATGAAGAAGGCTAGTGACCCATGTCTGCGTTTCAAACCTAAAGCAAAACATTGTTTTCTAAAACCTACACTGTGATGCTTAGATTGTCAAACTGTTTCTGGAATCTATGAGGCGCACTCTTGGTTTTACATCTGGGGTCAGTCTGATTAAGCATTTAAGCTGTTTACAGAGGTGTAATCCTAAACTCCAGAACTCCTGCCTGGAAGGAGTTAGGACTAGATGGAGGTGCTCTCTGCCAGCCAACGTTTATGTTTTGCTCTCCCTGAGGGCTTCAGTTATAACCACAAAAACCTCAGTAGAGCTGAATCTTTGAGTAGAAGTGCTCCTGTCTTCTGTAGGCCCCTGCAGCTGGGTGTTCTGGAGACATCCTGGAACCTGCTGGTTCCAAGACTTCCCCATTTTTCTGTGACAGACCTTGGTGATGTTACTTCTTTGAAATGTAACTTCAGAATCCCCTGCATAGCATGCATACATACGGACTAGGGGGATTTTGAGAAGTGTAGTACAGCAACAACAGCTTCAACAGGAATTGTTCCTGATCTACAGTTCTGACATGTGGGAAGCTCTTCTCTGTGACGTCCTCCTATAAATCATATCAGAGGAGAAGGGAATTTGATGCATCTAGTGTGTGTGTGGATCAGGAAAACATGTGGATGCATGAGTGATTTTGGGCAGGAACTGAGCTGCACCTGATCAATATTTCATGTCACAACCATGCACCAGCACAGTTGGTGAATTTTTTAAAAAATTCATTTTCTTTCATTTTCATTCTTTGAATGAACAGAAATCATGTATTCTTTTTTAGTATTGAGCAACTGAAATGAATGGGGTTTCTTATCTGCCTAACCGAAGTGCTATGAATTTCAGTGGGTCTTTCAAATAAGACTAGCCCGAACTTTGGATAGTTAACCCATGGTATTAAAATTCCCTGAATCCTCCAGCCAGGAGTGCCCCGAAAGTAGAAGAATCTGTATCCAGTTCTTCCAGATAATCTATAGGTAGATTCTGCCTGTTCAGCATCATTTCTTGCAAAACAACATATAAGGTGCTGCTTTTGGAAGCAGATTGCTTCAGCTTAAGAAATCTCTGTATGCACTACTCAGTATGCAACAGATAATGCTTGCAGAGATTTCTCAACATATGGCAATTTCCTTCCAAAGTTATGTCATTTGCATTAAAGCTGGAATAGTGAGGAAAGAATATTTTGGCCACTGTCTGTTTCTTTTTTTAAAAAAGACATTTAAATTTCTTCTTGCTGCGCAGGGCATTTTCTGTTTAAGCGTGTATCTAGAGCCAGTCCCACCAAGAGGCAAGAAAGGCAGCAGTCTCAGGGGGCATGTTTAACTTATGGATGAAAAGTCAGCAAAAATATTGATCTATTTCATTGTGGCTGTATATTTTTAAAACTGCCAAAGATGAGGAAGGATGTTTCTGAGATATTTTTCCCTGTCTCATATTCCCAAATAACTAGGTTGGCTTTTCATATTTTACAAGACCCTACTTGCTTCTTGTTCCTGAGCAGCAGGAGGATGTCTTGAGATGGTTTGAAAAAGAATTCCTATTCAGACATTCATTTGGCTTCAAGGAAGGTTAAGTGGGTGGTGGGCTGTGGGTGTGCAAAAGTACGGAGAGGACTCTGTGGTTAAACCGGTTCTGTGAGTCACATCTCTAAGGAGGCTTCAGGCTTCATGTGCTAAGTGTGCTTCTAAGTGCATAGAGATGCTTGGGGTGGGCCTTGTCATGCCTCCGTCCTCATCACCTCTTTAGCCCTTCAGGGATTCTGGCGAGCACCTGAACAAGGTAAAGTGTGTGTGTGTGTGTGTGTGTGTGTGTGTGAGAGAGAGAGAGAGAGAGAGAGAGCGTGAGTGGGTGGGTGTGTTACGATTAGGTAATGTTTTTAGGAAGGCTTCTTGTATATTGTGACCAAAAGATGGCGCTGTGACATCAGGCACCGGCGCAGTCTGCTCTGCTTGTTTCCTGATTACTAGGTAACAGACAGCATGATGGCTGTGACCAATCTGCTGATCCGTCCCTCTTCCTCTTACCTGTGCTGGTTCCTCTCTGCCCTCTTGCCTTTGAATGGGGACTGCTTTGCAAGGATGTGAAGGACGTGGTGATTGGTGGCACTGCGCTCAAGCAGCCAGACTCCCTGACAGCACAGGTCCAGAGGCTGTCATGGTGAGATGCGTTGCTATGGAGAGGAATCTGACAGGATATCTATATAAAGAAACATGAGCTCATCCATCCTCAGCAGAACTCAGAAAACAAATCCCGAGATACCTCACTGCCTGCAGTGAAGCACATGGAAACAGGACCAAAATCGTCCTCATATTCAAGTGGGGAGTGAAATACAGAGATGATGTCTTATCTCATCCATGGGCCAAGACTATGCAAGACTACTCAGGCTTCATCTGCCTTTTGAAATGCACTAGCTCAGGTGCATAGGTTCTGTTAAGGGGCAGCAGCAGCTGGTGTTTTAAGAAATTCTGAGAAATAATCCTGCACTGATAAAGGAATTCTGTCTATCTATCAAAGCGTCCTGATTGGCTTAATCCTGACACAGTTAACACATAAAGCCCTCCGTTTAAAATATGTTGGAAAAAATTAAGGGAGGGGAATGAAATGAGAGGGTGAAAATGCAAAATATTTTGGCCCTTTACAGAGCGATGATTTATTTCAGTGTGAGCTTTCATGGATCAAGCAAGGATTTTTGATTACCGTTCTACAGACACCATCGTGGGGAACATAGAAGGAAGAATTTTCTGCATACCTTTCATGCTCTACATTTAAGAGGCTAGGCTAAACTTGTGGAGACAAAACAAAACAACCCCCTACCACCACCACCACCCAAAAAGCATTTTGAATGCATGAATGGTGAAGAGTGTGTCCCACAGGACAAGGCGCTAGCTGGACCGTCTGGAAGTCACTTAATAGACATTCAAAGCAATGTAGGAAGATCAAAGAATAATCTAGTAAAATGAGGCCATTTGGATACAGGACAAATTTTCTGTGACTGCAGATAAATTCAATCAATGCAGCTCTTATGTACATGTAAATTTAAGTCATTCCACAGTGTTTTAATACTGTAATAATGTATTTCTTTTTTAAAAAATAAGTCACATGAGACACTGGAGGTCCTGCAAAGGAGAAAGATGGGCAGTAGGTTAATTAATTTACTTCTATTGGAAATACTGAAATATCAAAAATGAACTGCCCCCCTCCCCATGTACCAAGAAGGAGGAAAATTGACCATCAATGGAGGCACAACAAGACTGCAACTACTAGGTAATTTCTTTCCTTTTTATTTGATCCAATTGGCTACACCTAGTGGTTGTTTCTAAATTTTATCTCAGGGCCTTTTCACATGAGCCCTAAAATCCGCTGGCCACTTAAATTCGGACCAGAGATCTTGGGGGTTTGTCACTGTTCCTGCATTCCCACCCCCTCCGCACTCCTGGCTGCTGTCTGCGTAAGGGGAGGGAGAAAAAAAGGAAGAAAAGAATGCCGGCTCACCTGTGTTCTGTCGTCTCGCTCTGCTCCCGGCAGCATTCCAGTCTCTTAAGTATCTCTTAAAGGGGCGGGGGGGCAAAAAAACAACAAACAGAAGCAAGGAGAGCCCAGCACTCACTACGTTACATCCGCATCAGGAATTTTTCACCCCCGGAGAGCAGGTACTTGAAAAGTGCGCTGGGACACACTTAGGTGGGCGTGGTTGCACTTAATTTTTTGTAAACTCCGGAGCTGGTGGGGAAACAATTTAAAGCTCCGGATCTGGGAGCTATTTACCGCGGATTTTAGGGGTCATGTGAAAAGGCCCTCAGGCCCCAAATGAAATGCTTGAGTCCTCTGCACCAACCCTCCCCTCTCCCTGGCCAACAAGGAGCCATTAGCTTTGATGTGCGACCTGGAGAGAGGGGGATGTGAAAGTGTGGATGTGACTTGCTGCATGTTGTTTGAAGGACTGGGACAATACAACACCACCCATTACTTCAGATGCAGCTTCACAAACATCTCAGCTCCGAGCCTACACTAAGGAACTGGCATTTTTCCATGCTGCCAAGAACTAAGAACCAACTCCTTGCAAGTCCATCATTTGCCATGTTTGAACTTTTGGTACAGCTCGAAATATTAGCACCTTTTTGTTATTTCACTGGTAGCCTAAAGATATCACCTGTTCTACTTTTGCCTTTAATAAAAGAAGTATCTACACTGTTCTACAGTGTACAGTTAACACTTTGGTTATCTTGTTTCAACATGATTGTAATTCATTTTACTATTATGAGGTAACAAAGTAAAAAAAAAAGCAAGTGTGTTGCTTATATACTGCCCCATAGCCTAGTTACATATTGCGCTCCACCCACCCACCAGTTGGAAACTCATTTTACCAACCTCAAAAGGATAGAAGGCTGAATCAACCTTGAGCCTGCTCCCTAGAATTGAAAGCAAAGCAAAGTGTTCTGCCAGGTCATGAGCAAAGGCGGTTTATGGCAGTGTGCAGGCTACAGCCCCCAGTGGGTTCATTTTACCACTGTGGAAGGCTGACTGGCCTGCTACCAGGGATTGAACCCAGGTCATGAGCAAAGTTATGGCTGTAGTACAGCAGTTTAACCACTGTGGCACTGGGCTCCTCATAATTCATTATATAATAATGGATTATATTAAAACAAAATTCAATTAGCTGCTAGGGGCGATATCTGGACTACAAAGACTGAATGATATGGGTTGTTAGAATCATACCAACCAAGAAAAGCAGTGCAAGACATTTTCTGCAGAGTATGTTTGTTGTTGGTATCATGGAGATAGAAGAAAGCTGTGGGCAATTTCATCAGAGTGCACCCATTTTCTCCTACTGGAGTGCAGGGCATCCATAGGCATAACAGAGATATGCCTAGAGGAGTCCCACACTTTTCATGAAGGACTGACAGCACATAAGCACACCAGTCTACAAACACAATGGCATTAATGCAATAGCTTTCACTATCACAACCCAAGTGAAGGTCTTGTGGTATCACCTGAGATGTTTGCCATTTTGCATAAGAACTGTCTTCTTTCCTGCCTCCCTTGAAATGGCCACCTCAAAGGATGAAGAAGTCATTGTGTTTGTACATAATGCAATAGTGGAACACAGCATCTGCTTCAGTTTGAAAGTGGGTGGAGGTGAGTCATCTCTCTGCTCACCAAAACTTTTCTTTCTCCTGTCCTAAATCCGCTTCTTTAACAAACATTATTAACTAGGAGAGGGTTTAATTGTAACCTGCCACAAAAATTATCGGGACTATAGATTTTATAATGATTTTAATTCCTCTCTATCATCAGGAAGATGTACTTCTGAGAAATCTTGCTATTTTTAGTTGCTCTAATTTGCCCTGAAACCTTTGTTACTACCAGCGTGGAACAAGGTAATGATACATAGCTAGGCCCTTGTGTGAGGTGGGCTGCCTTGGGTACATTTCTAGGGCCTCGTGTGAGAGAGGCTGTCTTACTGTCTCTCTGGAATATGGATTATAGTAATTACTGAGGTTCCCAGCTGGGCATGGCTGCGATTCCCTAGGACCCACCTTGCAAAAGAATTGGAAAAGATGTTTGTACTGCTGGCTGGTAATGTTATACAGTATGTTTAATTGCAGAACAGTTCCATATCAGAGGGGCTTGGTGCTGAAGGCACTAAATAAAATGCCACACACTGCAGTAAACAAGTGTGTGTGTGTGTGTGTGTGTGTGTGTGTGCATGTGTGTGGGGGGGTACCTCCTCAATAATTACCATGTGTGAGACAAAATATGAAAGAGGTGCCTGCTGTTCTTTGTCACTGTGCACAGCAGCAGCTATTTCCACTTGACTGGAGTGGTACAGGTGGGAAGTAGAGGCTGACATTGGAAGGGGCCTATAAACCCACAAAATCCAATCCTCTGCTCCATGCAGGAATATAGATCACTGCCAGGTGGTTGTCCAAATTTCTCTTGAATGCCTCCAGTGGTGGAGCACTCCTCCACCTCTTGAAGTAATTGGATCCATTGCTACACTACTCTAACAGTCCGGAAGTTTTTCCTGATATTCAACTGAAAGCTGGATTCTCTTAACTTGAGCCCGTTGTTCCGCATCCTGCACTCTGGAACGATTGAGAACAGATCCTACCCCTCCTCGATATGACAACCATTCAGATATTTGAAAAGTGCTATTATACGGCTCCTCCGTCATCTTTCCCTAAGTTAAACACGCTCAATTATGTCCAGTACATGTAATTAAATAAATTGTATGTATGTATCATTGCAAGTCTTTACATGCTAATTCTGTTTATGGTGCTCACTCTTCTGTGGTAATTGGCCAAATAACCCCCAGGGATGGGCCAACACATTTTGCAGCACCAGGCAATGGACGACCTGCTCCCTTGCCCTATTCCATGTATGGAAGCTAGAGTGACAGATGACTCTTATATCAATCCTGGCAATGGGGCCATATTCTTCACTGCCCTTGGGAACAGCAAAGTTGTTTAGAGTTGCAATGCAGGCCCTGTGGTATGAATAGCATCGTTCAATATAGAGGGCTAGCCAGGGAATTCAATGTGAGTGGTTGGGCTACTGCTAATGCTGCCTCCCTGCAGCGTTTGCTCTCAGAGGCAGTAGCCTCACTCTGCCCAATGGTATGGCCTGCCTTAATAGTTGTGAACGTTTTCATTATGGCTTTTCTTCCCACCAACTCTAGCTTATGGGTTCTGTGCGAACAAGAAATGTCCCTTTCTCAGTCCTCATTTAGCTCTTTTTCTGCTGGATCTTAATTGCTGTTCTGATTTAGGACATGCATTGTAGAGATTTATAGGAACCCCAAAGATCACGAGTCTTAGCAATGTCTCTCTATCTAAATTTGATGGAATCGTGATCAGTCCAGGACAATGGTTTGCTACAGGAGAAAAAGCACGGAAGAGACATGCTTCCTGCTGATTCCAGTACTCTTTGGAATTATCCTCCTATTGTGCCAGAGTCTGGATCACAGCGCTGATCTCAACAGGTAGAATAAGAGAAAGGATACTTGAAAAGTCTGAGCTCATCTTCCTACCTTGAGTATTATCATTCAGAATGAAACAAAGGCATCTGAGAAATAAGTCTTCTTGACCATGAGTTTCCCTATATGTCAGATTTTCATCTGTTTAAGGCTACTGTAGTTACTTGCATCAGGAGTTGAATGATTCCCCCCCCAAAAAAAAAATTCTTCACCTGTTTGCAGCAGAAGAAATCCTTCTATTCTTCTTCCACAGAATAGCTTTTTGCCTCCATCCTAGGATATTCCCATCACAGAATCCCAAACCTAATTCTGGAGTCTTGTAAGATACAAATAGCAGTTATCATAGCGAAACAGGTAAAACAGTATTCAATTAATAACTTTTAATAACTTTTAAAATGGACTTTTATATCAGGAAGCATGCAAAAGAGAAGCTTCTTGGGTTTTTTCTTTTTGAGAAATTTTAGACGCCCTTCTATTAGTGAATCTGCTTGTGAATTGTTGGCTCCAGATGCACTGAACTGCTGAAAAGGAAAACTTATCAAATAGTACAAAGTGACAATGCCCAATGAAAAAGTTTGCTTAAGATATTCCAGTTATTAGAGTTATCAGAAAAGAGTGGGTTAATGTTGGCAATCACATTAGACAACTACAGCATAGCTTGTTAGCATGCAATATAGCTGTCTTTGTGGCATATTATTACACCACAACCAAATTTAAAAAGGTCTTAATAAGCGATAGGCTTGAGGAATGTGCTAGAAACAACAGAATGGCATTTAACAGAGGTAAGTGCAAAGTTCTGCACTTAGGGGGAAAACCAAATGCACAGTTACAAGATGGGAACACTTAGCTCAGTAACACTACAAATGTGAAGGATCTTGGAATTGTTGTAGATCACAATCTGCACATGAGCCAGCAGTGTGATGTAGCTTCAAAAAAGGCCAATGCTATTTTAGGCTGCATTAACAGAGGCATAGTTTCCAGGCCATGTGAGGTACTAGTCCCTCTCTATTTGGAGCTGGCCAGGCCTCAGCTTGAGTAGTGTGTCCAGTTCTGGGTGCCACCCTTTGAGAAGAATGCCAACAAACTGGAATAAGTTTGGGGGGGGCAATGAAGATGATCAGGGAACGGGACACCAAACCCTATGAGGAGAGAGACTGAAGGAACTGGATATGTTTAGTCTACAGAAAAGAAAACTGAGGGTAGATATGATAGCACTGTTCAAATACTTGAAAGACAGTCAGAGAGAGGACAGGAAAGATCTGTTACCAGTCATTTCAGAATGCAGGACAAAATAATGGGCTTAAAAACATAAGAAATTAAGAAGAGCCATGCTGGATCAAACCAAATGCCCATCTAGTCCAGCTTCCTGTATCTCACAGTGGCCCAACCAAATGTATCTGGAAGCACACAAGACTAGATATCTGCCTCCTGATACCACTCCCCTGCATCTGGCTCTTGAAGTACCCTGTTTTAAGCCTGGAGATTACACATCTCCATCATGGTTTGTAACCTGTGATGGACTTTTCTTCCAGGAATATGTCCAATCCCCTTTTGAAGGCATCCAGGACAGATGCCGTCACCACATCCTGTGGCAGGGAGTTCCACAGAATAATAACACGCTGGGACCCCCAATTTAAGCTGAATATCAGGGGGAAACTTCTTAAACTGGTTGAGCAGTATAGCAATGAAACCAACTACCTCAGGAGGTAGGGAGCATTAAAGAGAAAATTAGACAACCATCTGCCAGATATTCTTTGATTTGGATTCCTGTACTCAACATGGGGTTGGCCTTATAGGCCCCTTCCAACTCTATGGTTCTGTGATTCTAAATCTAAATTTAGGGCAAATCATAAACCTTGTGTTTGAATCAGGACAAGCAAGGATAAGAAGCAGGATAAGAATCTAATGAATAGCAGGATAAGAAGCTAATGAAATTCTGTACCAATTCCTTGTTGCAAATTTATTAAACAGTGTCTGCACTTCACCACCTGTTTAGAAGTTACCTTTTCAAATCCTTGTACGTTGATAAGTAGAAGTGCATTTGACAATCAGGAACAACAATGAGCAATGCACATACGCACATGTCTGAAAGTGCATTAACATATTCAAATACCTTGTATTAGACATTTTACCTTGCTGCAAAGTTCCAGAGTTTGTACATGCCAGTACCCTAGCAGATGGCATCTGACCTTGCATCCTAAAGGATGAAGGACTCACATGCTATGACACAGTTTCGGTGTCATTTGAGCCATCGCTGTGATGTAGAGGAATGAGCAGAATATCAGATTAAACTCACGGGAGGAAATGGGGCCATTAATGAGTGAGTAATGTCTTCCAGAGGTTGGCCAGCTGAGCTGGAGTATAAAATTAGATTGGAAGCTGGAGGTTTAAACCCCTGTACTTCTCTGCCTCTGGTGGACAACAAAGACAGACGTCATCAGAATGTTGTCTATAAATGCTGACTCAATTCCCCTCTTGAAGATAAGCAGGCAATTTTCTAGACATAAGCAATTAAAGAAGATGCTTTCAAGTTCCATTTGGATGCATAAAGATGCATAGTAGTATAAAATATTGCGGTAATTTATTTGTGTGCAGTTCAACCCTGGAAATTCAGGGACTAGGGTTGGTCTAGCCATCCATGGCCCTAATACTGGTTTTTCTAAGCAGACACAAGCAATGATTAGGTGGAAACACTCCCATCTTAACTTTTGCCCTGTCCAAAATAGGAGTACCTTTGATTAACTCAATGATATCCACAGACCAGATACTATTTGACCAGTTAATAAAAACATCCTGATAGAGAAGTTTAAAATGTATCTTTAGGGTTTTTTCAAAAGAAAGCATTTCCTTCTATGGCTCGCTGTATTCCTCTCTTGAACTGTATAGAAAGTTTAATTCATTGCTTTTCATATTTTATGTATGTAAAACATTTTACCCCACTTTTCCCTTCAAAAAGGATCTGCAAGGGCTTATGTTATTAAAGGACAAGATTTAAAAGCAAAGCAAAAATATTTAAAAGAATACAACAAGTTTGAGAATAGTGAAGGGGTGTGTATGTTTGACCCTGCCAGTCAGGACCAAATTAAATAGGTCTCGGGAGGATAGCCTCTGGAATTTTTCCTTGCTAGGTATCATATTATAAATGGTAGTGAGCACAAGAGGATGTCATGTAGACAACCTTGATTTCTGCCCTTGTTGTTGTCAACATCCAGACTGCCCTTTGCTCTGTAAAGCTTGGGCAGCAATATTGGGCCATTTCTTGGCTTTTTGAATCATGGGCACAGAAGCACAATATCCCACATACATAAACCAGAGGGTTTTTAAAGAACTGAATTATAACATTCAGTGTTAGAGCCCATGCACTGCACTCAGAAGTTTCCTTGGACTTCTGGCTTCCGGTTTGCTACAGCGAGATGCCTTGATAAGCCCTCCAGCTTATCAAGCTTAATTTCCCCAGATAAACAGGACCCTGGTAAGGGAAGCCCCCTTGGAGAGGGTTGAAGAGAGGCAGCATCTGGGGACTGCAAAGAATGTGATGGCAGACTTTGCAGTTCCAGAAACAGCCTAATCTCCCTGCTGGGGGAAGTCCGGCAGCTGTAATGGCAAACGGTTTTCAGCTGCAGGCTCCAGAGTATGTAAATAATCTTGGAATTTATGAAGCTTTATTGCCACGAGTAAGACGCTTTCCTTTTTCTCTGCTTTACCCCATCACTCTACAAGAGAGATATCTTGGTGACAACCTGGTTTCCGTTCTTCATTAAGCTTCTTCAATAAGCTTTAATATCCCCCCTTCCCAAAATGGTGGCTACAATTATGAGGGAAGAATAATTACTTCATGACTTTTCTGATTACTGCATCGTGCTTTTGGCATTTTTGGCTGGTAAATCACTTTGAAGGGGGGGAGTGCTTCCTTTTACAATATATCAACTCCTTTCATATACAGAGACAGTGTTGCCTTGAAAGTATGTATTTGCATGGGTTAGTGTGTTTACAACTAGAAAAGCTAGAAAACAATGTTTATAAATAAGTTATAATAAATAAGCAATATACCATATGGTACAATCACACGTCATCTTTATTTTGTACGGCACAGCAGTAACCAACAGTATTCTTAAGTCACCATCAATTCATTAAAATTAGCTGATCAATTTCTCTTTTTTTTGTTGCTGCTGTAATAATATCAAGGCAGGTTGCAACCAAAATACTTCCATACTTTATCCAAAGAGGATTCAAATCATCTTTGAGAGGACATGTTTTAAAAAGAAAAAAAACATGGACATCTCAGAATGGAAATGATGATTCCCCTCTCCCATCATACCCAGCACAAAATAATCAAATTTTTGTGATATAGGGCTTGTCAAAAAGGGACTCCCTGTATTAATAGAATTTGGATAATTTTCCCCCATGAAAAAACTGACATTTGTAGCAACAAGAGATAGTAGCTCTGTTAAGGAGAAATCAGATACAAAATATCCCATACCTGATCCATTCCTATCTGCGCCTTTTTAGGTCCCTATTACGGGTTACTGTGGGTTTTCTAATCCCACTTTGATTTTTTAAAAATCATTAAAGATTCCTCCCACTTCCTCATGGAGGGAGAGACAGGAATGTGATTTTTTTAAAATTCATTTTTATTGTATATTTTCCCTTTGTCTTTAAAGAGAGGACAGGTCAAATGGGGTTGCTTCAGGTGTGATGTAGTTTTATATCCTGAAGCCAATCCATCCTTGGATATGGATATGAGGACTATCCTGAATTACACCACCTCACAGCAACCATGTTCAACACAATCTATTCTGATCCATCTTGGGACAATTTGGCCATCTGGTCACACCTTCAGTTGCTTCTCCCTCTACACCTACTACCTTCTTACAGTTTTGTCACTGTCCCAGTAGCAGCAACACAATCCCTGTCCTTTTGTATGCATTACAGACAATGGAACTGCACTTTGAGCAACTAGAGACAATAGCTTTCAGAAGCAACACTTGGGAGAAATGCATTGAAACAACCTATAATTTGGTTGCATAAGTAATTGTGATTGTAATGAAATGAGCAATAAAACCACTCCCTTTGCAATCTAATGGAAATATATATTTTTCCACTTTCCTGTGAAGTGCTGACTCCATAAATGGTGGAGAAGGGAAAATGTCTCATACCATATTGTTGCATTATGTCATTGTGTGGACCATGTGGTACCCTGAGCCTCATGAGACAGATGTAGCTCACTATGCCTCCTACAAAACCTGCAGAGAAAAATTAAACTTTGCTTTTTTTTCTTAGGAAATGCAAGCTACACTGTAGAGACATAGTTTTAGGCTATTAGCTAATGCATTATAATCCTATATGGAGCACAAAGCATGATTTTTATTTATTTATTTATTTAGAATATTTTTACTCCACCTTTCTCCTTGGAAAAGGACCCAAGGTGGCTTACAATAATGAAGGACAATATACAGCCCAGAACATTTAAGACAGTGTTGGTGAACCTATGGCACGGGTGCCAAAGATCGCACTTGGAGCCCTTTCTGTGGGCACCCGACATCACCCCTGCACAGCCACCTGTATTTAGGTTAAATTGCTGTATTGGGACTTTGTGAAAAAATAGTGGGTTTTGAATCGCAGTTTGGGCACCCTGTCTCTAAAAAGTTCACCAGCACTGATTTAAGACATATTCAAATTAAGAACAGGGAATTAGGAGAGGCATCTTAGAACATTAAAAGGTAACATTAAAGCCACAAAGAGCACACCAAAAGAAAAAGAATCCATTATGAGGGGTGGAAAGTAAGCATGGAAACACTGGTATTCTTATGAAATCAGTCAATGCAGTCATGTATGGTAATCCATATAAAAGTCACATAGTAGGCAGTCCCTCATTCAGGGAAAGCTTGCCTGAAAAGGAAAGTCTTTGCCTGCTTCCAGAAAGATAGCAAAGATGGGGCAGTCCTGGCCTCTGGCAGGAGGGAGTTCCAAAGTCAGAGCAGCAACAGAAAAGGCCTTTTCATGTGCTCTTATGAGACGAACCTGTGAAGGTGGTGGGATGGAGAGAAAGGCCTCTCCTGATGACCTGAGTGACCCGTGTGCCATGTTTACAAGCCTGTTGATGCTTCTAGACATCCTGAACTGCTATTATCCTTGATAAGGAATTGTGTACATTCCACACTACCAATACCAGGGATGGGCTCTCAAGTTGCGGGACTAGCTGTCAAAGCTAGACTTGAACTGTGTGTAGTAGATTTTGTCTAACTTTTCAGTAACAGTTTCTTTGTCTTTTTCAGAGGGGAGAAAAGTTTGCAACAATCTGTTTCTAAATGGCTATTCCAGACCATTTTATGTTATTCAATCCAAGTGTGATGTTCTTTAAATATTCCAGAATTGATTTTACATTTAAAATTTTATTCATACTTTATTCATACTTTCCATACTCCAGTTATATGCATTATGTGGCATTGGACTTTCCTTTTGTCTCAGTGCACATTCCTTTGGCTTTAATCTAGCTGCTTTATTAGCCACAGAAATAATTACAATTATCGATAGCTGTTGTGAGTTTTTCGGGCTGTTTGGTGGTGTTCTGGAGTGACAGTTATTCCTTGCTCGTCTACAGGGGCGTATCTGGGAGGGGGCAGAAGAGTACCTGGGTGCAGCAATCTGGAGGGGGAAGCAGGAGGAGGAAGCCAGGCACCCCCCACACTACCCAGCAGTCCTCCTTTCCCCTACAGCTTAGCGAAGGCACCCCCTCCGCCGCCGTGTGCCAGGCAAGCAGCAAAGCAAGGAAGCCACGGCACCCTCCTCCTCCCCTTCCTTGCCTTGGTGGGAGAGGTGTAAGGCAGGCACACACACACACACACACACACACACACACACACACACACACACACACACACACACACACACACACACACACACACGTGTCTGCCCATGTGCACTTGTGTGCACATGCACCCACCCCGTGCCCGCAGGATTCAGTCCCCGTTGCTGGGTGGGAGCGATGTGGGTGGCAGCGGCAGGAAGGGCAAAAACAAACTTTGTCCCCAGGCGCTCCAAATCCTGGCTACGCCTCTGCTCGTCTACACTAATGATTGCATGCCTTGCAATCTAGGAGTCTCATCCTCTAGCACTATCCCCTATTTTGTTTTGGATTTTCTCAACATGGGCTTTTCAAACTAGAAAATGTTCAGAAATGGTTTATCACAGCCTTCTTCTGCACCATATCAACAAGAGTTAGCTTGAGTGTCATTGCTGTTCTCTATGATAATACTTTATCAGTGTCACCTTTTACTATTGCTGCTGTCAAGCAGGAGTGCCTCAAGCATGTTTCCACCTCTTTCAGCACCGGAACTATCATTTTTCTTCTGCCCAAGTTATCATTAATTCTTGAAGACAATGAGTGCACCTTTCCTTAGTGTTTCAGCTTTGACAATTCTGTTTTGGGTGGCCCTGCTATGAATCTAGACTTGTAATCCAATCTGGCATCCTGGTGCCATTTCTTCTAGCTTCCCAGAGAGTTCCCCCTAAGATGAGGGAAATTTTACAACACTCAATAAAGGAAGGAGAAATGGCATGATGTAAACATGGCATCGACCAGAAACCAATGCATCATGTTATTTAAACCAGTTTCTAAATTGTGCTAAAACAATTTCTTGATAAAACACTTTTAAAGAAATACCTAGAAATGGAGGCAAACACCAAAGACAAAAATCAACTTAAGAAAATACATATACAGTGGACCCTCGTATAACAAATGGTTTGTATAACATAAAATCTGTACAACATAAAAATTACAGAGATAGGGGCAATTTGCTTAACAGAATCATTTATGGGGCAAATCCATACAACATAAAATTGGTCACAATTAGGGATTACTGTTTTCAATGCATTCCTATGACAAATTTGTATAAACGAAAATTTGCTTAACATAATTTCACTTGGAACGAATTAATTCCTTTATACAAGGTACCACTGTACTAATAAAATGACACTGATAGAAAAAATACACTGAAGGAGTCAGAATGCCAAGTTCAACTTTTGGATACACTAATAATTGTGCCAGTGTGCATCGAGATGAATGGACAACTTGATTTATTTTATGTTGTTATATTAGGTAATATGACATCACCCAACTTCACAGTGTCTTCCATGTCTTTTGGACCTAATCTGCAGTATATACAGTACAAGTCATTAAGCACACACACAAAATCATTAGCCATATTGTCAGAGGAAGTTAGGATATATAGTCCTATCCACATGGAGTTCATTGGATTTGAGAGCCTTGTAAAAGGGTGACATTAACCAAATTATGGAGAACTACTCACTGTAGCTTTTTCATCAGTGGATAAGTAAAACCAACACAAAGTAACCAGTAAATATATTTGCTGGCTGAAGGGCTGTAAAGCAGTGATGTGTAGGAGAGATACGTCATTGGACTAAAGCAGGGGATCTTGCTGGATTTATTTTGGTTTCTGGTGCTGACTCATCCTTCCAGTGAGATGGTGAGGTACCGTAATTAGATTTGGTCGTGTTTGGGATGGGGGTGGAAAATTCTGCTGGAATAGCTAAATATTAATACAGATATTTTGTATTAATTAGTTCATTCATTCATTATATTGTTACAGGGAACTGTTCTTGCAGCTCACCAGCTAATTTCTGGGTGGTAAATGCTTAGCATAATTTAAACATTTTTCTTATTTTTATTTCCCTGTGTTCGTGATCCCTAATTTCTACTTTGGTGGCATCCAGCAGCTAAATGAATCTATCTTTTTGACATTTCTCTCCACCCTGAAATATGTTCCCTAAAGGATGTAATCTTACTGAAATTATTTTTCATTTAAATGCTGTTCGCTTTATCATCCTTCATTTCCTTTGCTGTAAATGAAGCTGCTTGATCAACTTGCAGAAGACAATTGAAGGTTTGCAGCATGGCCAGTGATGGTTATTGGGGAAGCGCTTCTAAAACACCTCCACCAAAAATAAACTCTAGAGTTGGATAGGGAAGCAACCAGGAAATCCAGGGAAATCCTAGAAGAAGCACCTTGTTGCCTTTGAGAAATATGCTGTATGGCGTGTGTCACCAACACAGGCATGCCTATGGCTTCAAGAGTTAGTTCTTGGATTACAAATCCCATACACACTACTGTACACATTATGGAAGTTATAGCCTGGAAAAATGACTCAGCCAGGTTTTAAGCATGATCATTTACATTACGAGTCTACATAAAGAACTTGTGCTCTTCGAAATGTTGTGCTGCACCTCCCACTAACCCTAGCTAGTATAGCTCAAGGTGAGTGTAGTGAATTTCACTCACCATGTCGTCCAACAGCATCTTGAAGGCCACATGTTCCCAATCCCTGGACTACTCTAAAGCTATAGCAGTATGGCCTATCCTCTAGTGATTCTTCTGATGTAGTGAGAATATTTTCACCCACACAATATGGAACACATACCCCCTCATGTCTCAGCAGATCAGGGAAAGCAGCATTGTGGCTTAAGCATAGCTTGAAGAACTTGGTGTTTTGTTTTTTGTTTGTTTGTGTTGGTGAATATCACGCTGAGTAAAATTGCAGATCAACTTATGGTCACCAATTGTAGTGTTGTGGGTCTATAATTGCTAGCTATAAAACTTAATGCTTACAGTTTATACTGCTTGGTTTAAAAGGGGGAAGGATCATATAATGTTTGGAATTGGTAGCAATAGAATATTTTAATTGTCTGCTTGTGTACTCATTGTGCATTCAGCCTGAGCGATTGCTTGATTGATGTTATCAAACCACAACTCTGGGGTATACAGTATGTGTGTTTGAATGTGTGTTGTAGAACTAAGTGCTGTCAAGCACTTCTGGCCATGTCTCAACTGTTCATTAGCCAACGGTGGAGGGAGCGGTTCATGAGAAGGAATCAGCCTTTCATTTATGGGTTAACTGTATTATCTGGGCCAGACCCCTGAACTAGAGATGGGCACGACCAGAAAAAAATTTTTTTCGAGTTGTCGTTTTTCGGGTTGGGTCCGTTTCAGGTCATTTCCGTTTTTTGCGAAATTTTTTAAAAAACTGTCATTTCGTCGTGTCGTTTGTCGTTTGTCGTTACCGCCGGTGCTATTTCATGTGATTTGACGTCCCAGCGAGTGGCGTCCCGCCGGCGCTAGGTGTTTTTGTGCCCTAGGCGGCGGGTGGGGTGGTGGTGGGGGCCATGGGCGGGCGGTGGCAGCGGCAGGGGGTAGGGGCGGGCACGAGGGCGCACGGGCGGGCGCGGGTCCCGCAATGACCCAGAGCAGGCGGAAAACACTTTAAACTGACTTGCTGCACAAGACTGCATCGAATAAAGCAATTGCAATTTTTATTGCAAACAAAGTGGGCAGTGCACCCACAGCAGAGCTGCAGGAAGGGTATGAAAGGACCTTGGCTTGCCACCAAGCAAATGAAATTTTTAAAATAAATCCACACCTCCCCTCCCACTCAAACCTCCCCCCCCTTTGAAGCACTATCAGAAAATAAACTGCAGGAGAATAAAAAAGAATAAACTGTGTTGCTATTCCCCACAGCAGACAGAGAATGAAAGGAATTATTATTATTTCCTAAAAATTCAATTGAATCAATTCCCTCCCTGCCTGCCTAACTGAAATCTAAAGGCTCCGCAAAATCGAAACTAGTCAGCACAGCAGCCAGCTACACACAGCCCTCTCCCACCCATATCCAAGCCCGGACTGCGACTCTTCTGGGAGTGCCTCACCTTTTTATGCCCTCTTGCACATCCAGAAGTATCAGTCAAAACCTGGCCATGCGATTGGTAGAATGGGTCCAAAAATTTGCATGGTCCCATCCCATGGCCAGCCCATCATTGCGCAGGTGTAAAAAAATACAAAATAAAATAAAATAAAATAAAATCAGTGCGACCTTTTACTGCTATAAAAAAACCCACTGCTGCTACTGTAAAAATTCAAGCATTTAAAATAGCTAATTTTCGCATGTTTCTGTGGTGCTTTGGTGATTTTTTGGACCACGATTTCAAAAAAAATATTGCGGACACCATTTTGGATCCCCCCGCACCGCATGGCAAATGGAGACGCTGAGGATGCCCCCTCCCAGCCCGGTACCAGCAGCCCAGGACAGGAGGGGGGGAAGGCTGGGGACCCCCCCCCAGAAACCACCCCTCTGGTAGGTGTCCTCAGGCAGGCATATTTTTGCATGCTTTTTTGGCCCGGAGTCGGGGGTTTTTTAACTTTTAAAAACTTTTTTTCTGTGCTGCTTGGCATTGTGCGATGCCATTAATGACAATGAAAACCCCGACCCAATTTTTCTTTTTTCGGGTCGGGTTCGAGCCGGAGCGGCGTAATTATCATTACCGTTTCCGTTACGTAATGGAAACAATATCCGAAAACGGAAAAGACAATTTCGCCAAATCGTGCCCATGTCTACCCTGAACAATACAAAAGACTGCAGACCAGTTATGTCTCTGTCTTTTGTACTTCGTGGTCATTGTGGGAAATCTCTAGATATTTCTATTTTGCCTGTGGGAACATGTAAGACCTCCTTCAGTTTGGTAGTGTGGGACACAGAGTTGTGTTAAATCATACTAAGGGCGTTTATACACGACCCCTAAGCTGCGCTGCAAATGGCTCCCAGCTCCGGAGCTTAGAAATGTTTTCCCACCAGCTCCGGAGTTTGGAGACAATTAAGTGCGACCCTGCCCACTTTAGCGCGACCCAGCGCATTTTTCATGTACCTGCTCTCTGCAGGTGAAAAAAATTGATGCGGATAAGAGTGCCGGGCTCTCCTGGCTTGTCTGTTGTTTTTTTGCCTCCCGCCCCTTTAAGAGCTCCTTGAGATGGAACCAGGAAGTAACGGGGCTCGTGGCAAGTTCGACTGGCACCGGCAGGTTAGTAAAGGCTTCTTTTGTCCTCCCCCCCCCCACGCCGACAGGAGCAGGAAGTGCTAAGGGGTGGGGATGGAGGAACAGAAATGAACCCCCAAGATCTCTGGTCCGAATTTAAGGGACCAGCGGATCTTAGGGGTCGTGTGAAAAGGCCCTTAGAGAGGACAGCTCTTTAACTGAATAGGCATTCAGAGGTTTGTCTTCTGTTTGAAAGAGTGCCATTTTGGTAAGCTGTGTTTAGTTTAATGAGGAAGAAGCCTAAGATAGACCCCCAGCACTGTTTCCCTACATTTTGCATCTCCCCTTGAGTACCTCTCTCACACACACAACCTTCTCAATCTTCTGCCTTACTTAAGGATAGAATCAGCACCACTGTCTCTCCCACCTCCATTATGTGTATGGTGGTACCAGCCCCACAAAGTGTCTAGCGCTGTCATACATGTAGAACAGACAGGGGGATAATGCTCCAGCAAGACAAGGCCAAAAGCAGCACACAGGGTGAGGAAGGAGAGAGAGATGAGGCACAGCAGCCATCTTTGGTAGGTAAGAGCTGTGGAATTGGCCAATCCTGTGCTCCACCACCTGTCTGGCCTGACTCCCATGTTCAAGGGGGAGCACTTTATAAACAGAGAAGGAAAGATCATTTCTTCCCTCCATTTTGTCTGCTATCATCACTTCAAGAGGTGCCTTTGTGAATGCTACACATCTAATAGAATTCTTATTTGCCAATGTGTTGGGCTTACTCAGGCTGGTTATCTGTCTCAGTGCTCAGGTCTGAAAGCCCATATCCTGTGATTCTGAGACCCGCACTCTACCTTGATCAAAAGACTTGTGCCAGTGTAGAAATTCCCCTTTGACTTCAATGAGATCAAGATCTCCAATTGCTTTGCCCCCAGAGTTAAGAAAATAAGCTGATGAACTTTGATCTAGAAGCCCTCTGCATGCATTTTCTTGCTTTAGCTGAACTACTTGAGAGAGAGAAAATTAATACTCTTCCTATTAGCCTCTTCTGTCTGCCACCCACTGCAGCAATGATCTTAGACCCATAGATGACATGTGCAAAGCCACTCAGCTTCTTTCAGAGATTTTTTTTATCTTTTATTTCATTTGCATGGAAGATTTTGGTTGGCTAGTGGTGATGTCACCATGCTAGAGAGTCAATAAGCAATTAACGCTATGGATTTTGCAGTAAAAGGAGTTGAACCGTACACTGCTACTTAAGCCGTTTTCTATTACAGTAATTTACTCTTCAGCTCCCTTTCAACGGACAGACCCATTTATCAGGCATTTGATGCTGCTTCTCAATCAGAGCAGAGAGGAATCTTAGAGTCAGAAAGAGGGCTGCCCAAATATAGCCTGCAGTGGCAAATTTCCCACCTCCCACAAGAAGCAACAGCCCACAAGAAACAACACACAAAAAGAACTTCAGCTGACAGATCTCCATGATGAGCACTCCATGGATGGACAAGATGTACTCAGTACATGATAAGTTCCCTTCATCCCTGGATCTCACGATATTTAGCTGTCTCCATAACAAACGTGATCAGCTCAACATCTGTGCACCAAAAGCCTCCCCCTTCCATTGTTCCTCAATGAATTGTACCTCTAATTTCTCGTGATTCCAGCTTCCTGTACGGTCGCATGTTGAGGTCATATGACCTATTTTGTGCTATAACAGTTCAGACTTTTTTTTTAAGTTTCACAATACGTAAGACAATAAGATCCACTACGCATCTTCCACACCCTAGTCCTGTGACATATTCCTTATACTTGAATGGCATATCTCTTTGACCTAGCACCCACCATTGATCTTAGGGGCTGGTGCCTCTTCTTCTTTCACATTTTCTGTTAAAAACCAGACTTGCTGTGGCCATAAACATAACAAAACATTGACATGCTTCTCAGAAAAGATCGGAGTGGAGGGAGGGAGGGAGGGAGAGAGAGAGAGAGAGAGAGAGAGATGAGAAAAGCAAACACCAGCAGCAAAGGGCAGGAGCACTGGCAGGATGTACAGAAATATTTCAGTGCAGCAGTTCACACAGGATGGCAAACCAAAATTAATGTGCAATTAATCACCGAACAAGAAAAGTAGTAGCCTCCCCACAGGCAGGATTTGAGGCAGATTTAGCACAGTTGGGGAGCAGAAAATCCAGTATTGAACATGCAATGCCTGAACCCGAAAAACAAAATAGAGATCAATGAGGGATACTGGAGACACATGAGTCCTGTGAAAAGAGCCTAAGCCTAACAGATAGGCCACCCCTGGTAGCTGAAATCTGTTTGCCTTTGAGAGGTACAATGCCAGCACGCCTTTATTTAATTCAGCTGTCACCCTGATAAACAATTACAAAACTGAACAAGCTGATTTGCAAACTGCAGGAGGTTTAAAATGCTGCAGCTGTGACAATCCAATACTTTGAGCACTTATGGGATGGCTCACCTATAGCTTGTTCTTAAATTCGACAAAGTTAGGGCACATTGGAAGAATTCTATGGGAAGGGCAGGATAGTGACCTAACACATAAGCACTGGTCAGATTAGGTCCCTGGAAACCGTAACCTTTGCTTTCAGTGAATATGGGCTACCATTTTGGAAACAGAGTAGAAGAACCATCTCCTCCTGCTTATTTCTCATTCCTGAACCTTGCACCGCTAATGTATTGCTTGTGGACTTTCCCTATTGGATAAAGATGTGTACCCACTCTTTGTGGTGTCCTCTGGACAACAGCAATATGGTGTCTAGTGGGACACTCTCACTATATCAACCTGTTCTATAGACATTCTGATCAGCTGTTTATCCTAATATCTTTGAGCCAGAGGTTTATATAAAAGCAACCTTTGGCTTGAAGAAAGAAAATTTTAATGTGAGCATCACCTCTGAGATTATGAATTTTAACTAATTCTGATTGGTTATTGGTCATTGCTATCTAAGTTCACAAACGCTGGAAAAGGTGCCTCATTTACCTCTGCTGTATGAACATAGTTCAGCTCTGATCATAGGTTACCTCTACTTACAGTCTTTATCTAATATTTTTGCTGGCCTCTGTTTTGTCCTGTTTTCCTGTTGTTTCCCACTGTTTGAATCCAGATCATGCTTCATGGTAGAGCGTGTGATTTTGGGGTGGGGGAACTCATTAGGCTTGTGTCTTTTTGGAGAGTGTGTCCAGGTACAGAAAGCCCTATGGAACTGATATGTTTACATAAGTGAACAGGAACAATCTTTTAAATACATAACCTACAGCTTTATGTGTGCATATAAGCATGCCTTCCGGCTTGAAAAAATGCATGGGTACTTTTAAAATTCATTGTTATCTCATTGTTAGCTCTATCTCTCCTTTTCGTCGTCTGCAGAGGAGGCTGTTCGCTCCCTCGATCTGTGCTTGGAGGTGGTTCTGGAATGGACTAGAGATAACTGGCTCAAGCTGAACCCAGAGAAGACGGAGGTACTGTTCTTCGGGGCGCCCTCGTCTGGGTACAATGGCCCCCTCCCTAAACTGGGGGGTGTTTCCCTCCAGCCTACGGACAGGGCCAGGAATCTGGGCGTGGTCCTGGACTCAGCCCTCTCCCTGGAAGCCCTGGTGATGGCTGCCTCCAGGGCCGCTTTTATCCATCTCCGCAGGATCGCCCAGATCTGCCAGTACCTCGATGAGTCCTCCCTGAGGACAGTAGTGCAGGCTCTCGTGATCTCGAGGATCGACTATTGCAATGCCCTCTATGTGGGGTTGCCCTTGACCCTGGTCCGGAGGTTACAGCAGGTGCAGAATGCGGCGGCCAGGCTGGTGGTGGGTGCTCATAGATTCGAGCACATCACCCCAGTTCTGGCTCGCTTTCACTGGCTACCTGTTGTCCTCCGGATTAGGTTCAAGGTCCTGGTTTTGACTTTCAAAGATCTCCACGGCCTGGGACAAGAGTATCTGGCGGAGCGTATCTCTCAGAGATCAACTGGGGCCAGACCCATGAGATTGGCACAGGCGCGCTCACTGAGGGTGGCCACACCCAGAGAGGCACGGAAATTGTGTATGCGTGACTGCCTTCTCTGTGGTGGGCCCCATGCTTTGGAACCATCTCCCCAGTGAGCTGCACCTAGCAGAGTCCCTGCCCACTTTCAAAAAGGCCCTGAAGACTCATATTTTCAGGGAGGTGTTTTGAGACCTCTCTACTTAGGGTTTTTGTTTGTTTGTTTGTTTGTTTGCCCATGCCATCTCTGCTTGGACCATGCCCGTTGTTTTGTTTGTTTACTTTGTCTGTCTGTTTTACTTGGTTTTATTGTAAGCCTCCCAGAGTTCCCTCCTGGGAAGATGGGTGGGATATAAGCTTAACAAACAAATAAATAAATAAAT
The DNA here is from genome assembly GCA_029282475.1 of Phrynocephalus forsythii. Classification (NCBI taxonomy): domain Eukaryota; kingdom Metazoa; phylum Chordata; class Lepidosauria; order Squamata; family Agamidae; genus Phrynocephalus; species Phrynocephalus forsythii. Next base: position 60,865,951 of record JAPFRF010000005.1, read on the forward strand.
AAATAAATAAATAAATAAATAAATAAATAAATAAATAAATAAATAAATTGCACATCCATACACTTATCTGCACTGGCCTGGATATATATCAACAAAAATGACTTCATTTACACATCAGTGCCTTTCTACAAGTACACATGAGCCCCATACATAGATACTACAAGAATAGGCACCTATCATCTTCACTGTGCTCTCCTAACTCCTTCCCCTCCTCTTACATTTTCCACCAATGATTTCCTTCTTTACCCAGCCAATCAGAGCACGCAGCAACAGCTGATATTTTTGGGCTGAAGTCTCAGATCTACCTAAGCAGCCTCTCAGGGCTCTTTCTGTGTGGAGAATTCAACAGCCAATCTGAATACCATGCTGAGTCTTTAAATGAATAAATAAACCACACTGCACTGCACTGTCTCCTTTGACTTGTGCTAGAAGTGTGTGGTATTAGTCTGATCAGAATAAAACATCTCAGACACTAGTGGATAGATCTGAGAGCTACCTTTTTACTTTTACATCTGTGTCTGTTGATGCCATTGTAATAAGCAAAGGGGTATTTTTATGTTAGTGTTTGGTTTGGATTTGAGCAGGTTTGTTTTCCCTCATAAGAACATAAGAAGAGCCATGCTGGATCAGGCCAAAGGCCCATCTAATCCAGCTTCCTGTATCTCACAGTGGCCCCGCCAGATGCGTCTGGGAGCGCACGAGATTAGACATCTGTCTCCTGATACTACTGCCCTGCACCTGGTCCTTAAAGTTCCCCGGTTTTAAGCCTGGAGATGATACATCTCTATCATGGTTTGTAACCTGTGATGGACTTTTCCACCAGGAATCTGTCCAATCCCCTTTTGAAGGCATCCCGGCCAGATGCCGTCACCACCTCCTATGGCAGGGAGTTCCACAGACTAACAACACGCTGGGTGAAAAAATATTTTCTTTTGTCTGTTCTTACTCTCCCAACCCTAAATTTGAGTGTATGTCCCCTAATTCTGGTATTTTGTGAGAGGGAGAAGAGCGTTCCTCTATCCACTTTACTCATGCCCTGCTTTATTTTGTATGTGTCTATCATATCCCCCTCAGGTGACTTTTTCCCAGACTAAAGAGCCCCAAATATTTTAGCCTTTCCTCATAAGGGAGGTGACTTGCCCAGTAATCATTTTAGTCACTCTCTTCTGCACCTTTTCCAGTTCCTCTATGTCTTTTTTGAGATGCGGTGACCAGAATTGTACACAATACTCCAGGTGTGGCCTCCATGCATTACAGAATGGCAGAATGCTTTGCAGATTCCATTGCAGCACTTTCCCGCAATTCCTGATAGGGCTAATTAGCCCTCTCTACAATAACCTTTTTGCAGACATACCATTCCCTTTTTCTGAGATGATGGGCAGTCCATATTCCAAACAGAGGCCACATTTCAGAGTCCTGACCATTCTCTTCTGCTTTATCATAAAGACTACCTTGTTCAGCATCCTCCTTATCCTATATGAGACACTCATATTGAGATCATCAACCTTGTTTTGTTTATGAATGTTTTGGGGGAAGGTGCAAACCTGTGACAATCTGGGGTTATCGTGGTAAATCTGGAAGTACAGGTGCTGATCCTAACATTCCCCATAGCTACCCCCTCCAAAAGATGAATCCACCCATGCAAGCTAAGCTGGTATATATCAACTAGAGATGGGCACGGAATGAACATTTTTTCGTTTCCGTTACCGTTTGTCGTTTCTGTTGCGTAACAAAATGACAAACGAAAATTGTGATGAAAATGCAATGAAACGAACAGAACCACGAAAATTGTGGTCATTACGTTTCGTTTCCGTTAATGGCAATGTGCAATGAAATGATCTGTTTTAAATGTTAAAAAACGCCCTGGACAGTGGACATCCGTAAAAATGCAGCGATAATTATTTATATTGTCTGATAATACCTACCAGGGGGGTTGGGTCCTTAAAACGTTTGTTTTTGTCTTCTCCCATCACTATGTATTTTTCTTTTCCCTTTAAAATGGATGTCGCACCAGCCACAAAATGGAGGCAAGCCATGTGATGGGATCATGTTCAACCAATAGCATGCCCAGGTTGCAGACTGGGCAGGCAGGTCTGGCAGCCACAGAGGGCATAAAAAGGTCTGTCAGCCCCTGTCCTCCTTGCAGTCTCTGGTGGGAGTTAGGGTGGGATTGCTGTCTCTGCGACTCTAGCTTCAGTCCTGCGAGCCTCCCTCTGTGCGTGCGTGCTGCGTACCTCTTGGTGAGTACCCTCCCTTGCCCTGCAGTGCAGTCACTCTGCAGCTGCCTTGCACCCTGGGCAATGCCCACCGCTGCCTTTGCAGCCTCCCTGCATACCTAGTCTATACTGTGTCTCTGCCAGCATCCATTTTTTTAGTGTTTTCCCTCTGGTCTGGGGCATTGGGGGATGCCTGCACACGGAAATGCTTTAAAAATCACGCAAAAGGCGGATAGAAACAACAAACGAAAAAATAAAAACGGTAATGAAATTTTTCCAAAAATTCACGACAAACGGAGACAAACTGAAACAGACCTCTCAATGACAAACGAAAAACTGAAACGCCATTGTTTTGTTTTGTGCCCATCTCTAATATCAACATTTAAAGGTGACAACTGTTGTAAAAGGTTAATGTCTCAATCCACCCTCACAGATTTTGCTTGCAATAATGTATTGTTCCTGAAAAACAACCAAGAGGACTGCTCAGAGGGAACAGGGAATCCTTGGGAGGTTGACAGGTAATTTCATAGTCCCTGCTATGCAAAAACTGCCCTGTTTCCACCACAGCACTGTTGATAACCCTCAGAAGCTGCTGGGGTTCCATGTACCATTTCAGGCTAGCAAAATGACCAAAGAAGCATGAAGGAGAAGGTTACTATTGGGTTGCTGCTGCTGCTGCTGCTGCTGCTGCTGCTGCTGCTACTACTACTACTACTACTACTACTACTACTACTGTAGTAGTAGTAGTAGTAGTAGTAGTAGTAGTAGTAGTAGTAGTAGTAGGAGGAGGAGGAGGAGGAGGAGGAGGAGGAGGAGGAGGAGGAGGAGGAGGAGGAGGAGGAGGAGGAGGATGTCTCCCTTGAAAAGAGAGCCACAACAGCAAAGTGTTCTGCTTATATACCATTGCATACCACTTCAAGTAGTCTCTGGGCGGTTTACAGTTTTAATTACAGGATGCAGTCTACACATTGCCCTCCCCCAGCAAGCTGGGTACTCAGTTTACCAACCTCAGGAGGATGGAAGGCTGAGTCAACCATGAGCCTGCTACTTGGGATTGAACCCCAGGTCGTGAGCACAGTTTTAGCTGCAGTACAGGCATTTAACCACTGTGCCACGTGGCTCTGAAATGTGAGAATGAGGCAGCAGAAATGAATTGAGAATGCATTTGAACATTTCTTGCCTAGATTGTATTAGTCAACTGTGTTAAATCCAATGGAATCAGCATATTTATCACTCATTAAAAGTACCCCTGCAAGCGAAGTTACTAGAGTTGCTCCATGGCTAATGAAGGCTAATGAGAGTGCCTAATGCTGGGACAAGGGGACTTCACTTTCCATGTGGGAGGAAGAGGGACCACCACCACCACAATCTTTGCTTGGACTATTAACTATTAGTAGAATGATGGGGACATTTGCAAACAGGGACAGGATCCCCATCTGGGCTAGCTACACAGCACTCTTTCACATTTTAAAGAACATTTCATAACCAGAAGACACACAACAAGACATGTACACAAACCTTCTGGTTTAAAACATATATGATCGCTTTCTATTAGAGCTAGCAAAATATTTCATCAGTCTTTTGCATTTTGCTCTTAGAATTTGGGAGATTTTGGTAATATTTCTTTTAATGCCTTGTAGGGCCAGCCCAAGAGTTCTTGTTGTCTGGGGCAAAGGACATATTCCATCCTTATTCCATGTACATTGAATGGGCATTCTAGCAATTCAACCATACTTAGGTGTGACTATAGTATACAGGGAGAAAGATGCAAATTTGTTCTCTTGCTATGAGGTTAAACCAGGGGATAAAGTTCTCTTCAATATAGGTGGCCACACATATTTTTCAAGAACAGGCTTGGTATTGCAGTTCTATTTGAACTATTTTCATTTGACCATTTCCTCATCTTATCTTTTTGCCCACAGAACAGCTCCTTAAACTATAAAAACAAACAAACATAAAAACAACAGGAACTCTGCCCATCTAGGGGAAGCTGGAAAAAACAAAGTGCCTTTGGAGATACACTTTGCAGAGAAAAGAATACTGGCACTGTGTGTGCATGTGCATGCACATTTTTACCTCATCTAATTTTTCCTTGTGATGTAACAGGCAAGGGGTAAAGTGTTTTGCCAAGGCACCATTCCTTTGTGTATCTGTCTATTCACTGGTCATTCCTTTCTCCCTCAGTTCAAGTTATCACATGCTTTGAAATGAAGTCAAATGATTCAACATTTTTTTAAAAGTAGAAGAGTCTTTGGTGGAAAAGAAAACCTACGGTTTGGAGTTTGACTGATGCCCATTTCCCATTGCATCCTGTGATCAATGTGGGGAAAAAAGTGAATCTACCTCTCCCTATACTATTTCTCATCATTTTCCCCATGTAGTAGTCAGGCTTTTAAAGAGAGTGTCTTCCCAAATCAAGACACTGGTAGAATGTCTTCCAATACATCCAAGCAGACCTTGCAAGTTTTGGGACTACAAATGCAACAATGGGGATTGTCATCCAAAAATATTTTTTCCAAGCCCAGTAACCTGAGGCATTAAGCTAATTTTGGGATTCCAGGACAAGTTGTGTTGCAGAAGGCAACAGCTGAAGGAACTAGATATAACAGCCAAGAGGCTGCTACTGTGGGCTTCTAACATGCCCCAGCAGAGGCAGTTTCCTCCTTCTGCCCAACGATAGAGCTGGCTCTGAACAAATGCCATACATAGGATATGTAGACCTTTCAGTCATTGGCTGCAGAGAAGAAAATTAAAAACTACTCTTGTAGACGTGGAGAATTGTATGAGCTCTCAAGTGCCATGTGAGGTAAGCTGCTAAATTTACTGTCTTGCCTTTGGACACTCACTTCAACGTGCCAGGAGGAGAAGATTGAAAGAATAATTGGCACTGTAACTGTGACACATTGGGCAGAGGAGAATTAATTGTCGAATCACATTCAGTGGCTAATTTCATTTCTATTATCTACTAAAAAGAGGGAGAGAGAAATGAGTGCACTCATATATGCACATGTGCTCGGCCCGAAGATATACCATAACAAAACACAGCTATTAGAGACATCCATGTCGTTGCATAGGAACAGGACAGAGAATGTAACCAAGAAAGCAGCCTGGAAGTTTAAATACCTGTAACTCCTTCAGACAAAAGGTTGCAAAGTTAAAGCCGATCCCCTTGCAAAAAAGAATGTAAAGCCTGATGACACATTAAAATTGCCTGTTTAATGTTTCCTGCATTCATACATGAAAAAAAAGATATAAGTTGTTGACAAAATTCAAATGGCACTCTACACATACCCCTTATTTTGAAATGTTTTGACCAGTCAGGGCCAACCTTACGATTAAGCAGAGTGAAGCAACAGCTTCAGGAGCCAGATACTGGGAAATAGCCTCGGAAGCCTTTGCCCTGTTCTTTCCTCTCAGCTACCAGCCCTTTCCTTTTTTTTTTCTTGGAAGACATGTTCCACACAGCTTGTCCAGCACCCACTAAACCGGTCTGCTTCTTTGGGTGTGGGAAGGGATTGTAGCCAGCATTGATAGTTTTCAGCTCACTCACGTTTTATACATGAAATGGAAAGGGTACAGTTTCATCCTTTGTAAAATGTCTTGCGATGGCTCTGTTAAAACTCATTCTCCATGTACTTAGATGGACAGCTATGCAGATTGTATGCATCGTTCAGTGGGAGAGACAATGAGGCTGGAGGAAGAAATGCAACAAGGGAATGGTGGGGGAGGGGTTGTTGCAGCTTTTTACCAATGCTCAATAAATCAAAGGTTGTATTAATTAAACCCATGAATGTTTGTGTGTGTTGTGTCATTACAGTCATGACCGACTCTTTGTGACCCTATGTCCATGGAGTTTTCTTGGCAGGAATACTGGAGTAGGTTGCCAGTTCCTACTCCAGGCGCCTACAGCACCTGGTATTCCCTGGTGGTCTCCCATCCAAGTACTAACCAGGGCCGAAACTGCTTAGCTTCTGAAATCAGGCAAGATCAGATGTGCTTAGGGCATCTAGGCAGCTTATGAATGTTTACTAAAAATAAAAAATTAAGACATGTTATGCTGTGGAATGCCATGTCTGAACAAAGTTGTGGTGTCTTTGCTTTTTTTGTATTGTACACATGCACGCACACACATGCACTTGCCCAGCATGTTTTGTTTTGCAATTTTTGTTTGGAGGGTTCCCCACAATTGTACCAAATTTAAGACCTCAATAAATGCTGTTTCATATAGACCAGGAGGTAGCTCTTCTATAATAGCCCATAAAGTATTAACTTGAATCAGAGATGATTTCTGAAAACAGGCACTCTTTGGAAGAATACGTAAATATACTGTGGATGACATATAGAATATATATAGTTAGTCAAAGCTATCCCAAGTTGCTTAATATTGAAGAGTTAAACAGCGAGATTGAATAGATTGTTGAGATTAGACTGACTATATTCTTTGTATTGCTGCGAGCCCCGTGGCGCAGTGGTTAAATGCCTGTACTGCAGATAAAACTGTGTTCACAACCTGGGGTTCAATCCCAGGTAGCCGGCTCATGGTTGACTCAGCCTTCCATCCTTCCGAGGTCAGTAAAATAAGTACCCAGCTTGCTGGGGTGGGGTGGGGAATGTGTAGCCTACTTACTATAATTAAAATTGTAAACCACCCAGAGACTACTTGAAGTGGTATGGGACGATATATAAGCAGACCACTTTGCTATTAAAAATAGATGTAAGTAAAGATTGATAGAATATGGATAAAATAGTAAGGAAATTAAGTATGAAAGTATGCTCATTTAAGCTGGGAAGGTAGATATGAAATTATGAATTATAGTGGGCTCAAATGTTGGGGGAAATTGTGATTGAATTGGTAACATGGCAGGAGGCAACCAATATTATTTGATTTAATGTAGAAAAAATAAAAATGTTTGCAGTAAATAAGTAAATGCTGTTTCACTGCATGGGTTTTTAAAAAGCACACATGCCAGGCTCCTTGTGGGTTCATCTGTGTGCTTGCATATGGGCATACTTCACTTCACAAATGGGGGAAGGTCATAGAGAAGCATTTGACATCTTGTTATGTGGTGGCAAAGACTTCCACAATAGCTGGAAAATAGGAGACAGCCTGTCTCAGCCATTAGGGAGACACTGGGGCCAGTGGTCTGCCATTGAACTGTAGCTGCAATCCTAGGCATTCCCTTCTGGTTCAGTTTCAGCCCTACAACTTTACTAAGGTCAATGTCAAGGGCACAATGATGTGTAGGAACATTTTTTAGTCCCTGACTGTGCATTATCATTAGAGGTAATGCAGTGAGGCTGCAAACATGGATGGATCCAGATCAATGCATAGCAGCAGCCTATGCAGACTGGAGGGTTGTGGACAGAAACCCCCTTATTCAAGATTTACCCTTGGGTCTTGCGTCTCTCAGAAAGCTGCTCTGGAAGGCTGGAGGACACCCCTCATCAAACAATATCAGGCATGATGGGGGGTGCAGGGAAATGCGGAAAGGGTAAATATCACCTCCTGGTATCCTCCCTCCTGTAGGGAAACCTTGCTGAATGCTGATACTTCACTGATTCCATCTACACTGTCTCATGTGGTTGACTGGTTTTAGATTCTGGACTCAAGGACTTATGAAAATGAGGTGGCTAAGCAGGGTCAGCCCTGGTTAGTACTTGGATGGGAGACCACCAGGGAATACGAGCGGCTGTAGGTGCCTGGAGTAGGAACTAGCAAACCACTCCAGTATTCCTGCCAAGAAAACTCCATGGACATGGAGTCACGAAGAGTCGCTCACGACTGTAAGGACACAACACACACACACACACACACACACACACACACACACACACACACACACACACACACACACACACACACACACACACACACACTTACTGAAGATGAAATGTCAGCCCTTCTGTTCATGTCCCCTATCCAGGGCTTCTGCTCCAGCCTCATGCTGTGGTGGCATCACTACCATTAATACCTGCATGTTTTGCACAGACAACCTGACCAAGGGAGTATTTACATGTACAGATGCATATGCAAATGTTTCTGTACAATCTGGGTCCCTGATAGTTCAGGGTTCCTAACTAAATGCAGCATGTGATTGCCCATACAAAATACTCCTTCCGAGAGGCTTTTTATGGTATAACGTACACCACAGAGGCAGAACTAGTTGAACTACTGAATGGTTTTACAGAACATGCAGTCGTCATTTCAGAAGATGCTGGTTTCTTTCTTCTAATTGTAAAAAAGAGCTTACACAGATGTAATCTGCCCTTTCACAATTTTTCCCTGGGCTGTTCAGATTATCAGTAGTGCCTTCACAGGCACAGACATGAAGAGAGAGAAAGATACAGTTCAGTAATGTAGTGGCTTATTCCAATGTCAGCAAAGAGAATTAATTACAAAACAAAGTCTAAAATCCCATTTAATCCTGTCTGAGATCCACAGTTAACTTTAACAACATTTTGATTTCACACTGCAAATCAAATGGTTCAGCCACCACTGATCTCACCCCATTTTAGAAGTGCAAAATACCCAAATCTTGCCACTGATTGACTGAACCACTTTGATCAGAAGTAGCCAGTCAGAGCAATTCTTGGGCTGCATTGGGGATCCAGTATTGCTTTGTGCATACATTGACCTTTTTCTTGCAGTCTGCCTGGAAACAGGTCCTAATGTACAAAAAAATAGGTCATAGCTCTTTAAGGATTAAGACAGGTTCTGGCAAGCCATTGTCTTTCAAGCCCCAAAGGGATATTGCCATTGGCTTTAGAGCTGATGCAGCCAGATGGAGAAAGCCTACCTCACTAGAGCCATGGTGATAGGCTAAGTAGGACCATCCTATTGACCTACAAGAGAAAAATTCAGGTTTTGTGTGTGTGTGTGTGTGTGTTTTTTTAGAGAGTGAGAGAGGGGGAGAGAGAGAGAGAGAGAGAGAGAGAAATCTTCAGTGCAAGCTAAACTTCACATATTACAGACAACCAGCAGAAAGTAGACATGGGCACGACTCGGCGAAATTGTTGTTTCCGTTTTCGGTTCTCGTTTCCGTTAGGTAATGGAAACGGTAACGAGAATTACGCCGTCAGAACTCGAACTCGAACCGAAAAAAGAAAAATTTGGTCGGGTTTTTCGTTTCCGTTTGTGGCATCGCGGCGATCGCGCAATGCAAAGCACAGAAAAAGTTTTTTAAAGATTTTTTTTTAAAAAAACCCGACTCCTGGCCAAAAAAGCAGGCGAAAATATGCCTGCCTGAGGCTTTGCCACCTACCAGAGTGGTGGTTTCTGGGGGGTCCCCGGCCTCCCCCCCTCCTGTCCTGGGCTGCTTGCACCAGGCGGGGGGGTCATCCTCGTCGTCTCGCCATGCCATGTGGTGGTGGGGGGACCCAAAATGGCAATCGCAATTTTTCTTTTGAAATCATGGTAAAAAAACACACCAAATCACCACAGAAACATGTGAAATTTATTTATTTTAAATGCCTGAATTTTTATAGTAGCAGCAGTGGGTTTTTTATAGCAATAAAATGTCGTATTGGTTTTATTTTATTTTATTTTATTTTTTATTTTTTTAGACCTGCCCATTTGGGCTGGGCATGGGATGGGACCATGCAAATTGTTTGAACCATTCCACCAATGGCATCACCAGGTTTTTGACTGACACTTCTGGATGTCTCGGAGGGCATAAAAAGCCGAGGCACCTTCCAGAAATCGCAGTCGGGTGTATGGATGTGGTTGAGGGAGGAGGGCTGGCTGCTGGTGCTGGTGTGATCCGATCGAGATTGAGGAAGGAGGCTGGAAGCTTTAGGATTTAAGTTAGGCAGGCAGGGAGGGAATTGAATTTAGAAAATAATTTCTTTGATTCCCTGCAGCTTTGTCTGCTGAAGGGAATAGCAGTTTATTCTTTATTTCTTCTCTGGCAGTTTGTGAGGATTTTTTTCTGATATTGGATAAAGGGGGATGTTCGACTGGGAGTGGGACAAACGAAAATGACAAATTTTTGAAAAATTTCGTGACAAACGGAAACGACCCGTTCCGACAAGCCAAAACTTGAAACGTCATTTTTTCTGGTCGTGCCCATGTCTAGCAGAAAGTATCTCTCCAATAAAGTAACACCCAAGGAACGCTACAATGGCATTCCTCCCCCATAAAAATAAAGACATACTCTGCCTTTTGCTTCCAGGATTTTGAGGGCATCAAATATTTCTCAGCTGTTATGAACTGGAAAGAAATTATACCCAGTGTGGTACAGTGGGTGGAATAATGGGCTACAACTCAGGAGGCGTGCTCTGAATTTCCCACTCAACCATGGATGTTTTAGGTGGTTATTTCACTTCCTTCTTTGTTCCGCAACTAGTTTTGTACCGTGACAACATTGGTCGCGATCACATGGTTTTGTCCCTGTTTCAGTGTTCCCATGGTTGTGATAACTTGTCTCGTGACAAGTGTTACCTCAGTCTTGTACTGTGACAATGAATTTGCCTAGCTTCCTTTTTCCTTTTGGGGGGGCTTAAAAATTCTTTTTCAATATTTCACTTCTGAAAAGTCAATCTTTGTAGGCAGGGAAAGAGTCTGCGGCTCGTCTGGCTAGCTTTCACTTTCTCCACATGGCCACAATGGAATGCTCCGGGTGATAGCCTTCGGGCATTTTTTTGTTCTTTATTCCTTTTGCTTGCTAATTAATTGTCTGTCTGGTGTCCCTCTTGCCTGGCTTTGAAGTTTGGTTTGTTTTAGTGGTATTTAATGGAAGAGGGCAAGGGGATGGTGATCATCTGGGGTGGGTGGGCACTTTGAATATAACACCCAATCCAGTACCTGGGACACAATTTTCTGAGAGAAACAAATGTTTCGTTGCATGACAGTTGTTACCTCATGGTGTCTTGTCTCGGAACAGAAACCGGGAACAAACCATGACAAGGAAATACCTTACCCCAGTACCAGGTACAGATTTGTCTCACTTAGCACCTGTTCTGGAGGCATGGTCAAAACAAATTTCAGCTGTTGCACAACGGATGTGAAGTAAGATTTTTTTGTACCGCACTGAAGTGCAACACATAGAGAGACAAAACGGACATGAAGTAACTGCCTTACTGGTGAGGTGGAACTGGTATTACAACTCCTTAAATATTTCACCTGCTTTGAAAACCCTATTAGGGTTGCTGCAAGTCAGATCAGTCTTGACGACAACTAACACAAGGGCACCCTGTTGTCATCTGACCCTGTTGTCATTGAAAAGAGCCCTACCTCCACACAGATTTCTGCATTTAAAGATACTGTCTTGCTAGTCTTCCTCTCTTGTCCATCAAACCATCGAAACAGCCTGATGTTGCTGCTCATTCTATATTAAGTATACAGTATTTTTTTTTTGCTTTGCCTTGCTTTAATGCTGATCTTGTGCTGCTTCGCTACCTGTGCAGCCTTCCTTGACAGAAAGACATCTTCTCTGCAGGTTGGAGCAGTGATCTTAATGACCTTGTGACAATTCCCAGATGGCACTGCTACACTGACCCACAAGGCGAGACACACAGATATCTTTAAATATAGTATATGACTCTGGTTTGTATTCCCCACTACTTCATCCATCAAGACTTGAAAGCCATAATATATCTTTAACATGGTCATTCATTGAGGCACCATTCCTAAACCTGTGTAGCTGGATTCCCTGTGTTTATCATGCAACATTATTTTAGCTTGGATGGAACAACATTGTTTAAAATATATTAACTATCTATTTAAACTAGTCTGGGCTCTGGAACTCAAAGCAATTTTTAGAGGATATAGCCAATTCATGGTATATAAGAATTAGCAAAAATATGTGTGTATCTTTGTGTATATTTCCCACCATCAGAGGCAAACTGTCTCAGAGTTCACACAACCTGCATTAGATACAACAAATGTGTGTGACTTCAAAAGCTTATATTTGAAAATGAGAACAAACACACTTAAGAAAGCAGGAAACAAGGGGGTGGTTGAGTGTACATTGCATTAAAAACATACCGTGTTTCCCCGAAAATAAGACAGTGTCTTATATTAATTTTTGCTGCCAAATATGTGCTAGGTCTTATTTTCAGGGGATGTCTTATTCTTCCATGAAGAAGAATACGGTACACATTTATTGTTATCTTATTATCAGGGAGTAGAGATGGGCACGAAACGAACAATTTTTCATTTCCATTTTTGTTTTTTTGTTTCATTACGCAACGAAATGACAAACGAATTTTGTCTCTAAAATGAAATGAAACGAACAGAAACACCAGAATTTTTGTCATGCGTTTCGTTTTCGTTACGCCAATACAGTGAACTGCTTTAAATGCTTTTAAAAAATCACAAAAAATTGAAATAAATGGTAACGAAACGGTAACAAAACAAATGAAAATGAAAATGGATTTTTTGCAAAAATTCGCAAAAAAGGAAACAACCAAATTGGACCCTCTAAATGACAAACAACAAATGAAACACCATTTTTTGATTCGTGCCCATCTCTATCAGGGAGGCCTTATTTTCAGGGGATGCCTTATTTTTCAGTGAGAGGCAAAACTGTAAGTTGGTCTTATTTTTGGGGGATGTCTTATTTTTAGGGAAACAGGGTGTTTCCATGCAGGAAAAAAGATTTTGCACAATCTTTTTTCAGATCTTGTGTGGTACAAGAGTGTGTTCTGAGAAATGCTACAAAATGAAACGAACAAATCATGAGATCCCTAATCTCTACCTGTTAAATGGAGGGATTAGGAGTCTGTTAAATCCATTTTCTTTTAGAGCAGTTTAACTTGGTCTTGCGTTATTCAGAGGTTATAGTTTGAAACCAACTGGGTCTTTAAGTGTGGTGGAGTTGGGGACTGTGCTTCCCCCTGGAAGCCATCTAGATCTTGACATACTGACTATGAAGATTTGAAGAGATGCCTGTAATCTTGTCCCTCTTAAACAAACACTTATAAGCATGATCCTCTGAACATGCTTAGAGCACTCATGTGACTGGGAAACTTGACTTACAGGTATCTGGGCTCCCAGCCATGTTAGTACTGGAACAGTGTTCAGATGAATATGAAGTGCTTGATAAACGTTTGGAACTGGAGGTGCAAAGATGTGGGTGACTTTGCTTGGTGGTTCCACTTACTCTGTGCCCTCAGCATGCTTAAAGCGCTACATGATTTTGCTTCGTAAAAATGAGATCCTTGAATGGCAGCTTTAAGTATAACACACAAACAAAGCATAAAGTCTGCTTATCAACTCACAGGTTTGTTTGTTTGTTTGTTTGTTTATATGCTGCCCACTACCTAAAGGTCTTTGGGTGGCTCACAGTTAAAGCAATTAAAGCAATTAAAACATTAAAATACCAATAAAAATTAAAATGATAAAAACATTTAGATACAAATACAGACATGGAGTCAGAAAGAGTCAGTCACGACTGTAACGACACAACACACACACAGTACAGTACAGTAAAAATTGCCTTATTTTAAAAGTAATCCATATAAGAGACAGAAAGAAGAGATGAGTACAACTTACTTCTGTTTTCCTTTTATTTTATTTTTCCAGCTGCCTATAAATCAGGTACAAAACTGTTTTTCAAGGTTTTTTTTTAACTGCTTGCTTTATCTAGTTGTCAGATTTCTCATTATGTTCCATTTAGGCTTGGTTTTTAATGCTGTAAAAAATCCCTTGTCCAATATTGAGCAAGACATAGACCTCTTCCCTCTTCAAGATGATATGATTTATGTAAAATGTCAATAATGTCTTTCCTCTCTGGAAAGAGAAAAGCACATACAGGGACAGGCAAGCAGATGGACAGATGGACAGAATGCATACATATTCTAGCAAGCATAAAAGGACTGATTGCAAGAAAGGTACAAACAACAAAACCTAGCGCTTCAAATTAATGGATAAAGCAGCCTAATCTGGCTCAATCAACACATGCGCGCAACATTATGAGAACTACACATTTTACAGATCTCATGCAACCCAGCATTTATTTGTTCCTCACCATAGAGTCGTAGAATAATTGAGTTGGAAGGGGCCTTATAAGGCCATCAAGTCCAACCCCTTCCTCCATGCAGGTACCTAAACTAGTACAATAGCTGTACTGAAGAGTTTAAGAAAATTCTGCAACCCTCACAGAGACCTACTGGACAGTGTTTGGGGTAGAAAAATATGCTGTAGAAAATACAGATCACATATCTCCCCAAAGTGACAGGGCTAGCTTCCTTAAGCGATTTTAGGGGGCCCTTTGAAATTTGGAAAAGTATGGGTTTCTGGGGACAGAGATATTAAACTCCAAAGGAGGGGGTACCTAATTGAATGAGTGTCTTTGGTGCACTTTACCATAGAGAGGGAAAACTGTCATTAACCCTTAAATTGGTAAAACGTGCAGGACACACCCCTTTCATTAAGCATAAGCACCCCCCATCTCCTTTAGCGCTTAATATTTCTGCCCCAGAAACCCTAACTTTTCCAAATTTCAAGGGATCCCCTACAATCACATGGGGATTGGCCTTCCATTTACATGCCTGGGATCAGTAATTTTCCATTGAATATTTTTAAAAATGCGAATAGCAGGCTTCTCTTCCCCAAGTAATTTTATGAGATCCCTTGAAATTGGAAAAGTTAGGGTTTCTGGGAGAAGAGATATTAAGCTCCAAAGGAGGTGGGGGTACATAATGGAAGGGGACAGTGTCTTTGGCATGCTTTACCATTATAGGGTTAATTGACAGCTTCCCCTCAGTGCGCTGATGTACACTCCTTCAATTAAGTTCCCCTGCAGCTCCTTTGGAGCTCAGAAACTCTGTTCCGTTTACTCCAAACCTCTCCAAATTGGGGGTGCTTCAAAACGCTGCTTCCCCGGTTCGGTTTGGTTTGTGTTGTAATGAACCAATGAACCAGTATTTCATTTTTCATTTGGTGTCCATCCCTAGTTGGAATTGTTTTGATGGCATGTAATTATTTTTATTATATTCATCTGTGTAACATGTGAGAACTTACATGATACTTCAAAAAAAAAAACTCGTTGCAGTACATAGTAAGTAACGCTCTCTGTTCCAGAGGGTGGAAAAATCACCAGTTACAATTAAGTTACAGTTCAAAGATTTGCAGTGAGAGTTTTAGCTGTGAAAACTGAATATCTCCTACCTGGTGTGATTTAACCAGATTGACTGGCGAAAGCTGTTTTTACCCTTTCAGCAAAGGTGTTGTTTTTTAAAGGTGTCTAGATTTTCCCAGTAGAGAGCTCATGTGGTGTCATGGATAAAGTGAAGGGCTCCATCTCCGGAGACCTGGGCTCAAATGATGTGCCGGTCATAGAAACTGACTAGGAAGGGTGAAATCGCTCCTTGTATACCTCCTTTGTGTGTTTGTGTGTTGTGTTGTTATAGTCATGACTGACTCTTCGTGTCCCCATGTCCAGGGAGTTTTCTTGGCAGGAATACTGGAGTGGGTTGCCAGTTCCTATTCCAGGTGCCTACAGCACCTGGTGTTCCCTGGTGGTCTCCCATCCAAGTACCAACCAGGGCCGACCCTGCTTAACTTCTGAAATCAGGCGAGATCAGATGTGCTCCTTTATATACTTCAAAAACCCTATTAGTTTTGCTGCAGGTTGCATGTTATGAAACAGCACATAACAACGGCAAATAACTCATTTGGCCACTTTCTGTGTTTCATTGTTTGCATTCATTTACTAGAGAAAGCTCATAAAGCAAATGTGGACAGCCATTAAGAGGGCATGGTGTATTGTTTTGGGCCAAGTAGGAGGAGACTGTCACGGGATCACCCACCTCAGTCTAGTCACAGCCTCTTGATGGGACAATATTTCTTCAATGACAACAAGTCTTTCAAGGGAAAAATGCTTTGCCTTTGTGGAATGATCAAACTTAAATTGCATTATACTCTAGGATACTAATCATGCACAAACTATCACCAAGTCCTCACGATATTAGGAGTTTGCCTTAGTGCATACATTTTGGTTCCTGCTGTTTGCAGAAACTGAACTTTTTGTGCCTCTTGTTGACCAACTGTGGGTTTGTCTGCCAGGGCGAGCGCACAATGAGATGCATGGTGTCCCTGTGTCTAACTGCCAGTGTTTTATTTATACCTGCCATGTAAATAAAGACCATGTCCATCAGAGCCATGAGATCATGTGTTACATTTGGGGATGACGAGAGAAGGGTAAATAAATAGGAAGGTCTTGGAATCATCTCCCAGACACAATGGGGCCAAGCACCACCCATGACTCACACTTTCTCCTCGTCATTCCTGGAGGCGAAATTTCATCCGCGCTCCAATAAGATCCCTGGGACAGAGATGGCCTTTGGAAGCATTTGTTGTTGGTTTTTAAATGAAGATTCCAGCATAAGCCCAAGGAGCTGGCACAAATATGGGATGTTTTAAACTATCTGTGTCAGTCTCTATCACCTGCAAGTGGGACTTCCCATTAATATCAGTAGAATCCTTATCTTCTCCCATGTAATCTCATGCACAGAACCAGGCTTCGTGTTTTTTTTTTATGCCATGCAAAAAGTTTATCCTATTCAGATTTAAGACCAAGTCATCTCTAGAATTGTAAATCTCACATACCTGTCTTGGGAAGCATGGAAATGGTGCTAACTTTTCAAAGCTAATTTTATCTGCTTATCCTTTGTAATTTGATTGCACAGCCTCAGCCCAGCTGGTCAACTGGTTTTTGCTGATGTTTTCTAAACCTTGTTATCAGTGGATAAACTGTCCAAGAACAGTGCTTCCAGCAATTTAGGATTGTTTTGAGTAAACCTCCTTACTCTACTACCACGTCAAATTTTTACACACTCTCAGCTGTTTTACAGCTGAGATAAACTTGAGCTGTGAAAGTGGCAAAATGTCCAGAGGTACAACGGCAAAAAACAGATTTTGCAACACTTTAGAACTGTTGTACTGTATCATATATTCAAGGATAAGGTGAGCTTAAGAAGGATGAGGTATGGTATGAAGATATAATTGATGTGTAGGCATGGTGGTATTTTAGAAATACAAAGGAGGCAGACTAAACAGCATTTCCTTTCACTGCATATATAGTATAATGTTTGTTAGTTTATATTTTTACCACACCTTTTCCTTTAAAACACACAGAGAGACAGATAGAGAGAGGTTCTTGTGTACAGACATTTGAGTACACAACACATATGATAAGTTATCTGCTTATGCCTTTTGGAGGAATAAGCACTGCAAGGATCAGGTGTACAGAAAAAAAGTGTGGCTGCTGACAAGGAGAACAAGCATATAAACCAATACATCTTCTAGTTTTTCAAACTAGATCAGGCGTTTGGCTTAGCACAGCATGCTAATGACAGAAAATATAGATTTTTTTTCTAAAAGCGTGAATATCATTCTAGAGTAAAAATCATATAGCTGGCTGGATACCTCTGTACTAGACATGGGCACGACCAGAAAAAATGACGTTTTGAGTTTTCGTTTGTCGGAACGGGTCCGTTTCGGGTCGTTTCCGTTTGTCATGAAATTTTTCAAAAATTTGTCGTTTCTGTTTGTCGTTTGTCATTTGTTGTTTGTTGTTTCCACCGTGATTTAGCATGATTTGACTTCCCAGAGCATAGGGGCGTCCCGCAATCAGGGCTGGCGCTAGGTGTTTTTGCGCCCTAGGCGGGGGGCGGGGCAGGAGGGCGAGCGGGCAGCCGGCGGCCGCGGGCAGGTGAGTGGGTGGGCGGCGGCGCAGGCCGCAGGCCACTGGCAGCATAGGCGGATGGGCGAGTGGGCAGTTAGGCTATCACTAGGATAGAGGTTCTGTTCTTGGCTTGCACCCCAAATGTGTGTGTGTGTGCAAGCAAATTGAAGTTGGGAAAATAGAAAATAAATGGTAGTATATAATATATTTTTAAAATAAATCCACACCTCCCACTCCCTGTCACACCTCCCCCTTTATCCAATATCAGAAAAAAATCCTCACAAACTGCCAGAGAAGAAATAAAGGATAAACTGCTATTCCCTTCAGCAGACAAAGCTGCAGGGAATCAAAGAAATTATTTTCTAAATTCAATTCCCTCCCTCCCTGCCTAACTTAAATCCTAAAGCCTCCAGCCTCCGTCCTCAATTTCGATCGGATCACACCAGCACAAGCAGCCAGCCCTCCTCCCTCAAACA
The DNA here is from genome assembly GCA_029282475.1 of Phrynocephalus forsythii. NCBI lineage: Eukaryota > Metazoa > Chordata > Lepidosauria > Squamata > Agamidae > Phrynocephalus > Phrynocephalus forsythii. The sequence continues at coordinate 60,884,272 of JAPFRF010000005.1, forward strand.
CATCCATATACCCGACTGCGATTTCTGGAAGGTGCCTCGGCTTTTTATGCCCTCCGAGACATCCAGAAGTGTCAATCAAAAACCTGGCGATGCCATTGGTGGAATGGTTCAAAAAAATTGCATGGTCCCATCCCATGCCCAGCCCAAATGGGCAGGTCTAAAAAAATAAAAAATAAAATAAAATAAAATAAAATAAAATCAATACGACATTTTATTGCTATAAAAAAAACCCACTGCTGCTACTATTAAAATTCAGGCATTTAAAATAAATAGATTTCACATGTTTCTGTGGTGATTTGGTGTGTTTTTTTGACCACGATTTCAAAAGAAAAATTGTGGTCGCCATTTTGGATCCCCCCCACCGCATGGCATGGCGAGACGATGAGGATGACCCCCCCCAGCCTGGTGCAAGCAGCCCAGGACAAGAGAAGAGGGGGGGGGAAGGCCGGGGACCCCCCAGAAACCACCCTCTGGTAGGCGGCAAAGCCTCAGGCAGGCATATTTTCGCCTGCTTTTTTGGCCGGGAGTCGGGGTTTTTTAAAAAAACTTTTAAAATCTTTTTCTGTGCTTCGCATTGCGCGATCGCCACGATGCCACAAACGGAAATGAAAAAACCAACCAAATTTTTCTTTTTTCGGTTCGAGTTCGAGTTCTGACAGCTTAATTATTGTTACCGTTTCCATTACGTAACGGAAACGATAACCGAAAACGGAAACGACAATTTCACCGAGTCGTGCCCATGTCTACTCTGTACAATATACACAGAGCTATCTGGAGCCATAGGTTAGCAGTTCAATTCCTTACTGTGCCTTCTGGGAGACAAGCCCATGAGTTATGGGCAACCCACACAGTCCCAGGGTGCCCATGGAAGAAGGGAATGGCAAACAACTTCAATGTATTCTTTATGTCAAAAATCCTGGAAAGGGTCTACATAAGACAGAACTGACTTGAGTACACACTTTTATTTATTTATTTATTTATTTATTTATTTATTTATTTATTTATTTATTTATTTATTTATTTATTGTTGTTGTTGTTGTTAGGAATCAAATACATAGTGGCAGATAAGGAAGGCAAGTTGCCAGATGCTTTTTCTTGCAATTACAGTTCACTGTTTTCCCAAAAGAATAGCAAGACAGTTAACAGAACCATATTCAGGAAAATACTAATAGCCTCTCATATTTGTGTTGTTGTTGTTGTTGGTGGTGGTGGTAGTGTCATCGTTGTCATTGTCATTGTCGTTGTCGTTGTTGTTGTCATTGTTGTTGTTGTCATAGAATCATAGAGTTGGAAGAGACCTCAAGGGCCATCTAGCCCAACCCCTTGCCATGCAGGAACCCCCATCACAGTACCCCTGACAGCATTTACTTAAAAACCTCCAAAGAAGGAGACTCCACCACCCTCCGTGGCAGCATATTCCACTGCCAGACTGCTGTAACCATCAGGAAGTTCTTCCTAATGTTCAAATCAAGTTAGACCATTGTTCCCTCTAGGTCACTGGTTTCCATTTTCCAACATTGAGTGCCCAGATGTTCTTGGGCTACAAGACCCAGAAGCCTTCAGCACTGGCAGTGCTGGACAGGATTTCTGTTGTTGCTCTTGTTTCCAGGTCTGCAGTCCAAAAATACAACAGATACTTCATAATTCTGCCATCATAGAAATCATATTTAAATCATTTTAAAAAACCATAAAGAAGAAAAGCTTTAAAATTTTTGGCCTGCTTATATAGATTGTTTGCAGGCAGGCTGCTCCATAAGAAGGGGGGGTGTCAGAATGTGCAGATAGATGTGCTGCCTTCATTAGGACAAACCAATGCTAATTTGAGCTTGGTAAGCGTCTTCTGGTGGTTGAGTGTTATGCTACACAAAAAATGGCAGAAAGATGAGAGAGTGTGCTGGAGAATCTCTGTGGGCCCAAGGGTTGTTGAAAATACAGTTTTATAATTAAGATGAAAATTCTCCTTAATGATTCACGAAAAGGTCGATATGAGATGAGATGATGATAAATGTGTGGGAGAATACCTAGGCTACATGTTTATTCCCAGAGAAGCCAAATGCTGTTGGCTCCTGGTCCCTTGCAGCACCCTTGGAGGAGGAGAGGGTAGAATCAACTCATCCTTTGTGGCCGCGTGAATGGAGGAAAGGAGAAAGAGGCAGCCAGGGTGTGTAGTTTGTAGTTCTTCATTGATTCCAGTGGGAGCATTTGTGTGGTGCAGTTGTTAGAATGTTGCATTAGGACTTGAGTGACCTACTTGACCATGAAATTGATGGGTGATTATGAGCCTACTTCAAAGGACTGTTGTGATAATAAAATATGGGCTGGACAAGAGCTGTATTTCTTGCCTTGAACTTTCTGGAGGAAAAGTGAGATATAAATGTAAAACATCAGTGGTTGAAACCCTATTGCATAGTTAGGAAAAGGACATAACTTTTTGAAGTGAATTACCATAAGTCAAGCTGCCTAGATACCCTAAGCACATCTGATCTCACCCGATTTCAGAAGCTAAGCAGGGTCGGCCCTGGTTAGTACTTGGATGGGCAACCACCAGGGAATACCAGGTGCTGTAGGTGCCTGGAGTAGGAACTGGCAAACCACTCCAGCATTCCTGCCAAGAAAACTCCATGGACATGGAGTCACAAAGAGTCGGTCATGACTGTAACGACACAACACACACACAGCATAAGTCAAGAAACCTCTGCAGGCATTATCTGTCAACTCAGCTTGCCACAGGTAATGGCTGTGGGGGTTTTGTAATGTGCAGCAATTTGCTTCCAAAAATGATGCTTTTTATGTAACTGTGCAATAGGATTTCAGCCAATAATAAATAAATTATACAGACTCTTCTACAGGCATAAGCAGATCTTGGCAAAGTTATTTTTTTGAGATGACAGTTTCCATAATTTTTCAACCAGCATGGTCATTGGCAGTGCATGGTGTGGAAGTCTGCTACCTAGTGTGCAAAAAATAATATTTCCCCCCCAAGGTCTCAGACTGGATCTTCTCCAAGAAAACATAGGATCCTGATTTCTAATTGACTAGGTATAATTCAGTGAGAAGATTGCTGTGTTCTCTTCAGTAATAAGAAGCAGTGATAAAGTTATGCCTGAAATGAATAAGGTACTGAAGACAAAAAATTTCTGAGCAGTGGAAAGGAAATCATCAGTATATTTAATAATGGGAGCATAACTGGAAAGTTGCAAATCCATATGTGGGCGTCATGTCATGCTGCTGCCTTCGAAGAGATATTTTTCCTGCAGCTGTTTCTGCTCCTCTGCCACCTTCTCTAACTAAACATCCTCCCAGATTACTGAAAGGAACACTGGGCTTGCGTAGCCACCCCTCTTTTTGCATGAGTCACCAAACAGCTTCCCTAGTTCAGCCCCTGTTTTATTTCAAATTAATGGTTAAGGTTTAATACCATTTCCTGTCTGGCTTGAGTCAGCTGAATTCCATGGCTTACAGCCCTCATTCATCCATCCCATGAGGCAAAGGAAATAGCACTGAAGATTCCTGGTTTCCTGTTCTATTTGTCAGACTTTACTCCGCAAGAGCTTTGAGGAGAATTGATGTGGGCCCTTTTGAAGGAACGAGCAGAAATGGCAACCCTTGAGTGGGGGAGGGGGAGTTATGTGAGTCCTAATATGATAGGGTTTTTTTTCCTGGCTGTTATTTGTTCAGAGTTTCTATGAAGCACTGGGTGTATTATGTTGTGTCGTTACAGTCGTGACCGACTCTTTGTGACTCCATGTCCATGGAGTTTTCTTGTCAGGAGTACTGGAGTGGCTTGCCAGTTCCTACTCCAGGCGCCTACAGCACCTGGCATTCCCTGGTGGTCTCCCATCCAAGTACTAACCAGGACTGACCCTGCTTAGCTTCTGAAATCAAGCGAGATCCGATGTGCTTTAGGGCATCTAGGCAGCTCTACTGGGTGTATTAATTCCTTCTATTTGTTATAACTTACTGGTGTTCAGCATCTGTCATTCCAGTGTTACAAAATCAGTCTTTTTGTATTTTTAAAGGCATAGAATCCATGTGCTCCAACTGGTAGTTAATCCCCAAGAAGCAAGTATTGTATATAATTTTAAAGTACCTACCATATTTTCCCATCTATAAAATGCCCCATGTATGAGATGACCCCCCCCCACTTTTCCAACCCAAAATTTTTGCAACCGTCTTATTTGTGGGAAAATACTGTAAGTATGAAAAATTACAAAGATTGTTCCAGTACCAAATTAATGCGAATAAGAACTTTTTTCCAAAATGAGCTGATGACTAGGCTTGGCCATAACGTATGATAAGAGTTGCATCAAGAGAATCACAGCACCAATATTTAGAGGATTTGTTCAGAGCCATCCTAAAAGGATGCTTATCCCTGTATTCTAAACATGATATTTTGATAGATGCATCATAGTTTAAGACCTATAGATATCTCAGGTATACTTGCAAGTACTGTCCTCCACTGATTCTCTGTGTTCAATTCATCTCTGAAACCTTGTAACACTGGCTGTATTTAGATGGCATAAGACACCAGAATGCTTTCTATTCTGGTTTACTGGAGACAAGGCAGTGTGATGGCTACACAAATCAGGCTTTGCACCCATGGATTATTATTGTGCATCAGATTACACAATACTTCTAACTTCATTTTGTGTTCTCTGTGTAGTTACTGGACCTGTTCTTTGAATCCAGTTTATCTTTGTGTGTATAACATGTTAGCTCGGCAGCTGTGCCTGCTTTGACATAATTAAAACTGCAGAAAGTGTCCCCAGAGTGAAGTTCTGTTGGTTGTCCCAGGGCATTTGGAGTAATTTTAAATGGTGTGTGATCCTTTGAACAGCAATAGTCATATAAGCTTTGCTGGTGCTCTCCCTGAAAATGGCAAATGGTTGCCACAGTCCCTGTTTCATAATACTCCCACCAGAATCTCAACTGGGTTATACAACTCACTCTGGAGATGCTCAGATCAGTCACATGGAGCTGAGGCAGGATTACTGTTAAACATGTGAACTACAAAGTCCTCGACGGAAGCCTCTTCTCAGTCACAGATTTTCTAGATGGATTTAGACCAGCTGCTGGTTCCCCTTTTTCTCCAGCTAGTGTCCTGTAGTATGAAGATACAACTGTGGACCTACTGTGCAGTGCTGTTGTAAAGACAATCAAGCACACACAGTGCCAAACCCAAGCACCGTAACAGCAACACTAGCTAGAATTGCCATGGGTCAGTGGTGGGGAACCAGTATGGGGGCAAGCCTGTACTCAATGCAGGGGCTGAGTGGGAGACCAGTCCATGCTAAACCACTCACTGCATAGATAGTTTCAGAACCTGGAAACATTGGTCCCCCCTTTTTTAAGTACAGTCCCCCAGAATCTCCCAGCCACCAAAATACACTGGAAGCAGTTGTCATGCTGAAAACTTAAAAATAAAATAAAAATAAAACCCTTTTCAAGCTTTAGGTATATCAGAATGCTGAGAATGCTACAAAATAGAGTACTATCCATGGATATTCCTGAATTTAACCTGGGAAGCCTAGAGGTATCCTCATCCATATTCAGGCTTTAGAGAAAGTGTGTCCCTTTTGTCCCTAAGCAAAAAAAAAGGGGGGGGGCTCCTTGCCATCTGGTCGTTTACTTATGTGTGAACAATTCCAAATAGCGTGGGATTGAGGCACAGCTTCAAAAACCCAGTCAATGGCAACCACAATATGCGGGTGGGCGATGCCTAGTGCCTTAGATCTTTTCTGGGACGCCACACATGTTTAAGGCTATGCAACAAAACCCATCTGTCCCTTCCTTGCCCTGAACTGTGGAGGAAGGCCCAGTTATTCCCTTTGAAGGTCCTAAACATGTTCCTAGAAGAAAGGCTGGGCCAATTTGATTTGATTTTTAGTCACCATGGGTCACATCCAAAGAGCCGGAATCGGCTTTAAACAAAGCCACCCTTAAATCCCAAACAAGACAGCCAAGCCAGCTCCCTGGAATCCGTAGCATGGAGAGCATAATCAAATCAAATTCATCTGCTCTCTGGGCTTATCTCCTCCCACTACACTTGGCTATTTTGAGCTGCTCAGGAAGCAGCGCTGCCCTTTTCATCTCTTTGTACATGTGTGTGGGATTTTGTGTTGCGGGGGGGGGGTGAGGTCTGTCTTTTGATTCACTTCTTCCAAGTTTTATAATGTAAGGAATTTAATTTCTTCTGATACTGGACCCTTGGCCACAAAGGTTGCTTCTGGAAGGGCAGAATGTGTGAAGTGCTAGTTGTGCTTATTTGGCTCACCTCCAGACACCTCTGCGCTATACAAAGGATTGTGTGGATTAATTCCCTGCATGTTCAAAGACCTGAGCAAGAGCTAGCTTAGCAGGATCAGCCCAGGTAGTAAACTGCGAACTAGAATGTGAGGTAATACCGCTTTCTCCAGTATTTCCTCCCCACTCCAATGCACTCTTTCCTTCCACACACATGTTTGATTGAGATCAGGAGCGCAAAACCCATCCCTTGAAAGGTTGCAATCTGGATATATTCTAAGGGGCTGTTGCAGACGAATATATCCTAAGGGTTGTGTTGTGCCACGAAACTACAGCTTGAATATAACAAGTTGCAAATAAGTAGTAATATTTAATTCATATATATTTTTAATTATTAGAATATAATAATAATGAACTACATTACCTTAGGGTTATAGCATTATTACAGACCAATTTATTTCTTTTGCAGTACAAATGTAACTTTTAGCATGGCCAGATCATGTGATAAAGATTATTCAGGCAGCAGGAACCATAATGAATGAAAGAATTGAATGTCGAAGAGAGCATTGTAGTTCTGTCTTTATGTATCAATTACCCTCTTACATGTGGAAGACAATGTAAGGAAGAAGAGCCTCTGCTATCTGGGGAGGGGGCAGCTTTCCACATGAGACTGGGCCGCAGAACGTCCAAATCTCCTTCTCAAGATTTACTGCCCTCCGCATGTGGAAACCAGGTATGGAGGGTTGGATCTAAAACACTGCCCTCTCTTGTTGGTGTTCACTATAATCCCTAATGCCTGGATAGGGTTTTAGGTTATTGTGAAAGTGGATTGAAGGTTCCGTTCATTCAAGTAGCTGCAGGTTTGCACCAGTGTGTGTGCAGCAGCTATCACTTGGTCCAAATATAACATAACACTGCACCTTACATCTGGATGTAAGAGACAAGACCTTCGAGAGAGGGGTCAGGGAAGCCATTCATGCATGTATTGAAAACCCCTCTCTCAACAGAGGTGGGGGACTCAGACACAATCTGTCTGCTACTTATCAAGCTGCCCTTTCATCAATCCCCAAACAAATCAGAAGCACTTCACACCTCCAGCAGCAAGGCCAGAGCTAACAACCCATACTTAATGGGAGTTGGGAAGGGTTGCATAGGTGGGACTTTCATGCACCCCAGGTCATTGTCTACCTAACAAGTCTATTCAGGCCATTGTCCATCTAATGAAGGTGATGTGAAATCAAGGTGAACTATAAATTGGAGGACGCGCCACTGACTTCCCTCAGACTGTTGAAGCTATTTGTGGATGAGTAGCAAAAAATTTCAGTCTCTCAAGAAAAGAGGTCCAGTTGCCATGACTCAATTTCCAGATAATCTCACCTGGATGACTGAGAATCTTCCCAGGCACAATGCATCTTACATTTCCAATCTTTGGCCGCTTTGCAATGACATAAGAAATACTGTATAAACAAAAGTGGACATACGCTAGCATTGAAATATATATATATATATATATACACCATTACAAATGTTCACGTTTCCAAAAGGGACATGGCTTTCTCACTTACTGTCTTCTCTTCAGAGAGAGCTGAATATAAACAGCACGGACTATTTTTAATCTTAAAAGGATGCTGCCAGGTGACAGCTATGTTGCTAAAGGTACCCACAACCCTGGAAGCAAAATGTGAAGAGAGAGAGACTTGTGGAACAGGAAGGTATTGCCATTGCTCTTGATGTGACTGATGCTGTTTTCTAGCTGCGCTGATTGGCAAAGTTGTGCTGAGGATATGGCAATGACATTTCACTTTCTTGGGCTGCCACTGAAATGCTGTGATCCAGGGAGAACGTAAGCTTTGGGAACTGCTCTAAGTGCCCTGAGATTCTTTCCCATCTCTGTGTGGGAAAGGCTGCCAACATTACTAGGTGAAAGAAGCCATAGCTAAATAGCAATGGTGCTCTTTTGTTATTACTATTTCATTCTGAACATCCATCCAGAGGAAGAATCCCAACTAGGTTTCCAGCAGACCATCAAAACTGTATTACTCCATCTGGCCTTTGGTTCTTAAAATTGTATTTAATTTGTTTTGAAAGAATGTATTTTGACATATTCCATTATAAGTCACTCTGAGAGACCAGAGTGATTAGAAAAATTAACCCTAATCCTCCTCCTCCTCCTCCTCCTCCTCCTCATCTCAACTTGGAAAGGATTGCAGCCAACTGTTTGAATAAAAATAGAGCAAGAAATGACTTATCCAGACAAAAAATTGTTCTACCAGCCCCTTCTATCACTTGATGCTGAAAAAGAACATGAATGACCAGGAATGACCTTGAATCTTGTCTTTAAAAATCTACTTGTCTTCACTTCTAGAAAGCTACTTGCCTTTCTTTCTTTCTTTCTTTCTTTCTTTCTTTCTTTCTTTCTTTCTTTCTTCATCATTAAAAGACAATAGTTAAAGCTAAAAATAAGGAATATAAAAAGGCAGCTTGCGTCATTAAAATACAATATTAAAGCTAAAGACAATAAGCATACAAATATTTAAAAGGAACAAATAGATACCACTCTGAGAAATGGTAAACACAAGAAGACTTTAATAAATATTTAGAAAATACATTTCTCTGCTCGAGCTTATTTCCCTTCTCTCCTTTCCTCCCCCCCCAGTACTAACCAAAAGCTTCTGACAAGGAGGCTGTCCTAATTAGAGATGGGCACGAATGGAAATATAGCATTTCATTTTGTTTCTTTAGTGGTTTCATTTTGTTTCAGTTGTAACAAATTTTAAGGTAGTTTTGTTATGAAAGAAAATGAAAGGAAACGAAATGCTAGGCTCCCATGGGTCCTAGAGGCACAAAAATAGCAGGGGAGCTTCCTCAAGCTCTTCCATGTAAGCCTCCCAAATTTGGTGAGGTTTGGGGATCAGGGGGCTGAGTTATTCAGCTCCAAAGAAGGTGCCCCTAGGAAAAAATCATTCTAATTGAAACGGGAAGCCACAATAGCACTCCCCATGGGCGAGCGATTAGTGGCTTCGCTTCTGAATCCTGATTCAATTAGAAACATTTTTTTCCTAGGGACACCCCCTTTGGAGCTGAATAACTCATCCCCCTGATCCGCAAATCTCTCCAAATTTCGGGGGCTTACAGAGAAGAGCTTGAGGAAGCTCCTCTGCCATTTCCTCTAGGATGAATCATTTTGTTCCTAAAGGAAAAAATGACATTTCATTTCATTTCATGACAAAACATGTCCTACCGTTTCGTTACACAATGAAGTAATTTGCTATGTAATGAAACAAAAAAAAGTGTTTTGTTTTTCATTGTATGCCCATCTCTAGTCCCAATACAAAGCAGAACTAAAAATAAACCATGCTTTTGAGGGGGACAAAAAGGAGTAGAAAGTCACAGAAGAAAATATTGTACTAGGCAGAATATGGGGGATGTGGTATAGACAATGGAAGGCCACTGATAGCATCAGTAAAAAAAAACACCTGGTGCAATTCTTTAAAGAGAATTATTGCGCTGTCTGGAAGAGCTCTAACTTGTCCCCAGCTTGCTTGTTACATCACGTGCCCAAGCAAACAGGCTACTGTGACTTAATGCTAGGCAGTGAGAATGTCGGGGTGGGGGTTTACCAATGCCTAAATGGAGGGGGTTGGAGTTGCAATCTTAGCTGTTTCTATTCTGTTCCTGACCCTGCATAATTTGAATCCCTCATTTCTTTTAAAAGTATAATCAATCCTATTCCTCAGAAGAACCCAAGCAGACAGCCAGGGCAGTTGCTTTAGAATATGGAGTGACCAGTGGTACACATTTTGTTTTTCTGAATCCATAATTACTATTGAGCATGAGTGCTGTTATGAATTTGACCTGCCTTTCTTTGTAGGCGAGGGCTGAACAAAAGCTACTCCTCTGTGGTTTGGAGAGAAAATTGCCAGCTTGCCAATTCATCGAGCTTTTCTCCTTCAGGAAAACATCAGTTGCATTTTGTTGGACTTTTAAAATGTGACCTGATGGCAGTTTTGAGGCTTGAGGCGGGGAGACTTTTAACTTTTCACTTCTGCCCTTTAAAATAGCAATAAAAAACAGTGGCGCTTAGCTCTCTCCCTCAAGGCTGAGTGTTCGTTCTTGGGCAGAGATGAGAGAGAGAGCTCTTACAAGGCAGATAGGAAGACAGTTGAGATGTTTGGGTTGGTTTGAACAGATAATCATCAGACCAGATGATATTTTATTTCATGTTTGTGGAGATTCACTATAGCCTAAAAGGAGACAAAAAAAAACATTCCACCACCAATAACCAAATTTTTCCCCTCTCTTATTTTGGGAAGGGATGGTGACTCCTTAATGAAAACCTACAGCAATGGGCTGCCTTCCTGTGACATCTGGAGAGCCACAGGAGAGAACTGATTCAGAGCCAAAGCATCATTAACTTATTATAGATAGCTATACTTTCAACCTGATATCTGCAGGAGGGCTATGGACAACAGAGGCCAGTAATTGGGCAGAAGTGGAGGGAGGGGCTCCAAGGTCATCTATTCCATTCCTCATGGAAGCAGTCCAGCAGCTTGGAAGGGGGCTACTTTTGAGCCCATATAGAAATGTTGTCTTTGTGGGAAAGGGTAGAGGGCAATCTGATGAATATGAGGTTTTGTTTGTTCCGATTCCAGCCTTTCTCAATTGATCTGGTGATATTTTACCTACTACAGCTGGATTCAAATGGAGTTAGGTAGCATGATTGGTTCTTACATGAGAGTGTGCAATGGTAGAATTTGATGACCATGATGCCTGTAACTTGGGATCCTGATATGAGAACAAACTGCAGTTTGTGCAAATAGGTATGATAGTATTAACTGTATTTCCTTTGTGTATAAAAGAAAAGGGAAGGAGACAATATTGGAACCTACGATTTGCTACTACCTTTTCTCATGACAAGCAATGGTTTATTGTGATGTCTGAAGAAAGCCAACATCTGTCACTTTCCACTTTATATAAAGTGAAGCAATTTGAATCTAGAACAATGTCCAGGCCAACCTAATATCTGAAAGGGTGTTTCCAAACAGAAGGCTCCTTATATGACCAATCAGAATGTAGTATGCATCTGATCTCTCTTTTCCTCTGGGAATTATTATGGTAAGAGAAAAGACAGAAGAAAACTGAGGTTACAAAGAGAGAGCAACACCTCCTTAATCTAGTCAATGTTGAATAAGGGCAAAATGATGGGTGCATCCCCTGCCCTATGACCTTCTGAAGACCCTCTATGAGGGGGTCTTGTGTGTACCCCAGCACACAGGTAGTACTGTATTCAGATAGGAATACTCAAGATGGAGGAAGGGAGTCCCTGCAGCTACAGGAATCAGTGTTCTGATGAGAAACAGCTGGAAGAGGCAGGGTCGCAGGGAAGAAAAGAGTAGAATCAGGAAGGCAAGGGATCTTCACCTATCTTCAAAGAAGTGAATGTGTGCAAGGATGTCAGAAGTTTTCTACCCTCTTCGGGTTTATTGACTGGCAACAGGAGTCAGTGCTTGGACAAGGCGATATCAGCCTGGACACTGACACAGCTCTGGAGCAGCAAGTGAGGGAAGGGAACAGGAGAAAGAAGCTGCTTGTGTGTTCCAGACCTAAGCTCTCTTCTCCTTCCTGGGAGGCTTCAGAGCCTGGACTCTGGGAGGCATTCCTGTGCTGAAGCCCATGGAGTTATTTGCAGGGAACCCAGGCTCTGCTGGTAAGGGTACAAGCTAGGCAGAAGAACTTCACATTTCCCTTCAAGCACCCATCTAAAAACAGCAAAAGGCCTCACAGGAAGTGGGCATGTGCCATTACAAAAAGTAAAAAAATGGAGAAAGGTGGAGGAAAAACATATCTGAGTGAATTAGTTTAGACCTAATAAATCAAAACGGAGAGGAGTGTGAACATTGATCACACACACACACACACACACACACACACACACACACACACACACACACACACACACACACACACACACACACAAGTAGTAAGGAAACTAACTGAGCTAATTATGAAATAAGAAAGACTGTTCTAGAATCCGGATCCTACCTAGCAATGACAACCAAGTCTTTCATTCCATGGTAGAAGGTTCAGAGGTGTGCAATGACCTCAGTTCAAGTCCTCTCTGTTCCCTCATTTGTTAGAGTGTCTGGAAATAATTTAGACTTTAATTGGGAAGATTCAGCTGTCCCTCCTGTTCTCTTTTGGCACCCTCAACACAGTCTATTTAAAATGTCTACAGTATTTCCTAAGTTTAATTTGCTGGACATTTTTTCCCAAACACTTTTTATTCTGACAAATGCTAGATGGAATATGAAAGGGTTGGTGGGAATCTTACTCTGCCCCATGGGCAATCAGCAAATATTTGATATATCACCTGGTCAATCCAAAATTGGACAAATATTCCTGATTTTAGCCCTTTTTGCACATTGATTTGTAAATACTGCACATATCCAAATACAGATATGTGAAGCATCTGAATTTTGCCTTAAAATGTTGTGTTTCAGGCTTAGGAATATGGGAACTTGCCACATGCTGAAATCAGATCCATGGTCTATCTAGAGCCGTATTATGAACTTGGATAGGAAGCAGCTGTCAAGGCTTCCAAACAGGATTATTCCTTTAGCCTACCTAAGCAAAATTATTCCAGTCTTGTCTGGCACTCAAAGCCTCAGACTTTGTCAGTTTTGGAGCAATGAAGGATATGTGCCCCTTATATTGCCTTCTCCCCTAACCTAAGTATCTCCCCTTAACAATAGGTCAAGTGATTCAAGTCACATCAAGTAGTAGGTCCTAGAAGCTAATGGAAAGGTGTTGGAGCAAGAGGCTGTGTACATAAGCTAGCCTGCTACCTTGAAGGATGGTGGAAAATAAATTCCCTGCTTCCCCCTCCACACCTTATTGAAGAAGAACTCAACTACCATTTCAATCGGGACGGGTGGGGTTATACAAAGAATGGGAGGTGACACCACCCTTCCTCCCCCCCCCATCCTTTGGGGGAAATGGCATTGGCCTACTCTGCTTACCAAGGCTAAAGACTCAGTAGCTAGTCCAGTCACCTTCTATTAATGGAATGGGGTCAAGGACCCATCTTGCTTTTTGCCTTAGGTTGCAAAATGTCCTCACAGCCTTGAATCCTCTTCAGTTACACTTTTCAGACAGGAAAATGGGTAAAACCAAATTGAAGATCGCATTGTGTTGGGTTTGGGTTCAGAATGATTATTTACCGGTAATTGGGAAGTGTATTTTGCCAGGTGTGAACACTGTGGAATAGTATGGGCATGACTATGATATGACAGCAATCTACATAGATATTTCATACATGTTCCTATGTGCTGCTTTCCATATTGGCAGGGCATAATATTTAAAGTAGCCCTAAGCAGTAGATCCATGGCTAATGATACCGCAACTCACAAGCATGGGTAAGCATGACCTTCTCATGGACTCCTACTTTCTACTAAAGGATATGAGCTGCTACTTGAAAAATGTGATTGTATATGAGAGGCCTCACTCTAGAATGAAAACAAAATATGAGTCGTGTTTTTCTTTTTGTACATGTCAAGTATCTGCCTTTGAAATCCTTCCCCCCAAAGCCTTGTTATGAAGAAATATGCAAATGATCCAATTAGTTAAGGGAGGGGGTCCCCAGGGCTAATAGCCTGAGGCCTGGTCCAATTAGGAGCAGCTTTGCCTAGTTCAGAAGCAGATTGCTGCTGTTTCACCCCATATAGTCAATCCTCATTAAAGCCAGGACCCAGTGGTGAACTCTCTGCTGACATGCTGGATGAGAAGCCATCATGCCATTTTCCTCTATCCTCGTAGCTGCTTTGCAGATTAGGTTGCTATGTAGGAAGCAGAAAGGGTTGGGGGGGTGGCAAGCTATGCTTTGTCTCCAGATTCAGAAGCATTCCTTCCAGAAATAGAATTGTCCACCTGCATACTTAGCCGGACCATTTCACATTGCTGGCTGGTAGCATTTACCTTCTGATTCACTCTGACATTTCTCAGGCTGATGGGGAATTGTCTTGCTCCTGCTTCTGAAGATCCCAGTAGAGAGAGAAAAAGATCTTCTCTTTGAATGTCTCCCTTGGGATGCCTGCTCTTAATAAACTACCATGACCTAGAGTCACAGTTGGGATTTCAAACCCTTTTAGAAATAAAATGAGCTGTAAATTTGAAAATGACAATGGTCATTCAATGGGAATTTTCTTCCATAGAGAAAGTTCCTTTTCCCCCCAGTACAGAATCATTTTTTGTATAGAATGTAATTCTAATTGTTTAGGAACTTAGCAGAGTTTTAAAAAACTTACTTATTGAGTAACAACATCAAGAATCCTTCAGCCAGATGGTCATGCTAGTTGGTTGAAACTGGAAACTGTGGTCCAAAAATAACTTCTAACCTTAGACTAAGGGAGTATCAAAAGGTGTGTGTGTGTGTGTGTGTGTGTGTGTGTCCTGCTACTTAGTCATTTTAACTGGGATGGCAGGAATTGAATCAAGAACATTGCACAGCCAAAGCATATATGTAGCTGTGGTTCCAACAGTCTTCTACTAGATGATTCTATTCTTCTCTTTGATGTTCCACTTTGATGTGCATAATCGCAAATAAAGCTGCTTGCAACTGTCTCATGAAAGTCTTCCAAAATTCTCACAGGTGTCTGGGTCTTTCTGCTTCCAGATGTGCTGAGCCCCAAGGGATGTCTTTCTTCACTTGGGAACATGTCATAATAGGTAGAAGCAAAGATCTAACAAGTAAAGTCTTACCAGTCCTAGCAGAGAGTCAGGTAGGTCACATGAGGGAGAGCCCAAGCCCAGGATCAAGAACAACCCAAAAGCCAATCGAGGCCAGCAGTCACTGGAACCAGAATGGGGACTATTGAAGAGGCATAATCAACTTAGATAATCATAGACATTGAGGGAAGTCAGCAAAAACTATACATGCAGGAAGAGTTGGAACCAGAAGACACATTCTTTTCACCAAAAATATAACACTAGGCTAAGTTTTTATTCCTGGGTTTCTGAAACCCCATTTTGATCTCTGCTGCAGACAAGGACAAGCTGGTCTTCCTTCAGGTGGAAGGTTTTGTCGACTGGTCTTTGGGGAAGGAAGAGCTTTCCCTCAAGGAGACCCCTACTCAGGAAATCTCTCCTGCTGAGTATAACTTCCTTCAGCCAAGCATGAAGTTTTTAAATGGCTAGTACCAGTAATTGGAAAACCTTAATTTAAAATAGTTTTACAATGGCTATGAGGAGTCCAGCCTCCTCTGACTTAGAGACATCTTCATTTCTGGGTTCAGGCTCTGGAGTCATTAAGGATCCAGATTCGGGCAAAAAGATGGACATTTGGTGTCCTGGATCTTTGAGGGAATCGGGACCTGTGAGATCTAGCCATTCCTCAGGCACACTGTGTGGTAGGGCTGTGGCTCATCCTTGATGGAAAACTTGTCTAGCAAAAAGTTGAGAGTGTTGGTAGGAAATATCCTTGTGCAACCTAATGAATTTCAAAGAAATGACAGCAGAGCTCAACCCTCAAAGGTACTTTGTAGAAACAGATGATCTCACAGGACATTCCCATTATTTTAACTTCTGAGCCTAGATGTCATAGTTTCAGATGAAAGTGTGACTCATTATACTGTCTGTCTACATCTGGCCCCTGGCAACACTGAGCTCTGGGTACCGTCAGGTCACCCGATTTCAGAGTCACACAAGTACAGAGGTCAGCAGAACAAAACACTTTCTGTACCAGAGTGACTTCATCGGTCATTCTTGTTGGCAGAGTATGAATACTGTCCTTTGTCTTTTGCTTGCTACAAACTTGAATTACTGCCAAACACAACCTTAAGGCCAGGGACTGGATCAAGATCTCTAGGGATCTAGGCAGTCCATATATCCATCTGGTCAGACCAACTTGGGTACAAATGACTTAAGAACAAACAGTATTCCCCTCCTAGACCACACAAAGTTAATTGCTTTCTGTGGCCAAGAGTGGGCCACACACAATAGAACCATAGAATTGATGGGTTGGAAGAAAGCTGGTCAAGTCCCATGATTCCCAGTACCAGCAATTAAGATGGATCTTAGTAGCTGATTTGGGGAATATCGGTGTGAGCCGTTTTCAAAAAAACTTCTTTCCTCCTCTGATCAGCTTTTGAATGTGTGTACTAAATAGATAGCTGTGTCTTCTGTTTGTGAGTGTTATTGGATAACTGATTTGAAAAGATACTCTTTCCACCCATCAGCACTTTGTGAAATGTTTTGTGTTTGTTACCTCTGAAACCTTATGTGTTTGTTGTGCATCTGTGTGCTTCTCTCCATACCCTTTCTTTCATGTTTTTCCCCTTGCCTCAGGTATCTAGCAAGGGTGATCACCACCATTTAAGCCATCTGGCTGCTGTTGATTTAATTACACTTGTAAGAACATAAGAACATAAGAAGAGCTATGCTGGATCAGGCCAAAGGCCCATCTAGTCCAGTTTCCTGTATCTCACAGTGGCCCCACCAAATGTGTCTGGGAGCACATGAGACTAGATACCTGTCTCCTGATACCACTCCCCTGCATCTGGCTCTTGTAGATTCTTAATCACAGGCAGTGCACAACAAGAGCAGCCGACCAGGCCCCTGAAATGTTGAGTGTGCCTTTCTCAGTCCACAAGGTACCCTGGAAATTAATGATTCTTATAAACCTATTTGAAAAAGACTTTGAAGGTCTATGTTCTGGTTTCCTCCCCAAAAGTAAGGTTCCAGAGACTTTAGATCAGTGGTTCCTAACTTGGGTGTTGGGACCCCTTTGGGAGATCAAACAACTATTTCTCAGGGGTGGTCATGAGTCAGTGAGGAAAAAGGCACAAATGGCTTGGTTCTGGAGAAGGGGGAGGAAGGGGGGAAAGAATGAGTTACAGCTTGATAGGTTGGAGGGGATGTCAGGCAATGGAACCGGAGGCTGCGATTGGCTGAGGGTGCCTGTAGAGGGAAGTTCTCTATGGCACTTGTGGCAGTGGCCTGCCAAAGGGGGCTTGCGGCCTCTTCCAAGCAGGGCAAGGAGTCACCACAACATGAGGAACTGTATTAAAGGGTTGTGGCATTAGGAAGTTTGAGAACCACTGCTTTAGATAAACCAGACTTAAGGATGTTATTGCAATTTGGACACCTTGCACATGAAAAGATGCTCCAGCCTGACTCTAATTAATGCCCAGAATGGACCTTTTGGATTCAGCTATAGGGCTATTAATTTTGGGCTGGAATGAAGGCTCACTTCAAGAAAGGCCATTTCCCCTTAAACTACTCTTTCTGGTGAAGTCAGGCAACTGGCTTCCCAGCCATCTGATCACACCCTAAACTGCACTCTTATCAGGCAAAGTGTAGAAGAGTCGGTAGTAGACCAGACAGAAATCTAAAGACCTGTAAAATTTTAGGGCTTATTCCTGAATTAAAATTTGCTCTATGCAAAGATACTGGAGAAATGTGTTTACTTTATATTTGAATGTATGGATTTTTGTACATTTGAGATAATATACTGTACACTCTGAACTTTAATTGTCCTTCAAAATTAGCACATTTTCAAATGTGATGGAGATTCCTATTTTTTTCAAACCTTGAACAGATAGATAGATAGATAGATAGATAGATAGATAGATAGATAGATAGATAGATAGATAGATAGATAGATAGATAGATAGATGTCCTCCGGATCAGGTTCAAGGTCCTGGTTTTGACTTTCAAAGCCTTCCACGGCCTGGGACCAGAATACCTGGCGGAGCATGTCTCTCAGAGGTCAACCGGGTCCAGACCCACAAGACTGGCGCAGGCGCGCTCACTGAGGGTGGCCACAACCAGAGACGCGCGGAAATCGCGTACGCGAGACCGCGCCTTCTGGGCCCCATGCTTTGGAATCATCTCCCCAGTGAGCTGCGCCTGACAGAGTCCCTGCCTGCCTTCAAGAAGGCCTTGAAGACCCACATTTTCGGGGAGGTGTTTGGCGACCTTTCCAGTTAGTTTTTTTTTCTTTTTCTTTTCCCCTTGCTCTATTGCATGGGTTTTGCCGCCTTCTTGTCCCCCCTGCATTATCTTTGCTTGGGTCTTGCCTTTTGTTTGTGTTATTTTATTATATGTTCAAATTTCAAGACAAACTGAATTTAAGATTAGGAAAAAAATGATTGAAACGAAAACATGAAGCATTATCTGGAAGGAAGAAGTCAAAGCACAAAACGCAAAGGAGGCACAAAATCACAGCAGCCCACGTGTGTTGTGGGAAAATAGGCATTAAATATGCGGTACCCATTGGAGGAGGAATGAGCTGTGGGAAGGAGGAGATCAGATCCTGCAGGTCTTTTCATTCATACCGGAACTTTTGGTAATGCCTGTCAAAAGACATATCCCAAGCTACTGTTTCGAAGACAGGCCAGATGATCAGCACAGAGGTTGTCTTCTTATGCTTCCTATTTCGAGACAGAATCTGCAGTTGAGAAAAGATATAACTTATAGGCAACCCCAAATGTTCACTGGAAGGACAGATTTTGAAACTTAGGCTCCAGTACTTTGGCCACCTCATCAGTAGAGAGGAGTTCTTGGAAAAATCCCTGATGTTGGGAAAGATTGAAGGCAAAAGAAAAAGAGGATGGCAGAGAATGAGATGGTTGGACAGTGTCATCAATGCAACCAATATGGATTTGACCAAACTCCAGGAGGCAGTGGAAGACAGGAAGGCCTGGCGAGCTTTGGTCCATGGCATCACGAAGAGTCGGACATGACTGAATGACTGAACAACAACAATGACAATAGGCTTGCTCACTTCTTGTAATGTCAAGAAAAAGAAAGAGCATAAAAATCACTCTTTTCTTGGTTTCCACAAGGAATTCCATTTATGCTAACCGATGACAATATGGTCTGCTCATCATTTTCCACAAAGCATCCAGGTGTGTATACATTTCATGATATATAAAAGTGGCCTTTAGGAGGAACAGGAATGAGGATGTTGCAGTCCAGAAATTAGGTGACTGTGGTAAAAAGAAAGCTGCCAACCAACTCAGAAATACTAAGTCTTTCTTCTTGTTCTTGGAACTTCTAAAACTATGGCTACCATGGACCAACTTTTTTTTCATAGAATCATAGAACAGTGAAGTTGGAAGATGCCTATAAGGCTACCATTTGATAGAGCTTACATTCCATTCTGCCTAGTTACAACTAACAGACTGACACCCATTAGTAAACAGTCTTTAGAAGGAACTGAAAAGTATTGGCCTGCTGTTGCCTTTAGGTGGTTCTTTCTTATCTTTTTTAAGGGTTTTTTCTGATGAGTCGGTAGTTTATGCATTTATTTGTTATAAGCCATCCAGAACAGTGGCTCCCCGCTAGACAGGTATGATAGAAATGCTATACATATATAAAATAAAACAATAATAAACTAGAAACCTGTATTGCTGGTATTTGTTTAAGAAATATTAAGGATTGTGTGGCTTAAATTGTCATGTTGCTTGTAACTTGGTGAAACGATGGTCATTTCTGTTGTAAATCCCGAGGAGAAAATTGGAAATTATGGACAATGTGACTACCCATGGGAGGAAGATAAATAATAGCCAGTGATTATTTCCACACCAGGAGACTTGCTTAAAATTACTATGTATCGCAAAAAAGCAACATTTTTTCCTCCTCTCCGTCTTGTCCAAAGACAAAGAAAAACAGAAATTCCATAATTAAAGGTGCTCCCTCTATTCCCACGAGGGGGATGTGCAAGAAGGGGGTTTAATAGAAAAATAGCAGGACCTTTCTTTCTTTCTTTCTTTCTTTCTTTCTTTCTTTCTTTCTTTCTTTCTTTCTTTCTTTCTTTCTTGGGGTGCTAAAGAAAAAAGAAAAACAGGACTGTAAATTAAATATGGAAATATTTTAAATGTTAATTAGAACTAGATGTTGTATCCTGTTGTGAAGTCAGGAAGCCTGTGAAAATTTGCTACAGAAAACTTTACCTCCAGTGCCCAAAGGGAGATGTAGCACCTGTTCCTTGGAGTTTTATAGAACTTTAATGCTGTGAACAGAGAACATCTATTGCAGGCATGTCCAAACTTCGGCCCTCCTGATGTTTTGGACCGCAACTCCCAGAATTCTAAGCTTAGATTTCCAATGACAAAGGACTGTGGGAGTTGTGGTCCAAAACATCTGGAGGGCCAAAGTTTAGACATGCCTGATCTATTGTATCGAGTGACACACGGATCTTCTGCAGGGTAAAACAGTCCTAAGCAGTGCATTCCAATATGCAATTATAAAATGTGTAAGCAGAGCACGTAAAGAACTTGTGAGAATATGCCACTTGCAGCCATGTACATACTATAGAAATGTCAAGGATGCAGTCTGGCAACTGCATATTATCAAATCTGAAATTCTTGGCACGTGATAAGATAAGGCTTTTAGACATCTGGTTGGTAATGGCTTTATTCCTTAAATATTTTAGGTAAAATCCAGATTCCAGGAAAAATTTAGGGATTTTTAAGTCCCATTGGTTTGAATAGAAGAGAATTTAGCACATCTAATATTTAATTCATTTTTCTGACTATCTAGTGGCCACTCTTCAGTTTTGTCAACTGGGTGGTGGTCCTAGAAGAAAATTGCATCCTCAGGGCTTGATTCAGAAAACCGGAAGGTGCATCTAACCAGAAGGCTAGAGTAGTCTGGGAGTCTGAGTATCCATCTAAAGCTGGAGTACAAACTTGGTACTCAAGCTCATTGAGAAACTCTGGGCCCACCCCATCTCAGAACATTGTCGTAGGGATAATAGAGGGTGGATTATATAACAGTATCTTGGACAGAAATGGAAATACAGTCGTCCCCCGCTACATTGTGGTTCATATATTGCAGTCCCTATATATCGTAGATTTTTATTTGGAGAGAAGCAACCTGCCCTGGGGGAGTGGGTAAGTGCAAGTGCCAAGGGGGTGAAAGCTGTGCAGTGTGGCTTTCACCCTCCTGGCACCTTGGTGACCTGCCCCTCGGCACGTGCCTTTACCCAGTCCTGCTGGGCAGGTTGCCGAGGCGCCGGGAGGGTGAAAGCCATGCTGCGTGACTTTCATCCCCTTTGCACTTCCACTTACCCACTCCCCCAGGGCAGGTCGCCAAGGCATCTGCATATCATGGATTTTCATTTATCACAGGGGATTAGGAAACCTAAACCCCACGATAGATGGGGAACTACTGTATATAAATTCATTGTAAGACAAACTTGTAGACAGTATGAAAAAAGCAAGCCAACATAATGCCATTTTGGGCTGCTTCTAAATGCATGCGGTCACTTTCACTGCCTGGAGACTGGAGAAGCAATTCTGAAGTAGAAAGGGATCACTTGACACAAATCTGCCTTTGGCTGCCAGTAATTGAGGGGGCAGCCACCTCCTCTTTGCCTAGCTCTCTGCACCGAGACATGGGTGAAGAGGAGGAGGAGGAGGAGGTTTTATCCTGCTTTTCCTTCCCTGTAGCATCCAATCCGTGCATGCTACAGGGAAGAGAAGGCAGGATAGAAATCTCCCCGGGGACTGAGGTAAGTGGCTGTGTCAGGTGGGCAGATGATTTTCAAAGGGCTGGAGCCAAGCTGTCATGGGCTCGAACCCTTTGAAAATTGTGCACCTGCCACAGCGAGCAGATTGCCACCGCACCTTCCCTTCCAAGCCCCCAGGGAGGGCAAAGGTCAATGGGAGGGCAAAGATCAATAGGATTCTGCTTTCCCCACCAAATTGGTGGGGAAAGCAGGATCCCACTGATCTCCGTCCACCCCATGTGTCTTTGAAGGAAAGTGTGCTTCCCATTACCTCGTAAGATGAATGTAAGCAGAAGAATAAAATCATCTTATGGTTTTTTCCTATCCCCAGAAATTACATTCATCTTATAAGTTTTTCATCTTAAGGGGCATTCGTCTTATGAGGTATTACTGTATTTCTTCTATTTGTCTTTTGTTTCCCACATATCTGAAGAACACTTTTTTATTGCTTTTAGTCTCTCTAGCTAATCTCAGCTCATTCTCTGCTTTTGCTATCCTAATGCCATTCCTGCATTTCCTTGCTCCTTGTCTGTACTCTTCCTTGGTAGCCTGCCCTTCGTTCTACTTCCTGTACGTGCCTCTCTCTTTTTTTAAAACTCAGGTCATCCTTGAGCTTTTTGTGAAGCCACACTGGCCTTTTTTGCTGCTTCCCACCTTTTCTTCTTCTTGGAATAGATTGTGGTTGTGCTTTCCCAATTTTTTTAGGAACTCCCACCCTTTTTGGACTCCTTTTCTTGCTAGTATCTCTTGCCATTGGACTTTACTCATCTTTGTTTCGAAGTTATTAGAATTGGCTTTTTTAAAAATCTAAATAAGTGTGTGGCTACGCTCTGCTTTGGTTTCCTTTGACATCTAAGAATTCCAGCAGAACGCGGTCACGCTCACCCAGCATTCTCCTTCCTTACTGCCACTTCCCCCACCAAGTCATCTCTTTGATTGGCGCTGGATGTATTTAGAAAGGAGCCTTTCCACTTCCTTGAGGCTGACTATTTGGTTGGCCTTTAACAAGCTGGATGGCCCATGTGGAAAGTACAGGGAAGTGGTGGGGTCAGAGGAAGGCTGAGGTCAGCAGCACACCCTGACTGTAGTGTAAATAGAGTCTTCTGGCTGTGGAACTAGTTTGCTCATGTCTCCTGAGGACTCCCTGGACAACAGCACGAGTGTTCCATTCTGAAGGTAGCTGGCTAAATATGCTGAAACTAAAGGGGGTGGGGACCCAGCAAGTTGCTCCAAATGCCAATGCAGGTTTCCAAATGCCAACACAAGTTTTTTCTTTTCCCAAGTGCAGCTCAATGCTCAGCAGCATACATCTTTCAGAGCAACAGGAACTATGCATGTGTGAAAAGAGAGAACAGCGAGAGAATATAAGACTAAGGGAACACCCTGCCTTGCAATTCAAGACATGAAACCTCTAACCCAGCAACAGGAGACACTATCTCATAGTCCAAAGTTACCACAAGAATGACCACAAACCTCATTGCAACGCCCTTGGGAAGACAGCAACCCTTGGCAGGTTTTTTCTTTTTTTTTTTTTTTTTTTTTTTTTGCACTTGATGGCTCGTGAGAAAACTGGTCAGAGAGACTTAGGAGATCTTCCCCACCCTGGCCAAGAATGACACAGATTAAGCAAAGTGGCTTTGTTACCAGCTGTTTTCCGAGAAGCAATATACAGATGTCTGGGGGTGAGGATAAAACAACAAAACGAGAGACATGGTGTATACATGCTATAGTTGGCAGAGGGACCAGAACATGAATTTCACAAGAAATTCTGTGTGCACTGAGTTGTTTGGCCCTGATTTGTTTGCCCTTTATCTGGGCACAGCGATGAGCTCTCCTTCAAGTCCATTCCTCGCTTTATTTGTAGTTAGTCATATCAACAGCTCACGTTACTTCCCACGTTATTTCTAATTCCTTGGAAAGCTTGGCAAGATCTTGTGATTTGTTCTGGACCAAAGGGAACCGTACGGTTCAAAAGTCCATTTTAGTTCTGGCCAGGATTTCAGTACCGGTATGCTTTCAACTGCTAAGATCAAGAAGTATTACCCTACTCCCTGTATCCTGCAGATCCCATGAGACTCAAAGGGTCTTATAATTGATAATGTAGGTCCAAAAACCTGTGATTACTTTTATTTGTCAAGCTATAGTGGGAGAAAGAATGAGAAGGTTCTGTTAAAATCTCAGTCAGTTCTTTGTTCATGCCTCCCCCCCGCTTGATCTATATAAGGAAGGACCAACACAACTAGTTTATATATTTGACTTTTTACACTGCCCCCAAGAATTTGGGTTAGTGTGTATGGTATTCTGTCCTCCACCAATATATCTTCACAGCAGTGGCATGAATTAATAGGCATTTGAACCTAGTCCAACATTTTACTACTACATCCCCTTGGCTCTAATACTGACATCCAAGCTAGGTGGGAGATGAAGCTGCCTTCTGTATCTTTAAGAGTAGATTCAAGCAAATGGTTAGTGGCAGTTCATGAGCCCATTGATGAATGGTATTCATTTGTTTGTGATGAACCAGAACTGTAAGCTTCCACCTTGGTTGCAGAGTCATGCTGGCATATTCACAGTAACAGCCATTCTCGAGAGAGATGCTTAGAAGGTATAGCGCTCAGACTGGAGTGCCTCTCCCTTGACAATTGTGGACACTGAAGGAAGGACAATGACCTAGGCATAGGTGGCTTTCAACTAAGGAACAAAAATAAACTTTAATATCAGGCATGATTCTTTGCACCAACCCATGGTGTGCATTGCAATCAATGGACTGTGTTTCACAATATCATAGTTGTTCATCCCTCATTATGTCAACAGTGAGTCCTGCCCATCATGAGACTAGCACAATCTGCAACATTGCTCTGCACAGCAAACACTATGCAGTGGGCAGATTACTGTGGAAAGTATGGCATTTCTTCAGGTATCATAGTCAATGGATTTTAAATTGTGTTTTATTAGAATTTCTTTCTAATGTGATAATGCTTTAAATTGTGTTTCTATATTATAACTTGCTGACTTTTTTGCTAAACTTGTTTTTTATTTTATCATATTGCAATGTGAGCTATCTTAGGTCTCAGGGCTGTGAGAAAGGTGGGACATAAGTAAAATAAAAATATTGCACTTTGGATGTTTTTTTAAAAAGCGATGTTTTATGACAAAATATTGCATCGAGGAAAGATTTGAAAGGTGTATATTTCAAAAGAGAAACACAGTATGCATTGATCCCATACTCAAAAATCTTCTGTTTATGAGATGGCTTTATTGAGAAATCCTCCTCTCCTTTCTCAGCAGCTGTGGAGCAAAGAAGCTTTGAATGGGATAACAGCTACACTGGCACCTTATTTAAGGGTACCTTAGCTTCCCTTTAGGCATTGGGAAGTGGCTAGGTTGTCATTATAAAAACCCCAAAGGTATTCAATGGCCAGGAGTGTAATCACAACAGAGCATTTAAAGTAACATGGATGGGCATAAAGAGCTTAAATCCATAGGCACAGGAGCACCAACGAATGGAGAAACAGCTGTGTAATCAAGAGCAAGTGCCACATGACATGCAGGGGAATGACAGGAGTAAATTAAAAATCTAGCAAAATAGTAAATTTTCTTCCGAGATGATGAAAAGCAACAAAGCTCATTATTCTGAAGTTACAGGATGAAGTCCACTTTCCAAAGCTCTGTTTTGCTGTCTATGAACCAGTGGAACAGAATTACTTCTAAGGCTAAAATTCTAAGCATATGAATGGCCAGAGTGAGTTCTGTGTCAAATCAAAGCAAATTTACAAATTGATCTGTTTCCACATCACAGATCAAATTAGATGGGGAAGAAATAATTTTTCCTTCCTTCCTTCCTTCCTTCCTTCCTTCCTTCCTTCCTTCCTTCCTTCCTTCCTTCCTTCCTTCAAAAAAAAAAAACCACCCATAATTGAAAAGTAACTAGTTCAGAAAGTGTTCTGCTTATATACCGACCCAGAGCCCTTCAAGCATTCTCTGGGTGGTTTGCAATTTAATTACGCAGACTACACATTGTCCTCCCCCAGCAAGCTGAGTACTCATTTTACCAACCTCGTAAGGATGGAAGGTTGAGTCAATCATGAGCTAGCTACCTGGGATTGAACCCCAGGTTGTGAGCACGATTTTAGCTGCAGTACCGGCATTTAACCACTGCGCCACAAGGCCCTTATACCAAGAACACCTTGGTGGATCGCTCAGTGGCTTGGGTATCTGGCTGCAGAGCCACTGCTCAGGAGTTCAATTCCCCACCACATTTTCTTTAAAAAGAGCCAGCCTGCGTGGCCTTTGGCATACTGGACAGTCCGAGGGTAACCCCAGGAAAAGTTAGCTGAAATGGACTTAAAGGCATGCAATTATTTATAAGTTCAGAACACACGCTCAGTACTAGATGCTTGACATTTGGCAGATCTCTCCATCTCTATCATGCTTCCAAATTTCATCCACATCCATACAAAAACAAAAAAACATTTTAGCCATTTTGATTTTCCAATGCAAGTTGAATCGTTGCTTGCAAATCAACCCAGATCCCAAGAAGAAATCAAATCACATGGGTCACAAAAATTGCTCTGGACTCTGACTAGGGATATATTCTGAAGCCCCAAATTTTGCCTCTGAGTTGAATTGGGAGACCCATCCACAGCCCTAGTGGCCACTAGGGTTGGACATCCTTCTATATGTGCAGTTGTTGGTGCTTGCTTTAACACATAGACTGTTCCAAGGAACTGGTGGCCTTGAGGCTGAGTTTTGCGTCACACACCTCTTTTCCAAAGGGTGACATGTAGGACACAGGGAATATAATTAGGTGTCCCCATGGTTTGTGGTCACTTGCCATTTCTAATTGTCAGTTCTTATTTTTAGGCAAATTATAGGTTCCTTTCTAAGGGAAAAGAGACAGTCTTTTGTTGATGTAATCTCTTTTAAATATATGACCTTAAAATGGCTCATCTTAGATTTTATTATATTAAAACCGCTCCTGTTTTCAGTAATGGGTGAAGAGGCTTCTTTACATGATGGTTAATGAAAATTAGCCCTCTGCAACTATGAATGACTGTATATGAAAAATTAAGTTCTGTGAGGATAGAAGTAAGAAAGTGGTGTGGTTATAAGTCTTCTATGATCCCATGTGCTTCTTCAGTCATATCTTGTGTGATTTCCCAAATGAATCATCACCTTCTACTGATAACATGAATAAAGTGTGTGCCTCTGTTTGACTTTCCATATATGTACTCATCATAACTCCAAAATCATGAAACCTAGCTCCCTAAGTTTGCAATGGACGATTAAAAAAAGGCAAAGGGTACATTGTTAGATTATTTTGTTCTCAAATTAAGTTTACACCTTTCTAGGTGGATCATTTCAATCCCTGCTCCCAGAATCTTTACCACTAGATAAAGGGACTTAAGGCTCCTCACAATTAAGAGGTGGGCACGAATTAAAACAAGAATTGCAAAATCCATTCAAAAATAACTATTTCACCAATTCATATGAACTGATACCCTCAACAAATAGGAATTGATGAAATGATTTTTTTTGATTTGTCCATTTGTTGTACTATAAAAGCCCCTCACCCTTCCAAGGCACTTAGAGATGTTTTCAGAGAAACTTCCACAAACTCTTCTTTATAACCTCTCCAAGTTTGGTGAAGACTGGATTTCTGGTGTCCAAGTTATGCTCCCCAATCCCGCACCCCCACAAAGCTTCTCCCAGGTACTAAGAGATGCCAAACTTCCAGAGAAGCTTCCTCTCTCCTCTACAATACTGTACTTCCAAGTTTGGTTGACATTAGGTTTCCTCAAGCCATTTGCTAAAGGGCACTTTATCGGTGTATAACTCTGAAACCCAGTCTTTACCAAACTTGCAGGGTATGTAGAGGAGAGTCATGGGAAGGCTTCCAGACCACACCAATGTCTCTAAGTCCCTTGGGGGCCATTTTATAGGGTTTTAATGTAAAAATGAATTTACAAATTGATTTGTTGATTCATCAGGAAATATTGTAAATTAATTTTTGTGATTTGTTGACCTCGGCAAATCACAAATCAAAACGAATCAGCATTTTTCTGATTTTTCCCCATCTTGACTCACAATATTAAAAAGACAAGGATTAAAAACATAAGTTAAAGAGTAAAAAATAAGCTATATGCTAATTAAAATACAATTGACTAGTTAAAAGTAAGTAAGCATTAAACACTATCTTAGCTCTAAGAAGGCATTCAGGGATTCTATAATGATTGTTAAAAGCCTGCCTGAGGAGATCAGTCTTCAGCGGTTGGCTGAAAGATAAAAGTCAAGGCACCAGCCTGATCTCATGAGGGGGAGCATTCCATAACCTAGGAGCTGCCACAGAGAGGGCCCTTTCTTGTGTCTTCATCTGTCATGCCTGTGCTGACAATGGGAATGATAAGAGGGCCTCCTAATCTTAAATGTCAAGAAGGCTCATACAAGGAGATACAGTCCTTTAGATAGCCTGGACCCAGACTGTATAGAGAAGTGATGGAAAACCTTTTAGAGAGCGGGTGCCTAAACTGCAACTCAAAACCTACTGATTACTCATAAAGTGCCAATACAGCAATTAAACTTGAATACAGGTGGCTGTGAAGGGATGATGTCGGGTGCCCACAGAAAGGGCTCCGAGTGCCACCTTTGGCACCCGTGCCATAGGTTTACCAACACTGGTACAGAGCTTTATTGGTACTGGTGGGTACTTTGAACTGGGCCCAGAAATGGACTGGTAGCTAGTGTTATAACAGGAGAATTACAGGCTTCCTAAAATTGGCCCCAGTAAATAGCCTTGCTGCAAATTTTGTGCCAGCTGAATTTTCCAAATTGTCTTCAGTAGTCCAATTTATGCTCCTTTTATCTAAATGTGAGGTAATATATTAGAAAGGATTTTTCTTTTAGTATGTTCTTTCAGATGTCATCATAAGTGTGTGTGTGGGGGGGGTATAATCATCATTTGAAACAGCAGGTGCTCATCATTACAGTTTGGGAGTCCAAAATTCAGGTGGCTGGATCGGTTTATGTCAACAAATGAAGAAAAGGTCCTTTGCAAAGTCTAAATTTCCCCTTCTAGAGCAAACTATTCTCAAATTGATTTACAATACACCAGAGATCACTTGCCATAATACATTGTCCTTTCAAAATTCCTTTCTGTCCTAGCTACAGGGAGGATTGCAGTTAAGCTCAGGGAACATGGAAGCTTGAGGGATGTGGTAGATGAAGTTGTGTGTGTGCATGCACGCACGCACACGCACACACACACACACACACACACACACACACACACACACACACACACACACACACACACACACACCATCAAGTCAGTTCTGATTTACGGTGGCCCTTTCCAGGCTTTTCTAGGTACAGCTTGTGCAGAAGTGCTTTGCTGTTGCTTTCTTCTGGGGAACATCCTGAAACTGCAGCTTGCTCATGATTACACAGGCTGGCTCTTTCCTGGAGGCACAGTAGGGAACTGAACTCCCAACCTTGGTACCAGTCATGGAGTATTTAGAAATCTTCCACATTTTTCAGGACACCTGGGATCTCGACTCCTTGGATGTCAAACATCCCGAAAAGCAGTCTGATCTTATGCCAATTCCCATCCGAATAAGTGGAATTAGGGTGGCAGAGGCACACTTCATATGTGGGACAGTGTCTCTTTCCCAGTTTAGTAATCCTCCTCCTGCATTTAGGTTCTTCAATATAAGCAGTGGTATCCTTGAAGAAGACCCTGATTCCCTCCCTAGCCCAAACTGAAGAAGCACTGTGGGTTTCTGCTGATAACTTCCGCTTTTTATCCTTCTTGCAGACCTTGCAACAGTTGAATTGGACTCGTTTGATGGGCTGACATTAGCTGAAATACTCAAGTGCTACTTGAAGGAACTACCTTGCCCTGTGATTCACCCAGCAATATACAATGAATTACTCTTCATAGGTCAAGGTAAATGACTGTGCTTTGCTCTCCACCACACTATAAAGTGTTGACCTTCCTGGGTTCTGCTGCATTATCACTTTTCAGAAAACCTTAGCAAAGATTGCGCGACTAAAGACATCTGACTCAACTCTATTTTCTTTTGAAAGGGCTTGTGGTCTGATACTAGTCCCAT
The DNA here is from genome assembly GCA_029282475.1 of Phrynocephalus forsythii. Lineage (NCBI taxonomy): Eukaryota > Metazoa > Chordata > Lepidosauria > Squamata > Agamidae > Phrynocephalus > Phrynocephalus forsythii. The sequence goes on from JAPFRF010000005.1 coordinate 60,914,137, forward strand.
GATTATGAATGTTTCACAAGTTTTGCTGCACCAATTTCCATGGTTTTTGCTGGCGTACGCATGTCTGTCTCAAAATTTACTTGAAATCAGTTCAGACACACTCTTTCTAGTGTGGTTGTAACAAATATTAGGGCTGTGCAAATGCATCAGGGGAGGCAGGATTACAAGGTAAATATCCAAGTTCTGTAGGTATTTGTTTGGCCTCTAAAGCCACTTGGCTCTAAACCAGACTGGAGGTGACATAGTAGTTCAAGAGGACAACAACATTATTCAATGGTATAGAAATCCTGCAGGAAATCTTCAGTGTGGATATGCTAGTACAGGACAGCAAAATCTTCAGAACTCCTAAGAAACATGTGGGAGATGTCTTCAAGGTGCCATGTTTATGCAACCAATACATCAACAAATACAGATGCTTCCTGATGCCCAGAGACCAAAAAAAAAAAGGATTTAAGAACATAAGAACATAAGAAAAGCCAAGGGCCCATCTAGTCCAGTTTCCTGTATCTCACAGTGGCCCCACCAAATGCTTCTGAGAGTGCATGAGACTAGATATCTGTCTCCTGATACCAGTCCCCTGCATCTGGCCCTTGAAATACCCTGTTTTTAAGCCTGGATATTACACATCCACATCATGGTTTGTAACCTGTGATGGACTTTTCCTCCAGGCATCTGTCCAATCTCCTTTTGAAGGCATCCAGGCCAGATGTCTTCACCACCTCCTGTGGCAGAGAGTTCCACAGACTAACAACACGATGGGTAAAGAAGGTATCACCCATAGTCTAGTTTTGATTTTGTTTGTTTTAATGGTTGCACAGCTCCAAACCTCTTTTTACTGGGTAAAGAAGTATTTTCTTTTGTCTGTTTTTACTCTCCCAACCCTCAGTTTGAGTGGATGTCCCCTAGTTATGGTATTTTGTGACAGGAAGAAGAACATCCCTCTATCCACTTTACACAGCAGCAATGGAAGATAATTGGGGTTCTATTATTTCTTAACCCAGCTCTGTTAAGCCACCTTCTCCACTATTTCTGACATAAGAGTTCCCCTTCAAGAGGCCTTGTCGGGAGCAAATAGGATTAGCAGGCATCAAGGGTGTCAAAAATGCCCCTTCTACTTCTGTAGTGCCTAGGACTAGATCGAATGTCACCGTATGAACCGGCTTGGGTGTTAAGGTCATCAGGAGTGGCCTTTCTCTCCATCCTGCCACCCTCACAGGTACATCTCGTGGGAACCCATGAAAGGGCCTTCTCAGCTGTGGCGCCCAGACTCTGGAAGTCCCTTCCACTAGAGGCCAGGAATGTCCCATCTCTGATGTCCTTCCAGAAACAAGCAAAGATCTTTCTCTTCAGGCAAGCTTTCCCTGAATGATGGACTACCTGTTGTGTGTCTTTTATATGAATCTATAGGATCATATAGATTTTGTGTTTATAACCATTTATAACCTTCTGTGATTGCATTGACACTGTGTTTTCAATGGGGTCTATCACACGTCTTTTAAAATGCTGATTAAATTTCAAGATAAAGCATTTCCAAACATCTTGTCCCCACAGCCACCGGGCTTTAAAAAATGGTTATGCCCCCTTTAGTGAGTTTTCCAAGACCTACCAGAAAAAGTTGGGAATTTTTTGATTTGGTAAAAAAATGTGAGCCAGAAGTCCGTGGGAGCTCGCATATGATCCGGTTTTCTGCTTCCCCCGGCACTGACCAGCTCGTCCTGGGGCTCATCAGTGCTTTTTTAATTTTTTTTTAATTTTCTATCCCCCCAGCGCTGATCAGCTGACCTTCGGGCTGTCAGCACTGTTATTTTATTTTTTATTGCCTCTTTTTTATTGTTCTTGTCTCCTGTGGTTTTAACTGTTTTTATGAAAACCGCCCTGAGTTCCTTGTGGGAAAAGGCTGTGGTATACAAATGCATCAAATAAATAAATAAATAAATAAATTATTTTTATTTTTTTCTAGTGCCGACCAGCTTGTCCTGGGGCTCGTGGGCGCTTTTTAAAAATGTTTTTTCCTTAATTTCCCCTCCCCCCATCACTGATCAGCTGGCCTTTGGGCTGTCAGTGCTTTTTGTTGTTGTTTTGTTTTGTTGTTTTTTTTTTTTTTTTGCTTTTTGCTTTTTGTTTTCCTAGCACCACCTGGTCCTGGGGCTGGTCTGTGCTTTTTTAAAAAAATCCTTGTACGTGGGAATGGAGATCCCTCATCTTCAGTCACATGTCCAAGAAAGAAAAAAAGCCAGACTTTCACAATATCTAGATTTCCCCCCAGGTGAGATAGCAGCCAATGTTATTTTCCATCTCTCATAACTTTACGTGGAATTTTACTCTCGTTTTAACTGCTTGCATTCCCTTGTAGCTTTAATATAATGTTGTCCTTTAATGCTGTAAGATGTCCTTCAATTCCCTGTTCTCAATATTTGAACATGTCTTAATAGTACTGGACTGTATATTATCCATCATTGCTGTAAGCTGCCTTGGGTCCTTTTCCAAGGCGAAAGGCTGGGTAGAAATACTGTAAAAATATAAAATTATAAAATAAAATAAAATAGGACTGGCCCAATTTATTTATTTTATTTATTTATTTGTTATATTTATATCCCGCTTATCTACTAGGTACTCTAAGCGGCTTACACAAAGGCTGCAAAGCCAGCAAAACACAATAAAATAATTAGACAAACAAACCTATAAACACCCTAGACACTGTTAAAACCAGATAACACCTCAACTGACGCGCAAATTACGATTTTTAACTTTTTTTCAGCGCCTTTGAAAGGCCAGCAGGGACTCTGCAGAGCGCACTTCACTGGGGATGGAATTCCAGAGGCTGGGGGCTACAGAGAAAGCCCGGGTCCGAGTGCTCGTCCTCCGGGCTTCCCGGGGTGGCGACCCGAAGCAAAAAAGCTCGCGCCTGCCGAACGGGACGGGCCGAGTTGACCGCTGAGCGATTCTGCCAGGTAGTCCGTCCCAAGCCATGGAGGGTTTTATAAACTAAAACCAGGACCTTGAATCTAATCCGGGCTGCAACGGGCAACCAGTGCAGGCGGGCCAGGACTGGGGTGATGTGGTCATAACGACGCACACCAACCACCAGCCTGGCCGCCGCGTTCTGGACCCGCTGCAAGCGCCGGAGAAGCTTTAGAGCGCGTTACAGTAGTCCAGCCTCGAGATCACCAGAGCTTGGACCACTGTTCTCAAGGAGCTCGCGTCGAGGTATGGGCGGATCTGGGCGATCCGACGGAGATGGAAATAGGCGGACCTGGTCACCGACGCCACCTGGTGCTCCATGGCAAGCGCCGGGTCCAGGAACACACCCAGATTCCGCACCCTCTCCGCGAGCTGGAGGGAAACTCCCCCAGACAGGGAAGAGGGCCACCGTTTAACCTCCGTCTTCTCGGGGTTGAGCTTAAGCCTGTTCGCCCCGGTCCAGGCCAGTACGGCCTCCAGGCACCCGTCGAGAACTTCCACAGCTTCCACAGCAGAGGTGTTAAAGGAGAGATAGAGCTGCGTGTCATCAGCGTACTGATGACAGCAGACTCCAAAACTCCTGATGACCCCGCCAACGGCCTTACGTAGATTGTGGAACCCCACAAGGGAGGATCCAAGGGGCCGATAACTCCCCCCCATGCTGCACGTACTGTGGCCGGCCCTCCAGGAAGGAACGGAGCCAACTGCGAGCAGTGCCTCCAATTCCGACCTCAGAGAGCCGGTCCAACAGGATACCGTGGTCGACGGTATCAAAGGCCGCTGACAGATCCAGGAGGACCAACAGGGTAGAGCAACCCCTGTCGGCCGCCCGGAGAAGGTCATCTTGCAGGGCGACCAAAGCTGTTTCTGTACCCCGGCGAGGCCTGAACCCGGACTGGCAAGGATCGAGGCACTGCCGATCCTCCAGGTATGACTGCAGCCGGACCCGCCACCCTCTCGATCACCTTGCCCATAAACGGGACGTTGGCGATTGGGCGATAATTTGATAGATCGTCCACCGCCAGGCCAGGTTTTTTCAGAATGGGCTTTACCACCGTCTCCTTCAGACGAGAGGGAAAAACCCCCTCGCTGAACGAGGCGGTGGCGATGGCAGAAGCCCATTCGGCCATGGTCCTCTGGCAGCTCTAATTAGCCAGGCAGGGCAAGGGTCGAAAGGAGTGGAGGCAGGCCGGCAATGCGCCATAGCCCTGGAGACCTCGACAGCAGAAACAGGCCCAAGCGCATCCAACCGAGGCGACGAAGGCGGACCAGCAACTGGAGATGGCGGGACAGGACGACTGCAACTGGAGTCAAAACCAGCACGGATGGCCTCAATCTTAGTTCGAAAAAAGGCTGCGAATTGCTCACTACTGAACTCAGTAGGAGGAGGCCTGGCCAGACTAGGATTGCTGAGGTCCCGAACCACCCGGAAGAGCTCCGCCTGGCGGTTCGAGGCCTCAGCAATTCTCAGGGAGGTGAAAGATGTTCTAGCCTCCCTTATCGCGATGATATAGCGACTAGACTGGGCATCAACAGCAGCCTTACTCAACGCCGTGCGGGGGATTTCCTCCAGCTGCGCTCTAACCTCCTCCTAGCCTGCTTCATTGCCCTAAGCTCCCCGTGAACCAAGGGGAGGGCCGGGCTTTACAGCTGTTTCATGCCAAAGGTTCGCCACACCCTCGGCCGGATCGTCAGTCATTCCACCAGGAAATCCCCCAAAAGAGCTCACCCGACGCTGAGGGTCCATGAGCCTCCGGGGGCGGGCCAAGATGGTGGGCCGATGGTCCCCGCGGGGAGGAGCCGAGATCGCCAGGGAAAATGAAAGCAGGTGATGGTCTGTCCATGACACAGGAAGGGAGACAAGGTCCCCCACCTCCAGACACGAATCCCCCGACATGGAGGTAAACACCAGATCCAGGGTGTGACCAGATCTGTGGGTGGGGCATAAAACATGCTGGGACAGACCCATGGAAGCCATGGATTCCATGAACTCCAGAGCTGCACCAACAAGCCCACCATCCGCATGCACGTTGAGGTCTCCCGCAACCAATAGGCGCGGGGATCTCAACAATGCAGCGGAGATGAACTCTGTGAGCTCTGGGAGGGATTGTGCAGGGTTGCGGGGAGCTCGGTAGCCCAGCACAATGCCAAATCTGTCCCGCTGTCCCACCAACAGATGGAGTACCTCCAGCCCCTGGCTAACCAATGTCGAGGCCCTGCTGACGTGTAAAGAGTCCCTGTAGACGATTGCGGCCCCTCCCCCCTTTTGACCCCCCAACCTTCCTACTCCCTCTACCAGGTACCCGGGCGGGCAAAGGAGAGAGAGGGAAGCCCCCTCCGTGCCCACCCAGGTCTCGGTGATGAATGCCAGGTCGGGCTTCCCATCCGCAATGGTATCATAGATGAGAGGGATTTTGTTATGAACCGACCTGGCATTCATCAGGATACAGGCAAGGTTGGGGGCGCTGGTGGAGTGACCCAAGACATTTTGCTGCCTGAGACATGGCAGGCAAATGGTCCATCCCTACACAAGCACATCAAGGTGTATAATAACCTGTGCTGGATTAATATACACTGAGGGCCTAAATGACACCTTTTATAGTCTGCAGCATCTAAGCTGTAGCTAACTTAAGTTATCTGTAACTGTTAAACTGATAATATTGAAATGTGATTAACTTTTTAAAAAAAATTTCATTTTGGGGGGGGGAAATCTACAAACCTAAAAAACTCTAATAACACAAAACAACAAACATCTGCTAACACACACACACACACACACACACACACACACACACACACACACACACACACACACACACACACACACACACACACACACACACACACACACACATTTTGCCCGCATACATCCACCAGGATCATTTGGAGATATAACCCATTTTCCTCCCTTTATGGAGACCCATTCCCCTTCCAAAGTTGCATAAACTCCTGCAAAAGTTTTATTAATACAAAACCAGTAAATTCTCCCCAAATAGCTATAAAAATATTCTTGCTTATCATTCTCTGTGCAACAGGAGCATCTATAGACTGCCATGGGTAGCATGGGATGAGGAAAGTATATTGGCAGACTGTAGTGGATTGCAGCGGCAGGGAACACCCCTAACCACAGAAATGAAAGGCTGTCATTAACTTTTGACCTATGGCAAAAGCCTGTTTGATTTTTCTGCCTATCCCAATCTCACTGTCTCCAGAAAAGCTCACAGTTCCTCTCCACTCTCGATAAAGCTAGTGCAGCTAGGATTCATGACTGATAAACTGGACAATTAGGGGAATCTTTGTTGCTGTCTTTCACACACTGTCTCCAGAAATGCTCAGCGGTCTCTTTGCCTGAGGATGCAATTATACGGGGGGGGGGGGGGAGTCCCAAAAATGTGACCGTTTTGAGATGAGCTGATTTGAATATGTTTTTTTTAAAAACGATCAGACAACGCGAAGAAAAACGTGAATCAGCCTTGGAAGTCTCCTTACCTGGAATCTATAGCTTTTATTTCCTCTGTCATTGGGGCTTCTACTTTTTTAAACAACACATGGATTTGCCTTAACTGAGATGTGGTGTCACCTGAAACAACTCAACTAAGCCCCACATGGTCTTATCTAGAAGCAAAGAAACTGCCCTTTCTCTACCTGTCTTACTTCCATGACAAGTGTTGGGGTGGCGGGGTATAATGGTGTGAGCTTGCCATTAATTGAAATGCTGGACATGGGAGTCCTGCTCATGGCTTGCAAAGTTATTTTCAAACTACAACTCCGAGAATCCCATAGCCAGCATTAAAGTTGTAATATTTCCAGAAATTTTGAAAATCAGAAAAAAACCCAGGTTTTTTTTCGGGGGGGGGGGTAATGGAAATTTTTAGAAAAATTGGGGAAAAAAAACTACATTAGCATCCCCCTTTTTTACAGCTTGAAAGTGATTCTCTTACTTTAGGAACATAAAATATGACTATGGACAATTTGATTTAGCATAAAATTACCACAACTAGCATATTAAAATATAGTGTATCCAAACAATTATTACAAACAGAATTTACTTTTTATAAACTAATGTAGCTAAATGATTCAATTTTCTGGGATCAGATAACTATACACTCTTACCTTTTAAAATTTAAGTATATACTTTCAGGTTCTTTTTGTTGCTCTGTATTTTCTTCCATGCCTAACGAAGAGGATACAGCAGAACCAAACATACCCACCCACACCCTTGTTCCCTGTCCCCATCAAGCTATGGTAAAGTATCACCTGAACCACAAGGGATAATATGGGTGGTTAAATTGTAGATTAGTACTTTGTCGGTCTTGCTTCACAATCCAAGTTAGTGTGACATTGGAATCTGAGGCACGCTTCAAAGCAAATGCAATATATTTCTGGTTTTCAATGGAAGAAGCACAGCAGGGAGAAGCCCTGCTTTCATCTTCTCTCCTCTGGCCCCTTAGATGGTTAGGCAACACTGATTGCTCCAGCTGTTTTATTTCCAGCTGTGGGAAAACGCAGTGTTCAGTTTCCTTTCCTTGGCCACCGAGCAGGTACACAGCGGTGTTTTCCAGGGCACGGAACAGTGCTGCCAACTTGTTGTTTCAAAATGTGCCAAATGTTCGTGCTCTGCAGGATTTCCTTTCAGGTGCGGATTAGATGACTTTTTACATGTGTTCTAAGAACAAAGGAAATGGCTTTGGCAGATTTATTTATTATTTAGAAGTATCCAACATTTTCCTGCATTGACTCAGTTACCATTTATGGCATCGTAAGAGCCGCCTTTTAAAAAAATGTCAAAAGAAAACTGGCAAGGGAGAGGTTAGGCATGTCCTTCAAGAGTCTTCAACGTCCTGTGCTACCCAAGGGATAAAGGTAAAAAGTATCAAAGGAGATGTCTAAGGTTTCTTGCTGTGTGCACTGCGGATGTTGCTTCAGAAACAACCGATGCATCTGCGCAGGGACCCCAGCATCTGAGGCTGGAAACAAAACAATGCCAGGGGCACAGACTACACTGGCCATGTCCTGAACCACAGCGGTGTTGCCCTTCCCCACTGGAGGGAGGGAGAGAGGGGGAGAGAGGGGGAGAGAGGGGGGGAGGGAGGCCGGGTCTAGATCAGAGACAATGAAATTTCAAAAGGGCTCCATAGATGTTGTCAGATGATGTTGTGCAAGGAAAATGTTCTTACTGTCCACTTATCAAGCGAGTGACAGAAAGTGCAAGGAAGCAGTGCCTGCCACAGCCCTACACAGGGCTGGGGCAAGGGCTTCGAGGCACAGAAGGAAGTAAGGCCTGGCAACTGGGAGACAGGTATGCTCAAACAGCAAAAAAGGGGGCTTATGCTTCTATAGAGGCTGAGAAGGAGGAGGCAGCACTCCATTGTATCACCACAGTGCCCCCTCCCAAATGCCAGAGAAAGCAAAGTGCAGAAGTGTTGTTGAGCATTTTCTGGGTAAAGCTCGAAGGTGATGGAGGATGACAAAGGGAGGGCATGTATGCATGCATGACGCGCACGTGTGCAGTGTGCTCCAGGGCCTCAAGCAGAAAGGGTGTGGAAGTGGCTACAGGCTCTGTACAGACCACAGATTTGCAGAGTCTTAGAAATTCTCCAGAGTAGTAAGGCTGGGTGGTGAGTTTGCCACTTTTGGCAGTCCACCACCTAAAATGGCTGCCTCACTCTGCCTAATGGTATACTGCTGGTCCTGTGCCTATGCATTATGCAGGTAGTTTCTTGAGAAATGTGGGCACATTGAAGATGGTGATTGCTAATGGCCGGCTGAGCATCAGTCATGTCTGGTGCTGGAAACAGCCAGGAGGTGATAGCCTTGGAAGAAATTAAAGTAGGAGGCTGGAAACTGTTAAGAGCCCCATCCAAATTCCAGTTCACATTCTTCCTATTCTTAGCAGACAGGGCGCACCAGGAGACATGGAGCTGCCTCAAGCACTGAAAAGGATATAAGCTTAGATCGTGCGTTTTACTCCAGGCCAGAAGTCCAAGTGGCTGCCAAGTCCCTGTGATACTGGCCTAGAAAGAAACTGTTATTGTAAATTTCTTTGGCTGAGCTGCCTGGTAGGTTTTTACTGTAAACTAGTCCATTTTTGGCTTTATATGGGCATAGGAAAATCTCTGGGGCCTTTTTAGTTTGACAAGTTGGAAAACCCACTCAGTTACTGTACAGTTTTTCTCTGTCGTGTCTCTCCCTGCACCCTTCCCCTTTTCTCTTTTGACCCTACATATAAATACATTTCCGTATTTAGATTTAGGTTTTACTGGAATTATTTGTTGGAAGCAACCAACCAAATGCTTGAAACTGCGAAAGTTAAGAGAAACAGAACTTGGAAAGGAATATATTTTTTTTCAGTTATCAACTGGAGAATCTCAGCTACTTATTTCCAAAGCTCCTGTAAAACTCATGCAATTTTCATTTTAAAAATAAGAACAAACAAAAAAACACAACCGTCCTCAGCAGCAATAAGAACATATTTTGTTTGTGTAGGCCTACAGGCAGGCAGCTCCCAAGATTCAAGTCTTCATCTGTCCTACATGCCAGGAATAACCTGCCATTTTAAAAAGCAGGAGCTCAGACCCAATAGGATTAAGGGTCTTCTCTCATAACTTTCCCACATACTTTGCAGGGGAAAATTGTAGCCATCTTCTCAGTATACAAACTCATGATTCATTTTGATACCTACTTTCTCACGCTGCTATTGTGCAAAAGTTAATCATTTGCATTGAATATCATCTTTGATATAAATATGCCTGTGATAATTAACAACAAAACTATAGTTAAGCTGAAAGGTGGCAGAACCACTTCCATTGCTGGAAGTGAGGCCTGGGAACATCTTTAGCTTGCATTGAAACACTTTTTTTCACCCTGAGATAATGAGGGTGGTCTGTACACAAAAGCAAGTTTTCCCATATGTATTTGGTTGCTGATTCATTTCCACTGAATGCCAGTGGGTGCTAGTATGTTGCCCACGCTGCATTCCTGTGTTGGCTGCTTACAAGGTTCACACACTCAACAATCAGATGGTTGATGTTTTTACTCTTGCCAATGCCCATCACCTTCTGGAGAAGAAGCCTCAATTCCTTCCTTCTTCCCATCTGAATGGAAAATTGCTGTTGTCAAAAAAAAAAAAAAGACAACAGCAAGCACCTGTTCAGTGCCATGTATGAGGTCCTATTCCATCAACAAGAAGCTTATGAAGTTCTTGCAAGAGGTATATTTTTAAAAGCTACCTCTCTGTGGGAACAGCTCTCCAGGAGTTTCTGTTTGTTTGTTTTGAGCTCTTACTGAAGGCTTTGAAATGGGAGGTTTCTCTCTCTCTCTCTCTCTCTCTCTCTCTCTCTCTCTCTCTCTCTCTCTCTCTCTCTCTCTCAAGCATCTTCAAATGGGAAAGCACCTTGTGTTAAAATAATACTAAAATTAAACCATGCCTTTAGGAAGGGTTAAAAGAAAGGGAGCAGAAAGTAACGGGGTGGGAGGAAGGGTTTATTAAGCCTTAGAAGAGAAATGTAAGTGTGGCAGGAAAAATGTTGCTATCATGGATCGCCAAAGAGCCCAGTACTCTGAGAAGAACAGATGCTTCATCTATACAAGCACCCTAAGGGGTTGTTTTTAAGCATCCTATCTATACAGATAATTTAGGCAAAAGTGATTAATAATCTACTATTTTCATTTCAATTATTTCCACACCTATGTGCACATGTGTAAATATACTAGCATCACCCTCATGAAAATCTTTTAAATGGGATGAAAATACCTCCAGCAATCTTGGCTTTTTCTGTGTGAAGACATGCATGGCCTTGTGTGTTCTCTGTGTACTCTTTCTCTGCTAAGCCAATCTTGGTGGAACATAATTAATCAGGTGCATACTTCTAGTGCAGATGGGCAGAGGCAATAGAATCACTCAGTGAGCAGGACTGTTTCACATTGTTCCAGTTTATGATATTTCATACCACAGAAAGTCCCTGTTTTCCTACAGCATTCCAAGGGTCTTTCAAAGGCAGAAGTTGGGTTCAGCTAAAACACATTCCTTTGAAACCTTGATTCCAACATCCAAATATCATGGTATGTGTCTATGCCAAAACTTGTATTCCACTTTTTAAATGTTCAGTTTTCCCACCAAAGTTACCAAAATGATTGTTAAGAGCAAGACCCAATTCTTCTTTCGGAGGGTATGAAAAGCTGTTTCTCCCGAAACCTGAGCACACCACAGAAAACCACTGTGTAAAGAGTAACGTCACCAGGAGATTGCTTGAGAACTGTATGAAAGAGAAATGTGTCTGACTGAAAAACAAGGTTTTTGTTGTTACAAAATTTCCCGCCACTTCCCTGTTATTTGATTTGTTTGAAGATGGCCTCAAGCTGGTAAACTTTGTCAGCTAGATCAGCGTTTTTCAACCACTGTTCCGCGGCACACTAGTGTGCCGCGATTTCCACCTGGTGTGCCGTTTGAAAAATTCTAAAGAAATTCAACCCAGGGCAGGCTGGCGGCCCAAAGGCGCTTGTCAGCCAGCTTGGCTCCTCCCCCGAGGCCCACGGCGCTGGCGTCACTTCCTCCCGGCCGGACCTGGCCCCTCACTCTTAGTGTTTGCCCTTTTCTTTTCCCCTGGACCACCACCACCCCTTTCCTGGGAGCTACCAATGGACTGAGCCACCCGACAGCCCGCCCGCCAACACGAGCTGGCCCGGGAGCCCCAGCCCAGAACAAACCACCAGGTGAGGGGAAAGGGAGGAGGGGGGCGCCCGGCTACCCCACGATGCAAGGAGGAGGGGATGGAGGAGACCTCCGCCGGGCCTGGGCTGAGGAGGCGGGGGCGGGCGGGGGCTACTTTCTTCAGGAGGGGAAGAGCCATCTCTGATTGGGTTCCTTGAAGTCTTGCCCTTTTTTTTCTGTCTTGGGTCGCCCTCCTCTCTGTGTGTCTTTTCTTTCTTTTCCCCCACCTCTCTCTTTCCATTCCTTTCCGTGCTCATTTCTAGCCTGCATATGTGTATGTCTAGCAGCCTGCCTACTGTAATTAAAACTGTAAACCGCCCAGAGACTCCTTGAAGTGGTATGGGGCGGTATCATCTGCCTTCTTTCCTTCCTGCCTTCCTTCAACTTGCTGAAGGCCTCTGCCTTGGCCACAGTGTAGAGAGCAAGATGGGCTTTTGGGTCTTATTTGTGTTCCTGGAGAGTCTTTCTCAGTCTCCACTGGACACAGAAGTCCATGCATGTTTTAAAAAAACAACACGTCCTAGAGAGTGGGCTGCCTCAATCTGTGGCCCCTCTGTCCTGCTTCTCCCTACACCAGCAATTTTTAGAGACTGATATAGGCACAGAGTTAATTTTTTTAACATTTTCTAATGGTGGTGTGCCTCATGATTTTTTTCATGAAACAAGTGTGCCTTTGCCCAAAAAAGGTTGAAAAACACTGAGCTAGATCCACAGGGCACTCCTCACTGGTTGCTTTTCTTTTCTTTTCCTCAGTATACACACATGTATATACACCCACATAATTCTGCTGATCTTTCTTCACACGTTTACATTAACAAGGCCTTTCCTTGTGCTTTTCAAATATTGGCATCATGCTTTCTTAAAACAGAACTGTCATTCTTGTGCATCATGTTGTCCTATGTGTCACATAGCCTGTATAAGACATTCATTCCCATGTTTCAGAAATTCTTTGTTTTCAGACATCCCAACATAGCACACCAGCTTAGTTTAGGCTTCTGGTACACTGCTCAGTTCTGGAACCAGATCTGCACTTGGGTGCATCTTTTTCTGCTGATGCTTGTTGTTGTTTGTTGTTGTTGTTGCTGCTGCTGCTTGCAACGTCCTATAGATTCGATGAGAAAGACCACATATTGATTAAATGTACTCAATAAATGTTGTTTGTATTAAGCTTGCATCCTCCCACTCCAAAGTTATGAAATGTCCCAGGAGCTACAGAGATGTTTTGCTTATTATGAAGAATTGGGAGTTTAGTACTATATATATAATTGTTTAAAGAGAAACTCTCACAGCAAGAAGGCAAGAAGGCAAGGAGGAGCCAGACTGAACTCAGGCAAACGTCAGGCTACATTCCTCCTCCTCTTCCCATCATGGCTCAGTCAATTTGGGTAATATGAGAACTGCAGACAAGGCAGTGGTTTCCCTTACGCTGGAACTGCTGGCATCATAGGCTCCCGTTTCACCCTTTGGCCTAGCACTGTGTTCAACCACTGTGGCCTGGAACATTAACATTTCATCCAGTCCACCAAAACCTCTTTCCCAGGAATGGAGGTTGTTTATGGCAGGGTCATGATGACTGTTGCTGACCCTCAAAGTCTCATAAGAGTGCCGATTCTTGATACCAAACTGGACTTGACAATGTCAGTTCTGTGTGAATAAATGTGGAAAGAGTGGGTATTGGTTAACTTAAAAATTGAAAGGGGCATTTGGACAAGTTGCAGAGTCTGATCCCTCTGCTCTACTTCCTGCTTGAATTCTTACAATTTCCCACTTCTAAGTCTTCATGCAAGTAAATAAAAGAATTTAGCAGAGGATAAAGCTACATAAGGGAAAGAGCTGCAGTCAGGTAAGCCACAGGAAGGGATATATTTCTGAATCCTTCATTCATGCCCACTTTTCTGTTTAATCAGGATATGACTATATTTAAAGGCACACAAAATCCTATAGACACATTGTTTGTCTCTACTTGATGCCTCACCAACAAAACTGAGAAGACCAATGGCTGACCTTCTGGAATCCCTGCTTCTAGTATTGTTTGCTTTTTAAAGAATAACTATATATTTCGATATAAAACCTCCTATGAAACTTTGGGAAATAGATTAAGTAGACTAAAATTCACAAACACATCCCACACATTCTCTCATTGGCTGTGACAGAGATAAATTGATGTAGTTAGTGTCCTTTGATCATATCAAATCTGATGAGATTTCAAACACATAGCTAAAAATGTTTATTTTGAAGATGCGTAGGCATGCCAGTCTTTGGAAAGTGCCATCATCTTTCTAATAACCAACTCATGTGGTGAGTCCTGACAAAAAAGCAAAAAGAGAGACATTGAAAACAAGATGAAGGTAAGTGCACACCCAGCTTAAATCTGGTGTGTGCAGAAATGCTGTTGCCATTGTTGTTGTTACTTGTCAAACAAAAATCGCCTTATGAAGGGCATTGCTGCATAGTCATGGAATGTTTTGTTAGCAGCAATACATTTAGAAAATGCATGGAAAGAGGCAAGCAGCCTGCTACAGTTTCTTACAACTTATTGCATTCCCTAAATGCCAAATAAATGGGATACTAGCTTGGTAATTAGAAAGTGATAAACATTTTCCTCCAAAGACACAATATTCAAAGTTGCTGTATTAGTACGAGCCACATGAAATGCCCTTGCTTGCTACCTGAAGATCAGCTGGCAAGCAAAAACAAGCGAATTTATCCTCCTAGAGCAGTGATGGCAAACCTTTTAGAGACTGAGTGCCCAAACTGCAATTCAAAACCCGCTAATTTTTCGCAAAGTGCCAATACAGCAATTTAACCTGAATACAGACGGCTGTGAAGGGGTGATGTTGGGTGCCCACAGAAAGGGCTCTGAGTGCTGCCTTTGGCATCCGTGCCATAGGTTCACAAACACTGTCCTAGAGTTAAGAAAATACATGCAAGGATAAACAAATGAATTTAAGGAGAAGCAATATGCAGCTAGTCACCATCACCAGCTCTATTTTAAATGTTCTCACAATGAAGTAAAAAAAGGGCCACAAACATCAAGAACTCGGAATTCCATCAGTGAGTTGCAATGTTTGGGGAAGAAGCTACAAATACTGTGTTGTGCAAACCCCAGAATCTGTGTAGTCACTTTATAATTTACCTAAACTAATTTATTTTGTCCCCAGAATTTTTTTGGTAAATATTTCTATAGTGTGGCCTAGGAATGGGCAGAAATATGTTCAGTTCATATTTTAACTTACACTGTACATCATTTTGAACTTATGACCCAAAGTGCATTTGATTAAAGAAAAAATGCAACTGAAGTATGCAGCCAAAGTAATGCACGCAGGACTGCACATCAATTGTAATACAATTTTTTTGTTTTTAATTCAATATTAAGGACAAACTGAATTTAAGACTACAAAATTTCTCTGTATTCTGAGTAAGCCAAATTTAAGGCTGGAAGAAAAGAGAGCCTAAGAGAAACCAGACTTGATAGGTATGCCAGTCCCAAGTATTGTTTGTTTGTTTGTTTGTTGGATTTCTATACTGCCCATCTAGCAACAATGGCTACTCTGAGCAATTTACAGCAATAAAAATATAACAAAAATAATAATTAAATGAAACAAAGTAGTATAAAGCAGCATAATAAACAAAATAATATGACAAGTAAGTGATAAACATCATAACCAAATATAAACTTAGGCGATACAAAAACAGAACAAAAAATAATGGTTAGAAGAGGCAGAGGTGGTATAAAATTTATTGTGATTATTATAAAAGATTTATAATAATAATGTTATTATTATCTTATTTGTGGCTCTACAACTGCTTATATTTTATCTGTTCTTTAATACAAATTATTATTTTGGCTTTTTGTGTTTAAAAGTCCTGTGTCTGCTTCCCTTTTTGCTCTACTCCATTAACAAACTCTCTTCCCTTCCCATCTTAAAGCTTTCACAAACTTAATTTTATCACCTTTTTAAAAAAAAAATCCATCCTGGACCTGCCTTCAAAGGGGTACCAGGCACTGTGAGTCTTGTCCTGTCTTCCACATTACTTACTCCAATGGAAATCAAAGATTGTTTTCTGTCCAAGAAAGGGATACCAACTTAATTAAAAAGCAATTAGTTGGTCTTGCTCATTAAGTGACTTCAAAGCAAAAGCCATCTCCCGCCTGCCCCGTCCTGCTCTCCCCACACCTCTCAGCCAGAGAATTCCTAAAATTCCAAGGTGTCTGTGAGATCTGTGTTCCTTCTGGTATGTAAGGGGAATGCCAGCCCCTGAAGCCAAGAGTCAAACAAAGTGTTCATTGCAGAAGGCTTTAAAAGTGCAGATTTGAAAGTACCCTGGCTTTGTTTTTTGCTTCTTTACCATACAAGTGAGCCTAAAGACATGGCCATGGTAACAATCTCTCAATCTGATTGGTGCAATGAGTATTAAACAAGTCTAGGTGGATAGAAATTGAGGGCTGGGAGAGTAAGAACAGACAAAAGAAAATATTTTTTCACCCAACGTGTTGTGGTGATGGCATCTGGCCTGGATACCTTCAAAAGGGGATTGGACAGATTCCTGGAGGTTACAACCATGATGGAGATGTATCATCTCCAGGCTTAAAACCAGGGTATTTCAAGAGCCAGATGGAGAGGAGTGGTATCTAGTCTCGTGCGCTCCCAGATGCATCTGGTGGGACCACTGTGAGATACAGGAAGCTGGACTAGATGTGCCTTTGGCCTGATCCAGCATGGCTCTTCTTATGTTCTTATAGTATCCTGCTTGGAAGAAGATTAAATGCCGCCCCCACATCCAGCCATTCAGCTTTTATCTAGACCTGACCACATGACAGCATAATTCAGAGAAGCCCCTTCCGCTCAGACCAAAGGCCTTGCCTGCTAAAAAAAACCTAAGGCAGGTCAGATGATAGGATCAGAGCCCAAGAAAACAGCAGCCTTCTGCTTCATATTGGTAGTAACCCTACTGAGAGGTAGAATTCTAATAGTGGCCATTGTGACTAGCAGGGTCTTGTGCCATGGTCTCAGGCACTCCGCTTGGCAGAATCTGGTACATTTCTGGGAAGATAGCCAATAAAGGATGACAGCGGGACAGAGTGCTTAATCCATGAGTGTCCCAGCTGAAACCGGGTGCTTGACAGGTCGGCACTCGGCACATTCAAGATGGTGATTTTAGCCTTTAAAGTTCTAAGCTGCTTGGATTTTGAACATTCCCCTATGTAGAACATTTCCCATATACAAGAAGCTAACTTATAAAAGTTAGCAATAGTCTCTCTAGTGATTGTCCATCTAGCCTATCTGGCTGCCCCCTACCCACCTCAAGCCCCATCCTCTCCTGACTAACACGAAAGGAGAGAGAGTTCCTACTATTTGTGGTGATCCAGAGACGGAGATAGTGGAGTCCCGTCCATACGCTCTGTTTTACTGTCTGTGGGAAATGTGGGTTGAGAGAGCCTGGTTTGGCATCCTGCTATCCTCTAGGCAGAGGAATTGAGGGCCAAGACAGTCATTTGTTTAGACTTAATGGGCTGTTGAATCACTGGCTGGCAATGCATTGCCCGCCTTCACTGCTCACTCTCCTGTGCAGAAAAAGAAGGCAGGCAGCAAAACCTACTGTACAGCTAAGTCTGGAGATTGGGACTCAGCCTGCTCTCCAAGAACTAGCAGAATGTGTGTGGCTTAAAGTGGATAGAGGGATGCTCTTCTCCTTCTTGCAAAATGCCTGAACTAGGGGACATCCCCTCAAATTGAGGATTGGTAGAGTGAGAACAGACAAAAGAAAATACTTCTTTACCCAGTGTATTGTTAGTCTCTGGAACTCCCTACCACAGGATGTGGTGATGGCATCTGGCCTGGATGCTTTCAAAAGGGCTTAAAAATGGGACTTCAAAGGCCAGATGCAGGGGAGTGGTATCATGAGACAGATATCTGGTATTTTGCGGTCCCGGAGGCATTTGGTGGGACTATGGTGAAATACAGAAAGCTAGACTAGATGGGCCCTTGGCCTGATCTAGAATGGCTGGATCATTGTGTCCTCCATCCCCTTATTACATACCTTCCCAATACAGGAAAAACTCTAGGAGAGAACTACGTTTGCATCATGTGCCAAAAGACTAGCTGGAAGGTCCAACTGGCATTTCAGCCAAGGAGCCAGGGATGTCAGAGAGCATGGTCATGACCTTGTCATTCTCCAGCCTGTGGGATGGAGATTTGGCAAGGCTAGCCAAACCACTTTTCCACCCCGGTATGCAGTCACTAAAGCCAGTCCTTCAGGCTTCCTGTTTCTGTATTAGCACTACCTGGAACTAGTGGTGCATGAATCTTTTGTGTGCACCGCATAAGTGGTCCCACTTAGGTAATCCTATCACAGGGCTATGTACAAATATGACAATCATATAGTTGTACTTTCATGTCTGAAGAAGTGAACTTGACTCATGAAAGCTCACATTAAAATATAATAGTCTTCAACGCACCACAGTGTTTTTATCTCTTCTTTTTGTTTCTTTTGCTTTGCTTATTTATAAAAAACATTATGACTTTTTATGGAAGTTGGGTCATGGCAACTGGACTTCTTGTTTTCTTGAGAGATTGAAATGTTTCACTCCTCATCCAAACAGCATGGATATAAATTTAGTGCACATAGCATATTATTGGTTTTGTAAACAATCTTCAAGCATCAGTGGAAAGACCGGGATTTTGTCTTCCTTGCACATTCTTAAAAGGTCAGTTGATCATTTGAATCACTAAGAAAGGTTGAGAAAACTTTCCATTCCACTAACCCTCCCATGATTTGGAACTGGGCTAGAAAATCTGGATTACATCTGCACTCATATTATATATTGTTAGTTACCTTCATAATTTTTCCTTGAGTGGTCACCTATGAAAAAGAAGGACAAAAGAGGACACTGATTTACATAAATCTGAATATGTTCAGTTACATGAACAGATGCAAAAGTATATTTAACAAATAAACAAGGCATATTACCTGATTACCAAAGACTTGTGACTTGTGTTCCACTGAATCTATTGGTTAACTGTGGGTGGCCAGATTCAAGATGATGATGATGATGATGATGATCATCATCATCATCATCATCATCATCATCATCATCATCATCATCATCCATCCATCCATCCATCCATCCATCAATTATTTATTTAATTAAATCACCCTCACACTTGGACAGTTCCTTCAGGTGATGACACCACCAAAAGGATGATTGCTCTCTAACAACCTTGAAAAAGAGGGCTCTCCTGTCTAAGAGAGGGCATACAGCTATCTTGCCACTTCCGCAAGAGATGAGAAAATACCACAATTCATGACATTTTTCCAGGTCTGATTTCCTTTGAATGTAAAATTCACCAAAAAAATTTCAAGATTTGGATTTGTTTGTGAATGTGTGTTGAGAGCAAAAATCAAATAGCAAAAAACACAACAACCCACGATGACACATGAGAGATACAGACAGAAAAAAGCGACCAAGCCCTCCCTTAATTTCATTTCATTTCAGAGCTCCAAAGTAGACCTTTGGGTTTTCCTGTTATACTCAAAACCACAACTATCTTCTCACAAAGATTAGCACAAGTCCTTCTCGACTGGGTAAAGTGAAGAAAGATAGGTCTTTTGTCAAGAAAGCTCTGACCTTTCAAATGTGTCTCCTGCTATTTCCTCCTCTCTGCGGGCCATTGGCAAATATGTGCTTAGCTTCTATTGCCTTCATGGACTGATAAGGAGGTTTCAGGCAGTCCTTCTGGCTCCGTTAATCCTCTCCTGTCCATCCCCATAATCTCACAACCATATACTCTTCCAGCAGCTAAACCAGAAGAGCTGATGGACATTGCAAATGCTATGGTAGCAACACGAAGGACCACTTTTATGAACTTTGCAAATCATTCAAGATGTGCATGTGCATGTACAGAGTGGAGCAGAGCCCCTTATACCTATTTATTCTCAAAAGGAAGGGCTTTAAATCTTGTTAGATGCTTGCTAGATTCTGTATATACCAATTTGTGTGTGTAGGGCAATGAACTACTAGATCAATGATGGCAAACCTTTTAGAGACCGAGTGCCCAAACTGTAATTCAAAACCCACTAATTTTTTGCAAAGTGCCAATACAGCAATTTAACCTGAATACAGGTGGCTTTGAAGGGGCTGATGTTGGGTGCCCACAGAAAGGGCTCCGAGTGCCACCTTGGGCACCCATGCCATAGGTTCGCCAACACTGAACTAGATTCTCCACACTCCAACCTAAACACATGCTGCACATCACGTGCAGGGTTGAAGTGGATCCATCATTGAATTTTCTGTAATATTGGTGGGGGGGTGGATTGTGTCCTCCAGTGCAACTGGGGTCAGTTTGGGGCATGTAGGATGGTTCTCAAACTTGGGGTCCTCATATGTTCTTGGGTTGCAACCCCAAGAAGCCCATGCCTTCACAGTGGTGAAGGCTGCTGGGAGTTGAAGTCCAAGAACATCAGGGGACCCCATCTTTGAGAACAAGTGGGATGGACCATGAGGCAAAGACCCCTCTGGCCTCAACAAAGTTAGTCTCCAAATTGTGAGTTTTTTCATTCAGCTTTTACTAAGAAGGGGGTGAAAATTTCCATGGAAATTCAGACTTTGGTCATGCAGCTTCAAAACAAAATGTGCCTCTCAAATGCTCCCTTCCAAACACCCTCCCAAAAGTAACATTTTGGAAGTAATGAACAAATGTTATCAATGATGGGGGGAAAAAACAAGATTACCAAAGGGTATGTGCCTTTTTAAAAGTAACAATGTAGTTAGGAGTGTTAATCAAAAAGTCATTGAGCAAAACAAGACCACAATCCATTTGCCAATTTAGACTTGCTTAAATGAAATGGCAGGAGTCATGGCAGCAATTTGCCATTACTAATAAGATGTTGGTTGAGTTCCTGGGGGGCGCAACATGCTAAGTGATCATCTACAAACCTAGGAATTCAATTGCAGCTCAGTAATTTATGAAAGCATTCATCAGCCATTGGAATGTGTCATTAGTTGCAATACATTACTTCTAATGTAATGTAGTTACCTCATGGAGTAGTGTCCTGAAGAATCCTTGGAGAGCAATGGCCATCAGAGTTAATCATCTGAGATTCAGTGACTTCATATTTTAACCTGATGGTAAAGAGGCATATACCCAAGGGAGAAATTCACATATGACATATTCTGAACAGCAATTGGCTGCTAGGCAAGGTTCATAGGAATACAGGGTCTAATCTATAATGTCTCAGCAGAATGTGAAAATTAGTGACTAAACACATCTAACGACATGGCAGAAAACATTCAGAGAACGACAGAGCAGACTAAGCTTCAAGTCTTCCCTCAGTAGACCATCCCTTGCTTGTTCTCATCAACTGGACTTATTGGGTCAATGAGTGACACTGGTAAGAGAAAAAATTAAAAGTTCTGTTAATCATTGTTCTGAATAGATCAAAGAGCATATTATAGAAAAATAATGACTAGTAACATGAACAGCCTTTAACAGACTCATAATTCCATGACTTGCTGACTGACTGCATAGCTGACTCTAAATGACTCTGACTGAAAAGAAAGCAGGAAAGGAGACTTGAGTAGAAGGGTATGGCTTACTTCAAAATCTGAAGCCTAGTGGGAACAATTGGTGGGTTGATTAATAGGTACCCCAACCCAGGAAGGTCTCTCCCAATCAAAAATTCTTAAAGGGCAACATGGGAAGGTTGCTAAATTCCAACATAATGTCCCAGAACTCAAGAACCAGGGTGCAATCAGATGGGCATTTATCCTGCTGTTTGGTTTGCTGTGGGAAACAGACTGGTTCACTCCTTTTGCTGGCAATCCTTGATGACATAATTGTTAGCGAGAACCAGCCTGACCCCAAAGCCTTCCTTTATGGGTCCCTGTCAGGAGCTACTTTTTTGTGTGCAAGTATGATTGCTCCATTTTGGTTTGTTTCCAGCACACGTTGGGATCAAACCAAAGGGGAGTTTTCTGGTTTTAAATTTCTGTTCTGCAGCATATCAGACCTCTGCTTGACTTCGGGCTACCTTTATTTAGCATATTGTCCAATTTTGAGCCATGTAGACAAGCCCTAAGAATCTTCACTTTGGTCCTGGAGGTCTTGGGAGCACTGTGCAGTGTTCTGTAGAACATGACGTTTGATAATTACTCTGTTTGCTTTCAAAGAAATTACAAAAGAATCAAGCTTCTAGTCCCTTTAAATGAAGCAGTAGGGGCAAGTTTTTAAAACGCAATATGAAGGATTAGAAGAAAACCAGATGAAGTCAAACTTGGAGATCCTTCACTGATTTTGGGAACCCCTTAGGAGTTTTTCCATCCAGTCCCACAGCTTGGATCTGTGTCACCCAAGGCAAATATGGATTCACATGGAACAGTACAAGCCAAAATAATTATTATGTCATTTTGATGCCCACCTCCTAGTGTAGCGCCCAGGGCACATACCCTGCTCCCCCACACACACACACAAACCACCAGTTGCAGCCCTGTTTCCATTTTGGAAGAAAATAACTAAAAATTCATGGGTTTTATTTATTTATTTATTTATTTATTTATTTATTTATTTATTTATTTATTTATTTATTTATTTATTGGGTTTTGTTTGTTTGTTTGCAAACCAGTTGTGCAAAATCTACCAAAGGAAAAGAGGAGTCAAATGAAGACAGAATATTTATTAAATTGGAAATAACCCACACAGTATTATTTAGATGAAGTGTTTTGATTGTCAGAAGGTTTTGTTGTTATTGTTTGGAGGATAATATGTTATCTTGTTTCAAACACTTTTCATCCTTTGCAAGCTGGATGCATATGATCTGAGCAGCTCTGCCCTCCTTTCACTCTCTGTGTAACATGGGGCATTTTGCAAAAACAGACACATAAAAAGGAGGCGGGGGTGGAAGAGTGGGAGGCAGACAGCTGCCAGCTCTCAACATATTTATCCACAATGGGGCCTGTTGCATCTTAAAGGTGCTGTGGCAGAGTGTTGGTGGTTGCTAAGGCCTCTTTTTCTTGCCCCCTTTACATCAAATGAGCTCCTTGTATCCTTCGTTAGAGGAAAGGTCAGGCACACAGAGTGTTGCTAATGCTCTAATGAAGAGCTGAGGGCTGGGGGTGAGGGTGGCCATGAGACATCAAAGGAGTCTTTGCCAGGACTTGGTGGAAGGAGGGTGGTAGTGGTGGTGGTGCAGAGGGCCATGCACAGAGGCAGCAGAGCTCCAGCCAGAGGCTTTGCTGTCTCCAACGCTAAGTGGATTTGCCCAGATCCTATTTGCCGAGGGAAATGTGGCTGAGCAGATTTCAGCTTTTCCCCAGTATTTAGGAGAGATGCCTGTGAGCGCTGCTGGAATTTATTTATTTCACGGAGCAGCTTTTTGAGTTTAATTACAACCCCAGCATGGTATGGATGACAACTTGGGGAAAGCTGATGGGGTTACAAGGCTCTTCATGCTCCCCCATGTCATGGTATATTCTCACATCCAAAAAACTCAAGTTGACAAGCCTGAACCTGCTTTATTTCTTCAGTTTTTGCTTGAGAGAAGGGTTAATATTCAGGTGAGTTGATTAAAAAGGGCAGTCCGTCCCTCTGCCTTTCTGAACATATCTGAGTAGGAATCTCCTCTCTTGTTTCAGAATGCCTGCTTCTTGGTAAGTGGGATGGGGGGGGACCAACGCCTTCTCACACCACGTGCCCTTCCTATGGGGAAGATACTTGGATTTATGTGAGAACAGTGCCAAAGCAATGCCCAGGATTTTTAAAATAAACTCTGTGGAGATGCCTGGTCATATTTGCATGAACACAACCTACTATGCATGAACAAGTTTCCATGATGAAAGTTCTCCAAAGCAATCCTTGGTGACTGTGGTCTGTTCAACAAGGGAATTCTGAGCAGGGTAAATGTCTCCCTCTCACTCCAGAGAGAATGACTCTTTTGAGATATGTTGGCACTTGTCATCTGCACTTTTATAAGTGCCTGTATTATAATTCTTAAGTCTAGGGGCAAATCAGTGTCGTAAATTCTTGCTAGTCAGCTTGAAGAATTTCAGATTAGTAATTCTAACCAAATCATTGAATAAACAATGAAACTCTAGTTAAATACAGCCTTTGCAATGCAAATAAATACAAGTTGGTGTGACATAAGATGTGATGAAAGATCTGTACACTTTAATTTAATCATCCTGATCTCCTACCATTAGATGTCGTGGGCTAGCAGTAGAGAAGGGGTGGTAGAAAAGGCACTGTTCTGTGTGACACGTGGCCTTTCGCTAGTATCCTGTCCTCAGATGTAGCAAAGGGTCCTGCCCCATCATCACTATTGCCATATGTTTTGGCTTCTGGTCAGGCTGAATATTGTACACAGTATTGGCTGAGGTATCCATTTTGCCTCAAGCAGCAATCTGTATTGGGCCAGTCCTGTGGACATTTTCTGCTGTTTGTGCCTTCGTCTCTGGCACTTCAGAACTGTGCATATCTCCTCTACTCTGAGCATCTTGTTTTGTTCACAGACTACTGTAGATCTATTTTCACAAGTTTTCTGGTGGCAACTTCAAAAATCGGTGAACTTCTAAATGTCAAATATTTATTATATTTATTTATTTATTTATTTTCACACTTATATACCGCACCTATTTCCCACATAGGGGACTAAGGGCTTATGATGTCACAGCTTAACATAGGCAGACAAAGGTGAAACAGCCCTCTCCATTCAGAAGGACCTTGGCTTAACCCCTTAAAAGGGTCAACTAACAAGTGTTTGTGAGAAGCCATTACAGTCACCTTAAAGGCCAGCAAAAGGTATCATGGTGTAAGTCTTTGTATTCTAGAATCTGGTGAAATAGTCCATGAGAATATAATGCAATGAAAACACTGTATAATAGGCATTAGGGTTCCACAACACTTGTCATATTTGAATTAGAAATTTTAGAAAAGATGGAAGTTTGAGTTGACATCAGTCTGTGCTGTTGGTGTAGACTGATGAGGAATTTGAAGAACTTGTAGCAATTCTGGATACAAAAAGGGACATTATAACCCCGATCAAAGCAACCTACTCTCATTAAGTAAGACATTTACCCTCTTGTAGTAACCATGTCAAGTTTCCTGTGTTGTGTTAGTCAATCAGCTACTGAGAGAACCTTTTAGTTAGCAAATGAAGTAAGCCATTTAATCTAGCTGAAGCACTAGAGGCTTGTATATAGAGTTCCAAGAGGTACCCCATGTACTGATGATGATGATGATGATGATGATGATGATGATGCCTTGAGTTATTGTTATTAGTACCCCAGAAGCTAAAGGACAATGGCACTTTTTACTACAGCTTTGATTGCATGCGCTAGAGGGCAGTATTATACCCATTTATCTTCCTGGCTAGAACGTATGGCAAACCTATATCTATTCTTGACACACCATTCATTACATGAGCACTAGGAATGATTTGTGCTCTAATATACAAAGAAGGTGGACATAGCAAAAAACAGCACAACTTGGATGCATTGCACAATATAGCTGTAATATGGAATTAGTCATTCTCAAGATAATAGTTTATTTGTATTTCAACTACGTTCTCCGCTATTATCATCACCATCACCTTTGGGAACTGTGTGTTGGCATGGCAGAAGACAAGATGTGACACCACAGGTTGGCCTTGGATAGCATGATGCCTAAAAAGTTATATTCTGGCAGTGGTAGGGGACTTCTTTGGTCTTTATCCCAACATGATTCAAAGCCTTCACTACATCATCACATTGCAAATTCCCTTCATGCAGGCTCACAGGCACTTAGGGAGCAGTAATAACCCAGATTTTCTGGGGCTGGAGCCAATGTACTCCCCAGCTACTAGTCACATTATCTTTGATTTGATTCTTTCTTTGTCTGCCTGCTCTTAATTGCAGCTCTCTTTCCTGGAGTTGAGCTGCTTCCCACCCTCTCCCAACAGTCTTGTTTGATGGGCCCTTGGGTCAGAAGCCTTTCCCCACTGCCTCATTAACAATGCCTAAGCCCAGCCCATTTCACATCCCAGCAGCCTTGTTAGCAAACTACAGCACCGAACATCAGCTGCTCCTGTTGCAGATGTGCTAGAGCCAGGAGTGGTTGCTGAGTAAACTTTATGAAGATAAGACTTTCTCCCACCAGACCCCACCCAAGTACAGGTGCCAGCAGCTCAAGGGCAGTTGAATTCAGCCTATATTCAGAGGTAAACATATATTTAACTAAGTGCAAAAGCCCTTCAGAAAATCATTATATATAAGGTAGGACTTTTTTCCTAACTCAAAGAAAAAAAAACTGAACAACCATTCACATTAATAGTAGGATTACACAAGCTTTCAGCTAAGACCCCACTGAGCTCAGCAGGACTTATTTCTAAGTTTAGGACTGAGTTTGGAACACTGCCTTTCAAAAGTGATTCATTTGCCTGTTTCTGTAGGGAAAGTAGCTGGTGATGTTACTATCTGCTCATTATTAAAGAAGTAACTTGCTATCTTCATTAGTTGTTTGTTACTTTTTAGTTGCTTTTCAAGTATTATTTTAATGCATTAGAAATACTAAGAAAAATGTTTCCTGGGGAACTTTCCCACAAAATCAAAGTTCTAAGAGTTCCACCAACAAACCGTTGTGGTGGTGCTTTTTTAAACAACTTAGAAATGCATTATACTGCCCTAAGAATAAGTATCACAAATTGAGTACTATCTGGTTTAGGAGTAGAATGTCCGACACATAATATAGAAAGCTATGAGTAAATAAACATTGTATTGGGGTATTGTTAAAATTATTGAGATTCGGGAACCTTTGCATATGCTAATGAGTATCTACATCATGCCCATGGAAATTAATGCAGAGTCTGAGAAATAGATTCAAAATAGGGACTCTGTTGCCCTCATAAGAACCTTCCACAAGAAGATTAACCCTAACCTTTCAGTCAATTTCTATCATCTCATGATGAGGATATTACAATTATCTATGTTCTCCTCTTAAACACATCCTACAAGCAGAGTAAGAGTAAGGACTTGGTGACTTTCTTGAGTTCATATGTGATTTGGCAGTTCCCCAGTGCCTTAAAGTAGGGATGGTCTGTCATGTGGCCGCCTATCATGTAGGTTAGCTGGCACTGTGTCCTACTCTGCAGGGAGTTGGCTTCTGTTTGAAGGGCTGTCAGAAGACATTCCTTGAGCAGTGATTCCCATCCTTGGGTCCTCTAATATTCTTGCACTGCAACTCCCAGAAAGCCCAGCCAGCACAGCAAGTAGTGAGGGCTTCTGGGAGCTGCAGACCAAGAACATCTGGGTTCCCCAAGATTGGAAACCACTGTTTTAAAAGATGGTGCCCTTTATTTAAAGCATTCAGTTGAAATCCACTTTAAAGGTAAAGTATTGTTATAAATTGGGACAGCAGGCATCAGCAATGAAATTGACTATCCAGCAGGACAGCAAACAAAGCAGGTACAGAGTTCATAGGCCTTATTACTGTTGTGTGATGAATTCTATTATTTAAATGACAATAATTCTTTCTAAACTTGTGCTGACCAATATTAATAAGCCCCCCCCTCTCTCTCTGTCTGAGTGATACATTTTTTTAATGTCACACAATTCTGACTGGTCTCCAGAAACTCCAACAGGCTTAAAGCAAATTGTGATAAATATTTACCCATACTTCCACCTGTAAGGCAAACACTTCTGCTTTCAAGAGTAGTAAGATGAAGACTTTTCATATTTACTGTACTACAGTTCAGATTTTTTCCCCATATGGTCTTCATCAGGCCCACATTTAAGGATACAGTGATACCTTGTATAAAGGAATTAATTCATTCCAAATGAAATTATGTTAAGCAAATTTTCCTTTATATAAATTTCCCATAGGAATGCATTGAAAACAGAGTAACAAACCCTTTGTTATACGAGGGTCCACTGTACTCTGTAACTGTGGTGCCCTTTCTGCTAGCTGCTGTGTCTTGAATGGCACATGACAACAAGCAAAGAGGTAATGTTGTGCAACAAAATAGGTTTCCAGAAGCTTCCAGAATCTGGTCCTGTGCCTGGAGAACGGATTTGCCCCTAAGGATATAGATGGTGACTATTCCAGTGTTGTAGCCTTATATAGTGCAGTAGCCAACTAAATTTGGGACTTAACAAAAATAGCCAACTGCATAGAAGGTGACCACAAAATCTTGTGTAATATCAGAATGTAAGACCTGAAAAACCAACTGTTGCTAGTCGTCAGGGAAATCTCTCCAAATCAGAAAGATACAGTTTTGCTCTTTAACAGCCTACATCAGTCAGTCTTTCAGCCAATTTATTTTTTCCTATGGAAATATTAATGTTACTTTGTATGAACAGAACCTGCTTGCGTGTCTCTCCATGTCTTTTCTGCTGCTCCTTCAACTACTATTCTAAAACTTGCAAGACTTGTTTAGAAATTCCCAGAGAAGGCCTAAGAGCAACCATCTGTTCTACTCTGGGGACAAACTTGGATGTTTCCCCATACTGTCATCGCCAGACTTTGTCGCGTCTACACGTCCCAAGAGAAAAGGTTTCCTTCTGCTACTTTGTTTAATAGGTTTGGCTGTTCCCATAATTGGAACAGGGCTACATGATGGACGAGGCAATCACTACTCAAGCAAGAGAGGAACCACACAAAAAATGATGTCTAGGAGATGTGTAACAAGAGGAAAATTGATGTCATATATTTAGATTAAGTAGCTAAAATGTGTGCAAATGCACCAAGGGCAATATCACAAGCTGAGTATTGACGGGAGAGTGGTAACCACTTAATCTGCCTTTGGCTAATACTTGTACCAATAAGATAAACATTAATAACACTTGGCAGAGTGTCTAATTTTCATGGTTTTAGAGATGAACTTGAAAATAAAGTGATTAGTACATGGACTAAATATCCTGAAAAGAGGCAAGTCATAAAAGTGAATTAAAATGATGCAATCTGCTTTTGATTTCTGCAGAGAGATTTGAGGGGTTGATTAAGTCTGCTTCTTCACTCATTTTTTTGACATTTGGGTTCAAGGCCAACCCTGCCATGAGGCAGAATGTTGAGTGGCATAGCAAGTAGACAGAGAGAGAAAAAGAGGAGCCAGGCTCTCCAGATTTTAAATAATATTGCTGTGGCCCCAGAGAAGAAGAATAACCAAACACACTTCTCTCATGTCCTCCTCAACCACCCATCCAAAGACACAAGACATTGTTCCCCTTCTTCCCACATCCCATCTACTTTCTGAGTTATGTCTTAACATTTTAGGCTCCACCTTCTCATCTATATTGTAAACGACTCTTGCCGCCTTTTGGGGGTGAAGGGTGGGCTATAAATCAGGGGTGTGTTTTGAATTGAGAATTTATTTAGATAATGAAGTGAAATGAGACCCTTTGTCCACGTCAAAAGAAATCCAAAGTGAATTGAGATAGACTGAAGTGGAGATCAGATCAGATCAGAAGTTTCCTGAAGGGCTGAATGTTGCTTTAGCACTTTTCAAGCTTTAAAATGCTGAGTGGGGGAGAGGAACTTGGTGTCTGGAAGTCTCAGGGAGCAACACAAAGCAGGGAAAATACATTTTGATCTGCTTTCATCCGAAGTTTTTCACACTGGATGGTTTCACAAATAAAATAGCTATAGCCGTCCAAATAACTATGGTGTTGCAGGAGCCCATGGGACAGAGACAGAGAAAGCTGCCAAATCTTTGCACGGAGCTCCAACAGCAGAAGCTGCCTTTCATTTGACAAGGTGTCAATTGGCAATTCCCACTGCAACCATCCCTTGTTTTGGCCCCAGTAACATAATGCTTGTCTGCATCAGTGTTCATGTAAAGCATTTTTAATGCATGTGTGTTTGGCTCTGGCGTGCGCTCATGCGCGCACGCGCACGCACACACACACACACACACACACACACACACACACACTTTGGTGCAATAGGCACTCAGTTGAAGGGATCTGGCACCCCCAGAAGCACCCATTTGAATCAGTTCAGCAGATCATACAGGACAGAAATAAGAAAATAGATCAGTCCAATCACAATAAAACAAAAGCAGTGCTGTTGGCTGAACAAAGAGAGATGGTTCTCCAACGGGCTCTAAATGTTACATCATATGGTTGCCAGTTTTAATCCTATTTCATCTGTATCTAATCCAAGTCAAACCGCATGGTAAATCACCAATGTAATCACCCCATCACTTTGAAAGCAGCAATAATACTATAACAGAATCAGAGAGCCCAAAGCAAAAGGAGATAGGCCACTGGAGCACTAATGAAAAACAGGATCTCCTGGAAATCCCAGTCACAGAGCCATGAGCGGACCCAAATTGATCACAACTCCATCTGTTTCCATGATCAATTGCCATTTCACGCCTTGGCAGGGCAAAGGCAAGGTGTGAGATTGCTATTATGATTTTCATTTGCACTTGGCTTGGGTGGGCATTGAAGATTTCTTTCTTTCAGCAAGCTGCAGATTTCAGCTTGTGTTACACTTTGGAAGCTAAGTAAGTGTGTGAATATGCCAGGGATGTTTGAGTCTATCATGCAGGAGTTGAGTGGGACACGTCACAGTAGCATTAGGAATTAGGGCCTGAGCTATCTTCTCCATTGGCTTGAGTGGGGCATTTTCCAGATGGCCAATCCAAGAGGCTTCCGCATGGCTGCTGTGCTGTTATATTACAGGTCAACCTTTCCTGTCAGTGGTCTAGTTAAGCTTTCACTGGCCGTTACTTCACGAAGTACTTCGCTTCGCAGCGGGATTGCCTTCGCTTTGAATGCGAAGGCGGTCACGTGGTCTCCCTTCGCTCCCACCCCTCTTTCTCTGTCCTCACGTGGCGAGTTTAGGATTTGTGTTCCCTTCGCATTGGGAAGCTTATTTGCAACGTCTGGTTTCAGCTTTCTTTAATTTTTTTTTAAAAATTACCTCGACGTATCGATGCATCAATATCCGGCTGTCATTTGCGGCTGAGCAAAATTACTGTATGATCCTTCGTTTTCTACTCCCAAATTGTATTATTTTGTCCATTGGCGACGTGAAAAAATTGCTGTTCTCCGTCAGGGTCACTAGGTAGACCAGCACACAACATTTGTTGTTTATGATCCATCGGTCCTCCAAGGGCATTCGAGTAATCCCTTCCTAAATCCCTAGAGCAGTGACCAAGCAACTTCCGCCTCAAACTACCATTACAAAGCTATCATGCCTCCCTCGCGTTCATCGGTATTTCGGAGAAAAAGTAACTGAAAAAAAATATAAAAAAAGAAAAATTAGTGGCCACACGTGACTTTGGATGCGAAGCGGGATGCGAAGTGAAAAAGATTCCTGGCCTCCGGCAGGGGAATCTCTCACCCCGCTTGGAGCACGGTTTTCGTGCCGCAGCCAAAAGGAGGAGCGTGGACTGAAACGATTTGACGGCTTGCCGCGGCTCTTTGCAATGAAGTAACTGCCACTTTCCCAGTGTTTTTGTGTTGGGTTTTGCTACTAATGTTTTGGGTGGCTTTTGTGTTTGCTTTTTGCTTTTTTTGTTTTTGTCCTTGTGCCTAGAGAACTTTGGATTTGATCTGAAGGGAAAAAACAATTAAGCAAGCAAACAGCACTCTTTTTTGTGCTCAGTGCCAGCTGTGAGTTTACCTCTTGTGTAATCTGGGACTGCCTCCCTAGAGCTATACACAGGGGTATTCCAGACCCAACACCAGCTTCATCAGTCTTGTTTCAGACTTTCTCTTTGCCATTTGGAGGCTCTGCCCTGGAAAACTGAAGAAAAACGAGACAGTTCAATATTGAAAGAAAGCACGCTCTTTCCCACTCAGTTTCAGCCATAAAGTTCCCTCCCTTGTATTCTAGGACTGCCTCCCTCAAGCCACAGATGGGGAAGAAATATTTTTTACCCAGTGTGGTGTTAGTCTGTGGAACTCCCTGCAACAGAATGTGGTGATGGCATCTGGCCTGGATACCTTCAAAAGGAGATTGGACAGATTCCTGGAGGAAATGTCCATTGCAGGTTACAAACAATGATGGAGATGTGTAATCTCCAGTCTTCAAGTGCCAGATGGAAGGGAGTGGTATCAGGAAACAGGAGAATACGCGATTCAGACTTATAATGTATACTGTATAGCAGTCATTTTTTTATATCTATATGACTTGTTGAGTATGGATTTACCAATATATAATAAATGTCACATCATTTTAAAAAATAGACTATAGAACACATATAGTTAAACGATTTCAGGATTTACTTTGTATACATTCTTTTTCATTCATGTTGTATGCAGTACGTCCACCGGTACTTCTTGAATGGAAAGATCAGCCAACAGACTGCTGTCATTATCCAAGGGAACCTAAATGTGTTCTCACTTCTCATGTTGCTGCATCACATGGTGGAGGCTTAAAAGTGGCTACACATGTTGTATTATATACTGTAATACTGTACTAGTATAATTCTATGCATTTATGTACTATTGGCTGGTAACACTTTTCCATTGCAGTTGTTGGTGAGCCAGGATGGAAACTGAGTTCTGAAAGTTTCTTTAAAATAAAGGAACAAGGGAAAAGCATGTGTGGTTCCTAAGATTACACAAATACAAGAGTGAGTGGCACATCTTATTGCACAATCCATGATGTAGGTTTCCTTAGCCTGAGGAAGTTGAGTTCATCCACAAAATGTGCTACATTATTTGGTTATTTTTCATAATCCAATAAAAGGTATCACCCACTCTTGCATTTGTTTAAAAAGAAGGTTCATTGACAAGGAAGTCCTGATTATGGTCATGGGAACGGAACTGTGGACTGTTGCACATTTCAACTAAGGGCCTTTTCACACGACCCCTAAGATCCGCTGGCCCCTTAAATTCGGACCAGAGATCTTGGGGGTTCGTTGCTCTTACTTCCTCCCAACCACTCCGCATTTCCTTGCTTCTGTCTGCGTGAGGGGAGGGAGGGGAAAAAAGCCTTAAAAGGGGACAAAAGAATAAAGCCTTACCTCCGGTGCTGGTGGAAGTTGCTCCGAGCCCCGGTCACTTCCTGGTTCCTCTTAAAGGGGCGGAGGCAAAAAAAACCCCAAAAAACAAAAAGAAGCGAGGAGAGCCCGGCACTCTCCGCATCAAAAAATTTTCACTCTCCCAGAGCAGGTACTTGAAAGCTGTCCTGGGTCGCGCTTAGGTGGGTGGGGTCGCACTTAATTTTCTGTTAGCTCCGGAGCTGGTGGGGAAACATTTTTAAGCTCCGGAGCTGGGAGCCATTTGCAGCGGAGCTTAGGGGTCGTGTATAAATGCCCTATATGGTTCAAAATGAATACTGAACTTAAATGCCTCAATTTGTTGCCATTTCCATTTTTAACATCTCTTCCCCCTCCTATGTCCCTCTCAGCAGACGAGGAGTATGGTCAACGGATAAAGCTGCTCCTGGAAACTCCCTGCCTCTCTCAATGGCAAAGACTCCTGCTGGAACATTTGAGCAGACATTTTTATAAACTATGCCAGAATAGCAGCAAGAAGCACCTTATACCGAGAATACTTGGAGAAGCTTTTAGTGAAGTGCTTTTTAGACCAACATCAGCCAGGTAATGGTTTTTTATCTTATTTACTAGTCTTCACTCTTTACCAGAAATGTGATAGAGTTTGGGTGCCTGTTCTTCCTCCTCTTCTTTATTCATTTTCTTGAGTAAATTGATTAGCATGGAATTCCATTCTTAATCTTAGCTTATTTTTTTTTAAAATAAAATGGTTAAATAAAACCTGGTTCCTGCTCTATAGGATTCTCCCCTCCCCAAACTGTATATTTTTCTTGAAAATGATCAGGTCACCTCATGGTTGATGGGAAGGAGAACTATCCTATCATTTCATGATGAGGTGCTCCCCTACTGCTTTGACAACAGACTGCCCTTGCTCCCATGTAAAAGTGGAGGCTTGGACTTACCTGGACACCCCATTTTGTCGATGAGGAGATAGGTCCAGAGCTTGATGGTGAGTGGAGGGGGAGCACCATGGTGGACCCTTGTGGTTTGACAGGGCTCAAGGATTCCAGGAAGGCAGCTATGGGCATTCCCTTTCCCTCCCACTGATAGGGTCCACCTGGCAGCCTCATATTGGCTAGCCCGGGAATTCAAATAGAAGACTGCAGGTCAGCTGGACTAGGTGGACTCAACTGAAGAAATTTCCACTCCAGTCCACCCTTCGAGAATATTTGGGCTAATGAGGTTCATTGAGGTCACAAAATATGGTTGCAAGACATTAGCATGGCTATAGCAGGTTGGTCACAAGAGCACATTGGAGGACAGGAGACTGGGGGAGACTCATCTTGTTCCTATCATGATAACCTATAACATTAAATTAAGAAGTTGGTACCTTATCTTCTACTTCCTGCTTGATTCCTTTATTTTTTACATTCTGTCATTTAATCAATAAGGGCATTAATCAATAAGGTTTCCCTACTTTGGCAGAAGAGCCATAAATTAATTCAATAAATAGCCAAAATAATATACTGTATTTGTCAGTAAAAACATATAACCAGAGGAGTAGAAAAACAAGCAAGCATAGAACTGAAGCAACCATGCTACTGGAATTATTTTGGGATGTTTCACATCTAAAACCAGAGCTTGGAATAGCAGCCATGCTGGGTGAAGAATTCTAGAAATTGTGGTCCAAAATATTCATTTTCCAAGTTTGCATGGCTCCACAATTATAAGATTTCGGAGCATCATTGATTATTGTTGTGTGCCTATTTCTGCCAATGAAACTCATGTAATCCTGCAGCCTTTGCAAAGATTCTACATGTGCACAGATTCTGAGTCTTGCCATGCCATATGTTCAAGGGCTATAAATGATGTTGTTGCCTACTGAAAGCTAACCTTGCATTAATTTTATGTCATCATTTCCCTAGCATGGAGATGAATCCTGAACAACGTGTGAAGATTATTGAGGCTCTCATTGCAGCTGGTGAAGTTTCTGAGAACCAGGATGCACCAGGTAGGAAATCATTTGGCAAATAAAACAGAATGAGATAAAATGGTTGGTCTGACTGCATTTGGACATTGTGGTCAAAAACATGCAGTGAATGAAGACTGGTCCTTATAATATGTGCTTGATTCACACCATTCTCCTACTGTCTGGGTTTGGCTTTGAGCGTTCAAGGAATGTCAAGAAAGAACGGCTCTGATGTTCCTTCCTCTTGGTGTGAGGGCTGCTTGTGTTGTCTTTACTTGTCGTTTTCTGAAATATTTTCATTAAAGTTGGTACATATGGAATGCCCATTACCGCAGCTAATGCTGTTTTAAAGCAATACTATTCTACCACTGTAGCAATAAATAATAGAGGATATGAGTCGTTATATACCTAGTAATATGAGACTGACTTGCACCAATTTCTTCTGCTATGAGATCAGTCCCTTGGCACTAAACTGAAAGTGAAGAAAGTTATTTGGGAGAGTCCCTGGAAGAACATCTATCAGGCAGAAACAAAATAAAAATAAAAAACCAAAGATGATAGAAATGTTGTGGCACCTTAAAGACTAGCTGCTACATTATATTAGTCTTTAAACTACCCCAAGTGTTTTTGCCTTCTTGATTTTTTATTTTGCTTTTGCTTTTGCCTGATCTGTTGCACAGACCAATGTGGCTAACTCTTCTAAAACTACAGCTGTGGAAGAATGTAATGCTTCTTCACTTAGTTTGCTAGTAGAAATCTTTTACACAAACTACAGTGTCACTATTGATGCTGAACTGATTCACTTTCCTAATTTTTTTAGTTTAGATTGTCAGGACATGCAAGGAAGTAGCATAGACTCTGCATCTATGTGCATTTCATGTAAAATATAGGAGCTGATTATACAGTATATCGTTGTGCTGGCCGTTTGATCTCAGCCTGTTGGAGAATTGCATATTGCCCACCATCATGGTGCCATGCTTGCAATTGGATTGCCTTTGTGTGGCAACCACAAAGCCTGTTTAGGATGGTGGGCATGTTTTATTCCTCTCACTGTGATTTAGAGTCAAAGCAAGCACATTATGTTGCCTCATGGGCTCCCCAGTTGTTTAGGATTATGTAACTAACAACATTCTGATTTAGTCAACTCATGTCACAAAAAGTACCCATTGTAGGGACAGGAAGCACTGACCACAACATCTTAAAAAGTAACTTTTCCAGTCTCTGAGCTATAGAGTAGAGCTGCTAAACTTTGGCCTTCTGGACATTTTGGCTTACCAACCCAGACAGTACAATGTATGGATCTGCCCCACAGATACCAAAACCCATGGATATGAGCAAATGCTCTTATTCAAGGGTGACAGTGGGGTGCTGGGGGAGAAAGCTTTCACCCCAGATACCCCACCGTCCAGCACAGTGGACCAGGTGGTGCAACGGTGTGGTGCTACACCGTCCAGTCCACCTCCCGGGAAGCTCCAAGAGCTGGATACACCCCTGGCCATTCGAGCTTCCTGGTGGCGGAACCAAGCGGTGCAGAACCACACATTCACAACACACAGTCCACCACGCTGCCCAGCGGCAGGGAGTGGTGGAGTGCCAGGGGCAAAGGAGCTGTACTGTGTGGTGCAGCTTTCGCTCCAGCTCCCCCGGCTGATTGCCAACCACAGCTAATTGAATCTGTGGATGGTGAATCAGTGGATACGGGGGTGCTACTGTATAGACTAAAAGAGCTGAAGGACCAAAGGTCCCTCACCCCTGCTATTTGGAACTGTAGAAGCCCTATGGTAGCCCACGGCTGCACTCAAATCAATGAACATTCCTGACCTTGTTACCTTCTTTCTTCATATTTCTGCACAATTTGTTTTAGCTTTTTGAACATGACAGATTGTAAAAACACAGTCCAACACATACAAAATTGTTTACAATTGTCATGTCCTCTGGCATATACAAATGGATTCCTCTCTTTTACCTCTGTCACTTGTTGTCACAGACACTGCTTGAAAGAAACAAAGGCACTTGTTTTCCATGCTGGACTAGCGTGATCACCTACCCTGCGACCTCTAGGTCAAAGTTCTCATAGGTCCCTGGAGGAGGAAGACCTACTAAATTACCATT
The DNA here is from genome assembly GCA_029282475.1 of Phrynocephalus forsythii. Classification (NCBI taxonomy): domain Eukaryota; kingdom Metazoa; phylum Chordata; class Lepidosauria; order Squamata; family Agamidae; genus Phrynocephalus; species Phrynocephalus forsythii. Next base: position 60,950,808 of record JAPFRF010000005.1, read on the forward strand.
GTGTGGTTTTGCAAAGGCACCTCCTCCTCCTCTTATGGGCATTTTTTCTGATCATCACAGAAGCAGGAAGTAGGACCCCCCACCCCGAGGAATTCACCAGCCAACTGTCACTCCATCCTTGTTTTCATGGCCTCGATGCCTTCTCTCTTTCTGGCAATCCACAAGGTGGTCACCCTGCCTGGGGCAAAGACAGAAGACCCAAGTCTGCCTCAGTTTCTTCTCTTTGTCCATGGTTGTTAGTTTGATCGGCAGCACACCGGGCAGCTGGGGATGCATTAATTGCTCTTCAGGGAATTGCTGGGGTGATGTTACAGGAACGCCTTTGGTGAGGATTGACTTTGGGAAGAGTCCAGCACACGGAAGGGAAGGGAAAAGGAAGTTGTGTTGCTGTATTTTCCAGCTCACTGTTTGCTCACATGAGGTTTCTTGGCAGAAGCAAGGGCTGCTGATGCTGTTTGCATTTATCATCTGACCAGCAAGGTTATAAAGAGTTAGCTCTTGAGGCAGGTAACAGGAATGAAGGCCATTCCCCACCCCCAGCACATATCATACCCTAAAGGGACCTTACTATTTAGATCTCTTATTAAAGAAGAAATGTATCAATAGATGTGCAACTTTCAAATATATTTGATAAAGTTACACAGCCCATGAATTTCTGATGAGTGAATAACTATATATGCTATGCTTGCTTACAAATGTGATTTTAGCTGGACTGAACGTCACATTTGAAAACAATTAAGAAATACAGTAAGAAGGCATTCCTCTGTCCAGTAGGAATTAATTACCAGCACGTATAGTTATCTCCATTTACAAAAAAACAGAAGAATAAGAGCAAAATAATAACTTTAGGAAAATATTATGTTAACCACCAGTGACATTTGGTTGAATCTATGATGCCTGTAAGTGATTTATTCTTGTCCATCTTCTTTGTATTTGCATTATTTTTAATGTACTATAATGGGGATTTGATACAGCTAGCTTGTGGTGGATTTGTGTGGCACTGTCTTGCACTGTGGATGAGCCCCCAGATGAAAAGTTGCAAAATGATGCCATAGGAGAGTAAGATGCAGAACCAGTCTTGCCTCCAGAGATGGCATAATTAAAGGGGCCCAGCCAGGCTGAAAGTAGAGCATGATGCTGCCTCCCACTGCTGCTGGCATGGTTGTTCCCTAGGTGAACTGAACAGCATTTCATTTCATGTATTTATTTCAAATATTTATATGTGACTTTTCCAGTAAAAACACACCTCAAAGTATGCCCCATAATCCTCTGTGGCAATATGATTTCTGGGACGCCCTCGATGTTTGTCTTTGGAGAATCTTACCTTGCTCAATACTACCATCCCAGACTAAAACTCCAGAGCCAAACCTGATGAAATCCAGATGTTGAAGCAGAGATTCTACAATTTTCTTGGTTGACTCAGCACTGAGCCATAATAATACATGCCTAGTATAAACAAGACTTAAATCAGAAGGTTTGGCCCACATTAACCAGTAAAGTTTGTAAACTGTTTTATGGAGTTTCACAAAATATATATATACATATTTAATGAGGTTGGAAAATTTACTGAAGGGATCGGGGGGGGGGCTTATATTAATAATCATATGCCATCCAGTCACTTCTGAGTTATGATTATCCTTTACAAGGTTTTCCAGGTAGAGAATATTAAGAAGCAGTTTGCCATTCCCTTCTTCTTGGACATCCTGGGGCTGTGTAGCTAGTATGTGTCTGATTTATCATGTTGTGATGGAAGAATATAGAATATCATGTCCAAACTTTGGCCCTCCAGATGTTTTGGACCGCAACTCCCACAGTCCTTTGCCATTGGCAATCTAAGCTTAGAATTCTGGGAGTTGCAGTCCAAAACATCAGGAGGGCTGAAGTTTGGACATGCCTGATATAGAATGTTAGTCACAGAAGTTGAGCCATATGTGCAACACAGGTGATGGCTGGTAGGCCTATGTCCTTCTTTAAGGTAGCATTCCTGAATGCTTGCTACAGAAGTAACAAATCATATTCTCTTATGTTCAGCAAAATATAGCTTGGAAAGAAGGCATCAAAGTTTCCAAGAAGGCTTGGAAAGAAGGCATCATAGTAGAATGATGTGGAAAGGATTAGTAAATTCTACACTTACAAAATACGTCTGCAGATGCCATGTTCCCATATTTTCATGCTTTAACATAAAACTGAATTACTGGACGTTAAGAATGAGGATGATTCTATTACACAGGCCATTGTGCATTTTTTTATCCAAGAAGCATGTGCACATGTGTGTGTTGTACACAAGACACATAATCTAGTACAGTGTTCTGGAGTCTTATTATACTTGTCTCTTTGATAGACCAAAAATAACCATCTCTAAGGGCCTTTTTACACGACCCCTAAGATCCGCTGGCCACTTAAATTCGGGCCAGAGATCTTAGGGGTTCGTCGCTCTTCCTCTGTCTTCCTCTGTCCCCACCCCCCTCGGCACTTCCTGGTTGCTGGCTGCCTGAGGGATGGAGAAAAAAGAAAGCAAAGACTGCCGGTTTACCTCCGTTTTGTTCCGGACAGCATTCAGATCTCTTAAAGGGGCAGGGCACAAAAAAAGAACAAACAGAAGCCAGGAGAGCCCCGCACTCACTATCCTTACACCGGATCAAACATTTGTCACCATCAAAGACCAGGTACAAGAAAACTGCTGTTTGGTCGCGCTAAAGTGGGCGGGGTCGCACTTAATCGTCTGCAAAGTCCGGAGCTGGTGGGTAAACATTTTTAAGGTCCGGACCTTGCAGCCATTTGCGGCGGAGCTTAGGGGTCGTGTATAAACGCCCAAAGACAGTTAATGAAAGCAACATAGTTCACCAAGGTCCCATTTTGTCATAACAGGTGCAGCCTAAACTGTGTAGTAAACCAAATATGCTTTGATGAGAACCAGGTTCCAAGTGTGTTAGAAGCTTGGTATAGAGAAGTTTAACCTACTCTGTATGTAGGCCCTGGCTGAAAATGGCTGGGAGCACTCTTAAGAGTGCTGCACTATGTTCTTGTTAGAATGTTTCAGTCTGTCCCTAATGCAGACCAAGCCATCCCAGATAGGTTTAGGATTGCAACTCACTGTTTAAAGTGTGCTGTTTATATATCACCCTATCTAGCAGTTTACAATTTAATTAGGCAGGCAGCGTATTGTTTCCCCCAGAGATCCTGGTACTCAATTGACCAAACAAGCCAACTCCCTGAACCTGTCAGGATTGGACTCAGGTCGTGTGTCTTGATCTCCCTACTGCAGTTTAATCACTGCATCACAAAGCTGTTTTTGAATAGGACAATTAGAAGAAACACGGGTTTCTTCCTGTGCCACTGCCTAGACCATTAAAAAGATATCTCTTTCTCCCAGCCTGCTCTGCTTTCTGCAAGTAACACACATGTGGGGAGAGCACACATACAAGTGTGCATGTTTCTGTGTTGCAAGGAAATGTGGGATTTGGTCACTAGAGCCAGGCAGTTTGTATCATTTTAATGCTTTGGAATGAGGGAGGAGGTAAATATATGCATGGGTGTGTATGTGTGTGCATGTGTGTGCATGAAATATGCAAAAAAGGAGACAACACCCAATAGCATATGTGTGAGCATGTCTGTCTTGCCCTGCTTCACTATATCAATGGGCTCCACTTGGCTCTGTCCCAATTTCTCACTCACTGCTCCTCACCTTGCCCCAACGTTCCATTTCATACGTTTTATTCACTTCCCCTGCCTTCTGCTGAGCAGAGGAAGTAATTAATTTTCCATTATCTGAAAGTGGCTATTTTCTTAAGCCACCTCACATTGTTGGCTTTGGAACAGCCAGGCATGATTAAAACAGTTTAATCCAACCTGGCCATTCATACGGAAATGGCAGATCATTCTAATCAACCCAGCTGTTCCAAAGTGGTCTACAGTAGCTCACTCCCTACTGTTAGTGTAGCCATAACCTTAGTTGCCTGTTATGAATTATGATTCTTTTTGATTGTGCTGAACTTCCAGAATGCCCACATTTAATTCTTTATTTCTGTTTTGTAGTTTTCAAGACGTGTCCAGAGACCAGTCAATGTGACCTTTCTTCTTTTGGGTTATATTTTTAAATATGTTATACTCCCTTTTCTTGGTACAAATTATAAAGGTTAAGCCTTCTTAGAAACAGTCCAGCCTATAAGTCCTAGTGCTTGGTACATCTCCCAAAGAAGGGAAAAGAGAACAAGCCTTTAGGCTTGATACTTTATTGAGCAGACTTCCCAGATGCAGGGAGGCAGATCCCACAATAGAATCCCTCTCATCTGTTGGTGACCTTCCACATCCAATCTTCTGCAAGAGGGGAAATAGAGAGGTGGATCCAAATAAGCTCCCCCTTGGCTTTTCATAGAAGCTGAGTGGGGAAAGATTAATAATTCCATATAGACATATGATTGTCTATACTAGAACAATTGTGCATAACTTTTATAAAATTACAAAGTTATAGATAGCAGAATCACTGCCCATTAATTAATGTGAAAGGGAGTCTGGGTGGACCACAAATTAAACACGAGTCAGCAGTGTGACGCAGCAGTCAAGAAAGCCAATGCAATTCTTTGTTGCATCAACAGAAGCATCGTTTCTAGACCCCACCTGGAATACTGTGTCCAGTTCTCTGCACCTCAATTTAAAAAGGATGTTAACAACCTTGAACGGGTCCAGAAGAGGGCAACCAAGATGGTTGAAGGTCTGGAAGAAATGAGCTGGAAATGTTTAGCCTTAGAAAAAGAAGGCTGAGAGGTGATATGATAGCCATGTTTAAATATTTGAAAGGAAGTCATATTGAAGAGGAGACTGGTTTGTTTTCTATGGCTTCAGAATCTAGGACTTGGGGCAATGGTTTCAAACTACAGGAAAAGAGATTCAATTTGAACATTAGGAAAAACTTTCTGACGGTTACAGCAGTCTGGCAGTGGAATATGCTGCCACAGAGGGTGGAGGAGTCTGCTTCTTTGGAGGTTTTTAAGCAGAGGATGGATGGCCATCTGTTGGGGGTACTTTGATGGTGGTTCCTGCATGGCAGGGGGTTGGTCTGGATGGCCCTCAAGGTCTCTTCCAACTCTATGATTCTATGATTCTATGGTTATCTGTAACTAGTTACTTGCCAGTGAAATCAGTAATACCTGAGTTAACAACTACTTACTTTCAAACATTAATGTTAACGGCATTTTACCGTTTTAGTAATATTTTGACACAATTTGTTCAGGTTTTATCTTATAAATATTTCTAAGCTGCAACATTAAAATCTCCTGCAATATCACCATTTGTTATTTTCCAATATTTTTCTGTCCTGCTACTAAGGACAACAAATGTTGTTGGTGATGTGGAACACATTTTACTACCAGTGAGATCACATAAATAATCACGATAGCAGCAACATAGCTGCCAATAAGCCGTAAAGTAATGTATTTAAAAGGTCTAAACATTATTTCCATTGCCAGGAAGTGTGTTTTCGCCCATCCTTTCTCAATTTGAGTCCTGTTTTGTATTTTTCTGTAACCCTATACCAAAGGGTATTTTCAGGCTTCTGTTTGCCTATTTCACACTACATGTGCCATTGTTATTCAGTTATGATAGAGGGCATAGGGATTACTGCCAATGAATAAATATTGTGGTTGGTAGCAAAACTATTTCTGCCCTCCTCACTCCTGTAGCATAACTGTCTCAAGTATTAAGGCTTTGCAGAATATGACTGCACACATATTTCATGGGCTTCTACCAAGCACTGCATCATTAGCAGCAATACAATTCTCATCCCATGCCCCTTTGGTTGCCTTTAGTAATCTTTCTTTATTTTTTAAAATATTGCTCTTCGGCATCTGTTGGAGATGACCTCTCTGTGCTGCACTGTTTCAGTATGGAATCACCTAATCCTGTAATGAAAGAAAATGGTAAATGTCAGCAAGGCTAGCTTCTCTTCCTGAAACAATGTCTGCTATTTCATGGAACATTTCCCCTTTATGGCTTTTCTTTAATTCTTTGAAAGCTGTGTTTTCTTCTCTCTTTCTGCCTCTGCCTCTTATAAATGTATGAGAGACAGAAACAAGTCAGAAAGTAGTTCTCCCACTGGAGAAAATCAGGATCAGCCCATCAGATGGAGAGAGGTACTACCGTAGCCAACAGGTAAGGTAGGACCTCTACCTGTTGAAGCAGGTAGTAGATGGTGACTGGAGGGTTAAGATGTAGATGCCATAATCCTTGCCCACTGTGCTCTAAGGTGGTGATTCTCTGCCAGTAGTAAAAGTACCCCGATGGGTCAGAGAAGTTATCTAGCTCGGTTACAAGATTGACAATGTGAAATTCTGGATTTTAAAAAATATCTTATGTTTTTGTAATCCAAAGAGCATTTATTCTAATAATGCCTCTGCACTTTTTAAATTATTATCTTTTTATTTACAGTATTTTTCCATGTTTAAGACCATATTTTTGTCTTAGACCGAAAATTGAGAGCCGCCTTAGAAATGCAAGTAAGCCATTGTTGTGTTTACAACAATGATGGTAATACATTTGTGAAAAATGTCCTTATAAGGAACTGTAAATAAAAAATCTAGTTACAGAATCCCTGTGAACAGGTAATACTCCTTCTTTGTGAAGGAGATATATTCTCTTTTTTCTTTTCTTTTTCATGGTGGGACCCAGATTCTTTGACAAAGTGAGTGATGGGCTATAAGAGACAAAAGGTTGAGAACCAATAATCTAAACTAGCCTGTTACTGTTAATTTCACTGGAGGAGGCTCTTCTGTCAGCAGTGTTCAAGATTTAGTTCAGTTGCCAATTGGCTTCTGTTCATGTATTGGAGGTGGGGGTGGGAACCATCTTGTCCTTTTGCTCAGGTACCATGATGTCTCCAGATAGTCTGCTTCTCCCTTTACCTTTTGTTATGTGAGGAAATAATATATCTCAAGTGATGCTGAGTCTGTGACAGGTCAAATACAAGTACTGTAATTATCTCCCCCTCCACACACACACACACCATCACCCTTAGTCATCCTTTAGCTATGTGAGGAACACATGTGCATCTTCTGGTAAATCCTAATAAATCAGCACTGCTATCTGCCAACATACATTTGTTGTCTTTATTAGAGTTGAAATCTCAATTGAACTTTCCTTTTCATTTCAGCAAATTCTACGAAATCACTGCATTTCCAGCATTTCATTTCATTTCCTTTTCTTCCTTCCTTCCTTCCTTCCTTCCTTCCTTCCTTCCTTCCTTCCTTCCCATCTTTCTCCTAAAAAAAAAGAACCCAAGGCTGTTTATGTCCCTAAAAAGGACAGCACTGAAAACTAAAACAGTAGTTCTTAGAATATTTTAAAAGAACATTATATTTAAATATTGTTCCTTAAATATACTAAAAGAGATTTAAAAGCAACCATCCCACTTAAAACCCCTTCTTAGATACGCAGTAACTATGGGAAAGCCCACTTGAAGCAAAAAGTCTTCACCTGCTCGGGGAAGGACAGCAAAGATCAGCCTGGCCTGGCCTCCAGTGGGAGGGAGTTCCATAACCCAGTGGTAGGACCAAGAGAAAGGCCTCACTGATTATCTTAACAATTGGGGCAGGCTCGTAAAGCAGATGTAGTCTTTGAGATACTGTAGCTTGAATCCAAGCCATTTAGGGCTTTATAAGTTAAAACCAGGTGTGTGTGTTTTTTAGAGTTCAAACAGATAACATTGTTTATTGTTTGCAAATAAAGAATCAAATACAGTGGTACCTCTACGTATGAGCGGCTCTACTTACAAGCAATTCATCTTAAGAGCGGAAAACTGTTGGCATTTTAACTGCTGCCTTACAAATTTTAGATGCGGTCTGCTCTACTTACAATTTTTTTATTTATTTATTTGATTTTTTAGATACGTCTGCTCTACTTACAATTTGTTCAACATAAGCATGCATTCGGAACAGAGAGGTACAAAATACGAGTATATATATTTTAGATATGAACATCTTCCTCGAATACATTTGCTGAAAGATATTTTAGAACAGAAGTTAGGAAAAAAAGAGAAAGGGTCAGGGTTCCATTCAGAGTACTGTACACTGAAGGTGATGCCAAAACAAATGAAAAAGAGAGGGAAAAATATTTTTCTTTCCACCTGAATGTTATATGAAGACAATTTTACCAGGAATGTAAATAGAAATGAAACATTATAGTGCTTATTGAGATGAGCTTTTCTCTGAAGATTCTCCATGGATGTCTACATGAAATAAAGAAGTCAGGTGGCTTGTTCACACATTAATGTGAAGTATCATAATTCTCTTGAGGAATTGCCTTTTATTATGATAGACAGTTGGTCCATCTAGTTGAATATTGGTCACAAGTGAGCAATTCCTGGGACCTATTTCAGTCCCTTAATGGACTACTCCCCATTAACTCCTGCTAATAGTAATCACCAAATTGTGGTGTTTAATTTTAGTAATAAAATGGGAAGGGGGGACTTGAGAGAATTTTAAAATATTGATATAAACACATAAGATTTTAAAATTATCTTAAGTCCCCGTTTCTCATTTTGTTTGCCCAAGCCACCTGACTTTTTTATTTCGTGTATACACCCATGGAGAATCCTATAAATAAATAAATAAATAAATAAATAAATAAATAAATAAATAAATAAAGTTTTTAAAACTTAATGAAGAATTGTATGATAGATGATGGGGGTCCTTATACAGGGACTGGTTGTTGGTTTTTCCCCATTCCTGTTGACTATAACAGAAACTCTTGCATTTTAGTTAGTTGATATATTTTATATTACAAACTTCGGGCAATTTGGCCCAAAGAAGGAAAATTTATCACCACAGCAACTGTGGTGCCATGTATTCCCTCTCCCCTCCCAGCAGCTGGCAGCCCCACTAATCTGCCTCTACATGCCACCTGCGTCGTCCTCTGGGGCCAGTTGCCAAATCCAGATAGGAGTCCAGGCTTCCCTTTCCTGCCTTCTCCAGTAACCCACCACTTAGGGCGTTTATACACGACCCCTAAACTCCGGGGCAAATGGCTCCCAGCTCCGGAGCTTAAAAATGTTTCCCCACCAGCTCTGGAGTTAACAGGAAATTAAGTGGGGCCACGCCCACTTTAGTGCGTCCCAGCGCACCTTTCCAGTACCTGCTCTTCCGGGGTGAAAATTGCTTGATGCGGTGTAAGGATAGTGAGTGCGGGGCTCTCCTCGCTTCTGTTTCTTGTTTTTTTGGCTCCCGCCCCTTTAAGAGCTACTTTACAGTAGCTCTTACAGAGACAGGAATGTTGCCGCGGCAAGAACAGAGGCAGAATGGAGGTGAGCCACGATCTTTTCTTCCTTTTTTTTCTCCCTCCCCTCACGCAGCCAGCAGCCAGGGTGGAGACACAGGAAGAGCGACAAGCCCCTAAGATCTCTGGTCCGAATTTAAGTGGCCAGCAGATCTTAGGGGTTGTGTAAAAAGGCTCTTAGATGAGGAGGCAGAACGGGGAGACTGCCTGCACAGTTGTGCAGTGGCCACGCTAGTGAATTTCCCTACTTCAGGCTGAATAACTTTGTGCCCATCTCTAGTACAAATGCTCAGGAAAATCATCTAAATGTCAAAACTTCAGTTGAGGAAGGGACTTTAAGGGGAGAATTGCCCTTTTATTTTATTTTACTTTTAAAATAAAATTATGTTAAAAGGGATTTTATTTAGTAGCTTTTAATAATATGCTTAATTGTTTCTGAATAATGTGATTTTTGAAATATTTGTTATTCCTTGAATATTTGTGCTTGTAAATTATTTTATTTAAAAATACAGACAGAAGTTAAATAAATGAACATGCCATTACAAACCATTACAAACAGGCCTTTGCAACAGACAAGACCTAGAACCTAATTTGGTTCTAGGTTCTTTGACTGGGAACTGGAGATTTAATGCAGGCGACACTGAACTAAAATGCAGAAATAAACAAACACCCAAGCTCTTTCTTCCTTTCCCATGTCTTTATTCTAACATTTAAAGTGGTCTGGAGCAGGAGGCTTCTGGACTCACCATGACTTTGGTTCCTCGTGACTTTGCTGTGACCTTGTGACCCTTGACTTATCCCTGAAATCTTCTCTGTGTGCAAATTATAGTATTCTCCTATTCTCATTTTCATCACACCTTAGCTGCGTGAGGCTTCATCCCATATTTGTCAAGTTCTTTGGAGACCACAGGTGGTCATCGAGGTGCTATAAAAAGCTTGTGGTATTAACATTAGTGCGAGAAGTAGAGGGCCTGGCCGCTCTGCCATATCCTGTCCTATTACCCACCTACATCCTCATCCAACATTAGGTCGTGCCTTTTAATTATACATATACTATAAATACCTTACGGTAACACAGAGAGGGCTCTGTGCAAATGCCATATAAATAGGCGAAATGAGAACATGACCTTGCTTTGGCATTGGAGTAAAATAGCCTTCTTAGATGTTTGCATGCTCTTTTGGAAATCTGGGAGAGTAGCATTGTTGTGTGTTAGCTAATGCTGCTGACTCGTCTCCTACATCTGACCACATGCAACATATAAGCTGGCAACCAAATCTCAGACTTCAACTCCTTTATGGCCTTGAGTGGGCCACTATTTTTAGCCGCAGATAAAATGGCTGTTAATAGCAAGTAGTATCGCAGAACTTGAGATAGGATGAGCGAGGCAAGTAATGCAAGGGGGTGGGGTTCCTGTTGACAAGTCCATCATAGAATGCCCACTTTGCAGAGCAGAAGGCCACAGGGGATGGAAAAGGCCTGTGTTTGAGCCTTCAAGATGTAGAAAGCCCTGGGCTAAAGAGGCAAAATAACCTCTGATCCAGAGGTTAACATGTTTGCATTTTCATCTACATCTTTTAGATTGCCTCAACTACCATGGTTATGTTAGCTAAGAAATTCTGGGCGCTGTAGTCTCAGAAAGTAACTTTTCTTGATTTAAATTCTTGATTTTTCATTTAAGAGATACTGTATAAAACGTGCGCACACACACACACACAAACACGCACACCCCTTTCTATTCTGTCTCCTTACATACCCTTCATGTTTTTTTCACTTTCTTTATGCTTTCATAGATGCTGATGAGAGTGAAAGTGAGAAAGCAACTTTTCTTAAGGTCTGCTCTGATACAGTAAAAGGCAGCTTCCTGAGTTCCTGTGAAAGTGGAATTTTCTACCTGCTGTTGTATACTAGTTCCAATTTTCACATCATCCATAGACCGTGTAATCACTCTGTATATTGACATTCTGAACAACGTAGTGTATTTCAAGCTCAGTATGAAGCCGTTGGGCATTTATTTTGTTGCAAAAATATTTCAGTTTTGTGGTTGAACCTGCCATCACATGATTCACACCCAACAGGCTTTGCAATATGTTAAAGTGCAATCCAGGGAGTGCATTCTAGAATAGTCACATGATCACTTTGTCATGTTTGAAATTTGCACAGAGATGGCCAGTTCAGGTTTAAAGCACCATCATTACAGCATATGAATTCAATGTATGGCCCAAAGTGTGTGTGTGTGTGGAGGGAGAATCATGTGTCACAGTGCAGATTAAAATTGATTGTACATGAAGGAGTTACACAGCTCCAGTTTGAACCATTTCCAACATAAGATGGAGGGGAGAGGAATCTGTGTATCAAAATCGATAGAAATACCCAGCTTATGGAAATGTGGGTGACATCATCCCTTCTCCTTTCTCTTGGTGCTATTTATAGCTACTTTAATTTACTCCCCTTTGCTTTATTATCTTTCCACAAGCTCTTTATCCCTGGCATTTAGCATCTCAACTGGCAAGCGGCAGCCGGCTGTATGACACGGCAGGATAGCTTTTCTTCTGGTGCAGCAGAGCCTGGCTGGGATACAAACAGGGAAGAAGATGAAGAGGAGGGGGAACGTTGTGTGTGAGGAGTGTATTCTCTTGGATTATTAGACTGGGTGAAGTTAAAAATCTGTCATATCTCCCAGAGGTTGTCAAGGGAGCAAATGCTTAAAAAAAAAGTAAAACCTGAAAGCATTGGGTTATAATGCCTTACAGAAAACATATATTTCCTGCTCTTCAAACATTTTCCCTCTAGGTAAGCGACTCCTTCAAAGCATAATGAGTCGAACAATCAGAAAAGCAAATGAAGTCCATGAAGTCTATCTCACACGGACCAATTACTAATAAAGCAAGCTAGTTTACAAAGTGTGAATCATGTAGAAATGTATATAAGAATAGACATACAGGCTTGTATCTCTTAAGATGATCTCTCCTTTTAAAGATATGTCAACTCCATCATCTAGTTCAGCCATTGGCAATGGGTGTTGTTGTTTTTTTGCCATGACAACAAACAACATATGAAAGAAATCTGACTGAAACGGAATTTATTTATTTATTTATTTATTTATTTATTTATTTATTTTTAAATACATAGTTATCTTTATAAGTCATATGTGACAAATTATTTCCAGTCTGGGCCCCTCTTCAAATGTCTCCCCTCCGCTGGTCCTGTAAGTCATCAGAGTGAAATAATTGCCTCAGGCAGAAGTGGTGGGATAGGGTGCAAGCTGGAAGCAGCAATGATGTGTCAGATGACAGAGTGCTCGCTATGTGGATCTGCTACTATCCTCATGTCTGCTGTGTCATTTGGCCAATATGAACATATGATTTAACTCAATTGCTAGTCAAGGCAGCTTTTGTGATATGTTGGAGAACATATCACAAACACAAACATGAACCCTAACCCTAACCCTAACCCTAACCCTAACTTACTATATTCTGCTAACCTTGGTTGACAAAATACCTTGGGTGAGTTCTGCAAAGTACCTTTCTTATGGTGTGACTACATATAATGCTGAAAATCCTAGAAGATTAGGATGGTCTGATACACATTTATTTCCATTGACCTTATGACATTAAAAGCCAATGTGAACCAGGCCAGATTTTCTTTCTCCAGTTGTTTCTACCACTACTGGGCCTTCTACTTTTTTATTGGTTCAGATGGTGTCATTGCTTGAATTCCTGCATAAATATGTGCTTAAGGCGCTGGTCATTCACTCAGTGGCATGGTTGATGAGGAGGCAGTGTTAAAACAGTGGCAGGGCTGAATCTTTGCAAATGATGCCATTCTTAATCTTTTTTAAAGTCTTGGTGCTTTAAAGTCTTGGTGCTTACAAAGACGGCTTACAGTAATGAGGGACAATATACAGTCCAGTACAATTCAGACATACTGAAGTTTGAAAACAGGGAATTGAGGATTAAAGCATAAAAGACAACATTAAAGCTACAAGAAGAATGCTAGTGGTTAAAGAAAGAGAAAAAATTCCAGATAACCATGCACGGTAGACCATCCAAAAGTTATGAGGGATTGAAACTAGCATTGAAAACATAGTGTCAATGCAATCACACAAGGGGAGATATAAACAGGGCGGCAGGGCGGCGGGGGCAGGGGGCGGGGCGGCAGCGGGGGTGCGGGGTGGCAGGGGGACGGCGGATGACAGGGGATGGCAAACGGCGTGGGGCGGACGGCGGTGGGCATGGGGGGTAGGCGGTGATGGGCACGGGGCGGCAGGCAGATGGCAACAGGTGGCAGGGGGACGGACGGTGGTGGCCAGCGGCGGGGGGAGCAGCAGGCTGGCCAGCGCCCCCCTCTCCATTTTGGCACCCTAGGCAACTGCCTAGTTCACCTTAATGGACGTGCCAGCCCTGAATACAGTAATTTAATTAGTACAGAATTTCTGGCTTATTTTTTATTTATGCTAGAGAGTTGTGCTATTGTTGCTGTTTTGTTGCTTTTTTTGTTTTATATCTATTATAGAATAACATGAACTGTTTTTTTTTTAAGTGAGCAAGATACCCAGTGGCAACTTTAGGTCTCAACAAGCAGGAGTCACATCAACATTTTGGTGTGGGTTACTCCTTTGCTTCAGTCAAAGCCACCTATGAGAAAAGAAGAGGATCCAGTTCATGTAATTAACTGTTTTGTTACAGCTCTGGGTTGTTGTTGTTTTCGACCACCCTGACCATAGTGTTACCTGTTACTTTTAAGTTACTTGAATAGTTTTTTGTTTAATTGTTCTTGTGTATTTGTTTGATTTGATTAGCTGCTTTCATTTTATATTGTTGTAAACTGCCCGGAGTTCCTCCGGGAAGATGGGCAGTATATAAGCCCTAAAATAAATAAATAAATAAATAAATAAATAAATAAATAAATAAATAAATACCTGCCGTCACAATTTAAGCCAAATAACATTATTTTAAAGAACCATCAAAACCAGAGTATAAAATGATGGAACAGCTGCCATGATAGGAGGCAATGCAAGGGATTTCCTATGAATGAAATGTGTGTTTTTATTCCCGTACTTGAAAAACTGAATGACACTATGTCTTCAGAAAAGCAAGCTGTATTGAAGCCAACCATTGGTACACTCTCTGGCCAGAAGTCACTTTTAAGATCTGAGATGACTGAGTTGTGCCCACACATTCCATACAAATATGCTCACACATCCCTCTTCCCAGAAGAGATCCTATGATGTGACGGACACTGGCTACCATTTAGCTCAGACATACAACAGCTGTTGTTACACATTAATAGTATTCATAAAAAGGAAGAAAGGAAGAAAGGAAGAAAGAAGGCTACGGATGAGAGGGTGGCCATGACTGATGTGGGTTCTTGGTCTCTAAAACTGGCAAGCTCTCAGTCTTTGTGGCTCATACAAGTTTCATCGCAGTAGGAAAATCCAAGCTTTTTCTCCCTATTAATGGTTCTATTGCATTCTTCCTGGAAATATCCAGGAAGATTCCTTTCATCCAAACAAATACTGCATCGATAGGCATGTTAAAGACCAGACATAGAATATGTATTTCTGGGGTCCTTTTCAGCTCTAGCATGAGGGACAGAAACTCATTCTGCCTCACAGCATAAAGCTTTAATAAGTGGCCAGATGCGGTTAGCAATGTCTGTGTCCCTTCCCAGAAAGGGGTATCACAGTTTCAGAGCATATGCATTTAAGCAATGTGAAATGATGAAATAAGCTCACTGAGGAAATCTTTATACAGACAAATAAAACCAGTTTCACATTCCCGTCCATTTCAGTTCCATTGCTGCCCAGTTCTTTCTGTCCAAGATGTAAAGAAATGTGCAAATTGTGGTAAGTTCTGCAATAATGACAAAACATATCATCTGCACCAGCCAGATTCAGCTGAAAAGGAACTACAAGTTTGCCGATAATCCACAGTAAGGCTTTTTACTGAGGGTTATTTAAAAGCAGGCATGAAACCAGTTGGAACACACCTGCTGTTTTAATATGATACATTAAATCAAGCCATGTAATTTTAGCCATTGGCTGGCCAGTGCTAGGAGGCTTCCAGGATGTTGACAAAGCTGGGGTTGGGGCAGAAGCTGAGAATCCTTGTCCATTCAACATATTGCAAAACCAAACCACACCGGAGCTCTCTCCCCACCACCACCACCCAGCAAGTGCTGAAATATTGAAGAATCTTACAGCACTAGCGAGCCAGCCAGCAACGTTGTTGTTATCTACTGAGGAGATAGTTGTCAACCATCACCTCAAACACAGGCAAAACTACAGAGGCTGACAGAGAGGCTGTTTTTAAAATGCACTCAAAACCCCATGGCCTCTATCATGTCCAAACTTCGGCCCTCCAGATGGAGTGACAGGGGTAGTAGAGAGTCCTTTGCCATTGGAAATACAGGCTTGGAATTCTGGGAGATGTGGTCTAAAACATCAGGAGGGCCGAAGTTTGGACATGCCTGCCAGGATGGGCCTAGATGGACAAATCTTGTTTCCTTCAAGTATTTTTTTTCCTTCTCTCAAATTATTTCCATCCCAAATGTAATTAAATTTAGAAGTTCTTACCCACATTCTTAAAATATATTGTCACAAAAATAAAGTAGAAGGAAATTATCACCCATCCCTTTAATGCATTTTGCAAGACATTCCTGCCAGTAGAAGAGTGGCAAACAGATGTCTTTCACCCCTTGAGGAAGCACCTTTCTCAATTACATGCCAAATCTCTTGTCCAATTTGACATTATGAACACAAGAGGTGGGGAGAGGAAAGTTCAGAAATATATAGGAATGGGATGTTGTGGGTGGGGTGGGGGCTTTCTAAGGAAAAATGGAGTGACAGGGGTAGTAGACCTGCTCATCTGGAATGAAGCCTGACTAAGATGAATGGGACTTTTTCTGAGTAAACGCAGTCTTGCACTATTAATGAATGAATGGTCAATTAGTGCACTACGAAAGGAATGTGATTTTGTAGATGTCTCCAAGTCTTCAGTTAAATGTTCTAGCAAGTTCTCATGATAAATGCATACATACATACATCTTGATACACCCTCCTGTTCTTACTTTATATTCATGTTGCATGGGATTCATGCCAAATGCCCTATTTGCTTTAGTTTATCAAGCCTGAATTGAATTTGAGTATTTCCTTCTGCACCCATTTCACCTATTTGGCTCCCCAGTTTATAATAATAGTCCAATCTCTTTTGTTTCCTGACTTCTGGCCTTAAATGGAAGAAACAACCTGACTAGACCATGAATACAAGCAACTTTTCTGGATCCAAGTTCAGTCCAGCAGCAACAATATGCTGCCCATTTCCTACTGGAAACAAATAGTTTCCATTTCCTGAGTAAGGAATGTTGACTGTAATATATTCACAGTGCTCTGCCAGGATTCTATTATCCCTCTCTACTCACAAGTGACCTTGATTGGTGTGTTACACATCTTTTCATCACAGGAGTCTCCGTTGGTCTTATATCCAACTCCAAGGTATACAAAATATTTAACAATCTCAATGTCTTATTTGACGGTTACTTCACATCCTTCCTCATTCTGAGATTACGTTCATTTCATGATAACGTCATTCGCAGTCACGTGGTTTTGTCCCAGTTCTGTCCCTGTTTCCATTTACCCACGGGCGTGATTGATGGTATCATGATGACTGTTACTTCATGTCCTTGTTTCGCGACATCTGTACTTCCCTGCCTTCGTTTCCCCTTTTTTATATCTATATATTTCCATTCTCTGTAACTTTGCCTTTCATGTGTTAAGCAGCAAAGTTCGAGGTTTTATGCCTTCTTTCCTCTCTGCGATGCATTGTTTACACCATCGGGATTGTACTGGAGAATGCAACTTCACACTACTGCCACTAAATGGAGAATGTGCACATTGCGTGACAAGCCTTACTTCATGGGCACTTGTCTTGAAACAGGAACTGAGACAAGAGAATTCCCGAGGTCAGAGAGAGGTATGGCTCATCACACTTAAATCCCAGTTCAGGTGGGGTGGTCGAGACAAACTCCTGCTGTCACGCAATGGATGTGCAGTAACAAGCGGGATGGCGAACCGTGATGAGAGGGACGTGAAGTAACCGTCTAAGTCAACATTAAAGTTGTGTAGTTCTTCAAATAGACACAATTTTTATCTTATATAATACTGCTTTAGCACTATCTTCTTTCAAATCATTGCTGCTTTCTTCCAGTAAGATGATATCATCTACTTATCTTAAATTACTGATGTAACTGTGCTGACCAATCCTGATTGGTCAGCAGCACAACTGGAAGAGAGGCAACTTATTGGCTGGCACACCAGAAGTGAACTAGAGTTTTCACTCCAGTCTACCACCACAGTATAAAAAAGGAGGAATGCTGGCTGGGGACTCAGTTGGTGCTGGGTGGGTTTGTTTTGTTACTCCTCCATCCACCTTACTGTTCTTTAGACTTAAACTTTGTGTTGATCTGAGTGGGGGTGGGGGATTGGACTTTTTGTTCATAGCAGGATTGCATGTTGTAATTGAATTCTATTTATTCCTCTCACAGCTTTATTGGCAGTTTATTTATTTATTTATTTGACAAATACTGCACCATCTCGCACACTCTGGGCTGTTTGGAGCATTCAGAATGGATCCTAGGGATGGAAGGCAGCAGGCAAGGACCTGCCTCTCTTGGTTCTCCCACTTCAGGAGACCCAAGGAGAAGAGGCAAAGAGCGGCTATTTTATTAAGAAGGAATGTCCAGTAGAAGGGACATTAACAGCCGCAAACTCTCTTTGGTGCATTTCCAGCGATGGCTTCTGGTGCTTGGAGCATCTTGTTTCCAGTGCTCAGAAGCAAGATCCTCCGGACATGGGCTGGTTCACTCCAGAGACTGCATTGTGTGTTCATTGGAAAAAGGAGCAAGCCTCCCTATTGCTGCAGTGGACCAAGCAATGGGCTAAATGCCTGTCTGATTGCATCCTTTGTTGGTGATTTTTTAAAATGGTCTGATAATGATATTATGCCCATTTGCCTACACATTGACTTAGTAGAGACGTTAGCTTTTGATTTCAGTGGTGCTAGCTTGCCCTCTTTGAAAGCCAGGTGGAGGTGTCAAGGGCAGGTGGGATAATGGCAGAACCTGATAGATGGAAGTTGTGGCGATGCTCCAAGTACTGAAATTCCTGAGGAAGATCTACCCCTTTAGATTGGTTTGAATAGGAGAATCCTGGAGACTTAGTGTGCCTTTGCTATATTTTCTTTATTCACAGACAGACAAGCAGAACAGAAGCAGAGGCTAACAGGCACTCCCATGTCAGAAGACTGTCCAGAGAACAAAACTGGGCATCCCATCAAAGCAACACACCCTGTTCTAGCTGAAAACATTATGTCTTTCTTCCCATCACCCTCCAAACATTAACAATGCTATTCTTCTCTCACCCCACCAATATCTAACCCCTCGTCTTATTTGAAGGAATGCCATTTGCCATAAGGTTTTGATGAGAGAATCTCACTTGATTCTTGAATTATTCTTTTTAGATGGGTTTTGAATGTCTTTCAGTGTTAAATGCTATTATTAATTTTGTTGATGAGATTTTAAAGTGATTTGATACTAGTAAATTTTAATAGTAGTTTTATTGTCTATTTCCCCCTTTTTTGAAAATGGCCTTTAAGAAAATGCTTCTAAAGCTGAGATAACTGCAACCACAAAATATTTAATTTGAAAAAGTACTGTGGTGGTTTAGGCTTATAATATCCTTTGTTACAGGAAGGCACAGACTAGGTTTCAGAGGCAGTTCCACCTTTGTGAGGCAGTGGGCTTTTCCTGGGAGGCATTAATTTGGTTTTGGCTTAGATGTCAGCCACTGACAACTTTCTGCATGGTGAAAAAAAAAAACCCTTTCCCATCCTCCCTCAAATCTACCTCTGATTTTGTTTTCCTCATATGCAAATATTGCTAAACCATTGTCTCTGTTTTATACTAAGCTTCCAGTCAACATTGCTTTTCATCTGTCACGACTCTTTCAATTGTAAAGGATGGCTCCTGTATCAATATAAGATGCTAGTATGAATCAGAGAGATAAATCTGCTGCTACTACCTCTCAAGACTGGGATGGCCCAACCTCTCCCACCACCTATGGCAGGAAAGAGGCTCTATTCCACTGGATCAATGCTTGTCCTGCTATCTTTCCATGCCTCCACCTCTTCCTCTGTCACTCTGCCTGGGCAGCTCTGCCTCCCATGATTCCCTTCTCCTCCCCTGCCTTTGCCACAATCTCTTCACACTCTCACTTGTCTGTGAACTTCTGTGGAAGGAGGGACTATGAGTCCACCGCTCTCCACCAAGCCAGATGTTTTCTGACTGCCAGACTGAGATGACCTCTCAGAATGTGACATGATTATTAATGAGCTATCCAGGAAAATCCCCTGTGGCTGGCAATTTCCTTATACAATATAGATTTACCTGGACAGGCAAAAATGCCTGGTGCTGAGAGGTACTTGGAGCTCTGCAGTTAGAAGATAGTGAGACCCAGACAGCAGTGACAGTTTCCAAAGTGGATGGGATTCAGAGGCAGCAGGAAGAGCAGCCAATTTTCAACTTGTGCACAAATTGCCATCTAACATGGCTTCCTTATTTTGGTTAATGGCAGGGCTACTAGCCCTGTCTCAGGGCCATTAACAATAAAATAGCAAGGATTTCTGATGCTTCTTCTTTCACAATGCAGTAACAAAAAGCCTCCCCTCCTCAATTAAACCAATCCATTTAGGATGATATAATCAAGAAAGTTTTACTGTTGCAGAGACACCACTCTTGAAAGAGGAAAAGGATGCCAAATTTTCATTTGTATCAATGAAATATATTCACCCATGAATATCTGGTTACCTCTTTATTCTTAGTCTTCAAAACCAGAGGCAGGCAATTTCCAGAGGTCTGAAGGGTACATGTGCCCAGTCCTAGACCTTAAAAGGCTTGACCCATTCCTGTACCCTTCAAAAAGTGTTCTTTTAAAATGATTATTTTACTAAAGAGATCTCCCAGTGCTCACATTATGTAACAAATTTTGGAGATGGGGGGATCAGGGTGTTGGGAACTCCCCAGGGTATGCCAAATTGCCTCCCATGTCCCCTTGAGGAGACAATGTGATTTTCTGAGCCAAAAACCAACCAACCTGTATTTGGAGTAATTGGAGACTGCATTTGGGGCCCTGAAGGTTTTGATCAGCTTGTGGGCTGCAATATAGCTCACACAAAAATGTCTGGGTGAATGATGAAGGAAATCAAGTATAGCAGTGGCCAGGGAACAAGTAATCCCACTCTTCGATCTCTGGTTTTATAACTTCATGTAAGAGCTGAAACCTGCATTTTCCTACCCTTCCTGAACTTATGGCTCATAGATGCTTTTAGGATTTTGTATAGATATATAGTTCTTTCTCACTAGAAGGAGCATTTAATATGTGAACTCTGCTTTTCAATAGATTTTTTCTAATTTAAGAAGGCTGCCTAAATTAAGTGTGTGTGTGTGTGTGTGTGTGTGTGTGTGTGTGTGTGTGTGTGTGTGTGTGTGTGTGTGTGTGTGTGTGTGTGTGTGTGTGTTCACATATATAAAAAGGACCGTGGGACAGCAGATGTGGGACCTAACAGCACCAGTCCACTTTGAGGCTTTCATCTTTTCTCAGCTGCCTTGCTCTTTATCAGGCTGCCCAACTGCCCTCTGTTGATCTCCTGGGGCATCGGTTAAAGCTTTGGCCTGAGATCACAGGAGAAATGCATGCACACACCTCACCCCCTGTCCTGTCTCTGATCTCAGGAAGCGCTCCGTAGGCTTTGGGAAAACGGGATGGAAATATAAACATGCTGTCAACTCCCAAAGCTGTGGAGCTGCTAACCCCTGAAACATTTGCCTTTTAAATCTCCAGAGACAGAATTTGGGAAAGAGACAGGGAACTCATGCACAGCTTAAACCAGTTGGAAAGCTTTCCTGAGGTTCCCAAAACACTTTGAATTAGATCTAAGAGAGGTTAGTGTCAATTGTGTGTGTTCATGTGCTAATTTTCTCCATCAAGTCACACAAGTGATTCTTTTTCCATGCCTTGCTCTGGGTTGCAGTGAGCAGGAGTGACACCGCACCAGTGCACACAGTGACAAAGTTTATCTCGGCAACAGAGACAAGTAGAAAGGAGGAGGAGCAATCATCTAGATTGTCAAGGTGGTATGATCAACGCCTACTTGGTTGGTGAGGGATAGAAACCGCTTCCACGAAAAAGTCCTTTTCCTAATCTTTCTCTACATACACTATTAGAGATGGGCACGAATAAAAAAATGGTGTTTCAGTTTTTCATTTTTCGTTGAGGGGTCCGTTTCGGTTCGTTTTCATTTTTTGTGAATTTTTGAAAAAAAATAATTTTCGTTTATTCGTTTTTTGTTTTTCATTTTTACCCGCTTTTGTGCAATTTTTAAAGCATTTCTGTGCGCGGGCATTCCCCAATGCCCCAGACCAGAGGGAAAACACTAAAAAAAAATTGATGCTGGCAGAGAACAGTATAGACTAGGTACGCAGGGAGGCTGCAAAGGCAGTGGTGGGCATTGCCCAGGGTGCAAGGCAGCCACAGAGTGACTGCACTGCGGGGAAGGGGAGGGTACTCACCGAGAGGTACGAACACACGCACACAGGGAGGCTGTAGGATTGAAGCTAGAGAGAAATCTCTTCTTTCTCTCCCCTAAGAGCCAGGCTGCAGCCGGCAGGAACACAGAGACACACCTGCCTGGCTGGCCTAAAGTGAAAATAACAAGTCACAGAGACAGCAATCCCACCCTAACTCCCACCGGAGACTGCAAGGAGGACGGGGGCTGCCAGAGCTTTTTATGCCCTCTGTGGCTGCCAGACCTGCCCAGTCTGGAACCTGGGCATGCTATTGGTTGAAGCTGTCCAGGAATTTACATGATCCCATCACATGGCTTGCCTCCATTTTGTGGCTGGCAACATCCATTTTGTCATCCTTAAAGGGAAAAGAAAAATACATCACAATGGGAGAAGACAAAAACAAACGTTTTAAGGACCCCAACTCCCCGGTAGGTATGATCAGACGGTATAAATAATTATCGCTGCATTTTTATGGATGTCCAGGGCATTTTTTAATATTTAAAACAGCTCATTTCACTGCGTGTCGCCATTAACGAAAAACGAAACGTAACGAACTTAATTTTCATGGTTCTGTTCGGTTTGTTCCAATTTCATCACAATGTTCATTATTCATTTCGTAACAAAACGAAACGAATAACGGAAATGAAAAAAGTTCGTTTCGTGCCCATCTCTATACACTATGTATGCAGAGGATGCCAGAAATGCAACTGAAATAACATATTTCACCCCATTCTACTTATTTGGATCCCACAAATTATATAACACAGCCCAAACCAAAACTCAGAAGATCACTGGAACTTACCTCTCATGTGTCTCATATGCTTACAGCCTGAATGTAATGGCTGATTCATGAAACAGAATTTCATATTTAGGGTGTTTTGTATTGACAGGCTGCAAACCCTGTCCTACATGTGAGGTGGTAGGTGCACATCCACTGCTTCCTATGGCATGGATCCAGCAAGGAGACCGGCCACACACTGAGCACTTCACAACAGCTGCCTGCTGTACATCCAGTGATTGTGATCAACTGACAGGGCCTAAGATTGCAAATCATCATGTTCTTCATTTGTAGAGAGTGATTTCATCATTGCACACTGGGCATGTACTGCTCCAGGATGAAGTAATCAACTCACATTTTATTTTAGGACCCAACAGCATGTAATGTTTAGTTGTGCTTAGTGCTTCCTTGGTGTTCTCTTTTCATTACAGTGTGCAGCTTCAGAAGCCCCAATCTGCAGCTGAAAATATGTGCAGGGGATTGATCGGTTTTAATCCTCTCCTCTCTAGCAGTTTTCCTGCTAAAAACGGGGTACTGTACTACTTTTTATGGCTGTGAGAAAAAAGGTAGCTGGTTCTCATATCTTTACTCCCCCCCCCCAGGGAAGGAAAACACTGAGAGGGACAATTTTAACAGCAAAGAACACAGTAAATGTAAGAATTAAGAAGCTCTATGCCCTCATGGATCTTCTTGTAGTACAGGCACCATAGTTACTATATGTATAAAGGAAGGACCGGGGGGGGCAAATGTCTGATCATCAATCCACTCATTTGTTTGTTCATTCATTCGTTCATTCCACTTCTATACCATCCTATTATATTGTCACTCTCTAGGTTTCCTAACATACAATAATTCATGGAATAAAATCACCATGCAGTAAATACAGTAAATATGCAAAAAGTACAATAAACCCTGAGTAAGAAAGAGGGTGCACCCTCCTTCTCAAGAGGGTCATCTTACAAGGAAGACAGCAACACACTGAGTGATGCTAGTAGGTCTTTTTTTGGAAAGTGAGCTTAAAGAAAAAGGGGAAACAGCAGTTGTGTTATCTGTGAAGAGGAAGGACGATGAGGAGGGGCTGAGGTGGCTTTAGGAGGTTGGGAAGTAATTGCAGAGCAGACAAGGCGAGAGGAGCTGGTGGTGGTGGTTAAGGAAGACCCCCGGACAGGGGAGTGGGTGTCAATCAGACTCCCATGAGAAGTGGCAGAATGGGAGTGGAGAGAGAAAAAGGCAGTAAACCCACTATATTGGGGGGGGGGAGATGGAGGGGAGATAGGAGCGTAAGCAGACATGAGTGTTCTTTGAGAGGGAAGCTAGAAAGAGGGAGACTCAAGAGGAGTTACGGAAGGTGTGGGAACAATGTCAGTTTATCCATGGGGAGAGAC
This sequence comes from Phrynocephalus forsythii, assembly GCA_029282475.1. NCBI lineage: Eukaryota > Metazoa > Chordata > Lepidosauria > Squamata > Agamidae > Phrynocephalus > Phrynocephalus forsythii. Next base: position 60,974,854 of record JAPFRF010000005.1, read on the forward strand.
AGGTGAGAAGACCTCCCCTCCCCCTGCCGCCTATCCGGAGAGACCCAAGACCATGTCTATATTGTAAATAGCCCGGGCGATATTGTTGAAGGCTGCCTAGATGCCCTAAGCACATCCTATCTCACCTGATTTCAGAAGCTAAGCAGGGTCGGCCCTGGTTAGTACTTGGACGGGAGACCATCAGGGAATACCAGGTGCTGTAGGCACCTGGAGTAGGAACTGGCAAACCACTCCAGTCTTCCTGCCAAGAAAACTCTTTGGACATGGGGTCACGAAGAGTCGGTCATGACTGTAACGATGCAACACACACATATTGTTGAAGATTCTCTGCATGTTCCATGTTTGATTGTTGAGCCTGAAACAACTCTCAGCCAGGTTGGAGACTTTTGGTCAGAGACAGAACCACTCATTAAAGTGGAAGATGCTTTTGATGGTGATAATGCTAATTCTAATGTTTGTTTGTTTGTTTGTTTGTATATAAAAATTAGCCATCCCACTACCAAGTGGATCTCTGGGCACCATGTTGGATGTTAATAAATCTGTGTAGAAAGATCCCTGGTCTGAGTCTTCTCTGCTTGCGTTCCTTGAGGTGAATGAGGAAGGAAGGTGAAGCCCTCATCCCCTGCCACTAACTAAATACAACGAACCTGCCTACCTTTAAATACTGTACAACAACACAATTTTTAAAAACCTAGTTGAGCATTTCAGGTAAATATTTACTAGTAGAGGGCTAGAAGAGGGCTGTTTCACATAATTCTATCTAAATTAGCTTTCTGAAGACTAAGGGGGATGGCGCCTGGTGAATCTCAGTAGGAAGCTTATTCCAATGGGAAAGGGCCATGGCCAAGGAAGCTCAGTTCCTTGTGTTGACTTTTTAAAGCCTCCTTGGGTGTCATAATTCTGAATATCAAGAACTGCAAGGAGCAAGTGGGATAAGATGGCTACTTTGTGGGAAAGATGGTCTGCCAAATATCAAACTCCTAAACCATTAGGAGGTTTATAGGTTATGAGCATCACCTTAGACATGGAAATTAACAGACAACCAATGAAGGCATGTCATGCTTAGGGATGTGTCTTCATTTTATGCTGGTACCTGCAATCAGTCTGGCTGCCACAATTTGGACCTGCTGAAGTTTCTGTACTGGCTTGAAGGGCAGTCCAACATATAGAGTGTTACAGTAGTCTATTTTTTAATTAATAATGCAACAGCCACTGTTGTTAGGCATTTCCTATCTAGGTAGGGATACAGCTAGGCAATAAAAGGCATTCTTGACCAAATCAGATATTGTATTTGCACTTCCTTAGAGAGAGCTGGGTCACCCCCAAGCTGTGAACTCAATCCTTCATGATCTGGTAGATTTCCTTCTAACCAGTCCAGTGATCCTCCAACAGTAGGATCTCTATCTTACCTGAATTCTGTTTCACCTTTTTGGCTCTCTTCCAGTCCTTTATAAACACTAGGCAGTGCTCAAGGAGCCACGCAGCATCTCCTAGAGATGAAGAGAAAGAGAGTGAGAGCTGTGTATCACCTGCATGTTGATGATAACAATGAACTCTTAATCTCTGTATGACTTCTTCCAGTGTTTTCATGTTTATTATATATTCACCTTTTTGAAAAAAATTTTTAAAACTACAATATGAAATATAAAAAGGAAAACAAGTGACATTTAGACCAAAAAGAAAATAAATTAACCATAACAAAAGAAAGCAATCTACCTAACGAGCCTCATGGCACATTCATTTAAAATATTTCAGCCCGCCTTTCTCTTTAAAAATGGCCCAAGCAGCTTTCATCTATAAAAAGACAATATTTAGAAGCAAAAACAATCAGTATGTGAATATTTTAAAATAATTTAATAAATAATATTGCTGTGTCTCCCATCCCCATCCAAGGATCCATCTTGACACCGTACCACCACCTCTTGCTACTATCACAGTATTAGTTGTTTTCCCTGAGTTACTGCCGTTACCACAACAGGAATAGGTAAACCTAAACCCACTTATCTTGCTGTTAGAACCTCTTTCTCTGTTTGACTGCCTCCTTCCATCAGGATATTAGTTTTCCCTCTGACAGTTTGAGTAGCGTTATCTCTGCCTTGGGTTTCCATCTGAATCCCCCTCTCTTGACAGTTCCTTTAAAAATCTCATCCTCCCATTCTTCCAGTGGCATGTCTACCAACAGAAACCCCTCTACTATTGGTCCAGTCTGCACCTCTGCTTTACTCCATCTATCATTCTTACTACAATTATATTCCCATAATATCAGATCTTTCTCTAATATGTTATCAGACCCTGTTTATATATTTTCCTTTTCTATATTCACATTCTTCTGTCCATCCTCTATATTTTCCATTTTCCCTCTTCCCTGTCCATCTTCTGATCCCTCAGATGGCACACCACCTCCTTTCTCACAGCTCTATAGTATGACCTGAACTCTAATTGGAATTGATCTAAGCTACAGTATCTGTTTCCTCCAAGGACAGCAACATGTAGTTATAGTTGATAAAATATATATTTTCTATGTATTTTCAAGATGGTCTAAACTTTTAGAATAAAGGTAGACTGGTGTTCTAAAAATACTAACCTGCAAGAATGTGTGTACTTTTTTTTACTGCAGGTCAACTCCAGAGTGCCATAAGGTCCAAGTAATCAGCATTCTCTATAGCAGACTGGGAGCAGGTTGCTTTGCGATAGTCACAACAAGGATCAAGGAATCAGTACTTTGCACAGATTCCTTCATTTGGGGGCAACAAGACCCAGTTAATGCCCAAATTCAGTTTTCTGATGGGGGTGACTGCAGAACAACAGTAGGCTCTGCACTCAAGATCATGTACATCTGTATTTCATATTTATTGTTTATTTCCGAAATACGCTAGACTTAAATCCTTGTGATGAAATGTTTTTTTCCCCTTATGAGTCTTCCTTAAATGGTCATCAGCAATCTTCCTGTGAAATGACATCTTCTAGACTTCTGTTGTTGTTGTTGTTGTTGACGACGACGACGACGACAACAATAATAATAATAATAATAATAATAATAATAAATGTAATAATAATAATAATAATAATAATAATAATAATAATAAATGTACCATCAAATCAATTCTAACTTATGGTAGCCCTTTTCAGGGGTTTCCACATAGAGAATACTCAGAAGTGGTTTACCATTCCCTTCTTTTGGGGGCACCTGGGGCTGTGCCACTTGCCCAAGGCTCCATGGGCTGGCTTTTCTTCCTGGAGGCACTGTGAGGAATTGATCTTGTAACCTCGGGCTCTGTAGCGAGATACCTAAACCACTGAGCTATCCAGATTGTTTCCATTCACATCATTATAGAGGAACTATATTTTGGAAAACAAAAATTCAAGCTGGCCCCAACTTTTGTACCCTTATAGTCAAGCACTGAATTAACCAGCATGCTCATTCACTGCTTCCTCTCTAAGCCAACCCACTTCTTGCTTCCACAGCAGACAAACAGCTTTTAGCAACTTATTAGATGCAGGTGAGCCTTTGTATTGTGTTTCAGAATCCAACTCCATCTGTTTCAATTAAGTCACCCTGTGCATCTTCCTTCATCTACCAGTCAGCCAATCTGCTGCAAAATTGTTCCTGACAAATAACTTCCAGTATGAGAGGTTTTTTAGACTTCAGACGTGAAAGATTGAGACAAGTCCTCCATTGACAGAGCCAAGGGATGAATGGGAATGTTAGCAGTGAGGTCTAGTGGTTATATCCATTTTCAGCTGGCAATCTTCCTTACAAAACAAATACTGTTTCTTCCCTTTTCTCCTTCTTTGTCATGGATGTGAATGAATGAGATGTATATTATTAAAGGGCCAGGGAAGTTATTTTGGTAGAAAGCAAGGGACTAGGATCTCTCCCAGAACCACTATGTGAGGGACACAAGCTGCCTTTCCAGAGGAAGTTAGAAAAATAAGTAGTGACACTGGGTATCACATAGGCATGTTGCAAACAGTAGGCCATTGCTGCATTTTCTTCAGAGCACAGGAAGGGAGTGATAAAGCAGGATTTTGTTTTGGACCTCTGTTTCTTTTCACCAGGTACCAATTGGGAGATAGTGTGGATGAGATAGCAGGCTCCATATGTTTGAAAGTCTCACGTAGGCAGTGAAAGTTGCAAAGCTAAGAATCACATTCATTAGCCCAATGCCACCTACTTTTCACAGTTATGTAAAATGCTATGTAAGAAATGAAAGAAATATCTTGTTCAAGACACATTCTTTATCCTTGTGTGACTCTTTCCTGGAACTTCTTTTGAGGTGGGCGGGTTTCCTTATACTAAGGGTATAATGGGATGATCGTGTTTTAGAAAAATTGTCCCAGGTTAGTTTTGCTCCTCACAGGAAAAAGATGTGAGATTGTCTCTAGTTTTTCAATGTGTTTTGATTTGCCTGCTCATACCCGCTGATGATATTTGATGCAGAATCACCCTTGCTATTTTTCTGTTACACATATGGCATGGACTCAATGTCTGCAAATACCTGAGTGGACCTCTCTTGGGGCACCATTAATGGTGATAGCTTTCTAGTTCATTAGCTTTGTCAACCTTACTGGTTTACAGCCCAGGGCTGTGGAGTCGGAGTCAGAGTCGAGGAGTCGGAGTCGGAGGAAATTTTGGGTACCTGGAGTCAGAGTCGGCAAACAGTGCACCGACTCTGACTCCGACTCCTACTAAATTTAGATTGGATTTTTTTTTTAAAAAAGCAAGTTTAAATGTCCCAATTTACAAAAAGTTATAATTAATGACTTCTCTACTGTAAGAATAAAGACCAATGCATGCAGTGCCTCACGTAACCGCAAAACGAACACGTTAAGTGACCGTGAAGAAGCATGCTTTTCATGTGCTTCACTATATGGCACGCAATGCACAATTAGGAGCGGCAATACTTTACTTTCCATAGTGTTGTGTTCTGCTGTTAGGCAGCGCTCATGGGTACCTAACCTCTCACTGATAAGGGATTAAGTAAATATGTAAATATTTACTTTATGTAAATAAGTAAATAGTTAATAAATTCACATAGTAATACAGAGGAGTCGGAGTTGAGGAGTCGGAGTCGGAGTCAGAGTCGGAAGTACAAAAAAACTTAGGAGTCAGAATCGGAACATTTATCTACCGACTCCACAGCCCTGTTTCAGCCACATGGCACAAAAAAGGTCCCCCTCAAGTGGTGCAAAATATTGCTATTTCAGATCTTTGTAATTTCCTAATTAATGCTGTGCAGTGGTTTTAAACCTTGGGTAACCCAGATGTTCTTGGATTCCAATTCTCAGAAGCCACCACCACCAGCTATGCTGGCTGGGATTTCTGGGAGTTGAAACCCAAGAACATATGGGTTACCCAAGGTTGGGAACCACTTGGGTCCTTTTCCAAGGAGATAGGTGGGGTAAAAATACTCTAAAATAAATAAATAAATAAAAATAATAGCGTGGAGTCCCAGAATTCCTCTGACAAAGACTTAGCTCTTCACATTGCTTATAGTACTAATACTAAACAAGAACGTTAATACATAATGAAATGTATGGGCAGTCTTACTAAGTATATAATCTTCTGAAGCACAACTTCAAGATCTAAAAGTAGGACAAGTCATATTGTTTCACTAGGCCACAGTTAAACCCCCATTGCTTTATACAGCAGTCAAGGCAAGTGATTCAGCACTGTTGGTTGAATAGTACTGTGTGGTGTGACCTCAGTGTTTCTAGTTTCCAACTTGAAGCTGGACCCCACATTGTGTAGCACACAGAGATTGGCAAAAGGGCCAAGGATACAGCACATATCACAAGTGCTAAACAAGTCAAGTGTCACCTTTTTATCTTTCCCAGTAATCTTTTATCTACAACTGGGTGTTAGCCGTACACATTTATCTGGGTGGTGAACATTCAGTGCCAAGTGTGTCTGCAGGCTTGAACAGTAGAGGGGAAAGCTGCTGCTATGATAAGTCCCACTGTCTTGGGACTTGGGAGCCAATTGCTCAAGGGAACCACCAAGTACCTCATCTCAGGTTTACACATCTCTCTTAAAGTTTACTCAATCTCTAATCACTCCTGTTCTGTTACTGCCACCCATAGATTAAAATGACCATTGTTTTGGAATCCCGCTCCCTGAGTGCTTTAACATAGAGCTCTGTTCCAACTACAGACTGCGATATATTAACTCTGGAAGAAAGGAAAGGTGTGTGGGGTCAATGCAGAAGTCTCTTAATCTGACAGTGCATACTTTTTGACATGTAGACCCACTGTTGGCCTTGCAAGAAAATGTTGCAAAATTTGATTGGCTAAAACTCTGTTGCAATTTCTCACAAACCACATGGTACAATTATATATGCTTATTTTAATATCTGATATCTTGGAGCAGAGTTAACCCTGGAGATATTGAGTCGGTTGCTGTTTTTTATGCAAATCACCCATGTTGCAACTCATGGGATAGATTTAGAATTACATCTGGCCACTAGCATTATCTCCTGAATTAGACCATGGATTCAGCTGCCTGTTCTGTCCCAACCAATAATATTACCAAAAGTGTTTAAAATACAGCCGTGGTTGAACTTCCATAAGCACAAGATTGGGTTGATGATTGCAACCCTTTTCTTTTTCAATAGGTTATTGACCTGAGGATTTGGTTAATGCTCAGGCCAGCTCTCTGGCTCGGTCATATCCTTTTATTGGCAAGTTTTAATTTCAAAAATATCTGAGTACATGTGTACCATTCAAAATTTTGTGGATTTGGAGGGGGGAAATGAATAGAGCTCTGGCTACAGTTCTCATGAACTGCAGTAATGGAATTTAACCTCCACTTATAATATGTATTAGACATGGGCACGACTTGGCGAAATTCTCGTTTCTGTTTCCGTTCCTCGTTTCCGTTACGCAACGGAAACGGTAACGACAATTACTCCACCAGAACTCGAACTCAAACCAAAAAAAGAAAAATTGGGTCTGATTTGTCGTTGTCGTTCCTGGCATCGTGCGGCGATCGCACGATGCCAAGCGCAAGCGGCACAGAAAAAAAGTTTTAAAAATAAAAAAACCCGATTCCCGGCCAAAAAAGCAGGCAAAAATATGCCTGCCTGAGTGAGGGCACCTACCAGAGGGGTGGTTTCTGGGGGGGGTGTCCCCGGCCTCCCCCCCTCTCCTGTCCTGGGCTGCTCTGGTGGGGGGCATCCTCGTCGTCTCGCCAACTCGCCATGCCATGCGGTGCGGGTGGGGGATCCAAAATGGGGCGACCGCAATATTTATTTTGAAATCGTGGTCCAAAAACACACCAAAGCACCACAGAAACATGCGAAAATAGCTATTTTAAAACTGCCTGAACTTTTACAGTAGCAGCAGTGGGTTTTTCTTGCAACAAAACGTCTCCATTGATTTTATTTTATTTTATTTTTATTTTTATTTTTACACCTGTGCAATGATGGGCTGGCCATGGGAGTGGACCATGCAAATTTTTGGAGCCATTCCACCAATTGCATGGCCACTTGGCCAGGTTTTGACCGAGACTTCTGGGATGTGCCAGTCGGGCATAAAAAGCCCACTAACCCTAGCCTGAACCCGAACCCAAACCCAAACCCTAACCCATACACCAGTACACTGTCCTTAGTGGGTCAGAGAGGCACCCAGAGGTGCACCCCAGTAACTCACCCTAACCTTACCCGTAACCCTAAGCCTAGCCCTTGCGCTAACCCTAACCCTAAGCCAGATCTGTGTACTCGCATTGCACTACAGCAAGTACACTTCCCTTCTTAGTGAGCCATAGGGCACCCATAGGGGTCCTCTCTCACTTTGTTCCTCCTCCCCATCCCCAGCCCAAGTGCACCGTATGCCAGGCAGTGAGTCACAGAGGCACCCAAAAGAGAGGTGCCTCTGCCTGCCACTGCAACTTGGTATGCATATCCAATTGGCTATGCATACCCTTTTGTAGCGGGCCAGAGGAGGCACCCACCCCAGAGAGGTGCCTCCAGGAGCCCGCTTTCCCTTCATGGTGGGCCAGAGGAGGCACCCACCCCAGAGAGGTGCCTCCAGGAGCCCACTTTCCCTTCATAGCGGGCCAGAGGAGGCACCCACCCCAGAGAGGTGCCTCCAGGAGCCCGCTTTCCCTTCATAGCAGGCCAGAGGAGGCACCCACCCCAGAGAGGTGCCTCCAGGAGACCGCTACCCCCCAAACCAGTACTAACGACAGACAAAAAAATGACAAACGAAACGACAAATTTTTGAAAAATTTCACGACAAACGGAAACAAGCTGAAACGGGCCGGCTCCGACACACGACAACTCAAAACATAATTTTTCCTGGTCGTGCCCATCTCTAATATGTATAGCATTTAATGTTGTACATGCATTGTTTACTTGGTTCACTTCAGGTTAAAAATTGCAGTGCAATTTATGTATCTCCATATCTCACCAACATTTGGCCCTAGATCCCACGTTTGTTCTGATCTGTTTCTATGCCAACTTTCTCCCAATTATGAGACCCAAGGCAACTCAAAAATTAACTGGTAAATACATAATTATTGCATTAAAAGCAGTTAAATGTGTATTGGTATTAAAATGATTAGTTAAAACAATGAAAGCACAGTGTTCATCCTGTAACTGTTCAACTTAGAAAAATACCTTTGAAAATGGATAGCAGAGAACTGTAGGTCTTCCCGGACTGCAAATCCCATAATTCTTTATCTTTGGCTATGCCAACTAGGGATGATTAGAGTTGTAGGCAAACTGTCTGGAAAGCTGTAGTTGTCCATTCTTTGCCTCAGCTTTGCCTCAGAAGAATATCACTTAGATTCATTCAGGAGGGCTGGGTTGCACTTGAACCATGATGGGACCAGATTGCTGGCACTCAACATCAAAAAGGCTGCAGAGCAGCTTTTAAACTGATAACTGGGGGAAAGCCGACAGGAGCTGGGCAGCATCCGGTTTGGGAAAGTGTCTGCTTGAGTAGTGAAAGGATGCAATAATTACTGAGCAGAGCAAGGAGCTAGTCACCAGCACTCCAGCAGAAGGATGCAAGAGGCAGTCTAATGATGCAACTGGTCTCAAAAGACTGCATCAGAAAAGCAACTATAAATGCTTGTATGGAAAATGCCAGAAGCCTCCAGAACAAAATAAGGGAGCTGGAATACTTAACAATAGATAAAATATTGATATTATTGGCATCACTGAAACCTGATGGACAGATGATAACCATTGGGGTACAGTTATCCCAGGCTATAAACTATACAGGAAGGACTGGAAGGGGTAAATGGGAGGTGGTGTAGCCTTGTACGTCAAAGAAGTGATAAAATCATATGAACTGAAATATCCAGGTGATTTGGAGTCACTATTAGAAACTGTGGGTAAGAGTATCAGACCACAAGGATGGTCTAACAGTAGGCATATGCTATTGGCCTTCGACCCAAGCCCCTGAGGGAGACTGGCAGTTGGAGAGTGTTGTAAAGGAGGTATCCAAGAAGGAAAGCCTGGTTATAATGGGGGACTTCAATTACCCTCACATAGACTGGGTGAACTGTTCTTCAGCACATGATAAAGAGATAAAGTTCCTAGATATGCTAAATGATTGTTCCCTGGAATAGATGGTTGAAGACACAACTAGAGATACAAAAATCCTTGACTCAATCCTGAGTAATACACAGGATCTGGTGCAAAATGTTAATGTGACAGATCCAATAGGGAACAGTGACCACAACACAATTACATTTAACTTAATCATAGACTGCCAATCAGTAATAAAATCTAACTCAGAGACCTTAAAATTTCAAAAAGGCAATTTCCCAAAGATGAGGAAACTAGTAAAAAAAGAAGCTGGAATGGAAAATTAAGAGAGTCCAAACACTCCAAGAGATATGGAGGCTGTTCAGGAAAAACAATAACAGAGGCCCAATTGGAATGCATACCCAAAAGGAAAAAGGGCACTGCCTGGTCCAAGAGGACTCCGATGTGGCTTATAGGAGTTTTTTTGGGAAGTGATCAAAAAGTTCATTTAGAAGATGGAAGGCTTGTCCAAATGAAGACAACAGGCAAAAACATAAATTCTGGCAGAACAAATACAAGGCAACAATCAGGGAAGCAATGCAAAACTTGGAGGAGCGTATAGCTAAAAACAATCAAAGAAATAACAAGGAGTTTTTTAAGTACATTAGAAGTAAGAACACAACTAGGAAGGTAGTTGGACCATTAAATGATAATGGAAGGCAAGGGATTATTAAAGAAGAAACAGAGATTGCAGAGAGACTCAATGAATTGTTTGCTTCAGTATTCACTGAAGGAGACAGAGACTACATGCCCAAAACAGAGCCTATCTTCATAAGGAGGAAAACCGAAGAACTAAGCCAGATCGCAATAACCAGGGAGAAGGTTCTTGCATGTCTGGTTAAACTAAATGCTAACAAATCAAAAGGACCAGATGGCATCCATCTACGAATTCTCAAGGAACTTAAAGATGAAATTGCTGAGGTCCTGCTGGTGGATCAGCAGGCTAGAGTGCTGAAAACTGTTGGCTGCAAGGGTGGCAGCTCAGCATTTCGAATCCTGGGTGCCATGCAGCAGAGTGAGCTCCCACTGTTAACCCCAGCATGTAAATGCAAGTAGATAATAGGTGCCGCTGTAAAAAGTGGGAAGGTAAAACTGTGTTTCCTTGCAGCCATGTCGGCCACATGGCCATGGGCTTGCACAACATTGGCTGTTTTGCTCAGGTATTGTGCCTGATGACTGGAAAGTAGTGAATGTAACAACAATCTTCAAAAAAAGGATCCAGAGGTGATCCAGGAAATTACCGACTGGTCAGTTTGACATGTGCCCCAGGTAAAGTGATGGAAAGCAACCTAAAAGATTAAATTATTAGGTAAAAAGAAGAGAAGGTGCTGCTGAAGGAGAGCCAATACGGCTTCTGCAAGGGCAAATCATACCTCACTAATCTGTTGGAATTCTTTGAGAGTGTCAACAAGCATGTGGATAAGAGAGATCCAGTTGAAATTCTTTATCTGGACTTTCATAAGGGTTTTGACAAGGTCCCACACCAAAGGCTCTTGAATAAACTTGCCAGTCATAGAATAAAGGGGCAGGTCTTATCCTGGATCAGCAACTGGCTAAGGGACAGGAAACAGGGTAGCACTAAATGGATACTTTTCCAACTGGTGGGAGGTAAAGAGTCAGGTCCCCCAAGGTTCTCTACTGGGACCCCTGCTTTTCAACCTCTTCATAAATGTAAATAGTAGTAAATAATAAAGTAGCCAAATTTGCCACAACACTAAATTATAAGGGTTGTAAAAACTGAGAGAGATTGCGAGGAGCTCCAGAGGGATCTCTTGACACTGCGGGAGTGGGCAAACCAGTGACAAATGGTCTGGGTGCTATCATGGTTTTATAAGCGATTTAAAACAAAATGTACCCTGGGTGTTTGCAATTCACTATGTCATTCATCGACAATATTTAGTAGCTAAAAATCTGAGTGCCAGATTGCATCAATCTCTTCAATTTGTCATTCACACAGTAAGCAAGATCCATATCACTGCACTGAATTCTAGGTTATTTACACAGTTGTGTGAAGAAAATGATGAAGACTTTCATCAATTACTCCTTCACAATAAAGTACGCTGGATCTTGAAAGGCTTATATTTGACAAGTTTTTTTCACTTTTTGAGATGGTTTTAGAGTTTTTGAATGCTAAAGATCCCATTTTGGGGAAAATTTAATCAAATGGAAACCAGACATTGCTTATTTAACAGATTTGTTTACTAAATTTAATGAGGCTAACTTGCAATTACAAGGTGACAGTCTGACTTTAATAAAAACCAAGTCCGTCACTGCAGCTTTTCTTGCCAGTATTAATCTAATGAAGCAAAACATTGGATGGCGTGACTTTTCCAGTTCCCCAACTCATCATTGACAAATATCCAGGAGGAGGATGTTTTGGTTTATGTTCAACATTTAATTGTCCTTCACGCAGACTTTAAAACCAGGTTTGAGGATGTTTTAGCTATGAAAATATAACAGTTGATTATTAATCCATATGGTGACATTGAAGAATTGGATGTCACATTACAAGAAGAACTGATTAGAACAAGCACTAGCGAAGAACTTAAGGAGCATTTCAAAATGGGGTATCAGCAGTTATGGCTTCAGAAAGATATACCTGTTATTATCCTGCATTATGGACGATCACAGGAAAGTTTTTGATAGCTTTCCCATCTTCATATCTTGTGGAAAGGGGGTTTAGCGTGGTTGACAATCTTACAAAAAAAAGAAATGGATTGCAAATCACTGAACGTGGAGATTTAAGACTATACCTCACTAATTTGAAGCCAAATATTTAACAATTGCTATCAGAGCATCACGCTCATCCCTCCCATTAACAGCATTATTTGTGTATTAATTTTATGTAAGAATTTTACTAGGTTCTTATTTGTTTCATTCCAAATCCAAATATTTACTTGCATGTTGTATCTTTTCAATAAAAGTATGAATAAAAATTGTACATGTTTTTTTCTTTTTTACAATTGTTCATGCTACAAAAGCCCCTATCAAAGTGAGTAGCACTATGTCAGCGGTCCAAAACACATTTGAAGTTAATAAGTTTAGGAAAATTCAATATTAGGCAGGCAGGGGGTCTACAGAAAAAATTGGAAAGTGGTCTACGGGGCAAAAACTTTTGGGAACCTCTGATATAACCTATTCCTTGTTCAAGGACATAGTGCTACTGTAATGTAGCATTTGTACAAGTTAAGTGCCTACATTTTATTTTATTCATTCTGCTCTCCTTTTATTTAGTGGCACTGAATGTAATTAGTTCAGATTGTTTGAGCCATTGCATAAATCACTATTACTGACTATTTCCTGGAGATGTACAACCTTAAGTAGTGGGATTTGCAAAAAACAAAACAGTGAGAAACAGTCTGCTGCCAGCCATCAAGGTTCCCAGCCATCAAGGTTTCTGTTTGCCTGTCCTTTCCCTCTTATTCACTGGAACATCTGAATTACCTTAACAATAATTCTCGTTGCCTCATTGCCTTAACTCACCCTTCTCAGCAAAGCTCAATTAGGGGCTTCCGTGTCATAGATGCTTGGATTATAGGCCTTCTGAGCCATCCACTAAGCAGTGATAATACCCGTGAGTTTGCAAACATGGCTTATTTGCTTGGAAAACTCTTTGACCTGAGGGGCAGCAGCTGTCAAGTTCACCCAGAAAAAAATAGTGTGTGTTTTCTAAAGAATCAACCTCTGAAAATGTGATATGCAAATGATTATCACGTCACATATATTTGCAAGATATGTCTTACTAATTTGTAAAGAGGGGACAGAAAATAACTTGGAGAATGAGACTTAAGCATAACCCAGTGAACAGAAGATGTTACGTTCCATGGAAGACCTCACTAATGTAAATAGTAGCAAAAACAGCAAATGGCAGCATTTGCACCATGTGAATTTTTTCTTGTTCAATAAAATGAAGCTACACTCCAAAATCTATAAAAGTAGCTGAAAGTTCTAATTATACAACAAGAGGAAAGATGATGTTCTGTTTCCCTGTGTCTCTTTGCATTAACTTACTACACAGGGAGGGAGGTAGAAAGCCTTTTTTGCAGCTTGTTTGCAGCTCTGTTGTAGTCTTTTAGAAAGAATGGTTACAAGGGAGCTACTCAATAAGCTGTAAACAAGGGTTTTCTCCTCTTGTTAGCTGGTACCAATCTACTTAAACAAAGAAAAACCTTACTGAGAGGCTCTGTGCTTGCCTTTCATAGCTGTTTAAAAAGGAAAAGGAAAAATCTAGATGACAAAAGCTTTGTTCTTCCTTCCTATCAATGCATGCTGGTGCAGTGACTTTTCTGCATCAATACATGCACTCTTATCTGATCCAATACAAATGGGTTTTTAAAAAAGTAGAAGCCCCAGGGGTGGAAGGAAAAGCTATGTATGGAGGAGGAGGATCTAAGTTAATTCACAGTGTAATCTGGTCAATAAGGGGGAAAAGTGAATTGGCTCATCCCAATCCTAGCATGTTTCCTGCATGTTTTTCCCAATATGGTTGCACCTTATTGAAAATTTGTGAAATCACTTTTAAAAATAGTTTAAAATATTATGGATGTATAAATATGAGAACACTTAGCTGTATACATCTAGTCTGTGAAGACTCCTTTCCTTCTCTTTGTTTCATCATTTTGAGCCAAGGGATTGTAGTACAATCTGATTTTTTTTACTCTAGGAAAGCCTCTGCTGTGACTGATAGGCAGTCTTACCTTTGCCTGGGAAAATGCTGCAAGGGAGCCTCAGGAGCTTAAATTATTGGTTGTTAGCAGAGATTACCACACAGAGAGCACTTTCATCTCCAAAGCACTTTATGAGCATTCATGCATATGAAAGTGTGAACTAGGTGTCACTGCCCAGGGTGTGGGATGCCCTCTGGGGGGAAAGGATAAGATTAGTATCACATAGACCTTATATGAGTGGCTCTTTGTTTCCCTCTTGGAGTGTGTTTCATACAGGAGCAAATTGCTCTAACCCCATTGGCTAGACAGCCAGTTATTTCCCCAAAGGCTCAACAGAAAAAAAGGAGGCAGGGTGAAAGAAGGCATTCCTATGTGGGGTGTGGAATACTGTTAGTTTGATGTGGGTGGGTAGGAAGCTCTAAGCAGACTCACAGGTCTTCTTCAACTATAATTCAGGAAATTGTAATGAAATTAACAAAGATATGCATAAATATATATCCATAGCATGGAGAAAGCGGATGAAGAATTTTTTTCTTCCACTTTCATAGGATTAGATAATAACTCTAACCAGAGATAATTGGAGACAGTTGCAGGACAGAAGGGGGGAAATACTTTCTCCTACAGGATGTGGTTTTTTTAAAAATCCACATTTTTTTTCATTTTGGTGCTAAGGTAATCATAAAATGGTCTAAATAATTGTGGGATTAGTTTCAACAAGTTTATAATGCTTGTGTGTAAATTTACCTGGTAGAGATACATCACTGTCAATGTCAAAATCACACCTTTTTAAAAGAGATGAGAGAGCAATGTTTAGGACATCCATACTGTCTGATATTAGCTTTCTGTCATTATCACCCCTAAAGTAGTTATTCAACAAGAAAATTCTACAACAACAAAATCCTATGTTAAGACACAGAACCATTTCCTCAACAGCATTTCTTTCCAATAGCTCCTGCTCAGCGGAAGCACTTCATTGTCGCAGTGGTAGCCCAACACTACTCCATCAGAGCATAAAATTCAAATTTTCAGAAATAGCTCATTGTCCAAAATCCTGTTGCATAGTGTAGCAAATCACACTAGAGTTGGCCCACTGAATCAACAGGGACTCAGTGAATTAACGCTTCTATAAATTCCATTGCTTCAAATTAGCCTACCATAATAGATGCTTACTTTATTGTAGCAGCTCACAACTATAGGCCCATTTGAATTAATGGAACTTAGAGAGGAGCAGACTTACTAAATCCCTGCTGATTCAATAAGCCTACACTAGCACCCTTTACTATACTAAGCAACAGGATTTTGGGCTCCATATTTTCTATTACAAGTCTCTCAATAGATATACGGTATATCATTGCTCCGACTGTTGCTTGAATTTCATAGATAATTTGTTGTGTTATTTGTTACGTTATCATTACTTCTTACTTTTAATTATTTAAAACTTTTAATTATTTATGTTTCAATTATTTAAAAGTTTTTAAAAACCTTTTCTCTCCCCCAGGCCCTGCCTGCCAGCTGATGGGTGCTGGGGTGGGGAAAATCTTCCTCACCCTAATGTCAATCAGCTGGCAGGCGGGGCTTGGGGAGGGGAAAAGTTTTTTTTTTAAAAAAAAGCCCAGGGCTTTTTAAAAAAATCCCAGGGCTTTAAAAACTAGAGTGGGGGGAAAGGTTTTTCCCCACCCAGCACTGATCAGCTGTCAGGGCTTGGGGAATGGAGAAAACTTTAAAAAAAAGCCAGGAGCTATTTTAAAAAACCTTTTCCCTCCCCCAAGTGGCTTACAGACAGAACAAAATGGTTCACTTCAAAAAAAAAAACCCCCACCATTTCGTTTCATCCGTAATGAAATGCTGCTTCCTTGTGTCGTTTTGTTTTGTTAGGCCCATATTTCTCTACTATGTTAGCAACTATGCATTCATATGTTTACATCAAAATCTGTTTAAAAAGAAGAGGCTATCCTCTGTCCAAGTGGACCTTCTAGTCCTTGGGATTCAGCATTTGTCTTACCATTCTGGCTACAGAAATTGGCCCTGTATATTTTGGGGGGAGGAGGAGGTAGATTTCAATAGGTGGTAAACCTTTGCATGAGAATAAGAATTTACAAATGTGCACCAATTTTCATTTGTGACATTTTGGAGAGTATGACAAGGGATTATAATAACATGATTTGTAGAACTATGAAACCTTTGCATGTCACATTTTGCTGTTTAATACACAATTCTTTCTTTGTATATATTCGTTTCTGTAGTTTACGAGACACCTACGTGTGCTGCTTTACACATACACAAGTACCAGTTTTCTGGAGAGTCATGCCAACTTCCATGCCCAGTAGTTTTCCATGACTGAACCTTTATGCCCAGTAGTATTCCATGACTGTGCCAGTGCTTAAAGTTGCTTAAAGTAGCTTTGCCCACCGGATTTCCTGTTTAGTGACATTTTTCCATTCAACTTAGAGACATGTATTGCAACATCCACAGCCTTATTTTAGATGCAACCACCTCAGACCTTACCGCTTCATCTCTTTCTTGGCATACAGCCAAGACTATGGTTTGGGTAATTTTACACCAGCTGAGCTCACTGAAACTACATGTCAAAAAAAAAAAAACACCAACCAAAACAAACAAAAAGCACTAGAACATCCTAGATGTATAAAATAGCACTGCATCAGGTATTCATATTGATGAAGGTTTTGCAATCCATTATTTTAATGCTAAAGACCATTTTTTTCTTTGTAAGAAAGTTGTCGTCTCTGAGGGTTTTAAATGCCTTCTTAGCAGTTTACTGGTTACATCTTTTAATACTGTGATTGTGCCACCTAGAAAGAATAGTCAAGATA
Organism: Phrynocephalus forsythii; assembly: GCA_029282475.1. Lineage (NCBI taxonomy): Eukaryota > Metazoa > Chordata > Lepidosauria > Squamata > Agamidae > Phrynocephalus > Phrynocephalus forsythii. Next base: position 60,991,888 of record JAPFRF010000005.1, read on the forward strand.
ACAAAGCAAAGTTTGGCTGGCTGAACTTCTGGGCGGTTTACAATAGATTGAACTTCTGGGCGGTATAGAAGCTCAATAATAAATAAATAAATAAATAAATAAATAAATAAATTTAAGAAGATCTCCAACTGCCTTTTTATGGTGTTGATTTGTTTAGCAACAAGGAATCAACAAAATTGTTGGCCTCTAATAATCATATAAAATGTTAGGTAGGAAAAATGCATATTTTCCTGGTTATGTTGGAATTTTCTTCGCTGGACAAGCTTAACATTTGCTCCAATCTGAAAGTATTACTTTTGTTCCTTTTTCATCATTGCTGGTCAATTAAGCAATTCTTCCTGTTCTACCTAAGCATGTAGAACACCTCCCATGAGAATGAACAAACCTTGGTAGGGACTACTTAAGAGTTCTTATTTAAAATAGAATATTATCTACGAACTTGAACTTGCAGTAGTCAGAGGACTTGTCTACATGGGCTCAATTGGAGTTAGCTGGATCATGCTGAATAGGGCTGCTTAAAGTCAGGTAGCAGTCCAATATGCTATGTGGTGCAATCCTTGCATCCAAATGGCATATGCACTTCCAGCAACTCTATTTGGTCTACATTCTTTAATAAAAGACAAGCGAGGGGAAAGCATCCTTGCCTCCTCTACTCAACTTCGACTTCTGGAATGATGTCCCCCCCGCAAGTGGTATAGCACATCAACATGTTCCTAATAGGTGAAGAGGACGTTTTTAATTTCACAATATTGTGAAGTAGTTAAGCTGTCTTCTTAAGCCACTTAATAATGTTGGGAATCAAAAGCAGAAGGGAAATTTAAAGCTGCAAGCTCTACTTTGGTTTGTTTCCAGGGATCACGTGTGCTGGAACAAACCCAAACAGAGTAATCCTACGTCCGCACACAAAAAAACAATAGCCCCTGACAGGGAAAGATGCGGATAGGAATCCTCTGCAGGTAGGCTGGTTTATCGTAAAATCAGAAATACTGTGTTTGAAGGGACCTAAAAGGCTATCGGGTCCAATCCCCAGTTCAGCATGTAGCAATTAACCATTCCATACCCACAGCAGACCAAATAGGAGAACAAATGCTCATCTGATCAGACCCAGAGTGTCCTGATTTCAACTCACTACTTCATAGATAGCAGCCTGTAAGCATAACTCTGTGTAAATCCAGTTACTCTTATTTGAATTTCTGATGGTTAGGCTAGTGTGGGTTTTGTGGCACAATAAGCCAAGTGATTCTAGTAAATGGGGTTTAATTTATATAAGGTTGAGAATTCTGTGAGTTGTAGACCCCACAAAATAATTTACCCAAGCTCCGGATCACACATATATGCAACTCATAAGCAAATTATCAGCTGCTTTTTGTTTGCTTACTGACTAGCAGTTGTCCTGCTTTCCTCACTGATTGTTTGGTTGTGGTAAGGACAGTCTCAAAACAAAGCCGGAGGAAATTCGTTCACAGCAGTTTCACAGATTCTGATCCATAAAATTACAGGACAATGCTGATGAACAGCTCTGTTTTTCTTTTATGGTAGGTAGCATTTGCAACTGCCAGTGCCTATAATATACCCTGTGCACCTGTGGGATTATGGCTATTCAACAGAGTACAGTATTTGTCTGTGGAGAAAATGAGGATAATTCACCTAATTTGTTTACCTAAAGGTAGAAATTTTGACAAGGCTAGCATCCCATGCAATCAGGATGTTCCCATCAAAATGTCACACCTCACCATGCCAGAGCAAACACGATCTTTGCCCTTTTATACATCAATTTCCTAGGCTTTACCATGGTTGACAAGCACTCCTCCAGGGACTAGACTCTCTCTCTAAATGTTGCTTTTCATGCACCTACTGAGAAGATGAGTAAAGAATGCATTGGGGCAGTTTGCTGTTGTTGAGGAGTCTTTTGAGTCCAGTCAAAGACGACTGCTTATCAACCCTCTATACTAGAGGTCATAAGATGCAGTGCATCAGCAAAATCCTGCTAAAAATAGCAGATTCAGTAAGGTGGGAATGAAGAAAGCAGCAGATAGAAGTGTCTGCTCTTTAACATCTGCTGTAAAGATCAGCTATTCTTTCTAATATGTACCACAGAGCTGAACCTTGTGCAGATGTTGTGCCCTTTTCTCGTTGGAGGAAGGGGGCAGTTCATTTCATACAGCCATCATGATAGGGAGCGGCCATCATGTTGCAGTTTTTGACAATGGTGATTCATTTTATGAGTACTTCAATAACAGGGAACTCATAGCAAAGTAGGGGGAGTCATACATACCATTTTTTGAGAGAGGCACACATGGCTCATGAGTTGTACCCACTGCACAATGAGTACAAACTACAGTCACCCCCCGCCGATCGCGGGGGTTAGGGACCCACCCCACCCGCAATGCATGAAAATCCGTGATATGTGGAAGCGGGTGGGGTGGGGCCTGGGGGCAGTGGGTGATCGCACCCCTGTCTGAGGCTTCTTGGAGGAGCGTGGGGGGCACGGAGCGACCCAATTGCCCCCTGCTGGCCCCCGCGCAGCCCGAGGCTTCTCGGAGGAGCGCAGGGGTGGAACGGAGTGATGCAATTGCCCCCATGTGGCCCAAGGCTTCTATCCCACCTTTCTCCTCAAAAGGACTCATGGTAGAGTAGACCCATTGAATTAATTGGATTTACATAAGTGTTGCTTATGTAGATAATTGGATAATTAATTGGATTTACATGAGTGTTGCATAAGTAGATAATGCATTTGGAAACAAAGATCAGAGACTGCCCATGATGCAATGAGATGATTTTGGCATTTCCCCTTTATTTGTAAAATCAGACACCAAAAGTAATATAAACTAATTTATATAATTGTGGTGGTTAAGAGAAGGTGATGTGCCTTTTAGTTAAGAAATTTCTTTTTCTAGTCTATTTCTAACATCTACCTTTGGCTTCACTACAAGGTTTTTGGGCCCTTTTCTAATTCACTGACTCAAAGACACTGATTGCAAGGAAGGAGCCTCTTCCTCTTCCTTGTTGTTTGTCCCACTTGGTGGAGGGGTCATCTATTCTGGTGTTTGTCCTCCACTTTTCACAGTCACAGACTTGATCTGGGTGACAATGGGACAAATTCATGTCACTGTCAGAGGTGTTCCTCCAGGATTGTTTTGGCCATCCCCTTGGTCAGGATCTGCTGAGCTCCGCTGACCGGATGGATGTCCACCACAGCAGCTTTGTCTCCATGACACTAAGACAGTGCTAGGAAGGAGCCATGAAAGGTTTAAGTTACACATTGGGAGTTGGTAGGAAAAGGACCTGAATATAAAATAGCCAATATCATAATAACTATCAATGGTGTGACTATACTTGTAATACTATGTAAATTTATGGTCATTACACCTCAAAAAGGAAGGATATTGCAGGGTAACAGAAAACTGTTAAAAAGGACAGCTCTGGTTGACAAGGACTGGAGGAACTCCCTGTTGAGGGCAGGTTGTAATATCTGCAGATTTCATTTAGAAAAAGGTACATGAAGGTGAGGATAAAGAGGCATCTAAAAGTACACATGGCATAGAGACAATAGATAGTAAGATGGTTTTCTCCTTGAGCTAGAATCCCATGAAGCTAAATGGTGAGAGGTGAGACTGAGGACAGATAAAAAGAAGTAATTCTTCATTCAGCACATAGTTAAACTATGGAATTTGCTACCATGAAATTTAGTGATGGTGGTTGCCAGCGGGGGAAGCTTTAAAAGGAGATTATACCAATTCAAAGAGCTCATGACACAATTCATAACACTATCAATGACAGCTAGTTAAAATGGCCATATATTGCCTATAGTACCAGAAGCAAAACAGACAATGGCTGAAATCTTCTTGGTGTAACTTTACACTGTGGAAGTAGAATAAAGGTGGTGATGAAACGTATAGGCTAGGTCCCAATCCTGGCACCAGCAATCTATCTGATGCCAATCCTTTGGGATAGTGAAAGGTCCTCCCCACCACACCAGTCCCAAGGCTCCCAAAGGCATCCCTAGGTTGAATGGGAAGAACGTTTGGAAGCCTTGGATCTTCTGAAGGAGAAGATAGGAAGCTTTCCATTAAATTATATTAAATCAAATAATATGTTTAGCATGTATTTAGAAGAGGTACTGTTGCAAGTTGTGAAAGATGCCTGATTGACATAGCCTATGCTTTTTAGCTTGCAACTAGTATGATTTGTTTTCTGATTATTCATCAACAGATAAAGGTCACTAGTTAACTTAGGAAGACTGGTTGTTGAGGGATGCATCTCTCAGGAAAACCCATTATTGTAGGCCAGGGGAAGTAAAGAGACAGTTTGCCCTTCAGAGGCACTATGCCTCTCAGTAACAGTTGGATGCAAGTGGATGATGCTACTGAATGCATGATCTACTTGCAAGCTTCCCAGAAGTGATTGTTTGGCTACAGCGGGAGAGGAATACAAACAGGCTGGCAATTACTTGGTCTTGTCCATCATTACTATTTTGTGTACATGCTCAAAATCCAGTTGAAATTTGTTTGTGGAAGTGGCCACCCAATATTGGCAAAAACTACACATGAACTTGGGGAAATGAAGGAAATCACCTCCTTCAGCAAAGGTACAGTAGCCAGAAGAGAATCCTCAACTAGGATAGCATTTCTTGGCCAAAGCATACAAAAATTCAAGTCACCCTAAAAAAGAGTTTGTGCTGACAACTCCTGTCTAATCTGGTGCATGATGAGCAGTAGTGGATATTTCTATTTATGTGTGTCACTTTCTGGAATCAAGAACAACTAGGAATTGAAATGTGTGGATAATGTTCTGTAATAGTTGCCAGATCTCAACACTCCTCATTCACACTTCCTCTTCACTCTCCTCAACATTGTGCCAGGAACTCCATCAGTAGTTTTGGTCCTTTTAAAGCCAAATGACTCACAAGTGTTTCTCACATTTCCTAATAAGCTAACCAGCTGTTATGTAAAATGTTGTGCATCAGTCTACTGTGCCTGGGTTATACTGATTTCCAAAGTTTGCTTCCTGGACATAGTTTTGCAGCGCTCTCTCTAACACACACATACACACGGGGGTGGTGGTGTTTAATTGGTAAAGAATGAAGGGGTGAATTGTTGGGAGTCCCTTGTGGCTGTGGAGCAGATAGGCAGGAAAAGACTCACAACATTTGTTTGAAAACATTTGTTTTTGAATGACACATCCCAGAATCCTCCAGCTTGGAAGACCAACAAGCTTTTTAGCTGTGTAACCCTGGTACTTGTAGTTTTTAAAAGTCATTTTTCTTTATTTTGAGTAAGATTCATATGTTGAAACCACAATCAGTGGAGGTGCACTTAATTAGCAGGGAGACTCTAGTTGTGTCAGAGAAAATGCTAGGTTTGCTGTACAGGATGTTAGTCTGGGCAATAATTGGCCCAGTTAGTTACACGATCTGGACACTGGTGAGTTAATACCTAAATTCCTTGTTACCATACACAAAACAGGGCTCATATTACTTTATTTTTATTACATCTATTTCTGTTTGACTCAAGGCATTATGGGGCTGGAGTTATTTTCATCACTCCTATGATAACATGCCTCTAATCCTGGGGGCTGCCAGACAGGATGAACAGCTCTTTCTTTAACCAAAAGCATCTATTTGCTGCAGTTCCCATGCAGAACGAGGGCTGTTCTGAGAAACAGAAGCTAATTCCATTAGTTGGTACCAATGCCAGCCAAATCTGGGAATTCCCTAAGTAAGCGCTACCATCAGGTTGGCTGGCAGGGATGATGCTTGCATAAGATGTTTAGTTAAATTTGCCAGGGACCCCTTTTTTGGATATCAGTTCATGTTATGGCCTCCTCTGGAGGGAAATGGCATTAAGTCTGCCTCAGGGGAGAAGCAAGATGGTATTAGAGGAGGGGGCAGGGCTTCAGTTGAGCTATTCTTTCTGGAACGATCTAGCCAATCATGGCTTGATAATGGAGTGACAATTGGGTCCCTAAAACAAGTAAGTTCCCTTACTCTTGTGTACCTGGCTGATCAGCTCAATTTGGGCGTTTATACACGACCCCTAAGCTCCGCCGCAAATGGCTGCAAGGTCCGGAACTTAAAAATGTTTACCCACCAGCTCCGGACTTTGCAGACAATTAAGTGCGACCCCACCCACTTAGCGCGACAAAACAGCAGTTTTCTTGTACCTGCTTTTTGGATGTGACAAATATTTGATCCGGTGTAAGGATAGTGTAAGGATAGTGAGTGCAGGGCTCTCCTGGCTTCTGTTTGTTCTTTTTTTGCGCCCCGCTCCTTTAAGAGATCTGAATGCTGCCCGGAACAAAACGGAAGTAACCGGCATGCTTTTCTTTCTTTTTTCTCCCTCCCTCAGGCAGCCAGAAACCAGGAAGTGCGGAGGGGGGTGGGGACAGAGGAAGACCGAGGAACCCCTAAGATCTCTGGTCCGAATTTAAGTGGCCAGCGGATCTTAGGGGTCGTGTAAAAAGGCCCTTAGAGTGTGGGAGTTTGCTTCCCCACAGTGCCACGTGGGGCAACATCCTGCCTATGTGCACAGTCCCAGGATGTCCCCAGAAAAAGGACATATTAAACCCCTTCTCACTACCTGTATCTTGGAAAACCCTGGAAACAACACCCCCCACCCCGGTAAGTCAGAACAGACATGATAGGATGTTGTTCTTGTTCTTATGACTGTGAACACCATTCTTGATATACATTGTAAGTTGATAACAGAGAACAATTAATACAGACCAGTTATGTGCAAAGTTGTGTTTCAGCTCCATACACATGTATAAGGTGCAAAGGGGAATAGTAGAAACTGAGTAGATACTGGGTGTTTTTACCTAATCCTCTTGAAATCCTTTCCACAGGTGCAGTGTTAGTGTGTGTGTTTTTGAAGAGAACTATTCAGTGGCCTTTTTGTGGCCTTCTAGCTAGGACAGGGGTCCTCAACCTGAGGCCCGGGGGCCGGATGCGGCCCCCAGGGTCCTGAATCTGGCCCCCGGGACCAACTGCAGACCCTCCCACCTACCCCCTGCTTCGTGAGCAAGCCAGCCTCCACAGCTTCTTCTATTGCTGAGGCAGTTCAAAGTGGTGGGTTATGTCCCTTCCCCCACTCCTCCCACCCACCTTCCAGATGATTGGCATGCTGGCTAGTGTGGCAGTTCAAAGTGGAAGGGCTGTGGCAAGGTCTCCCACACCCTCCATGGCCCTGAGGCCCCACCCCTGCTCCTCCTCCACCCCGCCCACCTGCCTTCCTTTTGTGGCCACCACCTATGTTATTGTGGTTGTGAGGAAGGAAGGGGGCAGGCGGAGGCAGCAACAGCCAGCCTTCTGAGCCGGAGCAGCCATGGCAGTGGACCGATGGAGGGATGGACTTTGGTGACCAAGGAGAAAACAGAGCTATTTCCCACCCACCCAGCCCCCTCTGAGCTGCTGCCTTGCTCCGTGGAGCTTGGGAGAGGAGGAGGGAGCCCAGCCATGGCCGGACGCTGAGGCTGCCACCACCACCACCAGGTTAGAGACCAATGAAGAGGAGGTGGCGGAGAAAGAAGAGAAGGGAAGGGAAGGCCAACGGTGGCCTGGGCCTGGTTCCTGGGAGGCGGAAGGGGCTGCAATTGTCCCTGGTTGGTGATGGACTTGCAGCGCACCAAGTCAGGCCGGGCCGGGCCAGGCCAAGAGAGGAGGTAGCTTTCCCTCTGGGGCACAGCAAGGGCGTGATGGCCAGGGTGCACAGCTGGATCCGCACGCAGTGGCACCAGCCTTGCCGCCCTTGCTGCGGCTTCTGCTCCTCATCCTGAGTGGCCGCCTAGAAGGTGATGAGGGGGCTGAATTTGCCTGGGCTGCCACCTCCTTCCAGACACAATGAAGGAAGGAGAGCCACTCCAGCCACTGCCACTGTAGGAGGAGGAGGAGGAAGAGGCACAGCAGAGGGATCCCAGCGGTGGCACCTCAGGGTGGAGATCTGGAGCAGGAGGCATTGCTAGGGCCCCGGAGATGCACTGATCATGGGCTGATCGTGGGGGGCCTCCACCCACTTTCCCCCCTTTTTTCCATGTTGGCCTTTGTTGTTGTTGTTGTTGGTGTTGGTGTTGTTGTTGGTGTTGTTTGACTGTGGTCCGGCCACCAGTGGTGTCTGGGTGGTGGTGGACCGGCCCTCTGTTTGAAAACTTTGAGGACCCCTGAGCTAGGAGAAAAGAAAATCTTCACTGAATGAATTTAGTTTTGCTTTCAGGAAAATTCACTATGAATTGGTGAAGAAATGACTTCCATTTGAGCTTGTCACTTCTTTATAAAAACACTTAGGATAAAAACAAGTTCGGAGTATTATTGGGATTCATGTTAGCTCTGGAAGATGATACATGTAGGAAAAGAAGCCTCATCTTTGAATGTTCCCATACATTCCTCAGAAAATAAATGGGCCCTATTCCAAATAAGGGAAATATAGCTATAGTTGTGGGCTCATTTGTCATTAGGTATGTTCTCTTGTTGCTTAGTTTACTGATCTTTTGGTTATAGGAGTATAAATGTTGCCGCTGTTGGCGACTTGGGAAACTCCCTCTCTTGGGGGGGGGGGTGACTCTCGCTGTGCAGGATGTGGTGCGCAGCCTGGGCGTAATATTGGACCAGGCACTCACCTTGGAAACCCAGGTGATATCTGTGCTTTGCCCATTACCACCTTTGGTGATCGCTCAGCTATGTGCCTTCCTGGACCCTGGGTCCCTCATCACAAGATTAGTCTCAAGATTAGACTACTGTAATGTTCTTTACGTGGGGCTGCCTTGGAGGTTAATGCAGAGGCTTCAGCTACTGCAGAACTCAGCAGCCAGAATAATAACGGGGTTCAGAAGACACCAACACACACACACTATTCTGGCCGTGCTGCACTGGCTGCCAATTCATCACCGCATTGACTTCAATATATTAACATTGACCAAAAAAAGCCCTGAACAGTTTAGGACCTTGTTATCTGTCCTTGTTGTCAGACCAGCTCCTTCCACAGAATTGTGCCCGCATCATCCGCTTATCTCAAGCTGGTAACTTGTGGGTCTCTAAGCCAAAAGAGGCCCATACATCAACAACAAAGAACTGGGCCTTTTCGGTAGCAGGGCCTTGTTTGGGGAACCAACTCCCACCTGAGATTGGATTGGCTCCCACACTATCTGTCTTTAAAAAAACATCTGAAGACATAGCTTTATAGATCTGCTTTCCCTGATAACTAACTATTATTTTCATTAATCACTCTTTCATTCTTATGCCATCTGCCAATCTTTGTTTTTGAATATGTACAGTGGTATCTCAATTTACGAGATTAATCTGTTCCGAGCGAACACTCATAAGTCGGTTAACTCGCAAATCAGGGAGCGGTTTCCCATACGAATGCATTGAAAGTCAATTAATCAGTTGCGGAGGGAACGACTTTCAATGCATTCCTATGAGAAACTGCTTTTAAACGTCGCCCACCGCTTCTCCCATCGCAGGGGAGTCGGGAGAAGTGACTGGAGATGTTTGAAATGCCTTTCAGTCACGGAGGCAAGTGCTGCCTCCATGACTGGAAGGCTTTTCAAACTGCACGTGCAGCTTCTCCCCCCTCACCCAATTCCTCCCCCAGCCAGCACCAATCAGCTGCTTGGCACTGGCTTCGGGCCAGCACTCTCTGGGCATCTCCATTGAAATGCATTGGCTCAATGCATTTCAATGGAGAAATGTATCCCCATTGGAATGCATTGGCTCATCAGTCAGCTGCAGAAGGCCACGTTACTGGGATCTGCTCACATAATTTGCTGATACATCACATAGTCCTAAACGCTTGGGAAGCTTTCAGCTTGTGATTTGTAATACAAAATCCATTGTAGTTCTCTTGTTTGCTGTGTGATAACTTGATTATAATAATAATAAACTATAAAGTCTTTCTTTCTCAGAGACCATTTTGATGGAGCAGTTGAAACCCCCCTCCCCTGAAAAAATGCACATACAAAGTATTCTATTTAATATATGTTATTCAAAAAAAAGTGTGCGGGGGGACCATCAATTTTACTGCCTGGTTCCTCTGACGCCCCATCCATGGATTCTCAGGCATCCTTAGGCTGGCAGGTTAACAACTCCTTTGGTAAAAAGTCCCAGTTTCTTGAGTTCAGTGGCTCCAAACCATGGATAACCCAGGTGGTCTTGGATTGCAATTCCCATAAGCCTTCACAGCCATCGGTGCTGGCCAGGGTTTCTGGGAGTTGCTGTGTAAGGGCACCTGGGTTATGCAAGGTTGGGAACCACAGCTCTAGTTAGAAGGATGTAAGTAACAGATGATGGTAGGAATTAAGCATTAATATTCGAAATCATAGTCATTACTAATGGTCTGACTTCAGATGGTTCATATATTATATCTTCATCATATGCTTTTACTTTTGTTCTCCAGTCTTATTTTTCAAATGGTGATTCCCAATACTGTTGCATAAGCTCACATTTGGGTCCTCTTGACAAGAAAGTCAGGGTATAAATATTTTAAACACACATATTTGTACTTTTCCTTTAGCGGGCTAGCTGGTTTATTATCAGTGGAGCTGAGAGGCCAGATTTGGGACTGGCTCTTCATTATTATCTATCTCATCCACACTGTGCATGTACTATTGGCCTTTTGGACTTATAAATGTATTATGTAGCAAGCTATTCTCTCAGCCCCAATTCATTCATGCTATATAAGTGGAAATAACAATTGCGCATCTTGTAGGGGTGTTGTTAGAGTAAAGCATATACAAATTATACAGTACTCTGTATACTTGAAGAACCCTGCGTAAAGCATTATGACTAGGATTATTAGTACCTTGTGGTGGTGGTGGTGGTGGTGGTGGTGGTGGTGGTTTGGGACAATTGCTGCATATTACTTAAGAAATCTTATCTATCTGGAAGCATCGTGTTTTGTATCATAGGAGTGGGACAGCCTGCAGTTGTCAGCCTCATCTTATGCAGCCTAAGACTGCAACTACATGGCAATATACTGGGAGATTTTCTCTGCTTATAGAATGGATAAATTCAAAATATGCTTCACTGACCACATGGTGCAAAAGGATGATTTAAATCAGTCCAGCACTTTTTTGTTTCCAGAGTGTTTCCTTTTTCCTTTTCCTTCCTTCCTTCCTTCCTTCCTTCCTTCTTTCTTTCTTTCTTTCTTTCTTTCTTTCTTTCTTTCTTTCTTTCTTTCTTTCTTTCTTTCTTTCTTTCTTTCTTTTTTCCTTCCTTCCTTCCTTCCTTCCTTCCTTCTAAAGCCTGCTCTTCATTCCTTGCTTTTCCAAAAGGTAGAACCCGAAGTATTTGTAACCCTGGGTACCACTATATTCGGGTTAAATTGCAATTTTGGCACTTTGCGCAAAATAAGTGGGTTTTGAATTGCAGTTTGGGCACTCAGTCTCTAAAAGGTTTGCCATCACTACATAAGGTGTTGCTTTTAAAAGAAATCATTTTAACTGTTCATTTTACAAGCACATTTTAAAGACATCATATTATTACCCCCATTTAAAAATCTGAAAAGTGGCCCCACCCATCACCAAATTCTTCAAAATGACCCTCTGAAAACAGTGTAACATGTATATTGCCATTGTTTCATAAAGGTGAACATAATTATGTACCTGAATACAAGGAAAAGTAATCCATTACAGGTAATGTTGTTTCTTGTGACGAAAGCTGTAACATTGGCAAGCAGCTCCAACAAATTACCTGCAAGGGAATGTGGCCTTTGACAATAGGAAGGCTGCCCACCTCCATTATATAATATGCTGGGTGTTAATCATCTGCTATCGGACAAAAGGCCAGGTCAGAGATGCCCTCTGAGCCAGAGGGCCAATAGATTCCAGATCACAAATAAATAAATACATTATTATTTAGAAGTTCTTCTCTCTTTTTTTACACGTCCTCTTCCCACAAAATCTGTGCACTTAACAGTGTGCAAAGTTGCCCCATTGAGATGTAGTTAACTGTTTCTGATTCCAGGGTTGATAAGCAATTACCCTCTTGTTTTTGCTCTTGTTTCAGTTCCTTTTACAGCTCACAAGAAAGAAACCAGCCAGTGAAGGTATCAATTGTAGAGCTTTGCATTTGCATACTTGGCGGTGTTTAAAAGTCTCCTAATCTCTTCTAATTTCTTTTATGGCTTCCATTTTTATGCCTTTAGATTGTAAACAGAACCACTATGAACTGTTTTCATGACTCCAGCCAAAAGGAAGGGTAACTCGGTTAGGCAAATAAAATCTAAGAAATAAAATCTAGAATATTTTCCTTAAACTTTACATGCGTACTTCACTCAGTGTTTAATTACTGAGCCTGTTTAGGTAATAGTGATAAAGGATCTGCTGCTTTCACATTGCTGCCTCCCCCCACACCCCTTGGCCATTCTGGAAAGGCTCATTGTGGGTGAGGACCCATCTTCTCATCCACGCAGAACATCATCTCCTCCATCCCTAGTGAATGATTGTGATATCTAGGGATAATGCAAATTGTCAGACAATACATCCGGAGGACACCAGGTTTGAGAAGGCTGCCATATCTTCCTCTTACCTCAACTTTCATCCTGTTTACAAGGCACAGGTCTGTCCACTAAATACTTGAAATCCTAGTCCAATAAGAGATTACCTGTTTGAAGAAATAGAAGAGAAATAGTTGATCTTCTGACACTACTGGTATGATGCCAGATTAAAACTAAAATTTAAATCTCATGCTCTTTGAAAAAGCTGACCAAGCTAACTGGCAGATATCTGTCTTTCATCTCTAATCTGAACTGCAGATTAGCCTTCAAGTCAATAGGAAGATTGAGTTTCAGAAAGGAAGTGTGGGTTTCTAGCAATATTTAGTGCCCATTTCTGTTTCAGTGTTGTGGAGTTTGTTGTGTTGTGTTTGTTGCTAAGGGCTGGGGAGAATAAAGTATTCTTGTCAAAAATGGGTTGCAGAATACATGTGTCAGTTAGTCTCTGTTGGGAGATGAAGGTTACAACAAATGGATGTTCAATTGTTTTCCCTTCTCGGTCTATCTTGCAGTAGGCTGTGCTTTATTAAAAGGGGATTGCAATATTCATCTTGCCCAGTTCAATGGTTCTGTAACCCTATTGGGTGGATATTGTTGTCTGACAAATGTCATTTGTAGATCCATTAGTTTGACATCTCTGTTTTGTGGCTCCAAGTAAATGCAAGGACTTGGCTGTAAGCAATAGATGTTGTGGTGTTCTCAGGATGTAGGCTGGAGGCATGGATCCATGGTCAGTGGATCTTCAATACAGTGTAGGGCTAAATTTGTGTTAGGATGAAAGTTGTTCAAGTCCCAGTGGAATTTCTCATGTGCTTATTTTCCATGGGCCCATATATTAAAAACGTCAACAGTGTACCTCAGATAGAGAGAATGTTTTACTGTTCTGTACAAATGTTTGCTTGGGGCTTTGTTCTTTTGGCGTATATTTTGCAGTTCCCTTTTCATAAAGCATACAATTTAAACCTGGGATGGGTGAATTTGGAGAACCTGTGGGCCACTTTTTCCGGGTCCAGTGCCCACTGTGGGGAAGGTGCACTAAAAATCAAACCCAGAAGTGGCTGGAAATTAGAGGTCAAACCCTTCTTTTGATCCAGAATCAGCAGGAGCAAAACAATAACCTTTTGTTCAACCAAAGGAAACAAAAACATTTGGGGGCTGGTAGGGAGCTCGGGTTAACAAAACTGTCCTGAGGTTTAAATGTTACTCACCTCTGTTTTCAATAGTTAACACTGCCTCCTCTCAAGTAAGACCAGGGCATAGTGATTAGAAGTGAGTGGCTTCTGCTTATTAAAAGTGATGGACCTGATGCTGGCTGCGATAGCTTTAGTTCCTGTAGAGGGCAATGGAATTTCATCCATCATAACTTCAGAGGGATCAGAGCTGACATCCTTCAGAGCAGATGATTCCCATTTGGCCAAGGCCAAGAAACCAAGAAGGCGGCATGCGTGTGACTCCACAAGCTGTTGTTTAAATTGTCGGAGGAAAGGGGGGGTCGCTCTGCTTGCTAAGTGTTCAAAAGCAACTTCCAACCTAAACAATTCCTGACATTGACTCAGCACTGATAAGGGAGAAAGAGAAAAAATGTGACTTATTTCCTGTGAGAGTATTCCTCCTGGTTAAGGCATACAGTGAGCATGCAGAAAACCCGTCTTACTATCACCATTTTGCTTCTGATGGAGCAAAAGACAGACTCTCTCTCTCTCTCTCTCTCTCTCTCTCTCTCTCTCTGTGTGTGTGTGTGTGTGTGTGTGTGTGTGTGTGTGTGTGAGAGAGAGAGAGAGAGAGAGAGAGAGAGAGAGAGAGAGAGAGAGAGAGAGTACATGAAATAAAGAAGTCAGGTGGCTTGGGCAAACATAATCAGAAAGGGGGACTTTAGACAATTTTAAAATCTCGAGTTGTGTGTTTATATCAATATTTTAAAATTCTCTGTAAAGTCCCCCTTCCCATTTTGTTACCAAAATTAAACACCACAATTTGCTTCACAGTCTGGCTCTTCCTCACTGGGGTGTGCTCCATCAGAAAATCATAAGAACTGACCATTGATAAAAGAAGGCAGTATTGTCAGGAAGAATTTAAAAGCGGAATGCCCTGCCTGTAAATCCCCCTCTTTACTGCAATCAAATGGGAACATTAAGTGAGAGAACCCAACAAGCATGCAAAGGCAGCTGCACACTAAGGAAAGGGAGCTCCCACGCTGCAGGATGTTTCTATATTTGTCTTTATGAAACTGAATGTTCTAAATAGGAAGTGATCTTAGCACAAGCCAACAGCGCTTGCCTGCTCAGGCTCCCAGTCTTGTATTAAGGGATTTCAGTACCCATAGTCTGGGCATTGCACTGAGACAGTCTGATTGCGATCTCCTGAATTCTACACTGACAACAATGATGTGCCATTCTGCATATACTGTTCATATATTTGATGAAACTATATACATAAAGCTATATCATTTGCATAGGATGTTGCTGCATTTTACAAATTATTTTTAAAAAGATGTTGCTTTTTAAATTTGCTTAGAAAAGTGGTGAGTAAATTTTTGTCAATGGAAAGATATATAGGGTTACCTGTATGTGAACTGAAAACCACACATCCGGTCTAGTTTCTGAAAACCTTTTTGAATTTCAGCCATTGTTTCTCATGTCTGTGCTGGCTAGGGGGTTCTGGGAGTAAAATTCCAACAAAGCAACTTTACTATGCTTGGTTACAAACAGATAATATATTATCTCAATTGATAATTCAGAATTGAGCAGAGTTTGATTGTAAGTGTTAAAAGTGAACAGCAGATTCTATGAATCAAGGGTCCCCAACACCCAGTTAGAAACTGTCACACATTGCCGCATTAATAAGGCAAGGTTTCCTTTAAGGTCAAAAGTATGACACTCAAACCAAGCTCAGAACACTATCCTTTGATCGTTTGAGTCATCCATCACAAATAACAATTATCCCTGAAAGGGTTAAATACCAATGTAAAATAATCATGGCAGTCTCATCAAAGTTCATCTGGGTATGAAGGTATACATTTCTTCAGAGAATGAAAATAAAGAATTATTTTTACTCATGGTGAATTAAACAGGAAAAAATGACTCCAGGCTACATTTGCTGTCAAATTTTACAAGTTTTATTCATACACAATAGGAAGGAAGGAAGGAAGGAAGGAAGGAAAGAATTGCTGCTATATGGTTTACATTTTTCTATTTGCAAGCTTTTCTGTATTCCTCCAAAGTGGTACTTTGTATAAAGGAATTAATTCGTTCCAAATGAAATTATGTTAAGCAAATTTTCCTTTATATAAATTTCCCATAGGAATGCATTGAAAACGGAGTAATCCCATTTTATGTTGTACGGATTTGCCCCATAGGCAATTATGTTAAGCAAATTTCTCCTATCTCTGGAATTGTTTATGTTGTACAAATTTTATGTTATACAAACTGTTTGTTATACAAGGGTCCACTGTATTGAATAAAAGCCTATAACTTCTACTTCCCATGCACATACCTGTAGTTTTGGTTGGTAAACATCTAAGATACCTAGGGGTTGCATAAATGTAAAGTAGAAAATGGGATGCATAAATATAAAAAAATTAAATCTCTGTATTCTTTTTGTTAGGTGTTAATAGCTCGAGCTAATTTTGAAAGTCAGCTAGGAGTCAAGTTCCATATTTAGATTTTTTTTTTGGTAGTTCTTTGGAAATCCAATTATCCTCTTGAATTTAGATGCATTCTGTAAGTTCCTTCCTCGTGCCATTAAACTCTATGGCCGGGATTCTGCTGAGGCAAACCATTTACATGCCAGTGCAAGCTGCAGTTTTCATGCTTGTGAATGGAAACTTCAATAATCTTGTGCAAGTTCCCCATAATGTGATTTTTTTTTTGTTCACACTGCATCAATATCTGGAAGTTGAGTCATGGCAACTGGACTTCTTTTCTTGAGAGATTGAAATGTTTCGCTGCTCATCCAAACAGCTTTGTCAGTCTGAGGAAAGCTAGTTGTGAGTCCTTATTGTTCATAAGGTGAACAATGGCTTGCATAGGCTTGTTAGGTGGACAATAGTCTCAATAGGCCTGTGGATATCCAAAGTGGGCCTTCAACAAAGCAGTATGTGCCAACCCAGAAGAACAATGGATCAGCCTGAGACCCAGAGCCGACAGAAGAACCTGGTCATTCCCTACACAGCTGGAGTGTCTGAAAAGCTTAAAAGAATTTTTGGTAAACCCTGTTTACTTCAAACCCACAAACACACTAAGGCAGAGACTCGTCCACCCAAAGGACCCGACACCAAAACACAAAAGGAGCAATATAGTATATGTGGTCCAATGCAGTGAGGAGTGTGCAGACCTCTACATTGGAGAAACTAAGCAGACATTAAACAGGAGGATGGCCCAACATAGGAAGGGCAACAACGTAGGACCAGAATCAGCTGTATACCTCCACTTGAAAGACAAAGGGCACTCATTCAAAAATGAAGATGTACACAGACAGAGAAGATGAGTAGTTTGAGAGAAGGGTCAGGGAAGCCATTCATGTGATTATTGAAAACCCCTCTCTCAACAGAGGTGGGGGCTCAGGCACACTTATCTGGCAGTCATTTCACCAATCCCCAGACAAATAAAAAAAATACTTCACACCTCCACCACCAAGGCCATAGCTAACAACCCATACTTTATGGGTTTCAGCACCTTAGGCCATTGTTCACCTAATGGCCTATTGAGACTATTGTCCATTTAATGAGCCTATTCAGGCCATTGTTCATCTTATGAGCCTATTTCAGACCAGGGTGACATGAGGTCAAAGTGAACTATAAAATGGAGGATTTATAACTAGCTTTTCTCAGACTGATGCTGTTTGGATGAGCAGCGAAACATTTCAATCTCATAAGAAACTCACCTGGATGACCGAGAATCTTCACAGACATACTGCACCAATACTTGCACATATTATGCTAGCAGGGCTTTTATCCATACATTTTTTTTTCCTTTCTAATGGCCTTGGTAACTTTCTGTATTGGAGGAAAGAGGTTACATTAGACGGTTGGAACAGAAGTAATATATGTGTTTGCACAAGGCAGATATCTATCCCATTGCACAGTCATGCACCGATGGAATCCTTCCAGTAAACAGGTAACTCAGTGCAGTTTAGTAGCTGAGGAATACATGAGGATGTGCCTGCAAACACACTTCTCCCATTCCTGAGAGAAACACTGCCGTGTGCTCAGAGGATTGTAATCTGACTCAGTGGCCATGCGAACTTGCAATGAGCAGACCACATGGATTGACTAAACGCATTCAAACCATGGAAGGAGTCCCATGCAGACATGCGATGACTGATGCTTTCCAGATTCAGATTTCATACGGGAAGAACAATGGGTTCAAGAGAAATGATGGGTTCTGCTGAGTGAACAAAGCCATTCTCCTGGGATGCTCTCTCCCTCCCTTTAAGAGCAAGGAGGCGATTACTTTTTATGCAATCTCTTCTTAACAAAATCACGCTAATCCCCCACTAATCCTTAATGCTCCCTGGAGAACACAACAAAATAAAGGAAACACATTTGCTGTGGCAGAAGAACCCAAGAACTTTCTGGGAGAATGGTAGTATCTCAACGATACAGGGCCCTGCTTTTAATAGAGGGCTGGATAGTTTCCCTGCCTGCTAATTAAATGACTTTGGATCATTACAATCCAGCCTTGTAATTTAGCCGTTTAGGAAGACAGACAGTGGCATATTAAAGCAGTGTAGCCATCTTCTTACAGGTTGTTTTGTTTAGCAGACTGCTATAGTACAGAGAGCAGAAGCCATAGATCTATTCTCATCAGGGCTATTTCTACTCTATGAAAACTTTAAATGTGAGAGATAGCAAATTAGATAAAGTGATGTGTGTAATATATTGGAGGAAGCTCTGCTGGTGTCAGAATACTCCATTATTTGAGCTAGACAGATAAGCCTGTGGGTTCCTTTCTAACTAGAATGTTTTGCTTTAGTGAGTTCCAATAAATCTCAGAATAGAATCACTTTGGTCATGTGTGTATCTATCTATCTATCTATCTATCTATCTATATGCTTAAAAATACAAAGATGCAACTTCTACATAATATCAAAATACAGTTTTTGTGTACAAATCTGGTCTCAGGTCCAAATCAGACATTATGTACAGTGGAACCTTGTATAAAAAACAGCTTGTATAACATAAAATCTGTACAACATAAAAATTTTGGAGATAACGTAACATAATCGCCTATGGGGAAAATTCGTACAACAGAAAAATGGTGGCAATTAGGAATTAATCTGTTTTCAATGCATTCCTATGGGAATTTGTATAAAGGAAATTTTGCTTAACATAATTTCATTTGGAACGAATTAATTCCTTTATACAAGGTACCACCGTATTGCCAATAATTACAGGTAAAGGAACAGTGATGTTGGCAAAAGTGACTGATGTAGTATTTGGAAATAGTGAAATTAAATTTCAAAGAACTTCCATAGTTAAATTTTGAAGAGTAGTCTCCAGGCAAAGCAAGCTACTTTACACATTACGGAAGACAGCATAACCTCTTGCTGTGAGAAGCAGATGAAATCCTGTCGTGAATCTATGCCAGCCTAACTTGAACTTGCACCACTGAAAATCCATTGCAGAATGAGTTCTGAGGACTCGCATCCTTGCAATACAACTTTTCCATACACTGTGCTGATGGGAAATGGGATGGAGCTGCTGGGTATCATCCAGGAAGAGAGCAGAGATTTTTTGTTGTGGAATACTGTAACTTTAAAATGGAATACTTAAAAAAATACAATGATTAGCAATAGAAAGAGCAGGCGAATACATTTCAGCCAGTTGACTGACATAAAGGTTGGGTTAAGGCTGGGGAACCCTGGGGATTAAGCAGGATTGCTCCTCCCCACACACCAGCTCTTTCCCTTCAACTGGCTTTGTTTGGAGGACCATGGAATGCTCCCATCAACCATGTTCCTTCAGTCCACTTATCTTAGGGGTCATACGCAAAATCTTCATGAAGGAAGGAATTTATCTCCTTAGCTGGCAACGTGCTCCAAAAACCTTTTCTCAGCTTTGTTTTTTCATTAGAAGCCCAACTCCTCCTTTTCTTGCCCCGTCCCCTACCAGCTGATGAATTGCAGGTGTATATCTCCAAGCAGGCTTAGCCTTAAAACATGTTCATACTGGAAGCAGAACATCAAACCCGACATACACACACTCATATAAATGCCACATCTACGCTAGACATGAACCCATTTTTCACAATATGTAGATTTACTGGTTGAGGGGCCATGAAAAATGGCACTGTTTCTTTAAGTGTCATCAGTAAAACAATAAATGAGTAAACATTTGCAATGCAGTCCTACTCCTATGTCTGAGGAAGTGGACTGGTCCACATAAGCTCACATTAAATTACAGCAGTTATTCTTTAAGGTGCCACGGCATTTTTGTCTCCTTTAATTTTTTATTTTGCTTTTGCTCTTGCCAGATATTCTAGCACAGACTAACATCACCACCTCTTCTAAAAAAATACATTTAATTGATCAAGGGACTCTTCAAGGAGGAAGCTCAAAGCATGTGATGTACAGGCGGCAGCATTTAACTCTTTCCTCTCTGCTACCAGTTTGACCTCAAGCAAATTAATTAATTTCCCGTTTGCTAGACACTCTTAACTACTCAGCTTCTAGCTGTATAGTTACATAGTCAAGCTCTCCTTGGAACGTTTGCTACGTGACCAGCTCAGCTGATTAGAGTTGTGTGTAGGGGTTTCCCCCCTCCGTTCTTTTCCTACGTACAACTAGGCAAGGAGAGTCCAGCTTGTTGTAAGGTAAATGCAAGTTTGAAAAAGAGTTTAATCCCTGGGAGAGGTGGATCACATGTTGGCACAGTGCCTAATGCCTGGGGGGGGGGGTCAAAGTAGGACAAGAGCAAGTCCAGAGCTGCAAATGCTGGGCTCTCTGAGTAATAATTTAAAGTTGGATGAATAGATGCAAAGGAGGGAAGGACTTTGTATCATGTATAGTTGTGTGGAGACTGGACTGTTTTTATTCAGCAGCTATGGATTGCTCTTACAAGGGATGGGTTGAGTTATAGTGATACCTTCTCAGTACAGCTATTGGAGGCAAGGGAATCTTCTCATGTACAGCGGTACCTTGTATAAAGGAATTAATTTGTTCCAAATGAAATTATGTTAAGCAATTTTTCCTTTATACAAATTTCCCATAGGAATGCATTGAAAACAGAGTAATCCTTAATTATGTTGTATGGATTTGCCCCAAAGATGATTCTGTTAAGCAAATTTCCCCTATCTTCAGAATTTTTTATGTTGCACAGATTTTATGTTATACAAATTGTTTGTTATACGAGGGTCCACTGTACTTTGACTATTTTGGATACACCAGAAATGAGAGACCTATTGCCCACATGAAGGATATGGCAAGGTAGAAGGACCCCATCAAACCAACTGGCCTCCTGGTGCCCTCTCATTGGTGATAAGGAATCTGGCTTCCTCCCAACAGCATTATGGTGGAGGTTAAAAGCCTCCCTTAGCAGAAACAAAGGGTATAAAAAGGATAATTACAAGATGGGCCATTTCTCTAGTTGGGAAAAGGAGACTCCCATCAGGGATCATCCTCTTAAGGACATAGGGCCTTTTCACACGACCCCTAAGATCCGCTGGCCACTTAAATTCGGACCAGAGATCTTAAGGGTTTGTTGCTGTTCCTGCGTTCCCACCCCTCCACACTCCTGGCTGCTGGCTGCGTGAGGGGAGGGAGAAAAAAAGGAAGAAAAGAATGCCGCTCACCTCCGTTCTGCCGTCCCGGCACTGCATTCAGATCTCTTAAAGGGGTGGGGGGGGCAAAAAAAGAACAAACAGAAGCAAGGAGAGCCGGGCAGTCACTACGTTATATCCGCATCAGGAATTTTCACCTCCAGAGAGCAGGCACCTGAAAAGTGTGCTGGGACGCGCTTAGGTGGGTGTGGTCGCACTTAATTATCTGTAAACTCCGGAGCTGGTGGGGAAACAATTTTAAGCTCCGGAGCTGGGAGCCATTTGCAGCGGAGTTTAGGGGTCATGTACAAAGGGCCATATTTGAGTAGGCGTAAGAGTTAGTTTTTTTATTAAACATGCAAAAAAATCGTAATCTCTCAACAGCTGCCCAAACAATGAAAGACTCTTCTGAGCATTTGATAACATATATTGTCTGCATGCCACTGATACAAAGCAGCATCTAGTTACTTTAAAAAAATCTGTCATTGTTGCTTGACATCCCTCAATAAAATAAATTTGGTAATTTCTTTACTTTTTAGCCACCTTCTGATCTGTTCTCTCCACCCCACCCAAACACCGCACCCCCAGAAGAAATTTTGATCTAGGCTTCCAGACTGTTTCGTGCTATTCCGTCTCAGCTGTTGTCATCCAAATACCCAAGTACAAATAGGAAATGTGTCCAGAACAGTGGTGTAAGCAAAATTAGCAACCTAAATCTTATAAGATCTCTTTGTTCACTGAGGACATGTAACTGAAATCTTTCTTTTAAAACAAACATATTCTGTTTAGTTTACAAGACAATAATCCAGGTCAATATTTAAAAGTAGTTTAAGTTTCCATTGGCTGAAGTGGGAAGCCAAGTGCCACACTCTTTACACATATTCTGCACCATCACTCAGATGTGGGCTGAATCATGGCCTCTCAATTATTCACGTCTTCCAGAAATCTTGGGAGAACCATTTGTCATTTAAATGCAACACATGCAGTCTGGTTAGAAATAGAAAATTGTGATGGTTGCTTCCACTTTCTTAAAAAAAAAAGGCTAAGTCTAGATTAGAAGAGGCCTGAAGGCAAAATTACATATGAACGTCTTATTTCATCCCTTGTAGGTTTGTGGTGAATTTGGTATGTGTGTGAGAGAGACCACCTATAGGGGCTTCCTGGAAGATCTTAAAAATATAGATGGGTGTAGAGATGGGCACCTTTCAAAAAACGACACACTGTTTCGTTGTTTTGTAAGCTTTCAAAATGTTTTGTAACGAGACGGGAAACAGTGCTTCATTACAAAACAAAACAAAATGCTTCTTTTTCCCTTTGATAATGAAACATTTTATTACTCAGTAATAAAAAATGCTACCCACCAAATTTGGTGCCTCTAGGAACCAAGGGAGACATTTTATAGAGTAACGAATTGTTTCATTATTGTTTTATTTCATTATTAATTGCAAATTTGCATTGCAAATTTTTTTACAAAAATTCATTTAAAAACAAAATGAAACAAACCGCTAGTAGAAATGAAATGAAACAGAACTCTATTTTTCCATTTCGTGCCCATCTCTACTTGGGTGTCATCAGTGCCCTGGTGGTACCAAAATACAAAATTCTGGGCAGCCTCTTTCAGATTTGTTATGTACAGGGTATATGTGAAATACTATGGGGACTCACACAACCCTGGAGACATCCCACAGGGGTGTTGAACAGGAGGTGTTGAACAGGAGTCCCCCCAGCATCACTACCATTCACAAAGTAACACCATAAGAGGGAAAATCCCAGAAATTGATTCCTTTTTTCATCAGTTCACCACTTCTCACCGAAACACAAAGTCATTGTCAGGGTTGCATTTCAACAAGCATGAATAGGAGTGAGCAGAAGAGGGTATTCTGTAATCCATCTTGCTTACTGCCATTGGTGTTGTCCATAATCCAACCGCCCTTTGTTATGTAATGCTTGGCATCCTTTTTCCTGCTGGCAACATAGCCATGATATTTTTGCAGCAATACTGGGCCATTTTGACTTTTTGAATCATAGGTGCAGAAGTACAGTATCCCACATTCATAAACCAGAGGGTTTTTTTTGTGAAAAAAATAATAATATAAAATGGACAAGGGTGTATATACAGTATATTATTATTCTATGTCATTTCTGCCTGTTCTCTTTGACCATCAAACTGACATGATTCTGAATTAGCAGGCTGTGTGATCTGTGTGAATATGCCACTCTTTTGCTCCCAGAAGCTATAGGCCTTGAGAAAAGAGAATAAGATAAAGCCTTTTTTAAAATAAAATTGTCTGTGATGACATATACCTCTAAATCTGTATCAGATGTTCGTTAATAGTAAAGTTGAGATTAGACAGTTGATGAATAATCTAGTCTGGTACGCCCTAGAAATGTAAATGACTGAGTCGGGTGACTGAATCAGCTTGCAGTTTGGTGATGGGGTGATGTCATCCTAATGCACTCAGGCAAAAGGTAATCTATTTTGTGATTGGCTGAGATGAAGTTTTGTACCGAGATCCTCCTAGCCTGTTGCTGCTTCATTAACCTGCCCAGATTCCTGCTGTCAAATAGAATTGAGTTGATTCAGGAAGGAAGGGAAAAGGTAATGGACCAACAAGCAGCACTTGAAGGGTGTGAGACATTTTCGTTGGTGTTAACTGAAAGTTAACCCTTTAATAGGAGGGAACGGTTTGGTTGGTTTTTTATATAGTGACTGCATTTCTTGACCTGTCTGAGGAGTGCAGAGGAAGGCTTTGTTCTAAAGCTGTGTTCAAATGGACAGCAAATTCCAAATATTTGTGTGAAGAGGATTGGTTGTGAGTGCCGTATGAGTACTGATAGAAATGCAGAGATAACACAGTCATTTGTTTGACCTCCTGTTCTTTTAGATAGTTGAAGGCTATACCTTTTCTTGTAATTAGGGTGGACAGCTGAAAAGATGGCAGACAATGTGTGAAATTTGCTCTTCCATACAACAATTAGTGCTGTGGTAGTCCTGTCTCCTTTCAGTGTCTGGATAAAAGCCACCATATGTGAAATAAGGACTATGGTGGTTTCAGTGCACTTTTTCAGGGTACTTTTTTGGAAAACTGTTCTTGCTGCACCATGAAAAACATACTTGCAGCAGATATAACTATTGCATCTGGAGCATTCTGAAAGTAAGAGGGCATTTTAGCTTAAAGTCCTTTTCATATGGGTATTGCAACTGGCTGGGTGAAGAAGTGGGAAAAGAGGTTTGGCTTTAATCATTCTATGGGGAGTGGGGAGATGATGGGAAATCACAGTCCTTTCCACCTTTCTAAGCCCCAGGAAATGCTTATCCTTTGTTTTCTCATTGCTTAAACTGCCTTTTAGCATAATATATTAGCATGATTAGTTTTCTTATTTTCACCATTGTTTTCCCAGTGCACAAGGTTTAGCAGTAGTCTTTCTTTCGGTCACTGACCAGACAAAGTACAAAATGTGTTACACATAAAACCAAAATAAAAGGATATAAAAACAATAAAAGCATGCACACAAGAACAAACATAACACAATAGCATAACCTTTACACCAAAGCCAGAGCAGGTAAAATCTTCCCAGCCCAGTAGGCCCAATAGCAGGGACGTCAACTCAATAAGTCTAGAATCTGACCATTTAATCATTGTGTCCAGCCTGGGACCATGCCCGTGCTCTAGACCACGTCCAACCCACATCAAAAGAAGATGTAAGGAAAAATACACAATGGCCATTACCAATCATCTGCCCCGCCCCCTGAAGTGGGCAGGGAATAGCGATGCCTCATTGCTGCGGCACAGAACTTAGCCATCGCCACAGTTACATCCGGCTTTTTATCTGCAAGTAAGTGTAGAACATAAAACTCCCTTGGCCTCCCCTGGGTTTGCTGCAAGATAGACTGAAGAAGAATCCCCGGATATCCTGATAAAGGGAACACTCCAAGAGGACATGATCAATACTTTCAATAGTCTCCTCGTTACAAGGGTAAACACGTCCATCAACTGGCAGACCCTGGTATCTGCCTTCCAGCAATCTGGAGGGCAGAACTTTGAATCGAGCTAAGGTGAAGGCTCTCCTGAACTTGGGAATGGTTATTTTTGATAGGTAGGTGCCCAAGGTTTAACAAAAACTATTCACCTTACTTTTTTCTTCCTCTGACTCCACTATAGGTGATTACCATAAGTTAGAGTTATTATACCCTCCAACTCAGACATACACATACAC
The DNA here is from genome assembly GCA_029282475.1 of Phrynocephalus forsythii. NCBI lineage: Eukaryota > Metazoa > Chordata > Lepidosauria > Squamata > Agamidae > Phrynocephalus > Phrynocephalus forsythii. The sequence goes on from JAPFRF010000005.1 coordinate 61,017,344, forward strand.
ACTGTTCTCGCTCTTGCTCTCAGTCTCTCTGTCTCTCTCATACACACACATACACACCCCACAGAGAGACTATCATTAACTATAATTATCAGGCCCTGTCACTCAGTCTGCAGTTCACAATGTGCCTGCAGCCATAGGAATCTGTTATCCAACCATGTGTAAAATAAGCATCTCTCCAAACATCCTGGGATGATAACAGTCCTTCACTGAAAAACTCCTTTCCCAGGTTCAGTCTCCTTGACTCTTTTGCATTTCTTTCTTGAGCGTGTAGTGTTGCTTGAGGCTTACTAAGTCTAGAAAGAAGATGGAGTGATATATAAACTTGGAAGAATTCTTGGTATTGACCAGCCTGGAGTCAATACACAGTGTGCCCTTGCTATAACGCTGTCTGAGAACACAAGTCCCCACAGACTTACTCTTGGACATGTAGATGTTTTGTGGCTTTAGATTCAGAACTAATGTATTTGGAAGGTTACACATTCTAAAGCTGGTGCTGTTCATTTATATCAATGTTATGTAGAATCAAATGAGATTAAAGTAAAGTGTGTTTGCACAAAAATTTGGCCTGGGAAGGCCTGCAGAGCCTGATGGTTTGGCTTCATGAAAATACCTACAGATCAGTAATTGTGGATTTCCATCTGGCCCTGCTCTTTAGCCATCAGAAAGGCCCAGAGGTACTCCAACAGAATCAACTCACACGGATCCTTTTAATGCATACTGCAAAGAAGTATGGTTTGGGATTGAACTACACAGCCAACAGTATAGAACACCCTGCTACTTAGCAAAAGACATGTTGAGCTGACTGTCAGGTCAGTAGTATGACTTAATGGACTGGAGCACCCTGTATTTCTGGGACCTGGGCACCCAATCCTCCAGATGAGTACGTTTTGCAAAATCACAAACCTAAGCATCTCTCAGTGTAAATATAATGGTTTGGAGCCAGATGTTGGGAGTTTGATTCCTGAGTGTGCCTCCCTGACAGGAGCTGGACTTGAACATCCCCATGGCCCCTTTCAGCTCAGCAGCCTGGTAAGGTAAGATCGAGAGTTAAGCTAGCATGGGAGGGTTCTCTTCTGATACCAGATCTCAATCAAGTGGATATGAATGTGGAACATGTTTAAGAAAATTTTAAAACAAATGCATTAATAAATGTTATGATAGTTATTCCAAAGCTTAGAAATGTTTCTTTTTGGACTATACCCCCCCCCAAAAATCAATAAAGGTGACGCCTATTCCAGAGCTTAATGAATATTACAAGGGCTGTTCCAGAGCTTAGAAATGCTACTGTTTTTGGCCTGCAATCCGAGATATCTCCCCAGCTAACATGACCTATTGGCTGGCAATTCCAGGTGCTACATTTTGTGCTTTAGCCATTCCCAAGTACAAAATGTTTGGTCTGTAGTGTTCAATACCTTCTCTTTGTAACACGCATAGTATTACTCAAATTGTCCCTTTGTGCATCCCTTACTACTTTTGAGTGCCCTCGGTTCCCGAAAATGAGCTTGTCGGTTCTGTTGTAAATGCCGTAAAGAAGAAAACTGCAAAACCTGAGGACAACCACAGTGACCTCCGCACACACACTCCTCATTACCTGCCTTATAATGAACGAATATGCCATGGGTCTCGGAGGGGGGGAGGAGCGGAACACATACTGCCTTCAGAGCAGGGCAACCACTTAGATCACAAATCCAGATAATGCAATGACTTTAGCAGCATCTCTTACTACTGGGCCACACTTTGACTGATGGACGGGGGGGGGGGAGGCAACAAACAATGGGAGAAAGTGGGGTGAACTAATAAGAAGGAAATGGCAAATCACATCTGAGTGCTTTCTATCTACAAGACCCTGAAAATGGTATCCAATATGTGAGTATTGACTTGGTGGCACATCCTTTTTATACAAGAAATTCCATTTTGTTTATCTATCATACATTCTTCAGTGCCAAATCACCTGATATTAAAAACACTGTTATGCCTGTACAGCATTTTGCAGTTAGACCAGTGGTACAAAATCTTTGTTTCTGCAAAACAGATCTCCACATCCTGTTCGAAGAGATCTGTTAAGGTCCATGTGAGCAAGACTATCTCATGGGCAGCTATTTCTCCCTGTGCCATCCTCTCTTCTTTCTCTTTTTCTTTCACCACCCCTCCTTCCTCCATGCTCAACAGGTTGCCAGGAGGGGGAAAGTGCCTTTGTCAGAAATCTACATTGCTTGCTCACAGTTGGCTTTTGAATCAGATTGAGAGTTATATAGCTAACACTGTCATTCTCCTTTCAGGCTTAATGGGTTAACCTTTAGATTTATAGAATGGCTCTAAAGCCAAAAATTGGTCATTTCTTGTACATTATACCTAGGGATGCAAATTTTCACTCTGAGAACCATATACTTTTTCCTCTTCTTTGCAGAACAGTGAGATGTTTTCTATTTGTCTGTTTACAGTTCTTGTGCAAGTTGCACAACATGGCATTGGTTCCAGCTGCATTGCATGGACTTTTAAAAAGTGATAAGCATGTATTTTGGTTTACAACTTTTTAATTAAATGGCTAGTCCTGTGCTTCCTCTCGGGGTGTGCTTTTCTTCACAAAGGGAAACGACTTTTGTTTTGTGTGGAGGGCGTTTGCACAAATTGTAGAAACCACAACTGGGAGAAAGTGCTCCTTGTCTCACTGTCATGCTGCAGGCAAAACATGAGATGCCATGAATGCTCAACAAGCACAGAAAAACCTACCAAGAAAGCTTATCACAAGTTGAGTGGAGAGTTTAGTGACATTTCTTTGTCTAGCAAGACAAGATTTGCACATGATTAGCTGTGTATTCTTCACTGGTAATTTCCTCCCATCTTCATTTAATTGAACAAGTAATACATTAGCCAAGTGGGAGTGAATATATGCTGGTTGGGGCCAGTGGATGCAGGGCTGTAATGTTTAAACGCTTTGTTGTTTTAAAAGTACGATGATACATTGATTCATACTGACCACCAATTCCAGCACCAAAGCAGGAAAGACGCAGGAAGGAGATGTTCCAGGTGGAAACAAGGAGAGGCAAGGAAAAGGGAACGCCAACTTTGATTATTGTGGCCATGACCACACCCAATCACACCTCCCACTAACAGCTGAAGACTGAACACGATGCAACAAGGGATCTAAAGGGGTGATTTCAAAGCACATTCATACACTATACATGTTCTTGCTCTTTTAGCTCCACTTTGAAAAGGGATAGCAGTACCAAGAGCAATAATGAACAACACTGTGCATTGTGCGGACCTAGAAAAATGGCAGCAAAATTCCTGTGTGGATTTCCTTAGATATTGGGGGGGGGGGGAGGATCCTTGGCATTGTTCCTTTATCTCAGGCAGAACAGTGACCCATACTGCTTTATAGGAATGAAATATACCAAACTGCTCATATTCTAATTGCTAGGATTAGTCACAGCTGTATTTTACAGTGCAGTCCTATAGGACTATTCAGCAAATCTAGCTTGGACCATGTATTGCCTGCAATGTCATATTGTTACTCATTCAGCTCCACAGGCCTCTGGCTTTTATCCACCCTGGGGATACAGGATCACAAGGTGAGATTGTCTTACTTTATCCACCTCCAGCAATTCCAAGCTGCAACAGTTGAAACAAGCCCAAAATGAAACATTCCCAAAGAACAGAAAGAAGACACTATGTCAATAATAGGTCCTCCCACACACCTTCGCTGCCCACCCAAGGCAGCAGATTAAACCTTAGCATTTGTCATTGAATCTATTGCTTTCTGATGACACATCCTTCTTGTAGGAGAACTTATTGAGTTGGAAATGAATTCCGTTTTGGCAGGGTGGGCAAATTATCAGTGGGTAAATGACACTTCTCCAGACATTTCTCTGATTAGTCAGCCTGCTAATATCCCTCAGAAACACGTCTCGGATGAACTTGCCTATAATATGATGCAAGGCACAAGAGGTAAAAAATTAGTCCTCAGCTCAGCACTGGCTAGCTGGAAAGTGGCCAGTTGAGGTCAGCATATTTTAAGAATGCAGGCATACTGGAAAAGAGATTCAGTGGGGAGCAACTAAAATGATACAGACTTAGCAATAAATATACATAGGAAAGGCTGGAGTTAAGCAAGTAGGTATGTTTAGAAAGAGTCTTAAACTTGAAGAAATGCAAGTAAATAACAATGTTTTGTTCTGCTTGTTTTTCCCCAGGCATTATCTTGGTATAGGTTCGCATAAATGTGGACAAATTGTCAAGTTTCAGCAGGCACAAAGGTTATGCAAAATTCCGTGATGATACGGTGCTGCTCACTGAGATGGCTGGTGCTTATATATCCCACCCCCTTGGACTTCATGTGCCTAATCAAAAAGATAGGACAAAAAGACACTAATTTGCCTAAAACCACATACTGTATGTTAATTCATGCATACAGTTGAAAAATTAGATGCAATTTTTAGCATATCTCACACTCTAATGGGGAAGACCTTGCACCGGGAGAGATCTGGGTTCAGTTGCTCACTGTGGCCATTTTGTTTAGTTAACTTGCTAGATTTATATCTCACCTTTTCTATCATGTGTTCAAGGCAGCATGCATGACCTTTCTCTTCCCCCACTCTATTCTGATAGAACTGTAGAACTAGAAGGGACGCAATGGACAATGAAGCCATTTTCCTGCCAAAGCAGAATATTCGCAGCTCTAGCATCCCTATCAGATGGCCATCCAATATTTGTTTTAAAACTACCATTGAAGGACTGTCCATAATTTTCCAAGAGCTCTTTCTATTGTCAGCTCTTACTGTTGAAGAGGTTCTCCCTAACTATTAATCAAGTTCTTCCTTCTTATAATCTCACTCCTTTACTCTAGGTTTTATCCTTTGAAACCATAGAAAGCAAGTTTGTTCTACCTTCCACGTGATAGCTCTTCAAATATTTGAAGATGGTTTGGCTATATCACCTCTAAATCTTCTTTTCTCCAGACTAAACATACCCAGCTCCCTCAACCATTCCTCAAAGGGCTTGCTTGTCAGACCTTTTACTATGCTGGATGTCCTTCTCCAAGTATTTTCCACCTTGTCAATATATTTCTGCAGCTGAGCTGAATGAATGAATGTGCTCAGAACCAGACACCTTATTCTAGATGAAATCTGGGGAAAGAAGATTATCTGAAGAAAATGTATTAGAGCATCACTTCTATTGATCTGGATACTACACTTCTGTTGATCCAGCCTAGTTACTGCAATTAGAAAATGATTTTTTAGAATTATCTAGCAGAGAAGAAGGTGTGATTTGGGTCCTGTTGCTCACTGTGGATGTTTTGTTTTGTTGACCCATTCACATTTATGTCAAACTTTTTCTCTCATATGCTGTTTTTTTGTCACTGTAACAGACTTTTGGTTCATATTCAGCTTATGGTTAAAGACCAGACACTTCATAAAATGTTCTACTGACAAACAAGGCATCATCCATCCAGGATTTCTGCACCTGTTTTTCTCTTCCTAAATGTAGGACTTTACATTTCTTGCTATTGCAACTCATTTTGTTTTGTTTGGTCCTCTTCTCCAATCTGTTAAGATTGACAGGACAGAACGCTGCAGTATTTGTCTCTTCTTTCCAGAATGATGAGGCATTATTGGGCAAAGTGATTGGTGTTTAAAGGTATTGAACAATAACATATAGACTAATCCCCATGTTACTAGCTTGGCCTCAAAAAATATAACGGGGGACCACATCTAAAGCTTTGTGAAATTGAGATACAGTACATTCATAACATTCCAGAGGTCTACCAAACTTTTATCTTACTAATCTTACCTCTTATCTTATCAATTTTATCTCTCATCAAGGGAAGAGGTAAGATTTGGCTGTTAGTGATCATTATATGGGTTTCTAAATGCTCATTAACCCATTGTTTAACTATCACTCCTAGAACCTCCTTCTATATTAATATTAGGCTGGCCAGTTGGTAGTTGCTTAGATCCCTTTTCCAATATTTCTGAAGATCAAACCAAATTATTATTTACTATATGACTATAGACTTGAAATATTCTTTTTTGAAGATGGGGTTGAAGCTTGCCCACATGTGGTGTTCAAGCACTTCCCTGGTTGTTCATGGATTCTTAAAGTTTATACAGGCTCTGAAATCTGTAATTTTCCTTAGAAACATTGGATGTGGTTCATCCGACCCTGTGCCCTTGAATTAATTTATAGTGGCTTGGTGTTCTGTACCACTTCTTCAACTATTCTAGTCATCGGGTCCTCATTTTTTCTACTTGTACTACTAGGCTAAGCACTGCTTTCCTTTTAGGAGAAAACAGGGGCAACCTGATTTCCTATCTTGTGATTCCTTAATTTAAAATCAAACTTGAACTGGATAAGCCTTCAAATGAAGGACATTTCAGAGAGCGATCTGTTCTGTGGCAGACAGCTATTCAAATAGTAAAACAAGATGCATGACCACCCTGCTTTTCATTCATCTTCTTTGATATGGATTTTAATGGTTTACTTGTTTGTCCCTTTCTTTTACTTTTCTTCCCATTTCATTGGTTCTTTCATTCTTTTTATATTTCTCTGTCTCTCAAAAAGGGTGAGAGGAATGAAGGGGCAGCAGGCTGCCACCACCAAAGTGTTCCTTATCCTAGGTACAGTGGAACCTTGACTTAGGTCATTAATCCGTTCCAGTGGTCTAGAACTTAAGTCAAACATGACTTAAGTCAAACGAACGTTTCCCATAGAAAGTGATGGGAAAGTGGATTAATCCGTTCCAGATGATGAAAAAGACCCCCGAAAACAGCAATTTAACACAAATTTGACTGGGATAGGAGATTCCTTCTGGGGGTGTAAATGAAATGTCTCTTCAAAGAGAGGAGGAGGCAGTGGAATTATAGTCCACAAGTTATATGTCTCCACTTGTTAATGTTCATAGCAACAATGTCTAACATTTAAGTTTTACTGATTTTTAACCTGACGTTCCAAGTTCTGAACAACTCTATGCTTACCATTAGAGTCGCACAACTGTACAGCTCCCCAACTAAAATGCTTCCATTGTGGACCAGACTTCTGCAGCCAGATTGTTTACAAGACTGAGCCGATTGTCTAACCAGCGAGGCCAGCCCCGAGCTCCCGGCCCTTCTTCTCCTCCGGCAGCAGCGGCGGCTTCGGTGAGGCCGAGGACCAGCTGCAGGTGCTCAGAGCTGGCCTCGCCGAAGCCACCACTGCCAGAGGAGGAGGAGAAGGCAGGAGCAGTTTGGAGGCGGCAGCCGCGATGCTGGGTCATGGCTGCTGCCCGATTCCGGTGCCTTGCGCCGGGGCTCCGAGATGTAAGTCAAAGCCTGCGACTCAAGTCAAACAGGCCCCTTCTTGCTGCAAGTCAAATATGATGCAAGTCAAGCGGCATGCAAGTCAATGTTCCACTGTATTATAGTTCTGTTCTGAATGTAATGCACTTGTTGAGGAGCAAGCATACAATCCTGACTCAAAGATATGCCACTATAGAGGGTAAAGATTAGGCATAATGCTCTTCTGACGACAGAAAGGCCCTTCTGATGGCCAAACTTGGAGAGTGATGGCTGGATCAATCTGCTCATAGAAATGCTTTTCTAGATAAGATTTGCAAGCAGGAGAACCAAAAACAAAACGTGGGGGAGTAGTAAAGAGGACCCCAGTTATGCCAGATTTAAACCTCCTCAAGCACAGCTGCCAGCCCAGGGTTGGTCCAGGAGAAGGTAAGCCCTATGCCATTTAAGTCAACCAGACCCTCAGCCATTTTGCCCCAGTAGGAGTAGCACTGTGCACTGATATGCTAGACCAGTGATGGCAAACCTTTTAGAGACCGAGTGCCCAAACTGCAATTCAAAACCCACTAATTTTTGCAAAGTGCCGATACAGTAATTTAACCTGTATACAGGTGGCTATGAAGGGGCGATGGCATGTGCCCACAAAAACGGCTCTGAGTGCCACCTTTGGCACCCGTGTCATAGGTTCGCCATTACTGTGCTAGACGATGCATACAGAAGAGAAGAAAGCACATCATTTTTTTAAAATATCCTGGCCTTTGAGGGTACCATCACCACTGCCATTTGCAACACACACACACACACACACACACACACACACACACACACACACACACACACACACACACACACACACACACACACACACACACACACACAACAAAAGATGCAGGTCAAGCAGCAGTTTCCCAATAAGCAATGAAATTCTGATTGGCAGTCAGCTGCAGCACCAGAACTTCCCAAGGAAGGGAGCCCCAGGCCAGAAGCATTTCTGTGACATATTGGGGCATGCACACTCAGCTATCTTGAACTTGAATCTGCAGGAAGACAGAAGTCTCCCCCCCCCCCAACACACACACACTGCTCCTCCCACCCAACCCACTGCTTCAGCAACATTCAGACAGAGTATCGTCTTGTGAAATGGTTTTTGATATCAGCTTTCCTGCAAAAACTATAGTAATACCTCCCTGTTGTTTGCTAAAATGCTGTCACACAGCTATTGCTTCTGCCTGAAGATCACCTTTTCATCAGCTCATGGATCTTGGAATTATAAAAAACATCCACTTTTGTGGGAGGAATACAGGATCAGCAGCAAACTCATGTCCTGAAGTTTGTGCATGACATTAATTTTTAAAAATCTGACCGGAGCCAAGGTAGACGTCAAAATGAAAAGAAATTGGAAAATGTTGAGATGATACTTTAGATGTTAGATTTCAGTATTTCTAAAGGTGTAACTGAACCTTCTCAAATCCCCTTAAAGGTATTAGGCTACAATTTCAGTAATGATGAGGATTACGGGCCAAAATATACTATAATGCGGCAAATATTGGAGATATTACCCTTTTTCTAATGATTCTATAGCCAATCATTCTCTATACATAAACATAGAAGTAAAAAAGTGGGTTGAGCCGTGTGACCAGAAAAACAAATTCAAAAGTAGCCTAGGTGATACCTTTATTGGTCACTACTAAAACAAAAAATGTAAGCTAAGCTTTCGATAGCAACTGCCATCTTTATCAAAGCATTGTACCAAAAATGCAATCTTGCTAGAGGATGTAGTCTATCAGGCACTGAGAATCTTCTTGGTGAGATGGAATACACCAGATGATGTTATCAGGAGGCAGGGCTGGTGTTAAGACTGCATCAAGTCCTGGATACGGTTTAACACCCAGCATATCAAACAAAGCAGCATAGTCTTTGCCCACCCCCTTTCCTGCCCTCAATTTGACTCTATCAAGATTACAAGCAAGCACCAGTTAACATCTAACATATAAACAATCACATGAACCATCATATAAGGTATAAAATAATCATTCTCAAATAAATATCAAGCAGTAAGGTTAATTATAGAGATTTTTAAGCAGGTGATGAATTCCATTTTTCCAAAGTCCTTAGGATATGAATTAGCAGAAATAAAACTGAACATGGATGGGGACATGTCCTGAGACCAATAGTTAAGAGTTTATGACATTGACCTGTCAAATTTGCATATAAAGAGGGCATTCTGTTAGAAAATACATCACATCATCCCCTTTAGAAAACCCTGCTGGGCAATATCTACTTGATAAGATAAGATAAGATAAGATAAGATAAGATAAGATAAGGGCCTTTTCACATGACCCCTAAGATCCGCTGGCCACTTAAATTCGGACCAGAGATCTTAGGGGTTTGTCGCTGTTCCTGCGTTCCCACCCCCTCCGCACTCCTGGCTGCTGGCTGCGTGAGGGGAGGGAGAAAAAAAGGAAGAAAAGAATGCCGCTCACCTCCGTTCTGCCGTCCCGGCACTGCATTCAGATCTCTTAAAGGGGTGGAGGGCAAAAAAAGAACAAACAGAAGCAAGGAGAGCCTGGCAGTCACTACTGTTATATCCACATCAGGAATTTTCACCCTTCGAGAGCAGGTACATGAAAAGTGTGCTGGGACGCGCTTAGGTGGGCGTGGTTGCACTTAATTATCTGTAAACTCCGGAGCTGGTGGGGAAATAATTTTAAGCTCCGGAGCTGGGAGCCATTTGCCATGGAGTTTAGGGGTCATGTGAAAAGGCCCAAAGATAAGATAAGATAAGATAAGATAAGATAAGATAAGATAAGATAAGATAAGACTTTATTGTCACTATCCTATACAGAACAATGAATTTCCTTGTAGGCCAGTAAAACTAGGTGTAAGGCCATCTCCAACACTATCTTGAGCCAAATGCCATGCAAAAGTGCTGACACAAGACACACAGTTCTTTAACAATATGTCCTTGGGCATCCTTTCATCCCTTCCTGAGTAGCACAACATCTCAGATCAGCCTTCCCATTTCCTTGTAGGCCAGTAAAACTAGGCGTAAGGCCATCTCCAACACTATCTGATGCAAAATTGCTTTTTTCAGTTGGAAATTCTCAGATCAGCTGGAGATAGATTACTACTGATGCTCTTGTTGGAAATTTGTGCTGGAGAGATTCCGATATTTCAAGACCCCATAGCAGGCACTATATAACACCTGAGGGGGTCATTTATTTTTGCTCCCCGAGGCCAAAATGAAGACGCGAAGACGCATGTTGTGGGTTAGCAACTGGGCCAAGGTTTATAGCCATTTATAGCATAGTTTCCTACCACCAGGAGGAGGCTCACTTAGTGCGGAGACCACATGGGACCAGAAGGTCTACCCCAGTCCCCCACCATGGCATTGTGGGTTCGGACAAGTCATTCCCCAAGCAGCCCCCCCCCTCAGCCAGCTGCTGCTATACCAACTCTCCTGGGTTCTATGGTGCCATCACCTGGCTGGTCCCTTTCCTGGAGGGGGTGACCAAATCCTCCTTGCCCCGGATGCTGTAATCGACTGATCCGAAGCATCCAGGGGTTGGAGGTTATAGCTTGTTATTGGTTCTTACTCACCGAAAGCTTAAGTTCCACCACACTATCCGCCACGGCAATGGGCAAGCTTGTTATGTCCCATGCCCACCCACTAAGCTGCCTATTTCAGCTTGCAGCATCCTCCTCAGATCCTCCAGGAAGAGTTCCAAACTTGGGTCTGTCAGGTGTTCTCCATACCATCTATACATCCCAACATTCTCTGTTTTAATGCTTGGGTGGCCCACCACCACTCTCCCATTTTGCAGCACAGATCTGCACACTTCCCAGTTCACGCCCCTTCATGACTGGTTCCGGCCCCTGTGTCACTCTTGACACCCCAGCTCCTTCTGGGGATGATTGTTCAAGTATGCTGCCCTCCACACACCCAAATCGTGCACAATTTCCTTGATCAAAGACTTGCCGGTCTCCCAGCCCAGATCATTTTCGTTGACATTCAGCACCATTCCTTCTGCCAGCCAGGATGCCATGGGTAGATCTTCACACCAGCTCATGCTGCACCATCCCTTCCATTCCAGCAGTGCATGGAGCTTAACCCCAGCTGGGTCCCCCAAGCCGACCACGCTGCATGCCTTGCGGTCGAATGGATAAAACTGTGTCTGATGAGCAGCACCCATAGCTGTCCCTTACAAGCACCGGTCCTGTGAAGACAAAAAAGAGGGGGGAGAACTGGCAGCATCTACAGTGTAGGTTAGGGACACACATATACTTTGTATTGCTGCAAAGTCCAGCATCCAGTCCGCTGAATGCTCGCAGGGCCATAGCCCAATGCTGCCGCAGTAGAGGCTGCCCTGAGGCAAAATGAGTGTGTGGCAAAATGTGTAGTTTGGAATCCCCCCCCCCGAGGGCCTCAGTGGTGACCTTCCAAAACTGATATTTTGTCAGGGGACCCGTCTGGATGGCAAAATAGGTAGCCCTTGGCCTCGCCCCTGAACTGTAGGAATTGCCAGGTTGCTGTTATGGGACAGATCTACATCTCTTCCTCCTTTTCTCAAAACCTGAATTTTTGGTTTCCTTGGCACAATAAGGCCCTTAATAGTCTTTTACCTCCCCACCTGAGTACATGACTTGAGTTTAGCATCATCTGCATACAGAAGTACTGAAATATTATTGTCTTTTAAATGGGGCAGAAAAAAGCTTGGGGCTGGATAAGGAGGAGACTATATCATTTAAATATAAATTAAACAGAACAGGAGCTAGTAAACATTCCTGGCACACTCCTTTATTGTCAAGAGATTGACAAAACAGGGGATGGCGCCTTCAGCATGTTTGAAATGTGGGCCTGTTAGCTTCTGCTGGATGAGAGTAGTCCAGAAGAAAAGGGGAGAAAATTGCCTGATGATTGGGAAGTTTTTGCCAGCTGTGTGTTACCAGTTTAAGAGATGGAACTTCCAAGTTCATAAAACACTTTTCTTCTGGTACCCAAAAGCTCATTAGTGAAGAAGTGTTTTCAGTTGAGAAAAGAAGAGGGGGAAGGAGTGAAGTTACTTAGAAGAAATTATTCCTTTCTAGCAGTTTGGGGGCAAAATAGGATCTGATTTGTGGAATGCACTGAGAAGTCTGGAAGATTGGTTGATAGGTATAAAAATGAAATGGGTGATAAGCTTAGTTTAGCCTAGTTTTCTCTGAGGACAATGCTGTGTCTTGCTACAGTTCCTGAGAACGATGCTGTGTCTATGCTACAGTTCCTGCTTCTATGTAAGTAGTGCAAGATAGTTAGCTTTCTTATTTTCTGTGAGAGAATTGTTCTGATTTGCCTTTGAATGTATATGTGCTTCCCAAACATTTTGACTGTTTTAGATGTTTGGAAACAGCTTAGGACTTTGCTTCTCTCCCCTCCCCCCAAATATCTTTAGTAAAAGTAATTTTAAAAATACAGGAGATGAATTTATCTGAGGAAAAGAAGATGGTTTTCTGGTACTAAATGATGACCTTACTTTGGGCCCCTACTGAAATCCAGTATATTTTGTGGGTGTTTTGGTATCCCTACCTTGCTGAGTTGGCATGCAAGCTTAAGTGTGCAACCTTGTAATTCCTGGTAATCCCCTGGAGCACTGAGGAGTCAGGATGACTCAGAGTGATATGAGAGGATACCAGGCAGGAGGATTTCCCACAGCCATCAGCAGAATAACCCTCCTGGAGTTCACCCACACCAGGGAAATCACGGTAATGTAGCTCAGTGGTGTTTTAGAACCTCTCAGACCCTCTCTTGACATTTATTTGCAGAGATGGGGCCTGAAAGGTCACTATCAGAGGTGAATCATACTCAAAGAGAAGAATTTTCATATATTCCTTGGATTCTTCTAAGTAGCTTATGATCTAGATTCAAGGATTTCAATATGCTCCAAAGAAAGGGTCGACATACAGAGTCAAAGGCTGCATTAAAGTATACAAAAGCCACAAAAAGCGAATGGAGTGGGGAGATGTACATTATTGTAACAAAAAGCATTGGCCTATTGTAGACCTGCCACAGCAGAATCCTGCTTGTTCCTCTGCCAAAAGGTTCTCTGAGGACATTCCACCTAGTTTGTCCCAAAAGTATCTTGTATACAATTTGCTGACAACATCTAGAAGGCTTAATAATAATAATTTGGAGCTGTCAAGTTGATTCTGACTGATGGTGACAATTTCCCGGATTTCCTAGGTAGAGAATATACAGAAGTGGCTTACCATTCCCTTCTTCTGGGGGCGCCCCAGGAACTCTGCAGTTTGCCCATGATTACATGGGCTGGCTCCTTTCCCAGGAAGTAAGGTAGAAAATCAAAGTACCAACCTCTGGTTCCACAGCCACATTCTAAAACCATGGTAGGCTATCTGGCCAGCTCTACAATTACAGGGTGAACATTCCTAGGATCTGGTCAAGGTCAATGACTTCAGCCAATTCTGAGAAGAAATTCCCAGATTTCTGTATAGAAATAAAGAAGGTAGGTAGCACTGAGATCCACCAAAGTGACTAATAAATCAGAAAGTGAACTGGGATGCAGTTTCTGCTGGATATTGACTCTCTTGATTTATTTTAACAGCATCACTACTCCTCACAGGTGACAAGGGCTCGGGAAGGTAGTACTTGATCATTCACTTGCAATGCTTAGGAAAAGGGGGACAATGATAGTGTAGAACCAGTCGGGAGTGATGAATAGGTCATGCTTAATGGTGGATTTTGAGACCTGTGGTCCAAAAACAACTTTTCTAAGTTCTGGGCTAGGAAAGACTAGTATAATCAGATATAAGGGCAGAAGACCTTTTCATAAGAATAAGAATCATGACCAAAGAGATATTATTGACAGTTTCAAGTGGATAAGGTATCCATTAAGGTGCCTTGCCTATGTTTTCTTTCCCACCTGACTTCTCTCCAGTGATATTTTCCCCCTGGGCAGAGTTTGGGAACCTGATGTTGACCCAACAAAGGCAACGTGTGGATGGGCAGTTTAGGAGAAGGGGAAAGTGCAGGCAGTGGTATGTTTCAGCAATCTTATTTCTACAAATTCAAGCTACCTGGATTTTCACAAGGCTCCTCTTGATCTCTATTTTCTATATGAAAATTTACTTCGGCTGTTTTTCTTGCTGGTTATGTGCAGCTATTAATAATATATTTTTAAAGCGCTCTGGCCTTTAAGGAGGACCAATTCCTTTTTTCAATTATTTTTTCAGTTGTTTCTGCTTTTTAGCAATTCTCAAAATTGGCAAAGAAAACTCCTTGTCCCAAAATTCCTCTGTTCCCTTCCAAAACATCCAAGAACAGGAAAAATATTTCCATTTCATTGTCTTGAAAGAGAACTATTCCTAACATTACTAGTATCAGTCTTTACAACAGTTTAAAAATGGTCCTGCCAGCTCTTTTTCCATGCCTTCCCCATTGGCAGTTGAATGTACCAGCCCAGCTATATGCTGTTCCTACTTTGATCCTACTGCAAGAGGTTTGGAAGCACTCAACACACAAGTGAATTGGGAATTGAGAACACAGAGCATTCCTGTTACACAGCTGACTATGTTGAAGAGAATGTACTGGTTATAATTGCCTCACTAGTTCCTTATGTAGGAACTGGTGGGTATTTAAATAATAATAATGATATTAATTCCTTTTGGGGGGAAAACTAGATTGAATATCCTCCTAAATTCAGTCCCTGCCATCTCCCAGTAGAGATAGGAAATAATAAAAACCTGGGAAGCTACTGATAGTACTATATGGCTAAACAGGCTATCTCAGTATGAATGTCCAGTTTCTATGCAGGGCCTCCACTGCATATCACTGTAGCCTGGGCAAGGTGCCCTCTTCGTAAAGCTGGCTCTATAACTCAGTGTGTTAGGTATCTGCCTGTAGAGCCAGAGATTGGAAGTTCAGTGCTGTGCATCCCAAATAAACCAGCCTATGTGGCCTTGGGCAGGCTGCACAGTTCCAAGATGCCCTTCAATAGAGGGGAACAGTAAATCACTTCTGAGTTTCTAAAAATATATATATCCTAATAAAGGTCACCGTAAGTCAAAATTGACTCACTGATACACAATTTTCATTGTTAAATCTTTCTAAATTTGAATCTATATATAAAATAATAAAGGCAAATGTTAAGCAATTATTTGTCCTCTTCTATCATTCTCTTTTGTAATGTACAGTATTTCCTTTTTGGGAACAAACCCCCAATTCTACCAGTGTCTATATAATCCCTATATACTGTATGCTACAATGATAATTCAGTTTTAGGTAAGGTTGTGTTCTCTGTCTTGAACAAGATTTTATACACATGTGCAAACTGTATAATTGAGGTTCAAATCAAAGTGTTTTTAGAGGCCAGTATTAATTGTCAGAACAATACAACCAAAATGTATTTGGAAATTCTCTTTCTATTTTGAAAAATATCTTTTCTGGTTTGAAGAGCTGGGGATCTAAGAAAGTAAGCTAAGGAAAGCAAGCACAATTA
Organism: Phrynocephalus forsythii; assembly: GCA_029282475.1. Lineage (NCBI taxonomy): Eukaryota > Metazoa > Chordata > Lepidosauria > Squamata > Agamidae > Phrynocephalus > Phrynocephalus forsythii. Next base: position 61,033,107 of record JAPFRF010000005.1, read on the forward strand.
AAAAGCTACTTCCAGGCATTCTGTTGACTATCACTCTTCGCTAAACAACTGAGAGAACCTAGATTTCCATCTCGTAGAAAGCATATTTTTAGATTTCGTTGTCATAAATATGCATATTATTTTCCCATGTGCCCTGAAAAGCTAACTCAAACATTTTCTGTACTGAACAATTCCGGAAACACTAGCAATGACCAAATAGTCTCTCTACATGATAGGAATTTTTAGCATTGTGCTGCACTCTGACTCTGCCCTTGCAGGTTGCAATCTTGCACACACGTGATGCGGATGCATGGACTGAAGCCCTGTGAGTGCACAATGGACATAAACCCATTCAATAAGCAGCTACATATAAGACTGCACTGCCAGCTTTCACCAACCTTGTTCCCTTCCCACTCAGTTCCTCAGGAATTTTGAAACAACAGAAATTAGTAGGAACTGTAGATAATCCATCTTGCAAAAGTGGGAAATGTACAAAATCCCTCATAAACATGCACTTTCCTTTCCTCTTTGTCTTGTTATGTAAACTAAGCATTCGAACTGAACGCGGCTGTCATGTTTGCAGGCATTTATTTATTTGTTTATTTATTTATTTATCTTATACCCCGCCCATCTTCCCAGTTTGTTTAATTTACAAACAACAGATAACAAGCAAGCACAAAACACAAGGGAAAGGAGCAAGATGGTGGGCCAATCTTCAGGGCTTTTTTAAAGGCGGGCAGGGACTCAATCAGGTGCAGTTCACTGGGTAGATGGGTAATTGGGGAGATTCTACTGCAGAAACTAGTTGTGACCTACACACCCACAAAAATAACCAGTTGCCTGGATCACCTTAATTTGTTTAATAAGACAGTCTGACACCAAGGTATATATGTTCAAATAAAACTTGTAACATTTATTGATATGCAATTGGATCTTCAATATTATTTATATAGCAATGACAAACTTATATGGTGAAGGGAGCAAGATGGTGGGCCAATCTTCCCACAATTGCCCCCGCGCCGCGCGAGGGCCCGCCGCCGCCGCTTTTCCAAATCGTCCCTGCCCGGGCAGGGACTCAATCAGGTGCAGTTCACTGGGTAGATGGGTATGTGCTTTGGATTGGGGAGATTCGACCCCGCCCGCCCGCTGCCGCGCACCGCCCCACCGCGCCCCCGCACAAAAAAGAGATACCCGCCACCGCTGCCGAAACTAGCCCCCGTGCCACCGACCCCCGCACACCCACACTTCCCCGTCCCCGCCGCCACAATTACCCACCGCCGCCGCCGCTACTGCCCACCAGTTGCCGGAGGGAGGGAGGGGGGAAGAAAAGGGAAAAAAGAAAGAAAGAAAGAAAGAAAGAAAGGAGGGAGAAAGAAAGAAAGAAAGAAAGAAAGAAAGGGTGAGAAGGAGGGAGAGAGAGAGAAAGAAAAAGAAAGAAGGGAGAAAGGAAGGAAGGAAAGGAGGGAGGGAGGAAGGAGAGGAAGAGGAAGGAACAAAGAAAGAAAGAAAAAAGGAGGGAGAAGGAGGAAGGGAGGAAGAAAGTAAGTAAGTAAAGGAAGGAGGGAAGGAAAGAAAAAGAAAGGGAGAGAAGGAGTGAGGGAGAGAGAGGAAGAACGAAAGAAGGGGGAGGAAGGAAGGAAGAAAGAAAATGAGGAAGAAAGGAAAAGAAAGGGAGGGAGGGAGGGAAGGAAGGAAATAAAGAAAGAAAGAAGGGAGAGGAGAGGAGAGAGGAAAAAGAAAAAAAAAAAAAGGGGAAAAAGAAGAAGAAAGGAGAGGAGGGAGGAAGGAAGGAGAGGAGGAGGGAGGGAGAAAGAAAGAAAGAAAGAAAGAAAGAAAGAAAGAAAGAAAGAAAGAAAGAAAGAAAGAAAGAAAGAAAAAAAATGAGGAAGGAAGGAAAGAAAGAAGTGAAGGAAGGAGGTAGAGTGGGAGGGAAGGAAGGAAGTTTAATAGGGAGGGAGGCAGTCAAGAAGGGCACCCAAGGTATATATGTGTTTCAAATAAAACTGGCTCTTCGGCTTGAACATTTATTGATATGCAGTTGGATCTTTAATTTTATTTATTAAATCAAAACAAGCGGGCAAAAAATTATCAAGCATTTACCCATTAACTTATGCTTTAATAGACCGTAGTTGACAATATTTCTTATTTATTCGCACAGTTACTTTCCCAGACCCTAACCAGCCTCAAGATTTCACTCCTGACTTGACTGTTAAATAACTACCTTAGATTTTAACTGCTTTATGACCCTCTGGCTTCTCTCCCTTTTACCACAGGGTTCTATGCATTTATAATCTTTAGCAACACCCACTGATTCACTGATTGGCTACCCCAAACACATACATAAATATTCATATATAATATTACATATTCATAAGCCACCCAGTTCATCACACTAGTCCAGATGATGCAGAATCTGACAAATCTTTTAGAATTTTTTGAAAAGGTCAACAGGCATGTAGATTTGGGTGAACCGGTGGACATAGTCTATCTGGATTTTCAAAAGGCTTTTGACACAGTCCCTCACCAGAGGCTGCTGAGAAAATTGCACACTCAGGGGATAAGAGGGCAGGTTCTCTTATGGATTGAGAACTGGTTGAGATCCAGGAAACAAAGAGTAGGTGTCAATGGGAAATTTTCACAATGGAGAGAGGTGAAAAGCGGTGTGCCCCAGGGATCTGTCCTGGGACCAGTGCTTTTCAATCTGTTCATAAATGACCTGGAGACAGGGATAAGCAGTGAGGTGGCCAAGTTTGCAGATGACACAAAACTTTTCCGTGTGGTAAAAACCAGAGAAGATTGTGAAGAGCTCCAGAAGGATCTCTCCAAACTGGGGGAATGGGCTACGAAATGGCAAATGTGTTTTAATGTAGCCAAATGTAAAGTAATGCATATTGGGGCAAAAAATCAAAACTTTATCTATCAACTCATGGGCTCTGAGTTATCCGTGACAAATCAGGAAAGAGATCTTGGTGTGTTGGTGGACAGCTCCATGAAGGTGTCTCCCCAATGTGTGGCAGCAGTGAAGAAGGCCAATTCCATGCTAGGGATTATCAAAAAGGGGATTGAAAATAAAACAGCCAACATTATAATGCCATTATACAAAACAATAGTAAGGCCGCACCTGGAATATTGTGTATAATTTTGGTCACCGCATCTCAAGAAAGACATAGTGGAACTGGAAAAGGTGCAGAAGAGAGCGACTAAAATGATTACTGGGCTGGGGCACCTCCCTTATGAGGAAAGGCTAAAACATTTGGGCCTCTTTAGTCTGGAAAAAGGCGCCTGAGGGGGGATATGATTGAGACGTACAAAATAATGCAGGGCATGAGTAAAGTGGATAGAGGGAAGCTGTTCTCCCTCTCACAAAATACCAGAACTAGGGGACATACACTCAAATTGAGGGCTGGGAGAGTAAGAACAGACAAAAGAAAATATTTTTTCACCCAGCGTGTTGTTAGTCTATGGAACTCCCTGCCACAGGATGTGGTGATGGCATCTGGCCTGGATGCCTTCAAAAGGGGATTGGACAGATTCCTGGAGGAAAAGTCCATCACAGGTTACAAACCATGATGGAGATGTGTAATCTCCAGGCTTAAAACCAGGGTACTTCAAGGGCCAGATGCAGGGGAGTGGGATCAGGAGACAGATATCTAGTCTCATGCGCTCCCAAATGCATCTGGTGGGGCCACTGTGAGATACAGGAAGCTGGACTAGATGGGCCTTTGGCCTGATCCAGCAAGGCTCTTCTTATGTTCTTATGTTCTTATGTTCTTATGTTCTTAGAATTTAGGTACAGATTTTAAGAAACCCTGAAGAGTGTCACCATAAATCAGAATTGGCACACTGTTACAAACATAATAATAACAGGGGAAGAAGTTTGAACTTTGGTGGAATCTATGAGGAGAAGAGCTTTTCTATCATGACATTGCAAGTGGATTTATTTATTGCAATTAATGCTGAAGCCACTCCAGTATTCCTGCCAAGAAAACTCCATGGACATGGGGTCACGAAGAGTCAGTCACGACTATAATGACACAACAACAACAATGCTGAATTTATCCCAATGAAAGGATCCAAGGTGGCTCACAAGTTATTGAAAACAAACTAAAGACAGAGCAAATTATTACAGTAAAAAGCAATTAAACACACAATCGTATGAAACCCGTTAGTTAAAACAGTTATTAATCCTACACCTATCTTGTGTTGCACATGCTTTGAGGTGTCAGGTGAACTTTGAAGTGTGAGGTGTCAACTTTTCTGGAAGACATTTGATATTGTCATTTCTGGATGTTGTTTCAGTTGCCAGAACGCTGGATATGGCAACAGGGGCCACTGGAGGAGGGTTGGATGGCAGGTTGTGTGATCTTCCTATTGGCCTGCCAAGCAACTGATGGCCTGGTGCGTAGGCAGAGACTGCACAAGGCAATGAAGGGACAAATAAAAACAGGTAAATATTCATCCCTTCATATTTGTTGTGGTCTCGAGACCTCGTAAATATGAAGGGACAAAGTTTAACAAATTAGCAGTAGTCACTAAATAATACAATTCATTTTTAATTACTCCCCATCTCTAGTATGCACATTTTTCTCTTTAGCCAAATTGAAGGATTAGAAAGAAGACTCACAGATGATACAAACCTAACAGGGACACAAATTCACAGAAACAATCAGAAATTGTAGCATAATCATACATAGGTTTGTCCAAGGCTGAGAAAAACTTCTCTACGGCATATATGAGCTTACCTGTCCAACAAACTGACATTTAAATTGCGTAGAAGGCAGGTAAAAGGAGTTTTGATTCTCTCCCACACACCACTTGTGCATCATCAATGATGTCATCTGGACACCTCCAATAGTGACTCTCAATAACTGATATAAGTGATCATACAAGACAAAAGAAAGACGAAACAATGTGTGTGGGAAATGCTGTTAAACACATAAGCCCGGCCGGCCAAACAAAATATAATTTATACTTGTGCCAAACGATTGGATCTGTAGTACCCATAAAAATTTGAAGGAACAGTGACAAACAGGGCACTGACAGTGGATGAAAATACCTATGTAGTCTCTCCCTGTGATATAATTCACATTGGTTATGTGACATTTTCCGTGTTAACCAGTTGGTCAGCCATTCTGAGTGTGCAAAAGAATATAGGTACACTTCTCCCTAGGCCTCTGATTTTGTCATCAGTGGCATGATCTGCTCTGCATTTCTTTTATTGACACTCACATCCCTTAATCAAAGCCCATTTAACAGAGCTGTGTGAAGCCAGTGCCTTGGTGCTGCTGGATTCCCATCCCCATCACCCCACTCCAGCCTGAACAATGGCAAGGCACCATGGGAACTAGAGATGGGCACGAAATAAAAAAATTCATTCCATTATTTGTTTCGTTACGTAACAAAACGAATAACAATAATTGTGATGAAATTGGAACAAACTGAACAGAACCATGAAAATTAGGTTCGTTACGCTTCATTTTCGTTAATGGCAACGCGCAATGAAATGAGCTGTTTTTAAATGTTAAAAAACGTCCTGAATATCCATAAAAACCCAGCAATAAGTATTTATTCTGCCTGATAATACCTACCAGGGGGTTGGGGTCCTTAAAACGTGCATTTATGTCATTTCTCAGATCGCTGTATTTTTTTTTCCTTTAAGGGGAGTTAGGGGACATCGACCCAAAATGGCTCCCAGATGCCTATTATTGATTTCTTGGGTATTAAAACGCCCTGGACATCCGTAAAAATGCAGTGATAATTATTTGAAATTATTACCTACCAGGGGGTTGCGGTCCTTAAAACGTTTGTTTTTGTCTTTTTCCCATTGCGATGTATTTTTCTTTTCCCCTTAAAGATGACACAAAATGGATCCCAGCCACAAAATGGATGCAAGCCATGTGATGGGATCATGTAAATTCTTGGACAATTTCAACCAATAGCATGCCCAGGTTGCAGACTGGGTAGGTGTGGCAGCCACAGAGGGCATAAAAAGCTCTGGCAGCCCCGTCTTCCTTGCAGTCTGCGGTGGGAGTTAGGGTGGGGTTGCTGTCTCTGCGATTCGTTACTTTAGGCCAGCCAGGCAAGTGTGTGTCTCTGTGTTCCTGCTGGCTGCTGCCTGGCTCTTAGGGGAGAGAAAGATGAGATTTCTCTTGCAGCCTCCCTGTGTGCGTGCGTACCTCTCTGTGAGTACCCTCCCCTGCCCCGCAGTGCAGTCACTTTGTGGCTGTCTTACGCCCTGGGCAACACCCGCCGCTGCCTTTGCAGCCTCCCTGCGTACCTAGTCTATACTGTGTCTCTGCCAGCATAATTTTTTTAGTGTTTTCTGGGGTGTTGGGGGACGCCCACACGCGGAAATGCTTTAAGTTGCGCAAAAAGTGGGTAAAAACGAAAAATGAAAAATGAAAAAAAATGAAAAACGAAACGATTTTTCCCCAAAAATTCATGAAAAACAAAAACAAACCAAAACGGACCCACAACGAACAATGAAAAACGAAAAACCACATTGTCATTTTTTCTATTCGTGCCCATCTCTAATGGGAACTGATGACAGAATTTCCTTCGGCCACAACCCAGAGGCTACAGCTTCCCCATTCTGGTCCTGTAGTCTATGCCTTGTTTGTTCCAGTACCTCCACCTTTCCACCATTCATCAACCTCATTCGGGCTTCTTGGCCTTGTGATCTAGGCTCATGTGTTCTCCTTTATTCTCACTTTCTTGTTCACATGCACAAAAACCTGACAAGTGATTGACAACAACAGTTTGGGAGGGAACATTCTTCTCTCCGTCCCATTTTTTTCACCACTAGTAGTGAATCTGGCATGATTGCAACATATGTATTATATATTTATTTTTATTTTAGAGTATTTTACCCCGCCTTTCTCCTTGAAAAAAGGACCCAAGGCAGCTTACAGAACAAGGAATAATACAAGTCCAATACAATTAAGACAAGTTTGTTCAAGTATTGAGAACAGGGAATTGAGGGACCTCTTACAGCATTAATAGACAACGTTACATTAAAGCTACAAGAGAACGCGAGCTGTTAAAGGGGAGTAAAGTTCCATGTAAAGTTATGAGTGCTGGAAACTAACATTGAAAACATAATGTCAATGTAAACCCACAAGGTCATAAGGTTATAAGTAGATTTTCACCTTTGTGGGAGCAATGAAAACATTTCTCCAAGCATTTGTGATGGTTACAAAAGTGAAATTTTTGACTGGAGCTTGGAAAAATTGCTATCTTGGATTAAAACTTTAATGATCCTCTGACTGAAGATAACTTTTCCACATTCTGATCTTAATGCTAGTTTAAGCTGAGTTACAGCTAGTTCTGTAAATTTAAAAGGGAATGGATTCTGTCTATGCATCTGTATATTACATTTGTTTTGTAATAAAATTTTGTTGTGGGGGTTAAGCAGATGTTGAACAAACTGTGTGTGTGAAATGTGCTGTCAAGTCAGGACTAGCTTCTAGGGAACTTAATAGGGTTTTTGAGGTAAGTGTGATATTTTAAGAGTGTTTTTTACTAGTCCCACTCCCCTAGTGAGCTTCTATGGTCGAGAGGGGATTCAAACCCTGTTCTCCAGAGTCCTAATCTGTCGCTCTATCCACTACACCACACTGGGAATACCTTGAACAAGCTGGAAGACCACAAACCAATCATAAATTGTGCTGCCCCAAAAGCAGCATGATTCTTACCCCTTCCCGTATCCAAAACAGTTCTTTCCTAAGCAGATCTATATTCCTCAGTTCTTCCTTCATGTACACCCATATGTACACATCCAATGATCATCATCCCATTATGGTCCCTTGCCTTTGTCTACTATTAGTGGGGGCACCAAGCAATTTACAGTATACTTCATAAACTGGAATCCACGCAAACCAAATGGATTCTTCCATAAGTTGGACCTTGAGCCTTAGAAACACTAGCTAAGCTTTAACCAAATTTCAGTTTGCTTATGTTTGAAAACTGCTTGTAGAATGTCCCTGAGCATGTGTAGAATATCTCACTTATTTAGCACATTTATCAGCTAAATCGTTTCCCTACTTTTTTTTTTGTTCAAATATCTTCGACAGGCAAACACACATTGCTCTTCTTCTCAATTAAGTGATAGCCCCAGTTTTTCCTTTTTATCTCTGAGTTTCATGTCTCAGTGGAGACTTGAACCTAAATTTCTAAGACGCAGTCCAGTACTTCATGAATTGCACCATAATGACTCCCTAACTCTTCAGTGAGCTAGCAGAGCTAGTTCCCAGACGTGTAGAATAAGGATCCAGGGATTAAGCAACAGCGGTGTGATCAGTAGATGACAAACTGCAGTGCAATATAATCAGTTGCTGAACTGAGTGATCAGTTATTTCTACCTGCTCACTAATCAGTCTCCCTGGGACTAATATGCTAGATAATTAAGCTTCTTTATTCAGCATCTCTTTGCTTTTTGTTTGGTTTATTTTAATCTGTGCAGTTTGTAAAAGAAAATACACTTGCTTTTTCTTTCAAAAGTTGGGTGCTTATTCTCACTGCTAGCCTCAAAAGCATGGCTACCTATAGGACAGCTCTCGGAAAAAAATTAATTAGCAGCAAACACAGCAATATTACCTTGGATGCTGCAGCCTTATAAAACAGATAAATACTGCCCAAATGCTGTATGCTGCTATCTCTGGGTTTCATTGCAGTCTCCTGTGTCTTCCCATGTATTCTTGGATGTGGCAGGCATTTGTGCCATTTTTGAGGGGGAGCACAGAACCTATTTTGCCCCTACCAAGAATTTTTAATTTTAATTAAACAAACATATCTGGCCGCTCAAGGGCTCAAGGGGAGGCTTTCAGTTAAAAAAAAGTTTCTTAGGAATTGGTGGTGGTTTGATGCTGTGGGAATATGTTTGCCTTTCCAAAGTCTAAGAGTTGTGAATATTTCCCACCCCAATATACATCATACTCCAGGGTGGAAGATTTTACTTTTCTGGACAACAGGTACAACTGCCCAACTACCCTAACATTTGTTTGTTTAGTATCTGTCTTGAATGTATTCTGCTGCATGTTTAATCCATCACTTCTTGCCATGCCATTCAGTTACGTTCTCAGGAAGAGTGCAAGAAGACAATGCCAGAGTGGAAAAAGCCATGGGCATCCCTACTCTTGTATCATGCATGCTCTGGAGTCCACAGTACATCCGCCACCAGTCGATCTCATGACGTGTTCCCAGGGCATATAGACTGCTTGGCAGTGACACGCTGACCTTTCTACATGATCAGTTCCTGCATAAAGTGGTGTTCTACCTCACCTCATCTGTATGTCTGAATCCTTCTTTTACCTGTCCTAAGTAAGATATTTTGCCAACACACATAACTGGTCCTTAGTATAGGGACGGGGAATAATGTTCAGCCCGTGGGCCATATTCCAGAAGTAGGCAGGGCTGCCAACATGCAATAGATAGAACCAGATTTAATGTTTGCCAGTACAGAGATTTTCCCTGAGAATGGTAAAGCATGGTTCAGTTCCAAGCCTTATTGCAATATTTTAGGTCTGTAAATTATAGTTAAATTCTGTGCATGTCTGTTAAGGAATAAACTTCCGTTAAACAACTTCCCTGGCAGTAAACTAGAGCAAAGCTAGTAATGTCTTTTCAGTAAGAGATTAATGCATTGCCCCTTTTCCTCCAGTCTTTCAACCTGTTCTTTTCATAAATCACACACATTATTTTTAACCTTTATTTTCTAGTTGTGTTCTTCTCCTTAAAGATTATTCTCTCTCTCTCTCTCTCTCTCTCTCTCTCTCTCTCTCTCTCTCTCTCTCTCTCTCTCTCTCTGTGTGTGTGTGTGTGTGTGTGTGTGTGTGTGTGTGTGTGTGTGTGTGTGTGTGTTTATATTAAAACACAATGCTGTGTGCCATATAGATTTTATCAACAATTCATGTTTGGTTTGACCTGTGCAGCTTTCTCTTATCTTTGACTGTCAGAGGGGATGTATATGCCGAGCCAGCTTTCATTTTATGTGAGAGGGGGAAAGTATGCCATGCTTGGGAGAATTTGCCTAGATAGGCATCTGAAACCCAGCTTCTACTGTCATTAAATGATGATTGTCTGTTCCCTCTTAATTTCCTACTCTTGTGAAAATGTAACTTCCATAGAAAATGAAAAATAATCTCACTGTTGACATTATCTGCCAGATTCATTTATTTCCATGTGTATTTCTAATTAGATCTACTTGACATGGTATGGTGTATCACCATTGCTTTGGGGTTATCCTGTAGTGCCATTGCCCAGGCGCTAACTCTAGTTTAACATGTTTTGCAATCCTGTAGTAAATTAATAATACACTGTGAAGTTGATTCTGACTTTTAATGACCTTCTCAGGGTTTTCTAGGTATCACTCAGAAGTAGTTCACCAGGCCTTCCTTTTGGCAGACCTTTGGGACAATGCAGCTTGTTCCAGGTCACACAGGTGACAAAGCACACAATCCAGACAGTGTTGTGGGTGATCTCAGATGGCCCCTCTACTGGGAGGTACAAGGGGTTTGCATTCTTGGCCTCTGGCTTCGCACGCAGGTGCTCCAGCCCACTTAACTTGACCAGCTCAGCTCTAATCCTCTAAGGGCTCTTTTAAAATAAATCCTGTAAAAGTATACAAAGAGCACTGCTGGATCAAATCAAGTGCCAGTCTAGTCCAGAATACATGTTTTTATAGCAAACCACCAAGGCCAAACCATATAATACAGATAAGTTCTTCTCAAAAACATCAGATTGTAGTAAGACATTTTTTCCTCTAACATCTTACAGTTTTCAGGCCAGTTTGCTTTTTTGTGTGTGTGATTGGCCCATGGCTGTAAACAAAGGCTTCATTTGCAAGTACAATACTGTAAGTGATTCAGCCATGAATGTCTGGAACACTAATATGTTTCCAGTTTTCACTCTAAACTATTTATGTCTCAAACTGCACATTATAAATAGGAACACTACAAGTGTACACACCTGCACCCCAGTATAGTATGTTTGCAGCAAACAGCACTTGCTGGAGTTTTTACAACCTTGCATGCTGCCTGTAGCAGTTATGGCTGGGGGTGGTTGCTATCTGGCAATAACCAGGCATTCCCTCCTGCCTATCAATTCAGGGAGACCTATCTTTCTGTTCAGAGCTTCTCTCTCTCTCTTTAGTCTTTGAAACAGTTTATTGTTTTTCCAGATTGCTATTTGATCTATTCACATCTATAAGTAAACAAAATGTTTTGTTCTTTCTCCTGCAAATGTCTCAAAGAGACTTATTGAAACTGTAAGTGCCAGTTAATGAGGAAAAGTGGAGGAATAATGTGGGGGACTTGAAGCTATTCTGCTGCGTGAATCCCTGCACTTCTGCTGCACTGCTAGAGGAATATAAACAAAAATTCAAACCTCTGCAATGGTACTGAGAGGCATATTGCCTCTGATATTAGAGGTACCATAGATCTCATGACTAGTAGCTATTAAAAGCTTTATACTTATGTAATTCTTTTTATAGAGTCCTTCAGGTTGGTGAATAATACAGTGGTACCCTGACTTAAGAGCAGCTCGACTTAAGAGCAATTCAACTTAAGAGGGGAAAACTGTTGGTGTTTTAACTGCTGCCTTACAAATTTTAGAGATGGTCTGCTCGACTTACATTTTTTCATTTTTTATTTTTTAAAAGTTATTTTTTCAATTTTTTAGATAGCTACCCCAACTTAAGAGTAGTTCGACTTAAGAGCATGCATTCGGAATGGATTGAATTCGTAAGTTGAGGTACCACAGTATTATTACATCCTGTAGAAGTAGATTCCATGCTATAACAATAGCTGTGGAAACCCAAGTTATTTAGCAACACTGGCATGCATGCACTCTCACAGTGTCTCTAGCAGCTCTGTCATGACCCAAGAATTATGGCATACTGACACAAACACATTATCCATTCATGGAAGATACCAAACAATGCATGGCAGTCACCACAGGAAACCCTAGTATTCCATCCCCACTGTAATATAAATCACCCTACAGGGCCAACCTATCCTCAGGCATTCTAACAGGAGCTTGCCTCAGCAAGCATTCTGCAAAATCTAACTCTCAGCGGGAATGAACATTGCATTTTGGTGCAGAAGTTCCAACTCCACCACAGAATGATGTAGATGTGATCCTTGCAAGCTAAGGTTTTCCTATCCTTGTACTGTTAGCAGTCAGCAGTGAACCTCAAATGCCACTTTCACAAAGGAAGCCTTTAATGTTACAATTACTGGTACGGTACTGTATAACAACCCAACCAACTGAGATACCCTGCAGTGCTGGCAAACCTTCGGCACGCCAGATGTTTTGGAGCACACCTCCCACAGTCCTTTGTCATTAGCAATCTAGGCTTGGAATTCTGGGAGTTGTGGTCCCAAACAGCTGGAGTGCTGAAGGTTCGCCACCACTTCCCTAGGGTTTTGTATATCCCCAGGCTCCCATCTGTTACTAGAGGGTGGACACATTTGTCTCCAGGGTGTTAAGACCATACAACACTAACTATAAAAGAGACTCGTTTGTGGCTGCAGCCCAATGAAGCAGCACAACATAAAGGAGACTCAGTGTTGAGCCTCTGGCTCTGGCATCACGGGGTGGGGGGAGGAAGCCAGAGAGTCACATGCACAACCCTGGGTCATTGCAGTGATTTGGCCAATCAGAGGAAGTAGTGCATGAGCAATAGTGTAACTCAGAGAACAGTCTGATCCAAATGCACCTCTAGTGTTTTCTTTCAGCACGCTGCCCTCTTCTCACCATCCAGTTCCACCTCCTTGTATGATCTTTAGGCTGATTGTCAGGGCCTGTTGGGGAGCCCATCTATGCATGTGTACATTTCACACACAGTAGCCACAACCACCCACACTGCCCACAATCATCACATGACAACAAGCTGGGGGGACAAAGTTGGTGTGGGGACCTTCCCTCCGCGTTGCTCAAGTTTTAATTGCCAGGATCTTGGCGAAGACACAGACTACGTGAGCCAAATTCCATGCTCAATTCTTCCTCCAAGCTTTTTACTACCTTGTTCCTGCAACAATAACAGAAAGTCTAAACTCTATAAAAATAGGTCCTAGAAGCTGATTCAATTATGCAAACTTAAGAATTCTGCGTAATATAGTACAAGCACATGGTGCAGCTTTTTCCCCCTTTCTCTTTTCATTTAAAACTTTGTTTTTCTTTCAGGGGTTGCATGTAGACAGGAATTGTGTGAATTTGTGTGTGATATCCACAAATACACTGCACATTCTCTTTCCCATATTTAGATGGTAAATGCTATAGAATAGATAGCTAACATGCCACCTTCCATTCAAAACAAAGGCAACAGTGCACTTTATGAATCCTAATATTTGCAGAAGTACAAAAATAAATAAATAACAGATGCAGGAGAAGAGGGAAAACCTAAAATAGCCAGGTAGGGACTGTGTGTGCTGTGCTGCCATGTGATGTCCCCTAACTGTTGGGAGGTGAGCGCAGCTTGGAAAATAGTTATTAGAAATGGGCATAAATCTCCAATATGGTAGTTCAACGTAGTTCTTGATACCCGATGAATAATGAATTTAGGATTTCCCCCCCAAACACACCACAAATTGCTTTGTTGGTTTGTTCATGATTTTTTAAAAAAATTTAGACAGCCTGGTGGATATCTTAAAAAAGAAAAAAGAAGCCTGGCTGAGGAGCAGGGACGCGCACAGAGGCTGCTGGCCTGTGGAGCTGGTTGCCTGTCAAGATGGCGGAAGCAGCAGAGGAGAAGGCAGAAGCAGGAAGTGGTAGGGAAGTGGCCCAGTGGTGGGAAAGGGGCAGGGGCAGTGGGAAGGAGGCAGCCAGCAGGATATTGAGTGAAGGGGGATGAATAAGGAAGGTCAACACATTGTGGAAATTTTATTGCTTCAGAAAAGTTTGGGTTCTCCAGTTTTGATGAACTCAAACCAATCCAAAACAACAGATGAGATATTTTTAATGAACTCCCTGATTCATTTCTAGTTTCTTACACATCTCTAAGTTACTCTCATTACCCCAAGACCCTTGTTTTGTTTCCATATGCAGGTACAAGTTTTCAACAGCAACAAAAAACCCTCTTCCTATTGCTTTCATCCCCAGAAAACTGAAATGTTCCTTTTTAACTACTTTTTAATGGCATCAAAAGTGCTATAAAACATTGACCTATGAGACGAAACACATGCTCCCTCCATCTGCAACAGTTCATGAAGCAGCACAGGACACATCAGCCCCTTCCTCTACCATTTTGTAAAGCCACAAACCTGCAACTATAAAAGTACAGATACTACTACACAGGTTTAGTTGTGCATTTCTTATTAGAAAAATAATTAACTGCAAGTAACTAGTGTGTAACAAGTAACACAGCAGTGTCACAGGAAAACATGGGAACAGAAAGTGAATGGGACATATTACTGTATATGGAATCCTATAGGACATGAATATTATTGCAGGCTCAGTTCGCTAACATTAACAAGCTACAGTGTAAGGCATGCATACAAAATACATTGTCTGGCATACTGTATAGCTTAGATAAGTAAGATTTCAAAAATTCATCCTGACATTTAGTCAAAATCACTGGTACTTAGTAATATTTTCTTTTCTTTAAAAGTATACAAATTGGCTACACGGTAAAGATTCATAGTACAGTATTAGTTATTCTGACGGTTGTCCCAAGTTCCCATACTCCTCCATCAGATTTCTATGGAGACATGCAACCCAAGAAAGATGCTTCCCAGCCTTTAACTCCACCTGCAATGTCTTCAGCCTAAACTCCACCTGCAGATTCTTTGCAAACCATCTGATGACATCATCTCCCAGAGGCAACAGAGAAGCTTATGTCTGAGACTATATGTGGTCAAATATCAGGGGATATGCTCTGCTTATAGAACAGGTTAATTCTATGTTTTATTTTGGGGTTTTTTTTTAACCAAAGGATACAAAGGTTGGATCATATTGGTTCAGCCCTTTTTTGCTCTCAACACGGCTTTTATTTTCAACCACTGGGTGGCTTCTACTTTTTCAAGCTGGAACAACTTAAACACGCTTTTCCCCATGTGCTTAGTTGTGATCTGATTTTAAATTTTTTAAAAAATCTTTACATATGAGATTAACACTAGGGCACACTATTACTTCATCACTGAACCCTCATTTTTATTTCCCATATTTGCAATGCTAGACCTCAACTGAGATTGTGGTGAGCCAGGCAGGATCATTCAGCTGTATAGTTTATCTAAATTGCTACCCAGCCTTGACTTTTGCTTAAAAGCAACAATTTTGTTGCTAGTTAGCAGTGGCTTTTGTTGACATTAACTTGTCAATGGCACTGAATTCTGAATCTGCCTCTAAGCAGGGAAATAAACATTTATACATTACATTTCTGTTTTGTATTTACACCTATTATCCATTAAATATCAGTGTTTACTATTTCCATATCTCTTGTATAAACAATGGATAACAAAATGAAATAACTGGTTGCCAAATAACTGTTTTGTGCCAATGTTTAAAAGTACTATACAGTGGTACCTCAGTTTACAAAATTAATTCATTCTGCAAGCCATTTCTTATTGTGAATTTTTTTCTTAAACCAAAACATCCCTGTTCCCAGACATTTCCCATAGGAATGCATGGGAAATGAAATGCATAATAGAAAAAATTGTAAACTGGGGCATCCCATTGAAAATTTTCTTAAACTGAAACATCCCTATTCCCAGAAATTTCTTTTCATTAACTAATCCCCCCCCCTTAACCAAGGCATTCATTAACCGAATTACCATTTTACCTTTAGGGTAGTTTGAGAGTAGTCTGTGCTTCCATAATTGTTCTAATAATCTGAAAAAGACAAGGCATCAAACCCTGACAAAATCCTATAAAAGGATTGACAGAGGCAGCACCAGAAGAAGGAAAGAAAGAAGGGGGGCTGTGGGCTGGAATGTGAATCACAGCGCATCCAGTATAAACAGTGAACTCCAAAATCAAATTGCAGTCTCTATGTGAGCACTGATTGCAATTTCAAATGTAGGCAGACTGCAAATCAAATCACAGCCTGTATTACATGGAGACGCACCCTCAGTCTCCAAATGTTCTCCCTTTCTAAGAGAATAAGCTTCCAGCCTTTAGAAAGAAACTTCACTGAGAGAAATGGACAGTATTTAATTTCTATTTAATTACTTACAAAACAAAGCCAGACCCTATCAGACTGCTTAAGCCATCCTTTTGTTTTTGTTCAGAACCACAGCACGAAAAGCTTCCCTTTTTTCTTCCCCATGTTAGTCAGGGATGTCTTGAAGCTGTAGTCCAAGAGGTGGCATGTTAGCTGGGGGGGGGGGCAGTATAAAAATCAGATAGATAGGGCCTTTTTACACGACCCCTAAGATCCGCTGGTCCCTTAAATTCGGACCAGAGATCTTGAGGGTTCATTGCTGTTCCTCCGTCCCCACCCGCTCCGCACTTCTTTGTTCTGTCTGCATGAGGGGAGGGAGGAAAAAAAAGCCTTAGACAGGGACAAAAAATAAAGCCTTACCTCCGGTGCCGGTGGAAGTTGCTCCAACCTCCGTTTACTTCCTGGTTCCTCTTTAAGGGGCGGAGGCAAAAGAAAAACAACAGAAAGAAGTGAGGAGAGCTCAGGCACTCTCCGCATCAAATATTTTTCACCATCAAAGAGCAGGTACAAGAAAAGTGTGCTGGGTCGCGCTTAGGTGGGCGGGGTCGCACTTAATTGTCTGCAAACTCCGGAGCTGGTGGGGAAACATTTTTAAGGTCCAGAGCTTGCAGCCATTTGCGGCGGAGCTTAGGGGTCGTGTATAAACACCCATAGATAGATAGATAGATAGATAGATAGATAGATAGATAGATAGATAGATAGATAGATAGATAGATAGATAGATAGAGCTCTTGTTGCCATTGCATAAACCATTTGCTAGGTCAGTCTCAGACGTTATAAAGCTCCAAGGACCACTCCCTGTTAGAAGTAAAGGGCCCCTTGGATTATACTTTTGCAATGTACTGACTACTTTTGGCTAAACTAAAGAACACTGGGTTGAAAGCCAGAAGCTTTCAAACAACACTTGCCTAGTGTTATTTGAACAGCTTTAGACTTACCCTTTAAAAGGAAAAGAATAAGAAGAAAAGAAGAATCTTATCTAGCTGTTTCATACAAAAAGATGCTTAGGCCTCAGTAGCTGAGGGGATATCAAAACAGATATTTCCTCAACTGGTGGCTGACATTTGATGTCCTTCTCCTGCCCTCTGCTACAATCAAAGCAGATAAGGAGAAGGAAAGGGCATGTAATGTCACAACCCTGTTGCCTATACATTTCACTGGGGTGCCCCTTGGTTTATTTGATATGCTGAAAAGCTAAATAACCTTATCAGTTATCCCTCTTTCTGACCATGCCTACATCATTGGACATGTTCTAAGCTATGAAATAGATACTGCAAGTGGAAGAAACAGAAAATATATCAATCCAAAGTTTGTGTTCCGGTCCAGCATTGTTTTGAAATTAAACGCACCAAGGGAAGATACAATTCTCCTTAAAGTTAATATGTATTCTCTTATCTGAATTATCTAATGAACAAAACAACAACAGCTTTACTTCCTCCTTCCAATGATTCATCTCCAGGTGTCTTGTGTTCCAAGTACAATCTCCCCATCAAATAGTCTTTCTAAACAACAAAATTGTTTACTAAAAGAAAATGTTAGAAATCTGTTTGGCCCATCAAAGGAAAGTTTGGTCCCCTTCAAAACTCGCCTTGAGTTTACTTAGTTTGATCTGTTCTGCGACTTTTTCACAATCCTTTCTGTACCTTCAGTATGAATAGCTTCTTGGTATATTTTAATTAGATAACATAGCTAGAGTAGACTAGGTCAAATGTACTATTTTGTCTGAAAAGGTCAGTCCTTGTAGAGACAAAGCTGTATTGTTTCTACGATATATATTGATACTAATCATGTGCACTAGCACAAAAATGATAATTTGGATTCAAAAGTACAACCCTTTGGAATCAGAATTTGGAATTTTAAAACTTCAGAATTTCTAGATATCCAGAACTTAATTATTGATAATACACAATATGAATACAATATACAGTAGTAATCTTCCCCTATAAAAAACATAGAGGCAAAACATTTTTAAAGAATTTTCTTGTGTCCTGTCACCTTCCCAGCAATTGCACCAAACAAAACAAGTGCATACAAACAGCCAGCAGTGCCTATTCAAAAAAATAATTTTGTCCCTTTAAGGAACTGCTGGCCCTTGGGATGGGTGAAGCATGTGGGACCTCTTTGATTTAAACAGAATTCTGCTCCTAAAACAAAGAGTTAAACTTGGAAAAATGCCTTCCTTTGCAGTCAAAATCTGTTTCTTGTTCTGATCGATTTTCTTTGCATCAGTGTGGCACAGTCGTTCCCAACCTGGGGGTCGGAACACCTTTGGAGGCCAAACGACAATTTTCCACAGAGGTTGCCATGAGCCAGTGAAGAAAAAGGCACAAATGGCTTGGGTCTGGGGGAGGGGAGGGGAGAAGAGTGAGTTACAGCTTGATAGGTTGGAGGGGATGTTAGTCAATGGCACCAGAGGCTGCAATTGGCTGAGGGTGCCTGCAGAGGGAAGTTCTCTAAGGCACCTGCGGCAGTGGCCTGCCAAAGGGGGCTTGTGGCCTCTTCCAAGCAGAGCAAGGGGTCACCACAACATGAGGAACTATATTAAAGAGTCACAGCATTGGGAAGTTTGGGAACCACTGGTGTAGCAGAACTGCTGGAGCTTAGTTTGCTGTAGAGCCAGAGTTGGGGGTTCAGTTCCCCACTCTGCATCTTTGACCAGGGCTGGACTTGATGATCCATAGGGTCCCTTCCAGCTCTGCAGTATTAAGATGATGATGATGATATCTGTGCCTTTCCTAGGAGCCCATGAACTGAGTCACCCAGCTGCAGTGTTGGCAGGGCTGTGTCAAATGAAAGCCTCTTCTCTGCCAGCAAGGATTCAGCTCTCTCTCTCTCTCTCTCTCTCTCTCTCTCTCTCTCTCTCTCTCTCTCTCTCTCTCTCTCTTGTGCATATGGCATTGCTTCCCTTCCCCATTCAGGCAGCACTCAGTTGGAAAAAATGCTAAGGTTGGAATAGCTCACTCCCTTGGAATCTGTACCTTCTGACTTGGCTCAGAGCCATTTACTGTATTAATCCACTTTGGTTGCAGTGCTGTGCTGACGTACTCGGGAGTAAGTCTCTAGCACTTCTGAACAGATAGGCATAGGACTAATTTACTCAAATATTTATATGCCATCCCACTAACAGTCAGAGCAGCATACAGTGCTAGACAGCATCACTGTAATATAAGGGAGTAGCACAGAACAATCAGAAACTCAATTACAAGTCCTAGAAAAATGGTTACCAACCTTGGGATCTTGGACGAAACCTCCCAGAAGGTCTCACCACCCACTGTGCTGGCTGGGACCTCTGGGCATTGTAGTCCAAGAATATCCTGGGAGCCAAGGTTAAGAACCACTGTCCTAGAATGAAACTTTGGGTATCTATGGAAGCAGTGAGACAGGTTCCTCTATGTACCTAAAGCTCCACCATTAAAAAAATCTCAGGATTTAACAGATAGCAAATTTGCCCTGAGCCTTTTTAGAATTCCCATATTTAGATGCCTGTGGTTTGAGGGCAGTTTGGATTTTTTTCAGCCTGCTTAAAGAAGTTCTGCCCTTCAGTTCAGAACAAGATGGACATTTAGACTTGTGTATTGTAGTTAAGATGATAAGATGTTACGATGAGTGCCTTGAAATGCGGGCCATGTCTCAAGTGCCGTTAATCCTGCCTTCACTTGGGTTCTTCTTCATTTCTGCCACAGGCAATCCAGTGGTGCTTCTGGAGTGGGAGGATCAGCTGCCAGTCTACAGTTATTGCCCATGGAATGTCCACATGTGTCCACATGCCTCGCATTCTTCAGGGAGACTCCTTCCATGTCCCCCTTCACTGTGCTTGATGCAGGATCAGTGTGAGCAACAGGTTCTTATTGATGGGTTGATCCTGCACCGGATCACTTCCCATGAGCCAACCCTGAATCTAAAACTTCCCATCGAACAGACTGAATGCTGATTAAATAAGGATTGGCACACACCAGCCGTAAATTTATAAGTGCAGACCTTGTCAGTCTCATGTTTCAATGGGCGCTTGTGGAGTGGGCACATGTATAAATACCTAAATATATTTATTGTTTCAATGTACACATGCAGACACACTGTACTAGCAGTGTCCACTTTGTGAGCAAATTATGGCAACGTGGTGCCATGCAGCTTTGCCCCTTTCTCTAGCAATCATTCCTGTGGACACTGCCAGGCATTAGTGCCTAGATACACTGTCTCCTTTGTGTCGCTGTTATTTGCTACCTTGCTATATGTGCCATGACATCGCAGAACAATGGAGGCCACAGGGAGCTGCTGAGATCTGGGGAGGTCTAGCATTCTGTTTACAGAGTAGCCAAACCGATGGTTCCAATTTGAGAGGGACTATATTACCAATGATTGGTAGCTATTGATGGCCTAGTCTTTATGAATTCGACTAATCTCCTTTTAAAGCTGTCATACCAGCAGCTATTATTATATCTTGCAGTAATAAATTCCAGATATAGTGCAAAAGAAAAAAAAGGACTATTTCCCAGCCCTAGCCTTGTTCTTTGACAGCTCAGAGATCAGGAGTTCAATTCCGCACTGTGCCTCCTTGTCAGGGACTGGAGTGGATGATGTGTAGGATTCCTTCCAGCTTTGTATGATGATGATGATGATGATGATGATGATGATGATGATGATGATGATGATTCTAAATTCTGTCTTGCTCCTCAATTCCACCTCTTGTTTTAACCTTGAGTTCTAACTTACTCCTCACTGCTGCTTGGCCCACAGTACCTCAAAGTACTCATTGCCCACCAAACCCTGATGCCCGAAAAAGAGGAATGAATGCTAAATTCATAGATGCAGAGAGCCTCATTAGAACTCCAGCCTTTTTAAAAAATAAAAAGAGGAAAGAAGAAAGAGCTGAGGCAGTGAACAAGCTGCAGAGACCTTGGGCAACACATAGGAGCATTTGCTTTATGAGACATATTAATGCTAAAGGCAACAATAATGAATGGCCTGTGCTGGAAATTGATTACATGCAGGAGTAAGTGCTGTGCGCTTAGCTCATCTCAGCGCTGGATTACAGCCTAAAGAGGCCACATCTATTTAGCTTGCTGCTTAATAGTTTATGCAAATGGACAGCAATGCACATTGTGTAAAGGCAGAGTGGGTGGCGGTGAAGGTTGGGGAAGAGCATTTCACCCTCTTCCTCTCCAGAGAGTGGTGTCTTCTTTGACATTTGCTTTCAATGGTTTTGATGCAGGTGTCGTGTTACAAAAAGGTAGACCATCGGAAAGCAGGAGCAGCAGGGAAGTGATGGTACTACAGATAGCTGTTTCTGGCTATTCCAGAGCAGCACCAAGGGGAAAGGGGGAAACAGCCCCACTCTTTTCCTGGCCCGAGTTGCCCTGCATTTATTGCAGGCACAGGGTGGCCGGACCAATGAAGGTGTCTCTGCTGATTAACTGTAACTGTGCCTATTGGGCACAACAACCCTGTGTTGACCAGAGTTAGGAATATTATTTTTTATTAATATAATTCCAGCACTCTCTGTCACAAATTGACTTAAGGTCTCTCCACACCATGAAATTTGGTGTGTGATCAGGCCAGTGCTTAAAACTTCCTTATCTTCAGTGCAGTCTGTTTTAACTCTTGGTTCTCTTTTGTAAAAGCAGAACAAGCTGTTTTGCATCTCAATGAATTGTCCCCAAAAGATTACATGCTCTAGCCCTGTGCCAGAAAGATATGGGCCAGTTCTTAATGGGGGGGGGATTGCTTTTCAGTAGAAACACAAGCTGATGAGGTCTTTTTTCTGTGCCAAACAGTGCTATTAGAGAGCCATATACCATAAATATATTCACATGTTTGTTGCTCAAACGCTACTGTTGACAGGTACCCACTAAAACCCTTGCACTCCCTTCCTGTTGCCCTTTATCGTTCAACCTTTATTTGTTCTGTGACCACTCATAATGGACTCTCTAATGGAAAAGACACATGGCCACAAGTTAAGTGCTGATTGCCCACCATGGCTCTTCTACTGAGAGACAATATCCCACAGCCAGAAAATCTGGATCAAAGTAAAATGCGGATCCCCCCCCCGAATGGTCACATGGTTGAAAACACTGTTCTTGTGTCCCCATGGGCGCAGTTTAAAGAACCACATCTTTCATGTTCCCACAAGCGGGAACCACAACACAGTGGAACGAAAAGGTTTTGATGCAGATTTTCCAAGTACCCACGGACTCAAGTACTGATTAAAAATCTGCATCAGAACTGAGACAAGCTTTGTATCACCTCGAGACCAGCTACTTGCAAAACTCGCTAGGTCACGCTAAAGTAGGCATGGTTGCATTTTTCCCCTTTAAAGTCCGCTGGTCATGGGGACATGATTTTATTAACCGTATCTTCAAGCAGTTTGAAGCGTTTTTAGTGGCTGTGATGCATCTTTATTTTGAATATTTCTTGGACCACAAGACAACCCATACTTCTAACAGCCCACATAAATCACTGCAGCTGCCACTCCATTGTAACTTAACTCTCTACCACGCAATGTGTTCATCTCTGGCTCTGGTCCATTCCCATCTTGCCTGGCTATTGTATACTGCAAGGCCTCTCAGCAGGCTCTGTATCACTTCTGTGTTGAGCACAGTGCCTAGTACAACACTGGTACGAGATGTTAATTAGGAGGAATATAGAAGAAGCACCATAAGACTTAATTTCACTTATGTTTTCCGTTTTGATTGGTCAATCAGGATGCCTTACTCTTGTGAAGATACTGTGGACTGCTTAATACACTGAGCTAGCTGTTCTTAGGAATGTTACTGCAAGTCATGTGAGCCACAAATCACATGTTACTGTATATGAATAAATTGTGGAACTGTGTGCTAGTACAAGACTGCTGTCCTCCCACTGAGTCGTATTATCATCTCTCGTCCATTGCTCTTTCTGTCCCATTCATTCATGTCCTAGAAACTGTAACCTCTTTGAAGTTCTGGAGTAGATTATTAATATCATTTTGCAATCAAGCCTGGGAAACTCTGTAAAATAGAATCATCACTGGCTGACTGACAGAAGCTTGCTTGTGTCTCACAGATGTGATGCAGGCTATCTCTGTTAACGTTTGTGGTGTGTATGAAACTAGCCACGCTCCATCAACCATTTCAAGAACTTTCTAGCACTAAAGACTTGATCCAGTATTTAACAAAGTCAGCAGGGTTACCACTGACTACGGTGGTAAACTAGTTAGACCTTGTGACGTCACCCCTTTCACAGACTGAGTTTTCAAAGGCACAACTGGGTTTATTTTGACATCCCACCACTGTGCCACCAAATTGTGACGACACCTCCCTTTTACACGCGTAATTGTGTTGGAAATGGTAATGCTGCCACCTTTTAAAAACATCGCCTCATGAATTGGGACAGACTCAGATGTATAATATATAAATAATAACAAAGTTTATTGAGAAAATAATAAATATAACAATGTCTGAGGATGGTGTGCGTTGCCTTTAACACATAATAGATTTAATCAACTCTTCCAGCCCCCTGTCTTTAATAACTAGTAAACAGTATAGCCCTCACTGCCTGACAGAACTCCAACAGAGCAGTGCTCTATCCTCAGCACTCACTCTCAAACCCTCAACTTAACTCATCTGCCTCAACTACCTAGGCTCCACCCTTTTTATATCATACCATCCCCCGCCCTCCTGCTGGGATTGGCTGATGATCTGCATATGCATTACTCCTGTTTCCAGGGTTTTGTCACAGACCTTCCGTGCTTTTATACTTGGAGCATGATGAATTAAGAAGAATAAGACCCATGCAGGTACGTGGGTGACAATTACATGTGGAGTTCTGGGGAAATCATAAGATAACACTGGAAATGTGCACATTTGCTCGAAAAAAAGTATGTGTAAAGATGCTTTCACTTGCAAGTAATTCAGATAAAATTAACTGGACTTAGAGTATGACCTTAAACAAGTGTACACAACCTCCCAGATAGCTTACTTTCAAAAGTTGCATTATTACGTACAGTATTTCATTGTGAGAGCCTCAGATCCAGATCTTGCCTAGATGTGAACCTCATTGGACGGCCTAGGGCTTACTCGACCCAACCTTGCATGATTGATGTACCTGTAAAATGAGAGTCACAAGTAAGATTTTAAAAGGAGAAGGGATCAGAGCCAAGCATTCTGTTCACAATGTAACCAACCAGATGCCTATGATACTGCAAGGACAATATAACCAGTGTCTGGTAGCTGCTGATGACTTTGTCCTTCATGGATTTGCCCACTCTCCTGTTAAAGCTGTCCTAGACAATAGCTATCCCTGCATCTTTCAGTAGAAAAATCTGGGAAGTTCACATCATGAACAAGTAATTTCTTTTATCTGTTCTGAATTTCCAACTCTTCATCTTCAATTAATGACTCTGGGTTCTACTACTATGAAAGAGGGAGAAAACTTTTCACCCAATGTATTTTCCCCTTGGATGGTGCATACTATTTTCTACTATGTCTACTATGGAAATATCATAATCTTTCTTCATAGGAGAGTTGCTGTTAGGGGTAAATTATCCTAAGAATTGGGGTCCAAATCACACACATACACATTCTTTCCCCCTGAATTTTGTGGAGTGGTCCAGAATAATCCCCATCTCTTCTCCTTCGACTGGAAACATATGTCATTTCCTTGAAAATGAACACTATGTATTCTTCTAAACAGTCCTTTAAAATAAAATGGCCAAAATAAAATAACAAATTCCTCCTCTGTTGTGCAGGCTTTGTCTCGAAAAATAATAGTAGTACATCTATGTCATTGCAATCACAGCTCCCCCTCCCCCCCCTTGGGGATCACTTTTGCAGCATGCCTCTAGATTTTTTTGTACGTGGCCCTAAATGCTGCACGACCAAAAGACGTATGTTGGGGAGAGGAGTTAGACTCTGTCCATATCTATCCATGGGGTTTAGCTAATGTTTAGAAATTCAGGCTCCCCATCTTTTCTCCTTGCCAGAAGGAGAATCTTGGAAGGGAACTAACAGCAGCTCCTGCATAGCTAGGCGGGGGGCAGTAAGAAAAGGCAAGAAAAGAAGAAAAAGGGCTGTGTCTCGTTAAGGACAAATTGTTCTCCTGGCATTTCCCCCCCTACCCACCCACCCCCGCCCATTGAATTTCAATCAGTCTCATCGGAGGAGCGAGGTACTTTAGGTCAGTATGCAACAATAAAGATGAATGCCTGCAAAGATGGATTTGTGCCGCACGCCCTTTGCTTTCCCCGAGTGCCAACAGGGAAGCAGCCAGGAGCACAGACGCCTCGTTAAAGGGAGTTTTGCACAAGGCCAGGAGGGGAGGTCGCATTGCAGTTGAAGATGACATCACCAAGTTGGCAGCGAACCGGGTAAAACGCTCCGGTGCCGGCAAGCGCCATGAAGGAGATGGGCAGCTCTATTCCCCACGGTGTATCGGAGCTAATGGAGCGAGTGCATAGCTGAAATCTATTCCTCCGATAAGAATGAACAGCGCAATCCCCATCAATAAAAGAGAAGACAGCATTCTTGGAAGGGAGTCAAGAGAAAGCGTCATCCTTAACCGGGGGAAGCGGGAGGGGGGCGGGGAGGGAAGGGGAGGGAGGGGGAGGAGAGACAGAGAAGAAGGAGGAGGAGGAGGAATAAGATCGGTGCATTCTCAAGGTTTAAAATACAGCGAGGAGAAAATAAAATAGATGCCTTGCCTCGGAATAAAGGGATCCCATGCCAAAACAATCATTTTACATGCACCCCTTCATTACCCATGCCCTGGGAAAGAAAACGCCAGGCCTGCTGGCCAGGATGCTTGTTACTCTAAAATAGGGCTGGGCTGGGTGGCCAGTTTCACTCCCACCCGGATGAAAACTCATCAGATCAGAATGGGGCTAAGGTCCCTGGCATGCTGCAAGTATTGGATTTCTGGTGTGGGGTGTCTTCTTTGTATGTATGCATGTATATGTTGCTGAAAATACCAATATGCAAACACTTTTTTTTAGCTTGTATGGAAAGAGATTGTGGGGACACCTCCCCCAAAAAGATTGGTCTCTTCAGGTGGGGGGGGAGAGGCTCACAGGACAGAATTATTGCTTTCTCTCTATCTTTTTTGCTTGGGACTTGAGCATGACGTAAGGGCAATCTCACTATTCAAGCAGAAGTCCATTTTGAATTGTGACAGCTGGGTAAGGAGGTAAATGCCTGCTTGTCTTGATGCGAGGACAAGGAACTAGAAAATTACTGTACTGCCCTTGCTGTGTGAGACAGTGAGCCATTTGTTGATGTCGTTATTTAAGAGAAGGAGAATGATTTTTGTGCAAAGTAGGGAAGCTTACACAAATAAAACAATGCAGTAGCACAAACTATATAAAACAACAATGTCTCCTGCTTGGTTGCACCAATCTTGAAGGATTAGAAGCACTGGAGAGGTTCATCTGGTCTCTTTTAATAATCACTCATTTGTTCTGTCCCTGCTGTGTGCCTGCATTGCTGCTTAAAGGGAAAAGACAGCAGTTTTGTACTGAGATCTTGTATGCAAATATGAAAGCATAGGAGTGGGTCTTGTTTTCACTTAAAGATACAGAATCATGTGGGCCTTGAACATTACTCCTTGAGGTATCTTTTGAGACAGCCTAAACTGAGGAGAAGTTGAATTTAGGGAGTATTCTCTCCAAATTGGGGTACTGCCTGTTGAGCTCCTAAAATCGCTGCCCAAGATTTCTCAGAGCCTACAACAGAAGAAGTGATGCTGTCACTCCTTCCCCCTCTCTCACACACTGCAGCCTATTCGCCATCTCATCCCTGAAACCCCATGGGAACAGGGCCACAACTCAAACAGGAAAACAGGTGTGTGTATGTACAGAATTCCCAAACAAGGGAAGGTTATATGATGGGGTTTTGACTAGAATTCTCCTGTGAGGGGGGGCAGTAGGATTCTGGGTCTTGTAGTTTTTGTTTTCATTTTAACTTCCTCCAAGCAGTGCTGCTGCTCAGCTAACTGGGGAAATGCAAATGATTGAAATGGCAAAAAAAAAAGTGGAGGAGAGTTCCTTCAGAAATTGTCCTGCCTGCACAATGCTGGATTGAAGCTAAACTGTAAGTGTACACATGGCCTACAATCTTGCTGTAATTACCATTTGTGGCAAGGCTTTCAGCATAGGGAGTTGAGAAATAAACTTAACATTAATGTTGTTTCAAAGCACTGATAACAGTTACATTACAGTACTCCATCTATGCCACATTGACCTTTGAAGAGGAAAGCTTGGTTAAAGATGTAATTAATTCACTGTTTAATTGGTCAGTCTGTTAATGGGCACTGTAGTCAAGGTTAGTTGCAGGCTTTAGAGGCATGGGATGGTTGGTTGGTTGGTTGGTTGGGTTTGGACATGTCTATCTTTCCTTTCTGTGACAATATCAAACTCGTAGCTTACAAATAAAAGACAGGCTACAACATTTTATCCAGTGCTTGCACAAACATTTGAATATGAACACTTTAAAAAAAAAAACCCTCACAGTTAAAATAGCATAAATCCATCTTTGTTTCCTTTCTTTTGTGAGTTGTTGATGAGTAATTGAACTCAATTTATGCAGCCTGGTGTTCTATTAACCTATTTCATTAGGCAGCAGATCAGAGGAAAAACTTCACATGGTCTTTAAAACTAAATAGCAACCGAGCATTCTGAAGTCAACTAATATGTAACTCTGCTGATTCTCTGCTGTCACACACCTCATTGTATCCCCCTTCTGAAACAAAGGACGGAAATTCAGTTCAATGCAAATGATCTCGGCCAAACAATGTGTCTCCGGACCAGCTGCCAGCACTAGTGGGTTTGACCGACTGCTGCTGCCAGTCAGTCTGAGATCTCCATCTCTAGGTTGTTCTGAGTTCAGCTTTGGCTTTGGGAACAGAAGAAGATTAAAAGACCTTTGCATTGTGTAGGTGGTTAACTCAATAGGCAAATTGTTATAGATTTTCCTCTCATCCTGCAAATTCCAGGACTTCCTTCTTTGTGAAATGTTTGTTGGCAGGATGGGGCTGGAAGGTGGTGGTGATGGGGAATCAACTGAGTGCTACAGTATGTTCTCTGTGTTGGAAAAATAGGCTTGAAATGCTAAAATTTGGCACTTATAGATTAGTTTCATAAAGTAGGTGTGTGTGTGTGAATGTTGTGCACATAGAGTATGCCTAGTGCCTCAAAGTTTTGCTCTTGAGCATCAGCAGTTGCCCCTATAGAAAATTCTCTAGATTGACTATGGTTTTGTTTCTCTCTGTGACTTAGCAGTTTTAAAGTGTTAAAATGGGAGCAAGGAAATCCATAGGCATACACAGTAAGAGTATAGTCTTGGGGCACATAGATAGCTGTTAATTTAGGACTGGGGATATCATTCCGGTGCTCCTTAACCAATTGCTAAGAGTGATTCTGAGACAGGAAAAGAAATCAAAGAGACATCCCAAAATGAAAGGATGATGATGATGATGATGATGATGATGATGATGATGATGATGATGATGATGATGATGATGACGACAACAACAACAACAACAACAACAACAACAATGTGCTGTCAGATTAATTCTGACTTATGGTGAGTCTTTTCAGGGTTTTCTAGATAGACTCAGTAGTAGTTTGCTATTCCCTTTCTTCGGGCGGGGTGTGTGTGTCTCCTGGGACTGTGCAGCTTGCCCAGGGCTACACAGGCTGACTCTTCTCCTAAGAACTATGGTAGGGAATAAAAATCCCAACCTCTGGCTCTACAGCCAGATACTGTACCTAACTCACTGCCACCACATTTCCTTCTTTGTGAAATTTTTGCTGGTGGGATGGGGGCCGGTCAAGATAGTAGCCAAAATCATGTATAAGTGGTGTAACTTTTAGAGGCAAATTGCCTAAAGTTAAGAAAAGTGACTAAATATTGCTAGTTGTCAGATATCCAAAATGTCTGTGAGCCATAGAACAGTTTATTCACTTATGTAATTATTTTATTTATATCTTGCCTTTTTCTACTTTAGAAACTCAAGGCGCCATACAATAGCTAAAAGAATGCACATATATTTAAAATCATAGTAAACTAGAATATTGCTATTAAAATGCAATTAAGTCTACATTAGTATGAAAAGCATTACTGATTTTGAACAAATCAAATTTAGTTGGCCATGGAACCAACAAGAGAAAAGGCAATCCCAGACTTAATCTAAAGCAGTACACAGGGCTGGGTGCAGGATATTACTCCTGTTGGAATGATCAGGAACAACGACTAGAGTGCTCTCAAATTCAACTGCTGTAGAAGAGAAAACTGCCAATAAAGTTCCATATCGCCACATTTTCTTTCAAAAGAAAGTGAGATAATTTACTTGTGGATAAACAAACCTCCAAAGGTTTGTATTGCCAGCATGCATTCTAATGTGAGTTAGTATAGCATTCATCAGTTAATGAAAATCAACACTTACTTAATTCAAGCCACATTAATGTATCCTGCTTAATTACATAAGCATGGTGAAGATAGCAATCTAATCCTGAAATCTACCTTTAGGGTGTGCCTATGCAAGGAGCGTCTCCTGTTCCTTCTTTAACATTTAAGTGTTTAGGTAAGAGGACAAAGGAGCATTCTGTGAAAAAGCAGGAATGGTGTGGTGTAAAACAGCCATGGACAACAACATTTCTGCAGGTGTGCTGATCGTGTCTGCCACTCTGTCCTTGCAGTGATTCCAATCTACAGGGCAGATACTGAATTCAGTGGCAGGACCAAGGTGGCTGGAACAAGCAAAGTACATGAGATGGGCAGATTTCTCCCCAAAAAGTGGCCTTTTAGATTCCTGAGTGTGTCTAATAGAGGCGCTTTAAACTAAGAATAGGTATATAGGCTGTGTGCACGAAAGAAATTCTGCATCGGGAAAGCCTTGCATGTGTGCTCAGAACAGCTTATGAAAACAAGAACAGCTCATGTGTGATTGGTTGCCCTTAAACTCTGCAGAAATAGAAAGGAGCTGTTTTTTTCATAGGTTCACTCAGGGATCTGTCCTGATGATTTGAAGCCCCAAATCACCTGGGCTGGTCTGATCACACACATCTTTCTGACAGAACAAGCACTATCCTCCTTTGAATTGGTTTGACTGACGACCTTGTTCATCCACTTCCCATTTTAGATTATTATTATAACATGGGGGAAAGGTGTCTGGCTAGATCAGAAGGCTGCAAAATCTTCCATAAGGGAGGAGGTGCTTCCAGCTCATTTAAAAGGGTAACATAAAAGTATATCTGGTCCCAGAATACAGTATGTGAATAACTAGGCTGGTTGGATGTACCTGCTTCCTGGATGAAAGGTTTGAATAGGTGGCTGCTAGCCAACTCGTCATGCTTGAAGGCAGCTGATTTTCATAGATTTATTTGAACTGGCTTGTAGATCTGGTTTTAACAGGTCTACAGAGATGTGTGATCCAGCTGGTATCTTTTAGTGGCATCAGCTTTGGTATCCTGAATAGATTGTCCAAGATAGGTGTTGGAGGTACACTGTTGCAATACTTCTGTCTTCAGTATTTATGTACCATTTGATGTAGCAAGTGGCTTACATTAAAATGGTGATGCAGACGCTAAGTGGTTTACATTAAAATCCACCTCTAATACAATATAAAAAGAAAATAGAACATTTAAAATGTTGCAACTGTAAAACAGAAAAGCAGAAGGCATTAAAAAAATAAATGCAGCCTCTGCCTTTTGGACCATGTGGGGGGATAGTATCTTGGTGGAGAAGAGGCAACTGTGGAAAAAGCCTGCTTTGGTGATGTTCTAGGCTGCTGCTACCCACTTGGTCCCTGTTCAAGATCTCAGATGTTGACTGAGTTTTCAGGTTAGGTACCCTGGGTCTGATGCATTTGAGACTCTACATGTCAAGAACAAAACATTGAACAGCGCTTCTCAGTCAATAAACAGTAACTGCCTATAAACCCATCTACTGGAACAATCAATTGCAGAAAACAAAGCTAGAGAATTATTGCTCTGTCTCTTGCCAGCTGTGTTAGGGATGTGTAATGAGATGTGGTAGTTTGTCTGCTGGAATTAAAAGCTGCAGGGGGTGGGGGGAGAACAAAGAAGCAGCCATTCTTCTGACGCAGGGTTAAAAGCCAACAAGGAAGCACACTGCGACGTCTTCTTTCCTGCTTCGTGCTGCTGGCCAATCAGAGAGGGAGGCAGGATGATGCCTGTCCCTGCCAGCTCCTGATTGGCCAGCATCACAGATCTAGCACAGATGACATTGCAGCATGCTGCTTGTTGGATTTTAACCCTGCACGAGACAGAGGAAGGTAAAGCAATTGGATCTGCGTGTATCAGCCAGTTCCGAGGACCACCTGGGCTCGCATGGTTTGATTCGTAACCTACTGGTTCCAAAACAAAATGCCCATCCCTAGTAACAATGAGTGAAATCTCTCTCCTTCACCCTCATTGCCCTTTGCAAATATGATGTGCCATCCATTGCCTCAAATTATCAGCTATGATCTTTAGGTACACAAGCAGTAAGTCCAGACATTCAGTTTCTCCTAATTCCCAATTTCCCCTGCCTACTAATTTGCCATTCACCATAAATATAATAACAAAAAGCTTTTACAGGGAAAATTAAATCCTGGTGAGACTCAGATTCTTTGATAGAGTGTTTACTAGAACATAAGATACCTAAGGCTGATAAATATCTTGAGAAATTGAATGATTCCTTTCCACTGCCTTTGGAGAACAAAGATGTATCTTCAGTCTTGTAATGCTCCATCTTTCTCTGAGAAGTGTCTAAAACTATGAAAGCTTGGCCCTGCCGAAGTTTTAAATGTGAGGCTAAAGGAAGGCATGTGTGTATAGCTTAATGCAAATTAAGGTCCAAATGATAGGAAAAACAGAGATCAAGTACAGAATGAGTGCTCATCTACAATTGATTATAGGGTGTCCATATATTGAACAATGCTACAAAAAAGGAAATTTCAGCAGGTAGAAATGATTCCACACCTAAATGACATACAGTACTGCCTTGTCCAGATCCAGTTTCCTGTAGTTTAAATTCTCTACCACTAGGATATCTTTTCTATATAAACATAACTTCCAGAAAACTATTCTAGGGTCATGATCTAGGAGATGTCCTCTGCTCAGTAAATGTTATTCCTCTTTTCAAAAAGAGGAGGACATAGAATCTGGGCTAGCCAGTTGGACATCTATACCAGGAAGGTTTAAAAACATATTAAACAGCCAGTTTGTGAGTACAGTACTTAGAAAAGAACACTGTGGTTTCTATGACCCAACACAGGTTTCTCAAAAACACATCAAAAAAAAATCTCCTGTGGGGTGCCGCAGGGGTCAGCACTCTCCCCCATGCTCTTTAACATCTGTATGAAGCTGCTGGCCGAGATCATCCGGAGTTATGGAGTTTGCTGTCATCAGTACGCTGATGACACGCAGCTCTATTTCTCCTTTTCCACCGATGCAGTGGAGGCCGTCCGGACTCTTGATTGCTGCCTGGCCGCAGTTTTGGACTGGACCAGGACTCACAGACTCAAGCTCAACCCTGGCAAGACCGAGGTTTTGTTCTTTGGGGGTGGCCCGGAGGGGTACTGTGGCCCTCTTCCCAGTCTGGGTGGGTCCGCCCTCCATCTGGCACAAAGAGTGAGGAGTCTGGGCGTTGTCCTGGATCTGGATCTGTCCCTGGATTCCCAGGTGGCTACCGTGACCAGGTCGGCCTACTACCATCTTAGGCTTATCGCCCAGATTCGCCCGTACCTCGATGGGGACTCCCTCAGGACA
The DNA here is from genome assembly GCA_029282475.1 of Phrynocephalus forsythii. Taxonomy (NCBI): domain Eukaryota; kingdom Metazoa; phylum Chordata; class Lepidosauria; order Squamata; family Agamidae; genus Phrynocephalus; species Phrynocephalus forsythii. The sequence goes on from JAPFRF010000005.1 coordinate 61,065,980, forward strand.
GTGGTACAGGCCCTGGTCATTTCGAGGTTGGATTACTGTAATGCTCTCTACATGGGGCTCCCCTTGAACCTTGTTCAGCGACTGCAGCGGGTCCAGAACGCGGCGTCCAGGTTGGTGGTTGGTGCACGTAAGTTCGATCACATCACCCCCATCCTGGTCCGTCTGCACTGGTTGCCCGTTGCCTCCCGGATAAGGTTCAAGGTGTTGGTTTTGGTTTACAAAACCCTCCATGGCTTGGCCCCTGTCTATCTGACAGAGCGTATCTCCTGACGTTCAGATCTAGCCCAACCCACCTGTTCCTCCGAGGCCCTCTCGCTCCGGATAGCCACACCGAGGGAAGCCCGTAAAACAATTACTCGTAACCGGGCTTTCTCGGTGGTTGGTCCGTCCGCTTGGAATGCTTTGCCGGGCGAGCTGCGGCAAGCCCCATCGCTGGCATCCTTTAAGAGAGCCTTAAAAACATGGCTATTCAAGGACACCTTTGGAGACCTCCTGGGGTAACCCCCCTTTTTTTTTCATCCTCCCTTGCCTTTTGCTGCTCTGCTTATTTTGGCTGGCCGTCCTGAGTAATCTTGTTCATGGTTTTAGTGTTTTTATCTCTTGTACTTATTATTGTTTTGTGTAAACCGCACTGAGTCCCTGTGGGGAAATAGGCTGCAGTATATAAGTTTAAAAATAAATAAATAAATAAATAAATAAATAAATAAATAAATAAATAAATAAATAAATAAATCATGATGGATGAATTTTGTCTCTTTTGATGCTACTTCAAGTCTAGAAGATGGATTGAATGCTAAAAATGTAGTGTACTTTGATTTCAGAAAGTTGTTTTTAATAAGATCCTGTGTAATATTCCTGTGGCCAGACTGTGGGCTAGGTGATGCTATTGTTCAGTGGACTTGTGACTGGTTGTCAGACCATACCCAAAGAGTGGTTCCTTGTCATCCTGGAAAGAAGGGACTAGAGGTGTTCTGTCCAGAAATCATAACCCAGAAACACTAAGTTCAAAGGGACCCACAACGATATCCTGAGGAAACTCTAAAAGATACAGCTAAAACTCTTTAATTAAACATGGTCTGCGCACATGTGTGCATATAATCTTGAATGGCATCATACATAAGCTCAGAATTAGCTCTTTTCTGATATTAAGGAGGAGGAGGAGGAGGAGGAGGAGGAGGAGGAGGAATGTCATGAAATGTGGTAGGCACAGCCTGGGAGTCTGTGGGAAAGTAAAACATTTTCCCTTGGATAGTGCACTTACTACTATTAATAGCCCTAAGCACATCCGATCTTGCCTGATCTGGGAAGCTAAGCAGGGTCAGCCCTGGTTAGTACTTGGATGGGAGACCTCCAGGGAATACCAGGTGCTGTTGGCGCCTGGAATAGGAACTGCCAAACCACTTCAGTATTCCTGCCAAGAAAACTCCATGGACATGGGGCCACGACGGGTCAGTCACAACTGTAATGACACAACACACATACCCATACCAATATGGAGAATGAGGGAGCTGCTTGCTAGTCACAGTAGCAATCAGTGCCGTATCTAGGGGGAAATGGCTTACTTTTCAGAAACAAAATGTTTTTGGTGCTTAAAATGCCATATCCCCAAAATCTCAAGGGGATGTGGCATTTTTAATGTTTCCTGCACTCAAAAAAATTCAAGTCCATTTATACTGAAAAGCTGAAACTCATCCATAGTTATTGACCAATTTCAAATACATATCCGTTTCCCTGCTTGTCTCTCATCCTTCTGGGGTCCAAAACAGTAACAAGAGAAGGCCCAAAATGCATCTCGCCTAAGCTCTGTTTACTCCCTCTTATAGCAAATCCTCTTCAAAAACTTAGAACAATGCCTTTGTCTAATTGGTCACAAGCAGCTTTTCACAGTGCATTTTAAGTACTGATTACAGCTATATCCATCATTTATCAGGATAATGCCTTTCTTAATGCCACTTGCAAAGAAGATGCAGCTGATTGAATTCATCATTTTAAAATGTACCCACACATGCACACAGAGAAGGGGAGAGAGTGCCGGTAATGTGCAATGGATCTTCCTTCAGAAAAACATTCAGGCAAATGTTCTCCTTTGACTATCTGGGTTGACATAAGAGGGGAATTTCTCCATGATGGCATGTGTGGCTGTGACTCTGTGTCTGTGTATATGCAAACACAGGCAGACCGACAAAGCAATTTGAATGCTGTCTTGCACAATTCCTGGATCCGATATGTGGAGAAATCTCCCTCGGTAAAGACTGATTCACATCTTTGTCATCTGTGGCCATTTCCCTGAGTGCATGCCTGTGTGTACCTGTTGCTAGGGAACGTAGCTGGGAGGGTGTGCTTAACTCCCACAGGCTTCCTTCCTGTAGGCATCTCGTTCGCCATGCTGGGAACATAATACTGGATGAGAAAGGCCATTGTCTGACCCAGTATAGTGCTTCCTAATGTACTTACAGCTTCCATCTTCTTCTGTATTAGTACATTTGCATTGTTTATTTAAATGTTTTTAGCAGAACATTTTGCCAGTGTTTGTATTCTGTCTTAGTTTCATCATTTGGACTAGACTTCCTTTCTTCTTCACTTTCATCCCTTTTACTATTTGTGTATGTGTGCCCACTCTCAGTTCTAGGATGAGGTGTTTTCCCACTTGATCCCTTAAGACATCCCTACATCGTTTTTACAACATTCTCCTGATACTCCCACCAGGGGACAACTAAGCTGATAGATTGGTTTGCATATGGCAAATCGATACAAAGTAAATTGATTTTACAGCCAAGTTAAAATCAACAACCCTCCAAAGGAGAAGAAAAATACATTGCTTGTGATCAAAAACAACACAACGCCCTGGCAAAACAATCCACACTTACAGTACATGTGCTACATGTATTCACCCTTTTTATAACAATTCAAAACATGTTGAATATGATTCAAGCATGGTTCTTTTTATAAGTGTAACCGTGCTCTGGGTTGTACATTCTGTCTCAGCTTCCAGTATTATGAGTTTAAACAGCCTCCAAACAGCTTCTAGAACAGGGGCTCTCAAACTTTTTAAAAAGGGGGCTGGTTCACTGTCCCTCAGACACTGTTAGGGGCTGGACTATAGTTTGAAAAACACCTTCAGCTACCTCAGGCACCAAGAGGAAGAGGAGGAGGAGAAAGACTTATTGCCTTCCTTCTTCCCCTTTGGGGTGCTCTGGGCACCCCCCTTTCCTTCCTTCCTCCACCCCTCCTTCAAGCCAAGCCAAACATCACACACACACATCACACATCACACACACAACCGCCAAGCCCCAGATAGCCTGTTGCCACTGCCACCCGAGGACGCTTGGGGGGGGGGAGGAAAAAGAGGTCACACCACAGAGAGAATGGAAGTGGTCCTCTTGGAGAGGGTCTCTCTAAGAATGAGGCTGCCTCTCTATCACCGCATGCCCCCATTTTGTCCCAGCCCCACTTCTCTCCCTCCTCCGCAGGAGGACTCTCTAGGAACGACACTGCCTCTCACTCATCTCCCCATCCATCTATCTAAGTGGGGGAGTTCTGCAATGGTTGGCAGGCCAGATTCAGGACCCTGGCAGGTCAAATCCGGTCCACGGGCCATAGTTTGAGGATCCCTATTCTAGAGCTTTGTTACCCGTGACCCATCAGCCTGTTTTAACCTAACTACTCTTTTAAATAAGCTTTGTTTTTGAAATTAGATGTGGCCATTGGGGGACTCCTTGGCAACTTTCCGTGTATATAAGTGCTGAATTTCATAGCACTGTGGCCATACTTTCTGAGCAGTTCAACAACACCTATATCTTATATTAAATGCTGGGGCACTACTAAGTTCAAAATATGGGTTTTCTCCTCTCTGTTGAACTCATGGACAATTGTTCCAAGGGATAATATGTAGAATATCTGATTTTTTTCTCTGAGAGTCTGAATGACCATTTACTCAGTGTAAGGGTAGTTGAACTCATATATTATTATGTTGTGTCCTTTTGGCTGGCTGACTGATTTCCTCTTCCATCCAAGTTCATATTCAGAGACCTGGGGGGCCAGGGATGGGACTGTATTCCAAGGCTATGGCATCAGGAATGCTGAAGGTTTATACCAAGGATGGGCAACTTGTGACCCTCTAGATGTCGTAAGATTGCATCTCCCTCAGATTAGCAACACTGGGGCTGATAGAAGTGGCATTCCAGCAACAGAGGCAAGCCCATACCTTGCCCATGACAATTTACAGCTTGATTGTGACTGGAAATTTGGGACTGACCTGTGATTTTCTTGCAACCAGTTCACAACTGCTGTCTCATTGTGAGGGGGAAGGCGAAATATGGAGCACTTCCTACCAAGAAATCTGAAAGAAAACAAGATATATTAGCAAGATATGTTGTGGTTGTGTTTAGATGGCCCATTTCTTAACTCGAACCCCCTGCAACATTAGGAGTGAGGCCAATATGACTCACTTGGCTATTGTTAAAGCTGGACAAGTTTTTTTTTTCAGTTGGTAGCAGACACACACAGGACACAGCTGCAATTTACTGTAACTTGTGAGGCTTGTTTGAAGTATTGTAAGTGGGAAACTACCCGTATCCCACTGAAACAATTGGGTCTTGCTTCCTGTGTCTACATGTGTTCTCCATGAAATCTCCCTGAAGCCTGCCCAGACTTTGCTCTTTGTAGTTCAAGAACTGTTAACACTATGCTCATTTTAGAACTTGTACCCTGGTCCCAGTAACAGTTGGCATTATAGATATGTTTTAGGGTTTTAGGATAGGCATGGCCATAGTCAGCTGTGTCACCCAGACATACTTGCTCTGAGGTGTCCCAAGAGTTAGCATGTGCCTCCCACGCACTTCTGCGAAGAATTATCAAATGACAGTAACTACCCAGAGAGGAGTGTACAATGCTTTGCTCACCTCAAAATGATTCAAATTAAATGTTTAAGGGATTTCAGAACACTCCTATTTGTTCTACTTGAATGGTGGTATCTTGGATCTCTGCCCTAAAGGCCTGCTCTGATGGCATCACAGCCTCCTTTCTATAGCGTTTAGACAATGGTCAAAGGTATCCTTTGCCCTTTCTCCCTAAATAACTTATAATAGTGGAAGAAAGGCACACATTGTAATACTGGCTTTGTTTGAGCCCAAAGGAAAAGAACCTCTTACTGCCAGAAGACCAAGTTCAATTTCAGCAAACTCCGGAAAGGGGGAGTGTTCTGTTTGTGGATGCCAAAGGCAAACAGTGGGACCAAGTATGGGCGTTTATACACGACCCCTAAGCTTCGCTGCAAATGGCTCCCAGCTCTGGAGCTTAAAAATGTTTCCCCACCAGCTCCGGAGCTAACAGAAAATTAAGTGCGACCCCGCCCACCTAAACGCGACCCAGCGCACCTTTCAAGTACCTGCTCTGGGAGAGTGAAAAATTTTGATGCGGAGAGTGCCGGGCTCTCCTCGCTTCTTTTTGTTGTTGTTTTTTTGCCTCCCACCCCTTTAAGAGGAACCAGGAAGTGACGGGTCGGAGCAACTTCCACCGGCACTCCAGAGGTAAGAGTGCATTCTTTTCTCCCTTTTTTTCTCCTTCCCCTCACGCAGACAGAACAAGGAAGTGCAGAGGGGGTGGGAACGCAGGGAGAGCAACAAACCCTCAAGATCTCTGGTCCGAATTTAAGGGACCAGCGGATCTTAGGGTTCGTGTAAAAAGGCCCTATATCAGCATATTTTAGCTTGAAGCTCTCAATGCCAATGACCAAAGCCTCTTGAGGCTCATTTCAGTCTTTCAGAATGAACCAAAAGCTGCACAAAACCTGGAAAACCAGCATATGATAGTGTTGGGATGGAACATTGTAGCGCCAGATTTTGTCTCTAGCCTAGGGCCTAAGATTCTTCATCCCAGTTTCCCTTCTCTTGCTTTAAGCTACCACACCATGTTAAATTCTGAAAGAGGAGTGACAGGGATTAAGTGGGTGCAGGTATGGCAACTTGTACAGGAATAAATGTTTTCTGCTAAGGCAAAACCATCATCTGTCTCTTAAGAAAAAGAAGTGCAGTGGCTATGACTCAACTTCCAGATAAAATCACCTGGATGAATGAGAATCTTCACAGACACTGGAAGTAATCCTAAGGGGGGTGGGGTTGCTATTTCACCCTCCTGTCACTCTCATTATGCATTGCTATTATACCTATTTCACAGGTGGGAAATTGAGAATGTCTATAGGTGATTTAAGATTCTCCACGATAGCCTCCCAAATTCAAATCCATCCCTGACCACCCTCTCTTGAGCTAATGTGGCTTCCCCACTTGAAAGGCTCTCCTCTTTCTGTGTTTCTCCGTTCTCCCAGAATACATGTGGGGTTCTAAATCTGCAGCTGTGCGTGAACCCCAGTTGGTAAGAGTAGGCTTAAAGCTGCCAGCACTAGTAGTATGTCATTAGCAAGGGGGCACAGAGCTGTTCACAAACCTTCAAATTATATACTGTGTAAGCAACTAATCTTAAAGGAAATGTCATTGTTTGACAATGTTTTTAACCTCTTTCCTCATCCCTGCAATAAGTCAAACCCATCTAAACATGCTATATTAAAATAAGAGTTGTAAAAGATGCTAGAGAATCAGGAAGCCTGATTCACATACCATTCAAAACACAGTATTAATAAACTATTGCTTGATTTGTTTTTCACTCTTTTTCTATGGCACAAAAAGTTGTGTTGCCAATCACAGGAAAAGCAGTTAACTCAGGCAGTTGTAAGTCTGTGCTTCATGCTGTTTCCAAAAAAAAAAAAAAAAAAAAAAGGGAGGAATGCTAGATTCCCCACGCTACTGTAGTTTTTTGGGGGTGACTCCCCGGGGCGCAGAGGTCTGAGGGCGCTTGAGGAGCTTGTGCCTCCCGCTGCTGCTGATGGCGGTAGTGCACAAGGCTGGTCTGTGCATGTTTGCTGTCGTGGAAGTGATGCACCCTTCTGCTAGCGGAACCTAGGAATGGTGGCGCTCCTGCCCAAGCAAAGCAGCTCCCAGGCAGTCATTAGGGGGCACAGCGGGAGGGAGGCAGAGCCCAGGTGAGGCTGGGCTGGGCTGGGCTGCCAGGAAGCCGCACCAGCAGCACCAGCAAGAGCGCAACAGTGGGCAGGTGAGCTGCCGCGCCAGGGCCAGGTGTCACGGGGCAAGCGCATCCCTTGGGGTCCAGAAGCGCCATCCATCATGCCAGGAGAGTTGGCTGGACGGTGCTGGGGTGTGTGTGCGCCACTTGCCTCTCGATGCTGAAAGGGCTTGCCTCAGCTATCGGCATGAGAAAGTGCCTCCTGGCCCTGCTGTCTAGGCTGCGGAAGGCTCCTCCACTCCCTCCCCCCTTGAGGTGGGACTCTTCCTTGCCTCCGCAGTCCCTGCGCTGTGCATTTTGCACAGGAGAGCCTTGTCCGTGAGGGAGACCCCCAAAGAGGGCATGGGAAAGAGGTACCCTTCTCCCCCTCCCCTACTGTTCCCCCAGGATTACCTCCCTTGCTGGGTGGGTGAGATGCGGTTGGGGGGCAGGAGGGCCCCCCAAAACTGACTTTGTCCCCAGGCACTCCAAACCCTATCTACACCTCTGATTCCCCACTGCCTGCTAGTTTTCCTATGGCCATTTACAGTGTTCTCTACTTTATTGGTTTTATTAAGATGTACATATAACAGCTTCTTGACCAGTCAAAAATTGCCCTTCCATAGCATGAGGTAACTGTTGAAGGGAAAGCAAGGGACATTTCTTCCAGCAGTCTCAATTTTTTAAATTAAAATTATTCTAATGTACAAAGATAGCAAAACTGTGTTGTATGCTATGCCTGTGAACTCGCTAATATACCTATATGGAAGTCCATTCCCTCCCTCTAAGACAAATTCTTGCAGAAACCATTAGTCAACAACTTTTGAAGAGGCTACTGTGTTGTCACTTGCTGATCTCCTTTGATTTTGCCTTAAGTTCTCATATACTTTGCTCCAAAGAACCCATTGGGAATTGCTGTTCATGACCAGCATATTTTTCCCCCGTGAGCCTGCTTCTGCTATTTCAATGCAAGCCAAGTCATCATAGATTTGTTCTGAAGACTCAGCAATGTTCAAAAGCCATTCCTCTGGAATGGCAATACAAGTTCCGTTTCCCCATCGGCCAGGAAGCCTATGTAAAACATTTACAACCAGAATAGTGCCTACAGAAATAGCTGCACAGATTGAGTCACTTTAACAGTTCTTCTGTCTACATCTGTCTGCACTTGATGTATTAGACCTGGCAAGCTTCCGTTCTGTTTCCCCATACTGTAGAGGAAAGCAAAACATTGTCTGAAGATTTCCACTGATGCCAGCTGTGCCAAAGCAATGGATGTGTGTGTGTGTGTGTGTTTTGTTTTGTTTTGTGTCCTGAAAAACCATGCCCACAGGTCCAAAGCACTGGTTTTCCTTGGAATGGAGTTCCCAAGGGAAGGAGACAGCAGATCCACAGTTGTAGTCACAGACCCTTCATTTATACTGGACTGAATAACAGCACAAATGAAGATGTTAATTTGGTGGTTATGAGCTGGACCTCTCATACCAGGGTTCCTGACCATCCCACGTATCTTCTTTTCTGGTACCACCATATAGTTTAAAAACCTGTTGCTTAGCATAGTAAATTGCAACTAAAGTAGGCCCAATGAATCAATGGAATGTATAGAGATATTGACTTACCAGGCCCCATTGGATTCAATAGCCCTAGTTTAGTTGTGATTTGTTGCACTAGGCAACAGGATTGCAGCCACAGAGATAACATGGCTGCTTTGCTCTGGAGTGGCATTCATGGAAGCAGCAGGAAAAACCTACAAGGCAGAAGCTTGACCAGCTAATGGTGAAAAGTCTAGAACAGTGATGGCGAACCTTTTAGAGACCTAGTGCCTAAACTGCAATTCAAAACCCACTTATTGTCCACCAACTGCCAATTCATCCATTTAACCACCTGAATACAGGTGGCTGTGAAGGGGCGATGTCGGGTGTCCACAGAAAGGGCTCTGAGTGCCACCTTTGGCACCTGTGCCATAGGTTCGCCAACACTGGTCTAGAAGATCAATTATAATTTCAAATAAAGATTACTTAACAATATTACTTTGTGGTGTAATGGATAACATCAAAGTTTGATTAAAGAGAACCAGTACCAGTTCCCCATTCATCCATGAAGCTCACTGGGCAGCCTTTTAGACCATCTGTCTGCCTCATCTTTCTCACAGGGTTGTTGTGAATGGGCGTGTGTTGTGGGGAATGTATAAGCGTCCTTATAATCCTTGCAAGGAAACAGAATTTAATGTGGAATACTGTGGTACCTCCTGTGACAAATGCCTCGTTAAGTCAAAAAATAAACTTTTAGGAAGGAAATAATTTATAAGAGGCATGCTTCACATGACAAAAATCCCCCCATGCAATGCTTCGCAAGAAGAAAAAACATTCTGTGTGTACCCAGGAGAAAAAACGCTCAAGTTATTTTTGTCTTTATTCTGGCTTCTGGAATGGATTAATCTGTCCCCAATGCATTCCTGTAGGAAACTGCATTTTATAAGACAAAATTTTCATAAAATGAAGCTGCCCATAGCCTCTGGAATGGACTAATCCATTTTCAATGCAATTCCTATGGGAAACCACATTTCATAAAACAATTTTTTCTTAAAACAAATTGATCCGTAGAACCAATTAAATTTGTTTTAAGAGGTACAACTGTAAAAGAATAAAACCTTGTGAAGCAAACACTTGAAATGGAATCCAAACTGTTACAGGAAAAAAATAAAGTAAAACTTAACTTTATTTCCTATATCATGACAAAGTCTAGCTTGATATTTGATGAATTAACAATGGACTGAGAGTTGCAGCACCTGACTGTACAGTATTGTTTTTTATAAACATGACAGCCGTAGGCACTGGCCTATCCCATACAGTATGGAGTATTTCCTTTTCTAAATATCTTCCTTAATAAGTTCAGATATATATAGTTTTAGATGTCACAATGATAGGAGAATCTTTCTTTCGTAAATGCCAATCACTCACTTACTATATTTTCTCTGGACTTCGTATCCCTCCCCTTCTTTCTATTAAGGAATAGTACATATTCCAGGCAAACACTTGTGATGGATGTTGTAGATATGGACCTAATTACAATAGTTGTACACTTTATACTGGTGATGAGACTGAAAATTATCATTCACAAGATCTAGACCTATAGGGGTTTGAAACAACTCAGTGCATAATGAAGGGGGTCCGAACAGGAATATAGACACAAACGCAGGATTTAACTAGAATATGCCAAATGCTTGGGAGAAGGCGGGGGGATATAAAACATAACAATCAGTATGGTGATTTTGTAAACCAATTTTTTTTTCAAAAAAATGTGCAAATCTATCTGTGAGCCATCATATTTTAAAATGTCATTATATGGTTTAAAATGTCATTATATGGTTTAGATGAGCAAAATTTCAAGAAGCATATGCAATCATGGAAGAACAAAGAAAAAGAAACATAGCACAAATCTGAGATAAATGTAAGCCTAGGTAGTTGATTGCTCTATAAAGACAACAAGTAAAATGGCTACTTGTGCTACTAGCTCAGCTAGTTACATGAAATGACATCTATTTAACTCTGTCTTGGATAGTGTCTGACTTCTTTAAAATGTTTTTTTAAAAATGAAGATGCTGGGAAATATGTACAGTTAAAAAAAAAAAAGAACAATACTGTTTTATCTGAACTTGAGTGGAGCAGAGTTGAATTCAAGACCAAGCTTAAGACAAGAGACTAAAATATATTTGTCCCATTACAAGATAATTGTTCAAAATTGTATTCATAACATCATTGAAAAGTTAAAATGTAAGGCCATAATCACCACATTCTTGGTTAAAGGAAATAATCAGGCGAGAGGAAGGTGAAGGACCTTTTGCAATGAAGTGACAGAGGGGGAAATGGCTCATTTCAAACTACCTCATGCCTTTTATGAATTGGTTAGGGTGGGGTCCTCCAAGCAGGGTCATTCCCTTAGTTGAGCTGCAGTTCTGTACACACTTAACCTGGTAAGTGTCATTAAATTCTTTGGTGCCAACTTTTGAGCACATCTCAACAGAACTACACCACAAGCATCTCAGTTTTCAACTGTGCCTCAACACACAAAAACATGATGGGTTTCCTACTAGGTTTGCATTTGAGATCCTCTGGCAGGCATGTCCAAACTTCAGCCCTCCTGATGTTTTGGACCACAGCTCCCAGAATTCCAAGCCTTTATTTCCAATGGCAAAGGACTGGAGGGACAAAGTTTGGACATGCCTGCCCTATGGGAAAAGCCACTTAAAAGTTATCTACTCCTTTCTCCTTCCACTCCAAATCTCCTGTGCCAGGAGCTGCTTCCACTCATATTAACACTGCAAACTGAAAGATCTGTCAAGCTGCCTTCAAAAGTACAGCTCTTAATTAACAACCAAAATGAGTATTTCCCACTGTACACACTAGTCTTTTATCCTTCAGAGTCCTAGAGAGACAAGCAGTTGACTCTTCCTAATTGCAGAAGCTTGCTCTGGTTAAAAGCACTTCAATACCCCCCCAATAAGCACACACAGATATAATTGTAGTGTTTTAATCCAAACATTGCACCTATGTGCATACCACATTCGACAGCAGATGACAATAGGAGGCACCTGTGAACGTTAATAGCTGCTGCTTCTCATCACTTGCTCCCTACATTTTGCAGTGTTCAGTGCTCAGCTGTGAATTAGCTACACTGAGCAGGGATCCACTGGAGGAATCTAGTTTGGAGGATGGCTTGGAGTTCCATGTGCCCAATGCTACCAAAAAATAGCCTTCGGTCAGATGCCTTGGAGCGCATCTGTGGGATTTTAAGAGTCAAAATCCTAGAAGAGGGTGGGATGTTGGCAGAGGCAAAATCTTTCTCAAGATAAGGAAAGCCCCTGCTCTGGATAAGAGATGGAAGCTGTGTGCTCACATCGTCCTTGGGAAGACAAGGACTTAAAAGTAAGCTGAGTCAGCCACCAGATGCAGAAGTGGCCATCTGAGGATTCTGCACAAAGAAAGGGCATATCTGAGAGAGCCCTTCAGACTGGCCTTCTGGCTTGGCTTCTAGACTAGTCGTGCATTCTACTTTGGGCTCCTTTCAGACTAGCTTTTGGAAACTTACTTCTGAAAAAGTAATTAATGACAATAATAATCCTAATGTCCTTTTCCTGAATACCTGTTATTTACTTTCAGTATTACATTTTTTTTAAATGTAACCTGGCTTCATCAGATGAGTTTTAGAGGGACACTTTGGTTTCTTGTTTCACAAAAGTTTAACTGCTATAGCTGTATTTAATTCCTTCTCAAAATCTAAATCTTGGCTGGTGAGAATTTTTATTATCTTATGTTTGTTTTAAGGTGTTTTAACTGATTGTTTTAATTGAATTACATTTTTGTATGAGAGGTGTTGTTGCTGTTGTTGGTGTTCAAGTTGCTTCCAAAAAATATAGTAACCTTGTGAATAAATGGTCTTCAGATATCCTGTCCTTAACATCCCAGTTCAGCTCTTGTGAACTCAAAGCTGCAGTTCCTTATGAATTAAATCCACCTCATATTGGTCATCCTCTTTTCCTGCTACCTTCAATTTTTCCTAACATTATTGTCTTTTCCAGTGGTCCCACCTGTATAGGATTTCAGGGTATTGCTTCTAGCATTCCTAATCTAGGCATAATTTTCTCCTTGATTTCTTTGACTTCTTTGTCTCTTTGTGAAAAGTTGCATCCAGGATTTTGACCCCACTTCTATGAAAAAGCAAGAAGGCAAGCCAAAAGATATGCACAAATTGACGGCATTTGGTGGTGGTGGTGGTGGTGGTGGTGGTGGTGGTGATGATTTTGGTCTTTATACCAGCAATTAAAAGTTGCTTTAGATCTCTCCCATGGGTTGGGGGAAGGCAGCATAAAAATGAAGATGGATGGATTGAGGGAGGGAGGGATGCATGCATGCTAATAATTAGTAACTAGCAAGACTCTATTTCAGATCTTTCCTCTGATAGTAAAGCTGGCTAATAATCTGTAACTGTAGCTGACACCATGTTCTGTCCATGCACTACCTGAAGCAGGAAATGCTGCCAATTGAAGTTGTAAACTTGATATTTTTCCCTTTCAAATAAAACATTCTACCTGTTGAGGCAATAATGCCCTCTCTCACCTGTTTCTCCTTGTTGCAACTCTCCAGCCATGTTTCCAATTTGAAGGTTTCTGCAGTTCAATAGGACAGCTGAAAAGACTGGGGATGGGGAAAGTTACCAGGACAGGGCATGAGTTGCAAATTAAAAGCTTCTGTTCTGTCTTTCAGATATAACCTAAAAATATGGGAACACATCTTTACCTGAACATGACATTTATGCTGAATAACTAACTGGTATTTTTCATGTTCATGTTAAGTATTTGAGACATACTCTTCCCAAACATCAGTATTTTCTACCATGTCAGTTGAATTAAATTAGATTCATTTACTTTGACTGCAAAACAAGTAACTGTTCTAAAAAGGATGGCATTCTTTTGAAGAGAAGTCTTTTGATGAAGAACCAGCAATTCCAGACAATGAGGTGAAAACTGCTCTGAAGAACTTGGAAGAAAAAAAAAACATGAGGAGCAAAGAGGAAACTAATAGAATATTCCAAGCTACAAAAGCTGAATCTGGCAAAATTGTAACAAGAATAAGTTAGCAAACATGGGAGAACAAAACAATGGCCCAAAGTCTTACAAAATTTTTTATACAGTAAATTTCAGACCCCAAAAAGATGGCATGAAGAACTGCAGTAACTAGAAGTTATGAAAGAGTACTGAAAAAAGGGACGAGGTTAATAGAAATAGATGATGGCACTTATTAAGAGCAACAACTAAATCCAAGGCTGCCCATGATGGCAATGACAGCAGATGACATTTTTACCTGTCTGCATTCTCTATGACATCACTACCCCATACATGTATATATGGCATGCACATGGTCTGGAAGTTGAGTCATTGCGCTCATCCAAACAGCAAATCATTTCAATCTCTCAAGAAAAAGAAGTCCATTTGCCATGACTCAGCTTCCAGATAAACTCACCTGGATGACTGAGAATCTTCACAGACACAATGCACATGGTCCTAGATTTTTCTTTTACGAATTGAGGCAGGGCACTAGGAACAACACAAGTATTTCTGTTAAATGGGATTCCAGAATTTGCTGCCTGCCTATCTAATTTCTGCAGAAATTAAGCTTTCTTTAACCATAACAGAGGGGGAAAGCAGCTAATTTTACAAAGAAAGGTACTGAGCTAAAAGAAGCAGAGTGACTTATCTGAGGTCTCATAGGAAAATACTGTAACTATCAGACCCAAGTTGCTCACCTGGCTTTGGGGGCATTTGCTTCAAGCGAAAAGCTTCCCTGTCCCTTTCCTCTGCTTGATCCCTGTATGAAACAAAGAGGATAACTTTGATCTGAGCTGCTCCAAAGGAATTATCTCAAGTGCTAGCACTGACATTAACACACTCATTAGCTGGATTAAGTCTAGAGTTGCCAAACATTAATCCAGTTAATGAATGTATATTTTCTTTTCCCCTGCCACACATGTTTTGTTGGCATTTTTGAGACGCCAGTGTAGCCCTCTGATCTGGGGTCTCTCCAAACCATGTGGATGCAGGGTCAGAGCCTTAGCATTTATGGCAGTGGTTCCTAACCTTAGGTAACCCGGCTGTTCTTAGATGGCAGCTCCCGGAAACCCTGGCCAACACAGCTACTAATGAAGGCTTCTGGAAGTTCCAGTCCAAGCACACCTGGGTTATCGAAGTTGGGCACCACTGTTTTAAGGTATTTATTTATACACTGTTTGTTTGTTACATTAATACACTGGTTTTCCATGGCATTTAAACCTAGGCTTTCTAGTGCAGTGTTTTTCAACCTTTTTTGGGTAAAGGCACACTTGCTTCATGAAAAAAATCATGAGGCACACCACCATTAGAAAATGTTTAAAAAATTAACAAGCGGGGGGGGGGAGGAGTAGATCGAGCCGTGGCTCAAGACCACCCCCACCCCCCTGCACCTGGGGATGATGGGATGCGCGGTTGCAGGACGCGCCGGGCAGGCAGGCAACCTTGGGGTCCCGCGGCGGGGGGGACCGGCGATGGCGGAGGCGTCGTCGTCGTCGTCGGGGCCAGGCCTGGGCCGGGTGCCGTGCCTGGTGACGGGGTCGTCGCGGGGCTTCGGGCGAAGCATGGCGTGGCTGGTGGCGGCATGCCTGGCACCGGGCTCGCTCCTGCTGGTGGTGGCGCGCTCGGCAGGCGCGCTGGGTGAGCTGGAGGGGGAGCTGCGTGCCCCCTACCCGGAGCTGCACGTCCAGGCCCTGCCCGCTGACCTGGGCACCGACGAGGGGCTGCAGCGCGTGGCCTGGGACACCGCCGACACCCTGTGCCGCCACCACAACGGCACTCGCCTCCAGCGCCTCCTGCTCGTCAACAACGCCGATGAGCGCATGCAGGTGACTGGCCGGCGGGAGCGCGCGGGCAGGGGGGAGGTCGTCGGGGGAGTCACCTCCCCATCTGCGAGCAGCGGCGCCCAGGGATCCGCCGAGAAGCTCCGCCCCCGCGACCGGCCGGATCGCGCACCTGCCCTGTTCCTCTTGCCTCTGCACGGCCCAGGGACTGGGGGTCGGGGCTGGGGGTCGCGTCCCCGGACCTCTGGCTTCTTTTGCTGGAGGGCAGCCCGCGGGATGTGCCAGGAGGGACGGCGGGTCCGCTGGCGAGTGGTGACGCCTTCTTCTTCTTCTTCTTCTTCTTCTTCTTCTTCTTCTTCTTCTTCTTCTTCTCCTCCTCCTCCTCCTCCTCCTCCTCCTCCTCCTCCTCCTCCTCCTCCTCCTCTTTCAGACTCGCTGGGCGACATCTCCAAAGCCTTCGTGGACTTGGCCCACCCCCCCTCTCTCTCCCTCTCTCCCCCCCTCTCTCTCTCCTCCCACCCTCGCGCTCCTTCCCAGCAATCACCACTTCCTGCATGCCCAGGGCTCATGCGCTGACAGGAGGCTCTGGTCCTCCTCCTCCTCCTCCTCCTCCTCCTCCGGCTGCTCCTTCACGGCACACCAGGCAACATCTCGCGGCACACAAGTGTGCCGCGGAACAGCGGTTGAAAAACGCTGTTCTAGTGGTTTCCTATCCAAATATTGGCAAGATTTGTAGCTGCTTTAGTTTCACAGATGAAACTTAGACCCTAGAAACTACTTCGGGCCAAATGCTATGCAAGTTTTTTATTTTGCTGGCATGAGCTTTGATGCTGGGGTCTGGAACCAACCTCAGGATAAGGAGTTCTCGCTTTTGCTCTTTCAACCTGCAGTATGGAAGAATAGCATGCCTGCATCACCATGACCATCACATAGTGAAAGCTTTGGGATAGTGACATTGTTGGAATAAAAGGACAGCACAAGTGGTCTTCCCTGAGTTGGGGCTGGGGCAGAATTGGTAGAAATATAATCCAGATGTTTTCCTGTCTTGTTTTTCAGATCTCTTATGTAAGATTATATCAGACAAAAAAGAAAACTAACTGCTATATTTTAATGTGTGCTTTTATGGACCAAGACTGTTTCCCTGGACACTCTTTTTGTGCCTGATATGCTTGCATAGATTAACATGGCTATTTCTTCAAAAACTACAATTTTTTTAGGTTGCTGCTCTCAGGATCTTCCTTGCTTTGTACTTCTTTCTTTAAAGGTCACTTCCTGTTTCCTCTTGTTCTCAGACTGCCAACCTACAAAGCAGTCCGAATGGCTTCTCTGACCAACTTTATCTGTCTGATTTCCCCCCCTTCTTACCATCCTTCACTATAATAAACAGTGGATTAAATCCAATTGATAGTCTCCATTTGAGTAGACCAGTTGTGTAAATTGCTGAATGGTGAGCCAGCAGTGGTTCTATTCTAGTTGGGATAACGAACTGGATTTAGGCCAGCAGGTTTCTTATTTTGCCTTACTACAAGTCTCTAGAGCAGGGGTCCTCAACCTAAGGCCCCGGGGCCGGATGCGGCCCCCCAAGGTCCTGAATCCAGCCCCCGGGACCAATTGCAACCCCCCCACCTACCCACTGCTTTGTGAGCAAGCCAGGCTCTGCATCTGCTTCTATTGCTGAGGCAGTTCAAAGCTACCGCCCAGATAATCAGCATGCTGACTAGTGGGGCATTCAAAGTGGGAGGGCTACAGCAAGGTCCCCCCACCCACCGCCCAGATGGTTGGGGCGCCGGGTGCAGCCGAGTGGGACAATTTAAAACAGGAGGGCTGCAGCAAGGTCTCCCACTCCCTCCATGGCCCTGAGGCCCCACGCCTGCTCCTCCTCCACCCTGCCCACCTGCCTGTGGTCCGGCCCCCAGTGGTGTTTGGGGCATGGTGGACCGGCCCACTGTTTGAAAACTTTGAGGACCCCTGCTCTAGAGTGATTACTCCTTTTTCCATGGTCACATACTCAGCAGTAGACTGCTACCCTCTGAAAATAAAGGTACAAAATATTCCTAACAGTCTTGTCCCCAGATAACTGGCTAAGAAAGTTACTGAGGCAGTTGTCTGGACATCTGGGCAAGTATGCACTGTGTTACTAGAAGTGGGTAAGGGTTAGGCAGGTATTGGTTTGAATCATTGTGCACAACTGGAAGTTCCTACATGTTTTTTTCTGCTCCCTTTAGATGGCTGTACCTATGCCAGAACACTTTTCACATGGCAGTACTCTGGCATAATATCACCATGCATTTTCTGTATATATTTATGTTCTCTTCCTCGAATTGCATACTAAGCATTTGCATTTTTATTTTAATGTTGAATTTCTGTGGTTGCATCCACACACTTAGATACTGTATGCATTTGAGGTCTACCTTTTGCCCCCCCACGGCCAAAGACGGACACGCGAGACACTGGTGTGGGTTGAACACAGGGCCAGATTTATTAACACAAATCATGCAGGCATTGCAAACAAATATAACGGTGAAAAGAGGGGGCTGCAGTAGTGCGGGAATTTCCGGGTCCAGGGGGGCCTGGTCCCAGACCCCCTGCAAATTGTTGTCTGGGAAGTAAGCGCCACCCCCGGGCGCCATAACGTTGATGGCGCCCGGACCCTCTCCGGAAGCCGTTTACCCCTTCCGGGGTGGGGGTGCCAACCTCTGGCTTGGCCCCTCCCCGGATGTGGTAACATGTAGATTACCCCCCCTCCCCCCGGGCGCCGTAATCACCTGACTTGCAGCGTCCGTGGGTTGGGGGTTACAGCTTCTTGGTGACTCTTACCCCCCGCCATTTTGCTTTTCCCGCACTACCCGCCACACCTGACACACACTACCTACTGGCCGAAACAAATGAAACGTCCCTCCCCTTTCTGTCAGGACGGGATAGGCGAAAAACCCTCAGCCCTGCGGCCAATTATGGGTCCGGGGGGAAAAATTCCTATCCGGCCCCTCCATGGTGACCAGCACACTCGCCCTGACAGAGGCTACCAAAGGGAGGGGTGGGTGGGGGTGTCGGTTCCTGACGACGAAAGAGGCCGGGGGGAGGCCAGGAGCCCGCTATAAGGTGCGAGCTCCCGCGATACCTCCCGGCCTCGCGAGACCCGGAAGTCCCGCCTCGCGTGCGTCCGGCCGGGGGCGGCAAACGGGTCCCGCCTGCCGATGCCGGCGTCGGGACGGGCACTTGCCCCCCCACGGCCAAAGACGGACACGCGAGACACTGGTGTGGGTTGAACACAGGGCCAGATTTATTAACACAAATCATGCAGGCATTGCAAACAAATATAACGGTGAAAAGAGGGGGCTGCAGTAGTGCGGGAATTTCCGGGTCCAGGGGGGCCTGGTCCCAGACCCCCCCCCCTGCAAATTGTTGTCTGGGAAGTAAGCGCCACCCCCGGGCGCCATAACGTTGATGGCGCCCGGACCCTCTCCGGAAGCCGTTTACCCCTTCCGGGGTGGGGGTGCCAACCTCTGGCTTGGCCCCTCCCCGGATGTGGTAACATGTAGATTACCCCCCCTCCCCCCGGGCGCCGTAATCACCTGACTTGCAGCGTCCGTGGGTTGGGGGTTACAGCTTCTTGGTGACTCTTACCCCCCGCCATTTTGCTTTTCCCGCACTACCCGCCACCGCACGGGGCAAGCTTGCTATGCCCCGTGTCCCCCACTCAGGCTGCTTACCTCAGCCTGCAGCCCCCTCCTCAGGTCCTCCAGGAAGATTGCCAAGCCGGCGTCGGATAGGTGCACCCCGTCAGGTCTGTACAGGTCCGTGTTCTTAAAGCTTATGCCCGGGTGACCCACCACGGCCCCACCTGTTCGCAGTACGAAATGGCAGACCTCCCGGTTCAAGTACCTGCGAGCCCTGTTCAAGGGCACCTCCTCCCCCGGTGCCCCCCAGCATCGCCTCGGCACCATAGTGGACCATATCACCTTGGAACCTGGGAACCTGGCCTTCCAGCCTGCCAGATCCCTCGTGATCTCGATGATAAGGGCCTTGCCCGTCAGCTTGCCGAGGTCGTTGCCCCCTGCGTGCACGAGGAGGATGTCCGGTGGCCTCCCTTCGGCCAGCCTGCTTGCCATGGGTAACACCTCCGCCCAACGCAAACCTCTTTGGCCCTTCCACTCGACGCTGGCGACGGCCCCCAGGCCGAGCTGTGAACCCCACGAAGACTGTGCCGCGAAGCGGGCGGTCCAGTAAATGTAGCTGTGCCCAATGATCAGAATACGCTTCCTCCGGCCGCTCCACGCCTGACCTGCAACCATACAAGAGAAAAAAGGGGGGGAGAGTGTGGGGAGGCCGCGGCCGCTTACAGGGCAGGCAAAGGGCGCACGTAAACCTTGTAGCACTGTGACTTCCACCGGCCGATTGCCCTAATCCTTGCCGGCTCGTAGCCCAAATGTGCCGCGGTTGAAGCCGCCCCTATCCGGAAAGAGTGTGTTCCAAAACGCGCCCCTGCTACGCCCACCCTGGCCAGGGCTAGTGACGTAACCTTCCAAAATTGGTACCTAGTAAGAGGCGTCCCCCCTTGGTGAATAAACAGGTACCCGTCGGCCGGCCCCCTTAGCTGTAAGTACTGCTTCATCCGGATTACTGGGCAGATCTCCTTGAATTGGCAGGGCCCGAGCACGAGCGAAGCTCCCTTGCCAACCTGGTCGGTTTTGGACCTGCGGATCCTCAGGGTCAGGGTCCCCTTGCTCACCTCCACATCTGACCGCTGCAAGGCTGAACCCGATTTGTCGCCCTTACCTCCCGCAACCAATTCGCCCACCCTCAATGCCGCAAAGAAGGCAACCGAGGATGCTGCCCTAAACAGCGCTAGCTCAAATTCGTCCCTGCATACCGCCGACCACTCCGCATTCAAGCGACACATGATCGCGGGGGTGATGGGTGACCTATTGTCCGAACGGGAGGCCCTCTCCTTGCCATAGCCCTCCACCATCTTCCTCACCCTAAAATCAGCTGTCGTGTCCCTACAGCCCCTGGCCTTAGCGTGGAAGGCAAGAGCGGCTAGCTTCCCCTGAATAGACCTCGGCGCGAGGCCCTTCTTGTAAAGATGGACGACAAATTGCTGGTGGTGTTCCACTGGCACCGGCCATGCGAGCTGCAGCCCCCACCCAGCCCTGAACGACTCGAATTCCTTGACTACCGCCTCGTAGCCTCTCCTCGTCCGTGGGGCCAGGGCGAGCCCAATGGCCCGAGTGGCCTCCCTTCTCCAATCGCCCAGACCTCCTCCGGTAGCTCCTCGGGGTAGGGGTGCGCTGCCGGTGCCAGTTGCCTGAACCTGTCGATCTGGTGGCGGGAAAGGGCGTCAGCCAAACTGTTGTCTAGACCTGGTATATGCTTTGCAATAACAAGGAGATTAAACTGTAGGGTTTTCAGAACAAAGGCCCTCACTAACCTCATGACCCGCTCGGACCTCGCTGTTAAGTTGTTTATGATATGCACCACAGCCATGTTATCGCACCAGAAGGTCACCGTAGAATTGGCCCAGGTTTCAGCCCACAACCATACGGCCCCGAGGATGGGAAAGAATTCCAGGAAGGTGAGGTCCCTCGTTATGCCCCTCCTGTGCCAACTATCGGGCCAAGAACCGTGGGCCCACCTGCCCCTGAAATAGATCCCGTAGCCCAGTGCCCCCGCCGCATCTGTGTGGACCTGAAACTCCCCCCGTAACGAAACATCCGATCGCCAGAAGGAGACCCCGTTAAAGTCCGTGAGAAAATTGAGCCACACCTCGATGTCCCTCCTTATGCCCTTGGTGACTCTGGTCCGATGCATAGGCTTGGTAAGCCCACGCATGGCCGTGCATAGGCGTCTACAAAATGCCCTCCCTGGAGCTATGACCCTGCAGGCAAAATTGAGATGACCCACAGTCTCCTGTAATTCCCTCAGTGTAACTTTTTTCCTGCCCCACAGGGCGGTCAGCCTCTGCCTGAGATCCTCGATCTTGGGCTGCGGTAGCCTAGAAGACTGCTGCCAGGTGTCCAACTCAATGCCCAGGTAGGTTAGGACCGGGGTGGGGCCCTCGGTTTTCTCCTCCGCCAGTGGGACCCCGAGTTGGTTCGCCAGCTCCCTAAATGACGCCATGATAAGTTGACAATTGCCTGATCCTTTGCTACCACAGAATATAAAATCGTCGAGATAGTGGGCTGTAGTGGCCATCCCAGTGAAGCTTCGGAGTTTCCATTCCAAAAAGGTGCTAAAGCACTCAAAGGCAGCGCACGAGACCGAACACCCAAAAGGCAGGGCCCTATCCATATAGTATGCCCCTTCGAACTGGAAACCCAGTAGCTCCACATCCTCGGGGTGGACAGGTAGGAGGCGAAACGCGGACTTTATGTCACATTTAGCCATTTCCGCCCCCACCCCACAAGACCGGATCATGCGCACGGCCGTGTCAAATGATGTATAACGCACCGTGGCCAACTCTTGGGGAATCGCGTCATTGACTGACTCGCCCTCCGGGAAGGAAAGATGGTGTATTAACCTGTATTCACCAGGGGTCTTCTTGGGCACTAGGCCTAGTGGTGATATTCTAAGGTTGGGTACAGGGGGGTGTTTGAATGGTCCCAAAACCCTGCCTTCTTCCACCTCCTTGTTAATTTTCTGCCGTGCGATGCTCTCCATACCCCTTAATGATTTAAGATTATGAGCTGTAGTGGGCCGACGTGGCCCAATAGCCGGAATCCTGAAACCCTCCCTAAAACCCTCTAGCAAAATGGAGGCGTGCTCCCGATTCGGGTAGTCCTCCAGCCATAAGCTCAGTACATCGACTCTAACTGGGCTGGGCCCCTTTAGCACCACCACCCCCTTGGTTCCCTCTGCTGCTGGCCCCTTGGTCCCGGTTGTTCCCCCTGTTCCCTCTTGACCTGGCGCAGTTGGCGGCTGCGTGGGCGGCCCCACATATTGAGCATTCGTGCTTGAACTTGCATGACTTTCTACCGCACCCGCTGCTCCCGTTGTAATCCCAACACACCAGGCGGGGTTGAACCGCCTGCCCCGCGTTGCCGCGGGGTGCGTTGCCGGGAAGGGGTTTCTTTATCAGGTGGCCGCTATCGAAGCGGTCGCCCACTGCTGGCCGGGAGGGTGTCATGAGCTGCAACCACAAGGACGTGAGGGGTACGTCCCAGCGGAGGGAATGGTCTTGGGCCGCTCTCTTCCTAAATTGTTCGTCATACATAAGCCATGTATGACCGGGGAAGTCTGTGTGAGCCTTGTTTATAAGGTCCTGGTATTGTATCAGTGCCGGGGCGAGCCATGGCTGAGCCCGCGTGAGTACTGCCATGTAAATAGAATAGGCCGATAACCAATTTTGCCAATTCCTATCGGGCTTCCTTTTAAGTCTCCTCTCCTTATCTTTTTCATCCTCCTTCTCCCCATCCTTGTACTCCACCTCGGTATTTAGGAGGCTAAAAATGTCCCCATATTCCCCCCTGAGAATCCGGTCCCTCGTGGATGGTGCTAAATGCCCCCCCAGTGGCAGTGCCTGATCCCCGTAAGGTATGGCATGGACAGGTATGGGGCTGGGACCGGGATAGCCCGGCTGTTGGGCTGGCCAGGGGTATGCCCCGTACGGTGCCGGCTGCATTGGTGCCCGGGGGGCGGGGCATTGCGGGTGCACCCAGGGCGCCCACCCCGGCTGCTGACCTGCGATGGGTTGTGTTGACTGCTGACCCACATACATCTGAGGGGGAGGTAGCTGTCCCTGGTTAAGTTGCGGTGCAGGGGGGTAAATGGGCAGTTGCGGGTTGGGTGGCCACACTGAGTTGTGTTGCAGCGGCCCCGCCCCCGCGTTGGCGGGGGCTGCCTGGCATCCTGCCCCCCCTTGTAGGCCCTGATGCTGGGGAACCACCCCCGAGTTGTTGGGCATAATCACCTGTACCCCTAGCGTCGCTGGTCCCCCCATCTGGGACTGTTGCCCGATTCCCCCGCCTGGGTAGGCCCCCGACCCTTGAGGCTGCTGGGGATTGTCCCACGGCCATGCACCCAAGCCCAAATTAGGAAGCTGTATTTGGGGGAACTCACCCGGGTTGTTGTCGGGTTGTGCTGGGATGGGCTCTTGCCGCTGCTGAGCTTCCTGCTGCTGCTCCTCTCGTTCCTCCTGCTCCTCCTGAGCTGGGGCCTCGTCCACTGCCGCCCCGTCAAGGGCCAGGGCGGCCACCGCTCCAGGCAGCGCGCCCGCTGCATTGGCCTGATTCTGCCCAGCTTCCAGTGCTGTTAAGCGCGAAGAGAGTTCGTAAAGCAGCTCCTGTACCCGTGCCTTTTTGCGAGCTTTGCAGGCCCGACCCACTTGCCGCCCCCGACTAGTCCCGCCCTGGCTAGGTGTACCTCCTGATGTGCTGGGGCCCGCCCCGCCTGCCCTCTCGAGTGCCACTGTCCTGGCCTGCAGGCGCTCCAGCTGCGCGAGGGTGTCGTCTTCCGAGTCAGACTCCGCTGGGGAGATCTGGGGGGGCGGCGCCCGCTTCGCTGGGCGTTTGCCTTTAGACCTGCCCTGTCTATTAGGGGGCGCCATAATCACTTGCTCGATATGACTGCCCCTAGGGGCCGCCGCTATCCCCCCTTAAGCTTGACCTAGGCACTTGGTATCCCTCTGGCCCCACGCCTCCAAGCCCACGGGCCTCCCTGCACCCGCCGGGTGTCGCCGCCCAGTGTAGCCTCCCGCTCTGTTATGCGCCCCCGGCCTAACCAACGCGCCCCCTGCCGCGACCAAACCTTGGCAGGGCCCCCCCAAATAGGCCCTGCTCTTGCTGTCCGGCTGGGTTGCCCCTCCACGGGCCCTAGGAGTGCTCTCGTCCGGACCGCTCACCACGTGGCAGGGGTGGCGCCCCTTGGGGAAGTCGGCCTGGCTCCTGTGTTGCCCCGCCTAATGGCCGGTTCCCGCCAAAGTGGGCTTCCCCCGCTCCTCCCCGGCCGTCCTCGGCCTCGCTTCCGCCTCTCGCAGCCGCCGGCCCCTTCGCCGCCCCTCAAGCCGCCGGCGGCCTCCCTACCGCCGCTCCTCCCAGCTGCCGGCCTCCCTCGCTGCCGCCAGCTTCCCCGCACACCCTTCTCCCCGCTACCGGCTGCTTTGCCGGCTTTCTCGCAGCCGCCGGCCTCCCTTCTGCTTCCCGGCTGGCCGCTTGCCGTCGCCGACCGCCTCCACTCTTCACGCGGCCGCCAGCCTCCGCGCGGGTTGGGCTCCGCTCGGCCGCTCGCCTCTTGCCGCCGCCGCCTCCTTTCCCCCGCGTGCCGCCGCCGTTCTCAACGCTGCCTCAGGTCGCCGCCGTCGCTCGCGCCGCCGCTTCCCGCTGCCGCCGCTGCCTTCCGCCCGCTGGTTCGCGCGGCCGCTGGCTGGCTCGCCGCTCAACGCCGCCGCGCCCGCTCCGGGTGCTCCCTCGTCGCCGCTCGTCCTCGCCGCCGCTGTCCCACGCTGCCCTCGGCCGGCTCCCTCCGTCCGCTCCTCGCCGCTGGCTCGCAGGTGGGTCCTTCCGTGTCGGTTCCTGACGACGAAAGAGGCCGGGGGGAGGCCAGGAGCCCGCTATAAGGTGCGAGCTCCCGCGATACCTCCCGGCCTCGCGAGACCCGGAAGTCCCGCCTCGCGTGCGTCCGGCCGGGGGCGGCAAACGGGTCCCGCCTGCCGATGCCGGCGTCGGGACGGGCACTTGATGATAATATAGTAGGCTTATGATGGAACAGCAAATTGTCTAAGTTGGATGGTTACACCAAAATAGTGTTAACTCACACATGGGGGGGGGGGGATAAAATTTAAACTGGATCAATTACAGGGAATGCTTGTACGAACTTGTTTAATTTTGTGGAGAATTTCGTGCAAATTGAGAAGACGTAGAGCACAAGCACTGAACATTCATGGCATGCTATGTTGACTACTTCAGCCCTTCTTGTGGGAACTGGAACAGCAGATTGTATGAAGTGCTGCGGCTGAAAAAGATGTTGCGATCAACGCTGCAGCACTGTAATGCCTGGTCAGCAGTGTCTCCCTCCTCCCCATCGTTTTGGAGTTCAGGACAGAGTTTTGATTTGAGCTCAGCTGTTCCAGGTCTAAGCTCTTAAGAAGTCTCCTTGGTCATTTCCCAGACAGCAGTAGCACAGCTTTCTAATTTTTCTCCTTTTTAACTGGCAGGATTTGCTTGTCCTCTGTGTGTATTTAACAGCTGTTCTGTGTACAGGAGAATTGTTAAGCAGGAGGAAAAAATTGGTCAAGGCCAGATGTTATTGACTATCTAGTGGTCAGCTGCTTTTGAAAGATGATTCTTAACATGGTAAAAGAAATGTCACCAGCTATGTAAATCACAAAAAGGGGCTGTCTTCTTCTGTTTGGAGTAGGAGAAAGAACATCAGGTAGGTTACTGTTTCCAGAAAACATCTAGAATGTGGGAAGAGCAGGAGTGATTAATGATTTAATAGACCTCCCCTAGGAGTGGCTCAAGTGAGTTGGATGTGAGAGGCACACTGTATTACAAAGGTGGCACTAGGAGCCCTTTCTGTGGACACCTGACATTTCCCTTTCACAGCCACCTGTATTCAGGTTAAATTGCTGTATTGGCACTTTGCAAAAAATTAGTGGGTTTTGAATCACAGTTTGGGCACTCGGTCTCTAAAAGGTTCACCATCACTGCTATATTACATACAAAATATTATTGGATGACTTCAGTTGGAGTTACACTGTAGGGTCCTGCAACATTCTATCTTATGTGAAACTGTGAAGTGTCCTCCAGAGTTTGGAGCATGATATAATCAATATGCAAGTAACATCCTTTTCTCTGTCTCTGTTCCATATGACTCATGGAGCCTGTAGTCAGTGGTACTGTATGCTCAATGAGGACCAACTAAGGAAAGTTAAATCCTGATAAGATGAAGGCTATGTAGGCAGTTTTGGATGTTGCAGCATTTCTCATGGCGAAGCAGTTATGGAGCTTGGGAGAACTCTGTGATTGAATGCTGTCATGGGAAGACCAGTTGGCTTCAGTATCATGGAATGCTTATGGCGCCTGAACTTAGCCCACCAAGTATAGACATTCCTGGACCAGGAGAATCCTACCACAATAGTGTATGCTCTGATAATTGGACTGTTGCAGTGCAGTCTATGTGGAGTTGCCCTTGATGACAGTCCAAGAGCAACAGTTGGTACAGGAGGGATGTTGTCCAGTTGGGGACTTGGACAAGAGAAAGTGAGAATATCACAGCCATAATGAAACCTCTGCATTGGCTGTCATTGAGCCACCAAGTTCAAATTCACTAGGTTTCTGTCACTTTCACATCAGAACAAGCCCAATATATCCTGTTGCCTGAAGCAAAGGACATACTGAAACTCCTTCACCTATTCTTCTGGGTACAGACACTGGCTGCAGGTGGACCTTGTTTCAGCATTGGAAATAGAGCAGTGTTCTTGACTATTTCTGAGTTCAACAGAATAGTTTAGGGAGGACAAGTTGTGTGGCCTGCACATCTATGTTCTTCAGTAGAGAGGAATAACTGGGAGCCCACCATTGTTATCTCCCAGCACCAAAATACATTCTGTTTAATGGTAGAACTGCCTCTTTTGAACATATGGTCACCATGAGAAAAGTTCCATCAAATACTATTCATATTTCAAATATAAGTAATGGCTTAAGAGCCACATTGCAGCAGGCTGAATCAGACTAAGTAGGGTCACTTAAATTTGCATAGAGGTGGTATGCAGTTTGGTATGATCTTTGCATCCGCACCTCAAGCTATCCTCTTTGGCCCACCTCTCTTTAAAGGGAAATGTCTCAGTCTTTCCCATTACCAGTTACATGGCCCATTTAATTGGCGAGGCCAATGATTGAACCTGGAACTTCTGCAGGCAAAGTATGCATTCTACTGCTGTGCAATGTTCTTTCCTTTTGAAACAACATCATAATGCAGTAAGATCTGAATGTTGTTTACAAATGCAAGCTCCAGTTACAACTCAGATAGAATACCCATTTATACCCATGGAATAAGCTGGCAATAATCAGATGTTCTGAAATCCTACATGATGTTGAAGGGTAAGTCACCGATGGCTTTGTAGGTTTCCTTATCCAACTAAAGTGATAACTCTGCTGGTGATGCAAGGGGTGTTGCCTTTTTTGTGATGGTGATCTCTGGAAAAAATATCCACTTGTTTTCATGGTACCATGCCAGTGTTTTTGTAATTAATTCTTCCCCCCACACACCTTTTTTGAGGGGTGTTAAGCATCCAGCACTTAAAATTACTTTCCCAGGAGATGTGCTCCAGGCTGTTCTGGAAGGCCTTGTCTTTCCCCACCTATGTAATTTGTCGGTCTTCTCTGTCCTATCTAACAATCCAACTATTGTTGTCTGTGATGACTCTCACTCCTCTTGCTTTATTGGCATGTGGACCAGCTTGCCTGCATCCCTTTACTTCATCATCACCTCTTCATTACAAGAAACCCCAAATGAAAACATAGCACTTCCTGAATGTTACTGTATCACTTTCTATAACACTACCAAGATGTGCAGTCACACCTTATGAAAACAATGAAGTTGATTCTTTGCTCCAAAGAAACTGAAGTCTCCTCAGGACAGCCTCTACCATCCTATTATTTAGGCTAACTGCTTCCCTTTTCACCGACATCAAAACCACACAGTCCTACACTCTACAACAAACAAAGGTGATAGAGAAGTAAATATGTTTTCATATATGTATATGTTGTCCCTCCTGCTTTGGTTGAATTCCTTGGTTATATCATTAATATGTTGTTTTAGAGGGCTGCTGTATATACTGTCCCCAAGTTTGGATAGCCTTGACAACAGGACCCATCTGCTGAAGGTACTGCTGCTAAATGCTGGGTCAATAATTGGGAAAACAGCAGTCATCCAGGGCCTGATCCTGGATAAGCATGCCAACCTGGTTTGCATTACAGAGACCCTGTTGGATGAGGCTGGGAGTATTAAGCTCACTCAGCTTTGTCCACCATGGTTCTCTGCAGCAGCAGGCAAGACCTGAGGGGAGAGAGGGAGAGAGAGAGAGAGAGAGAGAGAGAGAGAGAGAGATCACATGTGTGGAGTTGCATTGGTCTATCATGATTCCAGCCCTATCACCAGACATGACACATTCCCTAGTTCCCTGAGCTTGATTGCTTACTGATGAAAGTAGGAGGATGCTGTTGGTGTACTGCCCACCCTGGTGACTCAGCAACCATCCTTCCTGAACAAATAGTTTCAGGGGTGGTGTTGGAGTCCCCTCAGCTTGTTGTGCTGGAGGACATCATTGTACATGCCAAGGCAGCTCTAACAGGAATTACCCAAGAATTCATTAGGTCCATGTCAACCATAGGTCTGTTCTAAATTGTATCTGCCCCTACCCATGCTGCAGGGCACATTTTAGACTTGGTCTTCTGCACTCTGGTAAATGTT
The DNA here is from genome assembly GCA_029282475.1 of Phrynocephalus forsythii. Taxonomy (NCBI): domain Eukaryota; kingdom Metazoa; phylum Chordata; class Lepidosauria; order Squamata; family Agamidae; genus Phrynocephalus; species Phrynocephalus forsythii. The sequence goes on from JAPFRF010000005.1 coordinate 61,094,822, forward strand.
GGTAAATTGGGTGTAGAGGAGCTTTCTGCAGTACCACTATCATGAACAGAACACTGTCTAGTAGAGTTTAGACTCACTGGAACTCAGAGCCTTTGCATGAGTGGGGTATAGGCAAAGATGGTCCACCCCAGAAGGCTGGTGGATCCAAATGGTTTCCTGACTGCACTTGGGAAGTTTTCTATCACCATGGCAGATGATTCTGTTGAATCTCTAGTTCAGGGATGGCGAACCTTTTTGCCACCGAGTGTCCAAACTCGGCGGCGGCAGCGGCAGCCGAGATTGGCAGCAGCGGGGAGGAGGGCGTGAAGGCAGCAAGAGTGATGGAGGGGGCGGAGTCAGGGTAATCATTGTTGTTGGTGGGAGGGGCAGGAATGGAGGTAATGGCAATGGAGGTGGGGTCGGGTCAGCGGTGGCAAGGGCGATAGCAATGGGGACGGTGGTGGGGGGTCAGGGGTGGAGTGAGGTCGAGGGCAGCAAGAGTGACGGGGTTAGGGTTAGCGGCGGCAGCGGTGGCGGCGGGAGGGGCAGGGATGGGGTTGGTCTTGGCGGCAGGGTTGGTGGAGGCGGGGTCAGGGGCGGCAGGGGGCGGGAGCGGGGGAGGCGATGGCAATGGCGATGGCAGGGTTGGCCTGGTACCCGACATGCTCCCTGCCCCCCCTCCACTTCCCCCTCCACAAATTCCTCATGGCTGGTCCAGTGGAGGGGGAAGTGGGGGGCAAGGAGCATGTCGCGTGTCAGGCAAAAGCTCTTTCCGTGCCACTTTTGGCACACGTGCCATAGGTTCGCCATTCCTGCTCTATTTGATCTCTGGAACGGGGGAAATGATAAAAACCATTGACAGGATTGCTTCTAAAGTCTCCTTCCACATAGTATAGTCAAACTGACTGGCTGGTTTACTGGGAAGCTGGTGGTAATGAAACACATATCTAAATTCATTCCAATCTGATTTCAGCTCTGGTTATGGGATAGAGACAGATTTGGTTGCCATGATTCATCTATGCTGGGAACTAGACAGGGCAAGTATACTCCTGTTAGTTCTGCTGGACCTCTCAGTGACTTTCAATACCATTGATTATAATTTCCTTCTGAGCCATGTCTCTGGAATGGGACTTGGAAGCACTGTTCTGTGGTAGGTCCGTTCTTCCTGGAGGGGAGATCTCAGGACCGGATGAAGGTGAATAAACTGAAACTGAATCCAGATGAGACAGAGATGCTTCTGATCAGTAGAAAAGCAGATCAGGGAATAGGGATGGAGACTGTGCTGATTAGGATTACATTCCCTCTGAAAACACAGGTGTGCAGCTTAGGGTGCTCCTAAATTTGTCTCTGCATCTGGATACCCAGGTTTTAGTGGTGGCCAGGAGTGACTTTGCACAATTAAAACTAGTGGACTAGTTGCACCTATTCCTGGAGAAGTCTGATCTGGTCACAATGATACATGCCTTAGTTATTTCCCAGCTGGATTACTGTAATGCTCTGTATGTGGGGCTGCCTGTGTAAAATGTCTGGAAACTTTAGCAGATCCAAAATTCAGCAGTCAGTTGGCTGACCAGGCCTGGTTACAGGGATCACATAAACCCTGTATTACAGAAGCTCCACTGGCTGCCAATCTATTTCTGGGCTAAATTCAAGGGATTGGTTCTAACCTATAAAACACTAATGCTATCTCAAGGACTGTATCTCCCTTTATGAGTCTACTGGAGTGTTAAGATCATTAGGAGAGGCCTTTCTCTTGATCCCACAACCTTCACAGGTCTGTTTGGTGAGTACATGGGAGAGGACTTCGTTGCTGTCTCAGACTTTGGAATTCACTCCCTCAGGAGGCTGGGCTGATTCAATCTCCACTGTCTTTGTGCATCCAGGCAAAGACATTTCTCTTCAGGCAGGCTTTTCTTAAGTGACTGGTTGCCTGGATGAAGGCTTTAAATGCTCTGTGTTACTGTTTTGGTGTTGCTTATGTTTATTGTATAGTATTTCTTTCATCCTTTTTTAGTATTTGTATATTCACGGTTGTTAGTTTTAATATAGACTTTTAATGATGTAAGTTGCCTTGGGTCCTTTTAAGGTGAAAGGCTGGGTAAAATATTTTAAACAAATAAATAAAATAAATATTCAATGAAAATAAAATTCTGGATATGAATATGTGTGTCATTATTGAGTTTTGGTATTGAAAGTAAATAGCTATCCGATGTAAATGCATGCATGGTAGAGATACATTTCCTCTCTCTCTCTCTCTTAAACCAGTTTCACTATTTGAACTAAAAGTTCATGTTAATATTTGACAGCTGCACCTTATATGTGTGTTGCTTTTTTCCATCAAGAAGGTGTTTTTCAAATAATGTAATTCATTTAACCCTTGACAGTATTTTAGGAAGTAATTGTCCATCACCAAGATGTAAACAATTAAAAATGGTTGTTTGAATTCTTGTTTCACTAGGGAAAGTAAGTGCTTCAGTGATCTTGATAATAACAGCTGCTTCTTTGGATCTGGCTCTTTTTACACAGATCTTCCTGTTTTGGAGGTGGCAAAGATGGGGAAATGATGTGTTAACTTAGCACTGAGACACATAGGAACAATCAAGGTTTTCATATTATGGCAGGTTCTTGGCCTAGAAGCTGTTGTTGTGAAACCTTGCGCTATCCTGTAGGTCCATTAATCAGCACTGCAGTATTTACCTTGCCTTTCCCCATTAGATAATAAACATCTCATGATTTGTTAGTGCAAGGTAAAGCCAAAACTAACTTTTTGTGGTTTCCTAATCCTTTAGTAGCACAGATCTAAAAACACAAGACAGCTTTTCCTAGTGAACAGCCAGTAGTGGTAAGGGTGGTTGGAATTCCTCCCTTAGCTAAGCTCACACATCTATTCCTCTATTAATGGCTTTCCCTCACCTATCCACACTATGCAAATTAATCACACCAGACCCCTTGCATTTCCCCAGTAATGTGCAACCATATATTCCAAATCTGCAAACTTGGCCAAAATGGCAGTGTGTCTGCCGATGGTAAACTGTTGAGATGGACCATCTGTGATGATGATCAGCATGGAAGTGACAGAACATCAGCAAGTGGCAACATTACTGCAACAAGCTGATCTGCCATATGTCTGACCCTAACCCTAACCGTAATCTGGACATTAAATATAATCTAGATTTGAATACATCTGTTTTCTAAACTGAATGGTGTGTGAGTTCAGATCCATGTATGAGCAGCATCCTTGCAGTCTGTAAATGCTAAGCTGCCATTTGTGTACTGGCTGTTGTTACTCATTGGCAAAACAAAACAAAAAAATAAACCTTCATATGATCCTGGAAAGCAGTTTTAGGGCTAAGCACATCAACTTTACCCTGATTCTGTCTCTTCTAAGAGTGAAGGATATATTGAGAAAATCATGGTCCAGTGTACACAAACCCCTTCTGATATCTTGTAGGTATTTAGGAAAGGGGAAAATAGGGTTCATATAATCCTCCAGAAAGATTAGTAGTTACTATCACTTCAGTTTTAATAAACAACAAGGAGAAAAAATAATGAGGAGCACAGTATATTTTAGCACTACTGGCATCTTGTCATATATGTTTGGAAGCTTGTTATACCTAACTTAATGCAACATATTTCTGTATGTATAATACCTAAATTTCAGAAAGATAGGGTTTGATTTTTTGCTTCTGTTTTAGAAAAGGCATTGGGTTTCATCTTGTAATGAGCAATTTTTCTTTTCAAAGTATTTGGAATTTCAGTTTGAAAACTGCCTCAATTTGCAAGGCAATCTGCCATATTTCAGTTTAATATATGACATACATTTTCAAGTGAATGATAGTGGAACTCAAGCTGCCTGCAAGTTATACATTTCCAGTCTTATCTTCCCTCCATTCACTTTACCCCAAGATGACTGCAGCCTAGCTGTAGTCCTTCAGAGAGGAAGAAAAATCACTCTGTACTTGCTCAGAGCCACTCTTCACAGCAGTCCGTTCAAACACCCCATTCCTAAGCCTCAGCAAACGATGCCTCAGGCTAAAATCCAGTTGCAGTCTCTCTGCTTTCTGAATCCCTGCCAGGACTAACCATTAAGATGGGGTTAGGTTTTCATGTTCGCTGTTCTAAAAGAAAATATCATACAATAGCAGCAGTATTTGCCTCATGTTAAGAGATGGCTCTTGTCCTCCCTCGGTCCCTTAGGAAAGGGAAGCCCAGAAAAAAGCAGCATCTTGCAAGCAAACATAACTATGTTTCCATCTGAGAAAATGTACCAGGAGTGCAAACGTAGCCAAGCAACCATGCATTATGGAAAAATGGGTCATTTTGAAGGCACAAATTGCCTGTGTGCTGTTGGAACGAAAATGATACCCCCAACAAAGATTTGTTTCTGGTGCCTGCCTCTAAATGTTTAACACAACTTATTAAGAAATAATGTGGCCTTTTAAAAAAAATGTTTTTCCATGTCTTCAAGCTTTTTGCTTCTTCCTCTCAGCTTTGCAGTCACCCTCCCCACTCTACTAGCCTCAGTGAGATTGTAGTCATGCACCTTTTTCGCTTGTGAAGATGACAAGATTGCAGATCTGTCAATGGGATCTGAATGGCACTCCCCTCCCTATTCCCACACCTTTGGAGAGCACATAACTGCCTCAACAACATTCCTAGTTCAAGCAGAGATACTCTGAGCTGGTAGTCTATTGCACCACCATATTAAAAAAAAAGCTTGCTAATTTTAAGGCAGTTGATGGGAGCCCACCACCTATGGCATGAATACAGCCTAGAACAGCAAAAGTATGCACCTTCAAATGGGCTCAGGGGCCAGTGTTTAGCCTCCCACACCCACCAAGAGCTGCAAAAGTCTCAAAAATGAGGGAAAAAAGCTTGGAAAATTAAAACATGGTATTGCAAGTTTGATTCCTCATGAGGCCTCTTTGACAGGGTTGTAAATGGTCCATAGGATCCCATCCAGCTGTGCAGTTCAAAAATTATATTATAGTATATATTACATTACATTATGGTTTAACTGCTGTAGATTTTTGAAGCCTCTTTCAGGCTGGGTGGAAATTTTGCACCCAATATTCTTACAAAGCCTGATACTTTCAAAGAGGGAATAATATGAAGCTATTGACAGTGAAGGAAACAGAGAAATGAAGTGGAAGACTTCTAAATGGGACTAAAGAAGTGGACATCTAACACGGTATGTATCAACATGGAAGGAGGGAAAACTGTATACATATTTTTTGAGATGCAGTTGTTCAGGATTTTGTGTGGGAGCCATTGTTTTCCTATACAGGAATGGATGTTTCTCTTGAAGCATCATCTGATACAACATAAAAGATGATGCTTTTTCCCCATTTGTACTATTTTGAATTGTCAATCCATTTTGTGCTTATTTTTTTATTTGTTCTTTTTATTATTGTGATTTGATTATTCGGTTTGATTGATTAGTTTTTTATTTACAAGTTTAAGTTGTTTAATCTGTTTTTATATTTTGTATATGTTTGTAAACCACCCAGAGTAGCTTTTTTGCTAGATGGTTGCGGTATATAAATCAAATAAATCAAATAAATAAATAAATAAATAAATAAATAAATAAATAAATAAATATTTGCCAAAAGGGAAAAAAATCATTATTTGGAGACATCCAGGGGCTGCAAAAATAGTCTTGAGAGTACATAAAGTACTGGGGACCACAGTTTGCCCATCTCCAACTGATTATCATATTCCGACTGGGCCAAAGTGAGTATGTTCCCACTTCTGGCATCTTAATTATTACATATATCTATCCAATATCCAATACTGTAGATATAATCAGATTTGAAAGTCAGGTGTTCCAAACTATTCTGAAACAGCCATGTCGCCCTGTTCTAAACCTGGTATCCTATAACTGAGTTGGAGCTATCAGATGAAATGTAAACTGAGGCATCCTACCTTGAGATAAGTGACAGCCAGAGTTGGAAGGTTCACTTTTCATACTGGTTATATTGGCTGGCTGGATTACCATGGAATAGTAGTCCAGAAAAAACTTTTCTCCATCCCTGGCAAAATGACTTTCTCTCTATAAGCAGTGACACAAAGCAATTCCTTATGAACAGCTATAGATCTTTCTAGAACTGTTGTGTGCATGGCTTCAAGAGTCATTTTAATGCAGTCGGATATTAAAAATGAATTTCATGCTTGAGAGACTTGCTTTTTTACATCCAGAAAATGTTGAAATAAAGCAGATTTCCTAAAAGGCAATAACCAAATTGGGGCCGGGTTGGATGTGCAGCGTTTCATGAAGAAAACTTTTTGAGGGGCAACAATGGTCACATTGACACAGGAGGTGGCTGGTTTCCCCTCATCGAAGCAGGAGATGATGATGGAATGAGACGTCCTACTCTCTGTACCAAAATTATTTTGCAATCTTTCTTTTTACCTTCCAATGCAGTTTATGCCTATCCTGGTCCTTTTCCTGGACTAAAATGAGAAAAACAGCTGAGCCAAGATGTCTGCACTATTAAATGAGTTAATCAGGGACACATGCTGAGAGTCAGGGACTTTGCAAGTACAATCAGGGATGAGAGAGAGCATAATTTGTTACAATCGAAAACAAAAGATGAGGTATGGATGCAGAAAATGTGGGCATAGAAAGTGAACAGCTATATTTAATAGTTGGGGGGCCTAAAGGCTTACCAGCCCAGGAACTGCAAGTATGAGCACTGGGTTTTGAAGAAAATACAATGGTGACTGTAAAAATTGATTCCTTCTTGAAAGTAATTGGCATTTTGCTCTTTAGGATTTCAGTAACTGGGTTTTCAGACTAAATAGTTCTTTCCATAAAACTACCCTGTAGGAACTACAGTGGACCCTTGTATAACAAACAGTTTGTATAACATAAAAATGTACAACATAAAATATTCTGGAGATAGGGGAAATTTGCTTAACAGAATCGCCTATGGGTCAAATCTGTACAACATAAAAATGGGATTACTCCATTTTCAATGCATTCTTATGGGAAATTTGTATAAAGGAAAATTTGCTTAACATAATTTCATTTGGAACAAATTAATTCCTTTATACAAGGTATCACTGTACATGACTCCCCAAGACTGTAAGTAAGAATTTAAAAACCACACATGAACCTGGGGACACTCCAACATATTTTTCTGCCTGAAACAAAGATGATGCCCCAACCTCCATTCTGCATCCAGGAGATGAGTGGGCAAGGAAGGAAAACTTACAGGTATTTCAATAGTATGATGAGACAGAATATTCAATTGCAAAGCGGTGTGAAGGACAGCAAACCAGCACAATAAGGGCTCTGACCTCCCTCACAATGCCCCTTCTCTGTATCCTCCTTTATCTGTTGGTTAGGGGAGCTACCCTGTATGTAGCATTGGCTTGTTTAGTCATTGTGGGATGGAGATGGGGCAGGCCGAGGTCTAGCACAAAACAAAGAAGATACGGAATGGGACTACAGTATATTTTCTAAGGAATAAGAAATTCCACTTCTGGAATTGTCATCTTGCGAAATGAAAGAATTCTTTACAAGAAGATGGGTCTTTTAAAGTATTTGTGGCAGCCTTGCTTCATTGACAGAAATGTACATATTATCCCTGACAGAAAGGAAGAAAGAAAAATGAGAAAATGCATATTGGAACAAGGAGAGGGGACCTCATTATATATGCACTCCATATAGGGAGTTCAGAGGAGAATTGGCACAAGGGATGCCTAAGGTTGTACCTGCCCCAATCTGAAAGATTGAGGCACGTACCATACAATTTAATTCATCTCATACAAACCTACTTTGACTTCTAGATCTACAGACAGACCCCTCTCCCAGTCTCAGCACTCTCCAAAGCATGTATGATGGGAATGCCAGAGAGGGCCCACTATGTGGCTGGATTCAGGCCCTAAAACTTTCTTCCGAGGGAGTCTAAGATGTCCACTGTCTTGTTGTCCTGCTGCTGAAAGGAAAATCTCCCTACTTAAGCATCTATTATGTTACAGTACTGACTAGTTGCTCAAAAGAGTCCTTTTAATGACTGGGTATTGTACATTCCAACCTACCTAGATGCCCTAAGCATATCCGATCTCGCCTGATTTAGGAAGCTAAGCAGGGTCAGCCCTGGTTAGTACTTGGATGGGAGACCACCAGGGAATACCAGGTGCTGCAGGTGCCTGGAGTAGGAACTGGCAAGCCACTCCAGTATTCTTGGCAAGAAAACTCCATGGACATGGGGTCACGAAGAGTCGTTAACAACTGGAATCACACACACACACACACACACACACACACACACACACACACACACACACACACACACACACACACACACACACACACACACACACACACACACACATTGTACATTCCAGTTGGCTGAATGGCCCAGTAAGTTAGGGGTGTGGCTGCAGAGCCAGAAGTTGGGAGTTCAATTCCCCACTGTGCCTGACAGAAAGAGAGAGAAGATCCGGCCAGTGTGGCCTTCAGCAACCTGCTTATTTCCAGGATCCACCCAGAGGAAGGGGATAATCAACCATTCTGGATGCTCTTCACTTAGAAAACCCTGTAAAAGGTTTCCGTAAGTCAGAATTGATTTGATGGCACATCGTTCATCATCATTACTGTACTTGATAAAGATAGTTATTTTAAACATTGTGTTTTTCAATGTAATTTGTTTAAATACTACAACTTGTTCAATTGCTTTTTTATATTATGCCATAATGTTTTTATTTGTACTTTTTAATACATATTTCAGCTATATTCCCAGTTTTTGGAGAAAGACAGGGCATAAATAAATCAGTCAGTCTCCCTCCATTTAAACTGGACCCATCTTCTTCACTGCTTAAATAGACAGCAGAATGTGAGTAGCTAATTTGGATCAGATGAAGTACTTTCTTCCAATCCAAGTCCTCTGGATTTTTGGTCCTCCTCTCCCAGAGCTCCTGGGCATGGGCAACACTAGCAAGAGCTTCTGGAAGTTATTCAGCGTTTCTGAAGGACCCCAAATTGGTAACTATTGCTCTAAGTGATTAAAGAATTTTAGGGTGCAAATACATTGACACACAATGAGGGAAATGCTCTGGGAATGGGATGGTCTCATTCATATTACTGTATTTCCATTGGCCGCAAATCATAATGGGAACTGTGAATCATCCCAGATACAGTGGTGTAACTAGGGAGGGGTGGAAGAGTGCATTTGCCCTGGAGCACACAGCAATCTGGGGTGCCTAGAGGGGGAGCAGGAGGAGGAAGCCATGCACCATCCCACCAGCAGTCCTCCTTTTGCTCCACTAAGACTTGGTGATCCTTAGTTGAGGGAAAGGAGGATAGGGAAGCAGGCAATTTTTTCCCAATCAGCTGTCAATTGCTCCCCCTCCTCCTTCCCCCCACCCCACCCTGCTAAGGCTTGGCAGTCGTTGCCAGGGAAAGGAGGAGAGCAAAGTGTGTGACAGAGGTATTGCTTGGGGAAAAAATCCCATCACCTGCTTCCCTCTCCTTCTTTCCCTGGCCTAATGGTTGCCAAGTCTTTGCTGGGGGAAAGGAAGAGGAGGAGGACGTGTGCTACAGAGGTGATGCTTGGTGGGGGGAAATCATCTGCTTGGTGCTATCTGCAGGCTGCACAGTTTGCACAGGAGCACCTTAACTGCAAAGGAGACCTACAAAGAGGGCATGAGAAGGAGAGACCTTTCTTCCCCTTCCCCTCTGTTCCCCCAGGATCTGCCCCCCAAAAACCGACTTTGTCCCCGGGCGTTCCAAACTCTAAGGCGGTTACTTCACATCCTTTGTTCCGCAACTAGTACCGTGACAGCGTTGGTCACGATCACATGGTTTTGCCCCTGTTTCAGTGTTCCCATGGTCGTGATAACTTGTCTCGTGACAAGTGTTACCTCATGGTCTTGTACCGTGACAAACACTGAATTTGTCTAGCTTCGATATTTCGCTTCTGAAAAGTCAAAATTAAAAAAAAACAGACACAGTTTTCTGAGAGAAATGAATGTTTTGTTGTGTGACAGTCATTACTACACAGTGTCTTGTCTCGGAACAGAAAGCAAGAACAAAGAGTGACAAGTGACAGTTTTTTCTTCTGCTGCTGGGGCTTCTACTTTTTTTGACAGCAGATCTATTCACATTGATTCAGGTAGTGTAACTTAGCCAATGTGGAGGTGGTTGTAGCCTTTTTTGTATTTTTTCTTCTGCTGATTCCAGCCAGCTGATCTATTCACATTGAGTGAGAGAGGCAAGGTGGAGTGATTGCCATTTGAATTTTAAGCCTTCCCCAAACTTTGTGCCTCAATCTGTTCACCCTTCAATTCCTGTTCAGTTTCCTTCTCTCTCTCTCTCTCTCTCTCTCTCTCTCTCTCTCTCTCTCTCTCCCCCTTTTAAAGGCTTACTGCTTAGCACTAGGCTGGCTGGCTGGCCATAGCAGTGGAAAAGAGGGGAGGAACATTTAAGATAGCTCTTTGCCTCCTGCAAATCTGGACAGCCAGAGCACAGCAGAAGCTGCAAACAAGTCTTTGGAGCAAAAACATCCCCTTACCTCTCTGCCGATCTTTCCTCCACCTTCTTTGGTCAGCCAGCTGGTGTACCATAAAGCTAGCCAGGTTTAGAGAGAGAGAGAGAGAGAGAGAGAGAGAGAGACAGGGTGGATGGATGGATGGATGGATGGATGGATGGATGGATGGATGGATTGAGCCAGAAGGAACAGGGAACAAGCAGGCCAAGGCACCAGGAGTAGGGAGGGGGGGATTCAAATGATGGACAAGCTACAAACGAATGATTTACAGTACTCTCCTTTTTCTGGTGACTCCTGTGTCGTAGGCTGAAATTCATCTGGGAAGCATGACTTCCCATTCATATTTTTCCTGCTGTTTAGTCACATCCCTTAGAGAAAGAAAACTGTTGTAGGACAGTGTGAGTGCAGGGCTGCAACTAGGAGGGGAGTGCGAGCAGGGCATGAGTCCTAGATACTGGGATGGGATGGGGGGGACACCAAAATAGTTGTTGTACTTTGGCAAGAATTTGTACTTCCTGCTGGGGAGGACATGGGAGCCATGTTTTCCCCAGGTGACAGAGACCCTGCTTGTGGCACTGTGTGAGTAGTCAGGCACTTATCCCCTAACTCTACTTTCAGAATAGGCTAGAAATCACTAGTCTGCAGTCCTCTCCGATGTATCTGAGAATAATTATAATTGAAATTACCTTTGAACAGATGTAGGATTGCACAGTTAGCATCAGTTTTGACCAAGAATACTTTCCACTTTGTTCAGTATTTATGAACAACACACAGCTTCCTATCTCACATACTCCTGAAGTCACAAAAAAGACAGCTACTTGACTGTGTAAATACGGTTCTGGCTACCACTGGGAAACAGTGAATAAATAGTAATGGTTTAGCTACTTGAGTCTGCAAGTCAAAATAAGGTGTATGCAATAATTCTCCCCAAAATTGGTTATTGTTTTGTCATTGAGGCAAAAGTTGTGACACAGGTCGGCCATTATTGGCTTAGTAAAACTGCTTGCCGGTGTTTCCCATCATTGCTTTGGACAGGGCATTAGCTGATGGCATTATTGGGGTGATAATGCTGCTGGAAATGCAACTGCTAAAGGAGACAAAAGGAGGAAAAAGTAAAACAGGAAAGCCTTTTGCAATTTTCTTGAACAGTTCAGATATGCAAGATAGAGCTTGTTCCCGTGGCATTCACTCTGCCCTTTCACTCCCACGTTACCGTCTCCAAATTATAGTTATGGTGCCACTACTGCAAACAAAAATATTGGAAGATGTGAGCAACTGCTATACTGCTTCAAAAATTTCCACTAGGGATGCTTAGCAGACAGGCTTACTTTCACATTCAGGGCCTGATAGCCATATTTGTACGCAGGAAGGAAATTTATCTCAGATCACATTAGTTGGTCTGAGCCTGAGGGAGTTTCGTTTTCCTCTCTGGTGTGCAAAATGTGTTGCTTCGTGGGTCAAAGTTATGATTTTGTAACATCTATTTTTACTGTAGCACCTCTGTGAATATGAGGCAGCTTGTGCTGGAATTCTTCAACAGGAAATGTGGCTGGCATAGGGCAGAGAGATGGAAGGATGGTGGTGCCTGACTTTGTGCATGGCTGGCTGGCTATTAGAAAGATTACATGTTAGAAAACTGCAAATATATTGTATTTAATATGTGTATATACACACAAGTTCTATTTGTGAAGATGTGAAGAAAGATCATTTTTACTCCCATCTCCAATTTTATTTCCATCTTCCATGTGTTACATGGGGATCCTCCTGGTTCTGTGTCAAATCTTGTAGACCACTACCACTGCCGTGAGAAAGAAAAAGTGCTTTCAAGAATGGAAATAACTGGAAGACAATCTAATACTCCTTTCCCTTTTTTGAGAGGTTGAGTGGCTTACCTTCTAGGATAGTCTATCCCGTTCCTATTTCTAGATTAAAATTAGGTTCTACTTATTTATATATCCAGGGCACATTCACAGATGCAGTGGTGGATGAAGGCCCATCTCACACCCAGGCTGCAGAGGACAGCATCCTGGATTTGTGGACTTCAAGAGTCTGATCTAGAAACTAAAGGGCTCCTGCGTTGCATCTCCATAGGAGGCTTCAAACCCACATCTTCACTTATCAAATGTATGCTTCTATAGGAGGCTTTGTCTTGTTATCTCTTTGCCACTGCTAACACAAGTTATGTCCACCAGAACTTGGAAAGTTTATTTTGAAAATAATGAATATAATTACATGCTGAAGCCATCCATAAATGATGGATGGATGGGTACTGAACACCATCCTTTCACTGCGGAATTATACATAGCTTCAACATTTTATTAGATTCATTATTCTATTGGTCCCAGTGTTGGATGCACTAATTTCAGTTATGTTTATTGAGTTGTTGTAAGATACAGGATATGCATATCTTGGGGGTTTCCCCCCCTGTTTTGTTTGTATATTGTTTAACCTTTAATAAAAATATATATTTTCGAAAATCTTAAAAGTAAAATTTCAAGCACTGCCTCAGGGAACTGGGAAGTCACCACACACACACACACTTCCTCTACAGCTGTTGCTGCAGGCTGGAGCCTAAATCAGGTCGCTGGTTATCACGTATTCAGAGTCTTGCCAAGAAGAAACCCAGCAGATTGACTCAAATGGCTTTCCTATGTTCAGCACATTCTGCTGGAAGTTCTTCTGGCTTTTTCCAAAACACAGGTCTTTAATATTTAATCCTGCCTCAAAGTACAAATTGTCAGATGCAAGGAAATGAAAAAGAGTTGGTAGCAGTTGACAACGAGAACCTTTGTTGCATCTGTTGGTTTCAAGTCCTTTGGGATCATCCCATTATTATCATGACTATATAAGACTGAATATTATAAGGTTTTGCAGACAGGGTGGGGAATTTGTGGTCCTCCATATATGGTTGAGCTGTGATTCCCATTAGTCCTCACCATCACACTGAATAATAGGTGATAATGGGAGATGCAGTTTAACAAGAGCAAGAAATATGGCGTGCTTGGGTTGTGAGCAATACCCATTTAAGAAATCCTCAAAATTACACAGCAGAAAGTGAGATGCATTTATACTGATTCCGTCATGTTATTGTTCAAAGGGCATTATTATATTAACTACAAGGACGTGTGCTGGATTGCACTTTTCTGCCTTTCATTGCAACCAAAATGCATATACAGTACTGTACTATTCTACCTACTACATTTGCAGTATTTACAACATAATAAACTCCTATTGTCATAATACATTGGATGCATACATTAATGTAATGGTCTCTGAGGTTTAAATCTAACTGCAGTTTCCAAACAGAGCTGACCCACTGAATCAACTACAAAATGGCAAGTCAAGATTTATGTAAATCCTGCTTAGTTGATGGGCCTGCACTAGTTGAGATAACCAAGTAGATGCTGGCCTGAGGCTACAATTCTGTGCTTCATCACATAGGAGTAAATCCAGCGGAATTTAATTGGGCATACGACTGAGTAGACAGTTGTACTGCCAGTGATATTAATTGTATCTGTTGCAGGTCTTGTTAACATCATAGGCAATACAGCTCTTGAAGAGAAGGAAAAAATGCAGCAGTTATGACCTGACCAAAATACAACAGAGATGTCTATGGGTAGCACAGAGGGAGAAGTGCTACATGTTTTCAATGGAGACTCAATGCTTACTCAGTACAATAGCAGATACCCCAAATCACTCTTAGGTAGCTCAGTGAGAAATGCAACTGAACCCATATTTATTACCTTTTGAAACAAAAGCAGAGAAGTCAACTTGAAATCTACTATATTTTGCTTATTTGTAAAAAAAAAAACGCATGGAACCTAACTACGCTAAAGGTTGTCTAAGAATAGAACCCAGGTTATTCAATTTGCACAGGTGAATCATGGATGTTCATGAAATTCAATTGTTGGTACTTAAGTCTTATTGCTATTATTCGAACAGATATGAACCATGCTCTTTACTAAAGCAGCATTCACAGCTGTATAATTAAAATAATAAAAGCATCTAAACTAAATCTAAATGCAAAACAACAGAAACTCCCAAAACAGCATGAACAGCTGAATTATGAATACCAATTCAATATTTCCTATGGTTGGGAATTGTTAGATAGTTCCTGTAGTGCATATGGAAATGTAAGGAGTGGGAGAAAGGAGCCTGAGCCACATTATCTTTGCAGATTATGTAAACTGGCTGCCTTCTACCCAGTATCCATATTAGAACATGCCGGGAGTGGGGGAGGGGGGCTGAGTTTTTCCCTGGATATAACCATCCTGGCTGCATGAAGGAAGAATAACATCCATGCTAATTATTAGTATGTAGTAGTATACAACCAGGACAACAAATAAAGTAGATCTCATAAGGATATCAAGGAAGCTTGATGACCACTGTGTACATATGTGCTGACTGCCAATGTCTATAAGTTAGATGATCTCTAATAAATGTTAAGTAATCTCTTAAACATCTGGGATTCACTGCTTCTATCAGGTGATGAACAGAAATACACTGAAATAGTTTCTAAGTTTTTTTTAATTTAAGGAAAAAAAGAGGGACCCTATATGCCCATCATGGATTAATCAGAGAGTGAATATAGATATACGCAACATTAATTTATCTAAAGCAAATAACTTGAATGAAACCTCTATGTGTTTATGTAGTTCTCTCTCCCTGAAGGGGTTTGGTTACTGTAGCAGCAGATTTCTTTGAATTACTTGGTACTGAGATTATTCAAGCAGCAGCAGTAAACTTCAAATTCTCCACTGACATACTTATGTAAAATGAATGTAGACTTCTAATTATTTGATGCATTTCTATCCACTTTCAACACTCATTAAAACCCAGATCAACTTTTTACTAGAATGGAGGTTAGTTAACTGACATATATATATATATATATATATATATATATATATATATATAAAATCTGAATATGTGATATTACTAGCAAAAGCTACAATTGGCAAAATTATTAGTTTGGTTGTCAGTTCAATACACTACCTGTTTTAAGAAACAAACTTAAATTTAAAAAAAAAGAAATAAAGTTTCATGTTTCAGAGCTGCTGCCAATGTTATATTTTATTACATATCTTAATTTAGCTTTGTGTCTCAATATGTGTGCAGGCATCACGGAAGTAGGGCTGCATTATATACATTTGTTTCACAGCGATGATTAGCATTCAGCAAAACCAGAATTTTGTTTTCTAGTTTTCAGCAGAGAAAAATTGACAGAAAAATGAGTATAAAACCATATGAAGTTCATTTATTTTGAGCTTATATCTAAAGGTTTATAATTATGATATCATGAGCTCTCCTTCTCTTTCCATTGAACGCCCTATTAATCCCACTATTAGCTGAGAAGCATGTCTTTCCTGTTCATGCCTTGCAGCCATGACCCTGCCATATTGTTTGGAAATTTCTCGAAAACTCTTGTTTCCTTTACTTAGACAACTTTCTTTCTCTCTGAAATCAGACTTTTTAATATTGCAGCAACTAAGGGTAGTTCCAAACATCCAACTGAAAAACCAGAGTATGCTGCTATATCAGCTTTGTCTTGCTGACTCACATCAGATGAATTACTTTTCTGTTCTGGGGGTCCACTGTAGCAATTAATGGAGATGCTATACAGTGGTAGTACAATCAGTCCTAAGTAGGCTTTCTTGGAAGTAAATTCTGTTGAAATTAGTCAAGCTTCCTTGGAAGTAAACATATTTAGGATCTCACTGTAGGGAAGCAAAATGATATAATTTAAAGGTGCATATGAGGGAGAATGCAGTTCTACATTAATAAGCCGGAGTTAATTTAATGAGAGCTACTTCTGAGTTAAACATGGTTAGGATCATGGTGACAGTTTTTTTTTTTTTACTAAACCACAGATAACACTGATTCATGTTGTAGATATTTATATTAGGATTACTTGTGTGCCAAGAAAGGGAGGTACCTTATCCAAAAAAGGGGGTGAGCAATTTCCTACTCTGGTCCTGTCATCTATGCCTTTATGGAAGCTAGAGACTTATTTTCAGTCTTCCTTGTTCGTTTCTTAATTATATTCTCTCACTATTTCCTCATCATCTCTTTAGTCACATTTCTACTTTCTTGCTAGTGGTTTTCTTTTAACATGATTTGTAGGACCAGTACTTCCAGAGATTGTATTTAACCTGAGTAGCATGTTGATAGTCATTTGACCACAACTGAATTTATTGTTTTTTTTTAAGCCAGTTAAAACCCGAGGTACTTGTTAAGGTGCTGGTAATCCACCCACACACCAACTTCTGAAAACAGCTGGCTAGGGCTTGGAGGCGACAGGGCCAAGCGCTAGCTCAAGAAAACCGCGAGGGAAGGAGTAGCAACGGATGTTGCAGAGCAAAAATTCCATCTCTCCGGGATTTTGAAATTGTGGCCTTTTCCAACACTGCTTGGCTTTTCATATTATGGTCGAATCTAGGATATGGGACAGGTAGAGGCTGAGAGATCTACAGCCGATCCTGGCGGTACCCACATTTCATCTCTGCCATTCGTAATCTGTCACTCGTGCCTATTGTTCCCTTCGGCTGTGAAACATCATTTGAGTAAAACTTGTGCGGGGGAGGGGGAGAGCGCCGAGGAGGAAGAAGGGGACGTGGGGATCGCAAGCTCTTTGCGCTCTCCCTCCCTCCCTTCATCCTCTTTTCTTTGTCCCGCTTGGTAACTGGTGCTTTCAGCCAATCCTGAACCAGCCGACAGGCTTCCTGGCCTTCCTATTGGGCGGTTCCGCTGAGGACCGTTCAGCCAATCCCCAAGCTCGATGTCTCTTCTCAGACAAAAGACAAACCAAGCGACTCTCGCAAACTGGGCTAGCTAATCCGCTCTCTCCCCCTCCCCCGTCTCTCTCTCTCTCTCTTTTTCTTCCCGTGCGCTGAACTGGCGTCCATCCTGGCAGCGAGCCAGGTATAGAACGCGCAACTCTCGCCTCCCCCCCTCCGCCGCTTTCTTAAAATAATGGAGAAGGTGGAAATGGGTACCTATGTATGGAAAAGGAGCTGCAAAGAACTTGCCGTTTTCGCGGCTCCCTTCGTTAAAGCGCCCGGGACCGACTTGCTGTGGCATACGAAGCGCTAAAAAAAAGTTCAGCAATGCATCCCGAATCATTGGCTTACATTGCTCCTGGCCTCCGTTTAAAGCACGGGGGTGGGGTGGGGTGGGGTGCGGTGGGGGCTTGAGTCTTTCCACTTCTCCGAACGGCTTTGCTGGCAGACTTTTAAACAGGGTTTTGAATGTTCAAGAGCAGCAACAAGCTGCTTTGAGCTGAGATCCTTTCCTCAACGTACATCACCGGGGGTTCATTTGCAAGTTTAAAGCGGACACTCAGGCACAGATTGTAGGAAAGTAAAGTATATAGGCGGAACCTCCGCGGCAAGTCCCGTCGATGGGACGGGGGCTGCCTTGGCGACCTGTTAAGGTTCCATTTACAATTTGCAGGCCGTTTCCGTGACTCTCCCCCCCCCAGATGTGAGGAGCTTCCATATCCCACTGTAAGCACTCAAAAAGCTATTTGCATTTATTTCACCTCCCTCTCCATCTTCATGAACTTTCCTGCTGAGGGAGGGAACAAAAACAGCAATGGGGAAACGAGGCATTTGCACATGGAACATGATGACTTTGGGAGTGGGACCTTCAGTAAAAATCCATGAACAAGTAGTGAAACTGCATTCTGGAGTTTAGAAGGCTCACCTCCATTTGACTGTAGTTTCCCAGCAAATAGTGAACATGTAGCAAAAATAGACATTAATTTGTCAGATGTGACGGTGCCTATATAGGTTTTCCATATGCTGTATCCCTGAGGTTCAGAAATAAACTTGCATGACATAGCTGTTAACTGCTATAAGTGCTGTGAGTGGCCATGCAAGTGTATTATTAGCATATGCTACTTAAAACTAATCCCAAATATACATTGTCTTGTACATGGTACATTGCAAATATATTAGATGGGTGCTTTCTGCTACTTCTGAAGATTGCTTGATAGCTTATTTTGAAAAATATTAAGGATGGTGCAAATCTCTGTGACTAACCATCTAATATTAAAATGCCAGATTTTGGATTATTATAGAAGCAACAGTAGCACAGCAATTTTGTGCTTTAATATCGGTGTTTAACTTGGGATGGCAATAGAACCAGTTTCTTTCAGACTTCCCATACAGTGGGATAAGTCATGTTTTAAAAGCATATAGCACTATACTTTGGGACATCATCCTACAACGTGTCTTGTTGCATTTGATGGTAGCAATCCCACCGTCAGAAAGTCCACACAACCACTACATTAATTACTTTCAGGGATCTTACATCATATTGAAACACACATAATACCTCACCTGCACAATTTACCACATACAGTATTCACCTGGGGTTTTTGCAGCCCTGTGCTCTTTCACATTGATCTAAATCTCACTGGACAAGGTGGAATTTAGAGAAAACATGGCTGTGATTGGTCTGCATTGCCACAAATTTTCTATCAGTAACCACTCATCACATTGCAGTATCTGCATAACAACACTTCCCACACACAAAATTCATAGTTGTTGTCATCTACATGTTTGGCAATCTCATTGATTTTAAACAGGTTGACTCTGGAGTAAATTATACATGTTTGTTAACAAATATAACTATAATCATGGAGTAGGAAGAGAGTGCTAGTGCATATTTAAAGGGCAAGGGCAAATTGAAAGTAGCATGCTTTGTGCCACAAATCAAAAATGATGCCAGCTGCCCAGCAGCACCACTGTACATGCACAAAGATTCCATTTTTCTGAACACCGACAGTTCAGTATTTTCCAAGAGCCAATCCAACTCATATGTATGCAGTGAGCTTTACTATGCACCTGAAGCAAACAGATATGAACCAGGTCCAGTGATAAATGTGCAGATTCCATGCTTCAGATCATATAAACAAATCAAGGTTTTCTCATTTTTGTATATTGAAACTCTTAGTTATGGGGCTTGATAGCTAAACTGAGCATCTCTTATCTCATAACACAAATACCTCTGAATATTCATAAACTATATAAACTACCCACCACTGAACTGCCTGCATCCTGCTTCATCTGGAGTGATCCCCTTAAGACTAGGATCTGGGGATGTTATGTGGGTCTACTAATTAGAGCTTCAGTCATAATTATAACTACTTCATTTATTATGTAGATGCACAATATCACTCGAAAACATCAGGCACAGTTACAGTATTTGTTTATTTCCTTCAGTCACCAGGGATTCAAGAGCCATAAGTAACAGAACCACATCCTTCACAAACATCCCTACTAGTCCCAGCACCCACAAATCCAAAGACAGGGGGATATCATTTAAAAGACAAAAAACACCAGTTTTAAAGAAAACCCAAGCACGTGTAGGAAGTAGGTGGTCAAAAATAACATACCACTTACTCTCTTCTGCGTTAATAAGCATGCCAGCAAACCAGTACATACTTTTGCATCATCTTCTGCGTGCCATTTGAGAGGCAAAGGAGACGCGGGGCGGGGGGAGTCCCTCACAAGTCCCTTCTATCTGACGCTGTCCGGTTTACCTCTAAGCAGGGGTCCTACATCCACAGGGTGCAGACGGACGGTGGGGAAGGTGTGTGTGTGTGTGTGTGTGTGTGTGTGTGTGTGTGTGTGTGTGTGTGTGTGTGTGTGTGTCCTATCCGTCTCCTGCCGCTCCAGCTTGGAGGCATCATCCCCAGTTCACTCTCCCTTGCAATGTGGTGTGTGGTGTGGAATATATGGGCAGAGAGCCGTGGCCCCCAGGACAACGTGGGGAAACGGAAACATGATCTTGTCGCTTCGCACGTCCCGATCTGCACTTGGCGTTTAAAAAAAGAAAAAAAAGAAGAAGAAGGGGAAAAAAGAAAAAAGAAAAAGCCTCTTCGGAAGCGCAGCCCACCAGGACCGCAGACGAGAGGGTTAACGAAAGGGGGCGGAGTTTCTCTTCCCCCCCGCTCGGCCCCTCCTCCGTTTCCCCTCAGGTGGGCGGAGTTTCATCCCCGGCATAGAAGCGGTTGGCGACGGTTGGGGCCCTCAGAGCCTCTTTAAAATGAATCCGAGCGGGGCTGGGAGTCGCCGAGCAGTACCGAGCGCGAGCGCCGACGGCTGGGTGGTGGACGGGCAGCGGGAAGCGGGTCAGGAGGAGCCGCGGCGGCGGCGGCGGCAGCGGCAGCCCGGAGCGTCGAGGGGGGCGGCGGAGAAGGCGGCGGCGGCGGCAGCAGCAGCAGCAGCAGCAGCAGCAGCAGGGCCGCTGGACTGGCAGTGGCGGCGGGCTCAGTCTTGAGGGGGCTGGACGTCCCCCTCGTGCTGGCCTTTGGGGAAGAGCAGGAGGATTATTTAAAAGGGAAGAGAGAAAGACGGGAGCGAAGCGGGTGGGAAGGCGGACGCCGACAGCACCGAAGATTCGCTCCAAGCGATCTCAAAACTTTCCTTTCTAAGAACAAAAAAACCAAACCACAAAAAAAAGAAAAAGAACTCAAAAACTGCCTCCGCGTGCACGCGGTTTTCACAGATTTCGTCCTATTTAAATGTGTGTGGGTTTTTTTAAAATTTTTATTTTTAAATCCTTCTGTTCTTTTTTTCCCCCTTCTTCCGCCCGATTTTTTTTTGGGGGATTTGGGGGCTGGAAGGAAGACGGACGAAGTGGTTCATTTCCCGGCTCCAATCGGTTCCAAGACGAAAAGAGAATTGTGGAAGGACGAGGGAAGCATTTTCGCTCGCTTCCTGAGAGGGGGAGTGGTTTTCCTTGAAGAGGAAACCGTTGAGCTATTCTTAAGGAAAGTTTCTTTCTCTCTCCCCCCACTTTGCGTTCCCCCCCCCCCCCCCCTCTCTCAGTACGTGTTAATGGGCGGCTAAGCTTTATTTTGTGGTGTGGCCTCCTACTTCAAGAGAGAAAAAGAGAAGAGAAAAAGCCGGGAGAGGAAAGGAAAGAAGCGAACAAAGAGGGATCCCAGAGATTCTCCATCTGCCAGTTAGTTGATCACGATGTACAATACAGTGTGGGATATGGATCGCGATGACACCGATTGGAGGGAGGTGATGATGCCGTATTCCACCGAGCTGATCTTTTACATCGAAATGGACCCTCCAGGTAAGGCCGTTAAAAAATAAATAAAGAACATTTAATTGTGTTTAGGATACTGGTGGTGGAGGAGATTTCCGAATATCAGGCAGGTTCGTGTCATGGTTTCTTCCACTGCATTGGGACAGGCTCGTTTTCTTGGCTGAAGAGGCAGCGAACCATTGTAACTCCCATCTAAACTTTGATCGTGGTCGGATCTGCTGTCTCTTAAGCAGGTCGCTTCAATTACCTTGTTTCTGTCGAGTTAGAGCTGCCTGCTTCTAGGCTGCAGAATCTAGAGCACCCGTTCCCTTTCTCTTCCTCATTCTATTGTTGAAACTGTTCTATTTATTTTGTATCAAGTTTCACATCCCACCCAGCGCCACCTTTTTCAAAACCATGATGTCACTTGCAGAAGCTAAAGATTTAGTTCAAGGTTTTCGATGCTGTGTGTTTAAGAAAACCTGGCATTTTTAGATGTTGGTTGTGGGTTGCAGTCTGTAAGAAAACTAGTGCAATCCATCTTTACTCAAAAGTAAACTCTACTGTGCAGATGGGTTTGCTGTTGGGTACATATGTTAATCATATGAGGCATGTTCAGGTCTATAGTAAGGTTTAATATACATTGTGTCCAGTACTGGATTGGCACTGACCCTACTGTGCTATGGCAAAGTACTTCTTTTGTGTGTCTGGGGAGAAATAAGATGCGAGAAAAGCCAGCTGTTAGTTGCAACACCGGTGGAAGCTGGTCAAGAGAGAAGGAAATCGTTTCACATCTGTAATTCTTAAAACCATGTTGGGTGTATTTTTTAAACATACAAAATATTTGTTGATTAAATTACAAATAAATTTAATAATTGTGTGATGTCCAGTCAATTCTAATTCCTTTTCAGGTTTTCTAGCTGGAGAGTGCTCAGAAGTGGTTTGCCATTACATTCTTCTGGGGGCAACCCGGGACTGTGTAGTTTGCCCAGGGTCACATAGGCTACATTTTCTGGGGTGCACAGTGGGGAATTGAACTATTTCATGAAAATGCAGTAATGTTGAAAGATAGTTTTGAAAATGAAGTCGAAGAAACAACATCTGCTGTTATTTTCAGAGTTCTTGTCATGGACAGGCATGGTTCTTTATGACCTGAAGTGTTCATGCTGTTCTAGCTGAGGCAGAGATATACTAATACTCATAAGAGACCATCCAGCTCAATGAGATGTAGTATCACGGTTCCATAGATGTTAATGACACCAGTAATTCTCGTTCATCCTGCTTTTAAACATCAGGAGAGAAAGGCATTCTGTAATGTAGAGCCTATTGCTAGATGCTTAACCTTTTCAGTAATACAGTTTCTTAAGCTTCAGCTGCAGTTTCACTCGTAAGTTTCTTAAACCGCACTTTGTGTATTTCTCTGAAGTTCAAACTTATCTTTTTGATATATGCAATAATTCATTCCATATTCCCGCATATTTGCGTTTAAGCCCCTCTGAAACCAATGGCACTTTTGTGTATGTGTATGTAGACAAAACTGTACTGTGCATCTCTGAACTAAACATGTCCAGTTTTTCATTAGTTCCTACATCTTATGAACTTACATTGTCCATCTCTTGTGACTCTAGGGCAGTGCCATGTGCAATTCATGATAAATGTAACCATAAGTGGAAATGTACTCCCAGATTAAGCTGAAATAGCTTTGTCTTACTTTTGAGCTTTTTATTCAAAGGCTTATTTCATTTGCTAAATCAGATTCCTTCGACTGCAGTTTGATTTGCACTGTTTGAATAAGACTACATCACTCCACTAGTGTAAACCAATACATAGCTAGATGTACACTACATATACCTGTACGGTATCTTAGTAGCCAAATAAGAAAAATAAAATGAATCAATTATTCAAACAACAATGAGGGTTATATGCTGATTTTGTCACACACACACACACACACACACACACACACACACACACACACACACAAAACACATATGGTTTGCTTTATCCTTTTCTTTCAAGGCTTTTACTTTGATGTTGATGTTAGAGCTTTTCCAGGTTTTGTACTATTTACCAAAGACTGGGCTAGCAGAATGTAGAAATTAGGAATGAGAGTAATATTGAAATGAATATTCATCAAAAGAAGACAAAGTAAATTAGTCTTGAATAATATTGATCATAAGAAGAAAACCTGGACTGGACTCAGCCACTCTTGGATTTTAGATACGTCATTGGACAATTATTTTTTCTCACACTATGAGGGCTAGCAACTTAATCCATTGTGAAACATACGAGCTACCATTCAGTATAGCATTCATCCTATGTTGAGATTCTGTGGATATGCTGAGTTTGCATTCTCTTGTAGCTTTAATGTAATGTCTTAATGCAGTAAGATGTTCCTCAAAACCCTGTTCTCAATACTTGAGCATGTCTTAATTGTGCTGAACTGTATATCATCCCTCATTACTGTAAGCTGCCTTGGGTCCTTTTCCAAGGAGAAAGACAGGGTAAAAATATTCTAAAATAAATAAATAAATAAATCTTAGTTGGGTTTACACCTACTTTGTTAAAGGTAGTTGGATTTCTGTGAAGACGACATAATGATCATATTAACTTATATCGATAGCTTTGTGAGCTATTTGAATTCAGTTTATTAGAATGCAGGTACAGAATGTTTATAAGCATCTTTGTTGTTAATACCTACTTTCAGGTATTGTATTTTAAATTAAGATTACTTTTCTGTCTGTTTAGAGCTTTTTGTGTTGCATCTATGAGGATGTCCAATAGTTATGAGGCACTTTCTCAAAACGTGCTTGACTGAAATCTTCCACCTTTTCTTCTATTCCGTACCTTTTTCTGGAAAGTGTTGGAATTATGTAAGAATGGTTTCTGTAAGATGTCCCACAACATTCTGCCCAGTCCGGAACTGTACACAGAGTCTTTGAACTGAGTTTGAGGAGATGGCATATCAGGCATTCACACATTTGACTGGGTAATATATTAATATAGACAAGTTAATGAAAAGGGAAGGTAGAGAATGAAAATGTAACTTCCTCTGGTCAGAACTAAACTGGTCAATATGGGAATGAAGGTTGAAAAATCAATGCTGGGGTGGGGGGAGAAAAAATTGTTTCACAACTTCTTATTGCGGCCATAGCTAGGAACCAATTGTTCATACTGAAATAAAGTCATCTAACTAAGACTCGTAAGTTAAGCCCTTGAAGATCCAAATTATACAGTTGGTTTTGGTTCTTGTGCATAGGCAAACTTACAGCAAAAATACATTTTTAATAATACTTATCATTGTAGATATGTTTCATAGAACAATCTTGCCATGAAGTAAGCATTTAGTTGACTAAGGGCGATTTACCGTTTTTTCCAGAATTTCTAAATAACATTGTTTCCCAATAAGGTTGTGATCCCTGAGGAGGTCCCAGTGTGTTTTCTGGGGAGTCATGGGTCGCCTTGTATATGCTGTAGCCCTTGTTTAATAATTTCTTCCTTGACCTTTCAGAGTGGAATATTACAGTTAGTATATATGTGTATGTATGATAAACAGGCCCTTTAGGGGGAGAAAGAAACCTCCACTATCTGAGAAAGGATTACTTTACCCTATTAAATATGTTTTTAATGCAAACATGGCAAGTGATTGCAGATTATTTGACTATTATACAAGGTGGTCATTCTAAACAGGTTAGGAACCACTGCTTTATAACCATGAAGCTCTATTTCAAACTGCTGTGTGTTTTCATAATTCACTGGGATGTACAAGTGTTCTAGTACATTTATATCACACAATAACCCTGTTCCACACTCATATGAGAATGACTGACCAGATTACAGCTAACATAGCACCCTATAGTTTTCTGATGCAGTTTATTAGCGTAAGGCCTAGACTTTACTTTCTGAAATATCTATAATACCGTGGCGTTAAAAGTCAAAGGGGATCCACATATTCTGTAGGGAAGTATGTAGACCTGGAAATAATGATGCTAAGCTTGTAGTAAGTGTGGACTCTAAGGATGTGGAATAGTTCTGTCTGTTTTTATGATGGTTAAAAGCCAGAGTGCCACAAAATATTATCTGAATTGTGAAAAATATACAGCTAGTTTTGCAGTGAATTTAAAGAAGATAATGGAAATATAACTTTATCCATTTAGCATTTTAAGGTTTGCAAACATAAGATCCACTATCAGACTGACAGACATTCGTTTGTTTATAGAAGCCCGAAAAATGATCACTAGGAGTTGGGCTTTCTCAGTGGTCACCCCACTATTATGGAATCAACTTCCAAGTGAGATCCGCCTAGCAGAGTCCCTGCCTGCCTTTAAGAAAGCAGTTACAATGCTGCTTTTCAGAGAGGTGTTTGGCGACCATTAATAGATGGGTGGGGTTTTTTTGGACCAGTAAAATTAGACTGCCTGCCGGTTTTGTTATTAATGTGCTTTTATTATTACAGTGGACTCTTGTATAACAAACAGCTTGTATAACATAAAATCTGTACAACATAAACAATTCCGGAGATAGGGGAAATTTGCTTAACATAATAGCCTATGGGGAGAATCTGTACAACATAAAAATGGGATTACTCTGTTTTCAATGCATTCCTATGGGAAATTTGTATAAAGGAAAATTTGCTTAACATAATTTCATTTGGAACAAATTAATTCCTTTATACAAGGTACCACTGTATGTTTATGATTTTTTATACACACACACACACACACACACACACACACACACACACACACACACACACACACACACACACACACATTCATGCATGCATGCATACATACATACATACATACATACATACATACATACATACATACATACATACATAGAGAGAGAGAGAGATGATTATAGGTTACATAAAATATACAGTAGTAATGGTTAATTTAGAAAATAAAAGGCCTTGCATTCCATCCTATATATGCTTTCTATATTTAAGTAGAAATATATACCATCGTTTATCTGGAATGTTTCTATATGTAATGATTGTGTTGTATGTTTAGACACACAGGGAACTGCTTCATCTAGTATGAGGCCAATCAGACTAGCTTAGTACTGTTAGCACTGACTGGTAGTGACTGTTCAAGGTTTTAGGCTGGAGATTTCCTTATCCAAACCATAGGTTTGAGGTCCTCTACATGAAAAAACCTGTAATGTACCACAGAGCTTTAGCCTTATCATTCTAACACTGTATTCCATTCCTGATGTCTGACAGATGGAAGAGATTAAATTCCTAAATTGTCAAAAAGAAGTGTCTGGACACACACAAGGCTGTGGAAAATAGTCTTATACATTGGACTACATGACTTAATATTTCCAATTTGTCAAGAATGTTTCATCTTGCTTTGGTAACATTTAATAAAGTTTCTGGGCATAATGTGTTGGCATTTTTAACATGGTTCATGGCTGCTCACATTAGTCGTCTGAGTAGACTGCATCATCTACAAGGGCAGTGAAGCACAGTAATGCAATGTTCACTAGCTCATAGTTAGGATTCGGAACCTTGGAAATGTATTGTCCAGTGTGTGCAGGAATGTAGGAATACCAAAGTGAAATTACGATAGATACAGTATTTAAACACCATAGAACACTTGCAATCAGTAATTTGCTATTCTAAATGTCCTCAGCTTTCACCTGTTTTATCCAAAACAATGTTGTTTTGCTTGGGAATATTAGAATATTATTTAATAGGCTTGCTTGTGTAATCTTTGTAGTGAATTTATGCAATCTTTGTAGTGAATTTAGCTTCTAGTCACAATAAAAGCTTTTAAGCAGACATCATTTTCTGATGGAAAATTCTTGAAGAAAGCTTGTAAAAACACAGCAGACATTGATGAGACACTATCAATTTTGTCAAAACAGTGGTAATACGGCCTTTAACTTGCTTATAGCATTAGGAGTTATTTCCTTCGTTACATATTTTCATTTCTTCTGTTATTGACTAAAATTGCATTTTCAAGCTATTTTACGTAACCAAATGAGACATAGTGGCCCTATCAGTTGGCTTTATGAAAAAGTTATGACAATTGTAGAAGGCTAATTAATGAGGGAATAGCTAGCCTTGTTTTTATGAGTGTCAAGTAAATGGTTAAAGTTCCCCTTTTTCAAATTTTATTGTACGTCTGAAGTAAAGTTAGAAGAGAAATTATCATTATTGGTGAACAGGTGTATGCCAGTATATAATTACCAGGAGGCGTACTGTAGTCTCAGTTTTTCGGCAGTTGTTGGAGGAAATATTAGAATAAACCTATAGGGCACAGTGATCTCCAGAGACAAAGCTGCATTCTCAGCCTTCAAGCAAGGTGATGTAACTAAAAGTGTCCTTACAATCTGATGAAAGCCCACTCCAGCTGAATCCAGCTTTGACTCTTCTGTTTTATGTGGTCTCAAAGTGTCCTTGAAATAGACACGGCCAGGGAACTACAGTTGGAGCTTCTCCGGAGGTCTGAAGCACAGTGACTTTATGTGTGTCAAACTGTGGTACCAGGAGCAATGCAAATATGCAGGTAAGCCTAGATAATGTGCTTTACATAGGCGAGTTAAACCATCTAACAAATTTCATGGAGTAAATTCTGATTATTAAATTTGACCTCTGATTTATAGATTTATCTGTACATTAATTTATGTTCCAACCTCTCTTTTGATAAAAACAGCATGAGCTACTCGCTCAACCATGTTCACCATAGTTTTGTTCTTTTTTATACGGCCAGTAAAATTTTGTTTTGGATCCAACTAATTGAAGCAGAAATTCTTACGTGGTGTATTGCTTTTGAAGACAGTCTTACAGTTACAGTACTTTCTCCTGTGCTGGTCAGTTTCCTTCATTGTGTACTTCTCCAAGTAATTCCTGTGGTGTATATGAAAACAAAAAAATAGCAGAATTAACACAATAGCGGAAAAAGCAGTATAAAAACAATCAGTGCACAGATAGTCATTATACACTTATTTAGTTTTACTAGGAGACCTGAAAACACACAACTACAGCATAAAAGAAAAACTTTCTCTGGTACTAAGATTATTTCAATGGAGAGACACTCAATCTGGAGTACAGTATAGAGATTAGAGAAGTGATTCAAGTACAGCTTGGAACATTTGGTTTTAAGATCAATTTGTTGATATTAAACATTAGAAATGGAAAGATGTCCATAGCTGTTAATATTTAAAACTGAAAATGTTTAACTTCTTAAATTAATTTATAATATTACTTTTTTCTTAAATAGGCTACAAATTCAAAACATTTATTTGAGGATGATCAGGCACAACAATCTGAAAACTCAAGATGAGAAAAGCTATCTGTTTTAAATCCTAGTATCTCATTTCCTGATTCCAGGAAGAGAAGGCAGTCGTATGCCACCAACAGGATTGGCACTATGCAGAGAGTAATCACGTAGAAACTGACAAATGGATTTTTTTAAATTGCAAGACATTGTAAAAACCAGTCATGAAAGTACACTTTTAGGGTACAAAGCCTGCTGCTATGCCTCTCCCTTAGTCTCAAGGCTGTACAGGACAGATACAGTGACCAGGTTTCTTTCATACCCACAACTGTTTCCAGCTTCTTGTGATTACTGTATTTTTTGCCCTATAAGATGCACTTTTCCCACCCTCAAAAGGGGATATGTCTGTGCGTCGTATAGGGTGAATACAGCAGTCCCCCTACATATATATATCACAGATTTTCTTTTAGAGATAAGATACCTTCATGGAGCCTCTCCCATCTCCTGCTGCAACCAGGATTCTGCAGTTCCAATTACCTGGTTGGCAAAGAGGCTTCCTTCAGGGAGCCTCTCCCCACCCCTCCCCTTCTGCAGCCATGATTCCCCAGTCAAAAATCATCTTGTTTGCAAATAGGCCACCACAGAGCTCTGTCCTCCCCTTCTGAAGCCTGGATTCCACAGCCCCAATTTCCTCATTTGCAAACCTCCCATTTTGCAGCTTGGATTCCACAGCTCCAATTACCTCATTTGCAAACCTCCCCTTTTGCAGTTTGGATTCCACAGCCCCAATTACCTCGTTTGCAAACCTCCCTTTTTGCAGCTTGGATTCCACAGCCCCAATTACCTCATTTGCAAACCTCCCTTTTTGCAGCCTGGATTCCACAGCTCTAATCACCTCTTTGCAAGACTCCCCTTCTCCTACCATAAAACTTTAGGCTAAACATTTTTCTTGTTTTTCTCCTCTAAAAACTATGTGCATCGTATGGCCCGGTGCATCTTATAGGGCAAAAATACAGTAATTTCGTTTGAGAAAGGACTTCAACAAGTTTGCACCTGAAGCATAACCAGACTCTGTTTTCAGATAGCATTATGCAGGGATGATTCTTCCCCTAAGCATAGTTATATCTGAAGATATTTCCAAAGAAGATAAAGCTAAAATAAACTTAGGTTATGGTTTTAAAAGCTTAGCCTTTTAAAATGCCCAGAATTCTGTTTTCACTGCAGGAAGGCTAATACAATTCAAATAGACATGTCTGAAAACTGTCTGGTAGGAAACTGGTCATTGTAATATATTGAATCACTTAGGAAAGTAAGGAGTGGAGGCTAAGAAAATTTCATTTTAAAAGGGTATAGTGATAGAAATAATTTCTAAAGCAGAAGCTGGTGATCTCAGCTAGTCCAAGGACTAAATTCCACTTTGATAAGAGCCTAAGAGTCTTGCAGTTGATGGGCAGTATAGAATTCTAATAATCATCCTAGCCCCACAAAAATCAGTTGTCCAGTTTGAAAAATGCAGCGAATTGTTCTGAACCACCTTTCTAGCATATCTGCCGTGGTTTTAAGTGTATATTACTTTAGTTAATTTTGTTTATTTCTTAACTGGTTTTTACAGGCTTAATTTTTATTTAAAATTGTATTGTTTATCTTAATTGATTTGAATAATTCAAGAAATGTTGCTTTGGACTAAGTACTGCATGATTTTCAACTGTCAGTTAACATCAATGCAAACCAAGAGGTGTTTAGTCCAGGTAAAAACTTCCTGAACCAATTAAGTTAATTAAGGCTGTGATTCATGGTCACATACCACAGGATGTGCTCCACTTATTAAATGGATGGATTTGAACTTTTTTAAAATGATCATACAACACAAGGACAATTCAAATCAATCCAGCCCTTTTTGCTCCCAATACAAGATTTTTCTCTGCCACTGGGGGCTTTGATTTTTTTTTTTTAGCTAGAAATACTTGAATGGACTCTTCCCCATGTAATCAGTTGTTCAGTGCTGCAAAAGGAAAGGAGTGGTTGTGGATGGTCTTGTAGTGTTGAAGGCAGTCAGAGCTTGAGGTTCAAGGACTGCAACTGCCCCAAATGTCCCTAAATTTCTTTTTAAATACTGTATATACTCAAATATAAGCCTAGTTTTTCAGCCCTAATTTTGGGCTGAAAAGAGTCCTCGGCTTATATTCGGGTCAAAACTTTTAGTCACTGAGGCAAGTTTGGGTCGGTTGCTAAAAGTCATTTTAAACATTGTGAGCCACTTCTCCTGCCCCCCATGTTTAAAATGACTTTTTAAAAAGTCATTTTAAAACAATGTTTAAAATGACTTGTAGCCACCAACTCAAGCACTTGCCTCGGTGGCTAAAAGTCATTTTAAACATCACACACACACCCAGCTCACAAAGGAGGAGTTGCCAGGCCCTGCTGCATTTCCCACCCTAGGCTTATACTTGAGTCAATAAATTTTCCCAGTTTTTTGGGTTTAAATTAGGGGCCTCGACTTATACTCGGGTCGACTTATACTTGGGTATATATGGTAAATGGATGAGGCAAGTACTGAAGACACTATATTAACTTGAGAACACAGCTGCATGGGGGGGGGGAAGAGAGAGAGGAAAATAGGAGCCCTTTGGCTGACCCTAAAAAGGAGCAAGGCAAAGGGAAGGAACAGAAGTACAGTGGTACCTCGTATAACGGAGGGTTTGTTTAACGAAAAAATCGTAAAACGTAAAAAAATCAGCTCCCCTCCCCCCCCATGAGCCCCTCAGAACAGTCGGTTGCCGGTGCGCCCTCCTGCCTGCTGGCTGCCTCCGGGGCTCTGGCAAGAGGGAGCGGGGGGAAATTCCCGGCGCGGTCCCGCCCAAGCCCCAGGCCAAGCGGCGCACCGCACCTCCCCCCCCCCCGCAGCCACCTCCGCCCACCACCTGCGGCTGCCCGGGAAGAGGACGCGGGGTGGTCGGGGAGGGGAGGGGATGCTGGGGTTCCTCCCGGCGGGGTGGCTTTGCTTGGGTGCGGCTCCTCGCCGGTGGTGATGATGAAGCGGCGGCTCATGCTGGGCGGCGGCGGGCTCTGCCCTGGCCACTACCACGCGCCGCCGGCCCCTCGGTCGGGCGAGGCTGCTGCTGCTGCTTTTGCTGCTCCTGCTGCTGCTGCTGCTGCTGCTGCTGCCGGGGCAGCCCGGGCGGCAAGCGATGCTGCTCCCGCCGCCGCGGCTCAGCCAAAGGCGAAGGGCGACTCCGGGCGCTGCGCGGTCCTAGTGCCCCAGGTCTCGCCGGCCCCCGCCCCCGAGCCGCGGAACCGGAGGCCTCCCCCCATCCCCGCGGCCACCTCCGCCCGACCACCTGCGGCCGCCCGGGGAAAGAGGGAAGGCCTCCCCCATCCCTCCCCCACCCCCGCGGCCACCTCTGCCCGACCACCTGCGGCCGCCTGGGGAAAGAGGGAAGGAGGGAGGGGAGAGGAGGGGCAGCAGACACGGAGGGGGGTGACTATGCATTGGAATGGATTAAATCCACTTTCAATGCATTCCTATGGGAAATTAAAATTTGTACAATGGAAAATTTGTATAACGTAATTTAATTTGGAACCAATTAATTACGTTATACAAGGTACCACTGTACAAGCAGGTCTTGTGCCAGCAGCCATTCCTTTGAGGACAAATTCCCTATCTCAGAGTGCAGAAGTGAAAGAACATCAAAAGTGACGTGTTTCCTGTCACATGCTCTTGCCACTTTATCATCCCGATCATGTCCAGTGAAAGGGAAGCCAAGCAGGCATCACATGCAGCAATCAGTTTGAGTGCTTCTCTCCTCGTGCCCATACACTTGCTACTCCTTACTGACAAAGTGAGTGCCAACCCTTTGGAATATGCCATATGCCCCCTCAGCCCCATATAGTCTCCAGGTGATGACTCCAGTGTCCTCGCCTGAGAGGCATCACACCAGGAGGAGGCACTGCAGGTAGTGGCTCAGGCCTTGTTTGATCACTCAAAGCAAATAGAAGCAGAAGGGAGGATGTGAAACAAACCGCAGCAAAAGCATAATCACTCTGATTCAGCTGATCTGTGTAGTTGTAGCCAAGGATTAAAAATACATATACTTTTCAATAAAAACAAATGCAGTAAACAGTTGTGCAGCACTTAGTAGGTTTTAACAGGAAGGTAAAAGTTTAAAATTTCTTCAGGAAATAAATGAAAACAGCTGAGGGCCATGGCACTGCCCCCCCCCCGGCAGCTATTGCTTTGCAATGATTTTTGGCAGCTTTAAAAAGAACAATATATTTTAGGAGGCCATGGGGGGCTGCATGATGCCCCCTTGTTCTATTGTGTACTTTAAATAACTGTATTTGAAAGTAGTTAAGTACTTTTGATTATGCATAAACTGAGCTTTATATTTCATTTATATGTTGTGTCTCTCCCTTGGTATAAGTCTTGCATGCACATGTGCCCTTAGTAAAGTAAGTGCCCAGGCATGAGAATTAATTATTTTTATTGAAAACCTGATTATTTCTAAAATGTTACTTTTAAAGATGAGATAGATTACTGATATTTTTCCTTCTAGTGGGGAAAAAGTAATGGATTAACACATTCATATTAATTGTCTGAATTTCAGCCATAAATTGCAACTAGAGTAAGCCCCTTTGAATAAGAGGGATTTGGTGAGTCAACTCCTTTGTAAATTCCATTGATTAATAAGCCCCCTCTGCTTGTGACTTACGGATTTCAGCCAAGGTCTAGATACAAGAGGCCAGTGATGGACAACCCACAGTACAATTTCAAGTATAATTCTGGAAGAAATGTGCTGTGGATAGTTTCTTTCAGTAAGATGATCCATGCTGAACACCTTTTTTGAATCAATGTAAAAAAATAGTAGACCAATTTAGACAGCTCATGACAGACAAGTACAAGAGATGCAACCATACATATGCATACTCTAGGATTGCAGTCAGTTTGATTTGGGATTATTTCTTAATTCTAAATTTGAGTATGAAACAGATGTTTTGATGAACTGTGGGATAGCTCAGTGGCTTGGGTATGCATCTGTTGTGGAGCCAGAGATTTGGAGCTCAATTCCTCGCTGTTCCTCTTTGATAGGTGCTGGACTCGATGAGTCATATCATCCCATCCTTTACAGCTCTGCAAGTTTAAGATTATTATTATTATATTTTAAAATGTGTTTTAATGCTGTTGACCTGAGGGAACCCTCAGAGTTTTGTTTTTCCTATTTTATTTAACATCTACATGAAACTGCTGGGAGACATTGTCTGGAGTTTTTGGGTCACTGTCACAGAATGTGGATGATACCCAATTCTGTCTCTTCTTGCCATCTAAATCTGATGAAGCTATTTTGACTCATTCAGTGTCTGGTGTTAGTAATGAAGGAGATTAGGGTGAATAAACTTAACCCTAATGCAGACAAGACAGAGGTGCTCCTGGTCAGAAAAAAGGCATATCAGAGAACATGGATGCAGCCTGTGCTGGACGGAGTTACACTCCCTCTGAAAACACAGGCATGCAGCTTGGGATGTTCTTGGAGTCCTGGTGGGGACACAGAGGAGACTCCTCTGTTGCTGTTCCCAAACATTGGACCCTTTGACGGGAGACTGGACCGGACCCATCTTGACTGTCTTTCTGCAAGCAGGCAAATGTGTTTCTCTTCAGGGAAGCTTTCCCTGAGTGACTTCAGGCAAGCTTTCCCCATTTTTATGTTGTATGGATTTTCCCCATAGGCTATTATGTTAAGAAATTTCTATCTCCGTTTTTTATGTTGTACAAACTTTATGTTATACAAGCTGGAGTTTTTTGCCAAAAAAACAGATCCTTGCACCTTTCTACATTGAATGTATTTTGGTGCTGTTTATTTTTTTTTCTATTGCATTCATTGATCCTTTTATTATTGGATGCTCATTGTTACTTTCTAAATGCTGTCTTTTAATTGTTGTATGCCACCCTGGGTCCTTTATAAGGAGAAATGGCAGTTAAAAATATTTTTAAATAAAAATAACTATTTTAGTTATATATTAAAATGCATTCTAATATTCATTTTAATCCATGAGGAAAGCCGTAGAAGTAGTGCACATCAAGCTCAGCAAAACAGTAACAACAATAAAATAAGCACTGCATCCTAACATCTTCCCTCCCTCGTTCATGTTTGCCAACAAATGCCCACTGGATGAGGTTTATTAATTTGCAGTGAATGGGAATCTTTGGCTTTCTGGATGTTGTGCTTAGGCACTGTTAGACTCACACAGAAATGCTGGTAGGCCAGATAGTTTTTGTAGTTCGTCAGCATTTGGATAGCCATATGTTCCCCACTTAAGCCTTATAAAACACAGGCCATACAAAATAACCTTGTGTGTTGGATGCTGCCTCTAGGCAGCAGGTTATCATCTGAGGAGGCTGTTTAATTAATCTAAAAGCAACAACAAAAAGAAAAGAAAACCATTGTGTCATCTTTGAAACTAAAATATTGTACTTATTTCAGTATGAGTTTTTTGTAAGACAAATTTTTCAAGCACATCTTCAGACACATGGCTTATCATCCACAAAAGGTTATGCTAAAATAATTATGTTAGCTTTAAGAGTGTAACAGTACTTTTGTTTTGTTTTTTTTCTTGTTTTTCAAACAGATTAGCAGTCCTATCTCTGAAAATATAAGAGTATGTTCTATCAGGTAGTATGGATGATCTTGACTTTTGGCTGTTGTTCTGCCTTGATTTTACAGATTCTTGAAGGAAAGTACTTCAGCATCTTCAGTGATGGTTGTGGCATCCTTAACATCTACAATGAGCAAATGTTTATATTGTATAAGGAACTGTAAAATGCTGAAGGGAACATATAAGGTTTATCTTCCAAAACACTACAGACTTTTTACCCAAAAGTTTGTTGCAGATCATGGAGGCTTGGTCTGAGAAATACCAGATTTCATCAGTCTTTTCTGATGGTGAGGAATAGTTGCACATTTCACTCCATCCTCTTGAATACAGTTGAAAATGAAGATGAGAAACTAAAAGATGCAGTGAACTCAAATCACATGTTCAACATCACAAACTTTCAGAAATGATTGAAATAAAGGGATGTTAGCTAACTGCAAGCTAGCTGTCATAGCTCAGGAACTCAAGTATCTGACTGCAAAGACAGAGGTTGGGAGTTCTGTTCTTCACTGTGCCTCCATAAAGAGGCAGCCTGTGTAGTCATGCCCCCTGAAGTAGGTAAACCTCTGAATACTCTTTACAGTACTGTACCTAAAAACCCCTGAGAAATCAGAATTGATAGAACTGACAAGTAAGTTAGCACATGATTGCCATATGTCAGAATTGACTTAACGGCACATTATTGATTGAGGTGTAACTGAAAATTAATGAGACTATTGAAAGGTTCTTTTGGAGGTATACTTTTCAAGAATCACTGTTTCATCAGCCATGTCAAGGACACTCATCTGAGTATGTAGTAACTAAAATAATAAGGACCCATATGCTATATTTCCTATTAGCTGCTAATATATAGACTGCATATCCATAAAATGTATATTTCATTTTAAAAAGCTCAAGTTCAGTATAGCATGTACTAGAATGCATGTGAGTAGATAGGAGAACACTGTGCATGTGCAAAATTACTTTGTGTAACTCAGTAGATATGTCCCAGATACAGTAAAAAACAACAACACCTGCTTAGTACCCTTTTTGGGGTATTGAACATGTTTTCCATTGTGGAGACATAAGGATACATAAGTAGGTGTAATGCAGCCTGTGGAGTGAGTTTTGCTGTGCTAACACAACCCCATTTTCCTTATTCTGTATAATGACACGTGTGGTGCTGAATCTAGAAGTGACAGTTCTTCATCCCTTCCCATATTGAATAAACAATTTAGTTTTCAAACACTAGACATTTTCATCCATTTATTTTAATTTTACTTACCAGTATATACTTGAGTATAAGCTGACCTGAGTATAAACTGAGCCCTCTAATTTAACCCTAAAAACTGGGGGTTTTGACTGACTCAACTATAAGCTGGTATCCCTCCGCCACCCCTCCCCAAGCTGGCTGAGCGCTCAGGAGGCGGGCAGGACTTGCCCTCTGCCACCCTCCCCAAGCTGGCTGAGTGTTCCCCAAGCACTCCCCAAGCCGGCCGGGCGCCAACTCAATCCATCCCCCCCCAGCTCCCCTCCTCTCTTACTTCGCCACCGCCGGGCACCTCGGTGGCGGGAGAAGCTGGGAGAAGCCACACGACACAGGCGCTGCCTCTCCTCACCCCCCCCGGTTCCCATCTCTCTTGCTTTGCTGCCACTTCCCCATGGCCGTCCTTGGATCGCTCTTCACTTCCAAGGTGAGCGAAGGGACCCTCTGCAAGCAGATCAGCCCGTGAGCCTGAGGTGACCTGAAGGAATGGCTACTGGTGGTCTTCACAGCCACTGAGGGGGCCACAGAAGCCAAGCAAGGGCCTGGGGGTGGGGGAGGAGGAGCCCCCATGCCGCCGCCGCCGCTGCCCCAGGTGTTTCCACAGGTGCCTCTCCCGGCTCCAGCTCCCCCCCCCCGTTCCCTTTGGTAAGCTTCTTCTTCTCCACTTTTCCTACCTACCGGCCTCCCTCCCCTCTTCACCCTGTTCACTGGAGGCAGCGGCAAAGGCAGCAGCAACAGCAGCAGCAACCAGCGAGGAGGAAGGGAAGAGAGAGAAAGATGGGATTGAGCATGCAGGTGGGCGGGCAAGCGAGCAATCAAGCAAGCAGTGGCAGGAACATGGTGAGCCGTGGTGCTTTCCCCCAATCAAGCGGCGCTGCGTGCGCCTTCGCATCTCCTGAGCCAAGGCCTGGGTGGCTAGAGTTAGATGTACCGAGGCCCAGCAAGATGGTAAAGGAAGAGCTTGGTGGGTGGGTGGAGACTGGTGAAGGTGGCTAACGGCAGGAAGGGGGGCCGTGGCATGATCCCTCATTAGTCCCACCCACACGCTTAGCAGCTGAGAGGCGCTGGGGGGCCTTCCCAGTCAGCCAGGCTGAGACCCAGGAAGCTGAAGGGAGATGGAAGGGGCGGGCCAGCCAGCCCAAGCCTTGGCTCGATGGCAGGCAAAGCCACCCAGCACCGGCACCGCCTCCCCTCATCCCCCCCTGCTCCCACCTCTCTTACTTCGCTGCTGCCAGGTACCTCAGTAGCAGGTGAAGCCACACGACACCGACACCGCCTCCATCCACCCACCCCGGCTCCCACCTCTCTTGCTTCGCTGCCGCCACCGGACAGTTCAGTGGTGGGTGAAGTGGAACGAAGCCTCATGGCGCCTCCCCCACCCCCACCCCTGCTCCAACTTTATGTTGACCTGAGTATAAGCTGAGATCCTTTTTTCAGCCAAAAATAAGGGCTGAAAAACTCGAGTATATCTGGTAATATTATTGTTTTGCTGCTATAATTTAATAGCTTTTAACTTATGTTATATTAACCTTGGAGAATGATTACCCAGGATAGAGCTTTATAACCTATCCCCTTTGTAAAAAGCAAATCCATTTTTAAAAACTTGAAACTCTTCACTGAGTAAGTAGCTTTGTAACTTGTATAGGGACTAATCAGCAATTTGTACAGTTGGCTTCTTAGGACATCAGGAAGAACCAGTTGCTCCCAAAGTTAATTACTGTATCTGAAAAAAATTGCATATACAGTGGACCCTTATACAGTGGTACCTTGTATAAAGGAATTAATTTGTTCAAAATGAAATTACTGTATGTTAAGCAAATTTTCCTTTATACAAATTCCCATAGGAATGCATTGAAAACGGAGTGATCCCATTTTTATGTTGTACGGATTCTCCCCATAGGCAATTATGTTAGGCAAATTTCCCCTATCTCCGGAATTTTTTATGTTGTACAGATTTTATGTTATACAAACTGTTTGTTATACGAGGGTCCACTGTATAACAAGCGGTTTGTTTAACAGAAAATCTGCTTGAGAGGAAAAAAATTCCAGAGATAGGGGGAAATCACTTAACAAAATTGCCTATGGGGCAAATCCATATAACAGAAATATGGTCGTGATTATGGATTATCAGTTTTTAATGCATTCCTATAGGAAATTTCCTTAACAGAATTTCATTTGGAACAAATTAATTCCCTTATCCAAGGTACCACTCTATAAGGAAGGAGGCTGGATATGGTCCCAATAGTCTTCCACAGAAACAGGACCAAAGTACACATTATAATTTTAAAAAATTCTTAACCTTTTATTTTTAAATTAAAATCTCTAGATTTGAATCCAGCAGTTGCTTTTAGAAAAAGTGCTTAAATAATCTGCATGTCATTTTCACTAAGTAAATTGCCTGTCTCTACTTCCCTTCCTCACATCTATGTGGTATAGATATCTTTCATGCATCTTGCAGTTTGGCTTTAAAATACTTATGAATTCTAGCTTAACTTGAAGATACAGGGTTCTTTCTAACATTCAGATTATATCTTTCCTTAGGAATAAACAGAGAGCAGAGACTAATTAGTATTATTCTAGATACTCTAGTATCTTCTTTTCTGCCATCTCCAATGAGTTTCTGCTTTTCATAAAAACAAATTGCAATACTGGGTCAGTGCAGACAAAGAGAAAGCACTCAATTGATACTGTAGATTCTATTTCTTGTGTTTGTTCTCAAAATGTGGTTAGTACTGGTATATTGGGTCGGATTTATCTTCTATAGAGTGCAAAGCATTGGCTTAACATAACATCACAGTTCTTCTGTTTTATGACAGTTCTGATCAGATATTTTTGGGTATCTCATATAGGAGAGCTACGATTTTCTACCAGTAAGAACACTTGGACTGCTTTGTTTCAGCAGAATAGAGTAAAAGGAGAATAGCTGTACTCATTATTTAGGTATTAGAGAATTAAACAGCTCTTGGAATTCAACAAAAAGTTCTTTGACATCTTAAAGACAAACACATTTAGTAATACATACATTTTTGTAGACTAGAGTTCATTTCATTGGATATGCACAAGCTTATGCCATGAGAAAGTTATTGATCTTCTAGGGTTCACAAGACTTTTATTTCTATATGACAGATTAAATTCATGCCCTTCTGAATACTGCTTTTTGTTCATTTTTGCTGCGTTGGACACAGCACATAGTGGAGATGTCTTCGTGTAGCTGGTCTTTCTAGCTGATTTGTGTTCAGTTCAGAGTGTTTTCTTTGAGCAGTGCAGTATTTGGGAGCATAGAGAATTATCCAACGTTGCAATATTTGGATTCTTGTACAAGATAAAACTGGATGAAATATTCTAAATGACAAGTTATGCTTGTATTTGCATGCATTTATCTTGGCTTAATTCAGATTCAAAACCTTACACCATCTTTTTAGTCCATCTAAAATTTTAATTATGCATAAGCTCTTAAGCAATGGCATACTAAAATGGTAGGACTGGTAATGGAAATTGTAACACTTCTGTAAGCAGAAAACCCAATTAAAAATGCAGAGTTGCATGCCAGATAGGTGCTATTCTTGTCTCTTTAGTTCCCTAGGAGAATAACTTCTGTGTTTTGCTGCTCCGGCTGCTTTGTGATGTATTGGTGCTTGTATGAAGTTGCTGATCTCTACTTCAGTTAAACAGAATGTTTTTGTTAACTTTGTATGTATACTAAGTAAAACAGTTTCCAAGCTAATTGTTATTACACTAAACAATTTATTGTTCTGTTTTATTTTATAGATTTTAGGCCTGAGCCTATAAAAGTGCAATAAATATAAAAAGCTGCTATATCATCTCTTCATAGTAACAGGGTCTGGGGTCAGGCAACACCTTTATTGAATTAGTAAAAAATTACAAATACTTTTGAATTTCCATCCGGCAACCATGCCTCCAGATAATATCGAATTACAGTGGTGCTTCTGATAACGAATTTAATTTGTTCTCAGGCAATTTGTTATCCGAAAAAATTTTTATCCAAAATGTGGTTCCCCACTGAAATGAATGGGAAACCAATTAATCCGCTCCAGAGGTCTGAGACAAGACAAAAAAGCTGGGGCGGGGTTCCAGGCATCTTTATAAAGTGCACTTTAAAGGCCTGCAGTGCTGGAACACCCCCTCCAGAACACCTCCCCTGCAGTGCAATGCAAACATGGAAAAGAGAAACTAGTAAGACTGCCCCAGCCTATTCCTACCCAAGGTGCAATGGGGAAAAATGCAAATGGACAAATATAAGCAACAAGAGAATTCTGTCCTGTTCTTGCCTGCAGAGCAATGGAAAAGATTGCAAACACGGACAGAAGAAAGCAGCATGACTACCCCAGCCTTTTCCCACCAAAAATACAAAGAAAAGCAGTGCACAGATTAATAAAAGCTTAGCTCCCTACCTTTCCAAATTCGAAAGGTCCAAATCCCTCAACAAAACATGTCCAGAATGGCTTAAAAAACCATGAAAAAAACACTCTAACTCCTCCCACACCTCCACAAATTACAGGGGGTGCAATACATCCTAGGTATACTTTTTTGCAAGGCATTATAGACATTTGTTTTCCGAGGCAACCCATAGGAAACATTCGTTATCCAAGGCAGCTCTATACCCAGAAATTTCCATTTGTTATCTGAAAAATTTGTTATCAGAGGCATTCTTTATCCGAGATATTACTGTACTTGTATTAGGCTTTCAACTGAAGAACTCCAGTGCGTCCCAAACTGGCAAAACCCATACGTGTCTCTGTCAGATGTACCCATTTTAATTTGTAGTTAGGAGCACATTTCTCAAAATGAAATGGCGGAGATGTGAAAGTCTTAAAAAAACCCTTATTTGTTTAGAGGGAAATAGAATAGAATAACACTTTATTGTCATTGTACAAATACAACAAAATTTTAAAAACTGCCATCCAGTCTAGGCATCACTCACCCCAAATATGAAAAATTCCAAGACATAAAACTGCCATTTAAGAAATCAGAGGACATGTTGAGAAACAGATTTAAAAAGGACTGCAGGTGATTCAATTATGATTTCCAAGGGTCCACAATAAGTAATACTATGTTAAGTGTAATCAGTTTCATGTGGGATATAACCGTTTGTCTACAGTTAAAGAGACCCAAACAATTTTTCTTGACTTAGGGAAGGTTTGTCCTAGTTAAATGCTAGTTAAAAATCTATAACTGAGGAAATATGCAAAGAGTAAGCTAGGTAAGATCTGTCTAAACATGTAAATCTTAAATTTTAGGGTTTTATTTTGCATTCAAAACTGCAGTTAAACATGCTGGCTAAACAGGTCAGTATAATTTGAGTATCAGTATTGTGCAACTAAATGCACAAATAGAAAACTGATAAATGCTGGGGGATAAGCCAATGGCTTCTTAACACTATAGTCACATACCTTTTGACTTGAGCATAAGCTTTGTTTAATTCAGTAGTGCTTACTTGTACATAAAATGAAAATTACCGGTAAATGTCTCAAAGTGTTTTGAGATATATAGGATTCTCCTGTAGAAGAATGTTTTGGAATCATTTATTATTTTATGTTATTTATTATTATTTTTATTATTTAATAATACTAATATATGCATTTGTAAAACTTTCATCAGAGTCTTGCAGGGGTGACAAGAATTGTTCTATCCTGAAATTTTCTTGCAAATGTCATCATTATAAGAGACAATTATATTTGCTGAATAGCTTCTCCTGGCTTGTTAAGGATAAGCCATGTCTTTTTTTGTTTTCAGTATCTTGAGTGCTTTTAAGGTATTTGGTTGCAATTCTGTTGTCCCACTAAGTATGCATAAGATTACAGCACTATGCTTTTAAAACAAATAAGTCAGTTAAAAGAAGCTAGGTATGTCTTACTCATAATTGTGTTCCTAGCAAGCAATCTAGAAATCACTTTTGGTTTAGCAGTACCTTTCTGGTGTACAAGAGGTATTAAAACTCTATGGGAATTTAAACTCAGAGTGGTTATTATGGGATTCACTGTAAATTTTTTAACTAAAGATATTTGTTTTTTGCAAAGCCCAACTATGACTGCAGAAAAGGGAAATGATTTGCAAAAGCAGAGCAGCTGTGCTAAAACTACCTGCCCTAAACTCCACAGATACAGTGTATGTACTGACATCACCAACGTATGATCTCAAGTACTAGACTATCATTGGCTGAAGTGCTGTTTTCTTTCAGAGCTCAGATGCCCAAATCCCAATCAGAGTCCGCTCAACTCTAAAAGCAGCAGGTTGGTTGCTGATGCTGACTGAGGAGTGCAAGCAGGGTTACTAATAGGCAGGCTTTTGAGAAACCATTCCTCTGTGAGAATTGATGTTTATCTTCGCCTTTGAGAGAAATTGTCTTAATTTGGCAGAACATGCTAGTTAACTCCGGAAGTCTGGATCCAATCATGGTTATGTACAGACACCTAAGAATAAATGTTTTCTTGAATCACTCCCTAATTTTGAAGGGAGAAAGCTAGGCATTACTCTTGGGGTGGTGGGGATGGGGGAGAGAGAGAAAGGGGGGGAAGAGAGAAGCTGTTTCATTGAATAAAACCAAACCACAGATTTTTGATTATTATACAAAAAGCATATGGGAAATCTTTATGAAAAAAATCAAACTTTGTAGATGTACAACCACACTGTTTTATTTTGCATAAGGAAAACTAAGGATTTATAGGATTCTATAGAGAACTTGTAGGGTGGGAAGAACATTGAGGGGTGAAAGCTGTCCATCTCTTTGTTGACGTTGCATAACCATTTGTATAAGATCTGGCATTATAGTACATTTGTCATGACTGCAAATGGGGGGGGGAAATACATCTTCTACACAGTGGCCTGCTTTATATAAACAATAACAGTCTTTACTTCTATATTTGTCCTCCTTCCATAGTGGTACA
Organism: Phrynocephalus forsythii; assembly: GCA_029282475.1. Classification (NCBI taxonomy): domain Eukaryota; kingdom Metazoa; phylum Chordata; class Lepidosauria; order Squamata; family Agamidae; genus Phrynocephalus; species Phrynocephalus forsythii. Next base: position 61,138,368 of record JAPFRF010000005.1, read on the forward strand.
TTAGACTATATTATGTTTGATGACTAGGAGATAAAATTCAAAAACTTATTCTACAGTATATTGCCTTTATGTATGTTTACAACCATCATGTTTCTGTGTTATTAGCACTATTCTAATATTGTCCTTGGTATATTTTTGTAACTTATTGTTATGTGAATGCTGTTGACGTACCCATGTGGGTAGCTACTGTATTGTTGTATGCAAGAGACCAAGGAGAGTTGTTAAATCAGCAAATTAAATACTTCAGCCATAGCTCTTTATGGCATAAAGGCTCTAAATTATTTTAATATCCTCAGGTTGCTTCAAACAGATGCTAATTGATCCTGGAAGCTGTCAGGTTATATTAGTCATACAAATAATATCAAAGGGTTCATGAGATTTGGAAATTTAAGGACTTAGTGACCAGTCTTGAGCCCCCTTCATGTGACTGTTCCATCTTGCCATTGTCTTCTTGATTCACATCAAAATCAGTCTATGGTGCTTCTAGAGTGAAAGGATTAGCAAACAAGGTGTTGTCATTGCCCGGGAGATACCTGAATGTGCTCAAAGTCTTCACATTGTTGGAAGAGCCTCTTTCTGTGTCCCCTATCTTTCCATCAGTACTGCCAATGACTTCAGGAGGGATTTTCCAGTATAGAAGAGGAATATATTTTGCTTTAAGAGAGTGCAAACCAACTGCGGTCTATTTCTAAAGCAAATTTTTGCCCTCAGTTTCAAAATGATGTGTTCCTAAATTAGGATTTTGAGGTCTAAAGTAGTGTCCTTTTGTAGCATTTCTTTTGCATGCCCTGCTGTAAAAAGCAGCTGGGGTTTTGTGGAACCCTAAATTTTCAGTGAATTATCTAATGTCTAGTAGTCCCTGACATTCAGACAGTCCCCTTTTTGCTCTCATAGGTAAATAAATGTTTATTAGTTGGTTAGGTCACACCAACAGGTTTCCTGTGAGGCTCATAAATCCTCTTATATTCCTGCCCATGGTAGTGAAGCAAGGATTTTGCAAGGCAAGTTCTCAAGACCTCAGGGGGGTACAGCAAAATTTTCAATCGCTCTGTGCATCTCACTCCCTTTTTGCTGTTACATAAGGCCCCTGAATGACTATTTCTCCAGTGTTCCTTTTGTACCATAGAAAGAAGTTAGACTCTACATCTAATCACTTTGAACCAGGCAGACCATATAACTGACATAGCACTTGTGCAAGGAGCACAACCCTGCTCATTCCTCAAGGAATTAATGTCATTCCTACTTGCAATGAAATCTTTTTCATTTTCCGTTTGTTGTGAAAAGGAATAATGAGAAGGTTCTGAGATATGGAGTTAAACATGACCATTTATAAAGAGAGTATGCATGCAAAATCAAGAGACATCTTTACAAAAAAAAAAAAAATCCTCTCCCCCGCCCCATCTCTTTAAATACAAGTGTGTTTTCATGAACTGCAAGGTTAATGCAAACTTTTTTTACTTAAGTTTTTATTTTCAGAAATTAGAATACTTTCCATAACTTTTGAAAAAAACTTTAAATATTTTCCATAAATTTGTAATAAACCAAAAATGTGCAGTTCCTGTATGCTTCCCATTACAAGTAAAAAGATAGTTTGAAGAGGATAATTTTGAGCTGAAAAAGAACCAGGGAAAGGTAATGTGGTCTCCCTTCATTCAGATTTCTTCTACTTTCTTCTAGGCTGTTCAGGCTACTCTGGTGTTTTGTTTTGCTTGTTTGGTGTTTGTATGTTGTTTTGCTTGTTTTGAGTGAAGGAAAGAACCACATAGCACAGTAATATGCATTTTGTACTTGGGTTCAGCCCATGGATACATTGTTCAGTAAAACCACGGTGGCAGTTTGACAGAATGTGTGACAAACTTTGGAATTGTGACGGCATTAATTGCCTTAGTGGACTGTTTGGAGAGACTTTTTATTTTCAGCAGCATTTAATATTGTAGATTACGGTATTTTATTACACCTTATGAAACATCTGGTAAAGATGAAACAGTTGATATTGGATCACGATCATCCTACTGTTTAGAAAAAAATAGTTGTTACAGCTGCCAACTCCACAGGAAATGTTTGAGGGTCACATGCATATTTTTTCTGTATTGCTTAAATGTCTTTATGAAGCCACTGGGATAGAAAGAGATTTAGGGTTGGGCATAAGCAGCAGCATATTGCTCAAAAGATTTTATGTTTAGTTCCTTTTAAGCAATAGTTCAGAATTTATCTAAATAATTTGCTTCTATGTAAAGTGTACATGCTAGCCTGAATTACTGTGTTCTCTGTGGAATAGGGTAAAAATCCAGAGATTACCCTCTGTGTCACATGTGCACATAGCTGAAATTTAACAGAGCAATTTTGTATGGGAAAGGATATGACCCTACTGTGATGGGGAAGATGGTATTTTTTGAGAGCTGCCATGTACAGTGAGACACTACCAGTCTCACAAGCCCTTATAATTCCATGATACCCCAGGTCTTGATGAATAGGAGATACTGTATACTGTATTTCTCTTTGACATTAAATATGAAGATAATAATCCAAGGTCCTAGAACTCTGTAATCCTGGATAAACTTTTCAGTAGTTTTATTTTATTTATTTATTTCCATAATTTTTTAGCCACCCCACTACCAAGTGGTATCTGGGCAGCATACAGGATATTAAAACTATAAAACAACACATTAAAACCAATCAAAATCACAACCAGTTTAAAAGAATCAATATACAAATACTGTAATAAAATCCTGCTCTTCATGAAGCCAGCTGAAAAGAACACCATCTAATTAAAATGCTGGCTGAACAGGCAGGTCTTTGCCTGGTGCGGAAAAGCCAAAAGCGTTGGCGCCAGGCAGATCTCTGTTGGGATGGCATTCCAAAGTTGGGGGGGGGGGGTCAATGGCCGAGAAGGCCCTGTTTTGACATGCCACCTCCCTAGGTTCTTTGAGGGATGGTACCTTCAGCAGTGCCACCTGGCCTGATCTTAGGGTATGGGCAGGCTCGTATGAAAGAAGGCGGTCCTTTAGATCAGTGTTTTTCAACCACTGTTCCGCGGCACACTAGTGTGCCGCGAGATGTTTCCTGGTGTGCCATTGGAAAAATTGAAAAACACTGATTTAAATGATAAATTCTCCGGAGGGAGAAGGAGGGGGGCGTGGAGAGCTTGCTTCCCCATTGTAGGGCGAGGAGCTATTCTGGTCTTTACGGTAGGGGCTTCTCCCGCCGCCGCCCGCCCACCCATCCGGGGCTCTTCCTTCCCTCCCTCGCCCTCGCCTTCCTCTTGGCCACCGCGGGGCGAGGGGTGGCGCGAGGTGGTGCCGGCTTCCCCTCCCTGGCGCGCACGCGGTGCCCCGGTGGGGCGTTGAGGAAGCCGCTTGCAGATGTCCAGGGTGGCGCGGCATTGCAAGCCCGCCAGCGGGAGGAGGGCGATGGGGGCCAGGAGGGGCGAGGCGGCGGCGGCGCGGGCTTGTCCTCCTGCTCCTCCTTCCCCTCCTCCTCCTTCCCGGGGCTGCTGGGGCTGCTGCTGCTGCTGCCGGGTGCCGTGATGAAACTCTACTGCAAAGTGGTGGCCCTGGCGCTCTGCCTGGCGCTGCTGCTCCTGCTCTACCTCTTCGTGGGCAACTCCGATGATGAGGACGAGCCGCCTTGGTGAGGGGCCAAAGGAAGCCCCCGGGCGACTCTGGCCGCCACCTCCCGGCGGGACACTCCAGACCAGCAGCTCTCCGAGCCCCATTTCCGACCCGTCCCGGGCGCGGCGGAGCACGAGGCGGAGGAAGCGGCCACCTCCGTTTCCAAGAGGCAGAAGCTTCAGCAGCAGCAGCCGCCGCCACATCTCCAGCAAAAAGCGGGCAGGCGGAGCGCCGCCCGAGGGAAGTTTGCGAACAGGTAAAGTCCACCCACGCCCACCCCACCCCTCACCCATTTCCGTCCCCCTCGCCCCTCTGTCCCTCGCCGTCGCCCTTGGGCAGGAGGATTTGGCCCCAAGCAGGCTGTCTCTCGCATCCTGCTCCCTCCACCCGCTTTACTCCCGAGGAAATCAGCTCACCCGCCGTCGGCTCACCGTCTTCTCAAGGCGGCGGGTGATGCATGATGCCCTTAAGTTCCAGTTCTGGATTTGCAGGGAAGGAGGGGGCAGAAACCCAGTCCTTGATAATCAGTGTGGCCCTCAAGGAGGCCAGACAAGCCAGCACGAGCAACCGAGCACACTTCCTACAGAGCTGCGGCGCAAACCCTTTCTGGTTTTGGGAAGCTGGTGTAAGACCGAAGTATATAAAGCTGCTTTCTTCTGGTGTGAATATTGCCCTGAGATATTCGAATAGGTTTTCAGATGTGCCTTTTTATTAATTTGGGGGGGGGGGGTAGTTCTAGAAATTGTTGATTGAATTTTACTGTATTTTTGCATTTATGGTGGCAACACTAATGAGTGGTGGTGGTATAGATTTATTTGATTCCTTTTCAAGAGAATTACTTATATATAGTCAATATAGGCACAGAGTTAAATTTTTTAACATTTTCTAATGGCGGTGTTCCTCGTGATTTTTTTCATGAAACAAGTGTGCCTTTGCCCAAAAAAGGTTGAAAAACACTGCTTTAGATAACCAGGTCCTAATCTTATGAGTTGCTATAAAAAAAGCACAGAAGGCAAAGTTGAACCCAGTAGAACTCTCTATTGTTTCCTAGTATTACTTTCTGAGCTTGACTAAACAGAAAGTTGCAAGATCAGTATAATAGAGGTCTAACATGGTTATCAATAAGAAAAACAGCAGAGGTTTAGCCATGAGGGAATGTAGGCCCAGTTCTGGGGTTTATATTTTCTACTCCCTCATAGATATGCTCGGGGGGTACATAGGAGAGGGCCTTCTGTCACTTCTCCCAGACTATGAAACTCTTTTTCCACGGTAAGCTAGACTGGTTGCTTCTTTGCTCTCCTTCCACAAGCAGGCAAACACCCTTCTCTTCAGGCAGGCTTTTCCTTAATGACACGGGGTCTGAAAGGGGTTTTGATTGTGCTGTTGTGTTCTGTTGTTTTAAATGTGCTTTGATATTGATCTTATTTATCATTCTAATATAAAACTTGTTTCATTCATTTAAAATATTTGTATGCCTCCAGTTTTAACTTAAATACTGTTTTATGATGAAAGTCGCCTTGGTTCCTTTAGTGGAGAAAGGTGGGGTAGAATTTTTTTAAAATAAACAAAACAAAGTGGAAAAGCTCAGGAATGCCTATGTGTGTTTCCAGGTGATAGTTATAAAACAAGCTGTTGTAAGTCAACCCATGTTTTCCCACTAGGATCAATGTTAAACCATGGATTTCATTCCCAGAGAATTCTCATGCCTTATAAATGAAATGGAGCTGCCTAGATGCCCTAAGTACATCCGACCTCACCTGATATTGGAAGCTAAGCAGGGTCGGCCCTGGTTAGCACTTGGATGGGAGACCACCAGGGAATACCAGGTGCTGTAGGCACCTGGAGTAGGAACTGGCAAACCACTCCAGTATTCCTGCCAAGAAAACTCCATGGACATGGGGTCACAGAGAGTCGGTCACGACTGTAATGACACAACACACACACACATAAATGAAATCTCTGCTGTCTTCAAACTTCCTTCTAAACTGCCTTCTCTAGCTTATTTATTGGATACTCTCCTCTAGGGGTTGCTGTTTTCTCTTCTTTCTTCCACATCTGCTATCTAACCTGCTGCCAAGCATTCTTCAGATAGCTTCTCACTTCTCCCTCACCCCCTTGTTCTCCTGCTTGTTTGATGCTCCTTTTTGGCTTCTGCTGTTTTCTCCCTTTCACCTCCACCTTCCTGCTGTCATGCTTGATGATGTAAATGAGTCACTTTACAGTGCTAATCACAGTAATAAAAATAGTTTTGGATGCTAGGAGGGGACATGAGATAATATGAGAATGGTTGTAAAAATGGGAGTTGTGAAGGACAGCATGGTAAGTTGGGGATCCCCCGTATCTAGGAGGTTCATAAATAGTTACATACTTATGGTATGCACACTTTACTGATCAATTGTGAAGTGACCTGTTTTTTTTTTAAGCATTTTGTCATAACAATCAGATATGTTTAGATAGCTTCAAATACTGCCTGCCTTTAGTGACTTGAATTTCTTTCCCTGGTAAAGTTCTTTAAACAGTCTGGTGTACAATTACCAATTTTAATGCTCCTTGGCAACTGAAAATACTACAGATATTTGGTCATAGGATATATAGCTAGATACTGTTAAGAATTCAGTAGAAAGCTTTTCTTCTATACTTAATCAGAGAGGTAAATTAGATTACTAGGATAAATCTAAGGTATTTCACCACATGTCAGAAGCATGCAAAAGTAGATGAAAATCCAGGTTTAGACCTTCTAAACACTGTCAGGTGCACATAGATCTTTGTCAGGGATGCTTTTAGAAAAAGCATGAATGGGAATGGCAGAGGAGCAAGAGAAGAACCAGAGGTACTAGATGTTGACATGTTGGTATTTGAAACATCATAATCTTGACTTGGAATGAAATAGGATGGATCTAGAAGTATCCAGTTAAGAACAAGGATGTGATGTGATGCTTCTGTTCCACTAGAAGTTGCCCTAATTACACTAATCCCCCATTTATCATGGGGACTAGGGACCTGACCCACGATAAAGGGAAATCCACGTCATGCAAATGCTGGGTCAGGTTGGGACTGAAGGGGGCTGTTTGGGTCCTCCTGCAATTACCCAAGGCCTGGTGCTGCCCTGAATAGGCATCCAACGGGCTGCTTGGGCCTGTCCCAGGCCACAGAAGTGGTTTCTGGCACCACTTCTGTGATATACTGGAACCACAGTATATAAACCACAATACAGTATAGCGGGGGACAGCTGTATAAACAATATTTACCACATATGTTTCCTTAGAATTGTGGCACTTCTTCACAGATTGACTGCTGACATAGCTGCACCATATGGAAGGATTCATCACATGGGATTGGTCAAGTAGTTGTATGATGAATGCATTTTCTGGATTGGAATTGCTGGACTAGATGTATGGAGGATAAAGCTAAACCAAAAGTGACCTAGTCTTACATTTTGTTTGGATGAAAGAAACACACCTAGACCTAGGATGACAGGCTGAAACTTCGATCCTCCTTTTATGTTTGAGGGCTTCAGCCTTATCTGGATTTAGAAAATGAAAGGTGCCATTGCTTCAAAAAAGGCAGTACTTGATTCCCATAACTGTGGTGTCCAAACTTCGTCCCTTCAGATGTTTTAGACCACAACTCCCACAGTCCTTTGGCATTGGCAATACAGGTTTGGAATTCTGAGAGTTGTGGTCCAAAACATCTGGAGGGCCGAGGTTTGGACACCCTTGCAAGTCAGCTTCAAAACTTCCTTTGTTGGTTTTCCCCCCATCAGCACCCCCTCTCAGTTCACTAGACTGAAGGACTGCATTGTGATTGAGAGTGGTGCTGTAACTGGCAAATCTAATGTCCTGCAGGTGTCTCGTGCGTGCTGTAGCTCCAAAATTGAAAACTGATATTTTTGAAAAGTAGACTTGGTGACTTATTTATACATGTCCAGTTCTAGTTTTATGGGACCAAAACTTGTAATCCAGAGAATCAAATAAACTTGTAGTTAGTCTGATGCACCTGCACTTTTGTGCAGAATCTTTGTGTCCTGAAAAGTGATTGGTCTGTACCAGAGAATTAGTGCTACCAACTAAATGATATCAAGCAAGCAACAAAGAATGTGAAGGACTAGACCACAGTTCAGGATAATTTAAATTGGCTTGCTTCAGTAGGTACTAGCTAGTCGGAGAACAGAAAACTACTGTTTGGAGGGTGTGCAGAATCAGCCTTTGAAACTGAAGTTGATGCCTCATCTTTATTATGTGGAAGACATGATGACAGAAAAATATTTAAGCAGTTCGTTAATCAATTTTAAATCGAATTTAAACTGGAGATTAAGAAATGTTAACGAATTTGCTGTTCTGCACCCAAGGTCTCTGCTGAGTGGGGACCTGCGTTCTGTTCCCCTGCTCAAACCAGTTTCCATGAAAATATTGTTGCACATTGCTGACACATAGTATTTCTGATATTTCTGCCAGACTTGGAGCTGTATTGCTTGGCTGGCAAAAGTCGTATAGAGAGCAAGGACCCTCTCTCCATATTTCCCACACCTCACTATCTTCTTGGCCTTCTATCTACACTTGTCAACATACATTCCTCATTTCTGAATATAAATTTTATTGCTGTGAACCGGAGTAACTGTCCAGGAGTAAGTTCTTCACTGATCCTAAATGATTGTTGTGATCTAAAGATGAGCCTGACTTTTGAACATTGTTTTCAAATAATATGTTCTGCATATGTTCTCTGACAGAATAAAAGGATGTTTGCTACACACATAACCCAAGGGCACAGAATATTCTCACCAAAATCTGAATTCTAAGTAGGTTAGAGTTAACCTTTTTCTCCATATATTTTGCTAAATTTATCCGCACTGCACCCATTGGTTTATTATTTGAAGGAGGAATATGATATGATATGGGATTGTCTTCTCCTTCAAATAAAAACTAAAACTTTCTGAGGGAGTCATGTGTAATAATAAAATGCATACAGAATAACTGATAGGTATTGTAGGCCAGTCTCCTGCCAATGCAGGAAGGTTATCACTAGAGCATCCCTGATAGGTGGTTATATAGTTTATACTTAAAATACTTAATGAAGGATAATCAGCCACTGTTTTTTTATTTCTTCAATTTATATACTGCCAAGTAACACCCACCCCCATTACAGCAGCTACTATACAGCTTTTATTTTACCCCCCAAAACTGGGAAACTTATTGACTCAAGTATAAGCTGAGGGCATTTTTTTCAGCCAAAATAAGGGCTGAAAAACTCAGCTTGTACATGAGTATACTGTATATATAAAAAGTCAACCAGTTAGACATAGCATATTAATAAAAGATGCATGCCAACAGTATTTGACAAATACAAATGAAATTTTTTGGGAGGAAAGGCAAAATACATGTCAATTCTCTTGGCTTCCTCGGTGCCTTTACAAAGTTACGAACTATGTCTCGCTTACCTTCCTCAGTGCAGGCCTCTTATGTGCACACATCTATCAAGCAAGCAAGAAGGACTTATCATCTGATATCTTATTATCACTAATGCATAAGCAGAAGACAGGCTTATATTGGATCTGTTCTTGGTAGCCAGTGGTACTCCTTGCAGAAAGTTCTGGTATTAGGAGAACATGTCATAAAAAGGCTATGTAATGCATTGCTACAGCATACATCCTTCTGGGATATGTTGCTGTACCAGCTCATACTAGTCCAGCAGCCACCTAGTATTCATAGCTACATTTAAACCAAGAGGATACTCTAAACCAGTGGTTCTCAACCTGTAGGTCCCCAGATGTTCCTGGACTGCAACTCCCAGAAACCCCTTCCAGTACAGCAAGTGGTGGAGGCTTCTGGGAGTTGCAGTCCAGGAACATCTGGGGACTCACAGGTTGAGAACCACTGCTGTAAATATTTGGAGGATTCTGTTCCAGCTCTCACACCACCATTGCTGTCACCAGCAGGAAGTAGCAGGAAGTCAGGAACTATAGCTTACCTGGAAGCTCCTGTACATTATTTGAAAAGAGTATCTTGCTGAACTAGGCCTAAATGTCAATTAAAATTGAGAGGTTTCTGTGTGCAGGAATAAAGACAAGAGTGCTGCATTTTGTTTTATAGCAAGCATATAAATTAATGTCCTGCTGTAGCAGTTTTATGACTAATCAAGTATCAGCTAAAGAAATAAAATAAACCTGAAGGCTGAAGATGTCTTCTTTCCTCTGTCTAGTTTTCACATATCTTTAGTACTATACCTACCTAATGTTGATGCCTTATGACCTGCTTGAATACTTGTTCAAGATGTTGAGGCTGAAATATAAAACTAGAAAGTAAACAAGCAAAATTTCTCTTCCAGCTCTTCCTCCAAAGCCGTCGAAACCAGTAACTCCAGTAAATACAAATGCAATAAAAGATAATAGCATCTTATCATTGCAAGATGCAGAATGGTACTGGGGAGATATCTCAAGGTAAAGAATTTTTAACTCCTGTTTGTTTAGCTCCTGTTTTTTGTTTATAATGTACTGTATTAGAAATGTATCATTTTACTTGGGTGACATATTGAAGAAATTGAACTTAAACATGGAACACTGCATACTTTTTTCCTATTAAATTGTTAAATAGTACAGTAAAACCCTCGCACCCACTGATTCACTAACCGCTGATTCAGTTATCCATGGTTAGTGATCAAGGTACAGGGGAGGTCCGAGCCCAGCAGCGAAGAGGGGAAGAAAGAAAGAAAAGAAAATGTACTAACGCTGATGCCAGCCAGCTACGCTCCTCGCTGCCACTGCCACACGCTGGCTGCCCTCCGGAGTTGGGGACTCAAGAGGACCCACCTGGCCAACTGGCCTTTGAACTTACCACTCAGATCCTGAGTGATGACCAGAAGTTTTGAACCTCTGGCCCAAACTTCTGATCTGCCACCCTGGACCTGAGCGGGAAGAACAAAGGCCGGTTGGCCAGGTGGGTCCTCTTAATTCCCCACCTCAAGCCTCCAGAGGGCGGCCGGTGTGCAGTGAGGAGGGCTCAGCATCTATAAGCATCCCAACGGCTGCCAGCCCCACAGGCCAACTGCAGCAGTAAGGGGGGGGGATTTACTGATGCCGATCCCTCCTCACCACCGCAGCAGAACAACCAACAAGCCTGGTGGTGAAGAGGGTGACTGGTGGCGGTGGCGAGGAGGGCTCAGCATTAGTGAGTTTTCTTTTTCCTTTTTTCTTGGGAGTATTGGGTTTGAAAGCTTTTGCCCCGACACTCCACCACCTGTCACCACTATTATCTTCAGGTAAGAGTGTTTGCTCTTATCTGCAGATTTCGCTATCGGTGGGGGCCCTGGAACGATCCCCCGTGGATACAGCGGCCTACTGTAATGAAATTGATGGTAGTATTTACAGTGAGGCCAGAGTTGATCAGCACCCAATTTTTAAAATTCTTATTTAACTGAACCAAACTTTTATTAAATTACCCAGTAATATTGTCTATAGTGAGATGTAGATTTAATAATATCTTCATACTGGACTGTTGACCTTCTTTTAGGTTTTAAAAGTTGCTTCTAGTCCTGGAATTCTCTTGATCGGCCGGGTATAAATAGATTTAAATAAATACATGTAATTTCTTACTTTTGCATTTTAAAAACGTTGGGGGGATCTTTAAGATCAAACCTTATAAATATGACACAAGTAATATGTGATATGTTGGATAATGTACAGAACAGTCCTCTGGAAATTGAGGAGAGGAAATCAGCTACCCACTTACAGATTACAGTCTGTTTCTTGTATGGAGATGTGTATATCGATGTTTTGCCATTTTCTGTTGAAGTTTTCTTTTGATGTTTCTCTCCCACTGACATGGTTGAAATGGAGATTAACTATGCCGCCTCCAGACCTGGCAAGAGGCTTTGTCAGAGCAAGAAAGCTTTTAGAAACCATAAGGTCCAGTGAAGGCCACCTGGCATATACCTTCTTCCCTTTCAGTGGAACATTCACTACACCCACGGAACATTGCCAGCGATTTGTTAGATCTACAGAGTTTTCAGTGTCCCTACTTCTTGCATAACCGCTAGTGGCAGATGCATTTGTATGCAAAATGTGACTATTTTGACTTTGCCAACAAAGTAGAATGTTCTTTTTTTTTCCTTTTTGTCTCTTGCATAAAGCCTCTTATATGAAGTAACTGCTTAGATATTGTTTCTGGAAAAGTCTTAGTCTTTTATTAAGTGATCATATATTTGTTGGCATGTATATATATTTACAAGAATATACTGTTAATGAAATGTTTATTATTAAACAAATGTGTGAGTTCTTAAAACATTGAAAGTGATTGAATAGATTTAAACTGTCCTTTATTCTTTGTAATTTTAAACTGCACCAATTTAAAGCAAGTCAAAAATTGTTTCTGATTGGATAAAATTAGTACTGTATCAGTATTCAAACATCAGCCACTGTTTACATAAGAGGCCTTAAATGAGTATATTTAAAATGTAAAAATTTACACACACACACACCCCAAATGATTATTCTGAATTGTGTCTGTTAAACAATTCTAAAAGTAGACAGTTTAAACAGCAAATATGAAATCAACCTGGTAGCAAAATAGAGTGGAACTTTACATTTAGCAGTTAATAGCACTAATACGGTTTTTTTAATTGAATTTCTAATCTTATAGGGAAGAGGTAAATGATAAACTACGAGACATGCCAGATGGAACATTCCTGGTGCGAGATGCATCAACAAAGAAACAGGGAGACTACACACTGACGCTGCGGTAAATAATTGGGATTTACCCTGTCTAAATTATGGGTGGCACCTGCTGATAAATAGCTAGTGTGAATTTGAACACCGGCTGTGTTTTTCATTCTCCTGAAACTTTTCTTATGTTTCTGTAGATCTTAAACATTCTGTGTTTTAAGCATGAACAGTGTTCTACATGAAAAAGAATTTAAATCGGAATTTTTGGTTAGCAGAAATTAATTATATCATCTGCTACCCCATTTCTGGCTTTCCTTGTCCCTCTGCGTTTTGTTGTATTCATTACAGTAGGCTGTGGTGGAGACGGTCATTCCAACAACAGTTTGCTGTTGAGAACTATATATACACATGCGTGTGTAGGCAGTATGCAATACACAGGGCAGGACTAAGATAGTTTCAGAATCTTGCACAACTTTTTGTCTCCCCTGCAATTACTGTTATGGCCTCTACAGTTTCATTGTAGCTTGTCTCTATATCCTTCCCAGCTTTTCTTGCATCCCTCTGTTTTTGCTAAAGGCTTGTTGAAAACAGCAGTTTTGAGGCAGATTGGAAAGAAAATAAGGATGGATTAATATATACAGTACAATATATGTCTGAAGATTCTCAGTCATCCAGGTGAGGTTATCTGAATGTTGAGTCATGGCAACTGGACCATGACTCAACTTTTATATATACAGTACTGTGTACAATATACAGTATATTATTTATAATGGCACAAGATTCAAAATGTCTTTGGCACAAAGTACATATAGCCTTCCTCCAATTCAGTGCCATGAAGAAGAGCTAACTAGGAATGGGAAAATAAACAATCCAAGTCATTTTCCCAAGTCTATTTCTTTTTGCTTCTCACACACTCACCTATAACTGAGGCTGCTGTCTCATCCAGAACAAGTAGTGGAGCAATGTCTACTTTTCTAAATCCCCCTCAAGACAAACTAAAGCCTTCAGGTAGTAATTATAGGGTTGCCACTTTCTGGAAAGCCAAGGAAAGTCAGGGAAATTGAAATTGGTCAGGAAAAGTCAAAGTAACTATGAAGGAATGGGTTTGCCTTTACAAATTAGTATATTTTCAGTATTTGATATGATTTCCCTGCATCATGACTGCACAGTATAATATGTTTGTTTTTGTTATCTCCCTTATAGGAAGGGTGGCAACAATAAGTTGATAAAAATATATCATCTGGATGGGAAATACGGTTTTTCTGATCCACTGACATTTAATTCTGTTGTGGAGCTGATTAACCACTATCACCATGAGTCTCTTGCCCAATACAATCCAAAACTTGATGTGAAACTGATGTATCCTGTATCCAGATACCAACAGGTTAGATATCCAAATAACCCATGTTATCATTAAACTTAAGTGTTTTGTGTATGATTTCCATAGATAATATACAAGCTAATAAAAACCAATATGAGTAGCATCAGGATATACTAGAGAAATGATTGGAATCCTCCTTAGAGAATAATTTTTTAAATGGAGGTTGGCAGTGGGTGACTTTGGAGATGTTATGAAACTTTGACACGCACATCAGTCTTAGCTAGAATAGCTATGGTGGGTAATGCTGGGAGTTACAGTCCAACAGTCTTTTGAGGATAGTAACACAGTACAGTATATTCATTCCCTTTCTAGACCTTACTGGCTGTTCTGACCCATCTCATAGCTACATCTTAAGTATCACAAAGTCTGTTCATAAATTGAGTGCAGGGTGGGCATGGGAATGATATGATCACAACCTTTCCTAATTCTCATTAAATCTGAGTCTTGGCATCTCAATTTTTTCTAACATTGATTAGTATCTCTTTAGAATTTCTTTTGTAGAAATCTGTACAGATTTTCTATTTTGATTTATGCAGGATCAGTTGATAAAAGAAGATAATATTGATGCTGTGGGCAAAAAGCTTCAGGAATATCATACTCAATACCAAGAGAAAAGCAAGGAGTATGACAGATTATATGAAGAATATACCAGAACATCACAGGTATGTTGCATATATATATATATCACAGGCATGTTGGCTACCCATCTGCAGGGGAGGGCACGCACACTTAAAGCAGCTAGGGGAAGTGGTTAAGAGTACTTCCCACACCTCCGTTTCTCCCCTACAAAAGCAACTTAGCACTGGATTTGAAAACTCACCACAAGTTGTGTTGCTGTCAACTTGCTGTGAACCTACCAGAGTGTGTCTGTGCTGCAGGAGGATTCTGCTGGGTGGGAGCACAGCAAAGGGTAAGCTAGAGAGTAAAATACATGGTTTCAGTTCTTTAAAAATATGAAACGCTGATCTCTACAGAGTTATTTCACCAATTGCTTAGTAGCTGAAACCCTATTGGATAATTATGCAGATAACCTGGCTATAGAAGTTTCAGCAAGCTCTTTAAGCCTAGTTTGCCATCTTTCAATCCTCTAAACATCCATAATGGGAACTGAAGTTGAGGCTTCATCCATGTCTTCTTTTGTGATAGCAGACTGTGATTATTTTACCCAATTCTGAATTCTCATGGTGTTGGATCACATCTTTGTGAGGAGGCAAGAAACGAAGCTAGAGTACTCAAACAGCCAAAGGGTCTTGTTGATTAGGTTTTATTATTTCAGTTTTGGAACCCCAAACTTTTCAGTATCAGATCACATGCTACCAATTAAGAATTCCAGCATTAACTATCTTCCTTGTGTTATATAAAAATAAATATTAAATAATGGCAGAAAGTATCTCTACATTTTTGTGCTTCAAGTAGTTAATCAGTGACCTTATAAATCGGTTTTTGTGTGTGTAGGAGATTCAGATGAAGAGGACAGCAATAGAAGCATTTAATGAAACAATTAAAATATTTGAAGAGCAGTGTCACACCCAAGAGCGATGTAGCGAAGAAAACATTGAAAAATTTCGAAGGGAAGGGAATGAGAAAGAAATTGAACGGTAGGTCTGCAAAAATTGACATTTACTAGGATTCTGTGTCCTAGTGTGGTAGCAGCATGTCTTTTCTCTAGCAACCACTACATTATTTCAAGCCCCCAAACCTGAAGGAAATCAAATATTAGTTTTAATTTTATATATATTATAATGTATGACTTCATTTAAAAATCGTAGCTCCTCAGGTCCAGTCCAAAGCAGTATCACACTTTAGGATCTTGACAGGAGAACTTTCTGTCTAGTTCCTGCCTACATTGGGAACCTGAACAGTATTTAATTATTTTATTTTTCATTTTCTTTCTCTTGTCAGCTGAATTCTTGATAACTCCAAAGTTATTTCAGATTTTTTTAAAAATATATCTGCATTTCCTTTTTCAATTTATCAGGCGTAAGAAAGCAGCAGCATTTGGACCAATACAGATCTTGTGCTTGCTAGAGACTCCTGTACCGTATTTTAAATCTGTATTTTACTTTCATCTTTCTTTAATTCTGGTTTAGTCCTTAACTCATAAAATGGGAATAGAAAGTTTTTGGGTGGATGCTTGTTTAGGTTCAAAGCTGGGACAGTTTCTTGCACATGATCAATCCATGGTGCTGTTCGGTCTCACTTGTAGATGAGATACATGTCGGAATAAAATTTGTTGTTGTTTGTGGGCTTGATAATTGTGCTTCTACGTGTAACCTTTTAGAACATTATACATTGTTTTACAGGATTATGATGAACTATGAAAAATTAAAATCACGTCTGGGAGACATTCATGATAGTAAACTGCGACTTGAGCAGGACTTGAAGAAGCAAGCCCTGGATAACCGAGAAACTGACAAGAAAATGAATAGTATCAAACCTGATCTTATTCAGCTGCGGAAAATCAGAGATCAGTACCTTGTGTAAGTGAGGATCCTGAAAATATGAATTTCATGTGTCAGACTAGATGATGTTTTGTTTTGTTTTTTAAGTAGCAGGTATGCTAGAAATTGATTGTGGAGGTGGCCAATTTCTCGGGGTCCAGTCGCCACATATGACTCCCTTTGATCTCAGAGGGCCCCACCTACCCCATTATTTCAAATTTAAACCTTAATTTCCCCCACAAGGGGAACCCTATGTTTTTGGCTCTCCTTGCTTTGTTTTAGACCAAAGGAAGGCCTTTCCTCACCTCTGTCCCATATAGATTGTGGGTAGGGATGGGCACCAAACAAAAAATGAAACACCGAAACAAAACAGGGAAGCAGTGTTTCATTAGTAACTAACTGAACCAGCAGTTTTTTAGTTTAAAATGAACTGATTTGTTTCTCTGTAAAATGACTCCTCTGGGTCCTAGAGTCACCAAAATTGATGTAAACCTTCCTTGGACTCTCCACTTTAAGACCTCCAAATTTGGAGAGATTTGGGATTCAGGGGACTGAATTATTCAACTTCAAAGGGAGTCCCCCAGAAAAAAAAATTAGAATTACAATGTTATGTGCTTGAAAATAGTGATTCCAGGCAGCTAGCAACATGAAAACTACAGTGGAGCTTCATCAGACTATTCCCTTGAAGCACCCCCAATTTGCAGAGGTTTACAGGGAGTGGAGTTATAGAGCTCCAAAGGGCCTGATGGGGGATCTTAATTGAAGGAGTGTGGATCGGTGTGCTTAACCAATTTAAGGGTTAATTGACAGCTTCCTCTCAGCGTGCAGATCCACACTCCTTCAATTAAGTTTCCCCTGCAACCCCTTTGGAGCTCAATAACTCCATTCCATGTACCCCAAACCTCTCCAAATTGGGGGTGCTTCAAGGAGAGAGCTTGAGGAAGCTCCACTTTAATTTCCACGCTGTTAGCTTCCTGGGATCACTATTTTCAAGAACATAACATTGCAATTCCAAATGTTTTTCCAGAGGGGTACCCCCTTTGAAGTTGAATAACTTAACCCCTGAACCCCAAATCTCTCCAAATTTGGAGGGCTTAAAGGGGAGAGTCCAAGGAAAGTACCTAGGACCCGGGGATCCATTTGTACAGTAACAAATTGGTTTGCTACTTGTTTGTTTTGTACAATTTTTAAAAAAATATTTCTAACAAAACAAAACAAATCATGGGGAACAAACCGAACTGAAACTAATCTCAATTTTTCCATTTCGTACCCATCCCTAATTGTGGGAGAAATAACCATGTTTTCTCCACATACCCAGAGGGCACAGATTTTTTTTTAAAAAGGATGATCTGTGGCACATGGAAGTGTTCTGTGTTCATAAACTGTATTTTGTCTGCCTGTGTTGTAACCCAAAGTTGGCTTGGTATGATGGCCATGATTCTATTTCACTTTGAAGTGAAAGGCAGCCTATATGTATTCAATGTTGCTGAATGACACAAATCACAGAGAGCTTAACTGTGGCCTATTTGCCTTCTTGCCTGTTCAATAAATGCATTTTTGGCATCACTGATCATTGGTCACTGCCACATATTGCTAGGCAAATGTGTTTCAATCTAGGAATATGTAAAGTAATGCATATTGGGGCAAAAAATCCAAACTTTATCAACTCATGGGCTCTAAGCTATCCATGACAGATCAGGAAAAAGATCTTGGTGCGTTGGTGGACAGCTCCATGAAGGTGTCTACCCAATGTGTGGCAGTGGTGAGGAAGGTCAATTCCCTGCTAGGGATTATCAAAAAGGGGATTAAAAATAAAACAACCAACATTATAATGCCATTTTACAAAACGATAGTAAGGCTGCACCTGGAGTAGTGTGTACAATTCTGGTCACTGCATCTCAAAAAAGACATAGTGGAACTGGAAAAGGTGCAGAAGAGAGCACCTAGATGATTACTAGGCTGGGGGACCTCCCTTATGAGAAAAGGCTATAACATTTTGGGGCTCTTTATTTTGGAAAAAAGGTGTCTGAAGGGGGATATGATTGAGATGTACAATATAATGCAGGGCATGAGTAAAGTGGATAGAGGGACGCTCTTCTCCCTCTCACAAAATCCCAGAACTAGGGGACATCCATTCAAATTGAGGGTTGGTGTTATTAGTCTGTGCAACTCCCCGCCACAGGATGTGGTGATGGCATCTGGCCTGGATACCTTCAAAAGCGGATTGGACAGATTCCTGCAGGAAAAGTCCATCACAGGTTACAACCGTGATGGGGATGTGTAATCTCCAGGCTTAAAACTGGGGTACTTCAAGGATCAGATGCAGGGGAGTGGTATCAGGAGACAGAGTCTTGTGTGCTCCTGGACGTATTTGGTGGCACCACTGTGAGATACAGGAAATTGGACTAGATGGGCCTTCGGCCTGATCCAGCATGGCCCTTCTTATGTTCTTATGTTATGTGTCCTAGATGCTCATTTTCCTAAAATGTTAAAAATGATGCAAGATGTCCATATAGTGTATGGTCATGTCAATTCCAACTTAATAATGACCCTAGAAGGGTTTCTGAGGAATATGAGATATTTAAGGAGTGGCCTTACCAGTGTCACCTCCCATTGAGTTGCCAATGTTGAGCAGGTGTAATTAGGGTTCAAGGAGATCTTAGTGCTTTTTTGTGAATCATCCCAACCACTAGACAATATTAAATGATGTATTTTATCTCATTCACAGCTGGCTTAATCATAAGGGAGTAAGGCAGAAACGAATAAATGACTGGCTGGGAATAAAAAATGAAACCATTGATGAGTAAGTTTTTTGAGTCCGTAATGTGAATTCTGTAACATGAATAACAAATTAAAAAAAATACATTCCAACAATTTGTAGCCCTGTGTTAGTGCATGCAAATATAGATTTCAAACAAACATGGGTTGGTTCCAGATATAACGGCTTCAAATAGAACCAATAAATTCATTGACTGAAATCCAGTAATTTAAAACAGCACATAAGGCTGATGTTATCAGTTTTCTCCAATGGTTATATAATATACATTAGTTTGTACCCATCTCTAAAATGAATACTGTATATCATTATTGGCATGTAGATGGTGAAAAGCTTGTGGGCTGGTCCCCGTTTTAAAAACTTATACTAGAGATGCTTGAATATCATTAATCACTATATGCACAATATTTTTATCTTACATGAATATAATATGAGCATATCAGACAATGGAATTGTGTTTTTTTGCACATCAAGGGGTGTAGTCCTGTTTAAGGGGGGATGTATACATGAGTGAGTTCATAAACTTCTGACAGGAGTTAACAGTAGTACTGTAGTTGTATTCTTGATTTTTTAAATGTTCTGCAAAGTTGGCCTTTCTTTGCAGTAAGACTTGTTTCTTTCTAGTTCATACTTTACAAATGAAGAAGATGAAAACCTACCACATTATGATGAAAAAACTTGGTTTGTGGGAGATCTCAATCGTATCCAAGCAGAAGATTTGCTTTGTGGGAAACCTGATGGAGCATTTTTAATTCGAGAAAGTAGCAAGAAAGGCTGTTATGCTTGTTCTGTGGTGTAAGTAGCAATTCCCTGAATTTTGTTGTTTCTAAAATGCTATACACATGATTATAAAGCAATAAGCCTTGTGCTTGCTTTAAAATGAGTATGCAATGTTGACGTCCATATCTTGAGCCTCTGTTTTATCTTAGCATTTGTTTTTGTTTGTTTAATATGAGGATGCTTTACAGATAATGCAGTGTGCAGTGATGAAGATATTGACTCCTTTGCAGAAGATAAATAAGTAATAAAATTTTGGGCTGGCATTTTTTCAGGCACACTTTACCTGATACTAAAAGAACTGAACTGATCAGGTTTTTTTAAAAAAATAATCTTAGCTCCATAGCCCATATACTCTTGAAGTTTAAAAGTAACTTCTTGGATTATAATATCCATAATCCTCTAGTCAGAATGGCTACTAGCTGAGGCAGTTGCTTATGATACACCTATTTCTGCTTTGCCAAAAGTCCAATAAGAGTTTCATATTTCACTGGGTATATCCACTCAGAAAAAATAAATACCTGTTTGTCCATTTAGAGAGCTGTTTAAGGAAGACCTAATTCTGGTCTGCTTCTACTTCCAGTCTGTTAGGTATATTGTTATTGTGGAAGTGTTATGGTCCTGTTGTATGGCTCTTATCTGGGAGGACTGCAACTAGCTTTCCTCAGACTGACAAAGCTGTTTAGATGAGCAGTGAAACGTTTCAGTCTCTCAAGAAAAGAAGTCCAGTTGCCATGATTCAACTTCCAGATATCTGTTGTACGGCTGTACCCAAATTAGCTCATCAGTGATCATTTGATAATTGAGTGAGATATTTTTTCTCTTCAAACTTCTGTTCTTAGTGTTTGGGCTAGATGGGCCTAATAAGAGCCATTGGAGCTTTATAAAATGAAATTGGTTTTAATCTAAATACTAACCTGGGATTTGATCTAAACATTGTACTTTGGTGGCCACTGACTGCAAAAGAACATAGAAATATCATGATAAAGTGGTTGAATTCCTGTCCATGTAAGTTCCACAGTGAATGAAGTCATCCCAGTGGTGGCAGTATTTAATAATCAAATACTTCCCCTCATTTTGGTCAGCACCCAAGTTATGTTGTTGAAGAAGATTACTTTGGATAATAGGGGCTTATGACTACAAAAGGAAATGTTTAATTTTTCAAAAAAAATGCCTGCCTAATGACATAATTTACCTTACGCAGCAGAACTTACATGAACAGGATTTTGTGTTGAACAGGATAACATGTCTACTCAATATAAATATTAGTAGTGCCAATGTTGTATTGAATTGTAAATTATATTCTAGACTGTAATACTTGGTCTCCCATGAAATGTTTTGATGGCCATTTACTCTGCCCAAGTGGACAGCAAAGTTGCACATACAGTACTTGGTTTTAGCTGTAAAGTCTTAGTGAATTATGTCACATTAATTGGTACCTTAAGTATTTCTACATGAAACATGTTTTTAAAGCATGGTTTATTGGAAAGTGTAGTTCAAAACTGACACAAAAAGTGCAATTCTCTTAATTTCAGATTAATTTTATGAGGCTATTTCTTCTCAGGTGTTTGAAATATGATTTTTAGTCTTAAAAAGCCACGACCAACCTATTTGTTCTAAGTTCTATAACAGACAATGCTTCTGTAATGAGAAGAAATGTGATTAATTTCCTCTGGAATTGGAGTTTTAAAGGACTGTTATTTCTTAATCTAGACCTTGATAACTATTTTTATTTATTTCAAAAATGTTATTCCTAACATTCTTATTTTGGCATTCCTTGAAGTGGCCAACTGCAACAGAGTGTAAAAACAATAACATAAGATACCCTGAAGTAAATAAAATTATTCTTTCCTAAAATGTTCGCTATATAGCAAATGGCTGTTGATGAGGTAGGAAGTATTCCGAACATAGAAATCACCACATATACACATGACTATTTATTGTGCTCTTTTTTGTTTATCATGATATGGCTGTCACTGACAAGCCTTTAGTTTCTAATTTTATTTTATTTTTTCTTTACAGAGCTGATGGCGAAGTTAAACACTGTGTGATTTACAGCACTCCAAGAGGTTATGGGTTTGCAGAGCCATATAACCTATATAGCACCCTTAAAGAATTAGTTCTTCATTACCAGCATACCTCCCTTGTCCAACACAACGACTCACTCAATGTCCGGCTTGCTTATCCTGTCTACGCACAGATGTCCTCCTTCTGTAGATAAATTTTGGGAGGGTGAGATATAGGTGAAGTGTTGGTTCTCTTGGATTTCTTTTCTACAGTTTTTATTAGAACCCAGAGGGCATTCTTTTTCCTTAGACTGCTTGTTTTGCACAAGAAGTGATTTGATGAATGTGAATTGGAGACTTAGGGGCAGCAAGATAACAGCTTTGGGATAGGTTGCCCTGGTGCTACCTGAAGATCAGCTGTGTTTTTATATAAAGAGACTCTCTTTTGTTCTCCCTGTAAGGAACAAGTAGTTCAAAATGCATACAGAATACCTAGAAGCAAAACTGCGGAGAGAGAAAATTGCTAGGCATCATCAGCAGAACTTCCTACTTGGATTTTGTTTCTCTGAGGTATTGGTTTCAACTTTCAGTCTTAAGCTCCATGAAAATGGGGGAAAGTCTCTGCTACAGAAACTTTTCCACGTTGCTATTAGCAGCTTTGCTGCAAGTCAGACAAACTTAAAAATGAGGGCTCATCTTGATGTAGCATGGTATTTGGTGAGAGGAGACCAAAGGAATTATGGGGAGCGTTTCAGGTTCATATTTTTAAAAAAATACTGTCAAAGAAATGTTGCTTTTTGTTTTACCAACAATAGCAAAGTTTTGGTTTTGACAGCACTACAGGTCTTCAAATAAAAGAAACCAAATTGAATCCACCAAAACTTCTCTCATTGCTGGATTGAGCACTTGTTGGGAAAACTGCATTTGCAATCGCACACTTGCCAAAACTTGAAGACAGAAATGTAAAAGTGAAAACTTTATTGTGTAATTTTCAAAATTTTAACCTGACCTAATGTAACTGCACCACTTCCCCTGTATTAATTTTTGAACATGTTTTCTTTCTTTCAACGATGTCAGATTTTTTTTTCAAATACTGAGCTTTGGAATGTAAACCAGAATGGAGCTGGCATTTGGCATGTTTATAAAACACTAAACAATGAACATTCTGTTTGA
Source organism: Phrynocephalus forsythii (assembly GCA_029282475.1). Classification (NCBI taxonomy): domain Eukaryota; kingdom Metazoa; phylum Chordata; class Lepidosauria; order Squamata; family Agamidae; genus Phrynocephalus; species Phrynocephalus forsythii. Next base: position 61,161,186 of record JAPFRF010000005.1, read on the forward strand.
AAACATTTTGGTTTGTTTGTTTGTCTTTAAAAAAAAAACCTTTAAATGTGCAATGGATTGCTTCTCAGTGGCTTGCTAAACCAAAAACAAAACCTAGCATCAAACTAGGTGCAGTCTAGATATACTGTTGAAACTGTCTACAAACTACTTGCATTTGGATTGCACCTGAATCATTATTCCATTGTGCAGGTTTATACTTTTAAGAGTTCATCGTTGGCTTTTCCCAAAGGCAGATATTTGGATATATGATTTTTATGGGATTAGTCAAGATATGAAGTAGTAGACTTGACCAGTATAGAAACAGTTTTTGCTCAGTTTTCATTTGTCATGTCAGATTCATCTGAATTGTATGTTATATCAAATAATATACAGCAAATAGTAAGAACTGGATCCTCAAGACTGACTGTAAGAATTTATGTTCTTAAAAATTCTATTTTTGACTTCTTGTCACTACACACGTGCCCTTCTTGATTCCTTATTGTAATTACTGAAGACTATACTTGAGATAGAAAACTTGCTTATATAAAAATGGAAAAACAGGCAGATTCAGCATGAAGTCTTTCCTTTTTTTGGTGTAGTATTTGAAATGCATGCCAGGGATTTGGGACATGGATTTTTTCTGACTCTACCCTGCCTTTGGTGCCACCTTGAATCCCCCAGACTGTTAGACTAATGTTTACACAAAGCAGAATGCACTATATGGGAACATAGAAGTATTATGCAGAATACAAAATTGCTGAACAGGAAAATGATAACTCTTAAGCACTATTCATCAGTTGGAGGGGCCATACTAGGTTGTTGGACATGTCCCAAAGCACTTCTGTTTTGCACTAATCTTCCATCACTTAAGATGAATGCTGGCTAATCAGCTGCAGCAACATCTTCTAAAAATGAGATAGTGTTGTCAGTCTTTAAAATTGGGAGAAAATGATAAATGGCCTCATATGCTCTCTTCTCTTCCATCCTTTCTTTCCCCAAACCTGGACACTGCACATCTCCTTCAGTCACCAGCATTACCTTCTTTCACTTAAGTGTGTCTCTGTTGTTTTCCAAAAGAGTGTAGATGCTCTGAAAACCTTGCCAGCTTGCTTATTCTAATGTTTATCTGTGCATTCACCTGTCATAGGTTCATGCGCGGAAAATAAAGAGGCTCCCTTTAAAATCATAGGAACCTTCCAGGGATACCAGGGATCATTTGTTGCACTTTGGGTGTGATCAAACTGTGAAATAGACTAATTGGCAAAATGAGGCAGAGCTATATGAACCTCATAACTTTGCATAAATTTGGCCCGGTTTGCTAATGTTTTAGCATCTATCATTATTTTTCTATTATGGATAAAATTCAGAAACACTCACTTCCTTTAGACTTGTATTTTAAATGTCCTAATTAACTTTTATACAGAACAGTTCAAAAGCCTCCTTGCTGGACTTTACACCAGCACATTCTGGCACCTTTGTTTTAAAATGGTGTGCAAATGAAATGTATATATAGCTTCCTTTCAGTTTGCCTCTCTGTATTTGGGTTAGGTGAATAAGTAACAACTGCTGATGTTGTCTATCTGAGTACAGCTGCTGCTGCATTAGACGTTTGAATGCGCCTGGCCTGTGAAAAATCATTCTGATGACAGCTGAAATATGTAGCAAGTATATTCTGTGAACATCTTAATTCAGTTTACAACTGCCTCTCTTGATTTAATATTCCTGACTGTGGTGGAATTTAGTTGGCCTCAAGTGGCAACACTCTTAATTCTCATGGCTCAAATCACCTTTGATTTCTAAGAGTAGATCTCCTAGCATCACGATCTATATTAGATATGAAAGCAAAGGCATTAGAGACAATAACAGAACCTCAATAGATTAATGTGCACGGTGAAAGTATAGAAGCCATCTTTGTTTTTCAAGCCAATAAGGGAGGCTTGTCATAATAGCACATATGGACCTTCATTGCAGTTTCTATTCATTCACACTAATGAGTTCTGTTTTGTGTCCACGCATAGATGACCACTTGAAGAAGCAATATGACAAGAAGCGGCCCTTTTAAAAAAACCAACAGTAGTCAATTATACTGGTCTCAATTTACCATCTTTGCAGATTTCCCCCCTTCCCACAGTGTTAAGAAATAGTGTGTTCTAAAATATGCAGAGTTTATCTGAAATAAATTTGAAAGATTTGGGATGATTCAGTATTTTGGATTCTCACTAATGGAAAATGGCTTCCTCAGTTGCCATAGCAGGTGTGATGCGCATAGAACAGCTAGGAATGAAAAATAATTAACCATCAGTAGTTTTACTGATTAGTTTCACTGTCAGTCACACTCTATCAGATCAAATGCATAGGGTTACTATGATGCTTCAGGAGGTCTTAGTATGGACAGTACATTGCTTCCTCTCATCCCCCCCCCGCCCCCAACTTGGTACAGTAGTCTAACCTTTTTAACAGAATAGAATAAAATCCAGCATCAGTGGATACCTTGCAGGTCTATGAACCAGAAGTTCATTTTAGGTTGCAATAGGTTTTGCACATCCATGCTCAAGCAGATTGTTTTCCCCACACCAAACCAGTTCTTTGTATTGCATCCAAAAATACTTCTGAAATCACCAGGATCTCAGAAGTGCTTTGTCAAGCAGTGATGTGTAGGACAATGCTATTAGAAGGAAGCAAACATTTGAAAACTTACGTATACATAGAGATTGTTATGTAACCCTTAGGATTATGGCCTAAAATAAAAAGGGCCAGGGGCCCTAAAAATTTAAGCCTCCCTCTAACATCATCAGCAAAATGACTTTCATTCATGTCTACAAAGAAATGGGCATGCAAAATCCTTCCAATTCCCGTGCTTTTGATTTATAAGTGTAGGTGTTTGGTTAAAATATGTATAAATGAGAAGTACCATGCCAAACTGCTTGTATAAAACAGCCAAACACCAATCTGCACAAGCTCAGGAAGAAGGATAGGAGCAGTCTTTGAGCCTGTCTCAGCACAGGCAAACAATAGCCTATAGAAGCAAATATTTAGGTTTAGGGTTATTAGATTTCTTAGGCCTTTTTTCTAATATATATATAATATTCAAATGTGGGCACGTCTAGTGCTATATTAAGGGCTTGGTTAGTTTGGGTCTGTAATTATGCTCTCGCTTGCTATGGAAAGCTTTGACAACCTGTACAGTGGCTTGATGCTGTTTCTGTTCACATAGCAGTTTTCCTGTTTTGCAATCACATTTACAGATCTAGAGACGCCCCTTTTTGGTACTTGAACATATTTTTCAGTTTGAATGTGTGTGTTTGCTTTGTTCTTTTTTTTTTAATTCACACTAAAACAGGGAATATGAATCTAAAGTGGTAGTTCATATGTGTGTGTGTGGAGACCTACATGCAGAATTTTCTGTGAGGCGACAAGTTAAAGGTGCAGATTTGGGGAAGCATTTTAGTATATTTGCAAAATTATGTCATGTGTTTTATTTTATTTCGTAGTACCTATTTGTTGAAATATGAATTCATATACAGTATATCTGATTTATGGTTCAAGAAGTTTAACATATTTCTGAAATGTCTGATTTTCCCTGTAAGACATCTGTTTTTGGAAGAAGTGCGAGTCTTGTTTTTGCCTCTCTTGAGACCTCCATTCACTGATAATGCAGCATGATTTAACTGTATCTTCTGGAATGAATTTGGTTTCTTAGCCAAGAACACTTTCCCCAATATAATTTTGTTGATGGAATTGTTTTAAGACATGGTGGTGGAATAGGTGGCAGATGAAATTGCATTTTATAATAAACAGATGACTTATGGCCCCCAAGGCTGAAACCAGCTTGGACCTTGTATAGACAGCTGTACCAAGCCAAGGAATAAACCATTTATCAAGTCCCCTACTTCCACTGATCTTCTCCTAGTCCTTATGACTTATTCACTCATCATCTCCTTCCTACATGCTTAAGGAGTTTCAACAGAGTGGGGATGACTTCTCCATTACTGCTTTATAGGTCACAAAAGTCATTTCTTATCACTACAGAAATCTTGATTCACTAAAGCTGGCAGCAGTTTGGGAAAGTTGATACCCATTGCCCAGGCAATGGAGACCATTTTATTCAGGCCAGCACTTTCCCTCCTTCCATGCTTCTAGCAGTTGTCTCAATGCAAGCTGTAGACATCTTGGCTAAGCTAGGACTCTCCTTCCAGTCAGCTGAAAAATGTTGCACATTCTTTTGTCTGCCCCTGAGACCCACCGCAGCTCTGCACTGAGAAGGAATGGAAGCACTTGTCAGAGAGCAGCAGCAGCATACTAATAATGTATGTCATGGAAGGATCTCAAAAGGACTTCAAAAACACTCTAGTTGGCTTTCCATAACCCTTCACATGAGAGAAGGGACCAGCCCCAACATGGAGGTATTTCATGTAGTTCCTCTGCCAACTAGTTGGTCTCCACATAGTCATAAGGCACAGGAAGGAATATCAGGGGTGTGTATGAAAATGCACTATACAAATTGGTTCAGTTTGCTAGTTGAAACATAAGTTATCAACTTTCATAGAAAACCCTCCTTTGCTTTGATATGAGATTATTTCTTTAGGTCCAATGTATGAAGAGCATCTGATTCGAATAAAACCAAAAATGCAAAATAACATTTGCAAACCAATATTATGTTTCAAATGATATGAGGGAGGCAAAAGATACAGGACTGGCAGTCATCATCACCTTGAAGTAATAACTGTATAAATTTATAGGGCTTGTATGCCGCACACCAAAACAAGCATCATCTTTGAGGGACAAATAACCAAGGGAAGATAGCCAGCAAAGAGGTTTGAAAAAGGCCTCTCTCCCCACAGCCATTCCTCTGGCTGACAATCAGATAATTGCTTTGAACAAAGAACAATGTATAGAAGGTCCAATCATGGATATCCCATCTTTGTTAAATTGGCCCTGAGCTTAAAAGTGTCTGGAAATAAGTTTAAACTGAATACTATCATAAATAGCAATGATGTTCTGCAGGCAGAAAGCTTCCAATGGAGGGAGGGAATTCTTGAGAAACCCTTATGTCTATTTTGTTCCAAAGGGTATATATGAAGATCAATAATCCACCTGTGAATTTTCTAGAATGATAAAAAGTTTCAAGCACTGGCATCTTGGGCTGGATCCATAGTTTTTAATGCAGTTTTTTCTACTGTTCTACTTTGGCATCCTGCCTCTGTCCTGTTTTGCAGCTAATACAGATCTTGCTATTGATTTAGAACACAACTTGAAGAGCAATATGCAGTGAAAGACAGACAAATCTCTTGGATTTGATAGAATACATACTTACAATGATAGAAAAATAACTGCATGTAGCCATGGCTTGTGTTTTAAACTCTACTCTGGTATTTCATATTGCTCGGTGTCATGCCCATATCCATGGGAACATTGCACTTTCTTCAGTTAGCACCTTGGTGCACTTATTTTTTGGAAGTGGGGAGCAGGATTTGCAGTAACGGTCAAAAGGCTACTATTTCAAGATGTTTTCAGGGCTCGACATGCTCCTCTCTTCATCAGCGTTACATTACTTTTGGTGGAGTTCCACCCTGGTCCTTTACGCCAGCCAGCTGTGCAGGTAAAATTGTGTGTGGAGTGTTTGGTCTTTGGGTGACTGAATATAAAGAAGTATGGTTCATTATGTTGAATATTCTGTAATTTTGCCAGTTTACAGCACCATGGGATTGTATTGGTCTGTAACCAATCACTTGCTCTGTGTGTGTGTGTGTGTATGTATGTACTGTATGTATATAGATATATGGGGAACTAAATTCACATATACATTTTTATGCATTTGCCATAAATGGCACTGCCCTTCCGAAAGTCTATTTTCACTATTTGCACTTGCTTTCTCCATCTTACAATTGGACAGCTGGGTACTGTTTTTTGTTTTTGCTTTGCTTTATTTTGTTTCTGCCTCCCTTCACATAGAGACCTTATCAATTCTTTTTATGTATTTTTGCTTACCTTTTTTTTGAGTGTGTTAAGCATTTTATCCAGATAAAATAGTAAAAACATTTATTAAAAGCAAAGTTGCTACATTTCAACAAGCCACATTTTTTATGATACAGCGATGGTTACACTTTTACATACAGTACATGAAAACTTCATCTAAAACTAATGTGCAAAAGAGAGCAGTATTGTCGTAGCATTAACCATTGTGTATGGGAAAATGTGAGTGTGTATGCGTGTGTGTACACACACAAACACACATAGCTTGTATCTGTCCAAGAATGACTGGATAATTTCTTTGTCTTGGATTGAGGGATGCCAGGGCTGTGCACTCCATTGTACATCTCATACATGGATACTGCATTCTTGAAATCCACTTTGGTTTTCCTTTTAAGGGATGCTATTTTTCAAAGACTTGCTTCTCATGAAGCAACGGGAATTGTTTTTGGTTTTGTTCTTTTTAATATGAATTCCAGCATGTAATTTTGGTAGTCTTGTTGGTATGTAAAAACCTGTTCTGTCATTTTATGGTATAGTCAAATTCATGTAGCTTAACTTTTAAAAAAGAAACTGCTTCATAGGAAAACAGTTGTATGTTAGTCATTATGTAGTTTCTAGATGAGTAATGCAACATTGTATTTGTCACCAAATGTGCTATGACCTTACTGTATGTTTCTATTTTTAAAAAATAGATGGTTGAGCTTTGGAATCCCAGACACTAAGCATTCTGGCCTACTTTGCTTTAGAATAAAATGCAATAAAAGATTGCAATAAAGCACATTTAAATGTAATGTTTTAGAAGGATGTACTGACCGCTGTTTCTAATAAATTCAGAAATACAGCCTAACTTGTTAGTGATGTGGTAAAAATGTGTTGGCTCCATTTCAAAACTTTGAGATTTGTCTTAAAAATACATTCTAAGAAATCTTGTTAATTTTTATATAAAAATATTTTGGAATCTGTGACCATTACATTTCAGAATCTTAACTGGCAGGATGATTTGTCCATCTGCTGAAACTCCAACTATTAAAGCTATATTTGGTGTGTACAGTACAATCCCTGTACTTTTGCAGTCTCAGGAAAAAGCCTAAGGGGTGAATGGAACAAATTACCATTTATGTATTCATATTTCAATTTGCCTCTACTAAAAACTAAATATTAAAACATGGAAAGCATCAGAACAATATTATAATGGTCATAAAAAGTATTTCCATCTAGAGCTATAGTTAGTCAACCCATAGTATAATAACTGTGTTGGTTATTCTGAGTACTAATGCTGGTTTGTTTTAGCTTAAGCTTTTGCTATCCATCAGGCACATAATTCAATAACCAGTCTGCCTAATCAAGGCTTTATCACAAAGTAATGAACTCTGGTTTCACCACTAACCTTTCTCTTTCAATTAAAAAGAGTCACTTCATTGTGCAAGGATGAGGAAGGATGCTAAACTTTACATAGCAAATGGCCACCTGAATATTGACATCATCAATGGTAGTAGTCAAGATGGTCTACAAGGTGCTCACTACCATACACAAAGTGACAGAAAGTAAAGAAAAATTCCATAAACTGGCTCCTTTTACCACCAGTCAATCATTTCTTATCCAAACACAATGCAATTGCATTCAGCAGGTATGAATGGGAAGAGCACAAAAGGATATCCTGTGGACCAGCCATTCATAGCTTCATTTTTGGCTATGGGCATAAGTGCAATATGAAAGAAATATAAGCAAATTCAGGATTGTATGAGTCACATAATAAACCTTATAGGTAGTGTGTGAAAAATTGTGTCCCATCTGTGTCACCCTCCCCATTAAGAATGTCTGCTGCAGATAATGAAACTATGTTTTGCATTGTCAATTTTGGCATCTCTTTTCCTGTTTGCAAAGCTGTCATGATATTGTGCAGCAATATTAGGTCATTTTCTAGCATTTTGAATCATGAATATAAAATCACAACATCCCACATTTATAAAACTAAGATTGGGTTGTTTTTTTAAAGAACTGAATTTCCTGGCTTTTTAAAATGGAAGTTTAAGCATAAATATGCAACATACAAATTCCATCAGAAACTTCCATCATGTAGAATTACCCAGTGCTAGAGAATTTCATATAAACATATGATCTGTACTTTGGTTGTTGGGATAGAACAGAAGCAAAAACATCTCCATTCAAAATACTTTGAAGGGCTGATTTTGGACTTAAGGAATGATGAAGCAAAAGTGTAAGTGGCACACACACAATGGAAAAATATACACACCTTTTAGCCTTTCAGATAAATGCTGTCATGCCCACTTCACTGAGTTCAAACTAGAAAGCTATGTTCTAGTTTCTGAAACAATTTTTGGGTTAGGCAACTTGAGAAAGACGATAATGGACCCAAAACCTTATGAACATGCTGTCCACATGTTTTATAAAAGATGTCCCCTTGTTGAAATAATAAAAAGGGAGAATTTTGAGTTTGCAAAGACTGCCACTGGCAATCAAGGTCAAATCATCTATACTATGTGAAAGAAAAACAGGGAAGAAAGGGACAAAAATAACTCATTTGAAATGTGCTGTTGGAGGAGACCCTTACAGCTATCGGAGGCAACCAGAAAGGCAAAAAAGTCAGTGCACCATAAGTCAAGCCTGCAGTCTCACCAGAGCAAATGTGACTTAATTAAGGCTATCCTACCATGCACATATAATGAAAATACAAACTGACCATAAAAAATACTGCTGAGCACTCTCTCACTAGAGCAAAAATGATTCAACTGAAGCTATCTGACCATGAACATATAATAAAAATACAAAACTGAACAGAAAAGACAATATTGCTGGGAAAAATAAAGGAAAACACGGGTGTTAGTCTGCAAGACATGAGCAGTACTTACTGGGAGGGAGGGAATGCTGGGCAGGAGGAGGGCAGAGGAAAGATAAAACAACCAAGCAGGACAGACTGTTGGTTTGCAAAATCCAAATAGAGCTATTGATAGGCCATTTTGGAGACCATTAACTTACAGTCACCATACATCAGAAGTGACTTGGAGGCACGTAACATATTTGGAGAGGGTTTTTTCCTTAACTTGGACAATTTTATTTTGAAAAGACCGAAACTATGACAGCATACAGTGGATATAAAAAGTTTGCACATCCCTGTTAAAATGTCAAGTGTCTGTGATGTAAATAAATGAGACAAAGATATACAGTGGACCCTTGTATAACAAACGGCTTGTATAACATAAAATTTGTAAAACATAAAAAAATCCGGATAGGGGAAATTTGCTTAACAGAATCGTCTATGGGGCGAATCTGTACAACATAAAATGGGATCACTCTGTTTTCAATGCATTCCTATGGGAAATTTGTATAAAGGAAAATTTGCTTAACATACTTTCATTTGGAACGAATTAATTCCTTTATACAAGGTACCACTGTATTTCAGAACTTTCCCCACCTTTAATAAGATCTATGAACTGTACAACTCAATTGAACCACAAACTGAAATCTTTTAGGTGGAGGAAGGAAAGATAAAAAAACTGAAATATTATGGTTTTCAGAGAAGCCTGACAATGGTAGCTTAACCTTAAAGAAAGTAAGTTTTTCTACAGATCCTGGTTCCAGGCATAAGCAATGTGGCTTGATAAGGTCTCCTGCCTGAAAGAACACTCGTTCAATAGGCCCACTAGTTGATACAGAAGTCCTACTGCCACCTTAGCTAGACCTCCCCAGTAAGACAAGGGGTCAGTTTCTTGGTTTTCAGGGATCCTGCATGTATGCCTCTGCCAGATCCTTCCTGAGGTGGTGTCTCTGGAGGACAGGCACCTCTCATGTTTGTCAAGACAGTGTCCCAGGAAGCTGCTTCTTTTGTTACAGGGATGAGGGACTCTAGAATGCAATTAAGGCACGTTTTGCACTCTGGCTACTCCAGATGCCACTTGTAAAATGTGCCTTGGCCAGCTTTCTACTGTCCCATTTGCCTGACACCCCAATATTAATCAGGCACTACCATGCTACTATGGGTTGTTTGGGATGGCAATTGGCAATGAGGTGCCAGTTCTGCCACAAACCTATGGAAACCAGTACTGTCCTCCAGAAAGAATGGCTGGTCATTTGGGGCTATCATTTATCCTGGGCAATGAGTAATCATGGCATTTTTATATTTGCAGAAGGTATTTTTCTTTGCCCCTCCAAACTCCTCCACTGTAGTCTTAAAAAACCATAAAGCAGAGAGCATCCACACCTCTAAAGAAGCCAATAAGAAGGACGATAGGCATCTGGAGATAGCGCTGAAGGTCTGTGGATATCCAAAGTGGGCCTTCAGTAAGGCAGTGTCCCCTCCCAGAAGAACAATGGATCAGTCTGAAACCCAGAGCTGATGGAAGAACCTAGTCATTCCTCACATGGCTGGTATATCTGAAAAGCTTTAAAGCAGGCATGTCCAAACTTCGGCCCTCCAGATGTTTTGGGCCACAACTCCCACAGTCCTTTGTCATTGGCAATACAGTCTTGGAATTTTGGGAGATGTGGCCCAAAACATCAGGAGGGCCAAAGTTTGGACATGCCTGCTTTAAAGGATTTTTGGCAAACGCCACATACCCATTCACTTCAAGCCCACAAACACACTAAGGCAGAAACGTGTTCATCCAAAAGACCAAACAACAAAACACAAGAGGAGCAATATAGTATATGCAGTCCAACGCATTGAGGAGTGTGCCGAACTCTACACTGGAGAAACTAAACAGCCACTAAACAGGAGGATCGGACAGCACAAGAGGGACAACAGCTCAGGGCCAGAATCAGTAGCATACTTCATTTGAAGGACAAAGGACACTCATTCAAAGACAAGGATGTACAGATGTCAGGGAACCCATTCATGTGTGTATTGATAATCCATCTCTCAAAGGGACTTAGGCACAATCTGTCTCCCATTTACCATGCTGCCCTTTTATCGATCCCCAGACAAATCAGAAATACTTCACACCTCCACCAGGAAGACCACTGCTTAATGGGTGTAGGGATCTTTGACACATCCCTGTCCATTGTCTATCTAATGAGCTTATTCAGACTAGGGGGGAATGAAACCAAGATGGAATATAAATTGGAGGTTGCCTACCAACCTGCATCAGACTGATGAAGCTACTTGGAAGAATACTGAAACGTTTTGATCCCACAAGAAAAGAAGTCTAATGGCAATGACTCAACCCCCAGATAACCTCACAAGGATGACTGAGAATCTCCACAGACATTTCTCCTTTCCTTGCAAATGGGCCGTGAGAGGATATGAAACGAGACTCAACCTCATACTTAGCTTTCTTCCTGCAACCCTGCTCCACTTCTTTTCCTCTAGCAAGGAGACAGTTGGAAGCACCTGTTTCCTTTTTCAACTGTTCATAGTTTGTCATGATGGTTTTTTTCCATTATAGTTCTATTATGGATACACTCAAATCCTTGCCTGAATGTGGAAAAGAAGCATGTGACTGTTGTTTAATCAGTCTGTGGCTAAACAACCTATATAGGTTAGATTTCTAGATTGCTGAGAAGACAGAATTTATATTGTTCAGTGAGGTTCTACAAATTAGTGAGGGGAATACAGTATGAATTCCACACAAGAAATAAATAAAACTAAGTTTGAATTTAAAATGCTTATTGTACTTTGAAAAGGTTAATGTTGACAACCCTGTCTTTACCAGCTGAAGAAAGGCCAAAGGTTTACTGAATATCTCTCAAGGAAAGTATCTAAGTTACCCATAGTACATTTATACTTTGTATGGGTAAACATAGTTCCTCAAGTTATTTTTCATGATGAACCAATAAACACTTATTTTTATTTATACTTACTAGTCTGGAAAGAACTCTGCATAACCCTTGAGGTGATGGCAAAGCAGAATCTATTTATTGGTGGCAGTAGAATTTTTTATTTCATTTTTCAACACAAATTTTAACTTATTGAAGCCTAATCAAGCCAGGGGAAGTGATACACCATGTTTGTTAGACCCCATAGTCTCTTTTACTGAAATAATCAAGGCTTGTAAGAGGTGTGCTCGTCATGCTAGTGAATTGCAATTCACTTAAAATACTTTCAATGTCTTTGTAGCCATAGTAGAGATGGAAGAGGAATGAAATAGTGCATGAGCCTGAGACCCATTCATTACCAAAGACGATAGATAAGTGTTGCATCTAAATCCAATGATCGACTGGCTGATATCCTGTTGCTTAGTACAGTACGTCACACTAGAGTAGGCCCCATTGAATCAGTGGGGATTTGGTGAGTCAGGTCTTCCATTGGTTCTGTTGATTCAAATGGGCCTAGTCTAGTTGTGACTTATTATGCTTAAGTAAGTCACAACTACTGCAGGCCCATTTAAATTAATACCACTTACAGAAGTGTTGACTTACCAAAGCCCTACTGATTCAATAGGCCTACTCTCCAGTGACTTATTAACCTAAACAACAGGATTTCAGCCACTGTTTATTTAGGACAATACAGTACTGTCAATTTTTATGGCTGTTTATCCCTTCAACTATAGGTGGATGATGATGATGATGATGATGATGATGATGATGATGATGATGATGATGATGATGATGATGATGATGATGATGATGTACCATCACAACAATAGTAATTGAATGCTGCCAAACCTATTCTCATTTATGGCAGCCCTTTCCAGATTTTCTAGGTAGAGAATACACAGAAGAGATTGACTATTCAGTTCTGGTGGGAGGATCCTCCAACTGTGCAGCTTGCCCATGACTGCACAGGCTGGGTCTTGTCCCAGAAAGCACAGTGAACAACAGAACAAAAGAAGTGTACCCAAGATGCATTGCACCCACAGTTTGTGAGGAGGAGTTTGAGCATGCTGAGGGATTTGGACCTTTTGAGCTTGGAAAGGTAGGGTAAAAATGTAGTGTATAGGGTATTGTGTATAGGTTATTTTAAGAGTAAGGCTTACAGTAGTTGAAGCCAGGTGGACCTTGTAATGAGGAAACGTCGAGGGGGGTGAACTGGGGGGGTGGAGCTACGGGTATTTATGGAATGTGTGTGTTGTGTTATGCATGTCGTGTGTGGAATAAAGAAGTCTACCGTAGCATGCTGTTATGTCTGGTAAAGGTTCCCCACACACATGCATGCTAGTCATGTCTGACTCTAGGGGCAGTGTTGTGCAAGTCCTTGGCCATGTGGCTAGTATGGCTGCAAGGAAACACAGTTTTACCTTCCTGCATTTTGCAGCAGTACCTAGTTATCTACTTGCATTTACATGCTTTTGAACTGCTAGGTTGGCAGGAGCTTAGGGTTAACAGCGGGAAGCTCACTCTGTTGCATGGCACCTGGGATTCGAACCGCTGAGCTGCCAACTTTGTACCCAACAGTTTTTCAGTGCTCTAGCCCGCTGAGCCACTGCACCCCAAAGGTACGGAGCTAGCTTTTATTAATCTTTGCAGTGCTTTTCTTTGCATGTTTGGCACGAACAGGTTGGAGAACTCTTGCTGCTTTCTTTTCTCCATATTTGCATTGCACTGCAGGGTGGGGTGTTCTGGGGGGGGGGGGTTGTTCCAGCACTGCATGCCTTTAAACCGTGTATCGGATAACTATTTTTTCAGATAACAAATTGCCTCAGATAATGAATTAATTTCGTTATCAGAGGTACTACTGTACTTAAACCACTAGAACAGTGATGGCAAACCTTTTACAGACCTGCTCAAAACTTTATTTTATTTTAGAGTGCCAATACAGCAATTTAACCTGAATACAGGTGGCTGTGAAGGGACGATGTCGGGTGCCCACAAAAAGGGCTCTGAGTGCCACTATATCCATATTTTGACAAATTGTATTGTAGTTGTTGTGAGACTCTGGTGGAGATACTGTAATAGATGAGGAACATGAGACATTAGTTCTATAGAATTCAAGGATTGTTGAGTGCCCAGAGCAATTCCATGCAGTTGGATTCTAGACATATGCTGTGGGAAGCAACTGCTTCTAGCCGAGACATATGCTTGGAAGGCTGAAATAATAAGGCATCCTTCCTTACCCTGTGTGAACAGAATTTTGTGGCAAAAGATGGTAATCTTTTATTTATCAAATTGCCAGAAGGGATGGTCTGATCAATCAAATGCTAGTCTTTGTCACTTTCATAAACATCATGTACTAAATGACCCAACCTGTTCTCAATTTAATGCATTGTTTATTTGTTTTTAAATCTACATGGAAATCTTATTTTAAAAATTACTGTTATAGTGATCTGAGGCTTGCCTCTTAATTGCCTTTTATCTCCTTTTTCTTTCCCCCCTAAAATGCCCCAAATGGGTAGAAAGACCAGCACTTTTCACAGGTATCCAAAATGAGGTTGCAAGTGTCCGTAGAAGTGGCAGCTTGCGATAAAGTGGCATCCCTCCTGGGGATAATGTTTGGAGACAATGTGCCAGGTTTTCTAGCCATTTGGAGAGGCTATTTCATGGAAGTGTTTTTTAAAAGGCAGCCCTCAATACACCTCATAAAATTTGTTTGAAGAACAGATTCCAAAGAAAAGCTATGTTCCAATTCACACGAGTCCAGAAGATGTGGATTGAGTATACCCACCTTGGAATTTGGATTAAACCATATTCTTCAAACATATCTAATGGTAAGATAAACTATAGACCCAAAATGAGACAAAACATCTTATATGTCTAAATTGTGAACAAAAAACAATCTTGATCTCTTGACAATAGAAAACCTAGAGATTGTTACAAAGCAAATAATATTTTTAAAAAGGCTTCCCTTTACCTCTCATCTCATACATAAAGTCCTCCAGCACTTGTGAACTGGAGAGAAGATCCCTCACTTATGGAAGAAGCTGCTGCCGCCATTCATTTTATTAGAGTCTGGGCAGCAGCCGCAGCAGACAGTGAATTAACATTTCCTAAACATGATGGGCAGACACAATAGAGCTTTGGTTAGCTCTAATCAATATATGCAAATGAAGGCCCCTCTTGGCATCTCCATTCCATCAGTGGGCACAGATGAAAGTGCAAGTAATTAAGAACTTGCTCCAGTGATACTGAATCAAAATCAGCTTAATGAGAAATTGTCAAACTCAAAGTCTGTTGGGTAAATAGTACATGGAAGAGAATGGCCTGGCATACACAAAACAATGCTCAATGCATTGGTGGCATCCCTGCAGGGACTTTCACTAGAGACCAGCCAGTGACTTCTAAGGCCTCCACTCATGTATGTTCAGGGCAGGTACCCTCTTGGAAATGGCAGGGATGGACAGCTAGTAATGATAATAATTTCATGTTGCCAAGTTGGTTTTGACTTAACCAGGGCCCTTTTCATGGTTTTCCAGATGTAGAAAGTACTCACACAGTGCTGCTTGCCTAAAGCAGTTGGGTTGTTCAGGAGGCAGAGTGTGGAATCAAACTTCCAATCTTCAGCTCCACAGCCAAGTGCCCAACTCACTAACTTATCCAGAGCAAAGTTATCGAGCTACTTCTATTTAATAACCAGTCGTCATCATCACCATCGTCTTAGAACTGTGAAGCTGGAAAACACCCTATGGATCATCAAGTCCAGCACCTGTCAAGGAGGTACAGCAATGAATCAAACTCAAAATGGACCTTTAAGTCTGTGAGTAATATGACTACAATGGGGTCAGTATCATTGTAAGGGAATCCTGATGAAATGTCCAGAAAGAACAAACAGGGTGAATTGCTGAGTGATGTAGAGTGATGCTTGAGTAAGTAACCTAGTGTTTCTAACAAAATAAACTGTAATCTACTAAGCTAAGCTGTTGGTCCATCTACGTTTTACACCAGAAGTG
Organism: Phrynocephalus forsythii; assembly: GCA_029282475.1. Lineage (NCBI taxonomy): Eukaryota > Metazoa > Chordata > Lepidosauria > Squamata > Agamidae > Phrynocephalus > Phrynocephalus forsythii. The sequence goes on from JAPFRF010000005.1 coordinate 61,176,917, forward strand.
GGCAAACAGCAGCCCTCCAGATGTTGGACTGCATCTCTCAGCAGTCCTCATAATTCCCTACTGACAGCAGTTCTTAGAGGTACTAAGAACTGAGCCTGGGAGTTTTGGAATCCAAAGCATGTCCGCATCCACTGTAGACAATGCATGGGAGGGACCACCTAAGCCTACTGTTTATATAATAATTCAGGGCTTGGAAATGTTATTGCAAAAGTTAGCATATCGGCATTAAAATACAGCTTGTTCCTCACTGCTAAAGAACAGAGATGTAAAATGTCAGGAAATTTTGAAGCCACCAAAAAATTGAAAAATTGGGGAGAAACATTTCCCCCCATCTTTTCCCAAAGTTTCTAGGAATTTTCCATCTCTGCTCATGAGTTCTGAATAATATTACCTGGAGTGGTGCTTTCAACACTAACCTAACAACTATGTAAAAATAAATTGTTCTGTCCCACTGAACTGTCCAGTCGGCACAGTGATCATATACTAATTATCTAAGGACAACAACCCAACATTAGAATAATCAAATCATTGGTAAATAATATTAGAACAGCAAGTCCCACAAAAAACGCAACTACTAAGTTAGTTTGGGCTATCTGGATCAACACCCACCCCATTTAGTACTGCTAATGCCATACAATTTAAAACTGTATTTTAAAAAAACCAATGTCACAAATTTTAAAAATTCCTCAAATGCTACAGTTTCTAGGAAATTACAGTGTATAAACAGACCCATGTTCTGTTAAAACAAACAAAATAAATCTTATGGGGTTGATGGCGCACTGGTGACGAAAGAGTTAGACAAATTTCATGCTGGCCTACAATGACAACTTTTTTACATTCCCCATTTACCATATTTGCCACTGAGTTTGGAAACAAAATTAAAAAGTCCTCTCTTAGTGACCAATGAATGCCTAAAATTGTATTCTCACGCAATCACTGCATCCCGAAAACTCTTCCAAGACAACCCTGTGTTCTGTATTCCCATTAATGTAGCAGTTACTTCCATAGTCATAATCTTCATGCAACTATGTATCACTATGACCAGAGAGGCACACAACCTCTAGGAAAAAGACACCACCAGGCCCACATGAGCTGGGCCAAAACATTGCTTGGTATTAATGTCACTTTGGAATCCAGGAGCAAAACTGGATCCAGAATCCCACCCCCATGCTTTAAGCCTGGTTTATCGAGAAGATAGCTAACCCCATTCCAAACGACTCTCTCTCTCACTGGAACAGCAGCCCTGCTAATAAAGATCATGTTTTGTTTTGTCGCATATTACAGTATATTTGTAAGAATGGAAAACCTTATTTCTCCCCCCAAAAATATGATTAACCTTGTTTCAAAAAAAAAAAAAAAAAAAAGGATGGGACCCTGAGCTGGTTTTCTTGATGCCAAACACCAGCCTAAGTTATTGTGTGCAATTAGCTGTTTATTCAATGCAGTTGATACACAAATCCCTTTAACAGGAGGCAAAATGGCACAATAGATCTTAAGCCCTGAAGATCCAGCACAGAGCTCCAAAAGTTACTTCTTTGGCGGGGCTGAAATATGGTTTTGAACACATCTTCTTGGGCAAAATGGCTTAGGGGAAAAAAAAGCTCCCAACGTCCTCTGCAATCATTTCATAATCCGAAGCTGCTGTTCTCCCTATAACATTAGGATACAAATTTTGAGCTGCGATAGGACATGTGTTGTTCTACAGTTGCTATTTGACTGCAACTTCCATCAGCTCCATGCAATATGACGCAGGATGATGAAAAATATAGTTGACATATATCTGGAGAACCATACTCACTCCCCTCCCCACCCAACCCCAACCCCAGTTTGTTTAAATAGATAATAATGCAACCCAATGCAGTATCAAATTATAAAACTATACAGTTGGAAAGGAACCTGCTGAGTCCAAACCTCAACCAAAGCTAGAAACCCACAGCTAAAGCATTAAAATAGTTGCACTAAGAGGCTTTGCAGTAGGTTTTCTTGAATACATTTCTGCCTATACACATAAACATGGAGATATATTTTTTAAAAAATGTGTATACAGTATAGGGAAATAAAAACAGCCATGCTGGGTCACATGAAGTCCTTCCTGCAGAGCAACCACCATGAAACAGAAAAAGAGCGAGCGAGATAATAAACAATAGTAACTGGACACTCTGATAGGATTCATAAAAACCTCCAATTTTGGACACATTTTCACAAGTGATACTTTATATGTGCCTCACTTCCCAATCTTGTTGGTACAATTACCTCAAATCAAAGCAATATTTAAAATAGTTACAGTGGACCCTCGTATAACAAACAGTTTGTATAACATAAAATCTGTACAACATAAAAATCCAGAGATAGGGGAAATTTGCTTAACAGAATCGCCTATGGGGCAAATCCATACAACATAAAAATGGTTGCGATTAAGGATTACTCTGTTTTCAATGCATTCCTATGGGAAATTTGTATAAAGGAAAATTTGCTTAACATAATTTCATTTGGAACAAATTAATTCCTTTGTACAGGTAACCTCTGTATTTTCTATAGTGATGCAATTTACATCAAAACATGTTTTAACATCAGCTGGGAACATGCCAATATGGGAGAAAGAGGTGTTGTATTTGGAATGGGCCAACTTATTTGCTGAAATGAAAGAAGGCCTAAATTGACCTCTTGAGTTTCATTAATCTCTTCTTCTGGTTAAAATGATCTGAGCACAAACCAAAAAAGGGAAAGAAGGTCTGATCTCTATTAGATGCCACATCAAAGGCAAGCAAAGTAGGTTGGTGTGGGAAGATCAGATAATAACATAGTTAAGAGCAATGGTCTGTGCCTGCCATTGTGAGGAATATGACCTTGTTTATTCGGCAGATGTTTCTTTTGCTCCTGCCCTGATTTGAACTCTGCAGAATCCTGCTTTTCAGTAAAAATGAGGAACACCACAATAAAGTTTCTATGAAAACAGGTGAGATACTAACAGTTCTAACTCTTGGAGACTCTTTCCAGTGTTTTCCAGGTAGAGAATACATATACAATGGCTTCGCACTCACTTCTTATGGGGGCCTCCCGGAACTGTGCCGCTTGCCCATGGCTTTTGTCCCAGGAGGCACAGTGCGAAATAAAACTCCCAACATCTGGCTCCATAGTCTTATGCCTAAACCAATGAGCTACAAATGCAAGAATGGGGGATACTTTCATTAGAATGCCAAAAACATAACCTGATTTCAATTCTTTATTTGAACAGTTGGGAGGAGAAATCCAGCCAACTGCTACTAGAGGTAGAGTTTGAAATCACACCCCAATGACATTTACAGCTTGCATTTGAGCTCATCTTAAGATGCAGGCCTGGCACAATCATCTACCATGATATTTTGTGTGTGTGTGGGGGAAATCTCCACAGAATCTTAATGCACCACCTAAGGAAGATGCATTAATATTGAAAGCTAGTGATTCATTTGCAAAAGCAAAGCAAAGTGTTCTGCTTATATACCTCCCCACACCACTTCAAGTAGTCTCTGGGTGGTTTTACAGTTTAATTATGCAGGCTAGTGAGGCTACACATTACCACCACCACCCCAGCAAGCTGGGTTCACAATTTACTGATTTCAGGAGGATGGAAGTCTGAGTCAACCATGAGCCAGCTACTGGGGATTGAACCCCAGGTCGTGAGCACAGCTTTACCTGCAGTACAGGCATTTAACCACTGCGTCACAAGGCTCTTTCTAATATAAAGGTATTGCTTGTTCTTGCATTTGTACTAGATAAGGAGGTGATTTGGTTGTAATTTAAGCAGTTACAGAAATGTAGGGTGGGAAATACTATGCAACATTTCCCACTTAACAGACATGAATTGAAGACTGAGGCTAAGGGTGCATCTCAGGAGCCACTATCATGCACTTACAAGTCACCTGAGGTACCTTTAGGTATCATATGCAGGTTTGTAACTCTGATTCAGATGGTTATTTTAGTAAATGGTGGTACAGTTGAATACAAGCCTGCTGTATGAAATCAAAAACAGTAAGCCTGTATCCAACTATACTTCTATATTGATACATTGTACTGGCAGTTGTTCATTTTCAGATTTAGCACAAAAAGGGAAACCAGTTTTTCTTGCACCCACGTATGCTCAACCTCTTGCACAAGTTCTTGTACGGTAGAGTAATCCAGTGTAACTACACTAGTGAGAGTTTTCACTTTGCAAGAGATACATTTCATTCAAGCCTGAGAATTTAAAATTCTGAGTGAAAGAATTTGGTTTGAGTACAAGAGCTTAATAAATTTCATCAGTTACTCATCAAAAATCCACACTTATTTCCCTATATTAGCAGTGCTATTTGGGGGAGAGCTATTATTTCATTGCTGCTATTGTGAAGCAACGGGAAGTCAGAAATTGCTGCTCATCTACTAAAATCAGCAGAATTCAGTAGTCCAGATACACAGTCTAACCTCTCCTGCTGAAAGTGCAATCAGAAGCAACAGTAGCACAACACAGGTGCCCTTGTAGGACAACAGGTACAGTTTATTTGTTATTATTTGCCCTACTTGAGTCACAATGGAATCAGTTTATGCAGTGAAGTCACACTTTTAATGCTAATATAGCTCAGTGGGCTGGAGTGCCTGCCAACAGAGCCGGGGGACAGAATTTTTAATCTCCACTATGCCTCACATGAGGGGGCCAGGCAAATTTACCTGAAGCATATGTGGTTGGTACGGTTACATACTCTGCCACTTGTGTGATTTTACACATGCTGCACAGTCCCACAATGCCCTCAGAAGGAGGAACTGATGAACCACATATGAATATTTTACCATTAGGACACTCTGGGAGGCTCACCATAAGGTGGAATCAAGTTGACAGCATGTAATTACTTAGTCATATAGCTGCCTAGATGCCCTAAGCACATCCGATCTTGCCTGGTTTCAGAAGCTAAGCAGGGTCAGCCCTGGTTAGTACTTGGACGGGAGACCACCAGGGAATACCAGGCGCTGTAGGCGCCTGGAGTAGGAACTGGCAAGCCACTCCAGTATTCCTGCCAAGAAAACTCCATGGACATGGGGTCACAAAGAGTCGGTCACTACTGTAATGACACAACACAATTACTTAGTCACATGTTCATCACTCAACGATCTAATAACTGGCAATTCAAAACAGAGATGGGTCAGTCTCCAATCGATTTCACCAAAGGCAGTAAAAGGTCTTGCAAGTGCTTTAAAAATGAGGTGACTCTGGTAACATGGAACCAAGTAACATAAAAGCCTTGGACCACCTTAAATATACATAAATGTATTACAGTATGACCTTCTTGTCTGTGGACTTGTTGATCTGCTGAAGTAGATATTAGATCATAAAACCTAGTGTCATAATAAGTATATGAATGTTTTAAATGCTAAAACAACTCTCTCTGTTGTCTCTATAAGCAGTTACAGTGTTGGCAGGATGAAGCAAAAGAATTCAAGAGGCTGTCCAGTAAAACCTGAGATGATGGTTTCTCTTCATGAACCAGTGAGTAGGGGAACCATCCATTGCAACTTTCCAGCAGACAGAAGAGAAGGGGCAACCCTGCCTGAGTTTACGCCTCTCTCACTTCACTGAGAAGTTTGTTTGTTTTTAAACAGAAGTGAGCAGCTGGATAATGAAAAGCAAGTCTCAGAGGCAAGATGCAAAATGCTAAGCAGCAACATGTATCCGTTGGGGCCTGAGGATTTGGTCCAAGGGGAGAGGGAGGAGGGCAAAGACCAGCACACACCAGGTGGCGGTGAACTGCTTTACCCAACCTGCCTCTGTTGGCTGGCAAGTCCACACCAAAACATGACCATGGCCAGAAATTACGAAAGCTTCAGGCTGGAATCAGGCTGAGGGCAGTCCATGCAGAGGCTTATGTTATCTAGCCTGTAGCTCCCTTATCCAGCTCTGTCAGCATCCACTACTTCATTCTCCTCCTTTTACTTATCTTGAGTGGATGTTTTGAGACCCCAGCCAATTTTTGCGTCTGTGCAATTTGTTACAGTGAATGATGACAAAACCTGCCTGCTCTTCTGAGACATTTGCCAATCTGATTGTGTCAAAAGATGGCACTGGAGACTGGGCAGAGGAAATGGAAAATAATTTCTTCTAAAAGAATAGGAGCCTCAGAAAGGAGTGGTGGTGTTACGTGCTATTTAAAATGGGCATAAATTTACATAGAATAAATACACAAATTAGGTGTCCCAGTTTCCAGTTTCCCAAAGGTGGGCAACCTACCAAATACACGTTATTCTGAACAAGTGCCCTTTATTTCAAAACAGATCAGCCTTACAGAGCACAATAGGTGTCTCTGATTCCAGATTCCAAAGAGCCCAGGAGCACTCACTCAAGCATCCGTGTGTCTCTGAATGGTTAATCCAGCAGCCCAACAACAGGTTATATAGTCCCTGGCTAGTAGGAACATTCATTGGCTCCTGGCCCAAGAATTTGGATTCTAGAGTGAAAAGGGGGAGGGGAGCAGCTGCCCCCACTTACACGACACAAAGCAACCAGGAGGGCCCACATGGAAAGCAAAAGCGCTGACACAGCACCAAGATCTGCTTTTTCATCAGATCCGGTGAAAACTGCTTAGCAACCTGGCCGCCCGGCCGCCCAGGGCTCCAGTCAGCGCCACACGGCGGAATCCCGCGGATCCCCATCGCCTCCAGCACTTAGCAACCCGCCCTAGCCAGTGACTGCTCAGCACGTCGCAGCCCCTCTCCTCCTCCTCCTCCTCCTCCTCCTCCCCCAACACACACACACACACACACCCGGCTCCAGCCTACGTGCCAGACACGCCTGCCTCTCGCCAAATTAATCCCCCCCCTTCTTGGAAAGCCAGCGCTCTTGCTGAATGACACAGCCCTGGAACAGTTTCCGTGTGAACAAGGAAGGCTTGCCTCCCTCCCGCCCGCCTTCTCCTCTTGCGATACGCTGGAAGGAAGGCGGCGAGATGCGGGGCGGGGGGGGGGAGTAAAGGGGGGGGGTTAAACTATAGGCGACGGCGAGGAGACGGGAACAAATCCGGTCGTGCTGCGTGGCTGTTGCCGCGACCAGACGGAAAGCCATGGCAACAGCGGAGCTGGAGAACCCCCGACGCCGAGGAGGAGAAACAGCGCTGGAGACGCGCGGGGAGGGCGAGGCGGGCGGGCGGGTGGGAAGGCAGAAAGAGATTGAGACAGAGAGAGAGAGAGAGGAGGGAGAAGGCGGCCTGGAAGGCCCCACGTTATTCAATGTGACGGCTCTGAAAAATGTACACACACACAAACACAGGACGTGAGGCCAGAATGGAGCCAGGAGTATTTTCTCCTCCCCACCCATCCCTCACCCGCTCCCCTTCTGTGTCTTTTTTTTTTTTTTTTTTTACAACAGAAACAATCCCTGAAATGTTGAAAGAGGTGGTTGTGTTCCTCTGCGCAAGCATATCTGGCAAAATTCAAAGAAAGAAGGGGAAAAAAACATGTGGCGCCTTAAACTATGGTTGTATTTTAATGTGAGCTTTCCTGGACACCTCCACTTCCTCAGATACATATGGCAGCAGTCAACATGGTGGTCATGTGTCCAGTCTGGACACACACAGGCACACACGCACACTTGGCGGTGTGCAGAGAGAGAAAGAAGGTTGCAGTAGCTGAAAACAGAAAGACACACAGTCCATGAGAAATGCCTTCAGGTATGGGGAGCTGAGGGCTAGGGTGTTATGGCAGAAAAGAGAGGCAAGGGAAATGTACAATCTGCTGGGGGGAAGAGGCAGCTTCAGGCCATGATGTTGCCAGGACTGTGGAAGAAGGCCTCCCCAACCTCTTCTTCCCATGGCAGTTCCAGAGTGGAGGGGCAGGTGCCTACAAGAAAAGATCCAAGGGAAGTGCCTCCAGCCCACAAGCTTTGGGATGCCCACCAAGAGCCCTTCACTCTAGCCTGCATCCAGCAGTGGCAATGCTATATTTTTGATCTCATTTTAAAAGAAGGGAAAGAAGTCTGCCCTTGTGCCTCTCAGCTTTTCTACTCTTTATAACTGGCCCACTTTTTGTAGTGATGAATTGTAAATAGGAAACATTTTTGCAGGGTTCTGTTTTTGGATAAATATGCAAAATATTTTAAGTACCACTGGCAATGCCCAGGGTAGAAGCTGGTTCTCTTTCCATAAAACATGCAAGACTGGGCTTTTCACTGTAGTGTGATGTTTGAGGGGTGTTGATTTTTATAGTCTTAAAGGATACTTCTAATTTATTGAAACAGAAGTGTTGGGAAGATTTTCCTAGAAGACACACTTTTGTATTCATGATACATTGGTAAATGTTCATCACGGGTGGGCAATTTGCAAGCAGAGGATCATTTTTCAGATTTGCTCATAGCCCAAAGATCATACTCCCTCCTAGAGGGTAATGCCAACTATGTTTGAAATTTTTAGGAGGTATGGGAGATCCCAGGGACTGTCCAGACATGGCAAGATTTTTCCTTATTAGTGTTCCCTCTGATTTTTCACCAGCACTGAGCAGAAACCTCACCCCACATGTGCAAAGATCCAGCCATGGATGGCACCAAATAAGTGGAAACACTAGTTACGTGTTTACAGTACCAATATTGTGGCAGGCAGCACACATGTTATGGTCCTTAATGGACACAAAGGGACTTTTTAGGTTTTAAAACATTGTTTTCAAATTAAAATGTGGAAGGCTGGGTGGGACTGCTTGGGACTCAGGCAGTGACAGAGAAACTGCAAAAACGGCACTGTGACTCTGCCTGGGGCCCATAGGCCACATGTTGCCCACCTCTGACAAAGACAACTGAATTTCTTAGGATGACAACAAACCAAAGAAAAAGCAAGTGTGCTGTTTATAGGCTGCTCCATAGGGTTTAAAGCATTGTCTGGGAATTTTACAATTTAATTATGCAGGTTGCACATCAGAGAGTAAGGCAGATCTTGAGTGCCAAGCGGCAGCCCAAGTATGGAGTGACCGTCTAACAAGGCTTGGCCTGCGCCTGAATGGGAAAAAGACAGAATATCTGACGACCAACCCAAATGAATGTGGTGTGATCCAAATGGATGTATCTGAGAAATTCAAATGGTATCTGAGACGTTCAAATACCTAGGTTCCACGATCACAGTGACAGGAGCCTGAGTAACGAAGTGACAACAAGGATCGACAGTGCCTGGCTAAAGTGGTGTACAACATCAGGTGTAATGTGTGACAAAAAAGATCAGCGTCCGTTTAAAATCAGATCTATTGTACCATTGTTCAACCTGTTGCACTCTATGGTGCAGAGTGCTGACCAGCAATTAAAAGAACTGAACATCATGGAGACAAAGATGCTGCAACAGACCTCTGGCCTCACACGATATCAGAGCAAAATACAGCATTGCCGACAAAATGCACAAAGCCTGACTGCGCTTGTTAGGTCATGTCCTCCGTGCTGATGAGGAAACTCTGGCCAAAAAGGGTCTCACCCTGTAGGTCAGTGAATCTCAGTTGAGGAGTCTTTCAAAACAATGCTGGATGAACATCCTCGAGAATGACATTAAGTTGTCCCAGGTTCACCCAGACTGTGCCCATGACTGTGCCAACACAAGAATAGTGGACCTCACCTCCAAGTGGGACAAATGTGAATTATTATTATTATTATTTATTTATTTATTTATCATCATCATCATCATCATCACACCACCACCACCACCACCACCACCACCACCACCACCACCACCACCACACAGCAGACAAGATAACTACACTGGATTTTGTATTACAAATCACTAGTTGAACACTTCCCAATCATTTTAGGACTATGTGATGTACTGGTGAATTTTGCAAGCAGATCCCAGTAAGGTGGCTTTCTGCAGCTAACTGATGGTGACTTTGTCAACTCCAATTTCTTCTAAATACTTGCTTAGCTCTTTCGGCACCGCACCCAGCGTGCTGGTTACCACTGGGACCACCTGATGATGATGATGATGATGATGATGATGATGATGATGATGATGATGATGATGATGATGATGATGATGATGCAGGTTATTCAGAGGGCCCTCTGAAGATGCCGGCCACAGAGTCTGGCAAAATGTCAGGAAGAAAAGCTTCCAGAACACGGTCAAGCAGCCTGAAAAACTCACAACAGCTATCAGATCCTGGCCGTGAAAGCCTTTGAGAATACAGACATGCAATAGCTCCAGCTAATTAAGATGTCCAGCGTCAACAAATCCGGGACCTGAAAAGGGGGGTCATGAGCAGAGGGGGAAGAGAAACAGAGAGAGCACCGAAGGTTTATTTGTTTCAATTCAAACCCTGCCTTTTTGTTTTTTATACAGGGTAGCTTACAAAATGTAATGAAATAATATTTCATCAATACTTGATAGAGAGGTGGTATGGAACTACCTTCAAAAGGAAGCTAGGATGGCTTCCTCTCTCTTGACCCACCACGGGTACGCAAAGACCAAGCAGGGCTTCAGCAACTAATTGATAGTTGAGAAAGATTGGTGTTAGACTTTTTTCTTCTTTTAAATAAAAAAGTACTCTAAACACGTTTTTTAACTTAAATGTTTTCATTGTTTATTTCTTAGTAGTGTGAGCTTCTGCTTTTATCTGCACCTGTTTGTAAGCCACTTTGAATCCTAGTCCTGATTGAAAGGCAATATAAGGTCATATAAAGAAATGGACGAATATGTTAGAACACCAGCAGACCACCATATCTTAGTTATTACATGTTAGGCTGGCATTGTGAGGCACCATTAACTGAACTCTTATTGTCCTTCTATACCTACACCAAGGCTGCTGCTGCCTCAGGAAGGGCCTGCTGTTCTTACAGCTTGAGAACTACTGTAGGTTTTCTCTCTTAAAAGAGGCGACAAAGGTGTCAACGGTTGCTTAACAATTTCTGATAACAGAGGCTCTTCATAAATAACATTAACTGGATTAAACTCTGTATTAAACTCTTCTAAAAATATGGTGGTGCACTCTATCCCCGACCCATACATTGGGTCCCGCAACAAGGGTGCTTGGCCCATTGTGCTACAGGGCCAGCGCCTCTCTCTCTCCTCCATTCCCTCTGGAATCTTTCTGAGGTTTCTGGCCACCTTAATGGTTTAACGTGTACAGACCAGACAAACTCTTCATTTCTTTTAGGTCTTAACGGCTCGGCTAGCTTTCGGTGGACATCTTCCTGAGTCTGTGTTCCAACTGTCACTAACTGTCCTTTCTCCTCACTTCCTTTTTCTATCTGCCCGTGCGCCTGCAATCCTGAATCCCCACCTGCCTGTTCTGCCTCGTGCTCTAACCATTCATCCTCCACCTCATCTAATACCCAGTATATCTCTTCAGTCTTATGTTCTTTTTCTCCTTTATCAATGTTTAACTCTTGTAAACTCTTTGCACAATCATTCATAGGGCCATCAGTCTCTTCTTTCTCCTCAATCATCTTTCCAGGCGGCTCACTTCCATCAACATGCGTAGTTCTGTTATCACTCTCACACATGTCCATGGAGTTTTCTTGGCAGGAATACTGGAGTGGCTTGCCAGTTCCTACTCCAGGAGGCGCCTGGAGTAGGAACTGGCAAACCACTCCAGTATTCCTGCCAAGAAAACTCCATGGACATGGGGTCATGAAGAGTACTGTAATGATGCAACACACACATAAACTCTAAGGAAAACAGAATTAAACAGAGAAGCTCATCTTACCACCCTCCCACCTCACAGTACTAAAGGTAAAAATAGGGCTCAAAATATGAAGGTTTCAAAAATATGAAAGGTGTTTTGTTCTGTTTTCTCCTCCTCTGCCATATTTTTGGTATACTGCCCTCCCATCTCAAAATATTGAGGAATACCTACAGTTTTACCTACAGTTTTTAGCTGACTAGTTTGCACTGAATCCAGGGACTGACTAATGAGGTAGCATTACAGGAAATGTGTCAGTCACTAATTGGCTAATAATGTTCAGGTCTTTGACAGCTGAGTTATGAAAGCACTGCAGGGGGAAACGGGGAGAGGGAGGGAAGGTTGTGCTTGGAAATTTCCATGCTGCCTCATTTTAAAATGACTCCTGCTTCAGATGTCCTTTCATTGAAAGAGCAAAGACCTGGTGCTTTTTCCATTCTGGCTTTTTGGAATCTCTAAGGTTATGGCATTTAACAGAGTCCAAAATGTTTGAAGGCATGCAAGACTTGAGATGCTAGGACAGATGCGGCAAGTCAAGATGAACTTCAACACAAATTCAAAGGACAACTAATAAATTGGAATGATACCAGACCCAAACCCTATTGACTTTAATCTGACGCCACACCTCCCTCCAAAAACAAGATCCAAATAACCAGATCAGAATTAAAAGCTGATAAAATATTTTCCCTGCAAAGATACAATCCTTTGAAGTTGCCATGACTGCACATATTATTGAAAAAATCTCTATCAAGAATGTATTTTGATTCAACAAGGTAAACACAGATCCTTCAGTTCACTCCTGCCTATTGTAAAATTATGTAGCAAACTAAATTCACCACCATGTAACACCTACTCTATTCAACCTCTCTGAGAAGCAGGAAGAGAAAATAAAGAGCTGGCAGATTCAATGCCTGATGCTGCACAGTAGCAGTCTAATATCTAGGGCTCTAGTGATGGCCTTACATAAGACCAAGATGCCATTTCCAGGTTCCTCTATGTGAATAAATTATTGGCAAGAAATATATTTAGAGAAGAGTGAAAACATTTGCATGCCATAAACCTTTCACCATACAATGTCCAAGGGAGAGAAGGATGATAGAGGTAACACACTGGTCTGGCAGGTCTTCTCAGGTCTTTTACATACAAAAAATTGACCTACAGAAGCTGCTGTTCAACACCCAGAATTATTTTTCCTGAAAAGATGCAATCCTTTGAAGCCACTGTTTGCATAATTAGCTTGCAATCAGCACCCATGCTTATCATCCAGTGACCTCTTATCAAACAAAACCAGGCTAACTTACAACTTCTGGAGTTAGGGCAAAGAAACAAATTTAACCTCTAAATTTAACCTCTTAAGGAATTTCAACTTCAAATGAGAGGTTTACTGTGACATATGTCTTGACCTCAAGTTCTCAAGTACTGTGTTACCATGAGCTAATCCATCCTTTTACTGTCACAACAACAACAAAACCAAACCTTGCATATACAGGAATGATGGACCCTGCTTGGTGCCATTTAGACTGATGTTCCTAGAGACTGTCATCCAAGGAACAGTGGTCAATACAGCTTCATAAATCAGCAAATAGAGAGGATTCATGCATACTCCATTCACACACTCATAATAATCTCACAGGCAACCTAGAAAAAGTTGCTATCACTAAGAATCATTTCTTCATCTAACATGCATATAACTAGTCTTTCTCATAGTCATGTGAAAACAAGTTTAATGAAAATATCTTTCTGCAATTTAGGAGTTTGATTCCTCATTGTGTATTCCAGGAGAAGAGCCAGCCTGTGCAACTTTGGGCAAGCTGCCCGTATTTTGCAGATTTGTTGCAGTTCTGAAAAACAGAATGGTTAACAGCTTCTAAGTACTCAATACCTTGAAAACCCTGGAAGAGATTACCATAAATCAGAATCTGCTTGAGAGCATGATGATGCAGATGAGGATGACTGCCACCCTGAGATTTTAGTTTAATATGTTTGCACCCAGGCATTTTAGGTATAGAGGCAATGTAAAATAAAACCCATTAATGTTGGACATTCCTTGGCGATCTTTTCATGTAAGTCATGTGAGAACGTGAGTAAGACAGACATTGCCCCTTTTTGTGTATATATCAAAAGAACTGCAACAAATCTGCAATGCTGGCAACATGCAGATTTTATTCCGAGGTCAGCATGCCACACATTTATTATCACATATCCTGAGCAGCAAGCAACATTTGTCTGTTGACCTCCAATACCGCCCCCTGCCCCCCCCCCCTGCCGCCGCCACATAGCTCATATGATTCTCATTCAAAGACTTATAAAGTCTAGGCAATATTTATGTACTCAAGCCTGTAATTCTACAATACTTTGGCATGAGCAAGGCCCACTGAAAACAATGGGATTCACTTCAGAGTAAACATACACAGAGTACACTTCAGAGTAAACATAAACAGCATTGTGGGACTAATATCCATCCCAAAGTACAGAAGAGTTACATTTCTGGATTTTAATTCCAAGAATCCTGCAGGTAGCAGGGTCAAGGCATTTGAGGAGTTGGTGTTTTTCCCCCCAGGATGGAAATAAACCACTACAATTTCATCTTTGTAGGTTGAAATCGGGACCAAAACCTGATCAGAAGATCTTAAATGCTAGTAATGTTTCCTAGCTTGGGTACAAGCATGACCATGTAAATGTACACTTTGGCTTCATGTTTAGCATGCATACTGAATGCAATCCTTCATTGATTGCTTTCATTTTTATTTCTGGAAAAAATGGCTAATAATTTCCTCCCCTCCAGCAGCTCAAGATACAAGAATATGCTAGGATTAAAGTATGTGCTTCATTTTGCCACTGATTTTCTTTGCTCCTGCTAGGCAAGGCCAGCTCTTTCCGTTCCTACAAACATGATAATCCAGAAAATGAATTTTCATTTCACATGTGCCATGGCTGCTGCCACCATTCTCATTCTGTTACTTACCAGATAATTCTCTAGCACCTCTGGGGGCTCAGAAGAAGCACAAGGTTTATTTCACAGGTAACTAAAAACAAAAGAAATACAAGGCTGCCTCCCCCCCCCCCAATTCCATTCCACCTCACCTATTGTACCATTCACAGATACAAGTGTTTCATGTTAAAAATAGAAAAGTTGGAGAGGCACACATGGGAGATGGGACAGCCACGTCTTCCAAGAGTGGATTCAGCCAAAGCTGACACACTTTCCATGAGTAGTCTAGCAGCATGCATTTAGCTGTGGATTGGAGCTATTTTGAGATGCTGTAACAGAATCCTGGGAGACAGCCCGATACCTTTTTTTATCCATTGTCAGAGAAAGTACTTACTTTAATGTATTAGAGACAACAGCAAAAAAAAAAAAACCTACCATTTCCTATTAAATGAAACTTGAATGTAAAAAAAGGAAAAAAACTCTATCATGTTTATCATAATGCAGTGGTGAAATTTAAAGAGCAGACACTCATCTGACAGTTCCATTAACCAGACGCCTAAGCATTGCAGGCTCCTAAAATTTTGGAGGGGGCTTAAATGAACACTCTCACTGCCCCACGCAGAACTAAGAGGACTAAGTGGCCATAGAATGCTGACAAGAGTCCCTTATTAGTGTGGTGGGGTGCGGGGACAATTAGTGCACTATGGAACAGGACAGAGAATGGAACAGAGCATAGTGGCCCAGAAAATGAAACGGGCTATTTTTATTTCTATGTACCGTACCTATTTGTTTAATTGATTTCACTCCAGCAGTATGTATTAACTTAAACAGAATTAATCAACTTATCCCTACCAATTTCTAGTTTCCTGTTATCCCTTAACAAATAATCATATAGAAAACCAACTAGTAATGTAATATGCAATGTGAGAATATTAAAATGGCATCCCTGCTCTCCTTGCTCTTTGCCACTCTCCAAAAAGAGCCAAGACAGCAGGACAGTAGGCATCACAAAACCACAAACATACAAAATAAATAGTGCATGAAGTTTGCAATCTGAAGCAATTGGTTTGACTTCAGTTCATAAGCCTCATTCAGTTATTCTTCATCCTGATAAGCTCATTGTGCTTAAGAGGCAAAACGTCTGGGTTCTCTACTGTGTGTAGAACCTAAATGCAAGCAGAACAACTTTCCTGCTTATTTGCCACTTTCCATATGTGGAAAGTGATGACAGCTGCCCTCTACACATGCTGAGTTTTTATGAGTAGGGACTGACTGAATAGGGCTTATGAAACACATGCTCTTCCTTAATGGCACAGTATGTTTAAGAAAACAGACACATTTATTGTATCTGTTTTACCTTGACCACAGCTTCACTTGCCTGATAATGCCTCACCTGTTTAACCTTTGTTATAGAACTAATCATTTAGGAAACAATTAGGTAAGTGTCCTAATAGTCCCCATGAAAACAAAACAGTTTACAGAAAACAGAAATCATATATTACAGTATTCAGTGAAACATGAAAGAGATGAACATAATAGGAAATCCAAAGGTATATTTCTAAATGCAACACTTCTTAGATGCTATTGGATTTGACCAAGAATTATTTTCTGAACTACTGGGGACACCACAGAGAAAGCCCTAAATTAATGCCCCATGGATTTTGGAAGGTACATGGAAGGTATTCTGGGAAGCAGCTTTTTTGGCCAGATTTGGGGAATTGTCTACCTTTACTATAGGGAGAGGAACAAAGGGGGCAGATTACATAAAACTTTAAAGTAAATCCAGGACACTGAGCTGTACTTGGAAATTATCAGTTTGTATAAGGAGATTTGCGAATATTTTCATGAAGATGCTAGCTATATATGAATGAAGAGCTGAGCTAAAGATGATGGAAACAAGATAAGAATAGGATAAACTAAATTCCTGGCCTTTGACTTGGCTGAGGTGCACTTTAAATTATGACATTTGGTAGAAGTAACTGGGCAAGATGGACCTCATTCACATGCCACACAAGTAATAGATAAATAAGGACACACAGCTGTGAGGTGAGGTGAATTACTTACAGGAATGCAGGAATATCAGAGGAAAATAGTCTACATGTTTCATCCAGTTTAGTAGGCATCATCCTCCATCCAGCTTTAGTATAAAGAGCAGAACCTTGGCCTGCAAGTAGGGCAGTCAAAATATTTTGCTGTGCAACATAAGGAATTTTAGCAGCTGCAGCTTCTTTCACCCTCATGATAATAGGCTGCAGCTGCCATCACATTCTTTTCTACCATTAAACTGAGAGGTGAAATTTGGTTCATACATGTGATACAAACAAACATACAAACAACTTAAATTGTAATGCATTAGTGAACATTGGCTCATATTTCTAAATTGATGTGAATATGGCATAGCCCCGGAGCACAATAATATGGTAGGATAAAGTTTGGAAATATTTTGGCCATGCATGGGTTGCAGGTTTAAAAACTAATGTTTACGACCTCTGATGAGGCTTCCTCCCTGTCAACCATATAGTAGCTTGCATTCATCCCTAGTTCTAAAGCCAAATTAGGTGGGGCAACAGAAGATTCTCAACTGATGTCCTTACCTTTTGTTTCTGAGGATAGGTGCATAAAGTGTTCTGCTTATAAGAACATAAGAACAGCCTTGCTGGAACAGGTCATAGCCCATCCAGTCCAGCCTTCTCTTTCACACAGTGGCTCACCATTTGCTTCAGGATATTCCCAAGCAGATGTCTTCACCTGCTCATGATTCCCTGCAAATGGCATTGAGAGATATCCTGCCTATCTCTCCAACCCAGAAGTGCATGGGAGAGATTTAGATCAAGGGTATAAGCACATCTGATCACGCCTGATTTCGGAAGCTAAGCAGGGTTGGCCCTGGAGTAGGAACTGGCAAACCACTCCAGTACTCCTTCCAAGAAGACTCCATGGACATGGGGTCAAAAAAGTCGGTCACAACACACACACACACACACACACACACACACACACACACACACACACACACAGTACTGTGGGAAGAAGGGTTTTTAATAATCCCATTTCAAAAAGCAAATTAACAGTTGGGAAAAAAAAATCTACTGTACTGGGATCTACTCTTAATGTGCAAAATCTGCAAGCTTTTGAGTTCTATATCAGACTAGGTGGTAACAAATTGGGGAGGGGAGGGAAAAAGGAATGGAAGTACAAATGGATGGCTACAGGGTGCAATGGGTGGGGGAGTGCACATCCCATCACACCTGAAAGGGTTGTTTTGCATGGCACTCTCTTGCTTAAACAGGCCCTTCTGTCTGTCCGAATCACTCCAGCCTCTTCCATAAAAAGCAGTAGTCCTACACCTGGGTCAATTAGTTCCATCTTGGGCATGGGCTGGAGGGAATTCCCCAAACATCATGTGATCACTGAGAAATAGATTTCATTTCTAAATAGGATATTTTCCCCTGTGTGATCATATCCTAAGCCTTTGTATCTTGAAACACCTAGCCATGCATTTGAATTTCCATACCTTTCTAAATAAATGTTAATGAAGGCATTGCCATCTATGGATTTTGGCATTTGGATTAACTTCAATGGATTAACAGGATCTCAACCTTTTTGTTTTGGGGGCTTAATTTTAAAAAGAAAGAAAGAAAGAAAGAAAGAAAGAAAGAAAGAAAGAAAGAAAGAAAGAAAGAAAGAAAAAGCCCCTCCTCTTCTTTTGAAGGGCTTTCTAGATCAATGAATAACAAGTTTGCACCATATACTGATTCCAATGGCATGGAAGACAGGAACAAAAATATACATATGGATGCCTATATCATGTTTTTCAACTATATCATCCCCCAAGATGTTGCCTGGTGTGCCGTATTGAAAATTACTTTATATATAGTCAAATAACATTTTCCACAAGTGTGCCTTTGCCCAAAAAAGGTTGAAAAACACTGGCCTATATCATCCCCCGCATTATATTCTTGAAATACCTTCCACTGTGACAATTTCCTACATTGTAACTATGTTAGTATGATGCAGCAAAAACAGGATACCTTAAAGACTACAATTACATTTATTATAGCATGATATTTCACGCACTATAGCCCAATTCATCAGATGCAGTGCAATGTGAAAGGTATGGTACCATTGGGAAAACCAAAATGGAAAACCTCCCACATGTGCTATTCCTTCCTGTTTACTGCTGCCTTTCGAACCCAGAGTTAGGAATGGCTTAAGAAATGAGCTCCTCTTTGTTTCTTTTGGGATTTTTTTCAGTGTTTCCCTGCCATCTTCCCCTATCTTTTCAGAAAAGATAAATCCTCCTTGGCTCAACATTAGATGGTCCAAACATCCACCAACCCAGCCAAAACCTTGACTTGTAGCAGCCAAAGATCCTTTGCCAACAGGGAGAAGCACAGGCTGTGTAGGTGTGAAGTCCAGGCATTCACATCTCCTGGCGTTTCTGTGTATACAGCTCATACAAAGATGTGAAGGTGTGGATGGGGGCAATGATTACATTTCTGTATAGGCAGTGTGTCTGTGGGACAGTTTATGCCTTGTAAAAAGCATGGCTCTTTCAAGAAATCAGGCACACAGAGTTGTTATATATACATAATTAAGCAGTGTGTGTCATTAGTCGTCAACAACCCTTTGTGACCCCATGTCCATGGAGTTTTCTTGGCAGGAATACTGGAGTGGTTTGCCAGTTCCTACTCCAGGCGCCTACATTCTTGTGTAGAAAGAATAGAATTGCCTGAAAGAATGTAAGGAATGAAATTGCAGAATGACAATTGGTAGGGACTCTAGAGATAATGTAGTCAAACCCTGTGTTGATATGTGGAGGGGGAATTAACAGCTAAGGAGATGGCCATCTACTCTCTGTTTAAAATGTAATGAAGAACAATCTACCATCCTCCAGGGCAGGGCACTCCATCTACTGTTGAAAAGCTCTTGTCATCAGGAAATTATTTCTAATGTTTAGCTGAGTTCTTATTTCTTATAATTTGAATCAATTGATTCATGCTTGTCCTCCAGAGCAAAAGAAGACAAACTTGTTCCATCTTCTATGCCTAACAAACCAATCCTCTAAAATAGCAGCCCTGGGCAATGAGATGATGCAAGGTCAGATGAGAGAAGAATGGATGTTGCACAAGCACAGCTTTCTTTGGTCACATGGGATCTTACACTTTCCCAAGAACGTACTAAAATATCCATGCAAATAAAGATGGACAGTTTCTGTACACAGCTTAAGCAAGTTTTTAAAGCTACCATCCTCTGAATCTCCTTTGGAGTGGAGACACTAGTCATGGTAGATAGTGGGTTTTGAGAACTGTAGCACCATAATAAATAAATAAATAAATAAATAAATAAATAAATAAATAAATAAATAAGCTTCCCCAATGTTTGCTTTGGCAGCACTGCATTTGGACATAAGTGATATCTTAAAGGCAAGAAAAAAATAGAAAAATAGAAAATAGAATAGAAAAAATAAATAAATTGTAGAGCCCTGGGTCAAAGCACCAGCTTCTCTGTCCTAGTTCTGGCCCTGGTCTCTCTGTAGTACTTGCATAAGGGGAACAAGGGAGAACAACTAGCCAATTTGGCTGTTATAAAACCAAGGCCTGCTTCTCAGAATTGGAAATGCACCACATCACAGCAGTAGGTAACTGGCAGCAGATCATAATAAAGTAAATGAATTCAAGTCTCCTGGGCCAAATGAAATGCATCCAAGGGTATTAAAGGAATCTGCAGATGTAATCTCAGATCCATTGCTTATAATCTTTGAGAATTCTTGGAGAACAGATGAGGTCCCTGGAGGTAAGCAGATGTCATTACCATGTTCAAAAAGGGGAAAAAAAGAAGATTTGGGCAACTATTAACCCATCTCCTTGACAAGGAAACCAGGAAAGGACTTAGAAAAGAATATTGTGGTTTCTAAGGCCGAGTGTGGGTTTCAGAGAACCGAATCATGCCTGACTACTCTTTTTTTTAAAAAAATAGAATAACAAACTTGATAGTAGAAGTGAATGTTGTGGAAATAGTATATTGTGACTTCACCAAAGCTTTTGATATGGTCTCTCAACACGCTATCATGCTTAAGCTGGTAAAATGTGGGGAAGGCTAAGGTGGATTTGAACCTGGCTGATGGGCCGTACCCAAAGCTTACCCTTGGTTGTCCATCATTTAGAATAGAACTGACAAGTGAAGTAACATAGGGTTCAGTCCTAGGCCCTGTATTACTTGATAGATTTGGAAAAAAAAACTGGATGAGGACAGCAGGGTGTTTGTTCATTAAATCTGAGGTGGCCAGCAAACTGAGAGGGTTGCTAATATCCCAGAACACAAAATCAGGATATAAGACTACCTTAACAGATAGGAGAACTGGGACAAAATAATTTCAAAAGGCAATAATGTGAAATTCTGCCATGAGGGTATTTGTATAAATCTGATGCACATATATAAGTGGCACAGTAACAAAAAAACAATACATGCATGAAATACTGTACTAGCTTGCATCAACAGAACTATAGAGTCCATTACTTGGACTGACATGTCTAGTTCTGTTTAAGAAGGATATTGACAGGCTGGAACACACCCAAAGGAAGGGAACCAAGATAGTAAGATATCTGGAAGCCAAACACTATGAGAAACAGTTGAGGGAGCCAGGTTTAGCCTGGAAAAATGCAGGTGATATGACAGCCATCTTAAAATATCTGATGGGCTATCACATAGTATATGGACCAAGGTTGTTTTCTGGGGAAATTTCTAGGAAATTTTGCCTAAACATTAGGAAGAACTTCTCAGCAGTAAGAACTGTTGGACAATGAAGATGACTGCCTTGGAGGGATGATCTTAAACAGAGTTTAGATGGTTGATTACCTGGAAGGATTTTTTTTAAAACTGTGGATTTCCTGCACTGTAAGGGGGTTGGACTCAGTAACCCTTGGAGTCACAGCAACCCTACCGTTCTGTGATTCATTGTTTTCATTTTCAGGAAGATAATGAAAACAGATACTGTGGATCATACAGCAACATTTTACAACGGACTCAAGCATTTTCAGTGGTAGGGGGAACCTTTCTGCTTCCAGGAGTTTTGAACTACAGTGCCAAAATCCCTTACCCCCACCAAAGCCCCAAATATTTGGAGAGTCAGTACACATACCATCATAGCTTACAGAAATATACATCAATTCCAAGTATTTATATAAACCAAGATGACTCTTCAGTATATGGAGATCATTACTCAAGTATGTGTCCTAATGAACATCTAAAGACTTTGTTGGCAGGTACAAATCAGATAATCATGGAGACAGTGGAGAAGTTTCTAGTCTGGGTTGTAAGGTCTTATGAAATGCTCCACTAAGATAATGAACTGGTTTTAACTTCTGAAGTATGTACATTATTTATCTCTGTTTTAACTGTCCTTGTTTTAACTTTGGGTCCATGACCATACAACAATAAAGTAAGTAAGTAAGTAAGTAAGTCAGTCAGTCAGTCAGTCAGTCAGTCAGTCAGTCAGTCAGTCAGTAAGGGCCTTTTCACACGACCCCTAAGATCCGCTGGTCCCTTAAATTCGGACCAGAGATCTTGGGGGTTCGTTTCTGTTCCTCTGTCCCCACCCCTCAGCACTTCCTGCTCCTGTCGGCTGAGAGGGGGAGGGAAAAAAAGACAAAAGAAGCCTTTACTAACCTGCCGAACTTGCCACCAGCCCCGTTACTTCCTGGTTCCGTCTCAAGGAGCTCTTAAAGGGGCGGGAGGCAAAAAAACAACAGACAAGCCAGGAGAGCCTGGCACTCTTATCCGCATCAAATTTTTTTCACCTGCAGAGAGCAGGTACATGAAAAATGTGCTGGGTCGCGCTAAAGTGGGTGGGGTCGCACTTAACTGTCTCCAAACTCCAGAGCTGGTGGGAAAACATTTCTAAGCTCTGGAGCTGGGAGCCATTTGCAGTGCAGCTTAGGGGTCGTGTATAAATGCCCTAAGTAAGTAAGTAAGTAAGTAAGTAAGTAAGTAAGTAAGTAAGTAAGTAAGTAAGTAAAGTACTCAAGTACAGTATTTGTCCCTCAGATTCTGAACAACCAGATGTGAATTCACCTCAGATTGCAGACTGAAGCTGAATGGCTACTGCATTGGAGCAAGAACCTCTGATAACGCTGAGGGAGGAACAGTGGCACAACCTTCCCTTCGGCATTGCACACCAATACTGCGACTGATTATACCATACCAGGTTACTACCAGCTGGGAAATTTACTCTGTGCACTAGAGCCCCTATAATCCCTCTCAAACAATAAATAATTTTAGCTTCCAAAAGCAATGTTTCCAAGCTCTGGTTATAAAGGCAGAAGATATGCCCTACTTTGTAAAGGTCATAAAAACCAGTGACCTCGTTTTTATACTGAAGGAGAAAACCACACAATTTATGACATACCAGTAAACATGAAAGATTTTTTTTTAAAAAGCCAAGCACCCCAGGAAATAACTTTGAAACAGTTCATGTTTTACCTCCATTACTGCAGCCTTTTCTCAAAGATAGTGACTTCCCAATCAATAATGTCTGGATATATATAGACCATTCAGTCCAATCTTGTGGTTTACCCTGTTGAGCATGCTCAGAACCTTACTTGAAGCCACTCAACAGCCTGGCAGTTAGGCCCCATGCCAAAGAGCCCTTCATGATTAATGGGCCTCAGTCTCATATATGGGTATGTTAGGCCTACAGAGCCGTGAAGGGCAGGTAGCAGGATGTAGGTGGCCAGGAGGCTACTCAAACCTCTGTCACCTCTGCTTGTGTTTTCAAATATTGCCTCACATTCAAACACAGTATGATAGAGAAATACCAGCTTTGCTTTAGATATTAGCCTGCAGAGTCATGGTAGGTGCATTGCTTTGTTTCCTGTGAGATCCTAAATATGTATATAATTATTTAAAAACTAAACTTCTCTTTTTTGACCTAGTTACCTCAGTGGAGGAGGAGCAGTTGAGGGGCATATGTTTTTAAAGGGCTTATCATTTTCTGTTCCCTCCATTTACTTCATTTTTTACACTTTATTTTATTTTGGTTATATCTGCTCAGTTTCTTTTCATCTGTTGTTGCTCCATCCCCAGTTTTGTATGAAGTTCTGAATCTATTTAATTAGTTTTAGTGTCCGAAAATGGAGCAACACTGGAGCAGAGAAGTGTGCTTTGAGAGGATGCATGTTTTGTTGTGTTGTATTATGAATGATCCTCCCTTGATTTCTAGTATGCAGTCCTGGTGAGTCTTTAAACTAAGTTCCTTCAGTTTCTCAAAGGATTCCTACTCTGGAGTAAAGAAATGTGAGTTTGAAGGAGTGCTTTGTTATAAATTTATATGTTTGTGTGGAGGTGTCAAACAAAAACTCCCTTCCACTGAATCCTTAAAGTTTTTGATTATTATTATGATTAATTCCCCTTCCTCTGGCCCACCAGTGACTTTTATATGGATTATTTACCATACATGATTGCATTAACTGATTTCGTAAGAATACCAGTGATTTCCATGTTAGTTTCCACCCCTCAGAATGGATTTTTCTTCTTTTTGCGTGCTCTTTGTAGCTTTAATGTTCTAAGATGCCTCTCCAAATTCCCTGTTCTTAACTTGAATATATCTTAAATGTTCTGGGCTGTATATTGTCCCTCATTATTGTAAGCCACCTTGGGTCCTTTTCCAAGGGGAGAGGTGGAGTAAAAATATTCAAAATAATAAATATAAATAATGGGCAGATGCTTCAGTTGGATGGCAAGCTGGATAATAGTGACATCTCTACATTATTAAGTTTTTGGAATGGTGGCAACATTTTGCTTTCAACGGGATTGAGTGGGCAGCTAACCCCAGTGGAATATCCTGTTCCCGGGTATCATACACATTCCCGTGTTGATTGAAGGAGGGGATTTTTTTAAAGCAGGGGTCCTCAACCTAAGGCCCCAGGGCCGGATGCGGCCCCCAAGGTCCTGAATCCGGCCCCCGGGGACCAATTGCAACCCCCCCCACCTACCCCCTGCTTTGCAAGCAAGCAAGCCTCCGCATCTGCTTCCATTGCTGAGGCAGTTCAAAGCAGTGGGCTATGTCGCTTCTCCCACTTCCCCCAACTGCCACCCAGATGATCAGCATGCTGGCTAGTGGGGCATTCAAAGTGGGAGGGCAACAGCAAGGTCCCCTGTTCCCACCACCCACCACCCAGATGGTCGGCGCACTGGCTGCAGGCAAGTGGGGCAATTTAAAATAGGAAGGCTGCAGCAAGGTATCCCACTCCCTCCATAGCCCTGAGGCCCCACCCCTGCTCCTCCTCCACCCTGCCCACCTGCCTTCCTTGTGTGG
The DNA here is from genome assembly GCA_029282475.1 of Phrynocephalus forsythii. Taxonomy (NCBI): domain Eukaryota; kingdom Metazoa; phylum Chordata; class Lepidosauria; order Squamata; family Agamidae; genus Phrynocephalus; species Phrynocephalus forsythii. The sequence continues at coordinate 61,201,804 of JAPFRF010000005.1, forward strand.
CTGCCGCCTGTGTTATTGTAGTTGTGAGGAATGAAGGGGGCAGGCGGAGGCAGCACCAGCCAGCCTTCCGAGCCAGAGCAGCCATGGCAGTGGACCGCTGGAGGGATGGACGGCAGGCGACCGAGGGGGAAACGGAGCTATTTCCCGCCCACCCACCCCTCTGAGCTGCTGCCTTGCTATGTGGAGCGAGGGAGGGGAGGAGGGAGCACAGCCATGGCCGGAGGCTGAAGTGCCACCACCATCACCAGGTTAGAGACCAGCGAGGAGGTGGTGGTGGAGAAAGAAGGGAAGGGAAGGGAAGGCCAACGGTAGCCTGGGCCTGGTTCCTGGGAGGCTGGCAGGGCTGCATTTGTCCCCGGTTGGTGATGGGTGGGCTGGCGAGCCAAGAGAGCACCTCAGCCTGGCTGAACTAGGACAGTGAGCAGGCTGCAGGTGGCTTTGGGCATGCCTTCCTACCTCCCCTACCTCCTTCCCAACCCTTGCTCCCTCCCTCCCTCAATTGCAGCGCACCAAGTCGGGCCGCGCCGGGCCAGGCCAAGAGAGGAGGCAGCTTTCCCTCCAGGGCACAGTGAGGACGTGATGGCCAGGGCACACGGCTGGATCTGCACTCAGTGGCACCAGCCTTGTTGCCCTTGCTGCGGCTGCTGCTCCTCATCCTGAGTGGCCACCCAGAAGGTGATAAGGGGCCTGAGTTTTCCTGGGCTGCCACCTCCTTCCCGATGCAAGGAAGGAAGGAAGGAAGGAAGGAAGGAGAGGTGCTCCAGCTGCTGCCACTGGAGGAGGAGGAGGAGGAGGAGGAGCAGCAGCAGCAGCAGCAGAGGATCCCAGCGGTGGCACCTCAGGGTGGTGATCTGGAGCAGGAGGCATCGCTGGGGCCCTGGAGATACAATGATCTTGGGCCAATCATGGGGGGCTCCTCCCACTTGCCCCTCCCACCCCCTTTTTTCCATGTCGGCCTTTTTTTTGTTGGACTGTGGTCCGGACCCCAGTGGTATCTGGGGCGTGGTGGACCAGCCCGCTGTTTGAAAACTTTGAGGACCCCTGTTTTAAAGGATGCAATTTATAAGGGTGCTGTGCTTGTGTAACACCAGAACACCAAAAAGTCAGGAGTGAGGAACCTAGGAGAGAGCTGAAAATTTGCATGCACCTGGGCAATTTTTGTGTGGGGTGGGTGGGTGGGTGTGTATAAAGGGTCCTCACAGAAGGATGATGTACTTCCAGAAGACACAGCAGCAGCAGCAGCAGCAGCATGAGGCCTGGAAAAACTCGCCATTAGTTGCAGTCAGTGGTGGAAGGGCAGCAACTGCTGCAGTTCCTGGTTGCATTTTACTGTCTTCCTAGCCACCACTAGAGGCTGGCCGTTGTTTACCCCTGGCTTGCCACCGCCAGATACACAGTCATCTAGGGCTTACTTGAGTTCTCTTCTCAGGCAGCTAGCCCTGAAGCCGCTCCTCTGGTCCCCTTCCCAACCCTCAACTGTCCTGCACCTGTGGCATCACAAGAACCCACCTTTGGTTTCAGGTATTGGCTTCACTGTGCCAAGGAATGGAGTACTGCTGACCTGGAAACCTCAGAATCCTTTGAACCTAAAGAACAAACTGAAACCAAATATGGAGAACACCTCCCACCACAGCCACTAGCATTTGAAAGATCCCTTCATTTCAGAATTATATGTTCAGACTCTGTTCCTCATCTGGCCAGTGAAAGCCAAAGGAAGTCAGTGGCTTCAGACTAGGTCTAACCCATTCCTTGACCCTGAGAGATTCCCAGCCTCTCTTTCTTCTTTCCTTTACAGAAGGAGAATTGTTAGTGCTGCCCTTTCCACAGTGCTCTTGGCAGGCACTCAGCATACTGGAAAGGCTTTGCACCTGTATACATAAAGCTGCCCAACACACAGTGGGTGCGGACAGGGAGCCTCCTCAGGGTGGGCCAGTAAAAGCTATGCACACCCTCCATTCGTGTCCTGAATAGTTTTGACTATTGCTCGGGGAAGCAGGAAATGAGACTTGCCAGCAGTCAGGGATTGGCAGAGTGGTGGGGAGAAAAAGGAGGAGGATAAGAGGAACTACTATGGGACTTCTGTGCTGCAAATAACCAAGCAAAGGAATGAGATACCAAAAACCCCTCCAGGCGGATGTTGGCTTTGGATTGGAAGCAGTGTCAGGCCACAGTGGCTGAGCAAATGCAACGAGAGAAGAGAAGCTCATATACACTCACACAACCCTACGTCACTGGGGCCATCTGGAATTAATTGGCAGCACCACCTCCTGCCAAACCCCCATTTGCTATTTAGTTAAAATGCAGGCCTTCGCCCCAGGCAAAATGGCAATGTAAGCAGTTTGTGTTCCAATTGGCTATGGATCCTGGTTCCCAATCCTCTGTGCCAAGGCAGACCTGTAAAACTGCCATGGTTCAGGTGTAACTCTCTGTGTCAAAACCATGGCAGATGTGTTTGGGGCAAAAGGAGGGACAGGGCCTAATTGTGTTAAGAGTGACAAAACTTGCTCAAACCGGGCTCCTCTGGATAAGAGAAGACAACGGCTGCAGTGCCTGAGAGCTTACGCCAAAGAAACGTGTTAATATGTTGTCTGCTGCAGCAAAACAAACAGCCTTGTGGCACTTTAAAGACAAAGGCAGTTACTTTACATCCTTCGTTGTTCCACGACTAGTTTTGTACCATGACAGCGTTGGTCACGTTCACGTGGTTTTGTCCCTGTTTAGTCCCTGTTTCTGTTTTCTCACGGTTGTGATAACTTGTCTCGTGACAATTGTTACTTCACGGTCTTGTTTTGTGACAAATTCTGAATTTGTCTTGCTTTCTTAACCCTATCGTAAATAAAACTTTTTCGATATTTTGATTTACTGGTCTTCTGGGATTTACATGTCAATGCTACAGAATTGTCAGTACTTTCTTTAATAAACATTTGCGCTGCATGGTGTTTCCCGTAGGGAAACTAATGCCGAATGCCGCTTCAGCCGCTAACCACTAGGTGGACACTGATTGTTGTGTGACAGTTGTTACCACATGGTCTCTTGTCTTGGAACAGGAACTGGGAACAAACCATGATAAGAGAATACCCCAACCCAGCTCCAGGTACAGTATTGTCACACTTTGATCCCGCTCCAGGGGTGTGGTCGAGACAAATTTCAGCTGTTGCACAACGGACATGAAGTAAGATTTTTTTGTACCGGTCTGAAGCACAACACTTACAGAGACAAAACGGACGTGAAGTAACTGCCTTACATGGTCACCCCTCTGGATGAGAGAAGGTGTGTAACTGAAATAAGTGATGTATGACAGAGGTGGCAGGAACAGTAATCCAACAAGTGATATGTCAGCCATGAAACAAAACATATTTTCAGACCACTAGCCTGGACATTGGAATCTTCTATAAAGCAGAATCAGAGCTTATGTTTCCCCTTTCCCTTGGCTGGCAATGTTGTTATCAAGTTACCTTTGTGTTAAAAGAATTAAGAAAGAATGATGCTGTTGAGGCAGACTGAGAATACACTGGATGTTGAATTCTAAAAGCACATGGCATGGGGATATGGGTGCTGCTGTGGTGATTGATGTGGATGCAATAACGGTGGGCCATCTGTTCTTTACAATATTAACATCTTAACAAGCTCCACACCTCATCTGTGTTCCACGTGTATATTCATAAATAAACATAATCATTCATTATGGAGGGCCATTAAGCCACCTTTCAAAGAAACCAAGTCCAGGCAAGTGTTGCAGCCTTAGAGGTTCTTACTGGACTGTGCATAACAGTAATGACATCCTGGCTAGATTACTGTTACATGCTCTCTATGGGGCTGCCTTGGGAAAGTGGCAGGAAACTTCAGTGGGTCCAAAATCTGCCAGGCAGGTTACTTACTGGGGCTGTTTACAGCTATCATATAGCTTCCCTACTGCACCAGCTAAACTGTCTGCTGATCTGTTTCCAGGCACAATTCAGATAGTTCTATAAAACCCTAAATGGCTTGTGTTCAAGCTGTCCAAAGGATGGCATCTCCCTTTGTGAGCCTGCTTTGGCCGTTTGGTCCTACTACAGTACCTTTGCAAGTGCATTTGGTGGGGAACATGGAAGAACCATTTCTCTGTTGCTACTTCCAGATTTTGAAATTCCCTCCCACAGAAGGCCAGACTGCCCCCACATTTGCTATCATTCCATAAACAGACAAAGACCTTTTGCATAGAAACAGAGTACTGAGGGACATTGTTGGAAAAAGATGGCATAGATCACATGAGCAGCAGAAGAAGAATGTTGTGTGTGACGTTGTTGGGTCCTGTGAACATGGTGTAGGAGTAAATGTGGGGGCATTGCTGAGACATCTGGGTTTGTAGCAGGGTATAGTCCCAGTTGCTGTATCTCTGTTTAAATTGCTGTATCTCAGTAATTGCTTCATAGTGTGGGATTGCCAGTAAGCAATTACTGTATAGGCCTTCTCCAGTTGCTTGGAAGACAAACATTGTCAAGGACGGCTTGGGGATCATTTATGATGCATGTGAATGGTCAGAGTTGTGGGCTGAAAGTGATAAGCAGCAGTGTTAGGTTTTTGTTTTCTGGGTCTGTATTGCAGTAGGTTGCTTCTGGGTATTCATACTGCCCAGTTAATTTGTACTTTAACTATATTGGATGGGTATTATAGTCTGAGAAATGCATTTTGTAGATCCTTAAGTTTGGAGTCCCTATCTTGATGGTCTGACTAGATGTGATTGTACCCAAAGGTTTGGCTGTAAACAGTAGATTTGGTGGTGTGCTCAGGATAGAAGCTGGAGGCATGCAAGCTGGTATATCAATCAGTGGATTTTCAATACAGTGTAATGATAAGATATCCATGTTGTAGCTTCACAGTGGTATCAAGAAAATGCAACATCCTTTCCATGGGCCCAGATCAAAAAGATGTCACCAGTGTACCTCAAATAGAGGAGTGGTTTGGGGGTACAACACTTATGAAAGCATTCTAAGTCAGCTATAAATTTGCATATTGTGGAGCCATATGAGTGGTTCCACAGCTCTGGAGGCAGATTTTATTTTCAAAACTGAAATAGTTGTTTGTGAATATGAAGTTGTAGAGGGTGGTGACAATGTGTGCTCTGTCATTTTCAGTTGTATTCCTGATAGCCTGTAGCCCTCTTCTGTGTGAGTTCTTAGTGTAGAGAGCTTCAATGTCCCTTGGTGCTAAGTTTGTGTTATTAAGGAGGTTATGAATAGACTGAAGTTTCCTTAGAAAACACACAGCCTCAAAGACCACCCCAATATTTGGGGAGTATCTGGATATGTAGATATCCAGATATTCCAACAGTGATTGTATTAATGTGTGATATAGTAGGTCTACTAAGGTTCCCTGGTTTGTGTATTTTTGTAGCAAGTAAAAGGTTTTTGGTCAAAGTCCTTGTGGTATATTATTCAGAATTAGTTCATGAAGTCATGTGTTAGAATAAGTTCATGTATATTTTCAGGGAAGTTTTTCGTAAGGTTTTGTAATTCCTTTTGATATTTGGCAGTTAGGTCTGTAGTTAGGAGCTGCTAACATTTAGAGTTAGACAGTTGTCTCTAAGTTTCTTGTGTGTGACTCGATTTGTCCATGACAACCACAGATACACTCTTCCTTGCCTCTTTGATGACAATATTGGGGTGGTCTTTGAGGCTCACAATCACAATCTGACTGGTTGAGATTGTATGGTACATTGTGTCCCTTGTTGATGATCTCAGCTCAAGTAGAGTGGCGAAAACACTCAATATGGAAGTCCAATTCTTTGTCCCAGCTCCCAAAAGTCCACGTAGAATTCTTCTTTCTGTAGTGTTGGGATGAAGGTGATTGAATGTCAGCATATATCTTCTCCTCATATTTTTGGGACACTTCCTGCTCATGTTTTGGAAATTGAGGCAAAGCTTGTGTGCTGTTGTCAAAGTTGTGAAAATATTGAGTCATAGTCTGGGGAAATAATCCTCAAGGTCACCATAGAGCTGTATTTTTATCCCAGCAGCTGGGTTTGGTGCAACAAGAAGACAGGCCCTGCGAGAAGACTGACTCTTCTGTTTGGCTCAGTGTGTGGCTGGAAAGATTTATTATGCAAGGCCATGATGTTCTTGTTGTGGGGCAAGTGGTTCTTTGGTAGATTAGCTAGTTTGTTTTCTTTCTTTTTGTTCAGGATAGTAAGTTGTGTGTTACAGATGTTCTTTCTCATGGTGGAGAATATCTCTGCAGTACCCGGCACAGAGGGCTAGTTCTGCATGCCACGATTTAAGATCTGTAATATTCTTCAAGATTTTCCTTTTGTTCCTGTGTAAGATGTTAAGTGGTTCAGTAATTTTTGGAGTAAAATATTGCACAGTCTTTTGCCATAGTCAGCAATGTACGTGGAATGTGTTTTGTTTTTATCTGTACACTTTGGGGGTGCAGTCCTGTTATTTGCTTTTGGTGAGTAAGGGGATGTTTTCATGAGGTTCGTGAGTCTCCTCTCCATTAAGCTTTACAGAGCTGCAGTTTTTGAAGTGGTAGCCATGTTAGTCTGTGCAAGCATATCCACAAGAAACATACAGTAAAAGCAAAGAAAGAAAGAAAGAAAGAAAGAAAGAAAGAAAGAAAGAAAGAAAGAAAGAAAGAAAGAAAGAAAGAAATTATGGCACCTTAAGTACTAACTCTAACTGCTATATTTTAATGTATGTAATACCATAATAATATAGTGATGCCCTGTATTTTCTTGGATACTAAGACTGCCCTCTGGTGGATATTATAAGACAAGGATCGAAAATCTCCATCTCCCTGTGCAGGGGTCACCATCCTGCCCCTAAACCTCTGCTTTCGACCCCCACAGAAGTATAGAGGAGATGGTGTTTAAAGAAGCCTAAGTGTTGTATGCTGTGCATGGAATGGAACTGTGAACTGCAGAGAGAAAAGCTTTAACATGGAGCCAAGCAATGCTCTGCACAATATTTACGTAGTATATTGGCATCCTTTCTTGGATATTCAGTTTGCACACAAACTCCAAAATGATATGTGAGAGGTTATACAACCTGGAGAGGCTGGGAGATTGGATTCCAGAAATATTTTTGCTTTGCTGTGATTCATTTTCCATGAAATAACATCTTTCCCTTGTCTTTTGCCTCTGGAAATGGAACATAAACTTATCTAATGGTGCCTTCATTAGAACCAGTTTCCAAGTAAAGGATGGAGATATGAGACGAAAAGGAGAAGAGAATGCACACAGTTTTCAATAGCCATGGATTTCATTTCATTTCATTTCATAAGTCTGTTTTATTTCACTGGATTCCCCCCCCCCTTTTTTTTTAACAGAACTTGCATGAATCTATTTTTATGTAATAGGTTCTGGATGATATAGGAAGAAACATTTGAAAACATACCAATATATCATCTAGCCATGTGATCTGTAAAATAATACATTTTAAATTATTACAAGAAATGCCCACAATGCAACATGCATGTTTTCAATTTACAGGGAATTCTTAAGGGGGCAGGAATAATGGGCAGAGGGATATTTTCAGAACAAGAGAAGCACAGAGTTAGAATTTGATTATGTCAATAGTTCCCAACCTTAGAAAACCCAGGTGTTCTTGGACTGCAACTCTCAGAAACCCCAGTCAGCACAGCTGATGGTAAAGGCTTCTGGGAATTGGAGTCCAAGAACTCCTGGGCTACCCAAGTTTGGGCACCACTGGTCTAGGCTGATTGTTTCAGAATTGAAGATATATGCATTGGATGCAAAAGAAAAAAAAGCCTTTTTCCGGTCTGTTGCTTGCAGGTAACAGACCAATTCCATTGCTCACTAGAGACCCATTCCATTGTTCACTAGAATTTGGACAATGTCGTTTAAATATGCCCCAAATTCCTTCTTACTTGCATGCTCCATTCAAGGGAATGAATTGGTGAACTGTTAGAAAAGGTTTAAACTTCTGCTGCTCAATTCACAGTAGGAGCAGCCTGGAACAACCCTTTGTCAGGACATGAAAAATAAATAAATTATTATAACACATATGGATGGAAGTATTCATTGAGGATACATACCTTGTCATGATAGACCAAAGTACATAGTTCATTTTGACTTACTCCAGCCCAAAGTTTTTCTGGGTGTAAAACAAAACTCGGCAACGATTTACCAGTCCTTTCATCTGGGGCATTATGGGATGTGGCTGCTTGTCGAAGGGTATGCAGGCAGACTTATCTCCCAGGATGCATGGTGGGGAATGAAGCTTCGGACCTCCAGGTGCTCCAACTCACTCAGATATATGTCCTCTGTTTTCATACTCCAAGCCAAACACACGGGGGGGGGCTGGCAAGCAAAGCAGTCTGATGTCAATCAGGAAAGGTGGGCAAAAGTCTTCTCTTACAAACATATCATCTAGCTTTCATTAAGAAGATTATACTCTCAGGCTCAAACAATACATATAGCACATATTTTGAACAGTTGTTCCCTCAAGTGATGAAAGTCTTCATAGCATGTGACTTTCCTCACCCCTCTGCTTCTTTTATTATTGGCAACTAGTGCTTTATTTTATGACAGGTCATTGGAGAGCAAACAGGCTTAATTTGCAAGCTTCATTGTTCTTGAGACATGTGTCTCTGAGGAAATCCTATTTGAGGATAAAGCAGGTCCATCACAGGGAAGGTGCATTCCCCTTATCATCTAGTTTGACCCTTTGTCATCCATTTTACTGACAGTCTGGACTGTATGTATAATAGGCCCATGCCAAACTTCACAGCAAAAAGGCACTTTGAGTAACAGCCATGGTTCTTGTCCTATATAGCTGCTATGAAGAGAGTTTTTCTGTTGGTTGTATACCTGAAAAAGAAGACAACAGTTTTACTTGTGTAAAAATTATTTATGGGTAGTGTTCTTGGGCCCATATGTCCTCTCACAGTTCTGTTTGTCCTTCTCCCAGGCAGCCCGAAGGAAAATCATTCCTCCTTAACAGTTCTGTTCCAACTGAATGTACCTGAAAACTGAGAGCAGGATTTTCAAGTGTTTGCATCTGAATTCTGGCAGGGCTGGAGAGCTGACACAGAGCTTTGGAAAAAGAAATACTAACCCAGCCCAACTTAGATTGAAATCTTACACCTATTTGCATTGCCAAACCAAAGCAATCGCAAAGTCCTCACACACAGTTTCCTGAGCAGTCAAATAGCATTTGCTTCGGTTTGACAAAAACAGTTCCCTCTGCTACTCCACACGTAGCCTAAGCCACAGTTTCTAAAATGTATGGAAAATTCAGGTATATCGTAGACCAATATTCATACTGATATTGCCACTGCTCTCTTGGATACATATTGAGCATAGATGCTCCTGTTGCATCTGTTTAACCAGTTCCACACAGTTTTGGCTTTTCTTTCTCTGTCTGAAGAAGATACCTGGATGAGCCGTGAAACATTTCATTCCCACAAGAAAAGAAGTCCAGTTGACATGATTCATCTGCTGGATAACCTCACCTGGATGACTGAGCATCTCCATAGACACTCTAGTGCTTTAATTTTTTTACTGGGTTTTGCAACTTGTAATAAGAATTTCTCTTTCTCACACGCAAATAATCTCAGTTGAAGTGTAATAATTAGAAAAATCAGATGCAAAGTCACAGGCATTCTCTCTTTATCACTATGCTGGGCTAAATAGCTTCTAGTCTGGCAAGCCTGCCTTTTACACACACAAGGGAGTGAGGGGAAGGCTGCCTGGAGTTACTATGCAGAACTTTTCCTTTCCTGAGTTTACTTAGGCCTATGATAGACTGACAGAAAAGACAAGTTCATGGACTAGTTCAGGCACTGAGTTGGGGAACAGCACAGCTGAAACTAAGCATCAGACTGATTTAAAGGCAGAGCTGCATGTCTTTTTTTCTGTAAGAATAAGCACAGGAGACCCAGTCGAGATAGACTTTAGTATGAAAAATGAAACTTTCTCCCAAACCTTTGGTTGTAACTGAGATCAGCCCTACAGGTTCTATTGGCAACAAGTGATCTGTTGTTTAATAGATCAGTTTTTGGCTGGTGTGTGAGGGAGGCCTAATCCAGATCAGAATCACAGCAGCAGGTAAGAATTTATATCCCTTATATTTCCCAGTCCATTCCCAATAAAGTCCTGATTAGGACTGGATCCAATCTCTTTCTTCTTCTTGAGAAGAAAAACAAAAACAAAAATATCTTAGGTGGATCTTTGAAATAGCATCCATTTTGGCCTTAAACTGCTTCACTAACTGGTGATGAACAGTCTTTTGAAATGCTGGTTAACTTTACCTGCTCTGCTTGGTCACTCCTTAAATGTGAATGCATCCACTGGATCTACAGTATTCTGGGGGGCATTGGCTAGAGCAAGGGCCTGGTGGTTGGAAATGCGCTAATTACTATAAGTAAGTGCGGACAGGGCAGATCAATGGAGATCCCGCTAACTCTGTTGTTTCCTTTTCCTGATACCAAGGGGAGGGATGAACAGTTGCATTCAGGGCACTTTCTCTTGGAAGGTCCTTGTTCCTTCCTTGCCTCCATTCTGAAGAATGTTCTTTCTTTAGATTATTCCTCCTAGACCTGTAAAGAGGACTGGATTTTAAAGTCCTATGGGAGATTCAAATCATAGCCTGTTAAAAAAACCTCATTTTGTGGATGACAGAATTCCAGGTTTGTGCAAAGACGGGAGAAAGATTTAAAACCTACAACAATATGGAATTCAGATGAACAGTTTCAAACCTTATATATAGGGTTAGACCACAGAGTGTCACAGAATCTTTGTCTGGTAATTTTTCTCTCTACTGAGAGGTCTCCCTCCAGTTTTGTGCAGCCCTTCAAACAACACGACCTGGAGTTTGTTTTGTACTTGCTTTTAATCATCTTTGCATTGCTTTCCATTGCACTTTGGGTGGGAATGGACTGGGGTTTGTCTTGGAGCATTTTTTTGCATTGCACTGTGTGTGTGTGTGGGGGGGTTCTGGGTGGTGGTGATTCTGGCTCTGTATGCATTTCATAGAATCATAGAGTTGGAAGAGACCTCAAGGGCCATCCAGTCCAATCCCCTGCCATGCAGGAACCCCAGCATATTCCACTGCCGTACAGCTCTAACTGTCATGAAGTTCTTTCTAATGTTCTAATGAAATCTCTTTTCCTGTAGTTTGAAATCATTGCCCCGAGTCCTAGTCTCTGAAGCCATGGAAAACAAACCTGTTCCTTCTTCGTTGTGACATACTTTCAAATATTTAAACATAGCTATCATATCCCCCTCAGCCTTCTTTCCCAGTTCCCTAAGCCATTCCTCATAAGACATTTCTTCCTGATCTTCAACCATCCTGGTTGCCCTCCTCTGTACCCGCTCAAGGTTGTCAACATCCTTTTTAAATTGAGGCACACAGAACTGAACACAGTACTCCAGGTGGGGTCTGACCTGAGCAGAATAGAGTGGTACTATTACTTCCCTTGATCTAGACACTATGGTTCTGTTGATGCAACCGCATCACACTGCTGACTCATGTTCAATTTGTGGTCCACCAAGACTCCCAGATCCCTTTCACAGGTACTATTTTCCAGCCAGGTATCTCCCATCCTATACCTGTGCAATTCATTCCTTTTACCTAGATGCAGCACCCTACATTTCCCTTTGTTGAAATCCATTCTGTTAGCTTTGGCCCAGCACACTAATCCCTCAAGGTCCTTTTGGATTTTCATCCTGTCCTCTAGGGAATTAGCAACCCCTCCCAATTTGGTATCATCTGCAAATTTAATTAGCATACTCTCAATTCCTTCCTCCAATACATTAATAAAGATATTGAAAAGCACAGGACCCAGAACAGAAACCAGAAGCACTCCATTGGTCACATCTCTCCAAGCTGAAGAGAGGCCATTTATGATAACCCTTGGGTGTGATCAGTCAACCAATTACAAATCCACCTAACAGCACTATCTATCCTACTTTCTACTAACTTCTTAGCAAGAATACCATGAGGAACCTTATTGAAGGCCTTACTGAAGTCCAGATAAGCAATATTCACAGCATTCCCCTGATCCACCAGGCCTGTAACTTTATCAAAGAAAGAGATCAAATTAGTCTGGCATGACTTGTTTTTAAGAAACCTGTGTTGACTTCTTGTAGTGAAAGCATTGTTTGTTAAATAATTACAGACTGCCTGTTTAATAATCTGCTCTAGGATCTTTCCAGGAATTGAAGTCAAGCTGACTGGGCAGTAATTATTTGGATCCTCTTCCCCCCCCCCTTTGAAGTTGGGGACAACATTAGTCCTCCTCCAGTTGATGGGGGCTTCCCCTGTTCTCCAGGACTTCTCAAAGATTATTGCCAATGGTTCTGAAATTGCTTCTGCCAATTCCTTTAAAGTGCTCTTTATAAAGAGGTCTGAACAAAAAAAGGAGTATTCCAAAAATTGCATTCTAATTTTTCATAAAAAGAAATGACTCGTAGAACGAATTAAATTCATCTTAAGAGGTACCACTGTACTTGGGTATACTATACAGCCAACCAAGCTGCCTAACACAGAATCCCCCATGTTGGTTCCATTGACGGTATTTATAGGGAGACCCAAACGTCTTCCACATTTGGCCTTGTAAAATTGATACCACTGTCTGTCTGTGCATGAGTTCTGGGTATGTTTTATGTTGCTGAACTCCTTTGTTTTTTAAAAAAGTGTGAGTTTTTATAATTGGATCCGTTTTTCTTAGTAATTTTTAAGAAACGTCAACAAAAATCTTGCTTTCCATCAATGCAAAATCCACATTCCCTGGGCATCCCCCCCCCGCCCCCACACAAATCAGACTAGACTCGAGTTTCAGAACTACATTTCTCTCCAAACTGAAATATCTTATGTTAAAAGCAATTCAGCCCTTAAGTTGGGAAGAAATGGGAGGGGTAGGGGATGCAGGAGGCTAGAGGTGGACCATTGAAATGTACACACTGGGCAACTTTTGAAAGGTGTTTTAGCCCCCAAGATCCTCAAAGAATGTCCAGATCTTGTGGATTTTAAGGGGGTGGTTTCCTTTCCACCAGAGGCCCTTGCTAAAACCAGCCCTTTCTGGAATGTGCTGACTCCTCAAGGTTTCAAACAGCAGGCTAAGCAGCACAAAGGGCTTAGAGCAGGATGAAAGGGCAACAGCGCCTAATTAAATAAAGCTTCCAAATAAATATCTGTATGCCAATATGCTGGTGGCAGGGCTGGGGAGGAGCCCTCTGGCAAGTGTCTTTAAGTTTGGGCCTGCTGTGAAAAATACAAGGGCTTGGCAGAAAGGTTGGAGGAGAGGCAAAGTGTCTCTAGAAAAGGAAAGGAATTTTTCCCTTCTAAAATAAATAAATCAGTGGCCTGGTAATAGCTTAGCATTGGCCAGTTTCAAAGAGGTGACATTACTGAAGCATGTCTTCGGCATTTTTTCTTAAAAGCCTGGCAGATCTATCAAACTGGCATTTGGATCACAGTGAAAGAACTTTATGGAAACTGATGTTTAATGCAGTCATCGTCTTTGCAGGAAAAGTGTTATCCTCTCTCCCCACCTTGCCATCTCCCCTGCACCTTCCTTGGGGTCTAATTTAAACTTCTCAAACATCAAGAGACAGAAGGCCAGTATTTGAGTGCTGCTGGAGAAAAGTAGCAGCAGTGTCCAGACTGCTTTTTGACTGAGCTGTATTTTGGACACTTGGGTGTTTTGGTTAGCTTCACATCCTAGCACTTGGATCCGCAACAAACAGAACTGTAGCTACACGGGAGGCTTTGGTGTCAGGCATAAGGCCCCAAGCGTCTGGACTTTTGATCCTCCAAGTTAGCAGGGAGAGAGACTGCTGGCTGTAGAGCACCTCTGGCTGTGCTTACGAAAGGAAGCAGTGAAGTGCTCAAAATTTTCTGAAGTTTAACCTCAGCTTATTTTTACCTATTTGTAGGCTGGTTGCTAGGATCCTCAAGGATAACTGGTAGACAGCCCAAGTGAGTCTGGACAGTGTTGGCAGTGCAAAACATGCTGGTTCAGACTCCAAGCAAGCCAGTTGGGATGCCGTTCCTTTCTTTCACCCACCCCTTTGCAGTGGATATCCCAACGTAATTTATTGCCTTATTGTGGAATCAGGCTTCTGTTGCATTTCAGAAACTGAGGCAAGTACAAGATAAGCTGGTGGGGAGAAACAGTTATTAACAAAGTTGAATAGTAGGGAAGGAGAAGAAATAATAAATGCTGGATGTTGCCTAATAATATTGAGGCATGACAAGTAGTTGATCTTTGGGAACAGCAAGAAAGAAATCTCTCAGGAACATCCCTGAGGCCAGGGCCAGAAAGCTAGACTTAGCCCCAGATAATAGATAAGAATTAAACATAACAGTTTTCTCAATGTAGGCAATTGCTGTTGTATGTTGACCTGGCACAACACAGGAAATGCCTACACTGACTCCTTAACATCAGGCAATTTCCCACTGAGATTTACCCTGAGTTATACTTCAGCAAATGCACATTAGGATTCTACCTAAAAAAGGTAAAGGTAAATGTTCCTCCTGCACATGCATGCTAGTCGTGTCCAACTCTAGGGACAGTGCTCATCTCCGTATTCAAGCCAAAGAGCCAGTGTTGTGCAAGTCCCTGGCCATGTGGCCGGTGTGGCTGCAAGGAAACACTGTTTTACCTTCCCACCTTTTATGGTGGTACCTCTTTATCTACTTGCATTTACATGCTTTTGAACTGCTAACCCTATTTCCCCGGTAAGACTTCCCCCGAAAATAAGACCTACTTACAGTTTCGCCTCTCGCTGAAATATAAGGCATCCCCTGAAAATAAGGCCTCCCCTGAACATAAGGTCTCCCCAATAATAAGGCCCCCTGAAGCTACTGTAACTCTGGACCATAGTGGTGGGTGCCGCCGTGCAGCTCACTGTTGGCTGCAGCGCAGCTGGAGCAGACAGAAAGTGTGAGGTCTCTTTTAATCAGAGAGCCCACACCACTGCCAGGACAAGCTGCTGCCTGCTGCTTGCTCTGCCCTGACGGAGTCTGGCTGACTCACAATTGGACAGTGAGACTGCGGGGCAGGAGTTGGGCACATTGTGTGGACACACAGGGGTGACTGAGGTAACGTGAAAATGTCTGATAAAGGGGTGGGGGGGTGTCTGGTGAAGGTGTCCACTGGCACAGGGAGGGGGGAGGGGGATAACTTAAAATGATCATGGAAAAATAAGACATCCCCTGAAAATAAGACCTAGCACATCTTTGGGAGCAAAAATTAATATAAGACACTGTCTTATGTTCGGGGAAACAGGGTAGGTTGGCAGGAGCTGGGGTTAACAGCGGGAGCTCACTCCACTGCATGGCACCTGGGATTCGAACTGCTGAGCTGACTACGAGCGCCCTTCTTACATCTGGGCTCGCCCCCGTAGGCTCCTGGACCCTCCAAGGTTTATGGAGGCCTTCGGGGAGCTTTCTGGCGGTCTGGCGGACGATCTGGTTGATGCCCTGGTGGAAAGGTGGCATGTTGGTGCCGCTGGGGCGTTAGACCGGATCGCCCCTAAGCGTCTCCTGCGCTGTCGAGGCCGCTCCTCCCCGTGGTTCACGGAGGAGTTGCGGTCGATGAAGCAAGAACGTAGGAGACTAGAGGTCATATGGAGGGCGAACCAGACGGAAGTGAATTGGGCTGCCCTTAAACAGCTGACTGGCCGCTATCTTCGCGCGATCAGGGACGCTAGAAGATCTTATGCCTCCCTGAGAATTGGGGAGGCCTCGAGCCGCCAGGCGGAGTTATTCCGGGTGGTTCGGGACCTCTCCAATCCCAGTCAGCCGCGGCCTCCTCCTAGTGATTTCACTAGTGAGCAATTTGCAGCCCATTTTAGATCAAAAATTGAGGCCATCCGTTCCGATTTGCCCCCCAGTTGCTCTAGTCCATCCTTTGGGTCTTCCAGTGCCTCACCCCTCCGTTCTCCCCTCCTGGACGAGTTCGGGCCGGTCTCTTTAGCGGAGACCTCCAGAGCTATGGCTCGTTGCCGGCCGGCGGCCACTCCATTTGACCCTTGCCCAGCCTGGCTCCTAAAATCTGCCGAGGGGAACATGCCAGAGTGGTTTTCTTCCATCGCCACGGCCTCCTTTCGGGAGGGTCGTTTTCCTTCCCGTTTAAAGGAGACCGTGGTAAAACCCATTCTTAAGAAACCTGGCTTGGCGACGGACGATCTTTCCAACTTCCGTCCGATCGCCATCGTTCCTTTCCTGGGCAAGGTTGTCTGGCTGCCGTCCGGCTCCAGTCATACCTGGAGACAAACCATATCCTGGACCCCTTCCAGTCTGGATTCAGACCTCTTCGCGGGACCGAGACCGCCCTGGTCGCTCTGCAGGATGACCTCCTCAGGGAGGCCGACAGGGGAGTTCCTCCCTGCTGTCCTCCTTGATCTCTCAGCAGCCTTTGATACCGTCGACCACGGTAACCTTCTGGCCCGGCTCGCTGAGGTGGGAATTGGTGGTCAGGCCTTGGCCTGGCTCCGTTCCTTCCTTGGCGGCCGGACTCAGAGGGTACAGCTGGGGGATGTCTTGTTGGCTCCTTGACTCTCCCTTGTGGGGTGCCCCAGGGGTCGGCAATCTCCCCGTGCTGTTCAATGTTTATATGAGGCCGCTGGGGGAGGTCATCAGGAGATATGGAGTTCGCTGTCATCAGTACGCTGATGACACGCAGCTCTATATCTCCTTTTCTAAGGAGGCGGTTCGATCCCTCGATCTGTGCCTGGAGGCCGTTCTGGAATGGACCAGAGATAACCGGCTCAAGCTTAATCCAGAGAAGACGGAGGTTCTGTTCTTCGGGCGCCCTCGTCTCGGTACAATGGCCCCCTCCTAGTCTGGGGGTACTTCCCTCCAGCCTACAGACAGGGCCAGGAATCTGGGCGTGGTCCTGGATTCGGCCCTCTCCCTGGAAGCCCAGGTGATGGCAGTCTCCAGGGCCGCTTTTTTCCATCTCCGCAGGATCGCCCAGATCCGTCAGTACCTTGACGAGTCCTCCCTGAGGACAGTTGTGCAGGCCCTGGTGATCTCGAGGATCGACTATTGCAATGCCCTCTACGTGGGGTTGCCCTTGACCCTGGTCCGGAGGTTACAGCGGGTGCAAAATGCGGCGGCCAGGCTGGTGGTGGGTGCTCGTAGATTCGAGCACATCACCCCAGTCCTGGTCCGCCTGCATTGGCTGCCCGTTGTCTTCTGGATCAGGTTCAAAGGCCCTCCACGGCTTGGGACCAGGATACCTGGCGGAGCGCATCTCCCTGAGGGCATCCGGATCCAGACCCACGAGATTGTCTTTGAGAGTGGCCACACCCAGAGAGGTGCGGAAAACGCGTACGTGGAACCGCGCCTTCTCTGTGGTGGGGCCCTCGCTTTGGAACCATCTGCCTCCTGAGCTGCGCCTGCTGGAGTCCCTGCCCGCCTTTAAGAGGGCTTTGAAGACCTACCTCTTCAAAGAGGCTTATGGTGCCCTTATTAGTTAGTTTTTCTTTTTCTTCCTATCCCTCAACGTCTGCCGCCATCTTGCCCTCCGCTGCCCTTGCTGGTGGCCTGCTATTTTTTAGCTTTTAGCTTTTACCTTTTTAGTTTTTTTATATATGTTAGCCGCCCAGAGTTCCCGTTGGGAAGATGGAGCGGGATATAAGCACTTGAATAAATAAATAAATAAATAAATACTTTGTAGCTGACAGTTTTCAGTGCCCCACTGAGCCACCACACCCTTTCAAGGATTCTGGCGACCACCTTTCAAAATACTTTAAGTTTCATCAAATATTTCAGCACAGGGAAGGTCAATCCCATTATTTATGTCAATGTACAATGCAGTTACAGTACAGTAATTAGAATACAAGATATAACTAACTATATTTTACACAGTTAGATGGAACTGTGTGCTAGGACAAAGAGATGGATGGCCACAATATTAAATGAGGAATAATGGAAGATGTTATATATTGATTCAATCATTCTTTTATATCCCGCCCACCTAGTGCTGAAACACTATCAAATTGGATTGATATTGAAATTAATTTTAATGTATTCATTTTTAATAATTCTACTGCTTTTGAGGTAAAGCTTTCTCCCAAGACAGTTCACAAAGTAAAACATGTTTTTGGTGACGTATTAAAGTATAGTTAATTTTTGGGGTGGGAATAGTAAGGAAAATTTGTTATTCTTGTATAAACAGCAAGAAAATCTCGTCTCCTAGAATCATAGAATAATTGAGTTGGAAGGGGCCTATAAGACCATTAAATCATTGCTTATTATATGGAATGCCTGTTTTTGTTTGTTTCATTAGATTTTGGACTTTTTAGTCAAACCTACTGGATTTGGGGCTTACAACAAGATAAGGAGTAATACGCCATCTAGTGTCTCTTTAACATTTCACTACCATTAAACTAATTAAGATGGTGAGATGGTGCTTGTCCGTGTTTCATGTTTTCTCTTTTCCTTCTCCATTGGATGAGGATTTTTCATCATAAGGCTATTTTGGTTTAAAACTACACCAGATGAGAAACATTCAGTCCTAAAATATGTTTCTGGATATACAGTAGCATAGAAAAGGAGACTTGACAGCATCCATTTGTTTGAATGTGGAATCCCAATCCCAAAGAAAGGAAACGCCAAAGAATGCTCCAACTATCGCACAATTGCACTAATTTCACACGCTAGCAAGGTTATGCTCAAAATTCTACAAGGCAGGCTTCAGCAGTATGTGGAAAGAGAACTTCCAGAAGTGCAAGCTGGATTTCGAAGGGGCAGAGGAACTAGAGATCAAAACGCCAACATGCGCTGGATTATGGAGAAAGCCAAAGAGTTCCAGAAAAACATCTACTTCTGCTTCATCGACTATGCCAAAGCCTTTGACTGTGTGGACCACAACAAACTATGGCAAGTTCTTAAAGGAATGGGAGTGCTTGACTACCTTATCTGTCTCCTAAGAAATCTATATGTGGGACAAGCAGCAACAGTCAGAACTGGATATGGAGCAACTGACTGGTTTAAAATTGGGAAAGGAGTACAAGGCTGTATACTGTCACCTTGCCTATTTAACTTATATGCAGAGTACATCATGCAAAAGGCAGGTCTGGATGAATCACAAGCCGGAATTAAGATTGCTGGAAGAAATATCAACAACCTCAGATACGCAGATGATACTACTTTGATAGCAGAAAGTGAGGAGGAATTAAAGAACCTCTTAATGAGGGTGAAAGAGGAGAGTGAAAAAAATGGTCTGAACCTCAACATCAAAAAAACTAAGATCATGGCCACCGGTCCCATCACCTCCTGGCAAATACAAGGGGAAGAAATGGAGGCAATGACAGAGTTTATTTTCTTGGGCTCCTTGATCACTGCAGATGGCGACTGCAGCAATGAAATAAAAATATGCATGCTTCTTGGGAGGAAAGCAATGGCAAACCTAGATAGCATCCTAAAGAGCAGAGACATCACGTTGCCAACTAAGGTCAGGATAGTCAAAGCTATGGTTTTTCCAGTAGTGATGTATGGAAGTGAAAGCTGGACTATAAAGAAGGCTGATTGCCACAGAATTGATGCTTTTGAGCTGCGGTGCTGGAGGAGAGTCTTGAGAGTCCCCTGGACTGCAAGGAGATCAAACTTATCCATCCTGAAAGAAATCAACCCCGAATGTTCACTGGAAGGACAGATTTTGAAGCTGAGGCTCCAGTACTTTGGCCACCTCATGAGGAGAGAGGACTCCTTGGAAAAGTCCCTGATGTTGGGAAAGATTGAAGGCAAAAGGAAAATGGGACGGCAGAGAATGAGATGGTTGGACGGTGTCATCGATGCAACCAATATGGATTTGACAAAACTCCAGGAGGCAGTGGACGATAGGAAGGCCTGGCGAGCTCTGGTCCATGGGGTCACGAAGAGTCGGATGCTACATTATTAGCACTCCAGGTCAGGTCCTCCTTCATAGTGACCCCCCAAAACCTACAATCCGTCACCAACTCTACACAGTCTCCACCAGTAAGGCGAAATGTCTGATTTTCTTTTTCGATAAGCCACAATAAAGTCCTTGGTCTTATTGATGTTAAGAATGAATTTATTATTTCTGCAGCACTGTGAAAACCCTCATCCTGGTAGGCAGACTTTCCCCCTCCAGAGATGATCCCCACTACTGTTATATCACCTGTAAATTTGGTGACTATATTATTAGGGTGGTTATGGGTGCAATCAGAGGTATAAGTAGTGAACAATAGTGCACTTAGCACATAACCCTGTGGATTACCTGTGTTAAGAATAAGGTCTGATGAAATATAGTCTCCTGATCTGACCCTTTGAGAGTGATTTGATAGAAAGTCCATAATCCAGGAGCAGGTGGAATAGGAGAATCCAAGATCCTTGTGTTTAGATGCCAGTTTGTAAGGTATAATTGTATTAAATGAAGAGCTGAAATCTACAAAGAGCATCCTTACATAGGTCTCCCGCTGCTCCAAGTGAGGTACAGCAGTAGGCAAAGTGATATCTATGGCAGGGGTGTCCAAACTTTTTGCAAGGAGGGTCAGATTTGGTGAGGTAAAAATGTGTGTGGGGGGGGCGACCATTCAGCCTGAAGGGGAGAAAGGGTGTGGTCCGTGTGCATCTGCAACAGCCACATATGCTCTGGTTTCAATGTGCCCAAGGGCCCGGCAGCTGTTGCACGGCCTGGGAGTCAGCCCATGTGCGCGCAAGATGCACCACTGCTTGCATATGCTGCCCTCCCTCGCAAGGAAGTGAGGAAGATACTGCAGCAATGGAGCCAGGAGCAGGTAGGCAGAACAGGTGGCTGAGGGAATGGATGGAGGCAGGGAGGGCAGGCAAACCATAAAACTGCAAGCTGATGTCTAGCCAGCACAGAGGGCTGGCTGGAGGGGATGAGTGACAGGCTGAGCCAGCAGGGAGAAGAGGCTGAGGGCCACTCAAAATTTTAAATTGGGCCGCATTTGGCTCCCGGGCTGGACTTTGGACATGCCTGATCTATGGCATCTTCTGTGGATCTATTTGCTGTGTATGCAAACTGATATCTATCAAATGTATCCAGAAGACAGGAAATGATGTACTGTCTGACTAGCTGTTTGAGACACTTCATAATGTTAACAGAAGGCTTCTTTGGCAAAGGGACAATAATGGAGGCCTTCAGACAAGATGGAATAATAGACTGGGACAAGGACCGATTAAAGATCTCAGTAAAAAATCCAGCCAGCTGGTCTGCACAATGATTTTATTTTGTTTGGGACAAGCAAATGGGTTTGGCCCTTTTGCTTAATCCTGCCAATAGCAGGATGAAACAGGCTTCTGTTCTACTGCACTTCAGGAGAAACTTACTATTAATGATAGCTCTTTTCTGAGCTACTATCGAGTTAAATTTTGGGAGAGAGGACTTCAGCAGACAAATAGATTCATTCCAAACAGATTCTTAAAGATATCAATTTTGAAATAAAGCAACGGTTGTGTTTGTACTGTTTTGCCACAGCCCAACTATTTTCTTTTTAAAAGAACTGAGATTCTTAAAGTTGTTACCAAATTTGGTGAGTTTTGAATCTGAAAAATAAGTTAGTTGCTTCCCATGCTTTCTGTCTGGCAGTCGAAGATAAAGCAAAACAGAAACCATTTCCCTCTGTTTAGCTGCCCATGTAACCCAAAAAAATAACTCAAGAGTGCTAGACATAAATGGGGAGGCACTAAGGGTGTAGAGGAGGAACGAGAGGAAGAGACGGACTCATCACATGCTCAGAAGCCTGCATGTATTGTTTGGTTAAGCCTGTAGATGCCAGATACTTCCAGGATTGAAGCAAGAAATGAACATGTCTGCCCAGATTTTGAGTCCCACTGACTACAGTCAGGCTTACTCCCAGGAAACTGGGTATATGTTTGGTGTTTTGGAGATTAGGAGAACATCTACAGATAATTTCTCCTACACCAGAAATTCCTACTGTTCCATAGAAATTAATGGAAACTGTGCAAGAACTGTGTTGCAATCTTGTGAGCAGGTCCCATTCATTTCTGTGCAGTGACTATATGAGGAGTTTCCAGTTGTGTCCTCCAACTGTTTTCCTGTGTATGTTGTTAACTCTTTCAGAAACCAGCTGATTTTCTCAGTAGTATGAAGTTATAAATAAATTAAAATACAAAGTGAACTATTTTAAAGTGTATGCTAAGATGCTAGCAGTCAGAAAAAGCTGCACCTTGAGAAAGGGCTATACACATCTACCAGTGATATGGAGCACCTCCTGTGTAAGTTAAAGGTCTAAGGTTCAGTCCATGATACCATCAGCTAGACCTTCCCTAAGCATCCATATGAAAATCCCGGAGAGGCACTGTCAGTCAGTATAAATCAGGGCTACGCAATCCCCCTAGGACTTAATTGTAGATCCCTGTGGTGCTCTGACATACTCTCTGAGTCCACCAGTGATAAAAGAGTTGTCTGTCAGGAGGAAGGAATGGATAGAAGGCTTTTGCCTCCATCTGGACAAAGAAAAAAAGAAGTGCTGGAAAGCACGTGTTACCAAACACACAATTCTTTATTCCTGAACCAAAATTATCTTGTTAGTTATCTCAAAGGGTCATGAATCCTGTTGAAGACAAAAACTAGATGGACTAATAGTCTGTCAGCTGTTTGTAAGAGGTTGTTGTAAGAGGATTTGGGGCACATCATGAGAAGGCAGGATTCTCTGGAAAAAGACAGTGCTGTAAAAGGAGGGAGGCCGCAGGAAAAGAGGAGGACTGAAATGGAGTGGCTCCTTAGAGGAAGCCATAGCCTTGAGTGTACAAGAGGGGAGCAGGGCAGTTGATTAAGGGATCTTTTGGAGATTGCTAATAAGACAATAAGACAACGGCACCATAGCCATGCCTCTCTCCACGTATCCAGCCATATCTGGAAGCTTGAATTCCAATAAATTCAGCAGCTGAACTTCAAAACACACACACACACACACACACACACACACACACACACACACACACACACACACACACACACACACACACACACACGCACACAGAGAGAGAGAGAGAGAGAGAGAGAGAGAGAGAGAGAGAGATGCCCCTCCACCTTTTCCCCCTCCACTATTAAGTGACTTTTGGCAAGAGTAAGACAGCAAAACAGAAAGTGAAAGAGGCGATGGAAGGGTGGGTACATTCTGTGGGATGTGGGGAGAAACCGGAGCTGTGTGTTCCTTAATTAGACAGATCCAGTGCCAAAAGCTGCAGCAGAAGGATGGGCGCCCAAAAGCTGGGGAGGTCAGCTAGAGGGTAATAATCTTGGTCACGTCTCATTCTCCAGCAGCAGTTGGCTCGAGTTTAGAGACAGTTGCCTTTTACCAGAATATGATTTTAGAGGAAAGCTTCAGGCAAATGGCAATAAACAGGAGACGCAGCAGCAGAGCTCTGAGAACAGATCGGGTGAGATTTGTGTAGCAATTGCTTCAGGCTAAAAGCATCTTGCCATGCTCCAGAGGCAAACACGCTCTTCATGATAAGAAAAGAGATGAGCTGCAGCAGCAGTAGACAGGACAAAATGAGCACTAGAACGAAAAACTATAATGTGATAAGTGTTCTCGTTGAGCATACTCTTCAGTGCAACTTTACCCAATGGAAGGTGCAGATCATGAAAAATTGAACAATAGGCGTAGAAAAGGAGTGATCATCCATGCTAAGCTGCCCTGCAAAAGACATGTGTGGAAATATGCCCCCTAAGTTAGTCTAGCCCCAAGGATTCCTAGCCCTCTTCCTTGCTTTGTGTAGGGCATGTGGTCTGCCTCTGTACTCGGCTTTGTCTCTACTAAACCTGGCCAGATATCTGTGGAAGGCTATATGTTGGCCAGAACAATGGGGAACATTCAGAGGCAGCATTCTTTCGAGTGAAAGCCCCAGGGGAATTATATGCCCCTGGTCCTTTAAAAAAAAAAATAAAGTAACCCTTTCAAGCTCTGAATAAAATTTGAGAAAATTAACACAGGTAACCATGTACTTCCCCAGCTAACCACCTCGGGCCATAAAATATTAGGAATCGAGGATGCTACAGCCAGTTCAGTCCCTATAGCAGCTTGCCCGTCTTGGCCTGGCTGCTGAAACTGGCCTCAGTTTCCTAAGGCCCCACATTGCCTACTGCTCTCTGGATGCTGGCTGGGGGATTTGGCCTGGATTCTGGAAGGAAGGTCCAGCCACCACCATCTCATTGCACATATCCAGTATCCCTGATTCCACCCCCAGATTCAGGGCTGTCATTCTGCGGATAGGTGACATGAGACTGAAATTATGGCTGTTTCTTTTGACACTTTTTTTTAAAAAAGTTTTTAAAAAAAAATAACTTCCCAGTCATCTCATCTTAAAACAACAGAATTTAACAAAGAATAAACGTTGAAATGTTAACACTGAAACAAACAAGAAGCAGTAAAGCAATGAATTAAACCAGAATCAGAATCAGAATCCTTTTATCGGCCAAGTGTAGTTGGACACACCCGGAATTTGTTTTGGTAAAAAATGCTCTCTTTATGCAAGAAGGAAACATAAGAATCATATATTCAACAATAAAAACACAGTACAACAACACAATATAACCTATTTGAAGCTATCTTTATATCTAGTTGTCCTAGTATGCAATGCCCTAAAACGTCATCCTGAGGGTAACAGTTGAAACAGATTATGTCCAGGATGTGTGGAATCTGTATATATCTTCATTGTCTTCTTTTTAGCTTGTGTGGTATACAATTCCACAATAGATGGCAAATTAGTAGCAATAATTTTTTCCACCCTTCCAATTATCCGTTGAAGTCTGTATCTGTCCTGCTTAGTCACAGAACTAAACCAGACAGTTATAGAGGAACAGATGATAGATTCAATAACACCTCTATAAAATTGAATCAACAGTTCTTTTGGCAGTCTGAATTTCCTAAGTTGACGCAGAAAAAACATTCTTTGTTGTGCTTTCTTAATAATACTCCTAACGTTAGATGACCATTTTAAATCTTGAGATATAATAGTACTGTACCTAAAAACTTAAAGGACTCCACTACTGACACCAAGTTATTTGATATTATAAGAGGTGGTTGTATAGAGCGAGTCCTCCTAAAATCCACCACCATTTCAGCAGTTTTGCATGTGTTTAATTCAAGATTATTTTGAGTACACCATAAAACTAGTTGTTCAGCAGCAAATCATGGGCAGCCTAAATGAATAAAGTGTGTTTTCCTGGCAGAAGTGCATCAGATTCTATGCTTATTTCTCTAAGGAGAAAATGTCACATGCTGGGCACCAAAATATGACCATTTTGAAATGACTGCACCTACAGTGGCTTAAAAAGAGGAAGAAATGAATACCTTTATGAAATGGAGCAGGATCAAATTTCTGATTAAAGGAAAATATATTGAGATACAGTAGTACTATGTGTGTGCTGACTCTAAGGTTCCCTTTAATCAATAAGCTCTGAACTACAGGAAGTCCTGCCCCTTCCAAGGAGGCACAGTGGGGAATTGAACTCCCAACTTCTGGCTCCACAGCCAAATCCCCAAGTCACTAAGCTAACACTGAGGATTAAGCAGAATGTCATAGGTCAGTGGTGGCAAATCTTTGGTACTCCAGATCTTTTGGACCACAACTCCCAGAATTCCAAGCCTAGGGTGCCGGTGACAAAGGACTGTGGGAGTTGTGGTCCAAAACATCTGGGGTGCCAAAGGTTCGCCACCACGGTCATAGGTAGACCATGTTTGCACCAGTAGAATGGAATTGGAAGCTGCGCCTGATAAAAGCTTAAACATTTTTATCTCTGTACCAAATTTCCCACATTTGGGACATGCATAATTAGGCACATGGGATTGCCTCTGAACATATACAGACTCTATTCCTGATCACTAACCTTAGCTGGTTGCCATGTACCATGGATTAAGAAAAAGAAACCCAAGTGGCTCTGGCATGTCGAATTTTAAACAGTAAGTGCTCAGCTTGACATTTAAATCTTCCATACAACCAGGGCTGTGGAGTCGGAGTCGAGGAGTCGGAGTCGGAGGAAATTTTGGGTACCTGGAGTTGGAGTCGAGTCGGAAGTACAGCCCTGCATACAACCAAAATCTTCTTTTGTTACAGTTCTTATAACTGTACAGTATTTATTTATTTATTGGTCCTCTCAAAAAAGGATGTCTTCTCATGCAACACCAAGGATTTCCTGCTTTTCAATTCTGCTCTTGTGACCAGCTGGCAAAAAATATTGAAATTACTGTCAAGAAGTGACCAGTTCATAATTAAATATATTTCATCCAAATATTGCTGAATGTATAGAGCAATCAGGACAGAATTAGAGATAACAATCTCTATTTGGCTCATACAGAGCTACTGCAGAGTTCTCACTTATACCTTTAAATGGGAGGAAGCCACATGGAGCTTGCTCATTTTAGCTGCCGTGCTCCCAAAATGTTCTTGCACTGCAACTCATGATAGCCATTGGCCACGTTAGCTAGGTTTCCAGCAACTGACTTTCAACATCATCTGGGGATTGACTATGCGAGCACCACTGATCTAGCACAAGAGTCTTCAGAACAGAATAAGGTAGTGTTACCGTTTTTGGAGGCAGATTGTCTAGTCATCAAGGGGGTGATGGAAAGAAGCCCACAATATAGGGCCCTGTTATCAGTCCTAATTATCTAACTGGTAATTATGCCCGAGCTTTTCCAGACCTAGGAGCTATTGCTGCAGCCACTAATGCCTTTTGGAAACCAAGAGTGACAGAAGCTTGAAAAGGCTCCTGGAACCTGCCATGTGCAATAAATAGTGCTTCCATCACACCACCCAGCTGTGCATTAATGACCATGGCATATGGCTACTTCAGTCCTGAGTATTTGGCTGATGCTTGAGGGAAAGGTTTGAGTCAGGATACGGAACAGAGTTTCTAGAATTCCATTTAAAATACTACTGAAATCTATCATTAGGAAAAACATTGAAGGGATACAACAAGGTACTCCCCCTTGAAAATAACTCTCTATACCTCCAGAATGTCTTAGATCAGGGCAGGGTGGGAAATGTGGGGCCTCCCAGATGTTGGACTGTATCTCCCACCCAGGCTTAACATAGCCAGTGATCAGGCCCAATAGGAATTTCAGTTCAATAGCTGGTAGGCCAAATAACTGCAACTCTTAAACATATTCACAATAGTAATTCTGTACCACCAAGCCAATTTTGACTTACAGCAACCTTTTTCAGGACTTTCCAGGTCGGCAGTACTCAGAAGTGGTTTACCACCACCTTCTTCTGGGGGAATCTTGCAGTGGGGAATTGAATTCCCAACCTCGGGTTCTGAGCCAGATGCTTAAACCATTGAGCAGTGAGTTAACCGTTTTCTTTTTAACAAGTTACTTCCAAACTCTGGCTAAACCTGGTGCTTTACAAGTGGGAAGAGCTGGAATGGTCATGTAACAATAGGACGCCGGAGGATAGATCTTGATGACGTCCCACCAGAAGAGATGGATTCAGAGGCCTTCTACATGAATAACAGATGCTCTGCCATAGAGCTGTAACATTGAACCCATAACTTCCACAACGAATTGCAACCTGCATAGGATTGAACTGTCAGGGCCCTTTTTCTGCCTGGGTGTGTATGAGAGTGCTTGTCTGCTGTTGAGGCAGCAAGTTGCTACATGCGTCTCGCTCACTAATGGTGGGGCAGCTGCTATTGCTAGAGGGATATTACTGAGCATCTTAAAAACAAAGCCAGATGGTAGGGTGTCCGTCTGATATGGGAGCATCAGGCTGCAACAGTTTCATCCCTGAAAGCCTTTCCTTCCCTATCCTCCCTTACAACTCTCAGAGGCTTCCCTCCATATATCCAACTTGATATATTTTCTCCTTGCCCCCACTCCCTGCTTAAACTTCTGAAGATTTCTCGAGGCAAATATGCCACTGTATGAGCTGTTTCTACCCCCGTTTCAAAGAGAATAAAAAAGTGTAGAACGGGGGTGGAAGTGGGGAGAGAAGTATGTCATGGTTTCCCACTTTCTCGTGTGGAGAAATATAGGACTGAAGAATGAACAACTATGTTTTGCCTGTACTCCTCCGGCATGGCCCCCACCAACTCCCATCCTTGGATCTTTCCAATTAAGAACAAGCCAGCAACGCTTTTGCAAAGCCCTGGTTAGTTCTCCACTCTTCCCCCTTGGTTGAAAAAAGAAATGAAACATTTATAGGAAAAGTAAATGAAAGTTATGAAAATAAGCTGCAGTGTGGGATTTTGCCCCCTGTGCTGTCATCTGTTTATTAGTCTGTGCCTGAAGCCAAAAGGCCTTCATAACACAGCATGAGAAAGCAATGCTCGCATGATTCTTTAGAAGAGTCTGCTTAGATGCTTTCTATTTATTTTTAAAATGTAGCAAATAGAAAGGGAAAGTAAGGGGAGGAGATCTTTTCTGGTCCCTTAGGAATGACAAACTTTTCCCCCTTCAGTAGTTAGCTTGCTGGAAACATCCCAAATGGTGACTTGGGCAGTTGGCAGACAGGAGGGAGGGATTTCGACCTGAATTATTAATCTGATTGTTTCTCCTGTAACTTTTTTATTTTGGAGACTGTGATTGCTTCAAGACAATAGACTAGTGTTGTTATTGACGATGGGTTACTAATACACCAATGTACAGGTAAGTAACGTATATTCTTCTAGATCAGTGGTTCCCAACCATAGGCCCCTAGATGTTCCTGGACTACAACCTCCAGAGATCTCTATCTCCAGGAGATCTGGCTTCCAAATTCCTGCATGGTCAGGGAAACAAACAGTTGGGAATAGTAATGGCAAATGATTCATTGAACATCCCACATACCAGGAAAACCCTATTGGGATTGCTATAACTTGGAAGCAGCCTGATGACACATAACAACAAAAGATATGTAAGATGGATGTAAGTTTGGCAATGTCTGCAGTGCAAGAGATGAAAAATAGGTGAGAATCCCACAGTCAATGTGTGGCTTTGGATGTAATTCCAATGTACAGTATGTACAATTTAACAAGTGTCTGACTTAAGGTAGGGGAATGGAATCAAGACACAGAGGAGCTTTTCCATCATAACCACCTCCAGCCCACTGTCTTTAGCAAGCTGTCTTGGTGATTTGTTTGGGTGACACTGTCAATACATTCTTCCCTTCCACTCTCTGATGCATGGTTGTATGTTATTTGTTTTAAATAATTTTAGGTTTTTGTTAGGGATATGGCCTTCTCAAAAAGGCATACACAATAAAATGCACTGATAACACAGTACAAATCAATAAAACCGATACACATCAATGGTATGACATCAAGGCCACATCCACAAAAATCAAAGTTACAACTTAAACCATTGGGGCCTCACAGTCTCTAGCCCTTCCACCCAATGACCAGCCCGAAAGCAGCAAGTGAGTGTGTTGGCAAGGCAGCCCCTGAGCCAGGATGGGCCTACCTGCCCCCCCATGGCTGCTTTTTTATTTTCCTTTTTAAAAAAAAATCATCAGGATTTTATCAGTCAGGCAGATTCATGGTTTCATTGACTCATTGTATTATTTTTAAAGGAAAAAAATTTCTCCATTGCAAGTCTATTTTGTATATGTGAAGCAGAAGCATTTTATTCCTGTAGTTATAGCAGTGCTATGATTTAAATTATCTGGAATTGTATGTGCTCAGAGTTTTATCAGAACTAATTTGATTGTTACACTCATTCTAGGGTGACCATGTTGGTCCCCTATTTGCTTCCTCCTGTCACTGACTGTAGGCCGTCTGGATGTAGCTGCATATCCACTCTCAGTACAATAACAAACCCTTTTTTTTTTGCATGAAACAGTGTGGGTGGTAGCGGATTGTTGCTCATGTTTTAAAGAAGAATCTGCCCTCCCAGAGGCTTCCAGAAGCAATGCTTCCTTTTGGTGGGGGAAGGAGATGCTGCCTAACCCCGCTTCAATATTAAAGAACTTGTATTTTATTCATTAATGCCCCCACAGGCAATGTACATTTCTGAATTTGTCTACGGAGGACTCGTTATTTTATTAGAATGCTGCATTTAACGAAATGGAGTTGTACAAGTCATGTGCTGAGCACGTCCTTCTGTGCACTTGCTAATAAGTTTACAGCACCCAAAAGAATGCAACCTTCTCCACCACGACCACCCATCTCAAGTAGATTTTAAAAAGACTGGGAAAAGGAAAACAAACGATGGAGACAGAAATAAGCAGTGTTTATCATGGTGGCCAAAAGAATATTCAGCCAAAGTGAATATCAGGTGGAACCAATTAGTTCTGTTCTGTCTGCTTTCTCCTCCTTTCCCATGACACACCCTTAAGAATACAGTGGAGCCTCATATAACAAACGGTTTGTATAACATAAAACCTGTACAATATAAAAAAATTCCGGAGATAGGGGAAATTTGCTTAACAGAATCATCTATGGGGCAAATCCGTACCACATAAAAATGGTCACGATTAGGGATTACTCTGTTTTCAATGCATTCCTATGGGAAATTTTTTATAAAGGAAAATTTGCTTAACAGCATTTCATTTGGAACAAATCAATTCCTTTATACAAGGTACCACTGTAGTGGCCAGTAGCTTATTGCATAAGTCTGCTGGCATAGTTTGTGGGGAGTCACTACTGGCAGTGGCAGATTGTTTATAATTGTTTCTGCTTTGATTTTGGTTTGCACCTGATTTGCACACAATGAGGCAAAGTTGCCTGCAACCCATAATTGAAGTAGGAATGCTTAATTTCAGCAATCTGCTGGTGACAATACTCACGTTGTTCCACCATAGCGATGCAACAGGAATCTGGCCAATATCTTTTTGATGTTTCCCTATCATTTTTCATTTTATATTGGGGAGAAAATGTTGCCTCTGCCACCTTTTAGACATCCCTAACCTCCACTGTGTCCAGCCAGCTCTCTCCCCAGTTATGACTCAGTAGAGAAACACTAGGATTAGGCATTGTATTTTGCAAGGAGCGTATGCTCAGATAACTTCACTTCACAAACCAAACTCTGAAGAATGATGCCTAAAAGATATGCAGCAGCTGGGTGTGTGGAGATGGAAAGTTATAAGGCGATGGCATCAAGTCTTTTATATGAATTTATTTCCCTATATCCATTTTCACACAGCAAAACATAACAGTCCCCATTAAATATTATTTTTTTTCTGCAACAAATAAAATATTTTTAAATGGACGCTCCAGATTTCCTCCTGTCTACACCCTTGAACTGTTTCTTGTCCTTTTACTGTAATAGAACTGCAACAGAAGTACTTGGCAGGCACAGGGCAAAAGGGAAAGTTAAAGTAGCAAGAAAAAATCCACCAGTCCAGCCACTAAGGGTAGGGCTGCACAGCATTTTTCCCAGGTGGATTTGAACTTCTCCATGCCACACCCTTACATTTAAATCACCAGAAATTACATTGGACAGGTGTGTTTAATGTGTCCATACATAATTTAGCCTTGCCTTTCACTTAGCCTTCTATGCCATTATTATGTACAGGAGTCAGAGAAAGCTTTTCTGCATGTTTGTGGTCTCAGTGCCTGGGGGAAATATCTTTGGGGATCCTCTCTGTGGGTGTATAACTCAGACATCAGAAATAGACGGATTTTACAGGAGAGTTGGGAGAAGCTTTCCTGCAATTTTGGTGCCTGGAGGTGCTTTTTATTACTCGGTGAATTGATGAATAAAGAATCATTGATCTGTATTCATCAGGAGGCATATATTTGTACAAATACAAATCAACAAATTAGCAATTTTTGGTGAATGTTATAATTAATTTTAAAATTTGTGCCCATCTCTACCCAGCAGTTTTTATTGAGCTTTGTGTCTGGCAATAATTGAAAAATGCAGAATTCTTAATATAATAGCAAAGATTACATTTGGCTGGCTCACAAAGTAGTAAGAATCACTTAAGGCCAAATTCTGTGTCACTACTTAGTGGCTGAATAGAATGTGAACTAGCCTTATAAGAAA
This sequence comes from Phrynocephalus forsythii, assembly GCA_029282475.1. Lineage (NCBI taxonomy): Eukaryota > Metazoa > Chordata > Lepidosauria > Squamata > Agamidae > Phrynocephalus > Phrynocephalus forsythii. Next base: position 61,233,683 of record JAPFRF010000005.1, read on the forward strand.
ATCTTGTCTGATTAGTAGTGGTTTTATGAAAAGGGGCCTATGCTGTGCTATACTCACTTACGATGCATTCAGGTATTACTACCAATGTTCCATGGAGTCTGTTGCGATCTTAAACAGAAGCGAGAAACCCACTTTCAAGCTTAAGTTCAGAACTAAACTACGGTTTTAGTCCTTATTCCTGTGTGACAATGCTGCCCTCCAGTGCAAGGCCATAGGAATTTAGAGGAACTATAGATTTCAGTTGAGATTATGTTGCCTCAGCAGCTTCTGATGGAACAACTTTTCAAGGCTGTTTACACATTGTGCTGTGTTCACAGAAACAACTGTGAAAATAGCCATGGTGCCCACCTAAATCATCCTCATATTAAGAATGGTTCACTGCTGGGAACCACTGTTGTGGCCGCTGCCTCTGATTGACTATTATGCTAAACAGTTTTCATGAGGCATTGGGACAAGTTCTAGACTTAGAGCACAACTCCATGGTCAAATACAACAGGATTTGATTTGGTTATAAAACGGGTAATTTGAAATTACTTAATTTGACAGGCCATTACAATCAATTTCCCCTTTCCTTTCATTATTTTTTCCCTTGCTTCCAAATAACACATAGAGGAGTTACCGCGTTTCTGGTCCCATCTTATCATGTCACTGGTTTAAAACCATATGTGAACAGAAATGAGATTTCTGTATGTGTTACTTGAAAGTGGAAGGGTAAGGTGGTTATCCCTGTTATGAAATCATTCTGATGAGTGAATTATGATGATGTAACTTTGCAAAGTTGCTGCTCAAACTTTAGATGTTCCACACTCCAGACTAATGTTGTTATTTTTCTATGAGAAATATATCGGTAGTAGTCCAAAGCTTTAAATGAGAAAGTGGCTTCATAGCAAACCATACAAGTATTGGCAGAGGGTGGACAAGAGGAAGGAGGGAAGGAGGCAGGCTGTGGGCTGCAATGTTATTCACATTGCAAGCAAAATGAATGGTGAACACCTGAATCAATCAGCAGCCCCTGTGTGAGCACTGATTGTGACTATAAACATAATACAGGCTGTGAATCAAATTGCACAAATTCAGATTCAACTTACCCGTGTGTTTTAGCTGTGAAACTTGAGCTTGTTAGTAACTGCAGCACAATATTTTTTTGCACTGCAAGAATTTCTTCCTGTTTGCCACATGTGCTTGCACACCCTTCATGTTGTGATTTTGTGTTCAATTAATATTTTGCCTTTGGAAAGAAAATTTAATTTCCCAACTCCTTTAGTATTATACTCACTGTTATAGTTAGTATATGCTGAATTAATTGCAAAAAAACTATAGGGTAGGTGGGAGGTTGGAGTCTGATATTATGTTTTCTGCACCATAACTCTCACATATGGCCATCCTAATTCACATCTGCTTTACAATGCAGTTTTCGAACATCTGCATAACCAAGTGCTTTCTGGTCCCAATACAGTAGGTTGGAAAGCTGAGACAAGCTCAATACATAAGTTTCAGTTTTGTCAATGTCAGATACAGTTGTTATTCATGGGAATCTTTCAGTAGGTGGGGGGAAATTGTTATTCACTGTACTTGTGCAGTAAGGCAACTGAAGTGCACAGATGTAGAATATCTGTGAAGATTCTCAATCATCCAGGTGATGCTAACCAGAAGTTGAGTCATGACAACTGGACGTCTTGTGAAATCAAAATGTTTCACTACTCATCCAAATAGCTTTGTCCATCTGAGTAAAGTTGGTGTGAGGCTTCCAATTTATAGCTCACCTCTCATGCCACCCTGGTTTGAATAGGCTCATTAGATGGATGGTGGCCTGAATAGGCTTGTTAGATGTACGATGGCCTGGGGCATGCAAGAGTGCCACCTAGATGTAGAATATGCACCAAAATATAATCCATGCAATCAAATGAGGACTCCCAGCATGTGAGCAAGGTATGCACTCTGTCTACAAACACTTAATGCATGCACTACTTCATGAACATTTTTGACATAGCGAATAAGCTAAGCACAGAGCAGCTAAATACAGAGATGGAGGTGAATGGATGAAGACATAGACGTTGCTACTCAGGAAGACCCATGGCTTCACTAGACCTTTGTTCCACTACACAACTGCTTGTAACAACTAATTTGGTCTGATTGGATCTTGTAAATTTTATGAGATACAAGCTTTTAATCTATACTATTTGAGGGATAAAAGCAACAAGTTATGCTGTAGTGACCAGCACTTGTGTCATTTCTGAGTTTGTCTGTTTTTAAGTTCAACACCAGTAAAATCTTAATTCCTAAAGCAATTAATTTTTTTCGTAAATATAGGTTGCTACAAATTTCATCCATGATCCTGTGATCCAGTATTTATTGTTTGAAAAAGTTTTCTAGGATCATTTCCACTTACAGTGGTACCTTGGATAATGAATTTAATTCATCATCCAAGGCAATGCATTATTTGAAAAAAATCATTATCTCAAACGAGGCTTCCCATTGATTAATCCATTTCAGAGGTCTGAAAAAAGGCAAAAAAGATGTTTTTTCCAGACCTCTTTATAAAGTGTACTTTAAAAGCATGCACTTCTGGAACACCTCCTCCCAGAACACCCCCCCACACCCACACACCCAAACAGAGCAATGCAAACACAGAGAAATGAAACCAGCAAGCCTAGCCCAGCCTTTTCCCACCCAAAATGCAAAGGGGGGAATCCAAACAGAGAAACATAAGCAGCAAGTAAAACCCAGCTTGTTTTTGCCTCCAGAGCAATGGGAAAAGCTTGCAAACACGGAGAAAATGAAAGCTGCAAGCCTTCCCCAGCCATGTCCCGCCCAAAGAGCAATGGAGGAAAAAAATCCAAACAGACAAACATAAGCATAAAACCAGCAAAGCCTAACCCAGCCTTTTCCCACCCAAAGTGCAAAAAAAGTGCAAAGATTAATAAAATCTAGCTCTCTATCTTTCCAAGTCTAAATCCTTGGCAAAAATGTCCAGAATGCCTCCAAAATCCCATGAAAAAAGTTCTAACTCCTCCCTGCTTTCCACAAACTACAGGGGCTGCAATGCATCCTGGGTACACTTTTTTGCAAGGCATTTTGAAACATTCGTCATCCGAGGCATAGGGAACATTCATTATAAGAGGCAACCCTATACCCGGAAATTTCCATTCATTATCCGAAAAATTCATTATCAGGGGCATTCATTATCCAATGTATTACTGTACTTTTCCATGTTTTCTGAAGAACATCTGCTGGAAAATAGGACATTTGGAAGCCATCTTAATAAACCTATCCTGCACACTGGGTATCCATTCTGCTTTATAGCAAAGATATGCATTAGATATGTTTTGAATCTCCTGCATCGGGGGGGGGGGTGTCTCAGCTGTTCCCGTGGGTTGGCTTATCTTACTTCCCTTTAAAAAAACATCACAGCACCTCATAGAAAGCAGAACCATCTCTGTGCACAATCCCCTCTGTAATTCTGGCCCTGCACCCAGGATTGGCTTGAAAGTACTGTTTGGGTGTGGGTGATGGATTTAATTCAAGTTAATATGAAGAACGCCTTGACTCACTTTATCTGAAGTTAATCCCATTCTAAAAAGTTGCCTGAATTCTCTGCTGCCTCCTGAGACTTTTTTTTTTCACCTTCCCTCTGATTGCTATCAAAATAATTTAGCCAAAAATATTGGCCCAGAGCTCGTTCTTATACCAAGATGTCCTACACAGAAAAAACTGGGTGTTGGGTGGCAAGACCCGATTCTCTAACTTCACGCTACTGTGTTGTTTCAGTGAAAACTTGTAATTAAATGGGGCTACAGTGATGTATCTGAATTGTGTTCCAGTGGAGGGTAAGAACAAAATTCCTAATAATAATAAATTCTCACCTCATGTACAGACTTTCCCCCAGATTGCTGATGTTTTTATTTTGATAGTAGATTTATACTATAAAGATGCACATTGAATTACCTTGTCAAAAAAAGACATTTCTTCTTGGAAGTGTTTCCTTTCTCTGTCTCCCTGGCCCTGGTGGAGTTATTAAATAAACAAGGACCCTGTTGCTGCCATAGTTTTTATCAAAGCCACTGCGACATGATTCTACTTCAGCACTGTTGAGTTCAGATAAACAGCCGATTTCCCCCCACAACATACTAGTGGTTTGCCTTTCCTGGAAATAAGAGAAAATCCATGAAAACCATCTAGGCGCTTGTATTGGAATAGAGGTTGACATTCACAATGGAGAGAGGTGAGAAGTGATGTGGCCCAGGGATCTGTCCTGGGACCGGTGCTTTTCAGTCTGTTCATAAACGACCTGGAGACAGGGATAAGCAGTGAGGTGGCCAAGTTTGTAGATGACACAAAACTTTTCCTGGTGGTAAAAACCAGAGAAGATTATGAAGACCTCTAGAAGGATCCTTCCAAGCTGGGGGAATGGGCTGTGAAATGGCAAATGCATTTCAATGTAGCAAAATGTAAAGTAATGCATATTGGGGCAAAAAATCCAAACTTTATCTATCAACTCATGGGCTCTGAACTATCCATGACAGATCAGGAAAGAGATATTGGTGTGTTGGTGGACAGCTCAATGAAAGTGTCTACCCAATGTGTGGGAGCAGTGAAGAAGGCCAATTCCATGCTAGGGATTATCAAAAAGGGGTTAAAAATAAAACAGCCAACATTATAATGCCAAAAATAAAACAGCCAACATTATAATGCCATTGTACAAAACAATAGTAAGGTTGCACCTGGAGCATTGTGTACAACTCTTGTCACCGCATTACTGGACTGGGGGACCTCCCTTATGACAAAAGGCTAAAACATTTGGGCTCTTTAATCTGGAAAAAAGGCGCCTGATGGGGGATATGATTGAGATGTTCAAAATAATGCAGGACATGAGTAAAGTGGCTAGAGGGAGGCTCTTTTCCCTCTCACAAAATACCAGAACTAGAGGACATCCACTCAAACTGAGGGTTGGGAGAGTGAGAACAGACAAAAGAACTTTTTCCCCAGCGTGTTGTTAGTCTGTGGAACTCCCTGCCACAGGATGTGGTGATGGCATCTGGCCTGGATGCCCTCAAAAGGGGATTGGACAGATTCCTGGAGGGAAAGTCCATCACAGGTTACAAACCATGATGGAGTTGTGTAATCTCCAGGCTTAAAACCGGGGTACTTCAAGGGCCAGATGCAGGGAAGTGGTATCAGGAGACAGGTATCTAGTCTTGTACACTCCCAGACGCATTTGGTGGGGCCACAGTGAGATACAGGAAGCTGGACTAGATGGGCCTTTGGTCTGATCCAGCATGGCTCTTCTTTTGTTCTTATGTTCTTGGACTGCAATTCCTATATTCCCAATTAATTTTTATGTTGGTGAGTACTGGAATCTGACATCTGAAAGGCCACAGATGTATTACATGGAAAAACAGCAGCTCTCCTGGCTTTCTCCTAAAGGAGCAGCTACTTCTGCCCACCCACCCCTCATAGATATAGGCTTCAAATGTGTTACACAGCAGCCTTGTGAAAGACACAATGAAAAGGAATGGTGGCTCCTAAAACCCCCCTCCTAATTTTAAAATGCCTGTATTTGTTTCTCATAAAGAATGTCCTCTGTCTGGTTAGCTGTATTATCTTACATTTATGGCATTGCAGGGCTCAGTTTATTCAGAGGGCAAACAAAAAGACTATAAACAAACAATCTGGATTGTGGAGAGGTGGTAAACAGGCATACAGTATAAGGACTTCTGCTCCACTAAAAAAGACATCAGTTTCTCATGACCAACTTTCCATGTTTTTACTGTATGCACAAACATGTATTTTTGCTAGGAAACACACACAAAACTACAATATGATAAAACAAATCCTTTACATGGAAAATATAGAGTGCATACAGGGACTACTTGCCAAGTACTAAATTACTAGAATATACATAAAATTTGCAGTCTGCCTTAGAAAGTAAAAGCTAGCTGACCTCAGTGGTAAATGGGTATCTGTGTGTAGCCATGATATTATGAGCCATCGAGATTGCCAAAGTCACATAAAATCAAAGACATCTTGCATCATTTTATAGGAAAACATTTGAAGAATGATGATTCAATCAAGAGAGAGACACAGGTTTATGTAAAAATGAAATATATTTCCGAGCAATATTTGAACATCAACATGCAGGTACAACATGAATAAAAATTATTGCACCTCTCTAATGTGGCAATTGTTCAAGTTTCTAAAAACACTTTATCCCACAGCATCCTCTGTTAGGCAGGTACCAACTGGCACCAGCTTGGTATTGGAACCCAGCATTAAAGCTGAGTTCAGTCTTTAGAATAACAAAAATAAAAATACAATGTAAACGCACACAGCTGTAAAATCACCTACTAGAAGTACGGCACCAACCTTCATATCCAGTAATGTTAATCTGGAGGAAAACTTCACCCTCCTCACAGGAAATCAACAAACAAAACTTTCAAATCACACCTTAATTCAGTGCTAATAGGGTTGGGGGGACAGCAGGTGATTCCCTTTACCCTGCTCTATGGCAAGTATTTTTTCATAGCACAAAGAACACAATGAGATCTTGGTCATCTTTCCCCCAGGAGTGGCTTTTACCAATGCTAACACCTAATATTTACACTAAATATCAGTCTGATGGCCCTAGATGCATCATTTAATGGTGTTAAGCATTGTTGAGGAATGCATTAGCTGGATACTAAATGTTTAAATATTGAGGAAAATCAATAATTCCGAACATCTAAATTATGACAAACCAAAAAATATGGTAGGATGGTTGTATGTATCTCGTACCAAAATGGAGTTCTGCATGAATGGAACACAATGGAGAGTCTCAGGTAGCTAGATCAGCATTTTAAGTGGACTGTGAACAGTCATACTAACAATTTTCCCCCTTCAACATGGTAACTGAACTTTAATTCAGCCATTGTACACCACTTCCAGAAAGCCTCAATGTTTGCTAAGTGTTTTTAAGATTTTAAATTTTGCCCTCAGTAACGTCATGATAGTTAGAACTCTTATTTGTAAGTTTCTATACAGCATGTTTGTTTTAATGGAACTTTCTTTAGCCAGTAATCTCACCAAAGTAGGTCCACAATTAAATGAATCTATGCAACAGCAGTGAAAAATGAAGGCTTCTGGGAGCTTTAACAATTAGAGGAGTTTCCTGTTAATGGCACTATAAATATATCAAAAAGCATCTGTGTGGCATCTATAATAGAGAAACGTGGTGCCCAGTATCATTTATTTGGTTATGCTAGAGATATAAATCCTTTGGCTCTCTTGTGTATACAGGTGCTACAAAGTATGCTTGAAGCTACATTATTTATCTCCAGGGCACAAATTCATACAGTACCACTGCAATTAATGTTCTCACATTATTCAAGTTAATGTGCATTTCTGAGTATCTATGCCATCAACCCATATGACCAGCAATTCCCTTTTCCTAAATGCATCTGTGTATTGATACCTCCAATTCTTTTTGCCCAGAGGACAATGCAGCAAGTGACAGGTAAGTAAGATATATGGCTGGATGCAAAAGCAAACAGCTAGCTCTTGTGTGAAGGCAGCAGAATTAAGGAGATTAGTGTATTTTTGCCTAATAAAATCATTGTGGGAAATGGAAACAATTATCTGTGAAATTTTGAAGATTGATGTTTCAGTTTTATATAAGAGAAAGCTAATGCATCTTCTTTTACAGTGTCAAAACACATGCACACACGCTCACGCACATACTACATTCCCATCATACAAATGTAAACAAACAGTGGTTAATGTAAAAAACTCCAAATCAAAGACAAATTGGTCCAAAACTGAAACCAAAGAATCTAGAATTAGGTGGAGGGGAAGAATCAGGGATTTCTATCAAGAAACAAAGATTCTTGACAGGTGATAAAAATGGTGTGGGAAAAGACTTTATCTCAGAAGCATGGCAGAGTAAAGAAACTGTATTTTAATTAGCTCCAATGCTTGCCCCAGAGAGTTATTATAGCCAACATATGATCACCTCTCTGTGTGTAACACAGCAGGCTATGCAAATAATTTCCTTCTCTGCCCGCACACAGATATGTTTTTTCTAGGCAAGGCTATAAGTTAAATTCAAAAGAATTATGGGGTTTATGCAAATAGATACCTCTGCCTATAATGCATCATTAGATTCACTGAGTAATAAATTTAGAAGGCTGAAGATACTGCCTTATTCAGTAAAGTATTAGAGTTAGCCATCTTTTTTGACAAGGCACCAGATAATGTAGAGTTTTCAGAATGTTACTTTAAAAAACACACATACAAGAGATCTGAAAAAGAGGTTATAAGTTTAAGGAATGGAAAGGGATCTGAATAATAATCAGTGTTTTGTTGGCATGGATGTCTTAGGGGGCAATTTCCTAAACAAATGCAGGATAACAAGGACTAGTTCATGTACAGTGGCTTGTACCAGCCTCTTCCTCATAGATCACTGAAGATCACTTCCTCCTATGTCAATACAGAACACTTTTGGGATTTTAGCTCTTTCTACAACAAGCCAACTAGCTGCCCCCCCCCCCCACAAAAAAACCTTCTAAGGGCAGCAGTCTCTTATTGAAAACTGAATGAGCTTATCCAGTGATCGTCTGCTCTGAACAAAGTATGGTTGGTAAGGCCACAAAGATTACATTTTTTTAAAATGCTAGAGTGCATGCTTCTTTGAAAACAGAGTAAAAATAAATCAAAATACAAATGCAACATTTGTTTTGGTATTTCACTTAATAGGTGTTTAACAGGTACTGATATGCCATGACAAGAATTTTAGGAGCTTGTCATCAAAAGACTTTTTTTTTAATCCTTGCCAATAGAAGGATATGATTTAAAATTCTAGATACAAGGACTACAATTTGAAACTAGTGGTCAAAATGTTTTCCAGTGATCTGTCTCATTTTGCATATATAATTATCATCGATTTTGAATAATTAAAAATGATTGAAAGAAAAACAATGCAAACATTAGGTAATATTCTTTTAAGGGATTAAAATTTGAAAGTGATGGTCAAAATGTTTTCTTTTCAAGCAAGTTGCCTTAATCTGCAAATGAGGTTCTCTGTATCTTGAAATATTGAGAAGAATGAAGATTTGCAAATCATGTGGTAATTTTGCTCTAAAGATACCCTGTTAAGAGGTGTCCAGTGACAAATGCTGTGTACAAAAATAGAATTGCAAGAATGAAAAAAGGCAAGAGCGTAAAAACACAAATCTACAAAAAATAGATGTACAAGATTTCTGTTTTACACTATGTTGTTCTAATGCTAATGCTGTTTTTTTGTTTTAGAATCCAGAGATCCTGCTATGTTTCCTTAACAACATCACCTTTAGACAACAGGAAGTCTTTTGTTTGTGACTGACTTCCAGCATCTCTGATTTCTCCTGGCCTTAAAGTAATCTCGTTTTTATAACTCAGGCCACTGTCTAGGCCAGAAGAAACCATAATACTCTGCTTTGCAGAGCCAGCTGGCTGTTCTTCTGCAGGAGGTACTGACCACTTATTTTCCGAAATGTTAGGTAGAATAGAATTTCCTGGCCCTGGCTCCTCTTTTCTTCCCACTAGACATTCTGACTCCCAAGACTTTGCTGAGCTTTCTGATTCAAAGTAGGAACCACACGTTTTAGGGAGATCACATATGCTGAAAGATGTGTCTCCTTCTGACCTCCACCCCTCCTTCACTGTCTCTTGCATTCCTTGCTTGGAAACATTCTTTTTCATACAAACCACCTCATTCTGAGGAAACTCTTCTCTTGTTACTTCTAGTTCTCTTGAGCCAGTTATACTGGAATTTGCTGGACCCAACATGCCTTTTGCATCTGTTAAATAAACTGGCCAGACAACTGTTTCACTCTCATCTGGGGCATCAAGTATAAAAGCTGGACTACCTGTACAGGGATCCATTGGACAACTTGGATTTCTATTGCTTGACTGATTTTTATGTTTTGAAATGACTACTGGAATTGCCAACTTCTGTGGTTCTTTAGCATCAGGTGATCTTTGTGCAGATATTTCACCACTGTCTGCCAGCTTCTGAATAGTAGTGCTCTCCTTGACAGTCTGGGATTCCTGTTTTGGAGGGGATTTTTTGCAGTCTATTTGGCTTATTAGCGGAAGAGAGCTCATACTAGTTGTGCAAGTAGAAGAAAGTGCTAACAAAGGCATAGCATCACGAGGCGATACGGAAGCAGCTTCTTTAGAAGCTGATTTCTTCATGTTATCATTGTTATTTGTCAGTTCTGAGCAATCACCTTGACCAAGCTGTAGGAAACTCATTGATAGGCACTTCATTGGCTCTGAGCAGTCTGTGTTTTCCTTGATAACCAGAGCATCTTTAAGGTCTTTAACATCTTCACCATCAGGAGTCTTCTGACTATTACCGTTATTGCCTTGTATTGACTCTGATGCCACTTGAGACTCTGATATTATCTTAACTGTTTCGTAATTACTATCTTTTTCTACAGATAAATCCCTTATACAAATCTCTGATTGTAAGTCATCTGTGCTTGAGGGTGGTGTCCTTGCAGCATCCTCTGGTTGTTGTTGGTTCACTTCCTTCTGCAAATTGCCACTTTTGGATTCTTCAGGAAGAAAAGCATCATCCTCCATACTGTCTTTACTATCCAAGTTGGAAGAATGTTTCATTTCCTCACTAGAAGGATCAGAAATCTGCCGATCTCTACAGAAAGGTGGCCTGTCTAGTCTTCTCCCATCTTGACTATCTTCTGATCCTTCGTCAGTTTCATCTTCAGAAGAATCAACTTCTGTGATGGCCTCTTGCTTCTGCAGAGATTCTCTTCTCTCCACTCTGTCCTGCCGAATGGCTCCAAGTTTTCTAGAAGAAGGTTTCTGCAGCAACCCTTTTTCTGCTAGCCCAACTTTGCCCCCAGTTGTTTCATTCATGGATTCCTGCCAACTTTGGAGACCTGGATCTCTCTGGAGCATTTCCTTTTTGAATTCAGAATGAGAGATATCCAAGCTGTGCTTGCGTGAAGAAGGTAACTTTTTTTCTGAGGAGGTCAGAGAGGAGGTCAGTTTTTCAGCTGACTGGACCCTTTTCAGCAGAGGTGATCGTGGCGGCTCAGCACTCTTGGGCCTTGAAATCTGTCGGACAAGAGGTGGGGAGGAGTGTAATTTCACAGGAAAACTCTGCATGATGCTTGAACTCCCAATTGAATGCCCTGACAAAGGAGAAGGGGAGCGCTGTGGTGATGTCGACTGTGGGGTTGGTGAGGGAGTATGAGCTAGTGGTGAAAGAGGAATGTTTCCTGCAGATTTACGTCTTGGGGAGCGATACTGTCGTTGAAGCTTTGGTGCTAATCCATGCAAAGAGCTGGGCCGGATGTGTCCTGAGCTTGCAGGAGAGTTGGGAACACTGGAACTTGGTGAACTGCTCTGAGAAGAGTTTCCACCAACTGTGAACATCAAAAAGGGAAAATATAAAAAAGCAATGTGTAAAAATTTTTGAGAAGAATTAGAAATGCGTATATCTCATTTGAAATGATGCGGCTGTTGAAATCTGGCAATATGGTATTAAATTAACATGGCAAATTTTTTCTACCATGATGTAAAGTAGGCAATAGCATGGACCCATCAACTTTTCTTGTAATTCAACACTAACCTAGTCAGCATGCCTGGTTGGCACCCTCTTTGTTTTGGCTCCGCCCCTCCACCCAAGCATCTTCCTGCTGCTACTTGGCTATGAACACTTCAGCGTGCTATTATATTTATTCATAGGGTCAGGATTTCTAGGACTTCCACTCCCAGGATCCTGGGGACAGAGGTGGGGGGCCTAGAGTGGAAATCATAACAATCCAAAAGATAGACCCAGAATTGGACTAGAACCCCCAGGCAGAATTCTACGTCTTTAGTTCCATGTGTTGGTGTTTTGAAGAATGAAGAGATGCCTTGATAGCTGCTGCTAGTCACCCCAGTGCTCCATGGGATGAGTAGTTTAGTGAAAGAGCTCTATAGAGCCTAAAGAGCAATGAAACTAACCTTCTTATGGAGCACTGCAGCAGATCCCCTTTTTAAAGAGTATTTTACCCCACCTTTCTCCTTGTAAAAAGACCCAAGGCAGCTTATAGTACTGAGGGACAATATACAGTCCAATACAATTAAGACATATTCGAGTAATTGAGAGCTGGGAATTGAGGGACATCTTACAGCATTAAAAGACAACAATGTTACATTAAAGCTACAAGAGAACGAAGCAGTGAAAAAGAGAGTGTAAAAGTTATGTGTGAGGGAAACTAACATTGAAAACCTATCGTCAATGCAATCACAAAATCTATAAACACAAAGTCTATGTGATCATGTACAGAAGATTCATATAAAAGTCACATAATAGGTAGCCCATCATTCAGGGAAAGCTTGCCTGAAGAGAAAGGTCTTTGCCTGCTTACGGAAAGACATCAGAGATGGGGCAGTCCTTGGGCACAGCAGCTGAGAAGGCTCTTTCATGTGTTTCCACAAGACATACCTGTGAGGGTGGTGGGATGGAGAGAAAGGCCTCTCCTGATGACCTTAACATCCAACCCAATTCATACTGTGAGATTTGATCTTTGAGGTAGCTAGGACTCAGGTCGTACAGTGCTTTGTAGGTTGAGGTCATAACTTTGAATTGTGCCTAATATCTGATTGGTAGCCAGTGGAGTTGCTTTAAAAGGGTTGCAATGTGATTCTCTGTACCCTGGCCCAGTCAGCAATCTGGCTGCTGCATTTTGTACCTGTTGAAGTACTCCTGGCACACACCAGAGCCTCTCGCTCTCCTTAGAATAAAACACATATGCTGGTATGGAGACCTCTCTTTTGCCTTTTATTTTTGCTCTTCCATTCCTAGAATTCTGCTTGAGGGATTCTGGGACATTTCTAGGATTAGGAGTTCTAGAAATTTGAAAGTCTTAAAAATAATATGTCAAGCTGTCCTTCTAGGTGCTGGTCTGTTCATTTATGCCAAATATACTATTTCAAGTTTCTGAAATTTATTCTGAGCTGTACCCCTGCTTCATCCCCCTTCCTCCCAATTTCACCTATATTTCTATTATTAAAATGCTTTTGCTCACAGTGATTGCTTTTTGTAATTATTCAGACATGCAGAGAAATAGAGAATTGCATTTGCATGAATACGTCAATAAGGTGAAATAAAATAAAGCGGTGTCCTGCTGGGCAAAATCTATGACTTACATGACATGGGGGAAAATGCACACAACCATTAGTACACTATTCCCCAAAAGTTATGGAACTGTGCTTGTCTTCTCAAGGCCTTCCTCTATACTCACTGGATATAGTTATCCATTCTCACAGTATAGCTTGATCTCTTGGACAAGCCTCTTCATCTATATTGCTACTACATCTTGCTTATGCAGTTTACACTAGTGTTTCCTATATTAAATTAGAACGAAGTTTCTAAGACACTGAAACAATCAAACTCTTACATCATTTCTACTGAATTATTGATTCTATATGGACATCCTGATAATTTATACAACATGTCTGCTGTATTCTCCAGATTGACAAAATCTAAATCAGAAAGACCCGCTTAAAACCTCCAACTATCTACCAATTTACCTGAATGTGCAGACTCGGGTGTAGATCGGTAACTTTGTGTTGGTGAACGAGGAGAGAGATTGTGAGTTGGTGAACCAGGGACACTTTCCCCAGATGATAGAGAACGGTTGAGGGAAGACAAGCTCCTGCTGGTGTGAAGGAGAGATGCTTGCTTTGTAATCTTCCTGAACAGAGAGTTCTTCTTTTTGCTGTGAAAGTAAAATAGAAAGACTGCCATCATTTTATAAAAGCAAGCAGATTCAGATTTAGAAAGTATTCTTCTATCAGTGCAAGGATGGCCCTTTTCTATTTGTGAATGAGCCTTGGAGACAATAAAGGAAGTGTATAAACCTCTCACTCCCACTTCAACATTCCCCTCTTCCTGACTCTTCTGAATGACCTCCAAAACTCATTCAGCTGGCTTTCAGGGAATGCAAGACCCAAGAGCATTCTCTTCCATAGCAACGAACTCTGATCACATAATTCTGCATCCAAACCATGGTTAATTAATATTGTGACTGTCATTATGTGCACATGGTTAATTAATTTTGTCATTATGTGCACATGCGCAACACACACACACACACACACACACACACACACACACACACACACACACACACACACACACACACACACACACACACACACACACAAGCAACATATGCTGGCAGACATTATTTTTGTCAATCATTTGGGGAATTGCTATTTGGACATAATATCATTTTCCAGGGAAAGACATCACTAACCTTTCCTGTCCATCTTTCGTTTTGCTTTTTTTGTTCCTCCTGGCCATTTTTGATTTGTAGCTAGCCTTGCGAGCTGGCCCCACTTTGATTGATGTGTTCTCAAAAGGTGTAGTGGATATGGATACTTTATTCCCACTCTGAAAGGAAGGAAGGAAAATATATATTTGAACTTGTCTTTTATTCATTCCTTAGTCCCTTCTGAGTAGCTAGATATTGAAGCAAATGGAAATGCCTGTCTTAAAATCCCCTGATTAATTATTTTCATCCCCTCCAATATTTATTTTATCTTTATAAAATGCTTCTACTGGGACTTCCTATATCAGACTTTTATCATCTCACTGATTAAACAACAAGTTTTCTGTCTGAAGGACAGCTGAATAGAGCTCCAATGTTGTGATTTTTTCATTTTTCCAACTTAAGCTTTGTAAGCAGTAGGCAGTGAAATAAATTAGAAAACAACTCCAGCAGCACCTTCATGCAAGAAACTCTGTCAAATAGCACTTTTAAACTCCCTTTCTTTTATCATTGACATTTCCCTTCTTCTAAAGAACTGGTGTCAAACACAAGCCATATTGAAATAAGAAGTGCATTCATTTTATATTATTTCACAAACATTTTTCAGGCAATTTCACCAATAAATTCCCCCTGCATGTTTCCTTTTTAATCAAATGAACTCTACTGCCATGGGGACAATGCAAGAATGGAAGAAACAGTATTACCATGTATATGTAATATCAGAGACTGTATTCAATAGGTTTCCTTTGCATTTGTGCCATTGTGTGGCAAAAAATACTCCAAATTGCCATTACTGAACTAGCTGGTATGGCACGTAGACAGTGTAAATTATTTGTATATAGCTTTATATTAATATGCATGATGACTGGCTGTTGTAGGCTGGATGTGTGCCAGAAGAAGCCGTTTACCTTGTTGAGTGCTATGATGAAATATTTGTGAATGAACTGGGAGCTGAATGTTTGGTTGATTCCCTGCTTGAATACGAAAGGAATCATAGGAAGGAGGGGGGACCCGGGAAACTACAGGCCAGTTAGCCTTACATCTGTCCAGGGAAGATGGTGGAAAGCCTCATCCAAGAGAAAATCTTAAAACACATAGAAGAACAAACTTTGCTGAGAGAAAATCAGCATGGCTTCTGCAAGTGTAAGTCTTGTCTGACAAATCTTGTAGAATTTTTTGAAAAGGTCAGCAGGCATGTAGATTTGGGTGAACCGGTGGATATAGTCTATCTGGATTTTCAAAAGGCCTTTGACACAGTCCCTCACCAGAGGCTGCTGAGAAAATTGCACAGTCAGGGGATAAGAGGGCAGGTCCTCTTGTGGATTGAGAACTGGTTGAGATCCAGGAAACAAAGAGTAGGTGTCAATGGGAAATTTTCACAATGGAGAGAGGTGAAAAGCGGTGTGCCCCAGGGCTCTGTCCTGGGACCGGTGCTTTTCAATCTGTTCATAAATGACCTGGAGACAGGGATAAGCAGTGAGGTGGCCAAGTTTGCAGATGACACAAAACTTTTCCATGTGGTAAAAACCAGAGAAGATTGTGAAGAGCTCCAGAAGGATCTCTCCAAACTGGGGGAATGGGCTACGAAATGGCAAATGCGTTTTAATGTAGCCAAATGTAAAGTAATGCATATTGGGGCGAAAAATCAAAACTTTATCTATCAACTCGTGGGCTCTGAGTTATCCATGACAGATCAGGAAAGAGATCTTGGTGTGTTGGTGGACAACTCCATGAAGGTGTCTCCCCAATGTGTGGCAGCGGCGAAGAAGGCCAATTCCATGCTAGGGATTATCAAAAAGGGGATTGAAAATAAAACAGCCAACATTATAATGCCATTATACAAAACAATAGTAAGGCCGCATCTGGAGTATTGTGTACAATTCTGGTCACCGCATCTCAAGAAAGACATAGTGGAAGTGGAAAAGGTGTAGAAGAGAGCGACCAAAATGATTACTGGGCTGGGGCACCTCCCTTATGAGGAAAGGCTAAAACATTTGGGGCCTCTTTAGTCTGGAAAAAACGCGCCTGAGGGGGAATATGATTGAGATGTACAAAATAATGCAGGGCATGAGTAAAGTGGATAGAGGGAAGCTCTTTTCCCTCTCACAAAATACCAGAACTAGGGGACATCCACTTAAATTGAGGGCTGGGAGAGTAAGAACAGACAAAAGAAAATATTTTTTCACCCAGCGCGTTGTTAGTCTATGGAACTCCCTGCCACATGATGTGGTGATGGCATCTGGCCTGGATGCCTTCAAAAGGGGATTGGACAGATTCCTGGAGGAAAAGTCCATCACAGGTTATCAACCATGATGGAGATGTGTAATCTCCAGGCTTAAAACCAGGGTACTTCAAGGGCCAGATGCAGGGGAGTGGTATCAGGAGACAGATATCTGGTCTCATGCACTTCCAAAAGCATCTGGTGGGGCCACTGTGAGATACAGGAAGCTGGACTAGATGGGCCTTTGGCCTGATCCAGCATGGCTCTTCTTATGTTCTTATGTTCTTATAGTGCCAAAATATAAATTAAACAACATTCCTGATGAAATTTAACTCAGACTGTTATCCTTCTGATGTTGGAAAATGGAGAAACTTGCCTGCTGGCAGGGCAATATGTAGCCCATATACAGTGGTACCTCTAGTTACAACATTAATCCGTTCCAAATGCATTTTCTTAAGTCAAAAGTTTCTTAAATCGAAACAGTTTCCCATAGAAATGCACTGGAAAGTGATTAATCAGTTCCAAGTAGGAAATCACCCCCATTAAAAAAACACATTAACAGGCATGTAGACAACAGAAACTCAGCTCCTTATATTTCAACCTCTTGAGAACTCCACCAAAACTTCAAAAAGGCCCTAAAACAGTGCCAAATATATCCAAAATTCGCAGTTTGAAAAAGGTTATTTTTTTAAAAAAGAAGCCCCAGTTTTCATCTTTCCTGTTCAAAATGGCTCCTCCTTCTTCCTAACTGAAGCACTGGAGTCAAGTGGCCACAAGATGGCAATATTACTATTGCAAACAAGCAGGAGCTATTTTGAAAAGAAATCTTTCCTTTCCTTTTCCATTTTGTAACTTGAAAAAAACAGGCTTTTTTCATAACGTGAATTTTTCCTATACTCACAGATTTCTATTCTTAAGTCGATTTTTTTAAGTTGAGACGTCTGTAAGTTGAGGTACCACTGTAATTAAATTATTAACTGCCCAGGGAGAGTGTCAAACCCTATGAGAAGGTCTACATAAGTAGCACGCTTTATCCAGAATATATAATATGGAAAGCCAGAGTAGATTCAGATGAAAAATTGATAATTGGTGGAAGAAAAAAATATCAAAGCTAAAATATGCGGATGATACTGTCTTACTGGCAGAAAGCAGCAATGACTTGAAACAACTTTTAGTAAGCGTGAGAAAAGAAAACCCTTCCCCCATCCAGCGATGATTAGCCTGAGCCTGGGGCTTGGGGGAGGGAAAAAAGGTATTAAAAGCTCACCCTTTCCCCGCGCCTGATCGGGTAGATGAAAGGCTGGGCTTTTTAAACTGTTTTTTCCTGCCGAAGCCACCGCCAATCAGCTGGAGCATGGGGCTTCAGGGGGAAAGAAAGTTTAAAAAGTCTGCCCTTTCCCCATGCCCTATGCCCCATCAGGTGGGGGAAAGAGCAGGCTTTTAAAACCTTTTCCCCACTGAAGTGCTGCACTCCAGCTGATCAGTGGTGGTTTCGGTGGGGGGGAAAAGCACGCGGTTTCCCTGTGCCGATCGGGTTCATTGGGAGAGGGGAACCGCTGGGTCTTCCCCATTGCTTCAATGCATTCCTATGAGAACAAAAAATGATTTATCTTTGCTGGGCCCATTTGTTATTTGTTTCAATCCATAATATAGCGAAAAATGAAACAAATAAAAAATTCATTTCGTGCCCATCTCTACTGGTGACCATGTGTTGCCATACAGATGGTAAAGTTTACAAACTTTTAAAAAAACAAACGTACTTGGGGATGAGCCTTTTTGCCCATCAGACTTCAGATGATGTGAGGCATCCAGAGAGGAGAATCTATTCAACTTCTTAGTGTAAGAACAGGCACAAGAATATATCACCAGTCCTTCTGGTCCCCTAGCCCTAAGCTATGAAGGCTCAAAAAGTTAGAAACAGCATTTTGAATTGAGTCCAGAAACAGACTGGAAATGATTGCAGTGGGCAAAGGACTGGCATAATATAGTCAGCTTTTCCAGTCCCTGTATTTTTAACTATGATTTCCAAAAAAAAAAAAAAAAGGCAGTTCCTTATAGTTGCTTATGTTTTATAGTAGCCCATGTAGCTTATATTTTTACAAATGATACTGCAGCAGACTTATACTGACACAAGGTGCAACCTACAACCTAAATGAAGAAAATAAGCCAAGATGCCCAAGGAGGTCTTTTAATATATTGGGCGTATCATGCAGCTTTATAGGTATGCTCAATTCATATTCTGTATACTTATCATACAGCACACGTGCATTTCCTGTACCTTTAGGACCAACTCTACCACTTCAGTATGTACCAATCCATGTACAGGCTCTCCATTCACATGGGTGATCAAGTCCCCTTCCCGCAGACCAGCTTCACTTGCAGGCCCACCTTCTTCCACATGCTACCAGAGAGAGACAAAAAAAAAAAAGGTGTCGGCTTCAAAAACATGAATTATCTGACCATATTACCTACCCTCCTCTATTCCACATAATAAATCACTCTGGCTAGCAGCCATTCTAGGAAATAAATATCACAGATTGTTGCAATGCATGCCATTTTTTTCTCCTGCCATTTATAAAGATGGTTCCTTATATATCAAGTCATACCTCTTCCTCCTGTAGCACCAGTTCTCCGGAATTTCAAGAACAAGTCTTCTCAAGTTCTTAGATCTAGGGTTCTTTATCTGGAGAAGCCACAAATTTCATCTGGGATCTTTTAAATGTATGCTGAGAATATGGTGTGGTGCTACAGATGGACATCAATAAATATCTACCTTGATAATTTTCAGAATGCCTTTTATAAACATTCATGAGTCAATGGGAAAACACAATAAAAGCAAACAACCCAAGATGACAAGGTTTAATTTATGATATACTTCCTGCATTTTATCACACCTCAGTCTTTTTATATAATACAGTCTTTGACAAGGTCAAGTGAAATAAGGATCTGAAATAAATTTATTAAAGGAATTATTCTACTCCATTTTATTATTATAGTACTTCTAATTAGCTTCAAAACCAGCTTTATTTAAATGAAGAAACCTTAAGTGATATCTGTAGAGAAATGAGGGCACACTTTTATACTCTTTCTCTTTTACCAAAGAATATCACACAATTAAAATTGACAATTATTATTTATGGGAAATAGCTATATCAGACAACCCCATGTCATTCTCAAAGAAAAGGCATATAGAAGAATGACAGAGAATATGGACGAAGGAAAAAGAACACACATATAATAAGCTCCTTGTACATCTCACAGCTGAACTGAATCCCAACTCTCTAGTCAATTCAGTGGGAAGACAGTGATGCTTTAAGACATGTAATCAACTTCAAGCAGATGTGAGAAATCCTAAGGGAAGGGAAATGATCCGAAGCAGACTATCATTGTCAAAACAGCTCTGAAGGGATTAAATGTAATTAACCTATGGGTTACTTCTCTGATAGAGACGACCACCCCATTACACTTATTTATTTCTGTAGAAAAGACTCACTATTTCTAAGGTGATTCTAAGAATTCTTAAACTAACCCCTCCCCCCCAAAAAAAAACAGGGATATTATGGGGCTCTGATTAATAAAGATTCCTGTAAACCCAGGTTAGGCTAAAGTCACTCACACAGAGATTGTCAGAAAGCCAGTAAGTATAAGCATACCCAAACCATGTGATGCACTGTGTAGATATCACTAGTCCCCATGTAAACTCTAATAGCACGAAGAGTGAAGCCATATTTTTTCCCAGCTCGGTGGATGATGATTGGTGGTTTAAGGTTCATAACAGCTGGATAAAATTCTCGACTTGGAGATGAATCTCTTGAAGATGGGTTGGAGGAGAGAGAATGAGGTGACATTGGACTCGCTAATGGAGAACACGTATGATGCTCTAAATAAAAAATACAAAAAGATTCAAAATTAGAAGCCAGGCATACAGTTCACATTATATTTATAGGGAATAAAATATCCTTAATAACGAGACATTTTGCCTACATATGAAAATCTCATGTTCTTGAAAAAAAGGGTCATTGCATTTATCATCAGAAAATACAAACTTACATTTCCATGCCACAGCTATGCTGACCTTTGTTTCTTTATGAAAACTATTCTATAATTCTCATGTAAGTATATTCTTAAAAATATTCTGTTACTTCAGATTTTAAACCATGGAATTTTTTTCCATTATGATTTCTTTCTTTTCAAAAGCACTGCAAAATGTACTATTATCTATTTATGGTGTTTCAACAGAAAATAAAGATCTAAAAATGAAATGCCTTACACATCAGAGTGCTAAGGTCAACTTTGTTAGGTATGAAATTCAGACACAGCAAAGCTAAAAAGCAACCAATTATGATATGCAATGCATAGTTAAGATACACTATATTCTGAGTTCTCAAAGATACTCTTAATAAAACTTTCTTATTTCAATATTCCAAATTATTCTGATTCTAAAATTGGAATTGGAATTGGAATTGGAATTGGAATGCAAATTGTCATTGTATAAATATAACTATATTTATACAAAAACTAAATATAAGAAATTATGTACAGTGGTACCTCTAGATACAAAATTAATTTGTTCCATGGGACCCTTCGTATCACAAATATTTTGTATCTAGAAGCACGGTTTCCCATAGGAATGCAATGAAAACCAATTAATCCATTCGAGAAAACAGACAAAAAGGGGAACGGATTAACTGGTTTTCAATGGATTAATATGGGAATCTGCATTTTGGGATCCCCGCTGTGGTGCATTCCGCTCCGTGCCACCAACCTCCTTTTCAGGTGCTCCAAAGCCAGAGGAAACACAGCGGTGGTGGTGGTGGTGGGGAGGCTTGTGGGTTTGGCTTCATCCAGCTGGATCCTTTGCCACCAGTCACTTGCCTTTGTTAGCCACCACTTTGGGGAGGAAAGGCGGGTGACTGGTGGCAAAGGAGCTCGCTGTCCGAAGCAAAACCAGCACCTATGGCTCGGCCTCACTGTGGCAAGCAAAGTTGGGTGGCTGCTTGGGAAGCCTTAAAGAACGGAAAAGGCTTCGCAAGCAGCCACACAACTTGACTCGCCGCAGTGATGGCAAGGTTTGGTGGGGACTGGGGAGTAAAGGCAGGTTTTTTCTTTTCCACTTTGGTGGCGATGGCTTTTTGCATCACAAAAAAAGGGATAGGGGCCCAAAGTGGAAAAGGCTTTTCATGTTTTCTTGGCAATGGGTTTTTGCAATGCAAGTCCAGCTCCCACAGGATGCCCAGCGCCACAGGGGAAAAGCTGGTGTTGTGTGGTCTGCCCAGCCAGCACCACCTCCACCCCCCCTTTGGCACTGGGCAATCTGTAGGAGCTGGACCTGCATTGCAAAAAGCCGACACCACCAAAGTGGAAAAGAAAAAACCGCTTTTCTCCCCACCAAACCTTGCCACCATTGCGGCGAGTCAAGTCGGGTGGGCTGCTTGCAAAGCCTTTTTCCATTCTTTAAGGATTCACAAGCAGCCACCCAACTTTGCTTGCTAAAAAGTGGTGGTGAGCTATGGGCCAAACGCTAGCTCCTTTGCCACCAGTCACCTGTCTTGGCTCCCCACATTTTGGTAGATGAATTTATGTTGCATATTATGGCAGTCTTTGAACAAGCTTGAACGGATGGGGCTTTGAAACAAAATATTGGTAAACACCATAAGGATCCACTGAAATCTTACCAAAAAGAGCCATCCTATATGCAAAATAAATAAATAAATAAATAAATAAATAAATAAATAAATAAATAAATAATAAATTGCTTTGTCAGTAAAGCGATTTTAGCCAGTAAAAAGTTATTTTAGTTGGCAAAACAGTAACAGATCATTATGCAAAATGTTTGTCAACTGTTTTTAAATAAATAAATTTAAATTTTAGATAGATAGATAGATAGATAGATAGATAGATAGATAGATAGATAGATAGATAGATATCAGAACAGTCTTTTAATCATACTGTATTTTACCTGAGGGAATTAAAAGTGAGAGGGCAGTAGCTGATGCTGACTTAATCACTTTGTTGACAGGTCGTGAAGTCCGCTTTTCTGCAGATTCGCCAGAGAGTAACCTATGTCGGGCTCGCCTCACTGCTAAGTCACTTGTGGCTTTAGGGGTAGTAAATTCTGGGCCCTCGTTGCTGTTACTGCGGGTACGCTGCTCAGAGAAGTCTACACTGCTCCCAGCTACAATTTCAATGAACACTGATTAGAACCATAGGGATATTCTAACATCCTGTTCCCCTGCAGGCACATACATAATATCAAACTAATGATCACACAGAGTCCACCACTGAACTTTCATCAGAAGCATTCCCAGACTTATTTACAAGTACATTTTACAAATACATTTAATGTGAGCTGATAGAAATCTAAACAAAATTACCAGTCTTTCCTTTGCTTTTGAGAGAAAAATAATTAACCTGAAGAAAGACTGCCTCCTGGAACTTCTCTGAATAAAACAAACTCTGATACAATATAGCATAGAGTATACATTTGAAATGGAGGGTATTGTTTAAAACAGTGTTTTTCAACCACTGTTCCGTGGCACACTAGTGTTCCGCGAGATGTTGCCTGGTGTGCCGTTGGAAAAGCTGAAGAATATCAGAAAACAAAACAAACTAAAGTATTTTATAATTTTTCTGATACATAATAAAGTATTTATAAAATACTTTGTGTTTATTTGATTCCTATTCAAGAGAATTACTTTATATATAGTCAATATAGGCACAGAGTTAATTTTTTTAACATTTTCTAATGGTGGTGTGCCTTGTGATTTTTTTCTGCAACAAGTGTGCCTTTGCCCAAAAAGGGTTGAAAAACACTGGTTTAAAAGAACCCAACCAGAAAAGGAAGCCTAAATGGTTTCTGAACATTAGAATGAAATATCTCTATTACAGAAGCTGTTACAGACCAAACGAGAAGTTGAAACATGTCCAGCCTGAGCTGCTACTATAAGAACCTGCCTTGGGTTGTTTCAAGGAGGGAGAAAGCCCCTTTGAAGGAACCCTGCTGGCTGCTGAGCGGCCTGTTCCTAACAGTACAAGTCTACAACCCAGGAGTTGGGGATCCCTGCTTTAGAGACCATGATTTTTATCACCATGGGTACGTACGTACCTGATAGTGTTGAGCTGCTAAGATTACCAATGGTTGAAGAAGGAGTTTTTGGCCCATTCTCATCATCCAGTTGGAGTTCCCTCTCTACAGGCTGTTCTAAAATTGGAAACGGAAGACCTTCCCGTGGCTGTGTCACAGCCACCGATGCTCCATCCATTGGTTTCTTCTTTCCTTCTTCCTCAGCTGACGTAGCATAGCGAGGCATATCAAGAAGTCCAGAACAACGCCGACGGACAGTCAGTGGTGGGCTGGAGTCACTCTCTGTATGAGAGGATTCAGACACTGAGATATGTTTACGCAGTCTGGTGGGAAAAAGCAGAACATACCTTGCTCAGTTTATTTTGCAGTGATGTTAATGACTGTAAGATTTAACCATCAGTAATGCTGTAGAAGCATAACAATGGGAATGCCAAAGTGGACAGTCTGTTCGGAGTAAATGAAGACAAAACCAATGGCAGAAGAGATTTTACTCTTCTAAATGCTAGCTGCCTTTGCAATGGGGCCAAGATAATTTTAAGTTTCATTTTAAGCAAACATACTGTATTTCAATCAGAACAACACTGAGAGGCTAGAATAAAAATACTACAACTGCAATTATTTTCTCTCTCAGATTAATTACACGGTTCCATAAAGATGCCAAAAACAATTTATCAAATCTTTTTATCTGTTATGGCTTTGACCTATCAACATTGTAAATAGCTGCAATTTCTGTTTTCTGTGTATCAGTATACCAAACCCATGCTACATCAGAAATTAAAACTTTCAGAAAGCTGAAACCATTCAAACTGATAAATAGGAGAATTATTTACGGTTAACTTATAGGCTTCCAAACATTGCTGGACTAGAACCTATTTCCACTTATATACTACCCCATACCACTTCAAGTAGTCTCTGGGTGGTTTACAGTTTAATTACAGTATGCAGGGTATACATTGTCCCCCCAGCAAGCTGGGTACTCATTTTACTGACCTCGAAAGGATGGAAGGCTGAGTCAACCATGAGCCTGGTACCTGGGATTGAACCCCAGTTCGTGAGCACAGTTTTACCTGCAGTACAGGTAATGAGGCTCCATTAGCTATGCTAGCTTGGTTTGAGATGCAAGATGAAATCCAAATACATCTGGAAGGCCATAGATTTCCTTCCTCAACACACAGGACTGCAGCTTCAACAACTTTGTATCTTAGGCTTACATTTCAGGAGAGCCAATCACCCAGCTGCGGTCTCGATTCTTCAGGCCACCAAGGCTATCTAGTCTATCATCCTTTTCCTCACTCAGGCTACGCTTGGTGGGAGGTGGTGTTTTTCTCTCTTCATGGATAGAAAGACGTTCCATACTGCTATATACCTGTAAGTACAATCATACAATGTGTACTAACAAGTGGAATATTGTATGGTAGCTCAGAATTTCTGTTGGGACTAAATAATCATCTTTAATTTTCTTTTCCAAGAAACAAAACTATGATCCCCACTACCAGTTTGCTTAGGGTTGGGGAAACACAAAGGAAGAACAGTCAATTCTCTCTACTCTATTCAGCTGTTGTTACGGCCATGCATTCTCCTGCACTATTACTACTGTATTTTTTTTTAATTTACAGAAGAATTTTTGGAAAGCAGTTTTTCACAGCTTTAATGCTACATGTGGGCCAAGACCACTATATTTTCGAGCCTTGAGATAAACTATTCGACAAATCCTGTAACATAAACTTAACCCAGAGTTTAAAAAGAAAAAAGAAAACAAAATCCTCAAGGACTAATGCATTAAGTCAGTCATACCTGAACTGCTTTTACAACAGCATTTTGAATTGCTGATCAGTTAACAAAAGGAGGAGAGGAAATTCATGTTTATAAGACTCATGAGAAGCTGATTTGCATATGAGACGAATGAAAACATGATTAAAAATTCAAAACATCAACAGGATAGCTATTAATAAATTATCTGGCTGAACTGTCAGACAAGACTTTCAAAATATAATGAGCATTTCATGCTGCCAACACTATGAATGGTGTATTATTTCTGTTTGTTTGTTTGTTTATACATTTATATAAAAACATTTTTCAGTGTAAAAGATATGAACATGCCTGTAGCACTTCATTTTTACACCAAATCCCCTGCCCCCAAATTCTGCAAGACATTGTCCATTTTGCATCTCATTCTGTGCCCCACTTCTAAACATACAGGATCAGCAAAACACTTCCTGACTACTTTCCATGTCAGTTTATTCTTTACTGAAAAAGTATTAAGCTCTTTGTAATGTCTCTTTTATTTTTAAAATGTATAAGTAATTTAATTTTTCCTTGTGATTTAAACTGGGAGCAACTATCTTGAAATAATAAAACTTTTATAAAACCATTATGACTGCATCAGGCATAAGTACAAAAACACTATGAATATATGGTCTTCTAACATATTTTGATTCACTGAATGAACAAATACAAAATGCAAACCTGATAATTATTAACATTTTTAATACAGATATTACTGCTTAAAACAAATGAGAAAAGATATCAAATAACATTCTGGAGATGTCCAAGAGATGGATGAAGACATGTAAAGAAAAGAGCACTAATTATATTTTTTAAAATTCCAGTATCTTCTCTATACCTTCCCTTTCTATAAAAACTGCATATCTGACAGAGCGTATCTCCCAAAGGTCAGAGCTGGCCAGACCCACCAGAGCCTCACAGCCTTCTCGCTTCAGGTGGCCACCCCGAGGGAGGCCTGTAAGGTTGCGACTCGCAATCGGTCTTCTTGGTGGCCGGCCTGACCATATGGAACAAACTGCCCTGCGAGATCTGCCTGGCTGCATCCCTCACAGCCTTCAATAAATTACTGAAAACTTGGCTGTTCAAAGAAGCTTATGACAATCATTAATGCCTGTTTGTACCCCTTGTGATCTGTTATTTTCTGTTATTATTTGTTTATGCCTCTTGCCAGACTCTTTTCTTTTTTCTTTTGTTGTGTATTAATTGATTTGATTTTGTGGGGGGTTTAATAGGTTATGTTGTTCTGTTTGTAAACCGTCCAGAGTTCCCTTGGGAAAATTGGTGCGGTATATAAACTTAAAAATAATAAAATAAAATAAAAATGTTAAAAAATTGAATCCCTATTATTTAGCATTCTACATACCTTACTAAACCTTGGTGAACATGAGGAGAACTGTTTAATTTCTACGTGATCATCATAATTTGTGTCTTCCTCTTCCTCAGAATCCAAATGCTGGTACCGCTCAGTACGGGCTGAAACAGGAACAGAGACTTTAGCCCAAGAACCAAGACAGAAGGCACTGGTTGATATTCACTATGTTCATGAGTCAGTATCCTACATGGGATCAAAGACTTTCCTGAGATTCATTTTAAAAACTAGGAAAACAAAATGGGCTTTATTTTAAATCAGTTGTCCATTTTCTTCTTTGCTTTTGAATTTTCATCTTGCCATAATCTATACCAAGATACAAAAATAAACTATGAAGTATAATTCTTGAATAAATAAAGGTGGTTCGTCTCAGTTTAATAAGCAAACAGAATAGAAAACAAGCAACCCACCCAGTAGCCATTTTTTGCAGAGACCATATAATCCTGCCACACCTCAATGAATTTGGTACTGTGGTAGTACTAACAAGCAGCAGCAACCTCCTACCATATTTTAAAAAGTAAGGGTCATTTCCCCCAGGCACCTTGTTTTTGAGTGTGATTATAATCCTAGGTGATCCAAGTGTGCAGAGTGTGTGAGTCCTGGGTTTTATCTGTGTGTACATTACAGCCCCTTTATCCGCTGGATCATTAACCACTGATTCACTTATCTACAGTCAGAGGGGGAAAATATTTTAAAAATAATTCAGTAGCTGGAAAGCAGGCTACTGTTGCAAAGAGTAGCCGCAGAGCAGATAGCAAGTTGTCACGGTGGCAGCAACTGCAGCATTAGTAGCCGTCTGCAACATCAGTGGTGGCGGCGGAAGAGGCGCCCGCATGGCCCACAGGCACCCATCTGCAATATCAGTGGCGACAGCAGCGGCAGAAGAGGTGCCCACATGGCCCGCAGGTGTCTGCCAGGCTATGCGAGTGCCTCTTCTGCCACCACCCAGTGTTGTATTATACGAGATGATACAACACTGGAACAATACTGTGTAGGACATTTTCTGCACACCCTAAGAACAAAGTGAAATACATCCTAGCACCTTCTGGAAAGTGCAAAGGACTTCTATTGGTAGCGGAGAGACAGGTTTGCTCATCAACAACTGAGTCAAGTCTGATAGATAGCATCATTGCCTACTGTCATTGCCCATTGTCTTAAGCTGGCTAGCAAGGACAAAACAAGTTAAATGTGACACGTTCTCCCTCTACATTACTATGTTCAAGTACAAGAAAATAGTGAAGAGAAAACTCACACAGTTGTATTGTTTGAAGTATTCGATACGCATGTCCAGCTGCTAAAACAATTAAGGCTACTTTTTCGGTTATGTGTCTATTGCTGTTGGCCAACAGAAGTTATTTGTTGTTGCTGTTAGCCTTCATGCCTTCTATGTGCTGAACAAAACATATAAATGACACTTCTTGACTGTCAGGCTTAATGTGTGAGAAATTCTTCTGACTTCCAAAATCAGAAGCTATGATGTACAATAATCACAAGAAGATTCAAAACTTGCATTTTAATTTACCCTGAGAAGTTGATCCAATACAAGTCATTTCTCTTGAGTTTGCTCCTCTCCCCTATTTCTTAATCACACTATTTTGCAATGTGCAAGTTCTAGTGTTAATCAGCTCTAATAATCCTTATTTTCTGTAATTAGGCTAAATTCAATGTTAGTACACTCACTGGAATTAATAAAACTAATGAGGACTCAATACTATTATAAGTGGCATTCATTTCAATAAGTTTATTCCATTTTGTTCTGAAATTGGGCAAGCCAAGCTCATTCACTTTCCCACATAATGCAGAAATAAACACTTTATACAAGCATTCAGGTCTTCTGGATTCCTCACTGCAGGGATATTATTCTTAGCCTCAACTCATCTGTTGTGCTGAGCAAAGCAGTATATAGAGCATTGTGTGTATACCAGGCTATATGCTTCAGAAATCTGATCCCAATATAAGGCGAGTGGCAGTTCCAGGCAATTTATGAAGTCTAATCTAAAACCTTCCAACTCTGGAGATTCAGGCATAAGGACTGGAGGGCAGTGGGGCTTCTAAACAAGTTTCTATTGGACCTCACCGTGTGATGTGGAATTTTTTGAGACCAGAAGTAATGAAGCAAGATTACTGTATACTGGGATTGCAGAATGTGATATTCCAGCACTAGAGACTACAATGGGTGGCTTCTGTATTACTGATGGTTACATGGGTTATTTCTGAAGCTCAAAATCTTTGTGTGGTTAATTTCCATGAACAAACTTCTGAGCTACTTTTTTGTCCATCTAAGTGCCTGACAGGAAAAATAGTTAACTGTAAGCTTTCTTTCTTACTGTCAAAGTAGCTTGTATCATCTTCTGATTCTAACTGTGGAATAAATTCTGCTTTTTGGCGGAGTAATCCGTTCCAGTCCAAGTCTTTGAAGAACCTGTGCTGTTTCACTTCAAAAGCACCACCTGAAATGACAGCATTGCAAAGGATTTCTAAAACTTTGTAGAAAGCATAGCCTAAACAATACAACATTCCTTTAAAGCCTGGTTTGAAATAACTACTTTGACAGAAAAAAATCAGTTCATTGATTTACAGAAATAATGCTTCAGTAAAGAAGTTAGAAGTATTACTACATATAAAATATAACAAAAATAAACAAAAAACAAAACAAAACAAAAGTATTGTAGTATTTTAAATTGTGAAAAATTTAGTTCAATGTGAGCATTCATGGACTAAAGTCCAATTGTTTAGTAATTTAGAGATACAAAACCAAACTTTGTAAACCTGTTACAAAGGAAGCAATATTTTTGTAATCATTTTTATTTTTTGAAAATAATAAATAATTTTCATGTTGGAGAGGCAGATGGAAGAACCCATTCAATGACGTGCCTAAAAACTCCTAAGCAAACACTTGCCTCTGTAGTAGATTTAATAAAGTGTGGTTTTCTAGTAACTCCTTGACATAAGAGTAATTAAATATAGAGTGGCACCTCTGTTAACAAAATTCATACAGTCACCCCCCGCCATTTTGCAGTTCAGGTACTGCGGTCCCACTATATCGCAGGATCGCAGTACCTGCACCTTGGGGCTGCACAGGGGGTGGCGGGGGACGATTGCATCGCCACGTGGGGGGTGATCGCATCGCCCTGCGCCGCCTCCCCGGGCCCCTCCGAGAAGCCTCGGAGCCAAGCAGAGGGGCGGCGGGAGCGATCGCATCGCCCCGCGCCGCCACCCCATGCTCCTCTGAGAAGCCTCGGAGCCACGTGGGGGAGGGCGGCGGGGATGCGCCCCCCTGGCCCCGAGGCTTCTCAGAGGAGCGGGGAGGCAGTGTTGGGCGCCGCCCAACAATCTCCATTGAAATGCATTGAGCCAATGCATTTCAATGGAGAAATTTTCCCCACTGGAATGCATTGAGCCAATGTATTCCAATGGGGAAAATTATCTCCATTGAAATGCACTGAGCCAATGCATTTCAATGGAGACGTCAGGACGGCGGCGGGAGGTCAGATCCCCCTGCTGCCGCTGGCGCGCGCCACCCCAAGACTTCTCGGACCGGTGCATGGCAGTGGCGGTAGGGGGACCTGATTGCCCCCACCCCCACCTGACCCGCTTCCACATATCGCGGATTTTCAGGCATTGTGGGTCAGGTGGGTCCCTAACTCCCGCGATAGGATGGGGGTTACTGTATTTTCCACAGGCCGTTTCATAGAGTGAAAAATTCATTAACCAAAACGTGGTTCCCCATTAAAATGAATTGGAAACCAATTAATCCATCGGGAGGTTGGATTAATTGACTTTCACTTCCTTTTCCTCATTGCGGCGCCCAGCAGGGAAAAGGAAATGTTGACTCTTTCAGTCCCTGCCAGACAGAAAGCCAGGCGACTGGAAGAAGAGTGTTCTTCTGCTGATTGCCAACCACATATAACTGAATCTACGGATGATGAATCAGTGGATACGGGGGGTGGTACTGTATGCTTTGTGTGTGTGTGTGCCACTGGTTTTCATTCTTTGTTTAAGCCCAGAAGTCTAAGCAAATAAACACTGTAAAATGCATAAAATCTTAACAGCACTGTCAAATGAAGCAGAAGAGCTATAAATAAAAAAAATTATATTCCCACACTATCAAAAAGTGGAGCAGCTTTAGCACTACTAAATTGTCCTTTAAAAAAAATTTGAAATGGTAGCCAACAATGACACTTGCTATAGCTGAGTGTGATAGATTTGTAACAATGTAGGAATTGGGTTAAACCCACATTAAACCCTTTTCCATATGCAGTGAAACTTTTCCACTACAGAAATTTATACAATCATCACATCACAGGTAAATTAACAAGAACATTACTAAAGTAATTAATTATATGGTCACTACAAATGCTTCCCTGTATTTAGCAGCAGCCAGAATTACACTAGTGGCCCTGTAAGGTTTGTATTACTTTCCAGAACTAATTACAGCTAATTTGATGTTGTTTTGGGCTACTAAGATGCATCTAATCAAGGAGCCACAATTAGCAGCTGCAAGTTAAGCAATTCTTATGTGAACATAGGATTCTGATTTTTTTAAACATCAATCTGCATTTATACTTCAATGTTTCTAGAAATCCTTTAAAAACATAAGAATAGAAGTTTGTTTGCACCTGTTCCGAGTCTTTCCATTGGGTTTTGTCTGAGAAGTTTGCCAATGAGGTCCTGTGAATCAGCAGGTAAAGCCTCCTCTCCTTCTGGCCAGGCAATTTCATCTATGGAAACAACATTGAAAATATTAGATTGGACCAAGTTTCTGCTTCCTAGTCTTAGTCCAAATTATAAGCATAATTCCTTTCCCCAAACATGGCTTTCCCATCTCTTGCCCCTTCCATAGGGCACTTCCATTCAGGCAGCACAGTTTTGGACACACAAGACAACAGAAGTTGTAAAATATAGCATAGTGTATATTATTGGATGCTACAGTGGTGCTAGTGCGTTTTTGTTTTCAAATAAGGCATTGTTTTCTACCTTGGTAAAGCTACTGATAATGCAAATATATTTGTAACATTTCACTAGAAACAAGCAGATAATACATTCAGTATGCACACAATTCTGCTTGTAAAATTAGTTCCAACCATGGGTCTTTTATCCCATGTGTCCCATAAGCACTGCAGGAAGATACATAAGAGCCTTCCCATCAATGAACATTATAGTGTACATTCAGGATGTATTCATCTAGCATATGTGTATACATTCATGAGCAAACAACAACAACAAACCCTGTCCCATGCTACATAAAAGCAGGCACATATGAAATTTACATTGTGTGACTGATAGTACTGGAAAGTATGAAGAAGCCATAAATATTAGTGTAAGTCATAATTAGAAATGGGTGTTTCGTTTTGGAAGGAGTCCGGTTCCAAAATGAAATATGACAGCACCGCTGCGGTTCAGAACTGAGATCCAGCCTCTGGAACGAAATCAGCCACTGACTTACCTTTGTTTGGATCACACAGGTGAAACTGTGATCAGGAAACAGCCTCCGATGCATCATTTTCCTTCTCCTGGCACTGGCCAATCAGACTGGGAGGCGGGATGATGCATGTCCTTGCACAGCTCCTGATTGACCAGCGCAAGTGAGAAGGAAAGATAATGAGTTGGAGGCTCCTTCTTGATTGGAGTTTTGCCTGTGCGACCCAAATAAAGGTAAATCAGTGGCTGATTTCATTCCAAAGGCTGGATCCTGGTTCTGAACCGCAACTGTGCTGTTGTGTTTCATTTTCAGAACCAGACCCCTTCCGAAACAAAACACCCATCACTAGTCACAATTAAAGATTAAAGTACAGAATATAAACCTTGACAAAGTAGAACTAAAACTATTTCAAGATCCATACTAGAATGTAAAGTTATAGCTGTAAGCCTAAATTCTATTATTGTCCCCAATTTTGTTCTTGTTAAGCAAAGTGAAGCCATCTCACTAACTCATAGAACCTTATTGAGATAATCAGGAGAGGCCCTTCTCTCAGTCCTGCCACCTTCATGGGTATGTTTGGTGGCAACATGGGAAAGGCTTTCTCTGTTGCTGATCCCATCCAACTCCCTCCCACCAGAGGCCAGGCTGGCCCCATCTTTGCTGTCCTTGCGAAAGCAGGCAGACTTTTCTCTTCTAGTAACCTTCCCTTAGTGACTAACTACCTGCATGTGATTTTAAAATGAATTGTGTACCTTACTGTTTTGAATGTGTTTTGGTGTTGCTTTTCTTTACTCTTTTAGTATGGCATTTGTTTGATCTTGTTTAGTATTTATATACTCATGGTTGTTAGCTTTAAATACTATATTTTAATAATTTTAGTTGCCTTTTAAAGGAGGAAGGTGGCGTAAAGGTATTTTAAATATAAAAATAAATAAATAAGCATTCCTGAGCAAACTGATAGAAACTCAAGCCACCCCCCCCCCAAAAAAAAACTAGTCTTGCTAAAGAAATAACAAAATGGGGAAATATTGCCTTACTAATCTCATGGAATTCTCTGAGTGTGTCAATATGGAAGAAGGTAAGAAAATCCCCGATTAAAGGCTCCTAAGTAAATTTAACATCATTTTCATCCATGAGAGCACATCAGTTATCATTTTGGGGAGTGCATGGCACTATACACAAACAATCCTCTTTTTTAAAAAAAAAAAAGTGCAAGTGGCATTGATTTATTTTTAATTGTCATTTTATTTTTCCTGCTTCATTATAGCCCCTTTTAATTTTTACTTTAATATCCCCCACTCCATTTTCCTCATTCCTTTGTCTTCTCAGATAACTGCTAATTATTGGCTTCCACAGTCAGAAGCAATATTCACAGAGCAGGCTGCCAGAGCACCTGCAGAAACCCCTCCGGGAGCATTTCTAAGTCAGAGGATATTACAACAGCAGCAGCCACGTTTGTGGCCAAAATACAACAGAAGTGAGAATCAACTGAGGTATATGTGAATATCAACCCAGGATAGCAGGCAAAAATGGAAGGGAATGGGACACCAAATAGGCAGTGTCAGCAGCAACCAACTGAGTAAACTGATGAGAACTTACAAAAGAGAGGGCGTTTGGCAGAGGAGTATCTGGTACCTGTGCTTCAGTGTTTGAGAAAGTGCAGCCGAAGGGCTACACATTCCTGATTTACTAGGTGAGGAGCACACAGTAGCTAAAGAACCTCCAGGTTGAGAAGCAGTAGGCTTCCGAATTCCACTTCTAGGGTAAACGAGGGGAGAGCAGTTGCTTCACATTTGGCTTGTGCACTTTCCAAAGGCATTGAGATGATTATTTTTTAAAAAACAGCTGTTGGCCTAGCTAGACCCTTGGTCTCTTCCAAAAGGACTCTTGCACACTATTCTTATAAATGAATTAGCTGCATGATCCTAGCTTACGAGAAGCTCTCGCATCAGGATCTTGCTTTTCTTTAATTGCTCTTTTAATGGTTTGACGGATGTATCAAGATTTCATTTCAATGCTTATTAAGTCCATTTTATCTTTGTTGTAAGCTACATGGGATACTTGAATGTTGATTAATTAAATGCTTTTAGAGTCATTTATGAAACGCAGGTATACACATGTCCTGATTACAGAGATACAATACATACCACTGATAACTTGTCCAAATAACTCTTCTGGTGTGTCGCCAAAAAAAGGAACACAGCCAACGAGAAACTCATAAAGTATTACTCCCATGGCCCACCAATCCACAGGCTTCCCATAACCCTGTCGCAAGATCACTTCTGGAGCAATATATTCTGGAGTTCCACACACCTGAAAAAAGAAAGAGAGGAACAGTTATAATGCAGAAAATAACTTCATGTTTAAAGGCACTGTTATTCCGTATAGCTCATAGCACATGGATGTTCTCAAGAGAGTATCACAGACTACAGGGCTCAGTCTTGTAAATCCCACAGAACCAGTGTTTAAGAATAATACAAATAACGCACATTTTCCTTAAAACATTCTGAAAACGTGTTTAGCACTATTATGATTAAATATTTTTCACAAAGAAA
The DNA here is from genome assembly GCA_029282475.1 of Phrynocephalus forsythii. Taxonomy (NCBI): domain Eukaryota; kingdom Metazoa; phylum Chordata; class Lepidosauria; order Squamata; family Agamidae; genus Phrynocephalus; species Phrynocephalus forsythii. Next base: position 61,268,422 of record JAPFRF010000005.1, read on the forward strand.
AGATGCATAGCTAAAATATTTCTATAATTTAATTATAATACATTCAACAATGTAACAAAAATATCTTTAATTCACTAAAATCCTGTTGCGTAAATTTATGCCTATGCAAACTGATGATGTTATCTGCCATAAATGTTTACCAATCATTAAATATTTCCTGTTCAACCCTCCTCTCCCCAGGTTCTACCAATCCTGCCACTAGGATTGGGATTATCAGTGGTGATTTGGGGGCATTCAAATGCCCCCTGGTCATCCTAAGACTCCCACAGTTTTTTTTTTTTCAGTTTGGAAGGAATGCTGAAGGAGTCTCAGAATCTAGGCTGTCTGGAATTATACATGTTTGATGTGCAACAAAAGCCCATGGCTGGTGAAATACATCATCATGTTGTGCTTATGTAAATTTATATAATCGGATTTTGATCACTGTATGCTATGAGAATATTAAGAATATTAATTGGGGAACGGCATGAGCACAACTAGGATAGGTCTAATGTTGCAGTAAAAATAATCTTAGTATTTTCAGAACCCTTAGATAAATTTGGATTTGCTATCATTACCAAAAGTGGTAACAGGCATTTGTTCTTTGTGTATTTAAAGAACGGTTTGTGAAGTTATTCACAGAGATTTCAAACATGTATTTCTGCTTACCTGCTTATCCAAGAATTCTCTGGCATCTTTTTCAATATGGCCTTCATACAGATTCGTTGTCAGGCTCATTAAGCCAATTTTAGAGAGGCCAAAGTCAGTCAGCTTGATATGACCCATTGATGTTATGAGAAGACTGAATCAAGGGCAACACAAACAAGTGTTAAAAAGTCATTTGTGAAAAATTAAGCAAACTATACTGCTGTACTGAAACACTTGGTAACATGTTATTACTTTAACAATTCAATACAGAAAATATAGTTTTTGTAGGAGAAAGAATCAAATACCTAAATAGTCTTGGACAAGTATTTACCGCAAATACACCACAATTTGAAATGTATATATATATATTTTCAGATTTTACAAATTAGAAAGATGGATTTTACCAAGATACTACAAAGGTATGAATATACACTAAGTATAGTGACAGTCATCTAAGTACTTGAAAAACTAATGTAAATCATATGTATGATTTAACAGTTAATTTTTTATTGTCAAGTTGCACTCTTCACACTGGCCTCACCTCCAGCAGTTCTAGTTGGAAGAAATCTTAATGCTGTTCTAATATGGGGGCTTTCAGGGGGAAGACTAATTCCATAAGTATGCTGAATTAAAATGTGGAAGTAATTTTGAGCACCTTTAGATGCTGGAAGCTAATCAGCAAAATTTCATGTCTGAGCTCAGTCAGTTCAGAGTCAGATGTGCATATGTAGGATTCAATCAAGAAATCATCATACAGTGAAATCAGTGAAACTTACTTAAGTCATGACTTGATTAAGTCATATCTATTTCATTGGATTTACACTATGGCATAATTAAGTCCAGGTTCAACTGTAAATGATATGGCCAGAATCCTAAAATAATGCTAGCATAATTCCATCAGCATATATTTCAGATATGAATTACTGCCAGTTAGGAGGTTGGTGTAACCATTTATTATTGCATTCTGAGCCACAGAAAAAAAGTCACAGCTAAACCTTTCATCAATAGGGTTGCACCAGCAGGCAAAGCTAATACGAATCTGGTCAATAACAGAGCTAAGTCTCATCTGCTTCAAAGTGGCACGTTTAGCTATATTTTCACCTCCAGTAATTCGTTTGCTACATAAGAGGAAAAACTTTGCTGCATTTGAAATGTAATATCCATTTTCAGTTTGGGGGGGTATTGTTATAAGAGAGATCAAACACATACAAAAAATCACAATCTGGCATTTGTCAATAAGTAGCTCATTAACAAGAGCAAACCTAATAAAATTTCAAAAAGTACCCCTTGTAGAAAACAGAATAAGACACATGTTCTTATAACTATTTTTAGCAAGGACAGCTGCAACTACAGGTCCAAACATGAGAAGCTAAAAGCGTACTTGTCAGGCTTTAGGTCACGGTGAACGATGCCATAATTGTGGAGATATTCCAGTGCCAGCACAGTTTCTGCAAAATACATCCTTGCCATATCAACGGGCAAAGCTCCAATATTCTTCAAAAGGGTTGCACAATCTCCTCCTAGACCACAATGAAAATACCGCATGCAGAACATTTGGATTAGTTATGAGATGCCAGCAAAAGGCTGAGAAATTACAACTTGTTCTATACTTGTCTATTCAAAAGTAAGCCCCACTGAGTTCAACAGGGCCAAGAGAAATGGACAGAAAGCTGCAGCTCCACACAGATACTTTTAAGAATAACTTCCTTTACAAATGAGCTATATTTTGGCATAATGGCTGCACAGGTGGGGCGTGGGGTGGGTGTTAGCTTTCTTCTGGACACATGCACAGATATGGTTGGTTCCCATGGGTGCTCAAAACAGAAAAGGTGGCAAACAGACTGAGATATGACAGGCTATTTTTGAAACAGATTTGGCAGTCTTGATATCCAGCGGATAAAACAGAAACACATAATGTTGAAAGTACAGTGGACCCTTGTATAACAAAGAGCTTGTATAACATAAAATTTGTACAACATAAAAAATTCTGGAGACAGGGAAATTTGCTTAACATAATCGCCTATGGGAAAAATCCGTACAACATAAAATGGGATTACTCCACTTTCAATGCATTCCTATGGGAATTTGTATAAAGGAAAATTTGCTTAACATAATTTCATTTGGAACGAATTAATTCCTTTATACAAGGTACCACTGTACATGGAAACAATCTGTCACTTATCACTAGAGAGTCTATTTAGGCACATCCATATGTATTTCCAATACTGGGACATATACAGTTTCACATCACATTCACAACTGTTGTGGTTGCATGTTCGAACGTGCATCTCTGCTTATTATAAAAAATTATAAACATCTTGAAGTGCTTCAAATTAATGGTTCAGACTTTAGCTCTACAGTTTAGCAAGACGCTACAGACAGGTAGCTCCTGAGTTACAGGGCAGCAAATGCTGCAGTTTTATTGTCTGACAATTTTTTGGTTCATCATAAAGTGTTAATATGTTGGGAAGTGCAGTAGTAATCTCATGAACAGTTCGCAGTATTCAGTGAGGAAATAAAGAGCTGCTGCAAACCACATGTGGAACTAATGCAGTACATCTGGACCTTTCAACAGGTTACTGACCAAAAACTGAGGCAATGTACAGGAGATAATGCTTTCTGAAATCTATTGGATCCAATTCACGGTGACATTTAGAAATAAAAATCTTTACTGAACATTCATAATAAAGGGAAATAAATATAGAGTTGGAATGCTGGTAAGGTTTGCTCATTAAAACCAAGCTACGTAGATGCAGAGACACATGCTTTCTTCTATCTAAAGCTTCTGAACAGCTGTCAGAAGCATTTTCTTGTTTAGTGAACCATACTGGGATTAAAAGATATGAATCAAAGTTGTTAGGCCAGGATTTCATTTGACTCATATTTCCAATACCTCCATATCACAATGGCTAAAATTGTACAGCTTAGCATAACGTAACAAGTCACAACTAGAAATGTTCCACTGATTTGATGGGCAACTCGAGTTGTGATTAACTCAGCTAAGCAACAGAATCTCAGCCAATATCTGCCCACTACCACTGCATTTTGCAGTCTGCTGTGGTCACTAGTTCTCTTCAAATCCACAACTACCAGTCAAAGTACAGGAATAAGTTATTAGTTTCATGCCCTGTAAACATTCCCCTATTTCTGTCTTCCATAAAAAGCTCTGAATCAGATACCAGTACCTCCAGATGAACAGATACAGCCAATTACAATGGCAAGATCCTTCACATAATTTCCACACAAATTCCATGTGAAAACATTGGCTGCATAATGTGAAATTTTCATTATGCTTCCAAGGATGGACCTTTTCTGGTCCAGTTATTGGGGAGCGGGGGTGTTCCTGCAATACAACATTAGATTTTGGGGTGTCCATTCTAGATTTACGCAATAGTAAGCAGCACATAGGATCCTACGGGACATTAAGTAGCATATAGAGTGCTCTCTCTCTCATAATAAAATCCATTTAAATCACTATTTAAGGATCAGCATTAGGACTTGGGGAATTCTGTGGTACTAATACAATACCTTCCACATACTCCATGACCATACAAAGGTGCCGCTTGGTTTCAAAGGAACAGAACATGCTGACAACAAAGGGGTTTTCAGCAAAGGTTAAGATGTCTCTTTCTACAAAAGCTTGCTGAATTTGGTTTCTCAATATGAGATTTTGCTTATTGATCTTCTTCATTGCAAAGCGCTCGTGAGTAGTCCTATGACGCACCAAGAACACTGCACTGGGAGAACACAGTAAAATTGAAATGTCATAATCAATCCCTCAACTTTCTGAAGTTTCAGACATTTGACCTGTTATAAAAATCCAAAGAAATAATTATAAAAATGTTCCATCCTTCTCTGCTTCTATTACAATGGTAAATAAGAAGAAAATATTTCTGCTGGACTTGCAGTAATCCTCACTAAAAATAGAAAGTCCAAGTCCATACATTACAGTAGAAATGGGGAAAGAAAATATGCAGTAATAATAGAACTAGATTTTGAAAATAAAGTAATTAATTGTTCCAGTGTTCTGAATCATTAATTATCATTACTTAAAACTTTGGTCGGACATCATTATATAACTCCTGGTTGTTAAAGAAAGAAAAGCAAAAATTTTGCAGCCAAGTATTCTTTTTGCTTTAAAACTTTGTATCATGAACTGGCTATGCATCTTTACCAACGTTGTTAATATATCTTTGAATAATTTGACCAATCTCTTCTTCTTTGAAAGAGCTGCTTTGTCATATGCCAATACAACATCCAGATTTTCACACTTTAATAGAACAGGTTATGGTTTATTGTACTTTGATTTGTTTGTGTGTTCAAACCTAGCTTGACAAATAAACCATAGTCAGTTGTGATATAGTAGTTAGACTATAAATTCTGACTTATATAAAGCTCCTGTTACAGCTTGAACCATGGCTTGTTTTCCTAGCTGTCTCCCCACCCCACCCCAAAATAGGAGGTCAAAGAAAGGTGGGAAGGAAACTTATTAAACTAAGGGCATAGGATACTATGTGCCTGAAACAACAAAGTGTGTCTTAGTGTACTCTGCAAAATACAATGAACAGCATATTTTTCACATACTCAGACTTACTGGTTGACCATGGATGAGCTGCTTGCTTGTCTTCTTGCTTAGATTAGGACTGGGAGCAGCTAAACAAACAATTGACTTTTAGTCCATGGCTTGTTTAATGTGATGGATGAACCTGGCAGGAAACCAGCTCTCCAGCTCTCAGGCTTGTGTTCCAACTGCTATAACATGCTAGAAAATTAACTTTAAAGCAATCCCATCTTATATTTCCAGTTGAGCAAAGGGCAAATATAGCCTTCCAAATTCTGTTGGGCTTCAACTCCCATTAGTCCCTCACCATTGACTATACTGACAAGAACTCATGGGAGTTGTAATCACATCTATAAGGGCCATAGGTGCTCATCTGTGCTCTAGCTTGCTAGGGAGGACAGCTGGTGCATGACAGGTTCACAGATCAAAATAACTAAACAGTATTACTCAGGCCCATTAACATTCCTCCTGCTAAAAACAGCAAGGATTTGGCAACATACGCCTACTGGCACATCCTCACAAACCAGAATTCTCTTCAATCTGAGCTTGTTGTGACATCCCAATGAGAAAAATAATGGTTTATAAAGTGTCTTAAAAGATAAAAGTAAAATGAGTTTTAAAGGAGTCTGCATTTGCATTTTAATTCCTATCTCCCATTATCATGCACCATAAAAACCCTATCCAATAGCTTTGTTTACTTTAATTCAAAGCAGAAATAAAACCCAGAAAGTGGTGTTGCAGATCTCCAACACCTTTGTCTTTCTGCATTGTTTTGGGAGTTGCAACTGTTATTTTTAAAGGGCTAGGCAAAATGTAATATCCTTACCCATATGCCCCATTGCTAATTAGTTTAATAGTTTCAAATTCCTCTTCAGATGGTGTTTTCTTGGCTTGCACTGTTGCTCCCCGGCTCTGAAAACACATGAAAAATATTGCCAGTTTCTTTTCAAGGTTCCTTTTTGTGTATGGAGGTGGGACTTATTTAATGAACTCTGTCATGGCATTATCTTTGAAAAGAAAATGTGTGTATTTCTAAAATTCATGTTCATGAATACACTATAGCTATTTTATCTCAGAACACTTAAAATTATTTATGTTATTCTTTGCTGATACTTTTCCACAGAGACAAGGGAACATTTTTTTGCTGCTTCTGGGCTCCAGTGCATGTGTATATGCACACATGGCAATAAAGGGGCATATTTTAAATCCTCAGGTTCCAACTAGTTTTTTTTCTGTAAAGTACACTTCAAACAGCAGCTTAACAAAAATCCAAATATAAAATAAATTTCTGTTTATCTTCTAGATACTTTGTAGTACTGTACCACTCTGGTATTTTTCCATGGAGAAAATAAATATCCATGCACTATTTATTCTTTATAATAGCACACTGAAGCCAAACAGCTAGAATTGCATTATTATAGATCAGCTATTTTGAATCCTTCCACTCAGTACCTTTCCTTCAGCAGAATCATCTGTCTCTGGAGTGTCTGGACTATCACAGCTATTCAACTGAGCCATTTCTGGAGGGAAAAACAAAAATGAACACTCTCAGGATGAAAAGGGTACATAATTTTTGGTGTTCACATCAAACTAATTATGCTGTTGACTATAAGGCAAGCAGCTGGAAGTTCTGGCAACCACGACCTCATTGTGGAAGTAGAAGCTGTGGGATCTCAGTGGTAATAACTGCTTACACAATAGCATTTTTGAATTACTATGCCAGCAGGTTTTTTTTTGGGGGGGGGGGTTGTTGTTGTTTTCTTTTTTTGCTCTGCTGCTTTCCCTAAATTCCTAATTCCTTCACCCACTGACAACTTTCCCTTAACTTCACAGCTCTCCACGTTGAAGGTGATGAAAGAGTTTCAACCAAAGATGATTCAAATAAAGATAATTTGTATTGGATACTATTTTCACTAATTATTCCTCTCTTCTTTGTACAGTATATCACAGCAGTGAGTACACCCCCTCACATTTTGTAAATATTTTACTATATATTTTCATGTGACAACACTGAAGAAATGACACTTGGCTACAATGTAAAGCAGTGAGTATACAGCTTGTATAACAGTGTAAATGTGCTGTCCCCTCAAAATAACGCAACACACAGCCATTAATGTCTAAACCGCTGGCAACAAAAGTCAGTACACCCCTAAGTGACAATGTCCAAACTGGGCAAAAAGTGTCAATATTTTGTGTGCCCACCATTATTTTCCAGCACTAACTTAACCTTCTTACACATAGAGTTCACCAAAGCTTCATAGGTTGCCACTGGAGTCCTCTTCCACTCATCCATGATGATATCACAGAGCTGGTTGATATTACAGACCTTGTGCACCTCCACCTTCTGTTTCAGTTTAGGTCTGGAGACATGTTTGGCCAGTCCATCAACCTTACCCTCAGCTTCTTTAGCAAGGCAGTGGTTGTTTTGGAGATATGTTTGAGGTTGTTATTATGTTGGAATACTGCGCTGTGGCACAGTCTCCAAAGAGAGGGGATCATGCTCTGCTTCAGTATGTCACAGTACATGTAGACATTCATGGTTCCCTCAATGAACTGTAGCTCCCCAGTGCTGGCAGCACTCATGTAGCCCCAGACCATGACACTCCCACCATCATACTTGACTGTAGGCACAACACACTTTTCTTTGTACTCCTTGCCTGGTTGTTGCCACACACACTTGACACCATCTGAACCAAATGAGTTTATCTTGGTCTCATCAGACCACAGGACTTGGTTCCAGAAACTGATGTCCTTAGTCTGCTTGTCCGCAGCAAACTATATGCAGGCTTTTTTGAGCATCATTTGAGAGGCTTCCTCAGCCCTACAAAACAATGTGATGCAGTGTGTTCCATACGGTCTGAGCACTGACAGGCTGACCCCACCCCCACCACTTCAACCTCTGCACCAATGCTGGCAGCACTCATATGTCTATTTCCCAAAGCCAATCGCTGAGCACAGGCACTCAACTTTTTGGGTCAACCATGGCGAGGCCTGTTCTGAGTGGAACCTGTCCTGTTAAACCGCTGTATGGTCTTGGCCACTACATTGCAGCTCAGTTTCAGGGCCTTGGCAATCTGCTTATAGCCTAGGGCAGGCATGTCCAAAGTTCGGCCCTCCTGATGTTTTGGACCAAAACTCCCAGAATTCTAAGTTTAGAATGCCAATGGCGAAGGACTGTGGACTTGCAGTCCAAAACATCTGGAGGGTCAAAGTTTGGACATACCTGGCCTAGGCCAGCTTTATGTAGAAAAACAATTTGTTTTTTCAGATCTCAGATAGTTCATTACCATGAGGTGCCATGTGAAACTTCAAGTGACTAGTATGACAGAGTGAGAGCAATAATACCAAAAGTGAAAGTGAGAGTGATAACACCTGCTCATCCTTCACACCTGAGACCTTGTGACACTAATGGGTCTCATGACACCAGGAAGGGGAAATGGCTACTTGGGCCCAATTTGGACATTGTCACTTAAGGGTGTACTCAGTTTTGTTGCCAGTGGTTTAGACATTAATGGCTGTGTGTTGGGTTATTTTGAGGGGATAGCACATTTACACTATTATACAAGCTGTATACTCACTGCTTTACATTGTAGCCAAGTGTCATTTCTTCAGTGTTGTCACATGAAAAGTTATACTGTAGTAAAATATTTATGAAATGTGAGGGTGTGTACTCACTTCTGTGATACACTGTAGCTCCCAAGGCCGTTATACTGTTCCACATTCTGTGGGAATGGGAAATTGATGAAAATTCCCTCCTCTCCCTGCCTCCACCGACACAGTGAATCAATTTGTGGAGTTCTGCTGTTCCCAATTCTGGATCCAACCCAGGATGCACAGAAAATACACTTGCACATGATATACACACTGTGCCCACCTGGAACGAATGGTATTCCTCGAAACAAACACAGGTAACATCTATTTCAAAAAAAGACAAATTTTCTCTCACACTAGAAAATGTGCTGACTTATGGAATTTCATAATGTACAAATCAGTTATCCAACTCAGAATATACAAGGCTTGTGTTACTCAGCCTACTTGTGTTCTGTGCAGCCCTAAGAATATATAGTTTAAGTCCTTACCCTCCAGGGGATCTCTAGTGAGGCCCAGCTGGGAGATAATATAACGAGGGATATCACATTTAATTCCTTCCCCTTCCTTGGCATGGCCTTCAGCAGCTTCTAGCAGATGATAAAACTCTTCAGGATCAAATTCCTAATACCCAAAACCACAAACACAGAACAGTTAATTTGATTTCCAGAAGCTATAAAAACCTATAACTTTGGATGATGATTTACTTTAATGCTGATGAAAATAAGAAAATCAAACCTAGTTAGCTTAAACACCTGGGACTCTTTTACAAATTCAGAACTAATGTCAACAGTTCACAGCACAAATCACAGTGGAACACTATACAATATACAGTATGTATATTTCCTATAATTAAATGTGACTTGCTAGATAAAATTATTCTTCAGATTACTTTGGTTTCACCATAAATTATTCTTAAGGCAACATGGGAACAAGAGGGAAAGGCTGGAAAACTATGGCACTTCATGCATTTCTCAAGAGCAATCAGCCAGGCAAATGATGGAAGATTAACCTTCCATCTACTCATAACTATTATAGTGGCATACGTAATTTACCTTATGCCTACATCTTATTGAGAGAACAATACTTTCTTTTGTCATTAAACCTCACAATTATCCTCTTTTATTCCCATACTGCAGATGGAGAACAAATATAAAAGTGGTTTGTCCAAGTCCACCTAAGATAGGAAATTTGTACAACTGGGATTACAAAATTTCCGGGAATGGGGATGTATTGCTTTAAAAAATTTCTCAATGGAATGATCCGGTTACGGCTTTCAGGCAAGAAAAGCCACAGCCACCTTAAAGCCAGCTCCTTGTGTTTGGGGCGGTCGCCCTGCTGACTTTCAGGTATGTGGTGCATCCTTCACCCCCTCAGTGCTTACCTTTACCCACTCCCAAAAAGGCGGAAGGCAGCACACAGCCTGCTCCAGGAGCCGGGTCAGGGCACCTGCTTCTGACTGCCGGGTCAGGGCTGCATGAGGCTTCCCTGCTCCAGGAGCTGGGTCGGAGGACCTGCTTCTTGCTGCCAGTTTGGGGCTGCATGCAGCTTCCCTGCTCCAACAGCTGGCTGGGCAGCCAGGAGCTTTTACTCACCTCCTCACTGGGCTCAGGTGCTGGCTTCCTAAATGGGACATCCATTTCAAATGATTTCCTTAGCCAGCAGCCCAAGAAGCCAGATGCCCACATCCACGATCTGGCAGCCAGAAGCAGGCACCCTGACCTGGCTCCTAGAGCAGGCACCATGCCACACACCTCCTTTTTGGGAGTGGGTAAGGGTAAGCGCCAAGGGGGGTCGTATCTCAAAGCATGGCTTCTCATAGGAATGCACTGAAAACCAATTAATCTATTTCTTTTTTTGACTGTTTTATGACATCTAGAATGGATTAATTGGTTTTCAATGCATTCCTATGGGAAACAATGCTTTTGAAAATTTTATTGAAAATTTTCGCAACACAAAGCATCCCGCGTAACAAATCTATTTCGTAACCCAGGGTACCACTGGTTCATAAAGAACCAATTTAATCATTTATTTAAAAATGAGCATTTTACATTATGTAAACTACATTCCATTTTTACTTCAGAAACCTAAGTTGCACTAGTCTTCCCAATGACACTTGGACCCTGGTTCAATTTAACAGAAGTAGCATTTAATTATTATTATTATTTTTGGCGGGTCCCAGCAGAGTGAAGCTGAAACGAGGAACACTTGAAAATGAAAGGAGTAAACTGTCCACTGTGTATGTTCCTATATTCATACATCTAAAATGGAATTCTTCAACTGCTTACCAAGGAGTAAGACCCACTGAACTCAACGGGAATTACTTCTCAGTCAACATCTATAAGATTATACTGCTAACTTCATCAAGTGTCAAGACTGCTGATCCCTATACTGGACTATTTAAAAGCCATTTCCTCTATAAATTAAAATAAGAAGACATGTAAGGCATGGCTTTAGTTAATAAACAGCACTTCATTTAACTGTCAGTATTATTTTAGTGGTCAGTTTTGTGTCACTATTTAGGAAACAGATTTAGAAGTATCAAAGAGAAATTAGATTTAAGCCAGTCATTTCAGTTGACCATTTCCCCTGCTAATTAAATTGCCTAAATCTAAATCAACTGAACATGCGGTTGTATGACCCTCTGATCCTCTTTCATGCTAAACATTTATATAACCTGAAATGAATCACCCTGCTTCTCCAGTTCTACAAATTGGGCTTCAAACATATCTGAAGATAAAATAAGGTATAAGACTTTCATGATTCTAGGACAGGGGTCCTCAACCTAAGGCCCCGGGGCCGGATGCGGCCCCCCAAGGTCCTGAATCCGGCCCCTGGGACCAATTGCAAACCCCCACCTACCCCCTGTTTTGTGAGAAAGCCAGCATCTGCAGCTGCTTTTGGACTGTAATCCGGCCCCCAGTGGTGTCTGGGTGGTGGTGGACCGGCCCGCTGTTTAAAAACTTTGAGGACCCCTGTTCTAGGACTTCCAATCCTAGAGGTCACCAAGAATCCCCCAGGCAGACTTCTTGGGCTGTGGGAGAAGAAACCAGTAAGGAAAAGAGATCTCTTTTTACTACCAGTGTCTGCTTCACTTGATGTGGTTCAGCTGGAAGGAAAGGAATGCCTCTTCAGTTACACCACTTCCTGGGAGTCACCTAACTGCTCAATGGGAGGGGAGTTCAATGAAAGGATCCTCTGACAGAGTGTATGGGTAGCAACACTGTCCTTCCCATGGAAGGTTGGAGACTGCTGCCGTAACCTCCTAATTATTGAGAGGGTTAATACTAACTAATCTAAGATAGCATGGACAGGGTATTGTATTATTGTAACAGATAACACAGAATGAGTAGAATTACACTTGGAAATGCTTTTGGGATCACATGGATAATCAAAGCATACTGTTGAAAAGAAATGATATGAATGCAGCTATGTAAGTGAATGAAGCTGCTCTGTTTGGATCTGTTCCAGGTTGCATTATATTACCATTCAGCTGTCTGGCACATAAAGCATGAACACAGAAAAAAGATAATACTTAAAAGCACACATAATTAACATTTTTACTCCTTCGGTGATAAACCCTCAAATTATCATGCTCAATAATTTCATCTTAGAAGTCAACCACATTGTTGGAAGCGTATGCTTTTGTAGGAAATAATCCGCAGCAATCAATTCTGGGCATGCAGGAGTTCATCTCTCCATCTATGGCATTCTAAGATTAATGATACCAGATGGTCTCTATTATTACAAGAATATCAACAGCAGTATGTATAAGGGCCTATTACTAATTTTATAGTAATAAAATATAAGGTGAAACTGTCAAGGGGCTATGTCATATATAGTTACAAAAATGATAGGCCAAATAGATTGAACACAAGTTAAACAGCTAAATCAGAGTGGCCTTGCAGTTTACATTTGGGGACCTTCCACATTAATTTCAGGATTATTACAACAAACTTCCAAGTTCACTGCCTAATATACCTGCTTCCATACTCTCCATATCTTCTCCATAAGGAGGAGAACTGGCATATATCCTGATCATGGTAACCTCCTTTTCACTAGAGACCAGTTTAGTTTAGGAACTTCTTCCAAGAAAATAACTAGTCAGAATAACGCATTCATGTGGCACAAGCGCATAGACCACACTTTAACTTTAAAGAGATGAACCCTGTCCTTTGTACTACTTACAAACCACTTTCAGAACAGGAATTTCAAAAGCAGATTCAATAAAATAGGGTGGCATAAATTCGTGTTTCATGAAGATTTCAGACTTGCACTGCATATTTCTAATGTGTGTAACATTGCTAACATGCTACATGAAGATCAGAATAAGATACAGTATGTCCACAAATATGCAACTAACAGGCACAGTTAGCATTTTTAATTAACTATTTACCGGCTTTCTTCTGCTGCTGGACTTTAGCAGCACACCATTCTGCATATATGTCAGTTCATATATCTACAGATGCAAGCTATGAAAGAGGCTTTTTGTATGCATTCAGGAAGGTGCATGTGTACCCCAGAACTTGCTATTTTCTATAATGAATAAGCAGCCTTATTGCAACACTATGGAGACTGAGGTTATTTGACATGCTGGCATGCTAAGTTACTGCTTAGTGGGAAAATATGCAAACCTGCTAGACACAGAGAATCAGCTGCATTTTACTATGGTTTGTGACATATTCACCATATGCATGCAGTAGCTAATTGAATGGGTCAACACTTGAATCAATAGTATAGAGAACTAACCTAGACTCCTTAATAGAGAAAGCTGCTCCCCACTGAATTAGCAAGCCTTTTAAGAGCAGATTCTATTATTTCCTATGTGCTGTATAATATTTTGAAGAACATCACTTTAGTACTAATTATTAATTTTGGTGTAATCCCACAAAATACCATTAGTGCTCCTGCTCCTGAAATATCCTATATGCTTACCAGACATTCAAGCAATCGTGCAGGTCGTGCTATGATGATCATCAACTTTTTCACCAGCTGTGTTACATATGTCACCTCTGAGCTTTCTGATCGTTCGTGAGCCTGTATAAAGTTTTAAACAAAGAATTGGTTTCATGTATGTCAGGCCAGAAGCCATCACTGGTTGTTAGCTTCAGTTCACTAAAGGCACTAGAGAATGAATTTATTCATCCTCTGTATTGCCAAAGATTTCCAATAACAAACTCAATCCAAGCCACAAGCAAAATTGCAGAAGATTTATTCATCTTAAAGTGATTGAACACTTACTCACTTACTTACTTTTTTTTTTTTTTTTAATCTGCCATTGCCAAGTCTTCTGAACGATATTTTTATCAGAGTTTTATGAGATTGATAGTATCAGGAACACTATCGGGTTTTTAGCTATATTGTGTGTACTGTTTGTCTGTTTTATTGTAATTGTTATTGCCATTTCGGCTTTGTAAGCCGCTTAGAGATCTTTTGATATTAAGCGGGATATAAATACAATAAATAATAAATAATAATAATAATAATAATAAGACTTCCAAAAAATAAATTAGTTCCTACTTTAACTATTTCCTATGGCAAAATACCAAGTTTTTATATTTATAATTAACATTATAAATAATGCTATTTCCATTACTCCTTCTCTAAAGAAAAATGATATTTCATTCTTTCATTCTTTTATAAGGACATTAATTAAACTGGAGTGTCAACAGAAAGAGTTCCTTGCATATACAGTGTTCCCCCGGCTGTTCGCGGTTCATATACTGTGGTCCCACTATATTGTGAAAAAAGGTCCCCTGGGGTAAGGGGAAAGGCCTGCTTCAGGCATCCCGTATTTACCTCAGGACTGGCGCTGTCCTGAATGGGCCTGCAATGGCCTTCTGGAGGCCTGAAAATGGCTTCCCTGTGTATTGCAAGTGAGTTCCTGTTTACCAAAAGTCACTTCCGGTTTGCAGAAAATCATTTCTGAGGTCTCCGAGGGCCTTTCTAAGTCTGTCGGAGGCCTCAGAAATGATTTGCGGCAATCCAGAAGTTACTTCTGGTTATCGGACGTCACTTCCGGTTCGCAGGGAAGCCCTTTTGGGGCCTCCAGAAGGCCCGGGAAGGCCCTTGCAGGCTCATTCAGGACAGCACCAGGCTGGGGGTAAGTACCACCCAGCAGCCCGACCCGACCATCTGCATATCGCAGGTTTTCAATTATTGTGGATCGGGTCAGATCTCTAACCACTGCGATAGGTGGGGGATCACTGTAATAAGCTGCATAGGTATATATGTACCTGCACACAAACTTCTACATATAATTCAATGGTGCAAGAAGTACCTATAAATCGCTACTTGAACTTAGTTTATTTTATTATAGTAATACATAATACTCAAACAGTGAACGTCCTTTGCACCTTTTACTTTCTTGTTTATTAAAAGGAAAGAATAAAAAATCATTTTTCTATCTTATTTATTCTGTATAAGGTTATATCATTTGTACAAGAAATCTCCATCCTTTATCAATACTTTAAAGGTACTAAGGATAATTACAAGCATAACTCTCTGGGATGAAATAAAATACTTAAAAATAGAGTTACCAACTATATGAGTAGCAAATAATTGATGAACTTTCTAAGAGCCTGATGACAAAGGAGGATCTACAAATATACCAGCCAACAAAGGAATTACTTACCAACATTCATTCAGAAGAAAAGGAATTCTATACACAAACAAGCAATTCCTCTTTGTTTATAGAAATACTATTAAATCACTCAAATTGGCCCAATTTTCAGAATTACTGTTTCATACCAAATGACATTTATATCTCTGAATTAATAAACTGTGACAGTGTTTCACAAAATGCTATAGAAAAACTTTATGAATTACTGTATTGCACTAAAGAAATATAAAGTACTTTGCAAACCAGTCAAATAAGAAATCTAAATTATTTACAATTTATAATTCTGTTCCCCCACTACTATCATGCAAAGGAAAATATACAATTCCTATGGACTCTGACTGATTTACCTTGGACTTTGTAAGTGACCTAGATATTTTAACAAATTGTTTGCATTTGGAAGTTCATTGGAACTTAATGTAAATTGGCATGACATTTAGCATAAGCACCAATATTTGAAAGGTTGAAAATTATTTCCATAGATAACAAGGAAATGTTGAAAACAAATGTTTAAGTTTTTCAAAAATAAATGTTTATCATGCGATCATAATGCTTGTTCATTTCCAACACCAAATATGAAAAACTTCCTACAAATTTTTACCTAGAATTAAATCAAATGTGTGGCTGCAAAGACAGTGCCCATTCAACAAGAATGTCAGTAACTACATTATTCCACTTAAGCCTGAACCTGACAACCTTTAAGTCTCTCTCTGCCCTGTGAATTAAACTGGTTAACACCCTAACCATATAACCAAAGGGTTGTATCTGTTAATAAAATACTTACATCCTGAAGAAGTTTTTCAAGGTTTTCCTGCAATTCATAGAAGTACCGAGACGTAATAAGCCCTTCACGTGATTTATCCAGGCAATCTCTGGCCAACTCAATAACTTGATGATGGACAAAACTTAGGACTCCATCTGCTATCTGCAGCACATTCTCTGGTGTGTTGGATGCAATAAATTCAGCCAACCGTTCCTCCATCTGAGCTGTGGCCTAAGTATGAAAAAATAGTTACTGGCATTTTGTTACCAAAAGATTTATAGATGAACTTAATTAAACATATCAAACCCAAGTAATGGTCTTTGTTTAATAACTGTGGCAACTGAGAATTAGTGAGCTTTGTTGTATAGAAATGTATGAAATTTTTAAAACTGACATGTAGTTGATCAATATTACAATTCTCATTTGAAAGATACTGTGATTTAAGGAAGCACAAGAAAGTAAAATCTACTACAACACTATGTATAAAACAAGTTGGCATACGCAGGGCAAATATAGGAACGAGTCAAAGAACATATTGCATATGAGAGCTCTAATTGGTTCTTCTGTTTTCTGTTTCACTTTTCCACTTAAAAAGACACAAAAACTATGACTTTGATAAAAGCAATAGTGCTGGCAAGGGGAGGTAAACCTTCTGGTCATATTTACCACCTAATCTAATGCTGCTTTTTGTCCCTCACAGAAAAACTATATTTCTCAACTAACAAATATCTTACATAATGTGCAGTCTGATTCCAGCAAACTAATACAGAACTTAGAGAAACAAGATGATGAATGGATATGTGTGTGATGTTTACAAGCCAATAAGGATTCTGCTGCAGCTGGTTCCTCTTCCTTATTAGGCAAATTTTGTACTTGGAGACTGATAAATAGGTCCCCATACAATTTTTATAGAAGATAAATATAATTCAATTTAATATTGGCAGCCAAAAATGATGGTCCTCCATTTATTACTTTTCATTTTATATGAGCAAACTCCTGAAGCTCTAGAGGTACTTCAGTGTCATCAAATATAGGGTCTTTCTGTAAGAAATTAGGTTTCTAGTGTTGTGCTATAGAACCTTGTGGCACAGTTATTACAATACTGGAGTCAAAACTCTGCTCATGACCCAAGGTTGATAAATTAAGTACTCATCAATGTGTAGCCTGCACAATTAAACAGTTAACTGCCCAGAGAGTGCTTTAAGCACTGTGGGATGATATATAACTAACACACTTTGCTTTTAACCTCATTTTTAAATGTTCCAATGACTCTTTAGGTCACTTACAAATGATGGTGACTATTAACAGAACAGGGCCTTCAAGGTATCTGAAATGTTCAGTAAGGGGTTGACCATTGGCACCCATACACCCACAAGTTTTTATGGTTTAGTGGGTATATGAATCCATGTCTCCTGAGCCTCAGTCTGACGCTCTCTCTGCTACACCACAATTGTACTCAGAATACCTCAATGAATTGATTAATTAACAACATTGCTTCTTACCTTTGGAAATCGTTCTTTATACACATGGTTCATCATTATTATTTCGCTATCAAAGGACACTGGAGAACGACCAGGACTGGAGGAAAAAAGTTTAAAATATTATAATTAGTTGAAACCAATAATTGAAATCTGTTCAAACACTACTGTGAAACAGTAACTAGAAACAACAAAAAGGGAAATGTTATTTCATCTCTCAGAAAGTTATGGTAACATTCTGGTTTGCATTTACAATTTTATGAACACTTGCAAGAAAGGAATTTCTTTCACAATATCACTGGGCAGACAAATAGCTAATCCATTCCTCCTTTTCATACAACTGTTACCTCAATCCTGTTAAGCCAGGCCTGACCAAAGTCTGACCAAAGTCCGGCCCGGGGGTCAAATCCGGCCAGTCAGGCCATTCTGAGTGGCCCGCGGCTGGCTGGCCTGCCCCTCCCTCCATGTTTTTTTTAAATCTTCTGCCAACACTGACACCGCCGGGAAGCTTGAGGGGCTGGGCGGGCCAGCCGGCCGGCGAGCAGAAGCTTCCTCCCTCCCTTGGTCCCCACCTCCCTCCCTCCCTCCCTCCCTCCCTTCCTTGTTCCCCACCTTCCTTCCTTCCTCTCTTGGTTTCCACCTCCCTCCCTCCCTCCCTTGGTGCCCGCCTTCCTTCCTGTGGGTGGGGTTGCAAGGGGTCAGTGGGTGGGGCTTGCAGTGGGGTGGCAGGGTCAGGGAGCAACCGGCCCCTGACACATTTTCAGCCACCAAATCTGGCCCTCCTTACAAAATGTTTGGGCACCCCTGTGTTAAGCCAACTAAAATATACATTACATGGAAAGAGCTAAAATGAGAAAAACAATATCACAAACACCCTTGGCAAAACAAATGTTTTTATCTTTGACCAAAATACAGGAAAGCAACTATACTGAACCAATGAGACAAATAAGAATACCCTCAAGATAATCTCTGCAATATGATATAATGTACTACCATACACAAATAACAGTTACAAACATATTTTTAACACTAATATGTTAATGTGATAGAAAAGATGTACCTGTATTTGGTAGGAATGCAATTTGTTTAAGCAGTACAGAAATATATCAGTCATGTTATAAAAGATATGATAGGTTACAAGATCTAGTATCAATAATGAAACTTTTGTGTTATGTATCAAATTAAGGGACAACATGAGGCAATTATAGTACACGTGTTAACATTTAGCACACCACTACTACCAAAGGGGAAATACAGCTATATTAACTACAGGCCAATTTATTCCAGTGCTATTAAAGTTTCTGCTTATAAAGCACATGAACAAATTTTACACATATGTGCTTGCAAAGGACACATTAGTTAGAGAGAGAATGTTAATTTATCTATAGCAGAGTCAGAACACATCAAGCATAAAATACATATTTTAACAATGATCTTCATTCTTTCACATTCATATATTGAAGAATAACAGATCAGAATTAAGGATTCATTCTTATGTTTTAGAAGAGGTAATTGTATTGGTCTGTGCAAGCATATCAGCAAAATGCCGATGACTTTTTAAAAATGCCAAGAGTCTTGCCCTCTGGGACCATTCCTCCTGTGCGTCTTAGTAAATACTGTACTAGACTGCATGGGAGTTAAGTTCCACCTCATGGTGTTTGTGTCAAAAGCATATACTAAAACTAAGTAGCTGGAAATAACAGCCAAAATTCAGTTGCACAACATAATAACTAACACCAGAATAGGACCATGAATCTAGGGAATTTAGCATAAGTTTCAGTGAATTCAAGAGGCATATTATGTTACTTCCTTGCTAGCTTGAATTTTAATGCCTCTCATATATGTGGACAAGAACCAAGAAGTAAAATAATTTATCCATTTCTTTTAAAGAACAAAATCATTAGAAAACTGGCAAGAAATAATAAATTTCTTTTGCTAGAAACAGGATGTAAATGTCACCTGAGGCTGCGAGATCGGGGACGCATTGCTGGAGATTGCCGTCCTTCCTCATCTGTGATATTCTCTGTGCTGAAGTGCTTTGTCAGAAAGTGAAGTTCATCAGGTGTTGGCTGGTAGGGCAGCTGATGCAGCTTCTCCTGAGATGAGCAAGACGACTAAGAACAAAATGTATATAAGAGACTACTTAACGTAAGATACCACATGTCTACACACTAGAAGCCACAAACCGAAGTCTACAAGTCTTCTTTGGCTTCAAATTGCACTGAAGTGCTCGTTTGCACTGCTTATTTAATACTCTATTGAAGGAATTATCTGATATAGAAATAAACTCTCAATTGATAGGCGTGATTCACAGTCATAGGCCACTGGTTGGAACCTCTGCTTTAAATAAATGAATGAATAAACAAGCTCTAGATAAAATATTTTATAAAAAGATATTGTAGTATTTAAGAAAAGTAAGTTAGCACTCCTGTCTTGTCTCAAACATTTTAGAAGCAATAATATCAAAATATTCCTTCTTTAGATCTGTGCTCTCTCACTTTAAAAAAAATCAGATAAAATCAAGGTTTCATATACACAGTGCAAATGTGGAACATAAAAGTGCATTGCAACTTTGGTAACAAGTGTTATAGGAATACATGAACTGCCTAGTTATAAAAGAAATGTTTGGTCTAGTTGAAGTGTTGATAGGCCTGCCTAAATCAGTTATTACATATTAATCACAGATAAAATTCTCATATTCCCCAACATCAAATCAAACATCGTGTTTTTCTGTTTATAAAATGCCCCATGTATAAGACAATCCCCACGTTTCCAACCCAAAATTATAAAGTACTGGTAATCAAAAGTGGTTTTTCTCCTTTAGAGGGTGACATCTAAAACCCTCCAAAAACTTATCCTTCCCTCCCTCTTTCTCTGTGCTGCCTCTGCCCCATGCCTTCTGTGCCTGCAGGAGTCACCTCACTTGCGTGCACTCCACCCCACATATCCCATCCACAACAGATCCTCTCCATTTTCTTGCCCTTGACATGATGGGCAGCACAAGCTCCTCTTTCTCAGCTTCAGTGTGAAGGATTGGGTTCTGAAGGTGAGAAAGAGGAGCCCACATCACAGCCGCCACTGCCCACCAGGTCCAGGGAAGGATCCCTTGCAGAAGGGACACGTGGGACAGATAAGTGAGGTGGCTCCTGCGGGCACAAAAGACGTGGGGCAGAGGCAGCATGGAGAAAAAGGAAGGGATAAATACTTTTTTCAGGGTTTTAGACAAGGTTAGTTTGTGCAAGCATATCGTGTAAAATCCAAAGTAATGAAACAAGGCAAGAATAAATGGCATGTTAAAGACACATCTACCATGTATAACACGACCTTCAATTTTTGGGCTAACGATTTTAGGACAAATATTATCTTATGCACAGAAAAATATGAATGCTTTTCATCAGTGGCAGGTTCCTAATGCACTCAAAATGGGGGGATGACAAATATGCCTTTGGTATAAATGTCAGCTATAAAAAGATACATTCCAAAGCACTGGAAACCGCTCCAAAATCAGTCCAACTATGAAAGAGTTACAAAAACAGTGACTGTCAAGCTAACTCATTACCATGGATCGCTGGAAAAGGTAAAGAAAGAATAAATTTAATGGCAAAATATTAGAATTCACAGTATTTTACTAGCTAACTATCATGAAATTTGACTTACAGAAACTGTAGAACTGGGAGTGTTTGTTCCATATCCGGATGAAGGGAGGGAAGCCAGGGACCAGCGACGTCCATCTGTCCTGAACAGAAATGCAAGCAGCATTACATATAAATGCTTCTACCTCTAAACAACATAATATAATACATTTATTCCATGAAGTAATCAATATGCAGTTGTTGATGGCAAATGTATTCACTTTAACCATCTCCTTTATCTTCTCCCCAAATGACATCAGCCTATTTATGTGAAATCCCACATTCAAGTTGGAAGCAAGCCTTTGGCATTTGGTTTTTCAGGTCATACATGTCTTTGCCCCAGCAGTGTGACGAGTGATTATGGGACCAGTGTATTAGAACAATTATGGAGAATGAGAATACTTAGATCTATGTCAGTGAGAATAAAAGATTTAAAAAAATAGGTTTAAGATGGTATTTGACACCAGTGAAATTGAATAAAATAAATGGTAATTTTTGTAAGATTTGTTGGAAACTTGGTAAGGATGTTGGTACATATTTTCATATGTGGTGGGAATGTGAAACGGTACAACATTTTTGAGAGATATTTTAAAGAATTAAATGATATATTTGAAAGGTATATAGAGACCAATTCAGAAATTGCTTTATTGTCAATATTTCTTAAAACAGATTGTGACTTTAAAACTAAAGAGTTGATCGCTAATCTCTTGATAGCAGCTAGATTAATCATAGCTAAGAATTGGAAGGGGAACTATGAACTATGTAAGGAAGAAGGGTATAACAAAGTTTGAAATATTGCCTTAAATGACAAATTGATGTGTAATTTAAAGATTAAGAAAGGAGAGTTAAAAAGAGATATTTATTATGATATATGGGGTGGATTTATTGAATATGTACTTGTAAGAAATAAGGGTAAAGTTCCAGTGCAACAATCAATTCAGTTCTGGAAGGGAAGATAACAAGGGACAATATTGTTTAAGAGATCCCATTGGTGGAGGAGATCACTGTTTAGTTTTATTTTAATATTTCTATATATGTTTTGTATTTGTATTTTGTTTTTTGTTTTTTGTAATTTTATAAAATAAAATATTAGTTTTTTTAAGAAAAGAACAATAATGCATAGGGTTTGTGAGGAATGGGAAATCATCCAGCACCATAAATTGTTGACAAATATGATGTGAATAAAACAGTTTTTGGAAATTTCTGACTTACATTTGACTTCCTGCTTATATTTTATTACAAATTGCTATCTTAGCTAGAGTTGATGAATTTGTAGACTCCTGTAACTTACTAACGCTAAAGGATAAAATGGCTGAAATTCTGTTGTGCAGTTATGCAAATGGTACGACTTTTGCAGGCAAATGTCCTTTCAGTTAAGAAATCACCACTATGATTCTGCATTCAACAGATAACGTCTATGGAGATTTCTTCACTTATGGCAATTTGCCTCTCTCTTACAACTTTTGCACAACTGAGAAGCAAGTTTTCAACCACAATATAACTGGATAAGGAACAAGCTTCAAATTTCATATAAAAGATCCGATTTTTTTAACTTTACAAGAGAACAGCATATGAATATTGAATAAACAAAGCTTTCATGCTTCATGCACAGGAACACAAATATTTAAAGTATGATTACAGAATCCATGCTACAACTAACACTTCATTTAGGCAATCTTTTGGACATAAATATCACTGAATACTGCTGCTATATTTAGCTACGTGCTACGCCATATATCTGAGGACTACTGTACGCTGGAGGTCTGAAAAACAATTGCGAGACGTTTAAAAATATTTGAAAGGAACAAAGTGATTGATTGCAGGCACATTTGCAATGTATGGCATTTTAAAAATCATTTCAACATTTCCACAACACAGCAACTTCTTGGATTTTCAAAGTGATAGATATGGTATCCAAAACTGATACCATATACTGGGAGAAAAATAACACAATCAAATACTATATTTCTCTAAGCTGGAAGATGTCTAAAGCTATTAGTGTGCGGTGACTGCTTCATGCGGCCACCTATTCCAAATAGACCTGCTTAATACAGAGATGACTCCCCCTCACACAAGTTGCTTTGCAGATTTTTCTTGGAAGTAATGCGAAAACAATCATTATCTGGGGCTAATAAACATACCAAAATAATGTTAGTAATATATTTCCTTTGAATGGAGCAGTTGCCAAAATGTAAGATATAAGCCACACTTGATGGAAACTTCATGATTTAAAATGGCTGCTAAAGGCTACTAAATTTATAATTTCTTCCCTGCAAGACCACTTTAGCATATCTGATATTTAGTCACTGACATTTTAATATGAGCAAAATGAAGCAGTAGCTGGTGCTGTATGTACATCTCTTGTCACAAATAAGTTTGTATCCACATTGTATTGCTGATATCTTTAAATTATATCCTGTTCAAGTTCCTAAAGAACAAAAACAATTAATGATGTTAAAGTTGCAAAAGATGAGATATGACTTTCAAATGTTCAAGTGAAGCACAGTAATTATCAGATCACATACTTCTTTATATCCACTGCACAGTGGTTAAGTGCCTGTACTACATGTAAAACTGTGCTGACGAACCATCTGGTTCTTAGCAAGTCTGAAAATTAGGTAAATGAAACCTCAGATGAACAATGCATGATATATTAGAACAGGCATGTCCAAAATCAGGCCCGGGGGCCAAATGTGGCCTGTTTTCGAGCGGCCCGTGGCCTCTTCTCCCCACCGGCTCAGCCTGTCACGCATCCCTGCCAGCTGCCTCAACCCACCCCATATGGGATGAAGACGTCAGCTTGCAGTTTTACAGTTTGCCTGCCCTCCCTGCCTCTGTCTTTCCGCCCACCAACCACCTGCCTAGCCTACCTGCCCCCGGCTCTGTTGCTGCAGCACCCTCCCCACCTCCTTGCATGTTATGGAGACTTGTCCAAAGTTCAGCCTGGGGGCCAGATGTGGCCGAATCGTCGGCCCCCACACATTTTCACCTCACCAAATCTGGCCCTTCCTTGCAAAAAGTTTGGACACCCCTGTATTAGACCATATCATGATTTATTTTACAAAAATAAACTCAACATGGAGAAGCCATGTGTGAAAAATTAAGTGTACTTTATGATTCAATGGCTTGCTTTAGCATCAATAACTTGAAGAAATTGTTTTCTGTATATCAGCCTTTCACATAGCTGTGGAACAATATTGGCTCTCTCTCCTTTACAACATTGCTTCAGTTTGTTGAGATTTGCAGGCATTTTCTTAAGGTCATTCACAGGAACAGAGCTCTCTTAAGGTCCAGCCACAACATTTTAATCAGAAATGTTGCAACACCACAATTCTTTTCTTTTTCAGCCATTCTGCTATAGATTTGCTTGTATGCTTGAGACCATTGTTCTGTTGCATGACCCAGTTTCCGCCAACCTTTAGCTGCTGAGCAAATGGCCTCACAAAAGGTGCTTAAGTCATGTGGCTGAAAAGAAAATCCTAAATCATCACCTCTCCATCAATGTGCTTGACATATGGCATGTTTGTTCTGATATGATGTGTTTGGTTTTTGCCAAATGTCATGCTGTGCATTATGGCCAGACAGCTCCACTCCAGTCTCATCTGCCCAAAGAATATCGTTCCAAAAATCTGGTTTGTCCAGATTTTATTTTATTTTATTTTATTTTATTTTATTTTGAGTATTTCCCCGCACACACACACACACCTTTCTCCTTGGAAAAGGAATCAAGGCGGCTTACAATAATGAGGGACAATATACAGTCCAGTACAATTAAGACATATTCAAGTCTGAGAACAGTGAATTGAGGGATATCTTACAGCATTCATGTATGGTAAGATGCAATGTGGCAAACCTAAGCCGTGCTGTCATGTTCTTTTTAGAGCGAAGAGGCTTTCTCCTGGAAATCCTTCAAAATGAACTACATTTGTTCAGTCTTTTTCTAATTGTACTGTCGTGAACTTTAACATTTAACATGCTAAGTGATGACTGTAGAATTTGATATGTAACTCTTGGGATTTTTGCAGTTTCTTTGAACACTGCATGGTCTGGCCTTGGGTTGAATTTGCTTGAGACTCAAGAAAAAGCTGACAACTGTCTTGAATGTTTTCCACTTCTGAATAATCTTTCTCACTATAGAATGATGGACTTTAAATTCTTTGAAAATGGCCTTATAACCCTTCCACGATTGATGGACAGCAACAATTGCTTATCTTCCATCACTGCTGATGTATTTCCTCCTTGGCATTGTGGTGACATACACTTAAATGCTCCAGGCATTTGCTAATGACCAGATGATTTTTATTATGTCCTAATATATAAAACCATAGGATTAATCTACTGTACTTTCTTCTTCACATGATTGCACATCAGAAAAAATAAATGGGCTAGGATACATGGGAAGATTTTATAAATACATGAGGCTTTCCCAAGTTTGTAATTACACAACTTAAAATACTTACTGATTACTGTAAGCCACCTTGGGTCCTTTTCCAAGGAGAAAGGGTGTGTGTGAAAATATTCTTTTTAAAAAATCTACAAAGCAACACCATAAGTTGGGAGAAAAAGTAGCTGTACCCATCCTCATTACCCAAATAGTTAACCAAGCCCTGAAATGACGGTTTGAATCCTGTTGTTAGTCTGTGGAACTCCCTGCCACAGGATGTGGTGATGGCATCTGGCCTGGATGCCTTCAAAAGGGGAATTGGACAGATTCCTAGAGAAAAAGTCCATCACATGTTACAAACCATGATGGAGATGTGTCATCTCCAGGCTTAAAACCAGGGTACTTCAAAGGCCAGATGCAGAAGAATGGTATCAGGAGACAGATATCTAGTCTTGTGCACTCCCAGATGCATTTGGTGGGACCACTGTGAGAAACAGGAAGCTGGACTAGATGGGCCTTTGGCCTGATCCAGCATGGCACTTCTTATGTTCTTATGTTCTTATTAGTCACTCTTTCATGGTACATTTTGCATTAGCAAGCCATGTGAAAAAAATAGTAGAGGGCCAATCTTTTACAGATTTATTGCAGATTAACCTTGGAATGAATTTGCTTGAGACCTAATGACCCAATGATCTTTATATCAGAATACAGTACTTGTATAAAATGCATAATGTTCCAGTTTAAAAGAAAAAGTTTAGAAGAGCAGCAGCATTTTCTCAAGAGGGTAAGGTTTGGCAAAGTATAGAACTAACATGCCCAAATGGAGTTATGACCGCATATAAAGTTACTAGGATTTTAGCATGCAAAAGCATTCCATCTGCATTCCACACAACATGTATTTATGAAATATTACCTGTCTGCCCTGTGTCCATGACTATATAAAAGAAACAGCACCAGTGATAAAAACCAGGGGAAATCACAATCCACATATAAAAACATTTAAAAATGGTTTAAAATTTAAAAGAGGTTTAAAAACTTAATGTTAATAATGACTTTTAATTCCTTCCCATAGGATTTGTCCCTGACATTTTATTTTTTTCGAAGATCAAAGATACAGATTAAATAAATAAATAAATAAATAAAAACATAATCGATTCTTAATGTTATGCTTTTAATTCACCATGGCAGACTTTTATTTTTGAAGATCAAAGATACAGATTGGTAAAACAAGCAAATAACAGAAATAGCGCATACAAAGATGAAATAACTGAATGCAGAAAATTTTGCAATTTATGTATCATTTCTTTACACTGCAATAATTCTAACCACACTGAAACATTCAGTTTTGGCAACTGCTCATTCTTGTTGCTTAGGTTTCTAAAGTCCTCAGCCTAAAAGATTTTTATTGTAGTAGTTTTTATTTTATAAGGTATATTAAAATCAGGATTTAAAAATGCAATAAGCAATAACAACTGCAACACTGTCAGATATCCTGAAACTATATTATTAAAGACTCCCTCCATAGGTTGACATAGGGATAAATAAGACAAACTATTATAATTGGAATATTGAACAAAAAATTACAGTGCTTCAAACCACCCCATCACCCCTATATAAACCCCCACATTCTTGTCATCTAAAATAATGAGTTCATAAAATAAGAATGGTAAACCAGATTATTTCGAAACCAGGCCAGAACTCTATCATGGCATAACATATAATGATACAATGTACATTATATTGCAAGAGAATCACTATAAAAGATAGGGTAAATGAAAGATGCAACATCCCGCTTCTATTTGGTGGCTGTCAAAATTTTACCATCTATGTAAGTTTGTGTGTGTGTTGTGTCGTTACAGTTGTGACCGACTCTTCGTGACTCCATGTCCATGGAGTTTTCTTGGCAGGAATACTGGAGTGGTTTGCCAGTTCCTACCCCATGCGCCTACAGCACCTGGTATTCCTTGGAGGTCTCCCATCCAAGTACTAACCAGGGCCGACCCTGCTTAGCTTCCAAAATCAGGTGAGATCGGATGTGCTTACTAAAGGTTTAAAAAATTAAAAGATACAGAAGTACACTTATTTCAACCAGTAGGATCTATAAACTCTTCTCTATCTGTCTTTTACTTAATCACATTTAGAGCTCTTGAGCTGTGGTGGGAGGAACTAAATATTTAAACCCAGCCAATTAAAGAATGGCATGCAGATAGTTACTAAGGCTATCTCCCAGGACAGCAACATTAAAGTACATTAGTGGCTTGATAGGCTAGTCATCATAGATCTTGTGTGCACTGGAGAACTAATGTGCTATTAGCACTCACTAAAATACAGGAATAACATCATTTGTCATAAAGTCAGACTCATGCTTTAGAAGCTGCTGTAAACATAGTAAAATATGTACAAATAGTGGACATATTTTACAACTAATCTTGTAGTTGTAGGCTGGAAAACACAGAGAACAGTTGAAGAAAGGAAGGCCCATCATTTGCACAGCATAGTGCAATATAAGTAAATGGGTCTCTGACTGAGAGGCGGGAAGAATGATATTGATCTCATTTACCTCCTTACCCCATTTACTCCCACCCCCTCCTTGTTTTCTGGTTAGCAAGACTGTGAACGGTTCAAGTATATTGTGGAAAGTATGACTGGCTTCTATGGAAAACCATTCTGACAAGAATGGTTCACCCTACACCCAATCCTGATATTCTTATGAAAACACTCATGATAAAGTTGGCAGCCAGGGAAACTGGCATTTGTAAATCAGCAGGCAGAGAAAGAGCAAATAAGAGAAGGAAAATGGAAAATGCTACAGGATTTATGAAAATGTTGTTCCACTGAATCTACCATTTGGAAAGAAAGATAAATACAGCAATTGATCTTCACCCACAAAATTATGTTGGTAGGGGTGGATCTTGTATTTGCATTTACAGTAGACTTGATCTATCTCTTAGAAAGACTGGCAGGCCGGGAACCATCCCAAAAGCTTCAAAGCACTTCCTTCAAGTAAATGAAGTGGCCTGTGGCCTGTGAACAAACTGTAATCAAAGCAGTTCAAAATCATCTAAAAATGCAAGTAGATAAATAGGTACTTCCATAAAAAGCAGGAAGGTAAGCAGTGTTCCGTGCACAGAAATGTGTTTAGCTATGCCAGCCACATGGTCACATACCTGCGCAATACTGGCTCTTTGGTTTAGAAAAAGAGATGAGTGCCACCCCTAACAGTTGGACACAACTAGCATATATGTGCAGGGGAAAACTTTACCTTTACCATTACCTTTACCTTTTATCTCCTCAGGCAGTAAATACCAAATAGGCAAAGTGATTACTGAAAAAGCTCTGCTGTGAGTTAATGTTAAGTCATTTTATGGTATGCTTAGTATACTGTCTGTTTTCAATAGTGTAGTTGCATATACTGTAACAGGAATGGGTCTGGTAGGGTGTCTACTTTGTTAGGTTTGCAATTTAATGTTTCCTCACTCCTAGATAATTTGGTTTGAACAATGGCATTAATGTCCCCTTTCTCATTTTCTAGTACCTTGATTTGAAGCTCTGGAACCTATAGCAAGTAAGATGCCAGGCACCAAACCCAGATCCTTTAATCTGAGCCATCAAACAAATTCAATTCTTAATACTAAGGAAGTCTACAGTGATAGTCATTGATTTTTAAGGTCAAGATTTTACAGTTCTATATTTCTCTTAATGCTCAGATCTGTTTGTTAATTCAGCTACAGATCATTTCAATGCCACAACTGGTCCATTAGAAAGAGAAAGGCAATCACCTCAGGCTGCAGATGCTGAGAGACAGAGGTAATGCTTCCTAAGGTATTCCTCACTGCTAAATGACAGAGGTGTATGCCATGCAACCCAATTTTACTCTTTAACTAGCCCTCTATGTCAGGTGAGGTGCAAAACACAATCTCACTGCAAGAACTGACATGGGTTATCAAACTGAACTAAGTGACATGAAAGGGGGAAATAAAATCATGTCCTTCACCTCATACAGAAAATGTTTTAATTCTGGCTTGTTCCCTGGACTTCTCTTTCATGTTCAGATCCTTAGTGTAAGATTCTAAGTTGTAGTATGGTTGCCAGAAGGGAGCACAGATTTTGGAATGCTGATGGAGAAGTCAAGTCAACCAAACAGCACTTTCTCTCATTGTAGACTAATTTAGGAATAGTTTGGTCCTCTCCACTTTCTTGGTACCACATGATGGATGGCCAATCACAAACCCAACCAAGCCATATCCATTGGCTATCTGCACCTGACAGGGACTACTTTTTTAGTTTGGATAGCTCCATTTTATTTCAATTTCTGGCATGTATAATTGTTGCTATTGAACTAAAGTAGCACTGGTAGATGTTTCTTCCAACAAATCAGTGCCATGTTACTTGGGTGGCAAGGCAAAAAAATTATATGTGACTCACCAATACATGAAAAAAAGAAATCAAACTTTCCTCTGTTCTCTACAGAGGGGTGGTAGAAAAAGACATGCAGGGTCATAGAATCATAGAGTTGGAAGAGACCTCAAGGGCCATCCAGTCCAACCCCCTGCCATGCAGGAACCCCCATCACAGTATTTCTGACAGGTGGCCATCCAGCCTCTGCTTAAAAACCTCAAAAGAAGGAGACTCCACCACCCTTCGTGGCAGCATATTCCACTGCCGGACAGCTCTAACCGTCTGGAAGTTTTTCCTAATGTTCAAATGGAATCTCTTTTCCTGTAGTTTGAAACCATTGTCCCGAATCCTAGTCTCTGAAGCATGGAAAACAAACCTATTCCCTCTTCAATATTACATCCTTTCAAATATTTAAACATAGCTATCATATCCCCCCTCAGCCTTCATTTTGAAAGGCTAAACATTCCCAGTTCCCTAAGCCATTCCTCATAAGACATTTCCTCAAGACCTTCAACCATCCTGGTCGTCCTCCTCTGCATCCACTTGAGGTTATCAACATCCTTTTTAAATTGAGGTGCACAGAACTGGACACAGTACTCCAGGTTGGGTCTGACCAGAGCCGAATAGAGTGGTACTATCACTTCCCTTGATCTAGACACTATGCTTCTGTTGATTCTGTTCCCATTTTTTCTCTACAATCCAGGGCTGTTTCACGTCAGTGACATAATAACAAAATAATATGTCATTTACCAATCAAGACAAAGGATAAAATCTAGCTTTCTTATGCTCCCTAGGGAGTGAAAGGCCGAAGAGGAGGTAGAAGGAGAACTATTTTTAATCCCTTGAGCAATGGTGCTGAAGGGTATTATAACTAGATACATAACCATGAGTCAATCCATAGCCATAAGTCAATCTCTACAAAGATTTTTTTTTTGTAACTAACTTAGAAAGACAACTAAGACTGATGCATCTATACTTTTTCTATGCTCTACACTGGATCTGGAATACTACTGACACTAAACTGAAAATGGGAAACTTGTAGCCCTTGTTACACAGAGCTGTTGGGAATAAAACTGCTTGGGATGAAGGAAGTTGCAATGTAACAACTCAAGGGCACAAGTTCTGCACTTAATAAACACTAAACTAAAAGCTGAAGTATGGTGGTTTCTTGTTGTGCTTATGCAAAACAGAGAACTGCAACTGTATGAAATGAAGGAGACAGGATTTTTGCAGAATGCCTGAAGTGGGTAATTGACATCAGAGAAAGAACAGGAAATGGAAAAAATCTGTTCATAGCTTTTATTCCTCTCAGTAGTAGCCACTGTAAGGGAATAAAGCAGCTGGAGGGAATAATTAGCAGGGGAAGAAATTAATATTTCTCTTGATGCAAATAACCTCCTTCAGAAAACACTTTGCAACACATTATGTGTTCTCAAAAATGTTGTTACATGTTGCTGTAGCACGTATATGCTCTCATTTTCACTCACAGAAAAGAAAAAATTGTGCTTTTAGTTAGAACTTTGCTACTGGTCTAGTGAAACAATCAGCAGTGGTAAATAAATGGCTGCTAGTTTTACTAAAATGTTTTATACAGAGAGATATGAAAAACTCAAGATCTACTTATTAAGGGTATATATCTATTTAATTATCAGTCTTCTAATATATAATCTAAATCAGTGGTCCCCAACCCCCGGGCCGCGGACCGGTGCCGGTCCGTGGATATACCGGCTAGGCTCCTCCCCTTTTCCTCCGCCGCCCTCCTCCTCCTCCTCTTCTGTCCCGCGGGCAGCCGGAGGAGGATCTAACGGGCGGGGTGGGGGGAGTCCGGGCTCCTGGGTGGGTGGGCCCCGACTCCTCCTCCTGTCGGCGGCAGCAGCCGCCCGGGGTTGATACTCCGCGGCCGGTGGCGGGGCGCCCGCCGCCGCCGTGGCCGGCTCGGCGGTCCCGGTGGCACCCTCGGGCCGGAGACGCCACCCCCACCGGCCTCCCTCCCCTCCCCCCCCCGCTTCCCGAAGGCCGCAGCCGGAGGCAGCGGCGGCGCAGAGGTGCCCCACCGAGGCGGGCGCCCCGCCGCCGGCCGCGGAGCCACAGCCGAACCCGGGCGGCTGCCGCGTTTCTGTTGGGGCACCTCTGCGCCGCCGCTTGCCTCCGGCCGCCGACTGGAGGAGGAGGCGGGGCCCGCCCGCCCAGGAACCCCGGGCTTCCCCGCCCGTGCGCGCGGGGGAGCGCACGCCCGACCCCCAGCCGGCAAGCGCCGCTGATTCCGTGGCCCCCAAGGTACACACCCCAAGCCCCCCGCACCTCCCCACCCCCTCCTCCCTCCCCCGCCCCCCACACCCTCCCTGCCCCCCACACCCCATCTCCCCCTTAATAAAATAAATACCGGTCCCTGGAAACAAAAAGGTTGGGGAGCACTGATCTAAATGACACAGTTACAGCAATTTGATATCATTTCACTAGGCAAGCTCTAGCACTGATTCACTACACAGCTCTTTAGGAAACATTTTCAATACCTTACCAAATGACAAATCCTAGGATTCTGTACGTATATGGAGCCAAAGCAATTAAAATATGTATCAAACTGCAGCAACAATATAGTACAGATACATTTTAATACAGTTTATTGAATCAAATGTGAAAACCCTTCATGCAGCATCTCACATAGAAAAATTATGCATAATCAGCCGTTTGTGTTTAGTTCAAAAGAAGATCTAATAAATGGGAAGATAAAGCTATTGAAGTAGCCCATTTCTAGTCAAAAACAGTTGAATTATTTTAACATATTAATTATTTGTATTTTTACCTATACTTCATATCTGTTTATAATTTAAAATTGTAGAACACTCTGAATAAAGAAAGAAGTCAGTATTCTAATGTTGTCTTTTACTCATTATCCTTTAAGGCAGCTCCAATATTTCTGGAGCACTGTAAAAACATAAGCATATCAAGGCAGGTGGTAATAGCAATTCAGAAGAAGAACGTGTCAGAAGATGCAGATAATGACACCATATCACAACATTTTTGCAGTTTAGCTCCTTGCTACCGCAACAGCCAGCAATGATTAAAACAAACAAACAATAGAACACCATTCAAGCATGGCGTATTTAGATGTCTGGAAAAAGCAGTGACATTTGTCTTTTCACAACAAAGCAACCACCCAAGTGGCAAAGGCGCCAGAGTATGTTTTCAAGCCATTCTCTTCCTACAGTACTTTGGCTTTGGGCAAGAACTGGATCTTAGCAGTGGGCCTATCTTTCAATCTTGTACCAACCCTCAATAGGATAATCTGACTTCATAGAATCATAGAGTTGGAAGAGACACCAAGGGCCATCCAGTCCAATCCCCTGCCATGCAGGAACCTCCATCCAGCCTCTGCTTAAAAACCTCCAAAGAAGGAGACACCACCACCCTCTGTGGCAGCATATTCCACTGCTGAACAGCACTAACCGTTATGTTCTTCCTAATATTCAAATGAAATCTCCCCAAATCTATATTAGTCCAGAGCATGGCATAGATATCTAACTACATCTCCAGAAGAATTATTAACAGCATGAGAGATTCACTTTCATTGGCTCTAGACAGCCTGAGCATTTTTTACCCATAGTCAGATTGAGTATGTTAAGACCAATGTCTCTGGACTTGTAGACTAACAGCAATACAAGCCATAAAGCTGTGATTCATCCAACTTTATATACTGGTTCTCTCTTTCCTTAATCCATCCCCTTGTTTTCACAACAGAATACAAGAGAAAGAACTTTTCCGTTATTTTCACATATTTCCATTTATGTTTAAATGTAGACACAAGAGTGCATTTTCATAAAGATAAGCATAATTAAGGGGGAAATTGTCTTGTTAATTCATGTTTTGTTTTTTAAATGCCTTAAAGTCTACATTTTAAACTAGCAAAAAATAAGTGATTATTGAGTTAATAATTAAGGATACTAGACCAAATTACTTCAAGCAGCAGAAAACATGAATTATCTCACACAACTTTCACATGCTAATAAGAACAAAATGTTCACATACCTACGTGAAGGAACAAAGGAAAAGTGAGAAGGTGCATTTGGAGAGAAGTTTCTGGGACTGTCCAATGGACTTCCACCTGTTCAAAAAAAGAAGAAGAAAATTTGTACTACATTCAGAGTCAAGCTCCTATTGTATTTCATGAGATGGTGTTTGTTGCTTGCATCTGGAGCTGTCAGTAAGGGCCTTTTCACACAACCCCTAAGATCCGCTGGTCCCTTAAATTCGGACCAGAGATCTTGGGGGTTCGTTTCTGTTCCTGTGTCCCCACCCCTCAGCAATTTCTGCTCCTGTCGGCGTGAGGGGGGGGGGAAGGACAAAAGAAGCCTTTACTAACCTGCCGGTGCCGGTCAAACTTGCCACGAGCCCCGTTACTTCCTGGTTCCTTCTCAAGGGGCTCTTAAAGGGGCGGGAGGCAAAAGAACAACAGACAAGCGAGGAGAGCCCGGCACTCTTATCCGCATCAAAAAAATTTCACCTCCAGAGAGAAGGTACAAGAAAAGTGCGCTGGGTCGCGCTAAAGTGGGTGGGGTTGCACTTAATTGTCTGCAAACTCCGGAGCTGGTGGGGAAACATTTCTAAGCTCCGGAGCTGGGAGCCATTTGCAGCGCAGCTTAGGGGTCGTGTATAAATGCCCTAAGAAAGTCATCATATCCATTTTCACTCTGCATTATACAGTAAGAAGTTGGTGTTCCAGTCTTACCAATGGTACAAACAAAAATACATTTTGTCAGAACATGGCACTGAACAATTAGCAAATTTCTAATGAATCTGCACTATGATATTTAAGGTTCCTATTCAGATTATAAGGATTTCTATTCATAAGAACAGCCCTGTCAAATTAAGCCTAAAACCTACAGTCCAGCACACAGTTCGCACCATGGCCAATGGAAAGCCCACAAGCAGGACATAAATGAAACAGCATCCTACTATTCATGTTCTTCAGTGACTGATATTGAGAGCAATACTGTATAATTCTGATATAATAACTAGTGGCCATTGATATTTTCCATAAAATGTGTCTAGTTTTCTCAGGGGACTAAGGCTCTGAAAACTGTTGGCTGCAAAGTCAGCAGCTCGGCGTTCAAATCCTGGGTGCCATGCAGTGGAACAAGCTCCCACTGATAACCCCAGCTCCTGCCAACCTAGCAGTTCAAAAGCATGTAAATGCAAGTAGATAAATAGGTACCGCTGTAAAAAGCGGGAAGTAAAACAGTGTTTCCTTGCAGCCATGCTGACCATGTGGCCATGGACTTGCACAACACTGGCTCTTCGGCTTGAATATGGAGATGAGCACCACCCCTAGAGTCGGACACGACTAGCACGCATGTGTGGGGGGAACCTTTACCTTTACTTTTTTAGTTTGTATTTTAGGGTAGCAAATTCCATGCTTTAACTATGCATTGTATTGTTTTTTATATATCTGAAATCTCCCATGACAACTGAGAAGACGCTCCCTAATATTTCATAAACTTTCTGCATGTCACTGGTCACTGCTCTCCCTACTGGGTTTGGTTTGTGTTTTGGGTTTTTTTGTATAGAAAACCTGTAGGTGTTTTTGTGTAGGTTGCAAGGGCTTTGATGGAAAACTACTCATACAAAAACCCACAGGTTGGTTTTTTAGTTGATTACTGATTGTTTAATTGCTTGCTTGCCTGCCTGCCTGCCTGCCTGTGGAGTTGCTGATGTAAAGGGTGTTGGTCTTTCCTCTCTTGTGCAAAGGAGAGACAAGAGACATTTTTTCCAGATATTGCTTATTTTGTCCATAAGGGAGTCTCAATGTGTTGGTGCCTTTGCCCTTTTTTTAGTAAAGAAAATTTTCATTTGTTATGTTGTTTCACAGCATCTGTGCAAAACTCTCCTTTTTAAAGAGGCATATGGCGACCTTTTTACTTAATTTTTTTTCTTTTAACCACCCTTGTCGCCTTCTGTGGAGGGTTTTCCCCTCCTTATTTTACAGTTATTCTATTTTTATTTTTGTGTGTGTTAACTCTGTTTGATTGTATTTTATTGTAAACCGCCCAGAGTTCCGTTCCGGATGATGGGCAGTCTAGAAATATAAGACATAAATATAACACATACTTTAGAACTGGTATCTCAGCTTTATAAAGTACATTGAATGGAAGAAAGAAGTTTGTCACTCTTTTGTACTTTCTTTTCCAAACCAATTTAATTCTCCACTCTGCCAATCTCGTCTGGAAAATACACTGAATAAAACCAGCAAATGAGCAGATCTTTCCTCTTTCCCATCTCTCTGTTCTATTAACTTTTCCAGACTGAGGTAAGCAGTCAAAACAGTCAGAGAAGCAATGTCAAAATATATGCACCCTACAAATGTGCTACAAGAGAAACTTAGACAGAAGGACAGAAGGAAAATGACAAGCTTCTCTGTATACATCCTCATCTATAAATGAGTGCCCTTTGTCCTTCAAATGCTGATTTTGGTTCTGAGCTGCTGCCCCTCCTATGTTGGGCCATCCTCCTGTTTAATGGCTGTCTAGTTTCTCCAATGTAGAAGTCTTCACACCCTCCCTGCATTGGACCGCATATACTGTACTATATTGCTCCTCTTATATACTGTACTGTATTGCTCCTCTTGGGTTTTTGTGTCGGGTCCTTTGGGTAGACAAAGGTTTGGGTGTTGGGAAGGGTTAACTAGGCCAGTGTTGGCAAACCTATGGCATGGATGCCAAAGGTGGCACTCAGAGCCCTTCCTGTGGGCACCTGACATCAGCCCTTCACAGCCACCTGTATCCAGGTTAAATTGCTGTATTGGTACTTTGCAAAAAAAGCTGTTCCCACTGATTTTTTGCCCTAACTGTGGCAAAAACCCACAAACTGAATTTCCCTTATCTGATCCCATAAAATTTCCAGAAACAACCCCAAATAACTATTGTTGTATATATAAAGCAGATGGTTAAAATGTGGGAAACTGTTGTAGTATCTATTACATTACCAATTAACCTGATACAAGACCGATTTTAGAAGGGAAATGAATGGAAAAATAACTAGAATATACTGTATGTCAAAATATGGTGAAGTATATACAATTCATTGAAATAGATAACATTCTAAATAATTTTCTAGAATCACTGTTTT
Organism: Phrynocephalus forsythii; assembly: GCA_029282475.1. Taxonomy (NCBI): domain Eukaryota; kingdom Metazoa; phylum Chordata; class Lepidosauria; order Squamata; family Agamidae; genus Phrynocephalus; species Phrynocephalus forsythii. The sequence continues at coordinate 61,305,594 of JAPFRF010000005.1, forward strand.
AGAAAAAATGGCAGGGAACAACACAAAAGAATGAGGTGCATAAACAAGATGCTTTTCATCATCATTACATGAAGCAGGAAAGAAAAGCAGGTGAATCTAAATATTCTTGTCTTATAAAATGTCTGTTGCATAAAATAAAGTTAAAACTACTTTTTGATGTTGTACAACTAACAATTCTAGTGATTCATATAAGGATCTTATTAACTGTATTATGACAAGAGGCCCATGCTACAGGCAACAGACAGATTTCCTAAATTAAATTAACAAATTATTCATAACATTCACTCAATTCAGTCCCAAATATTCCAAACTCTCTTCAAGAAGAGATGCCTGGTAGAATGAAAACAACAGCAGCTCTGTCTAACAATGATTTGCAGCTAGATCACGTTTTCCATTACCTGCATGTCCATGGAGTGGAGAATGTGGCCGCGGAAGTGTTGGAGATGTGCTAGAGGTGACAATCAGGCTTTTTCTATTACTGGTCCGACAGCTATAATGAAGGCAAAGAAACACACATACTTAAACAAGAGAGAAACTTTGTATGACATTCATAGTATGTTTGCCTTGTTTAAAAAGACTCAACAGCGAGGTTTGTAGATAAAATAGCAATAAAAATATTCTGCCTCAGATCCTGTTCTGCAGCTCAACATATGCAACATGAAGCTGCAGCAATGGTAATTAAAATGACAGCATATTGGAAGTGCAATTCATCAAGTATTCCCCAGTGTAACAGTCACAATGGGAGCAATGCACAGTGCTACTTTAGCATAACCCCCAGCAAATGTATGCAGGTATCTTATGTTATGTGAAGACAAACAGGAATATAGCAGAATTTCCTTGTTAAAACACCGCTATCCTATACTATATGTAGTGCTTGAGCAGGAAAGTTTTATACATCTAAGCAGGTTTATTCTGCTACTTCCTATACTGTCCTGCTACCATTTCAGCTGCCGTGATTTCTGAAATTCTGCAAGATGAACAATATTAATTGCTCAAGTTAATTTTCACTTTTGCTGGAACTATAGTTAAATTGCAGAACTGCAGCCAATACTCTGCTCACAATCTGGGTTCAATCCCATATATCCAGTTAGAGGTTCACTCGGCCTTCCCAGGAAGTGATTTAAGCATTATGGGATTGTATAGAAGCAGCACACTTTTACTAATGTGAATAAATCAAGATGAAGAAATTACAAAAAGAACAAAATGTTAGAACACTTCAGTCATGTAACAAGAAAGCAAAAGGTACAGACTGTTACTGATTATCACCCCAGGTAAAATTAATGGGAAATGATTTATTTATTTATTATTTATTTATTTATTTATTTATTTATTAAATTTATATACTGTTCTATCTAGCTACCAGGCTACTCTGGGTGGTTCACAAGAGCTAAACAAATATCAAATAACAAAACAAAGCCAACAAACAATACCATAAATAAACAATCCAATATAAAAACATAATACTATTAACAGAGTAGTAAACTAACAACCATCAAAGAAGGAAAAGATTGGCTGAAGATGGCACAAAATAAAATAAATGACAGTAAATCAATAACAAAATAAGTTAATAAGTTAATACCCCAGGAAAGCTTTCCTAAATTTATGTTTTAAGTCGCTTCTTGAAAACCGGGAGCAAAGGAGCCAAACAAATCCCCGGGGGGGGGGTTAGTTTCAAAGACAAGGGGCTGCCACTGAGAATGCCTGGTTTCTCATCAAACATTTATGGGCCTCCTTAAGTGACGGCACCCTCAAATGCCTTGCCTGAGATGATCAGGTGTTATGGGCAGAATTCTTTATAAAAAGAAGAACTTGAAAAACACTGGAACTGTCTCCAGTAAAGGAAAATACCATCCTTTAGAGCAGGCATGTCCAAACTTTGGCCCTCCAGATGTTTTGGACCACAACTCCCACGGTCCTTTGCCATTGGCCATCTAAGCTTAGAATTCTGGGAGTTGTGGTCCAAAACATCAGGAGGGCCAAAGTTTGGACATGCCTGCTTTAGAGATACTACACCTAAAGTCAGGATAGGCACGATGATGTTCTATGTCCAACCACCAACTCCAACAACAACAATGTACTGGATGCCTCTAGTTTGCTGCACTTGTTTCATAAAATTCAACCCATATTGTAGAGCATTTTCAAGAAGTACAGTACAGCATTTCGAAGTGCTTAGGGCTCCAGACAAAGGGATAAATATTTATCAGCATGTGCAACAGGCTCCTTTTCAGAGACTAGATCCATGTAGAAAGAAAGATGGTCTTTATCAATAGAAGATAAAGTATATTCATCTCTAGTCAGAATCTATATGCCAAAACAGTCAACATAACACATATTAGACCAGAACGACTGGAAAACATCATTACACTGTTCTTTACTCAGTGTCTAAACAGATAATTGCTACAGATGTAGGCAACAGCACTCTAAGAATAGGCCGTTCCACCCCTTCAGGAATCCAGATTGAGGAAGAAAATCTTCATTAGCATTCATGAAATTATTGAAACTCTTGGGCAAGTGCTTACATAATACTATTCACATAGGAAACATTCTACAGATGAAAACAAATGTTTTTTTAAAAAAAATCTTCACAATGGAGCAAAATATATAAATCTAAAATTGACATGTTAATGAAAAGTACCAGCTGCACAGCAACATTAAATAGATATGGAAGTTATAGCATTAATTATAGTAATTTAGAGATGGAAGCAATTTTGCAAGCAATTGTACCACTGACAACAGGAATAATTAATGCCTTCAAAACAGATAAAAAGCAAGCACCCGGTATAATACTGCCTCCATATTTCATAAGTTTTAAAAGGTATCTTTTCTAGAAGAGATAAAATTATGAGGTTTCCATATTATATATTTGCTATTTGGCATAACAATGTGTCAAATATATCTTATTAGTCTCTGCTGCATACTATGATCAAAGTACCCTGCTATCAAAATAACTACAAGTATACAAAGAATCATACAATAATTGACTTAGAAGGTGCCTTTAAGGCCATTGTGTCTAACACTCCCTGGTCAATCCAGGAGTTCCAGTTAAAGTAAATCTAACAGATGGTTGTCTAATTTTATCTTGAGTGCCTCCAGTGCTGAAGCATTCACCACCTCCTGAAGTTAGGATGCTTTTTCCTGATAGTCAGCCAAAATCTGGCTTCCTGTAACCTCAGCCCAAGAGTGCCCTGCACTCTGGGATGACAGATAACAAATCCTGGCCATCTTTCAAGTGCAGTAATACCTTGGAAAACGAATGCCCCTGGTAATGAATTTTCCGGATAATGAATGGAAATATCTGGGTATAGGGTTGCCTCTGATAAAGAATTTTCCCTATGGGCTGCCTTGGATAACAAATGTTTCTAAATGCCTTGCAAAAAAAATAGGTGTACCCAGGATGCATTGCAGCCCCTGTAGTTTGTGGAGGGGATGGAGGAGTTAGAACTTTTTTCATGGCATTTTGGAGCTATTCTGGACATTTTTTGCTGAGGGATTTGGACTTGGAAAGATAGGGAGCAAGCTTTTATTAATCTTTGCACTGCTTTACTTTGCACTTTGGGCAGGAAAAGGCTCGGCTAGGCTTGCTGGGTTTGTGCTTATATTTGTCTGTTTGGATTCCCCCCTTTGCACTTTGGGTGTGAAGAGGCTGAGGTAGGCTTGCTGCTTTAATTTTCTCTGTGTTTGCTAGCTTTCTCCATTGTTCTGGAGGCAAAAACGGGCTGGGATTTTCTTGCTGCTTGTTTCTCTGTTTGGATTTTTTTCCCTTTTGCAATTTGGGCGGGAAAAGGCTGGGCTAGGCTTGCTGGTTTCATTTCTCCGTGTTTGCATTGTACTGTGTGTGTGTGGGGGGTGTCCTAGGGGGAGGTGTTCCTCTATAAAGAGGTCTGGGGGGGACCCATCTTTTTGCCTTTTTTCGGACCTCTGGAACAGATTAATTGGTTTTCCATTCATTTCAATGGGAAACCAAGTTGCAGATAACATTTTTTTTCGGATAACGCATTGCCTCAGAGAACAAATTAAATTTGTTATCCAAGGTACCACTGTACCTTGGCTCTCATCTTTCCTTTCAGTCTTTCCCCCTCAAGGCTCTTTCTTGAGAGCCTTGAGAAAAGTTCTTTCAGTCTTTCCGCATGAGGCTTTGTTTCCAGTCTACTGGTCATCTCTTTTCTCAATTAGCTCCTGTTTGTTGACATCCTTCTTAAAGAATGATGTCCTTAATTGAACAAAGTACTCAAGATGAGGGCTAACCAGTGGAGAATGAGGAAGACTAGTATTTCATGGGATCTGAAGACTATATATGATTGAGATGTATAAAATAATGCAGGGCATGAGTAAAGTGGATACAGGGATGCTCTATTCCCCATCATAAAAGTACCAGAACTAGGGGATATACACTCAAACTGAGGGTTGGGAGAGTGAGAACAGACAAAAGAAAATATTTTTTTCATCCAGCGTGTTGTTAGTCTATGGAACTCCCTGCCACAGGATGTGGTGATGGCATCTGGCCTGGATGCCTTCAAAAGGACAGATTCCTGGAGGAAAAGTCCATCACAGGTTACAAACCATGATGGAGATGTGTAATCTCCAGGCTTAAAACCAGGGTACTTCAAGAGCCAGATGCAGAGGAGTGGTATCAGGAAACAGATATCTCATGCGCTCCCAGACACATTTGGTGGGGGCACTGTGAGATACAGGAAGCTGGACTAGATGGGCCTTTGGCCTGATCCAGCATGGCTCTTCCATTAATGCAGCCTAAATCAGCATTGGCCTTTTTTGCAATTGTGATCTACAGTTTCAAGAACCTTCTTGCTCATAATATTATTCAGCCAAGTATCCCCCATCTTTTAACTGTGCATTTAGTTTTGTTCTCCAAGTATAGAACTTTGCTGATTCTGATGTGTTCAGTCCAGTGCTCAAGCGTATCGAGTTCTTTTTGAATTTTGTTCCTATATTGCAAAATATTAGCTATTCAACCCAATTTTGTGTTATCTGCAAATTTGGCAAATGTTCTCTGAATTCCCTCATTGAAGTCATTAACAAAAATATTGAAGGACACCAGGCTAGAACTGTCCCCCATGGTACTTCACAGTTCTTGACAAATCCATGCTGGCTTCTAGTTATCATTGTATTGTTTTCAAGGCACTTGCACAGTGCTTGTTTTATAATCTGCTCCAGAATTTTCTAAGGAATTGTTCTCAGGATGGCTAGTCTATAGTTTCCAGATTCATCCTTCTTCCTCTTTTTGAAAATTGGAACATTAACCCTTCTGAAATCATCCAACACTTTACTCATCCTCCATTATTTCAAGAAAATAATGCACTGGGGTTCGGACAGTTCTTCAGCTAATTCCTTCAGTATTCTTGGATGCACTTCATATAGCCTTGGCTAGCATTTACAGTCAACGATAAAAAGGACTATGTAATCCCAAACCTGTTTAAGGAAGTATTTCAAAGCATTAACATTCATTTCAAGATAAAGGGTTTGTGTTGCAGATGTATTATATTTCAGCAAATTATTCAAATTTAAGGTCTCTCTGTTTTATAGTTATTATGATCTGGCTTACATGTTCACATCTGTAGAGTTGAGTGGCATATATGTTTAATCAGCTGTTTTAAATTATTTTTAAACAGTTCATTCACTACAAAAATGCAATCATATATGAACAGCTCTGACACTTTTGGTTTTACAGTGGTAACTCGCAAGACAAATTCTTTGTAAGACGAATGAAATTTCTGAGGATAGGCACTTTTCACAAGATGATGGTTTGCCTAACTGATGTCTTGTGAAAAATCCATCTTTTGAGGCAAGCATTTGAATTTTGCGCAACCTGAGGGGCTTGGGTGCAAAAAATTAAAACTCCTACCTGGCTTTCCTAACCATGTAACACTCAATCCACAGAAGCTATACCAGGGGTCCTCAAACTAAGGCCCCGGAGCCGGATGCGCCCCCCCCAGGTCCTGAATCCAGCCCCCGGGATCAATTGCAACCCCACCCCACCACCTGCTATGGAGAGCCGCTCCAGTCGCTGCCACTGTAGGAGGAGGAGGAGGAGGAGGAGGAGGCGCAGCAGAGGGATCCCAGCGGTGGCACCTCAGGGTGGTGATCTGGAACAGGAGGCATTGCTGGGGCCCTGGAGACACAATGATCATGGGCCAATCATGGGGGGCTCTGCCCACTTGCTCCTCCCTCACCCCCTTTTTTCATGTCAGCCTTTTTTTTGGACTGTGGTCCGGCCCCCAGTGGTGTCTGGGGTGTGGTGGACCAGCCCGCTGTTTGAAAACTTTGAGGACCCCTGAGCTATACAGTTGGGAAAGCCAGGATCGAAGTGTCGCCACCTCATATTTACCCGGGTCTCTGTGCTGAAACCCAGGGAAAGAGGAGGTGGTGGTTCTTCAATCCTGGCTTTCTTGATTATATAGCACCCACAGATCAGTGCAACATGGTGAGGAAAGCCAGGGAGATGTTTGAATTTTGTGCGCTGAGACCCTTCTGAGGTTTAGCTTGCTTCCATCGCCCAGGCTGTTTGCGAGGGAAGCAGCAGTGGCAAGACTGGGCGAGGATCACTGCATCCCTGCTTCACCCACCAGGTTGTTGGGCGAAGCAGGGACACAGTGATCCTCGTCCAGCCCGGGCTGTTTGCGAGGAAAGCAACGGAAGCCGAGCTCGGCGAGGATCACTGCTGAAGCCACTGGGGGAAAGACACACCGAGCCGCTTTGGGGCGCTCAGAGTGTTTTTCCCCCAGCCTGTCCCCTCTTCCTTTCAGCGTTTGGGTGTTTGAAAAAGAGGAGGGGACAGAGAGCTGCAGCCAACAAAAGGAGGGAAGCTTTCCCCCTGCCCCAACCCAGCAAAGAAGGGGGAAAGCTTTCCGCCTTTGCTGGGTTGGGGATAAACCCCTTCAATCACTGGCAGCCGAAGCCTGCTCCACACAGCCATGACAGACAGCTTGGAGCTGTCAAAATCAGATGTCTGTCAGCTGCAGGGGGAACACCCTTCAGCTGTCCATTGATTAAGGGGGGTTGGGGCAACTTTCTCATAGGAATGCATTGAAAACCTATTAATCTGTTCCCTCCAGAACGGATTAATTGGTTTCCAACACATTCCTATGGGAAAGGGCATGTTGCAAGATGAATTTTTTATAAAACAAATTGCCCCATGGAATGAATTAAATTCATCTTATGAGTTACCACTGTAATCCTGCTTCTAAGAGGATTGTACAAGCGGGAAACAGAGGCATCAGTAACTTGTATTCAGAGGCATGCTGGACTTGAACACCTGGTAATTTAGTTTAGGGCTCCCATTCAGATAGCATTTGTTCTTTTATATGCAACTGTACCCTGACAATATTATTATTTTTCCGTCTGTCATGAGACTTAAATCCATACCAAAAGTGAGAGACAAATGCCTCCCTTAGGTGATTTTTAATGGCAGAACTAATCTACTCTTTTAAATAAAAATTCAACACAGAAGATAATTTTAATTCTACTTTCCTAAAATATTTCTGAACCATTCCTTTAAAAGATGTTAATTTCTTAAAAGAGAAGAAGAGATTTAGGATAAAATGGTGTCACTGGCACTAATCAACAAAGGGAAAGAACAAATGCTCCATCTGGATGAGTTATAACAGTTATTAGCTGCTGATTAGCATGTCTAATTCCTTGCCTTAAAATTCCTGAATCCAGTGGCCTAATGTGCATTTATATGTTGCCTCATCTGAGTGCCCTAACAACACATCTCATTAAGCCAGCACAAATTCCTGAGTTAAGAAGGAACGGTTCCCACTACCCACTTTCTCCACACCATGCATAATTTTATGAATTCATCCTCTTTTTTGCCACAAAAAAATCTCAAAATGCTATAACCATCCCTGACAAGGACAATGCTCCAACCTTTCATCATTGTATTACTATTTTGCAACTCTTTGATATATTTTTTTCAGGTGGGGTTCCATGACTGTATTAGCCAATAGAAAAACTGATGCTAGATCAGTGTCCTGGACATTTTCCTAGCTACTCTGGAAATTCAGTTTTAAGTGACCAATCAGAATGCTACTAGGTGTATGATCATCAACCTGAACTTTCAAATAGCAAGCCACATCAGATGTAGAAAAAATCACCTAGATGAAAGGTTGCATACAAAAGTTTTAAAAGATGTTTAATATTCAGTAGGCCAGGGCTATCCAACGTTGAACAGCCCACAGCCCACCTGATGGTCCCCAACGTCCCCCGAGGTTGACCCTCATGGCGGTGGCGGCACAGGCGACCCGAGGACCCCCAGGAGGACCAAGAGGGCGCTGGGTGATTACTGCTGTTGCCACCCCCGCTGCCTCAGCTTGGGGTGCCACCGGGCTAGGGGATAGGCAGGAGCCCCCTGGAAAGGGTCGGAAGGGCACCCAGGGACAAAATCAGTTTTCGCACCTCCTACCTTTTCTCTCTCTCTCTCTCTCTCTCTCTCTCTCTCGCATACCCACACCCACACATACACACACAGGCTCATGCACATGTGTGTGTGTGCGCACATACCTCTCCCTCACTCGGGCGCACACTTAGCACCCTCTGTTCCCTCTCGTGAACACAAGGCCAACGGGAAGTCCATGCTCCAGGGCCACCATGCCTCTTTCCTGGCCTGGGCACCCTGCAGCTACGGCAGACGGGTGTGGGTTAGGGAGCCCATTGTGGGCCATCCGGTGCAGCAGCAGCGGTGGCAGCAGCGCTGCTCCTCCTTCAGGCTCTGGCTTCAGCACCGGCACTGCGGTGTGGCAGGGGCAAGGGTGGGTGGCTTCCCTCCCTCCAAGCGGGGGGGGGGGTAAGTCATGTGGCAGATGGCCTGGCACAGGTTACTCTCTGGCTAGCACTGCCCAGGCAGAGCCTCTGGGGTCTGGGGTGCTCCTGCCAACCGCAGTACAAGGAGCACAGCACCTGGGCACCCACTCCTTCCGATGGCTTGCAAGATCGCAGGTGGACGCCATGGAGGCTGAGCAGGGCACTGGCACCCTAAGATGCTCCCCCCTGTGGAGCTGTGCGGCAGTGGTGGCAGTCTTCCTCCTCCTCCACCGCCTCCTACCCTCCCGGTGATGGTCACCCCTGCCACCGGCCACCCCTCCCAGCTTGGCAGGCAGCTCCCCGAATCAGCCGCCGGAGAGGCCAAGGGCGCAGAGGGCAGCTGGGAGAGCCCAGCAGGGGCCAGGCTGCAGCCCCACCAGGTATCCCAGCACTGGCCCATGCTCCCGTGTGTCTCGCCAGTGCGCAAGCAGAGGGAAAATACTCCCTCCAACATACCACCACAGGCAGTGCAGGTGACCTCTGATGGTGCCGTGGGTGACTGGTCACCCAAAGTCGATGCGTTGTGCAGGCCTGCAATAGACCATTGCTAAATTAGATACCAGAGTTTCATACTGTGTATATTCTGTGCTGTCAAGTCAACTCTGATTTATGGTGGCCCTTTCCTAGGTTTTCAAGGTAGGGAAAACACATAATGGCCTAGAATTTTCATACCACAATGGTATGATGCTAACCATGTGCCCACTGCTTTCTATTGTGCCATGAAATCATTAAGAACTCTGGAATGGGGGAAAGCTTTCATGTTTTTGTTGTTTTAGTTTAATTTTTAACATGCAGTCTCCAAAATCAGAACTTCTAAACACATCTCAGGTCCAAGCACTGAATTTTCTGGATGAAAGGTCTAGCTTTCAATTCCAGACCACAGTGGTGAAAAAGCCTCAAATTTGGCAGTTGGAATATGTCACACATGTCTTTCACATATAAGAATGTTTTGTATATTTTCCATAGTACATTTTATATTCGCCCTTAAAAGCTGAAAAATGTACACCCTACTCTAACTCACTTCACTGAAAGTACTATATAAGTTTAAATAAAGCACCATATGAGTTCCTGCCCCCTTTTTAAAAAAAAATCCTTACCACAAAACATACTTATCTTCTGCCATTAAAAATGCAATTTACAATACATGCATGTCAGCCTTTCTGTAGATCTTATAGGTATAAGATGAAGGATGAGACCACATTAATCTGGTTGCCGCCCTGCGTCTCCAGATGTTCCTGGAGGAGAACCATGTCTTGGATCCTTTCCAATCTGGGTTTAGGCCGCATCATGGGACTGAGACGGCACTGGTCGCTCTGCACGATGATCTGTTGAGGAGAGCTGACAGGGGTTGCTCTACCCTGTTGGTTCTTCTCGACCTGTCAGCAGCTTTTGATACCGTCAACCACAGTATCCTCCTGGGGCGGCTTTCAAAGGTGGGGGTCGGGGGTCTGGCCTTTGGCTGGCTCCGCTCCTTCCTTGAGGGCCGCACCCAGCGAGTGAGCTTGGGGGGTGATTTGTCGTCTCCCTGGACACTCTCTTGTGGGGTGCCACAGGGGTCGGCTCTCTTCCCCATGCTCTTTAACATCTACATGAAGCCGCTGGCTGAGATCATCCGGGGTTATGGAGTTTGCTGTCATCAGTACGCTGATGACACGCAGCTCTATTTCTCCTTTTCCACCTGTGCAGTGGAGGCCGTCCAGACCCTTGATCACTGCCTGGCCGCAGTTTTGGACTGGACCAGGGCTCATAGACTCAAGCTCAACCCTGGGAAGACCGAGGTTTTGTTCTTTGGGGGAGGCCCGGAGGGGTACAGTGGCCCTCTTCCCAGTCTGGATGGGTCCACCTTCCAGCTGGCGCAAAGAGTGAGGAGTCTGGGTGTCGTCCTGGATCTGGATTTGTCCCTGGATTCCCAGGTGGCTGCCGTGACCAGGTCGGCCTATTACCATCTTAGGCTTATCACCCAGATTCACCCGTATCTCGATGGGGATTCCCTGAGGACAGTGGTACAGGCGCTGGTCATATCAAGGTTGGATTACTGCAACGCCCTCTACATGGGGCTCCCCTTGAACCTTGTTCAGCGATTGCAGAGGGTCCAGAATGCGGCGGTCAGGTTGGTGGTTGGCGCGCGTAAGTTTGACCGTGTCACCCCCATCCTGGCCCGCTTACACTGGTTGCCCATTGCCTCCCAAATAAGGTTCAAGGTGTTGGTTTTGGTTTACAAAACCCTCCATGGCTTGACCCCTGTCTATCTGGCAGAGCATATTTCCCGACTATTAGACCTGGCCTGACCCACCCGATCTTCCTTGGCCCTCTCGCTTCAGATTGCCACACCAAAGGAGGCCCGTAAAGCGACCACCCGTAATCGGGCCTTTTCGGTTGTTGGACCTACTATTTGGAACTTTTTACCAAGCGAGATGTGGCAAGCTCCCTCGTTGGCATCCTTCAAGAAAGCCTTGAAGACCTGGCTGTTCGGGGACGCCTTTGGAAACTGCTAGGGGTACAGGGGTTTCCCCCCCCCCTGCCCCTGCCAACACTGGTTCGCCATCTTGGATGATGCTAATTCTGTTTTTAACTTCTTTTAACTCTGTGTAAACCGCCCTGAGTTCCCGTTTGGGAAATAGGTATACAAATTTAAAAATAAATAAATAAATAAATAAATAAATAAATAAATAAATAAATAAATAAATAAATAAATAAATAAATTATATTGCACTCTTACTCTTAAAGTTCTGAGCCTGAAAGAATCACTACCAATACACTGACAACACTAATACTGGTGGAAGGGCAGTTCACAGATAAGCATGGATTAAAAGAGTTGGTGAGAAACAAACTTATGACACTATAAATAACCAGACTGAGCATCAAAGTGCAAAGTGAATAGGAAAAACAAAACAGTAACCTACTCTGATAGCTGTTTTGAGTTTTTCGGGCTGTTTGGCCATATTCTGTAAGTTTTTCTTCCTGACATTTCACCAGACTCTGGGGCCAGCATCTTCAGAGGGCAAGGAGTTCAGGGACCTAGGAGTTCTCTGTGCTCTGGGGAGATGCCCTCTGAAGATGCCAGCCACAGAGTCTGGTGAAACGTCAGGAAGATAAAAGTTCCAGAACACGGCCAAACAACCTGAAAAACTCACAACAGTTATCAGATCCTGGCTGTGAAAGCCTTCAGGAATACATCAATAGCCTACTCTGTTTTACTTCACTTTACTTCTCTCTTTCAATCAACTGTCAAGTTTCTAAGGATAACTAGGCAACAGAGAGCAGGAGATGTTGCTAAATATTACTCAAGTATTCTCACTAATAAATGATCCTACATTCTGGCTTTGTTAATAGAGGCAGTTCTCTTTGCTTTGCCAAGAAAACAGCAAAGGCAGTGCCTACAATTCAATGAGAAACAAAGGATACTTAAGCATCAGCTCTGGCTTATGCTACATACAAGTTGCATATCAAAACTGTGATTTACCTGTAGGTCACCAGACTTGACTATAGGATTATTCACATAGTAAGGAAAATCCCTACACCATTTAAATTACGTCACCTTTAACTTGAGTATTCTTTCCACGTTAAATAGCAATCATTTCTGAAAGCCTGTTTCTACATGTTAGATGGGTTTCACTGGTTTATATACTAAGCAAAGTAAGTCAGAAACATCATTATTTATTTATTTATTTATTTATTTATTTATTTATTTATTTATTTATTTATTTATTTATTTATTTGTATACTGCACCAATTTCCCAAGAGGGAACTCTGGGAGGTTCACATAAAAGACACAAGAAATACAAAAATAAAACTGAGAATGATTTCTATATGGAATCACTACTTATTTTTGTCATTTAAATTCAAAACTACATTCCATGCACCTGAGAAAGTGGGCTGCTTGTTCACAAAAGCACATGCTATAATAGATATGTCATTCTTAAAAGTGTCACACAATATTGTCACTTTATTGCATGCTTTACATTTATCTTCTATAATCACTAAATATTCTTTCTTGTTTTGGATGGATGGATGGATGGATGGATGGATGGGTGGGTGGGTGGGTGGCTGGCTGGCTGGATGGATGGATGGATGGATGGATGGATGGATGGATCATAAGTGTGAATGTGCATGACACCAAATAATAGGTGTCAGAGCGTGTGACAAGATGTGGGGATGTTTTGGTCCTGACCATCTGTGATCCCCACCTGATTTAAAATTGATTTAAAATTGGTTGCTGAACTGGTCTTATTTAGAAGCATATAACCATAGCTTTTTGTTCCATAACTAGATATAAAGAATTATCATGAAGCATTTGTTTTCATTTTGCTTTCCAATTACAAAAAAAAGGACCTAAACATGCACCTTCTGATAGTACATATACCAGCTCATTAATTCAGGATTTTCAGCTGCTCATCATGTGAGATGTGGCCAGCAGGCACTGAACAAAGAGACAATTTTCCAGGTGACATTAGTGTTACAGTCCATTTTTCAAAAAAGGCCAGCTACTTAAAGTAAGTGAGCTAGTTGTGTGACATTTTGATTGGTAATTAGTAAGCATGGATTACACAATAAAATATCTCCCTTAAATGAAAACCTGATTATAAAATGCATTACATATTTTAATATGTCTAGACTTTGAAAACTAAGTAAACTAAGTTCAAAGTGTTTTCCATCCATTTTATCCCCAGGAGACAGCAATATAAAATATGGAAGTATGCCAAGACACTGCCAACAACAACATGTCTGGCAAAATCGGTATCACATAATGTTACCCTAGAGGTCACTTGATAAGAAAGGATAACAGAACCTTAGTGCCTACACTGAAATAAATGACAAATATATGCTGACAAAGAGACAATCTTAAGTCTGTATCATGAATCCAACTAAAATGGATGGCAGCTATGGCATTAATTATATCTTTTATGAAACATTTACAGTTGACATTTGAATTAATGTATCCCCCTCATTGGGTAAATAAAATTACTGGCGCTTGGACTGACACTGAATTCCTCTCATTAAATTTTAAACCATATAATAATAGTAACCATTCTGAACTTTTAAAAAAACTGTTAGCAAAGTGCAGAGCTGCCTAGATGCCCTAAGCACATCTGATATCGCCTGATCTCGAAAGCTAAGCAGGGTTGGTCCTGGTTAGTGCTTGGATGGGCAACCACCAGGGAATACCAGGTGCTGTAGGTGCCTGGAGTAGGAACTGGCAAGCCACTCCAGTATTCCTGCCAAGAAAAATCCATGGACATGGGGTCAAAAAGAGTCGGTCACGACTGTAATGACAACACACACAGAGAAAAGTGCAGAGGTTTTTAGGTGTTGAAACATTTCAGCTTTTTTGTGCAGATATACAGTATTATATTTTAAAATTGATAGACCAGATTACTCTATTTTTCTTTTTCTTTTTTGATCTTGAAACTCATCAATCTAGTTCAAATTAAGAAAATAAAAGAAACATACAAACATTGAACAACAGTGAACATACAGAAATTGAACAATTAACAAAATCAGAACAGGTGAGGGCAATAACTTCAGGTGCTAGAGACTGACAGAATTATCCATTATATAACACTACTAAAATAAAAATACCAGAAGTCTCCTATGACATTGTTTCACAGAGATCCAAGCCATGCTTGAAGAATATGTGTTTCACTATCATGCTTTATATGTATTTAAAAAGATGCCAAGTCTCGTAGCATGGGAGTCTATGGACCATTGAGTCCAGCTGTGGTTAAGAAGGCACCATGCGGAACTGAACCCTCAACCTCCGGCTCCACAACCAGATATCTAAACCACCGAGCTATCAGGTACTTACATAGCTTCATGCTTTTCTTTTCAAATTAGCCTGTTACATCAGTTTTTCTATTAAAGCAACAAAACCTGCTTCTCCGTATCTCTGGAGATTCTCTGCAGTGGAGAAACTAAACAGCCACTAAACAGGAGGATGGCCTAGTACAGGAGTAGCAACAGCTGGGGACCAGAAACAGCAGTGTACTTTCATTTGAAGGACAAAATACACTAATTCAAAGATGAGAATGTACACATATTAGAGAATACAGGTGTCAGGGAAGCCATTCATGTATGGACAGAAAATCCTTCTCTCAACAGGGGTTGAGATTTAGGAACAATCTGTCTCCCATTTATCATGCTTCCCTTTCATCTACCCCCCCCAGAAAAATCAGAAGGACTTCACACCTTCACCAAGAAGGCCACTGCTAACAATCTATTCTTAATAGGTGTTGGGAAGCATTGCATAGGTGTGAGTTTCACATACTCTAGGCCAGGGATGGCAAACCTTTTTGGCACCGAGTGCCCAAGCTCGGTGATGGGGATGGCAGCGGCGGGGGGGTCGGGATCAGTGGCAGCGGGGGGGGCAGGAGGGCGAAGGCAGCAAGGGCGACGGGGGTGGCAGGGTCAGGGTAATCGGTGGCAGCGGTGGGAGGGGCAGGAATGGCGGCGGTGAGGCGGAGGCAGGGTCAGTGGTGGCAGCAGGAGCGGCAAGGGTGATGGCGATAGGGACGGTGGCAGTGGGGGTCAGGATTGGCAGTAGCGGGGGGCAGGGGTGGGGCGAGGACAGCAAGGGTGATGGGGTGGCGTGGTCAGGGTCATCTGCGGCAGCAGCAGGAGGGGCAGGGATGGCATTGGTAATGGCAGTGGGGGCGGCGGAGATGGGGGCGGCAGTGGCAGGGGCGATGGCGGCGATGGCAATGGCAATGGGGAAGGCGACAGCAGGGTCGGCCTGGCACGCGACATGCTCCCTGCCCCCCCACTTTGCCCCCCCACAAATTCCTCATGGCTGGTCCAGCGGAGAGGGGGCAGGGAGCATGTCACGTGCCAGGTGAAAGCTCTTTGCATGCCACCTTTGCCACGTGTGCCATAGGTTCGCCATCCCTGCTCTAGGCCATTGTCCATCTAAGGGGCCTACGCAGGCCACTGCCCACCTAACATGAAACCACATGAAACCATGGAGAACTATAAATTGGAGGCCTCCCACTGAAGAAGCTACTTGGATGAGTAGTGAAATGTTTAAGTCCCAGGTTCAGTTGCCATGACTCAACTCCCATACTGTTGCTCCATGGTTCAGTTGGAGTAGTTTTCATCTCCCCGACCTCTGAAACCACAATGTCAAGCTATAAAGCTAGAGACAAAAAGGAATGCAACATTTTCTGTTGGAGTTCAAAAGCAAAAAAGCAAAGCAAATTGTTCTACTTATATACTGCCACGTAACACTTCAAGTAGTCTCTGGGTGGTTTACAGTTTTTTAATTACAGTATGCAGGCTACACATTTCCCCTCCCCCCAGCAAGCTGGGTACACATTTTACCGACCTCGGAAGGATGGAAGGCTGAGTCAACCATGAGCCTGCTGCCTGGGATTATTACTATTATTTCCATCAAAAGGAGACAATAAAACCATTTAAAGTATTTTGTGTGTACAGTGTACAGCAACTTCAACACGTTTTGAAACATATTCTGCTTCTTTAAAACAATTCCAGCCAGAAATGCTACAAACCACACTTCCACCAAATATGCCTGTGAATTCCCTGTGCCTCATATTCTGTTTACTGAAGTGTACTTGGGTTCAAACCCACCCTTACCCCTTTAATTTAGCAGGTTCAGATTTCACTGGCTCACTGTTCCAGAAGTTCCAACTTTTATCATCTATACTACCGTCCTTGCAGTCTATCTGTTCCCAAATCATTTGCTTCACAGTCAAACTCCATCTGGGCTCTACTACATAATAAATGCTAACAGAAATTGAATGCTGTGAATTAATCTATACACAGCAGTCAAAACAGAAAATTTCTAGATTTCCTGAAGGCATAAGAGTTTAACTTTTGAGAATATAGGAACTTCACCAATCAGCCATTATGTTGAGGCAGAGACAAACATATACTTCTAGGGCATATCAATATACAGTGGTACCTTGTATAAAGGAATTAATTTGTTCCAAATGAAATTCTGTTAAGCAAATTTTCCTTTATACAAATCTCCCATAGGAATGCATTGAAAATGGAGTAATTTCTAATTGCAACCATTTTTATGTTGTACGGATTCACCCCATAGGTGGTTCTGTTAAGCAAATTTCCCCTATCTCCAGAATTTTTATGTTGTGCAGATTTTATGTTATACAAATTGTTTGTTATATGAGGGTCCACTGTACAAACTATTTACAATACATGAAAAGATACAAAACTTTCTGATAATGTTCGTATACATTTTTATTTAGAACAAGCATTTATCACTACACCAAAAGTTATACTTACATAGTCACCTTAATCATACACATTTTCACTTACGAGTCAAAAGAAAGTTATAAATGAAATGATGTTTTGACAGCTAAGATCAAACCAAAGAGATTAATCATGCCAGTATTTTAGAAGTATACTACAGTATAATACTAAATAACCCAAATATTTTGCAACTTTTAATCGTGCTTGCTCTTTCCTAAACAGTGCAAATATATGAATGCTATAATCCCAACATTAAATTCTATTTATGCTTAGTATGATTTGTATGAATTCATATCCATATTCTATCTCTTAACACTGGCATCATTAAATGTTAAAACCACAGGAAAATGCAAGAACTGCCAGATTACCAGTTTTATTAACTCTCTGAAATGCGTTTTTAAATCCTGATTTTGACAAAATGTTCGCAGATATATTAAGCAGCTTGAAGGTTCACATTAAAAATGCACTCGGAGTTATTACTGCAAAGTAATAAAAAGTCATTTTGAAATGGGAAATATTCCAGCCTTCATTTTAGCTTTAATACAGCATATCAGCGTAAACTGATGGGAGATGACATCTTAATTATAGATGTATATTCTTCTTATATTTACCTGAGTAACAGGAAAGAAATCTACACTCAGCTTACATTGATTTGAACAAAGCACTCCAAATAAATCTGTACATTTTAATACTTGCTCTTTAAAAAAATCTATGCATTCAACCATACAGTATATGTCATCCATCAGCTTGTAACTTTGTAATAGTCTCAATCACAGGGAACAAACAAATTAAGGAAACATTCTAAAATTTTGTTCTTAAAATCTTCCAATTACCTTTTGGATCGCCTCAACATGCTGGTTTTTGGCAGTGAGAAATTGGATATCACTGTCCAGAAGGAGTCAGACATGATCTTTATGTGCTTTCATTGCCAGGAAAAACACTGCACAATCAAGCCACAAGCAATAAATGAGGGAGCAAGAAAGCCAGTGACAGAGCCAATCCAAATTCCCTGTAGACTTTGCAGGCTGTTCAAAGCAAGTGAGGCAAGTAGGCAAGCTGCTGCTGCTGCTTTCCATGTCTGTGCTTTCTACTGATTTCATCCATGCCGGTCTGCCTTCATTTCTCTACTCAGAATGGCATTCACAGAATGACACTGTTTCCAAAGGAAACCAACCACAGGACAAGTGTTGTTTACAATCCAGTTTATTTAAATGCCCTAATTTGTTTCATTTGTTCAAAGCAATTACAGATCAGTGATTTTTTTCTCCTTCTCCAATGAAATTAAGTTTAAGCACAGGAAACAGAATTTTGTCTACAGCACCCTTTCCTTCTTACTGTAAATAATAATTCATCACTAAATACAATCCTTACCGCAAAGCATGTGTAATGCAAACATACAAATCGATAACATGGCGGTGAAAGCAAATGAAATTCAAACAAGCACATTAAAATAAGAAATGTTGTATTTTATCAAAAATATGTCTCAGTGTCAGATTAATTTTCTAACGGAAAACATCTCACAGATGCAGCTGGACCATAGAAATAGTTCATTCCTGAACTCCCACACAGAAAAAGTCCTCTGATGTTAAGCATAGGCATGAGGCAAGATCATGCAAAGAAAGACACTTCTTGTGGAGAGATGCCTCTTGGGAAGAAGTACTTCTTGAAATCTGCAGCTGTGCAAGGCTTTGCAAGTTAAAGCCAGAACTGTGCATAAAGCCAAGAAAAATGTGCAGAAGAGAAAAGACTGGACTTTCATGTTCATATTGCCATGTTCCAGTCACAACTCTGGCTGGTAAATCTGCCCTAGCTATAGTTTCCAAACTGTGAAGACAACTTAATGTACGACATGTTGCTGTAATCCAGCCTAACTAATTTATGTCAACCTGGTTCACTCTGGCTGTTTTTGCTTTAATTTCGTATTTATTTTGTTTTGTGTTGTTTGGCTTTGACTTTTTATCTTTATTCTCCTGCTGCTGCTTTTGCTTGTATTGTTTCACAAAGTACTGCATTACATTGCTTTCCAGGTGTGCACTGGTACCTCAGTTTACAAACGTGTTGGTTAACATAATTTTTGGTTTACAAATGAAAATCCATTGAAAATAATACCTCAGTTTACTATTTTTTCCCACAGTGTCTCGGTTTAAATTTTTTTTCCAGAGGTTTATTGCACCGCCCCCATGCATGCTGGGGTTTGTGTTTCAGTTTAAGAATTTTTCGCAGTACAAAATGCCCCTGAGAACGCATTAAATTCATAAACCAAGTTACCACTGTATCTTGCTTCACGTCACTTTGTTTTTGCCTTGCTTTTTCCCAATTGCAATATGTGGCAGCAGACTACAATTACTGCTGACAGAGTCTTTATCTCTCCAGAAGTGTCTGAAGAATTTGGGGGCCACAGAGTTCATAAGCACTCTTAGTAGCAAGCTGCTAAGAATTTCTCCTTAAACAACTCCAAGAGACAGTCCATGCAAACATTTGCATGAGAGGACCTCAGGTGACAGTTGGCTCATCAACTCTTCTCCTGAGTTTCATTATTTAGATTATCCTCCTTGGAACTTTAAGTTCTATTTTAATTCTATTAAAAAAGGTGATAAATACAGAAAACTTGGCTTTCTGCAACAATAAAGAGAGCAACTGTAAATAATATATTGTTTTAAGTTTACACAGTGCTTTTTACCAGTCCTTTATGGGCACCTATCACAAATACAAGGGAGTTGAAACAAAAGAGAGACTGCTCTGAATGTAGTACAGAAATACACTCAGTAACAGTTCTCAGGCTTCTGGCAAATTCTCAGGCTTCGTCCTCCTTTTGAAATTGGGGTGCCTCAGCACCCCCAGGGTGATGATCCTCTGGTCAGGGAGGGGGAGAATGGGGAACTTCACCACAGCCCTCCCCCCACCGCTTCTTCACCCAGCGGGCGGGCAGCTTCTTCAGCCCCAGTGGTGCACCAGGGAGAGAAGCGGCAGCGAAGTCAGTGGTGGCGGCAGGGGCGGCAAGGGTGATGGCGATAGGGACGGTGGCAGTGGGGGTCAGGATTGGCAGTAGCGGGGGGGTCATTGCCCCGGGAGCACTGGGTGGAGAAGCAGTGCCAAATTCAGTAGGATCGAGTAGCCTTCCCCCTCGCCTGAGCAAAGGGGAGGAGGAAGGATGCTTGTTTCTTTTGAATTTGGCACCACTTCTTTCTCCACCCAGCGTCCCCCAGGATGATGATCCTCTTGCTGGGGAGGGGAGAGCAGGGGACATCATCACCGCTTCTCTCTCTCCGCACCCCCGCACACCACCGGGACAACGATCCTCTGTCCGGGGAGGTGGAGAAGGGAGGACTTCACCACTGCTTCTCCCTCCCATGCATTTTTAACCCAAAGTATTTTTAACCTGGGGTACCACTGTATTCAGGCTAAATTGCCATATTGGCACTCGGCGGAAAATAAGTGGGTTTTCAGTTGAGGTTTGGGCACTCAGTCTCAAAAAGGTTCACCATCCCTGTTCTAGGCCTTAGAAACTTCAGTGGGTCAAAAATGCAGCAGTCTGATTGCTGACTGTGCAAAATGTTTTTATCTTACCCTTCTGCTTAAAAAGGACCCAATGTGGTTTACAACAATTAGAAGACAGTATTTAAGCCAACTACAGTGAGTAAACAATGCTAAAAACATAAATGAATACAATATCAAAAAATATAAACAACATCAAAATACCTTCAATGCAGAAAGGTACAATAATACATTTAAAAACTCCACTAAGGTAGCTATTCATTCAGGGGAAGCTTGCCTGAACGGAAAAGCCTTTGTTTGTGGAAGGACAGTAGAGATGGGCATGAAACAAATTCTTTATTCATGTCGTTATTCATTATTCATTTTGTTATGTAACAAACTAATAACAAAAAAAACCTCAAAGAAAAATGAAACAAAATGTAAATTTCTGTTCTGTTCCATTCTGTTTTTCGTTTTCCCATAGGTATGCATTGAAGCAATGCATTCCTATGGGGGAAAGTCTGCAGTTTCCCCCCAACATGCTAGGTGCGGGAAACTAAGGGGTTTTTAAACATATTTTTTGCCGCCCCAAGTGCCAATAAGCTATAGCATGGGCTTGGCGTAGCAAAAAAATTGTTTAAAATTTGGTGGGGTAGGAGAAAGGAGGGGTTTTTAAACTTTTTTTGCCACCCCAAGCCTGAGCTACAGCTGATCAGCACTTGGGGTGGCAAAAAATGTTTTAAAATTCCTCCTTTTCTCCCCACCTTGAGTGGGGAGAAAGTAGGGGGTTTAAAACTTTTTTTTGCCCAGGCCTGAGCTACAGCTGAGGTGGCAAAAAAATTAAAAACTAAAAATGTTTAAAAATCCGTCCTTTTCCTCCACCCTATCAGGTGGAGGGAAAGGAGGGATTATGAAACTTTTTTTTGCCACCCCATCCCATGCTACAGCTGATTGACGCTTGGGGCAGCATAAAATGTTTACAAATCCCTCCTTTTCTCCCCACCTTGGGTGGGGAGAAAGGAAGGGGTTTAAAACATTTTTTTTTGCCCAAGCCCGAGCTACAGCTGATCGGCACTTGAGGCGGCAAAAAAGAAAAGAATAAATGTTTAAAAATCCCTGCTTTCCCCCCCACCCCATTAGGTGGGGAGAAAGGAAGGGGTTAAAACATTTTTTTGTCCAAGCCCCAGCTACAGCTGATCGGCACTTGAGGCGGCAAAAAGAAAAGAATAAATGTTTAAAAATCCCTGCTTTCCCCCCACCCCATTAGGTGGGGAGAAAGGAGGGGGTTTTAAACATTTTTTTTTGCCCAAGCCCAAGTTACAGCTGATTGGCGCTTGGGGCGGCAAAAAAAGTTTAAAAATCCCAACTTTTCCCACGCCCAATCAAGTTACACAAGCACCACACCACACAATACACTAAAAATGAAATGAAATGAAACAAAAAACAAAATGATTTTTTTAAAAGTATTTTAAACAAAATGAAACAAAACTGAACTCAACAAAATGAAAAATGAAACAAAATGCTATTTTAGCATTTTATGCCCATCTCTAAAGGACAATAAATATGGGGCCAGCCTAGGCTCCAGTGGGTGGAAATTTAGAGTCTGGGAGCAGAGTCTTAGAAATGCCTAGGCAGATATTATAAGTTTAAGCAATAAGCTCCTTACAGAATTTATTTCTGGGCATATAATAAAAGAACAGTAAAAATTAAAGAAGATAGATTTCATCTTCAGGGGAAAAAAGACTAAATTACCTAAATTAAAATGAACCACACCCAATGCTACATTTGGAGTGATTCCACATTAAATGTTCATGAAAAGACCAATATGAACTCCTGCTTTTTCCCATCTTTGGTGCTGAAGCACTTATAAACTTTTTGAGAGCTTTCCATTCCTAGGTTTGTAAAGTTCTATTACAACAACCAGACAGGCTGGGTCATTCCCTGCAACCTGGTGAGTGAGTGTACATCAGAAATATTAAACTTGAGTCATCTTCATGACCATGTTAAAGAAGTCCCCTCCAATGACCTGTCAAAGCTCTCTTGATCACCAATGCCACAGTCAAGTGTGAAACCCATCTTTTGTTAAGAACATCTGTCCAACTCTGAGTGACAGCACCTAAAATTTATAACTCTGGGTTTCATGTTAAGGCTGAAGGAATGGGAAATAAAATGCTAATAGGTTCTCCTGCCCTGAAGACACAACAGAAGGCCTATCAATTCAGATCCAGGGAGCAAGATCACTAGACCAAAAATGACTGATGACAATGCCTAAAGGAACTTCTATGAGTGCTTCATTGTCCACCAACAGAGAAGACGTCAGAGAGGTTCTGTAGCTGACAACAGAAACTTCAAATTGCTTAAAGGGACAGATAGTCTGTCAAAACTTGATTGTTTATTATGGCCATAGGCCTTTACAATGTACAATGTATAATATAAAAGAAATTCCAACTTTTAAAAACACTTATATTTTAAAGTACACGAGACAAAAAAGTCAGATGTCTTCAATTTGGTTCATGCATTTCATGATGAATTTTCCTTTTCTTGCTGAATGTACATGACACTCTGCAACTCTACCAAATGCAATCCCATTAGTCCCAATACATCCACTAAATATTCTGTAAACCGCCCAGAGTGACCTTTGGTCAGATGGTGTGGTAAATAAATAAATAAATAAATCCATGACATACATGCCTGTCTAGTGGTGTTTCAATAAAGATGGGAAAGCTGTAAGTTTGATAAGACCTTGTCCATCACAATCCCTGAGAATGACTTAGAAAAGGGAAAGTTCCTTAGTTCAAATAAGTTTCTGTATTTTCTTGACACATACAGGACTGTCCACAGCTCAGTTACCATGAGCATATGCTAGCTCTGCACTCAGAGTTAACAAGCAGAAATGTGGATTCCAATATATGTTAAGCCTATGAATTTTTCCTGGTTACTCACTAATCACATAACCAAGGATAAATGGGCCATCAAAGGTCATAATTTGTTAAGCTATTTCATTTTAACAGGACAGTCCAAAGGGGAATAAAGCATGAGGATTAGTCAACAATCCAAGCGAGAATTGGGTCATAGTATGTTTTGGAAATTACAGACACTTGGAAAATGAAATGTAATACAACCTATTCGAGGTTTGAAATAAAAAGAGTCGCAATTAACAAATACAACAAAATTAAATGTTATTGATTCAAACCCAGGACTTTGTACTACACCATGCTGCATTTCTTTCCACAGTTAAAGGACCCTTATATATTATTTCAAATTCTGAAACAGATTGTTTTCTTGCTTTTTTGGAGCTTTGTGTCTTCTTTTTTGACTTCCTATTTTTTCACATTTAGAACACTTGTGGTTTTCCTTCTGCCAGGAATCCTGTAATATGTTAAATATATTCAGGTATCTTTTGTTTTCTCCAACAATCCCCCACTTTGGACATTTTCAATATACCTTATTAATTTTACTATCTGTCCACTTGTTCACATTCTATGTCCCTATTTCTTAGACTTGCTGTAATTCTTATCCTTAACTACTGTATAATAAATATCCTAAGGAGTAGATTAAAGTTTTGTATAATGCTGATCACTGTTTCCAATTCATTTTTACTGCTGATTTAGATGAACAACAATGCCTGCCTGCTTCTATACCATTACTATATATTCTATATTATTATAAATCCTGCATTAGCCAAGCAGTATATATTTCCTGTTTGCATTCTCCCTTTGGAATTGTTTCTTAAAAGAGGCACAAGGTACATATTCACTGTACTCAAAATTTTTGTATATTTTTTGTCTCAGTTATATTGGTGAAGGGTGTGTACTGTACAGTGATTCTTCTGAAGTACCAAAACAGTTCTCACTGTCAGTTGATGAACTGCATGGTCTTATTTCTATTTTATGCAAAAACATTATCAGATCTTCACTACTACTTTCATATCATATTTCTTTCTGACAAGTAATATCGCTTTTCCCATGAGACAATATCATTGCTCCTCCTTATGAACCAGGTATTGTTACTTTCCCATTCTGCTGTCTTATCTGCTTTTCTACAGTCTAGTATACATTGCCACATTTGATCTTTGAAAGACTGAGTAAATATCTTCTGGAATATAAACACAGCACTGTTTTCCACAGTAATTGATATACTGTACCTACTTTCTGTGTTAATAAAAGGTCAGAGTGATATTTTTAAGTTACAGTACTACTTGTCTCAATGCTTTTATTTCTATTGCCATTTCCTTTAAAGCATCAGCCATATTGTTGGCCAATATTTCCAACAACACAGAGAATCTCTTGCATTATTTCCATTTCTAGCCAATCCCAAACCCTGGAAAGATGATTCTCTAATATCTGTCCTATTCAATGTGCACCACACAGTAAACATTATTATGTATTATATCCTGTGGGTGCTACCCCATAATAATAAGTTCATCAGTGTCTGTGTATCACCATTTATATGCCTTGCTACCTCAGATAAAAGTACAGTATCTTTCTTATTCAACATCAAGACATAAGTATACTTGTGGAGGTGACATATAAAATTCTCCAAATCTTGAAAGAGAGTCTGGCTCAGTCACACATATATTCAACTAGGAGAATACCTGGTCAATAACTCCCCTCTTCCTCTCCCCCCTTCCCTATCCACCCGCACCCCAGCTCTGTGTCTATAGGAATTTGAAACCGGGCTTGCATGAAAATACGCCTACATACAATAGCTAATGAATATTTGGTATGAAACATATACAGTGGTACCTTGTATAAAGAAATTAATTCGTTCCCAATGAAATTATGTTAAGCAAATTTTCCTTTATACAAATCCCATAGGAATGCATTGAAAACGGAGTAATCCTATTTTTATGTTGTACGGATTCTCCTCATAGGCGATTATGTTAAGCAAATTTCCCCTATCTCCGGAATTTTTTATGTTGTACAAATTTTATGTTATACAAGCTGTTTGTTATACAAGGGTCCACTGTATTTCATTACATATTATGTTGCACACCTCATTCTGCTACTATATGTCTGAAGAAGTGAACATGTCCATGAAACGTTACATTAAAATATGAAAGTTAGTCTTTAAGGTGCCACACGTTTTGTGTCTTTTGTATCTTTTGTATCTTTTGTTTTGTTTTTGATTGATTTTTGCCTGGAATTCTGCTATTACCTGGAAGTCCCCCATCTAAATACTAATAGTCCCCAACCCTGCTTAGCTTATGCAATCAGAAAAGATCAGTGATTTCAGGATGACACAGATGTCTTCCAAATTAGAAAATTTTCAAAATACTCAGATACCTGGCAAAAATAAACAGACATTCTCTTTCCACAGTAAACTGACAGTACTATGAAAATCAGACTGCCAAAATCTGCATAGTGAGACACAGCAATTTGTGGTAATCAGATATCTCACAATTAGAGGTGAGCACGAAACAGAAAACCCATGGTTCGGGTTATTCTGTTTCGAGCCCACCTAGGTTCGATTTGGTTCGGGTTCGTACGAATTTTTAAAAAATTGTACGAACCCGAACTAAGCCGAACTGGTTCAGGTCCAACTTACTGGGCAGTGGCGCCAGCGGCAGCGATCCTGGCTGCGGCAGTGGTGGCAGGGGCTTTTTGAGGCACTGGCTTGGGGCCAGCACCTTGGGTTTTTTTATTATTTTTCTCTTTGTTTTAGAGCACCAACCGCATGCTTCTGGGGGCGGGGGCGCTCCTTTGTTTATTTTGTTTTAATTTTTGTTTGCTTGTTTTTTTAAGCGCTGACCACACAGCCCCTGGGGCTAGGTCAGCGCTCCTTTTTTAAATTTTTATTTTATTTTATTTTGGTTTTAAAAGTCCCCAGCCGGGGGCTTTTTGAGGCACAGACTTGGGGCCAGCGCCTCTTCAGGCCTACCTTCCCCTGCCGAATTCCAGGACTAGGAGGACTGCAGCAAGGACAAGGTAGGAGGGGGTAACAAACAACAAAGCGAACGAAACAGGAATTTCTGTTTTCCTTTGTTTTTCTTTGTGGGTTGGTTCGTTATTCGTTTCATTAGCTAACGAAATGAATAACAAATAACAAAATGAATTAAAAGTTTGTTTTGTGCCCATCTCTACTCACACCAATACATACTTAAAATGTTTGCAGATATAAAATAACTGAATCTAAAAAGTTCATTAGTTTCAATAGACGTATATACCATATTTTCACTCTATAAGGCACACCCATTTATAAGATGATCCCCAATTTTCCAATCCAGAATTACAGTTTTGCAAATGCACGATACTCTCCTCAGCCTACTTCTATGTATGAGACAACCCTCAAATTTCAGTCTAAAATTTTTAGACAAAAATAGTCTGCTACACAGAAAATTATTGTAATTCTACTACAACATGACGTTCTGATCTCTTCTATCTCTCTCATATACAACACACACATAAAGAGGAACATAAGTTGGGAGAAAACAGAAAAGTGGAAGAGGGAAATTTCTCAGAAAGAAAGAAGGATGAAAAATGGAAGAGGGGAAGAGAGTGCAAAATGAAGATAAAGATTGATCTATATCAAACAACACACACATCGGGGAGGAAGGGAAAGAGGGAGGATTTCTCCCCATGGCTAATAAAAGAAGCAATTTTTCCATTTTGCCTGCAAAAGAGGCAGCTGTACTATCAAAAACAGCTGAAGAGCTCACTAACGACTGTAGTGCCCATGATATTTTCCAGCTAGTTTTCTTCACCCGCCCTTGTACAGATTAAAGACAAATTCACTCTGATCACTCGCATAGGATGCAAATGCTGGCTTACATCCCAGAAGAGCTTGGAAGCAACGAGGTCTGTGGAGGGATGGGCTGTTCTCCTCTATCTATTTTTGGCACCTGGTTTCTCTCACTTTGCAAATACATGGAGAAGCTGTTCCATTAACTTGCAGATGGGCAAGACTGTAGACAGCACAGCACAGCTTTGTGGGTATGATGGCAAAAATACAAGCCTCTTGTAGATCCCACCTGCATCATATTGCTGGCTTTGACTAACAGTAATTGCTAGCTAATTTTTACAAATAAGCTTATTAATGTATGATTTAATATTACTTTGTTTGCCAAAGTACTTACAGCATTTAAAAGTATAGCATACTAATATAAATGTATAGTATAGTCAGTATACTAATTCTCATTTCTTAAATTCATATACTGTACACTACAGTAACTACCTAAATTACAACTGACACATTTACTGTACGATGAAACTGAAATATATGCTTAGCTTATTTTCTCAAAAGGAAAAAATAAGGCATTCAGTATTGAAGCTCAAGAACTTAAACTACACACAGTAATAAGCATGTTAGAGTCACATATTCAAAGTTGCCATATCTTCTCCACATTGGGAAGCAACTATTTCAAAATACCACTCAGAAATGTAATATGATATTCAGCAACTTAATGAAAATACACAGATGATGCCATGTTATGTACAAGTAAAATTATACAAATGGCACTTTGAATTTTTGTTGTTTTACACAAATACTCCTTATATGTACTGTAACCTTAAATGTGTGGAAAGGCAGCTAATAAAAATCAAATCATTGAATTCTCTCAGCTGTGCCTCTCTTTGTTATCTATGTACTACCGCAACTCAAAGTACTGCCACTGTTACTAAGATTCCTCTTGCTAAATTGAAATCTGCTTGCCCTTCCTTCACAAAAAACCAGCCTAAGTCCTACTGTTAGTTCTATTATTCTGTTGAACTGCTTTTCTCCTAATAAACCTCTTGAAAGAACAGCTTGGTCTTCCTATTTCATGGGTGGGAGATTTTCATACTACTGTACAGTCACCCCCCGACATTTCACAGTTCAGGTACTGCGGTCCCACTACATCGCGGGATCGCAGTACCTGCACCTCAGGGCGGCGGGGGGCGGCGGGGGTGATCGGGTCGCTCCGCACCGCCCCTGCGCTCCTCCAAGAAGCCTCGGGCTGCGTGGGGGGCAATCGGGTCGCTCTGCACCGCCCCACACGCTTCCTCCGAGAAGCCTCGGGCGGCGCGAGCGGGTGGTGGCAGGATGTAAGATCCTGCAACACCGCCTGCACGCACCGCCCCAAGACTTCTCGGACAGGCGCACGATCACAACCCCCACCCCACCCCCAGGCCCCACCCCACCCACTTCCGCATATCACAGATTTTCATGCATCATGGGTGGGGTGGGTCCCTAATCCCCACGATCAGCGGGGGGGGGTTACTGTACTTATACTTCAGTGCCCAGATCTCAACAGGAACCCCACAAAACAGAATTGTTGGGGGGCAATTAAGAAGTCAAATTTCCTTACCAGTGTTTTCATATAGCTATAGCTTGCTAATTAAGATTCTAGCAGTAATATTTCTTCTGTGGAGAAAGGGGAGATGGATGGGCAGGCCTAAACTCTGTGGAAGCTGCAATGAATGAGGGGTCTCATAGTCTCCTGCTATACAGGATTACTCTCAAAAAAACTGCAAGAGACTAACTCTTCTTTCTGCTTCTGTGGAACATGCCTCTTTCATCTCCACAAGAAGAAAATAACTCTTAAGAGTCTTAACTAATCTGCTATACTTGCAAAGAAACATCCAGACTTTGATTTCTTGATTAAAGACCCCAACATTCTGGATGGGGGAATTCCTGATGAATTCAGGGGACTGAAATCCAAGAAATATGAACATCCCATACCTACTTGAGGTCTCTTCCAACTCTATGATTTTATGATTCTATGATTAAATACTATCTTACTTCTCTTATAATCTTATCTGTGATTCCTTTGCAACTCATTTTCATCCACAACATTTAATCAATATGGTTCTTGTATATAGCTTCAAACTGCTTTCTCTGGCCACACTTCATACTTTCTTTTCCTCTTCTGGATATAACCATATGAACCATGTTTTCACCACTAATTCAGTGGAACTGTTCTATCCACAAGTGTCTCGACATCCTTCTGACATTTCTTTTCACACTTTCATTTCTTCATCTTTTTTCATTTTAAGTACAGGTATTTTCTAACCATATGGGAGCTGCTTATGGCTAAGATAAGAAAAGAAATTGTCTAAGCAACTCAGCATCACAAAAGACCTTTTGGAGAAATGTTTTCTAGAAAACTGCTGGGAATACATGAATGCCACACCATATGTTTGCATCATTGAGGAATTATTGCCTCATGGGATCAAATTATACTGAAGAGTTCTGCATTCTCCTTTCAGTATAAAGGATGGGGAGCATATGTTATAAAAATACACAAACAACAAAGTACAATCAAACAAAACAATATACTCTCGACTACTCTAGGTAACACACAGTGAAACTCGCTATTAGAGATGGGCATGAACATCAGTGGTGGTGTGCCTTTTTTTTCCCCATCTCCTAAGCCAGTGGTGGCAAACTTTAGGCACCTCAGATGTTTTGGACCACAACTCCCAGAATTCCAAGCCTGCACTGCAATGACAAAGGACTGTGGGAGTTGTGGTCCAAAACATCTGGATTGCTGAAGGTTCACCACCACTGTCCTAAACTAATTCATTAGTCAGAGCACACTCTCCTCCTCCTCCTCCTCCTCCTCGGCTGTTCGACCAGTACTTGGCAAGAGCATAGGTTTGCCTGTCCTGCCTCCTTGTCTGAGTGGGCGATCAGCCAAGGAGGTGGGGCAGGGAAGGCTGTGCTCCTGCAGGAGACTCGTTGAACAGTCAAAGAGAAGGAAGAGACAAGAACATGCCAGCTGATGAGTGGGAATCCAGTTGGGGAAGCTGAGGAAGGGTACCAAGGTCCCTGTCCATCACTACTCACTATCATTTAGGTAAGCAAATTACACCACTAAAAGTCACCAGAACTGCAAGCAATGAAGAAACTACCTCACAAAAACTGAAATATTAATACGCCAGGTAATTCTGGTTCCTGACAGTAAAAAACAGTCAGTTGCAGCTATTTTTAATTAAATGTTCAGCTCTAAGTTATATTTAAAAACAGTACATTATTTTATAGTAGTTAATTTATATATGAGATATAAGGTACAGTATTAATTTCCCAATACAGCCTCCCTAAAGTTCAGATGTTCTTTTTCAGACACTGTAAGAAGAGAACAGTCAGTCATGCCAGCACCTGTTTGTCCACACAGATAGGATGACTGTGCCAAACAAGGGGAAAGAAAAAAAGCTTATGTTTACAGAACACTGACAAATAAATGCAATGCTATTAATGGATGATGTAATCATGGACAGAGTCACGTAGAGTCGGTCGCGACTGTAACAACACAACACACACACACACAAGCTAGGTACTGGATCCTCTGTCATTCATGGGTGTTCGAATTCATCACTGTTAGAAAAAACTTGACAGAATGAAGTTTGATTCCAAATCAGTAGCAACAGTTACTGACTGGTATCCAAGTAAATAAAACAACAACAGAGTGAGTAGATAAAATAGAATCAAGACCTTCACAGGTGAAAGTAACATTTTCCAGAAACTACAACTGTTCTTTGATTAATTGTGCCGCAAGGAATAAAAAAATGTTGTGGCACCTTAAAGATTAACTGCTATATTTTAATATGAGATTTCACTGACAAGTCTGAAGAAGTGGACATGTCCACAAAAGCTTGCATAAAAATAATTAGTTAGTTTTTAAGATGGTGTAACTTTATTTATTTATTTATTTATTTATTTATTTATTTATTTATTTATTTATTTATTATTTTGCTATTACCTGACAGGCTTTCAACAGTGTCTCTGATTCTCTGTGCAGACAAACCCAACCCTTCACTCCTTTCACTCTGAAAGTACAGAAGTTCAAATAATGGAATTGGAAATGAATTCAGGAATATTAAGGTGGAATAAAAATCAGCAAGGAGACTGAAAAATGTGTTGTGAAGACGTATGAGTTAAGATTGTAATAACAAGACAGCACTTCTCAGGAAGCAAAATAGCATGGCTCAGTCAAGGAACAAAGAAGAGGCTAGGTGGTCCCCAAGATTACACAAATGCAAGAGTGGATGATACATTTTACTAAACCACAAAAACCTAACAAATTTCAGGCTTTCAGGGATAAAATGTCATCTCTTCAGGCTTCGCACAACACCCTCATAGAGAGTGCAAAACAGAAGTCTAGAAATGGATAATACATATATGTGAAAGGTAATGTCTTCACAGTAGGAGCGTAAAAATTCCAACCAGACTACAAAGCCACTCAAGACAGCACCCACAAGAGGACTAACATCGTCTCTCACATACCATCAATTTCTGGACTTTTGTCTACAATTTTTTCATACTATCCATGATGGATTTGTGTTAAGCCTAAGAAGTGGAATTTTATCCACAAAAGTCTGCAAGTTGTTTAATTTTTAGTGGTCTAATAAAAGAGATCATCCCATCTTACATATGGTAAATAAATTCTTACTGAATCGTGATTTAAATCTTGATTGCATTTCAGTTAAATGCACCTTTGTGAAAAACATGCATGTCTTTAATTGATGTTTCATCCATCTTGATCGAATTAATTTTCTCATATATTACTGTGCATATAAACTAAACCGATAGCAAGATAAAATATGCCTTGTCTGACATTTTTGTTAATGAGAAGCCATTGGACTTCAAGATATTCAATCCTAACCTCTTGACCAAAGAAAAAAGGATATACATCAGGACAATCAAATGTTTGGCCCTCCTATTCCTATGTTTAATATTACTTGTAGAGTAACCCCGACCCTTTCGTGGTTCCTATACTGTGGCCCACAGTATATCGCAGTACCGCAGTACTGTATATGAAAAAAAAGTCCCTGGGGTAAGCTGGAAAGGCCTGTTTCAGGCCTCCTGTACTTACCCCAGGCTTGCCGCTGCTGCAAATGGGCCTGCAAGGGCCTTCCATGGCCCGTCAGAGGCCCCAAAATTGCTTTCATGCAATCCAGAGGTCACTTCCTCTTTTCCGGAAGTCACTTCCGGTTCATAGGGAAGCCCTTTTGGAGCCTCTGAAGGGCCCGGGAAGGCCCTCGCAGGCCCGTTCAGGGCAGCACCAGGCCGGGGGCAAGTACAAGAGCTCCCAGCTAGGTCCCTCAGGCCGAGCCCAACCTGCATCCGCATATTGCGGATTTTCAATTATTGTGGGTCAGGTCAGGTCCCTAACCTGTGATAGGCAGGGGGGTTACTGTAGTTGTGTATCTTTCTTTCCTGACTCCTGCTTGAATATTTGGCATTTCTCGCTCTGCAAAGGTAATAGTTTCTGCAGCAAAACTTTAAACATAATTTTCACTGCAGGGGAAATTAGTACATTAAACATTAGTGCTATAGTTACAAGAGAAATTAAATGTACAGTAACCCCACGCCCTTTCGTGGTTCATATACTGCAGTCCCACTATATATACTGCAGTATATTTTTAAAAAGCCCCCTGGGGTAAGGTGGGAAGGCCTGTTTCAGGCCTCCTGTACTTACCCCCAGGCTTGGCTGCCATAAGCGGGCCTGTGAAGCCTTCTCGGGCCCCTCGGAGGCTCCAAAAGGGCTTCTCCGTGAACTGGAAGTGACTTCCGGAAAACAGGAAGTGACATCCAGATCACTTGAAAGCACTTTTGGGTCCTCCAAGGGCCTTTCTAGGCAAGTCGGAGGACTCAGAAATTCTTTTCTGTGAACCGGAAGTGAATACAAATTTTCTTCATTTCAATATTGTTGACGTTTGTCAGGCCAAATTAGTATCTGGCATTTAGAAAATATTTAGAAAGTCATAATATTTATGATTTAATATTATGATTAAAATATAATTTTCTAAACACCAGGCAGCAAAAGCAAAAAAGTAAAGTGTTCTGGGTACTCATTTTACTGACCTCAGAAGTATAGAAGGCAACCATGAGCCGGCTACCTGGGATTGAACCGCAGGTTGTGTTCACAGTTTTAGTTGCAATACAGGCACTTAAACACTGCACCATGAGGCTCTTAAGAGTTGAGTTGACAAGTAGGAACAGAAGAAAAGAACTTGAACTGAGTGCCTTTTTGTTTTTCAAGAAAATAGAGACGGTTCAAGGAAAGATGATTCTAAGAACTTGTTCTTATTTGCCTATTTGGAATGCAGGATGAAAAGCTGGTAAGCCCCTGATTCAGCAAGTTTTTGCTCAGATTTATATTTACTTACTTGACTCAGGTCTGTAGGCAGTGAATGGAGTAGGGCCTACTAAGTAACTTGGCAGACTGATGTGAGGGTAGCATTCTCTTTCACATTCCATTCAACAAAAAAAAGCCAAACAGACTTGCACCTGAATCGTATTTCAAGACAGGATATAGATCAGCATTTTCCCACTGCACATGAAGGTAGTAAGCTAGCCTGGGAGTAAAAATAGTCCACATACACCTCTGTCCTCTTTGTCACTGCTTGCTCACTAAGCCATCAAGCATCTAATTCCTGTCCATTGAAACAAATGCTACAGTGCAACAACATGAGTCATTTGAATACAGCAACAAATGCACAAAAAATACTGGACTGCATGGTTTCAGCTCTAGTCTGCTGTAACTTTCCTAAGACTATTTGACATAATGGGTCAAGGTGACTAGGTAACAGCCACTGAGAACAGCAAGAAGCAAACATGTTTTGTCACCAAGGGATCAGCTTAGACATACAGAAGTAGTGACTAAGAGCTTCTACAGCCTCGCAGCATGAGCAACTACTGATTGGCCAATGGTAGGAATCAGCACGTCCACTATGATATTTTCAGTATCTAGGGCTCTATATGGAAAAAAGGAGTTTGCCTCTTTTACAGTAGGACAGCCACACAGAAAACAGCCCTAATGCTTCTACATTTAGACAGTTACATTTTAAAGGCTCCTGTGAAACCAGTTAAATCAACATAGGGTACCGTGCAGGTACACATGTTACTATTGTTTCAGATTCTCATACAAATGTTTAAAAGAATATTTTTTACTGAGGAAGATAAAATAATTTAGCTTCTTTATGGGGGAATCAACTGGAATAAAGGTGCAAGGGGAATTTTAAGTTTCCTCTGGACCTTGAGTAATGGTTACCCATTTTCTCAAACCACGTGACATCTGGACACATTCAGAATTTTTAAAAGAAGCTACTTTGGGCATACAACAAGATACACAATAAACCTTCAATGCCTTCCTTTCTGCCACTGTGAGGGTTTTAGGAAACTCCATGTGGCCCACCACTATTCTAGATGTTTGATTTTGTGGCTGCAATAAAAATTTTGAGTGTAACAGACAGTAATGTAAAACTGAGTAAGCTGACTTATTAAACAATCCAAACAAACAGTTATGCAAGACTGTATTAAACAGACACTCCTAATTTAAACGTCTGCTTACCTCCACTGAAGTGGATTGCTGCAGCATGGGCTACCAGGGTTGCTCTGAGGTTGTGGGTTGAGATAATACGCTAGAGGAGAAGTAGCAAGGGCACAATCAGCACTAAGTGGGATTTTAAGATGCTGCAGACCAGGGGCAGACGTAGGAGAAAACACGTGCTGATGGACATCACTTCCTCGGCAGTGTGAGAGGAAAGGAGAGGAGATTCTGACAAAGTACCATAACAGAAAGAGTCAGTGTCAAAAATGATCCCATTATGCTCTTTTTTTCAGAGAGAAAAACTACTTGCAGATGACAAATAGCCCATCAGCTCCCAAACACATACACTCTGTTAAAGCCATATTATGTTTTGTATCTCAATTAGACCTTTTGCATTCAAAATAAAATAGCCATATGCTATTGCCAACGTTCCTTAATCAGTCCCACATATATGTGCCAAGCCTAGAATACATGACTGCTAATCTCTGAGCTACTGAAAACCACTGTTATCATTTTTACACTTAATGGCAGAATTCACCAACTTTCAATATCACTTGAAATCGGGACCACATTTTTTAAGAGAAGGAAATATTAAGCACTTCTTCCATGCTAATGCTCCCCAGCAGATTTTAACCACAATCTTTAGTTTTAATCTATTTTCAAGAGTCAAGAATGGAACTTGATTTACTATACTTAAAAGTTACTACACTGGTTTATCAATGGAGAAAATACAAGCAAAACTTATTTAGACTTCAGCATAGATATTATTTGATAATATTAGGTATACAGAAGCTCTACAATTGTATTTTTAAAGATAAAATTAACTTAACTTCATATTTATTTTTTAGAATTAATATAAAAGAAACAACTGAATCTTTTCATTATGTAAAATATATGATTGTACTGAACATTAACTGCTTCTACACTTAAGGAACTGACAAATTAAAGAATATTTCTTATTAAAAGTTAAGTGAGTAATAAGTTAAGTTAAGCTTATTTTACCAATGGTGTGTAAGCCACTCTAGAAGGCTTTTTTTTGCTGGAGAACAGGATAAAAGTTCAGTAAATATATAAGCATATTCAGACGCAAATCTATCTTGCATGTGTTCATTCTGAAAGGCTAACTAATCAAAGGAAATCTATTTCTCCAAACAGTCCTTACTGGATCCGTAGAGAAGGGGCTCCAAATCTCTCTCTTCTTCGTTTCATCATTTCACTGAGTGAAGCTCTAGATTTTATTCAATTAATGCAGATCTTAAAGCCAGAAAAATCTCAGATCTATTAAATCCAATAGCAAGCTTGTTGCGTAGTCCCAGTCTCAAGCACAGATACTCTGTATTAAGTTGCAGTCCAGATCTACCAGTCAGATCACATCAGAATGCATTTTTTTAAGAAGTCTTCACAAATGTATTTATGGCATCCAGAAACAACAGAGCTGTAGCCAACCAGCTCGAAGCCTACAACTGCGACACCAAAGATAGGGAATGAACCCTTTTGTCCCACAGCCTACAATATAATTCTGCCAACTCTCAAAGAGTTGTGGCACCGCAAATCATTAACAAACATTTTTTTCATGTCAGCAAGCCACCAAAAGAGAAAGAAAGAAACCAAAAATCAAGGGAGAGAAATGGCACATGACAGAGACGCTGGCAGAGAGCTCACATACCAAAATGAAAGCTCACACTGCAAAAGTAGTACACAGTCAGAGCTCTGACCCAGAGTCTTAGAAAGTCATAAGCAGCTGCAATATACTGCTATGGAAGGATTTAAACATTTTTTTCTTTTTTATCCCAGGATTAGTTTATTGTACTATCATTTTGATAGTATTTGGACACCCTCACTTTTTAAATACTATTTTATAGCACACAAGACTTATCAAGAAGTTAATCAGTTTTTCAGTTGTTTATGAATTAATCAGATTTTAAACTGTTTGTAATTGTGAATTTGGAATATGCTGACAAAGAATGCAAGAGCTCAAATGTCAGAGATCTAAGAAGCCCACAAAGCCCTTTTAAAGAAGGATTTTTCCCCATGAAAAATCCCCTTTTGATTGATTTCAGCAATCAAACAGCAGTTCCTGTCAGCGACTCAAATCAGTTTCATGATACATATGTTGTTACTCAGCAATATATTCAAATCCAACATCTGCAAAAATTGCTACCTTATACAAAAAGCCTACTAGTCACTACAATGTGCCTTTATATGCCTCT
The DNA here is from genome assembly GCA_029282475.1 of Phrynocephalus forsythii. Classification (NCBI taxonomy): domain Eukaryota; kingdom Metazoa; phylum Chordata; class Lepidosauria; order Squamata; family Agamidae; genus Phrynocephalus; species Phrynocephalus forsythii. The sequence continues at coordinate 61,342,569 of JAPFRF010000005.1, forward strand.
AATTACCAAGACCATATTGTATGATACCTGTAACATATAGTAGTCCCAAAACCATTCCTGTATCTACTCACTAAAAATCTCTATATGACCAAACAGTATGACTCATTAACATTATGGTACAAAGAAGTGGGGTGGTAAACCCTTCCAAGTACTCTATACCTAGACAACCCTGGGAAAGGTCACCATAAATCTGAATAAACTTCCATGCCTACCAGAGTCAGAAAGAACAGTGAAACATAACATCGTATATAAAGCTACTTTTTTACTCGATTCATGGGCAGTTAAATTAGGGAGCTTTCACTATCCACTCATTTGCCCTTAATGATCCATCATTAAATATTTTATGATCCATGCTACAATACAAAAAAAATTCCTTTACAGATGCAATATTTCTGTTCACAGAAAATAAGCCAGAGAAGATATTGCTTGGGATCTCCCTCCCATACATGGCATCGAATAATATTGTCTAGTTGTGGATTATTAGAGAGACAGAGAGAGAATTAACACTTGAGGAAGCCTCCTAGTTTTAAAAATATGTTGGAAACACTGAAGTTGTCCATCGCAAGAAGCAGCATCTGTCTTTTTGCCATGAAGGCCGAGTGGCAGCATCACACACAGTATGAACACGAAAGGAAGTTATGGAATTATGAGAATCATAGAATTGTGAAGTTGGAAGGGGCCTATAAGGCCATCAAGTCCAATGCCCCTGCTCCACACAGGAATACGAATCAAAGGGTATCTGCCAGGTGATTGTCCACATTTGTCCTGAATGCCTCTAGTGTTGGAGCAGTCAGCACCTTTTGAGGCAATTGGTTCCACTGCCGTACTGCTCTATGTGACAACCACTGTTTCCCACCATTCATAAGGCCATCCATCTCAAGCAATGAGTCAAAACCTTGTTATATTAGTCACAAAAGGAATGAGCACATCCTGAACTGCATTAATACAAACAAGTGTTACGCCTTCTTAGGGCAAAATGGGATGAAAATTGCTTTTAAAAGTTACTTCCAAGCTTTGCACTGCAGATAGAAAGTATGGTACACCTTCATAAAATTTACTTAAAATAACTGGAAAGTTTCAGAGACACTACATCAGGAGTGACCTTATCCATTAATAAGTTATAATCATAACTTAGGCATTAATTATTCCTTGATATCTGAAAAAAAAAAGAATTACAGTATATACATGTAATTATTTGTACCCATTTACTTGTAAAATCTGTTCCAAACTTCAGTATATAGTAATGTGTGATTCTGATTCTGATTCAATCTGGTGTCTTCTATGTCAGCAATCTACATTGCTGAAATGGATACAATGAAGTGAATCTATTTTCAACAATTTAAAAGTAGGCATAGTGAGCCCTCACCCTAAATTGGGACTGCAGCCAGAGGAAAATGTGGGGATCCATTTTCAGAAAAGGAATGTGCAAGGTTTTTTTTTTAAATGTTCATATGCACAAATTCTACTGTGATTTCTTGTAGCAAGCTCCTGTCATTGCACAGAAAGAATGGTCGTTTTCTAACATAGCTTTTGTTAAGCTGTGACTGGATGTAAAAATGGTCCTACTGTAATTACAACTTATTTATGTTAAAAGGAACTCCATCACAAAGGAAGTCCAAGGAGGGCTGGAAAAACAAATCAAAACTAAATGCAAACACACATACTGCAAACAAACAAAAAAGAATTAGGGAAAGCTGAACAAACCTGAGTGTAAATTGAAAAACAATTTGGTTTACTTATGTCTGCTATGCTTACAGCTACTTTCGCCCATGTAATATAGTCCTGGTGTCTTAGGCTATAATCTAGAGTGACCATAACCAGCATAATTGATTGTGGATTCCAGTTCAATCCATCCAGAGGGAATAATAGCTTTTGTAATTTAATTATTTGGGGGAATAACAGCTTTTATTATTTAATTGAAAGGCTCATATTCCAGGCAGCCATAAAGAAAAGCACTACTCTTGGTGAATGAGAGCATACATGCTACACTGTGGATCCCATTTATTGCCTAACACCAAACACAGGAAGTTTGAAACACCAACACATTCTGCTACTAAAATGTATTAATTTAGATGAGATCATTTAAGTGTTTCCAGCTTTTATGCTTATGCCCAAACAAGTTTTTTTCTTATACACCCAACTAGACTGATACGTGATCAGTACTACAATCCTTTCATTTATAACCAGAAAGAGTCTATTGGATATCATGTAAAAAAAAAGTGATTGGTCTGAAATGCAGCAGGTAGTAACAATGCCATGAACTCGTTGATAAGAACAAGCAAAGTACAAAATCCAAAAATGAAAAATAGGAAAACTGAGAAAGTCTGGGCACATGAGATAGCAACAACAGTAACAGATAAAGAAGGTGACATGATTGAGAAAATAACTGAGGCAGTCTGGACACTGCAAGTGAGTTAAAATGTCTCTGAAGTCTACTAGAAAAGGACAAGAGAGGCACTAATCATGCCAGATATAGATGAGACAAACACTGGCCTTAACAAAGAAAAGACTCAATGTTTACTTCAATACTAGAAAGTTTCTTTAACACCAAACAAATACAATGAACAATTACAATTGCTTCTCAATTATAATGCCCTTGTTCAATCTCAATCAAGGTTAGGAATTCTCATTAACTTCTCGAACAGTTCAACTAGAAAAAAGAGTTAAATGTCTCCACTGAATGATACTGGTCTATAATCTTAAAACAAAGAGTGCTGCTCATATACCAAGACACAGCACTTAAAGTACTCTATGGGTGGTTTATAATTTAATTATGCAAGCTACACATTCTCCCCCCCTCCCCCTTGCTGAGCTGGGTATTCAGTTTTCTGACCTTGAAAAGATGGAAGGCTGAGTCAACCTCAAGCCAGCTAACAGAACCCACTGGGATCGAACTCATGCCATGAGCCGAATCTTGACTGCAGTACTGCAACTTAATCACTGTGCCACAAGGCTTGTAATCTTAAAATTATGTATCAGCATGAAATTGTTTGTACCATTTAATTTTAATATTACAGTTATGACATCCTAAATTATTGTGCATGGCAGCACCTCTAAAGATCTAGTTCTGCAAAATTATACAAAGTGTACTGCTTTCATACATGACAGTAAAAATCATACATGACTGTAAAAACTAGTAATTTGTATCAGTATTAGTTTATGGTTTTCATATGACAGTAGCCTAATGTTTATGCAACCTTCTTCACTTCCTTTAAATACAAACATATAAAACCTCAAAATATCTTTATTATTATTTTAAGAATACATCACTGTTATTAAATAAAAAGATGAAAAGATTATACTCACAAGCTTCCTCTTCTAGGGAGACTGAGTTCCTTCTGGAGGGAAATAAATGACAAATTAAGTAAGCAGATAATAACAAGTGATTAACACATACCTAGATACAATGTTATTAAAATATCACATCTGACAAGCTTGCTTTTGATCAGCTAATCACACAGCTAATATTCCATATATAACAGGGGTGCCCAAACTTTTTGTAAGGAGGGCCAGATTTGGTGGCTGAGAATGTGTCAGGGGACAGTTGCTCCCCGACCCTGCCACCCCACTGCGCGCACCCAGCCTCACATGGTTACCGGCGGTGCCGGTGGCAGCAGCCTGCATGATGGCTGGCCGGCCAACCCGCCCAGCCCCACAAGCTTCCCGGCGGTGCTGGTGGTGGTGGCCCGCCCCCTCGCCTGCCCACCCAGCCCCACAAGCTTCTGCTCACCAGCCAGCCGGCCCACCCAGCCCCTCAAGCTTCCCAGTGGTGTCAGTGTTGGCGGAAGATTAAAAAAAAAAAAACATGGGGTGGAGGAGGGTGAGGGAGGGGTGGGCCAGCCAACTGTGGGCCACTTAGAATGGCCTGACGGGCCGGATTTGCCCCGGGCCGGACTTTAGGCAAGCCTGATATATAATATGCTATCACCAAATGCTCCAACTAACAATTCTGATCTTAAGAAGCAGTAGTGATTGCTAAGAGCAGGTAATCTCTGTTTCTGCTTCATATTGCCCTAAATATAAATGGGATTTCCAAATCCATGGTTCTCACAAGTGCCCAAGGTGACTCTGAGAACCTTGCTGGTCTGGCATGCCAATACTTTATTTATGATTGATACAATCACACAATTAAATCTGTCCACATAGCACAAAAAGTTCAAATTACAAACTACCTTAAATCCCAACCTCACATTTACACCGATGAGATCTGATCTCAATTATCTACACAATCAACATGGAGATCATGAAAATGTTGCTACACTGTGCAGTAAAAGTAAAAACTGCTGGACATAATTTCAAAAGAAACTGAAGGTAAAATTGCCAGTGCTGCCCTAATATTAATGTATGGCACAAGAACACTAGAAATATTGTGCATTATTCTTGTCAGTGCAAATCAAAAGAATGTGATTAAGGTGACAGAGCAAGATTAGTGATATAGAAAAAGACTAAGAGGTTGAAGTTAGGCCGAACCACTGTTTTGCTTGGCCAAAAGGCAATTGAGGCAGTGGGCACAACAGAAGTACAGACAATTATGCACTATGTGAAAAAGGTAGGCACGCTTTTATCATGCTACCAGAAGCTGAGCTTATCATTTAAGGCTTAAATTTAGGCAGAAATGTTCATACACCACACATGGTTGGCTTGCAGAATTTGATACCACAAGAATGCAGTAACAGTCATCAAAGTGAATAGGCCTTAAAAGGCATTAGATCAATACATAGCTATGAATAACTGTTAGTCATAACAGTTGTGTATTGCCCCCCGCATCAGAGACAGTATACTTTTATGCATCAATTGCTGAGTAACATGAATGGTAAAATGTTGTACTCATGTCCTGTTTGTCATTTCCCCCAAGCATCTGGTAATCTATCATGTGAACAGAAAGATAAACAGGTCAAAAAACAGGCTGGCAAAAAAACTTCTCTTATGTTCATGTAGATATTTTTAAAACACCCATTAAAAGCAGTCCAAACCACCCAGATTAATCTAAAGGGACAAGAAAAATCTATACAGTTTCTATTGATTGGTTATAAAGGTACAGTTCACTTTATAAAAAGTCTAAGAAAGGGTTCCCAGACCATCTAATGTGCAGGTCCCCTTTAGTATTTTTGCTTATCTATGTATTCTTTTGGACACAGGACCATGGACAAATTGGACTGAAACAGGCCTATAAAGCTACCAACTCCAACCTCTTCCTCAGTACAGGAATCCAAATCAGAGTATATTTGGCAGATCTAATTTTCTCTTGAATGCCTCCAACACTGCAGAACTCATCATTCCCCAAGCACTCAACACTCATCAATTGGTTCCATTGGTGTACGTTCTAACAGTTAAGAAGTGCACCCTGATATTGAACCAAAATCTGACTTCCTATAACTTGAGCCCATTATTATATGTCCTTCACTCTGGGATGACTGAGAACAGATCATTCTCCTCCTCTGTTTGGCATTCTAATTTTAAGAGTACTAAAATATTTCCCATCAGTCCTCTTTTCTCAGTTATTACAGTCTTTCCTCATACAACTTGGATTCCAGTTCCCTGCCCTCCTCTGAACTTGTACCCGTTTGTCACCATCCTTCTTGAAGTGAGATATCCAGAACTAGACACAGTACATAGGATGAACCTAATCAGTGTCTAATAGAAAGGAACTAGTACTTCATGGGATTTGGAAGCTATACAGTTCTCCCCCGCCGTTTCGTGCTTCATATACTGCGGTCCTGGTATATCGCGGGTCCACAGTATATGAAAAAAGCCCCCCTGAGGTAAGGAGGAATGGCCTTCCTGGGCTCATCGTAGGCCCCAAAAATGCTTCCCCTCAAACCGGAAGTGACTTCTGGTAAACCTCCGGGATTACTAGAAAGCACTTTTGGAGCCTCTGAGGGTCCAGAAAGCTCCTTGCAGGCCCGTTTGGGTCAGTGCCAGGTCTCGGGTAAATACAGGCATTTTGATACAGCTACATTTGACCACTTTTTTCTTGCTTAAATTTACTATATAGAAAATTTGTTTGAGCCGCCTCATGCTTCTTTTTTGGCTGCAGGTCAATGTAGGAAAGCACAGCATAAGAAACTAAATCAATTTTGTCAGCAAAACTGATATCAACTCAAGCAACTATGCTAAATTTACTAAAGGACTGAATTAAAATATGTTTAATGTTTCATTCTCAAATCAGCATTTTAAATGTTGTCAAATACAAACAAAAATATTACTGCACCACTAGATGGTATCATTATCCTACTTGGCAATCTTTTAACAAAGAATCGTACATAAAGTTATTGCCCATTATCAATTTTGCATATATTTCTCAGAAAGCAAATCTTTGTTTGGGTTTTTTAAAAATTAAGACTGATAATTTTATCTATCTACTAATTAATTAATGATGAAGATTTCTAGATATGAATCTATAATTAATATTTCGTGTTCAGATCTAATTATGTTTAAATCATAATTTACAGAAAAATCATAATTTACAGAAAAATTCCCTATTTTTTCATCAATGAGGAGAAGGCCATCTACCTATATTCTGATACCTCAGATAATACGAATGAGAATGATTGCTGAGAAACGTGTGTGTTTTTAAGAGGGGGAGGAGGTAACCTTAATAATCTTAACCTTAATAATCTTCCCACTGTATTATATTACAGCTCTGATTTGCATTGCCAGAAAATGTTAAACAATCGTTTTGAGAGTCTCTGTTCTCTAAGTCTGAATGGCATCTGCAAGAAATTTTCCACTTCCCAGGACAACCTATGGATCTGATGGAAAATATGTCCCATTCCCATGCCATTTTCAGTTCTTTCTTGTGCTAAGTGCTTCTTTTCTCTTTCTTTCCTTTTCCAAAGCTCCTTACAGTCCCATTTTAACTTCTGCACTGCAGCTTTTCACTCCCAGCAGCTATGGGCAACACTGCATAAATCCATGCCCTGCCTCTTCATCTGACTCGGCAGCTGCTGAAGGAGCCAGAAAATGGAACTGGAGGTTCATACAATAAGGAGGGAATGACCAGTGCATGCTGACTTGTGGGTGGAGGAGGCGGGGGTGGGGGTGGGGTGGAACACACAGTACCTGTGGTTCTGCTCTGATGACTTGGGACAACCCAGCATGAAATGATTCATGCACATATCTACCAATAACTTTTCAGCACTTTACTTGGACCTGATTTGTAGACCTCCTTCTTCTACATAACAATATCTACTCCACAAAACTTTAAGCTGCTTTTTGTTGCTGTGGTTTTTGTTTGGCTTGTTTGTAGTTTTTATTTTTATTTTTGTTATAAAACAGTCTAATTCCTCATTGAACCAATAAATCTATGTCTGAAATGATGTAACCCAGACTACAGATAAGAACTCGTATGAATGAATGCTCCTCCATATTAAAAGAAAAATCAGTTTGAAGACAATTGGAATTATCCTTCCGGTCACTTAGGTTCTTTTGTGAAATTCAAAGTGAGGAAAAGAAGATCTCTTCTCCCAGAAAGGAGGAGGACATATGAGAAGCAGCCTTTTATTGGCTTAAATCAGTCTATCCATCTCAAGACAATTTACTCTGAGAAGTAGAAGCTCTCCAAGGTTTCAACTAGGAGTCTTTTTCTGGCCTACCTGGAAATGGTAGGGACATTCTGTATGCAAACTCTCTATCTACCTCTGAGCTACAGGCCTTTTAACAGATGTTTAGAAGGTTTGATTATAATTATGAGGGAAAGCTTCTTGGGAAACCAATATCCTTCCCAAAACCAGGGAACCATATTTTCTATTCAAAATGTGCAGACTAGAGGAAAAGAGTTTTTCCTTTAAGGCACTCCCCTTTACAACCAGAATAGAAAAACAACAAGATATATTTTCTTAAAAGGACAAGTAAAGCAATTGATTCTTTTTTGAATACTGCTGTGAAGTGCACCATCATGGATGAAAACTGAATTTTCTTTCAACCTATCAAACATCACTTGAAAGAAACTTGACAATCATGCACACATGGATACTTTCACAGTTATTAGCAGGAATCACAGCAGGGAAATTAGTATGCCAGCTAAGAAAATGATTTATGTTTCAGGATGTTTAGAAGTTATATACCTCAGCATATTCACAGTATTTGGGTCTGGCTGTGCACAGCTCTGGGAAGAATAAGAGGTTTTCCCTGAGGGAAAAATAATTCCCACATTTTTTCCTAATAAAAAATACTGTCAGGTTGTAACCACTGTATTTGACATGGCATTTAACTATGCCAGTTATTCTCCACAGTTTAATAAATCCTGTTCTAACGTTCTAATTATGCTTAATGCTTTGTGTCATATAACACCCTAGGCACATATCAGACAGGAACAGCACAATATAGCTATGGCAATTTTAGTGTCTATTTCTTACAAATGTTAATTGTCAACACACAAATGTTTTTACTAGTCTTCTTTAGACTAAGGCCTGATCATGATTGAAAAATAGAACAGAATGGGAACTGTGCAAGTGCTTTCCCTGGGAGACGTCCCCTTGTGTAGTCAATCATATGCTGGCTGAAAAATCAGACATACAACTGAGTGCACTCAAGTCAGCCCACTGGAAAGAACACCTGCATGACTGCTTCTGTCAACATGGTTTTTCCCAACAAGATTTTGGCCTCAGTCAGTGTCTATTACATAAGTACCAGCATAGCTCTTTAGCCAATTGATCCAGGTTTATTTTACTAAACCCCCCCCCCATCTTTCCCAGAGAAAACCCCAAATGCTGACGGCTTAGTAACAAATGAACATTTATTTAACATGCTATTCTGGAATAACCATTTTACTGAGACCACAACAGTGTTGTTTTCAAATGCAAGCAGAAGTCTATTTTATACTTATATTTACTCATTAGTAGGTAAGGTAAGGTTTATTGTTCTGCATCAAGCCACAATAAGATAAAATAAAATAGAGCCAAACGCAATACGCTAGACATTGGCTGGAAAATTTAAAGACTGGCGTACACTACAGCAATCTATGTAAAACAGATAAAATATTTTAAGACAACAAACATAGCAATATAAAACCAAGATTTAAAAATTTAGCTATTTATTCTGGCTGCTGTGACATGCCACCCAGAATTTCGCCACCAATTCAGTAGTAGTCCGACTTTGGTCAATTAGCGATTGGTTACAATAGTCCAAGTCTGATTGACCTGCCATATCTTTAAGAGAGGTGTGGTGCATTTTGCTTGCTTCAGCAGCATATATTCTAAAATTGGAATGATTAGCATACTCACTAGCATATGAACGATTATTTTTCAGCAAATGAATCAAGAAACATTTCTGCTCCTTCCAGCCTTGAGTGAGAGCATGATGATGCATATGCACAGGATAATTGTTTCTTTTAAAGATGGAAGGAACAGAAAGGTCTTCTTGGCCAATTGATTTTCACCATTAAGTACTCGTGACAATCTTGTAATGCAAGTCAGTAATATTCAAATTTTATATTCATTTCACTCAATACTGAAAAAATGCTGATATTACTAAACTGTCATATTTTGCTTCTTAGCCTTCCAAGTTCCCAACATCATTTGTCCCAAAACACTTGAAAACATTTTGCCTCTTATGTTTCATAAGGCTCTATCACACGTCCTTTAAAAGGCTGATTACATTTCAAGATAAAGTGTTTCCAAAAATCTTGGCTCCATGGCTGCCGGGCTTTAAAAAAAAACAACCCCGGTTATGCCCCCTTTAGCGAGTTTTCCAAGACTTACTGGAGAAGTTGGGATTTTTTTGCTCCAGTAAAAAATGCGAGCCAGAAGTCTGTGGGAGCTCCCATATGATCTGGTTTTCCAGCTCGTCCTGGGGCTGGTTAGCACTTTTTTATTTTTATTTTTTAAATCCCCCCCCAAGTGCTGACCAGCTGGCCTTCGGGCTGTCAGTGCTTTTTTATTTTTTATTTCATTTTTTTCCTAGCGCCACCTGCTGTTCCTGGAGCTGGTCACCACTTTTTAAAAAAATCCTTGTACTGTACGTGAGAACGGAGATCCCACATCTTCAATCATGTCACCAAGAAAGAAGAAAAGCCGGACTTTCACAATATCCTTTTTACAAAATCCTTGTACTGTATGTGGGAACAGAGATCCCACATCTTCAATCATGTCACCAAGAAAGAAGAAAAGCCGGACTTTCACAATATCCGGACCTTTTCCCAGCCAGAAGTCCATGGGAGTTCGCATATGAGCCGGGTTTCTGCTTTTCCCCCCCTAGCACCGACCAGCTCATCCTGGGGCTGGTCAGCACTTTAAAAAAAAATTATTTCCTCCCTCCCCAGCACGGAGCAGCTGGCCTTCAAGATGTCAATGCTGGGGGGCTGTTTTTGTTTTCCTAGCACCACCTGCTGGCCCTGGGGCTGGTCGGCGCTTTAAAAAAAAACCTTGTACATGGGAATGGAGATCCCACATCTTCAGCCATGTGACCAAGAAAGAAGAAAAGCCGGACTTTCACAATATCCGGATCTTCCCCAGGGGAGATAGTGGCCATAGACTTATTTATGAACACTCATTGGCTACTGTATTTTTCGCTCTATAAGACACACCTGACCATAAGACGCACCTAGTTTTTAGAGGAGGAAAACAAGTCCTCCTTGCGAACAAGGTGATTTTTGACTAGGGAATATTTGCTGCAGAAGGAAAGAGGGGGGGAGAGGCTCCCTGGATGAAGCCTCTTTGCAAAGGAGGTGATTGGGACTGTGGAATCCTGGCTGCAGCAGGGGACGGGAGAGGCTCCAGGGAAGCGTCTTTGCAAAGGAGGTGATTGAGACTGTGGAATCCAAGCTGCAAAGGGCAAGGCTTGCAAAAAAGGTCATTAGAACTGTGAAATCCAAGCTGCAAAAGGGAAGGGTTGCAAACAATGTGATTGGACCTGTGGAATCCAAGATGCAAAAGGGGAGGGTTGCAAATGAGGTGATTGGGACTGTGGAATCCAGGCTGCAAAAGGAGAGGGTTGCAAATGAGGTTATTGGGACTTGGGGATCCAGGCTGCTGAAGGGGAGGGCAGAGGGCCCATGGAGGAGACCTCTTTGCAAAGGAGGTGATTGCAACTGTGGAATCCTGGTTGCAGCAGGGGCTGGGAGAGGCTCCGTGGAAGCCTCTTTGCAAACAAGATGATTGGGACTGGGGAATCCAGGCTGCAGCAGGGGAACACAGAGGCTCCGTGGAAGTCTCTTTGCAAACAAGGTGATTAGAACAGTGGATTCCAAGCAGCAGCAGGGAACAGGAGAGGCTCCGTGCAGGTAACTTCTCTCTAAATGAAAATGTGTGATATATACGTAGCGGGGACTACATATAAGCTCTGTAAGACGCACAGATATTTCCCCTTATTTTTAAGGGGGGATATGCATCTTAGAGCAAAAAATACAGTACAGTGGTACCTTGTATAAAGGAATTAATTCGTTCCAAATGAAATTATGTTAAGCAAATTTTCCTTTATTCAAATTCCCATAGAAATGCATTGAAAACGGAGTAATCCCATTTTTATGTTGTACAAATTATCACCATAAGCAATTATGTTAAGCAAATTTCCACTACCTCTGGAATTTTTTATGTTGTACAGATTTTATGTTATACAAGCTGTTTGTTATACAAGGGTCCACTGTATTTCTGACACAATATGACATCATCATGCACAACATTGTTTACAGCAATTACAGGAAATTATAAAAATGCATGGGAGTAAGATAGATCCCAGCAAGATTGCCTCACCCATCAGTACTGAGCTAAGGAGAAGTCTTTCAAACCTGCCTTCTGGAACTGGGTTTCCATACAGAATCAGAATAATTCAAAACTGCCAAAACAGTCTGTTCCGAAGAATACAATGGCCAACATCGCTAAAAGCCATTGAGAGGTCCAGGAATTGGGAAAGTCTGACGCTTTTCTAGTCACCTCAGCACAGGTAGCTCACTAGAGCAACCAGTAGTTTGCAGGCAAAAAGCAAACTGAAATTAATCCTGAAGATTAGGTAAAGTTAAAATGACTACAGCTTCTACTAGTTACCCAAGAATGTCTCCCAAATAGTTAAAGGAATAGTAAAATGCATTCCTGCACATTGATTCAACACACAGTTTACATGAGGCCATAGAACACCCGTTAAATATTGCAAATTTTCTAAATTTACCTTTAATTTAAAAAGTAATTCAAATGAGATTGTATGTTGCATCTGAACATTAACTAAGATTCAGCTGTTCTATTGCAATTTTTTTGACTAGCACAAACCTAGAAGTACTGAACTTCTAAGTTAAAAGTTCAATGCCTACATCACAGGGAATTTTTTTATTTCTCTGCACTTTGGACTAAAATTCTCAAGCTGTGAAACACAAAACTGATGATAAAGCATGGAATAGCTATTTATCAGTGCTCCCAGGCACCGATTTACTTTTTTCCTGATAACTCACTGCATGAAAGCCAAAAAGAGTTCAACAGAACAGCAAGTGGCATTTCTCTACAACAAAAGTAGTTAACTGCCTCGAATTCCAGTTCAAGAAGTCTATATGCTAGTGAACCTGACTACTCCTGTGGAAGTTAGCATTATGTGCTAATAAATAATTATTTACATGTAAAGAGAGATCAATATTAGTGATTCTGCACACATTAGCCACTTCAAACATATGAGTGCAATGTGATAGTTACTAGTCAGATGGCTTAAATTTAAAATCAACAAGAAGAAAGAAAGGTCAAGAAGTCTATGCTATAGGCAAACAACTGAAAAGCTTTTCTTGGGGGTGTGCTTGTGCTAAATGTGTGCAGACTTGGGTTTCTGAGATGAAATTCCTCAGTTTTCTGAAAAATTTGGGGAACTGCAGTCCAAAATCGTAAAAGATCACACCTCTAGCATCTTGTTCAAAGAGGGCTATTAAGGTAAACAAAGATGCATTTGAAATGACTTGTGAAAAGAATTTGAATAATTGCCTCTTTGCTTCTTTCTGCCTCTGATTCAACCTCCATTCAAATGTTGTTCACATGGCAATTTAACAAGGTAATACAAATGTAAGCTCTCAACTATCCTTACCTAATGACATACTTTAATTTATATTATACTTTATGTCTCTCTTTCAGTTCTCCCTAGTTTTTTTCCTGTTTAGGAAAAACTGCTAGATGATTTTGAAGAAAAAAGCATATACGCTAAGTCCTTCATGGATTGGTTTGCACTTCACTTGGCACCTAAAATACTTACAACTCTCAAGAAAAGGCCAAGTTGTGCTGAGACAGAAAACTATAAACAAGCCCATAACTGTGTTCTTCTGATACTAAAATGGAAACTACACTGCATTACTTTCATCAAGAAAATCAAACATAGTTGTCAGATTCACAATGACAAATATTTTGTAGGTTAAATAAAAATTTCAAGCCACCCATCTGTGCTAAGCAAACTCAGTGGATTAATTTTTGCCTGACTGTGGCAAAAGGTTCATATTTTTAAGTCCACAGAAGCCCTCTTTCTTGTTGAGAAGTGGGGGAGTACTTTTTATCTTGGACAAGCAGACTTTCTGCTTTTATTTGCTGAGAAATAAATAAATAAATAAATCTGGTCTATCACAAGTATTACTTTACCTTTTTGCTTTAGCATCATGTAACTACACAGCTCAAAAACATATCAGGCAATAGCAGCCAAAACATTTGGGATATCTAGTGAATTAAAAGATTAGGAGGAGGAATTTTTAAAGAATGAAACAGATAAGACATTTTAACCTTTTCCACAGTTTAGGCAAACACATACAGGTAAAACTCAAAAAACACAATCTTTATGGGGATGCTGACTTCATTTTCCAGCAGGACTTGACACCTGCCCACACTGCCAGAAGTACCAAACCCTGGTTCAATTACCATGGGATTACTGTGCTTGATTGGCCATTAAACTCGCCTGACCTGAACCCCATGGAGAATCTATGGGGCACTGCCAAGAGAAAGATGAGGGACATGAGACCGAACAATGCAGCAGAGATGAAGGCTGCTATTGAAGCATCCTGGGCTTCCATCATACCTCAGCAGTGCCACAGGCTGATAGCATCCATGCCATACCACATTGAGGCAGTAATTGATGCAAAAGGGGCCCAAACCAAGTACTGAGTACATATGCATGCTTATACTTTTCAGAGGTCCGATATTGTTCTATTTCCAATTCTTGTGTCATGTAATATTGATGTCATGTAATAGTCTGATTTTCTGAGATTGTGAATTTGGGGTTTTCATAAACTGTACACTATAATCATCACAATTTTACCAAAGTAAGGGTTGACATATCTCTCTTAGCATGTAATGAGTCTATCTCATATATTAGTTTCACCTTTTGAGTTGACCTACTGAAATGAATGAACATTTGCACAATATTCTAATTTTTCGAGGTTCACCTGTACTCTGCAAGACAAAAGTAGGAAGCTAATGCTAGCCCTGTCCACTCTGTCTTCAGTTCCACCTCACTCCTGCCCATTAAGAAGACAAATGAAATACAAAGAAAATGAGCTTTGTGGGTGGCGTCTACCTAAACCAGAACCCTTACTTTCCAAGCTCATGGAGAGTCCACACAGATAACAGAAGCTCTCCCTGTTTATTCTTATCATCCTGCATATACAAAGCTGATGATGACAGAAGGGGTGACAGAGAGGCAAGGCTGGAATCCACTCTTCTGTGCCTGAATGTTCTCCACACATCTAATGCATTAAGAGAGCTGTTATAAAATTAATCCACAACCAACCAGCAACAGGCTTCTGGAAGAGTAGCCACTTCATCCCTCCCACTAAATATTTTTCACAACCCTACAAACCAAAAACTTGAAGGATTTTCCAGAACTTCATTCTATACGTATTAAAGTAAGACTTGGCAGATTTCTGCTTTGCAAATTTTGAATCTCAAATGCCACTATGATACTGAGAGGGTATTTTTATTTAATTTATTTATTTTGAATATTTTTAGCCCACCTTTCTCCTTGGAAAAGGACCCAAGTTGACTTACAATAATGAGGGGCAATATACAGCCCAGAACATTTAAGACATTTTCAAGTTAAGAACAGGGAATTAAAAGAGGCATCTTAGAACATTAAAAGTTAACAGTAGAGCTACAAAGAGCACACAAACAGAAAAGAAAAATCCATTATGAGGGATGGAAAGTAACATGGAAAACATTGGTGTTGTTATGAAATCAGTCAAAGCAATCATATATGGTAATCCATATAAAGTTACATAATAGGAAGTCTCAGGGAAAGCTTGCCTGAAGATGAAAGTCTTTGCCTGCTTCCGGAAAGTCAGCAGACACGGGGTTGTCCTGGCATCCAGCAGGAGGGAGTTCCAAAGTCTGGGAGCAGCAAAAGAGAATCAAACCTCATCCAGTCTCTTCAGTTCTGTCCTAGTTTCCACTTCTTGTTTATGTACTGATAAAACTGAGGATACTTTGGCTGCTTCAGAGTAATGCAAAACTGTGTCTAGTTACAGTGACAACGAAACTGCTATGCTATAGGTTGTCCATTGGCACAATTGAGAACACTGGTGATAAGCGATAAAACTCTAATGATTTGGAACAGCAGCCTATCCATGTGTTGGGATCATCCAGGAAAACCCTTTACTCTGTCCAATCAATATTTGGTATGTATCTGGTAGGAACTTGGGGAAAGGGTACTCAACTGACTGCAGACAAATAGCAGAATAAGGACAAATAAATTCCTTATTAATAGTCTTTTGCTAACTACTGTGGGATGATTTAATGAATGTCACTGTGTTACACTGGTTGCCATGTTAGATTGGCACTGTCAGTGTGACACAGCGGTTACAAAGTTGAAGTGACACTAGAAGCATGGTGGTTCTACTTTCTGTTCAGCCATGATATTGCCTGGGTGATTTTGGACAGAGCACTCATTCCTTCTGACCTGGTAAGAATGTCATGAGAATAACATGCGCAAGAGAAGAATCACATGGAGATCTATTTGGTTTTTTCTTGGCTGCCCTGTTTTGACCTGCAGTTGTAATCCAATGATATGTACATTTTATGTTACTAACACCCTTTTTCCTCTCCTGCTCTGTAATATACATTATGATCTTGCTCATTTGTTTGTGATTCAGTTACCTTTTACTATTAAACAGGTACTTGACAGAGGCAAACAACATGCAGTATAAATAGCTGTGGGAGAATCCTCTGAGAAGTAGTTCCTTAATGAGCTCAAACATAAGAGCATTTATATTGGCAAGATGGCGTTGCCACTTGCTGCTGCATTTTTGTGTTTTCCTTTTGGATTTACTCTCTTTGCATTTTGTTTTGTGCTCAGTTTAGTTCTCTGGGGTGGATTAATTGTTCTGTTCTTTATCATCATCATCTCTGGCTCCATTTATTACCTAATCTTCCGAATGCCATTTATCTGTTCCTTAGCTCAATTTATTTTTCTGCTCTCTTCACCTTCAGTGAAGGCTCACCTGTTCTCTCCACCTTCAGTGAGGCCTGTCTAGCAAGAAACAAAATTTCTAAATGAGTGCAAAGCTATACCTGCTTATTCTACAAAAGAAATTTAATATGGTAAGTAGCTAAATGTTAGCTACCTTTTTGTTTAAGTATACATATGGATGTATAGATATAGTAATAATAATATGAAATAAGTATTAAATTAAATAACTAATAATATGAAATAAGAGCCTCTTCTGTGCAATCTTGCTGAACATAGCAGTTTAAATGTAACTCTGTAATTTATAAACATGTTTCATTTTGTATCCAGTCACTGTCATTTCAAACACTATTTTTATTATCCTACCTAAGTGTTTGGATTCAGCTGGATACACTGTCTTCTTACTCAGAAACTCAGAAACAGATCAAAATACTGTGATTTCCACTCCACATGATTTCATAAGGCATTATTATATCGCCATACACAAAACACATAAAGTGTCATTAAGGATAAAATTAACAAAGATCTGCATCACAAATTTGTATACATTATAAAAATGCTTTTGAAGCCTTTCGTGCCAAAGCAATTATATCTATTGGCAATGCAGTTATTGAAGGAAATAGCTAAAAGGATCAGCAGGTAATTAATTATTACATTTTGCAGTGCTAATCTAGGCACCACACTTATTTAAATTTCAAAGATAGTAAAGCAGCAAAATAACATTTGTTTGATCATAACTCAGTGTAACCAAAGTTTTATATTACAAAAGTTTATCTTGATAACCTACATCTGAAATCTAGTGTTTCTGTGTTTTGTGGTGATAAAACATTTTCATAAATCAGCAAGGAAGTCTTATGGCCTATTAGAGATTAAAGCTTCACATTCACAACACTAGAACATGGTTGTTTTTGTTACTGGGTAGACTAGTTCTGGGTACCCAATGTGATGTAATGGATCAGGTGACAGACCAGGACACTGGAGACCAGGGTTTGAATCCCCACTTGGCCATGGAAACTCAGTGAGTGGGACTGATAAAACCATTCATTAAATATTTCGCATACCATGGAAACCCTATTAAAGTTGATATAAGTCAGTTACAATTTGACAGCACACGTCCAAGTAGATTAGTTCTAAATGCAA
This sequence comes from Phrynocephalus forsythii, assembly GCA_029282475.1. Taxonomy (NCBI): domain Eukaryota; kingdom Metazoa; phylum Chordata; class Lepidosauria; order Squamata; family Agamidae; genus Phrynocephalus; species Phrynocephalus forsythii. Next base: position 61,360,056 of record JAPFRF010000005.1, read on the forward strand.
TCATACCAGTTCTAAAGCCTTGGCTGAAATTAAAACAGAAAACAGGAAAGCTGAGGAAGAGGGACTTTTTAAAAAAAAGTTTAAGCTAAAGTTTTGTCTCTGTCATAAAGGGGAGATATGAGAATGGAACCACCTGGACAATTATTATTTATTAAACTATGTTCTCAGTCAATTACACTTCACCTCAATATAATGAGAACTTAATTGAATTTTAGACCAATGATAGCTGAGTTCTAACTTCCAACTGCATGCAATTTTTACAACGGCACTCTTCCTGAACAGAATAGAACCACAGACGTATTGAGTTGGAAGGGGCCTATAAGGCCATTAAGTTCAACCCTTTGCTCAATGCAAAAACCCAAATCAATGCAGATCTGATAGATGGTTGTCCAATTTTCTCTTGAACACCTGTAGTGTTGGAATGTTCACCATCTCCCAAGGCAATTGGTCCCATTGTCATACTGCTCTAACAGTTAATACCTAGGGGCAGAGTGCTCTACTCACTGAAGAACTGTGCAAAACCTTCATGCAAAAGCCACTACATGGAATTAAAGAAACATATTTTGTTTGAAAATTTCTACCTCTAAATGTGATAGATATTCAGCATATAACACATTTTCTAGAGGCAAGTGTCATAGTAGCAGCACCAACTACAGATTACTGTACTACAATATTCAATAATGTAAATTTGATTTATTTTTCATAGGTTTGACATATGTGAATGCATCTTTGAGAATAAATTGCATCTGTTTCCTCATGCTCGCTGCTTCCCACAGCCACTCACTGCTTCTGTTGTAGCTTGTTTTTATTTTTTCCTCCAATGGGGATAGTGATAGTATGGCATAGAAATATGAGAGCCAGCAGAGAAAGAAAGGAAGAATGCACTTCCTTCTCTTTTGCAAAGTGAACCGACTACTGAAATTTCCAATTGGAGCTTCTTTGTTTGCAGGGAGGAGAAGAGATGACTTTCTCTCTTTGCTGGCTGGTACATTTCTATTGTAATGTCAGACTATTGCTATCCTTTTTTTTTTGAGGTGGGGGTTTAAAAAATTAAAAACAAGCCCATAGCAGAAAGAATGAGCGTCTATCAGAGGTAGCCAGCAGGAGGGCAGGCGGGTGCAGAACAAAGCCTCAATTCTAAGTAGATTACAATATGTCTGCAAATGTGCTGATTAATGAAATGGTTTAAAGTCTCATGTAGTTTCCCAAAGTGGTTTTAAGACCCTACTTTATATCGGAGTGATACTTTTCAAAATGAGTGCAGAAAGCAATACAAAAAGCATGTTACTGTAAATTCTTTTAAAATACACTGTAGCTGAACCCAATCCAAATCAGCAGCGTGAGCAAGCCCTAAGTCAGAGAGGTCCAACTCAAGATATGACAGCACTACTCTGTTTGGCAAACGAAATATAAGACAGTTATGAAGGCCAGTTAATGTTATTACCAACCATTTGCCAAAGAGCTGTTTCCCTATTACTTAAAATGAGCAGCCAAAGTTGAACTGTAGTAGTTTTGTATAATCAAGATGAGTACATAGTTTTCATCAGTCCCTATGCTTTCAAAGATGTTTTTAAAAGCGATCAATACACTAATGCACTCATGAAAAGGAGAATTTATAATTGATCTTCAGTTATGTAGGAAAGATGGAAAACAAAGCTTTCATGTTAAGAAAAAAATAGCTTTCATATTAAGAAAAAATTGCATATGTAAGCAACTCAGCCCTTTCTTCACCACTTAAAAGTAACAATAAAACTTAGCATTATGTCCCAGACTTCTAAACTGTGCAAAGCATTGTACATCACTGCTCTACCTAATGCTGACCTACACTGCGGTTCTAATGAAAAATGGTTACCATGAATAAACATCTGTGATCCAATGATAACATAATAATTGCATTTTCATTACCTTGATGTTGGGAGCATCTGTCCACCCTCCCTCTTTCTCCCCCCCCCTTCCATCTATCACACAGAGCCATACACCCCCAAGCCTACCAGGGTCATTTGTTGTTAGCACTGCTTATAGAAGACACCTCGCTCAGACATTTTCTACCACCCGCACCAGCAGCGCCAGAAACCACAGAAGCCACCAAATCCAAGCTCTGTGTGGTAGGTGGAAAGGGGGGCAAGAGAAAGAGGCAGAGGGAGGGGAGGGCGGACAGGTGCTGCTTGTGCATTGTTGTTGAGGAAGAGGCAGAGGGGAAGTCCCAGGCAAAGAAAACAATGTGAAGCCACCGTTTGGAATCGGAGCCGTGGCACAGACAGAAAGGCTGTGTGGACCTGTGTGTTGGGAGGGGGCACCCTTCTGCCTTTCAGCAGCTGCCTGTTGGGAAAAAGAATCCTCCAAAGTGGCTTTGGAGAGGGGGGGTGACAGTGGTGATGTGTGTATGTATCTGCCGTCATCCTCCATTCTGTCACTTTGGGAGTGAGGTGGTGGCGGCGGCAACAGGCTCCGGAACAAATCATGTGTTTCCAGTGTTTCTTATAGGGAAAACTGTTTTGATGTATGAATGCTTTGGTTTAGGAGTATAGTTCCAGAATGAATTATGGTAATACCTCTTAAGACGAATGCCCCTTAAGACAAAAACTCGTAAGATGAATATAATTTCCAGGGATAGGAAAAACTCATAAGACAAATTTTTCTTTCCCCTTTACATTTGTCTTATGAGGTACCATTGATCTTCGCCCAGCCTGGGCTGTTTGCAAAGGAACAGCCCAGGCCGGAAGAGGATCAATGGGTTCTGCTCTGCTCACCAATTTGGTGGGCACAGCAGGGATTCACTGACCTTTGCCCAGTCCATGCTGCTTGGGAGGGAAGCAGCAGTGGCGATCTGCCACCACTGCTTGCCTTCCAAGCAGCACGGGCTGAGAGAAGATCCACGGGTGCCCATGGATTTTCACCCAGCCTGGGCGGGATGAAAGACAAGTGGCATTGGCGATCATCTATGCCACTTGCCTTGCAAGCCTCCCAGGCAGGGAGAAAATGCATTTTAAAATATCCCACCATGAGTGCTCTGGCCACTGCTGGAGCATTCAGGACGGGACATTTAAAAATGCATTTTCTTCCTGCCCAGGAAGTTTGCAAGGCAAGCAATGGTGGCACATCTCCTGACTGGGGGGGGGGTAGAACAGATTAATTGGTTTTCAATGCATTCATATGGGAAACCATGCATCATAAGGTAAATTTTTCATAAGACAAATTGACCCATAGAACGAATTAAATTTGTCTTACAAGTTACCACTGTCTGCTCATAAACCAAGGAACTACTGTACACAGTACAGCAGAATTAGCAACTATAGTACAAAAATTGTCTGTATCCCTTCTTTCTTTAGCTGAGAGTCTTCACTGGATCCCAGTCCCCCTCATGAACAGAAGAAAGTGTTCTATCTTTGGAGCAGTCCATTTGGAAGCAAACCAAAGTGTTCTTTTTCCTTCTTCTATTCTACATATATCATTTATGCTAAGATTATCCCTACCAAAAGGATTAACCCTAAAAGCTTATTTTCATTTTGTTTGTTGTACTAAAAGGTATCTTGTCCACATAAGCAAACAATAAAAATGAGATGCTGAACATAAAAAACCAAAATGTATTTAACAAGATTCATGGTAAATTAATCTATTTTCAGCAAACTCATCTACATTTACTGTATTTACCTCTCAAGATCATCTGTAAAGCTTCCCCCAACCTTCATTCAGTTCCACTGGGTTTATATTACACTCTGTGTTAACAGAAAAGCTTTAACAAAATGATTTTATTACAGCACTCCATCACCTGTCTGAATTTAATCAAGCATAACACTGTTTTCTGCAATACTAGTGTACTATAACATCCCCAAGGGACTTGACTCATACAGTTATTTTGGAAGAAACATAGCAACACAGCATGTCCAATGTATTACAATTCACAATTGGGTAGTTCCCAGTACCCAAATGGAGCATGTCATTTAGGGGGAAATTCTTGCTTTAATCGTGTGAGAAGCACCACAGTTCAATTAATAAATATATCATATAATGTTTGCCCAATAACAGGCAACATTAAGAACATTTAGAGCAGCTAGCTTGAAATCTTCTACAGTGCATGTTGAAGCAAATTTAGATAGGTGTGACGCTGCCAGCTCTGTACTTGCATATAACTATGACACTGCAAAAAAAATATTTATTCAGGTTTAGCTTGGTTCTGCCAATTCCACTCTGTAACCTAATAAGTGACTTTTGCAAGTAACCTAATTCTCCATGATGTCTGGAGCAAGACCTTCTGGGAATTACAGCATTTTCAGAAGTAGATACCATAGGCTGTTCTTTCCAAATAATGCTCCAGGCATTCTATGCTATTTCTTCAGGATTCACAGCTGTTCTGAAAAAAAACTTTTAAAATTATTTTTTATCTGTGAGGGCAGGATGACAATTTGATGTAGATGTCTTGATTCGTCATTTATGTTGCTAGGTCTTCCTGCATATCACTGTATGCAATTCCTGCTCAATAATCAGCTTTACAACTAAGAGTTGTCTTCTGGCATCCAATAATGATTCTAAAGCTTTACCTGACTAAAATTCTTTTTATAGTATAAGCCAAACAGTAACTTGCTGCCTGTATTTTTCCTAGTCAGCAAAGTGCCTCTACTTATGCTAAAAACAGTATTTGTCAGCATACTGGGAACAAGGTTGTAGCTGTCAGTGTTGTTGGTTGGCTACCTCAGTTGTTGCCTATAGCTTTTGAAGAATATTGTTCATTGCAAAGATTTTTTTAATTAGTCTTGTTTCTTAAGAGTTACCATTAAGTAACACCTACATGTCAAAGTTTGACATTTATGTATAGAGTGTTAAAATAATTATGGGGTTGTAAAACAGCAACCATGAAAATGTATATTGTGCTTTAAAAACGAGGCTTAAACAGCAGTAGTCTAAAAGTCATTGTGAAACCATCAGCCAGTTCTCCAGCAAAGTCTAAAAATAGAATCAATATAAAATAAAATTGTTCACAAACCATACCTGATTCTGTACCTATCTGTCACTTGAGTATGTGTGCATAAGTGATAAAGAAATAAACCATTTTTAAAAATACTAATCAGCTATGAAACTCCTGGAACACTAAGATGCAAATAGGTCAAACTGGTACTTAACCAAATTCGTTCACCAGCACTTTATACCCCTGGAATTTTTTTCATCAAGTAGAATAGTAGAATACCATAGAACCAACCTGCTACTATAGAAGGCGCAAGAGAACCTTGCATCTGGCCTGGATGCCTTCAAAAGGGGATTGGACAGATTCCTGGAGGAAAAGTCCATCACAGGTTAAAAACCATGATGGAGATGTGTAATCTCCAGCTTAAAGGGTATTTCAAGGGCCAGGTGCAGGGGACTGGTATCAGGAGACAGATATCTAGTCTCGTGCACTCCCAGATGCATTTGGTGAGGGCACTGTGAGATACAGGACACTGGACTAGGTGGGCCTTTGGCCTGATCCAGCATGGCTCTTCTTATGTTCTTATGTTAACAAATAAAAATATAAATAAAAGATTTCCTTCCACACTATTTTGCTACTTGTTACAAAAAGCAACAGAAAATCCCACTGAAGCTTTTTTTGACTGTTTATAGAGAACTGTAATTTACTATAGTGGCAAAATTCAGTTGAAAGGAAATGTAAACAACTGAGAGAAATGGAAAAATACAGAGGAAAGGCACATACCACACACACCAAATACCAACAACAGAGATAACAAGGAGCGCCAGGTACCATATAGCAGCCGGAGCACAGAGTTAGAACAGACAAAGATAATGGATTTTCTCCCTTAATGCAAATTGGCAAGTGGCAATAGCTTGGGTGGGTGGGGGAAACTAATATTTTCATGTCTCTCTAAAAATGTTAAAAGACTAAAGAATGATCAAGGCTATAATGTTTTTACTTTTTAATGATATATTTTAGAGATGTAATCTCAGGTTTTTAGGGTGCCTTTTTAAGGCTGTAAGTGTCTTTGCTTTTCATTGAAAAATGTTTTACATTCTTCTCAAAAGCTTATAATTAAAAAATCTGACTTAAGTTATGCCTATGAAATAATTTTTGCATTTGCAATATTCTTTATTTGCAAAAGTTTATAAAACTTTCTGATGTCTTTTACATGATTTTTACCTTCAATTTTTCACAGCTTTAGACTGATTTCTCATGCTTTTAACTTCTCTATTTTCAGTGACTGAAATATGATTGTACATATGGAACACAGAAGCAATGGAGCTGTGGCAAATACAGGCTTCTGATTTCTTCTAGACCTTCTGGGCAAGAGCACAATGACTGAAGGGAACTGCAGAAATTATAAGAAATGTAATATTTTCTACATCATATTTTGATTAAAGCTAGGCATAGGAATCATGTATTTGGTAATTTATAATCGCTATCATATTAGAGAGGATTAAGATGGATAATAGCTAAAACAAATTAAAGAGTAGAGGAGTACCAAAAGTCTTGTAAAGGTAAAGTAAAAGTTAAAGGTTCATTTCTGACTCGCATGCATGTGTGGGGTGGTGCTCATCTCCATTTTCAAGCCACAGAGCCAGTGTTGTGCAAGTCAGTGGCCATGTGGCCGGAATCACTGAACTCTGTGCACGGAATACTGTTTATCTTCCAGGTTTTTACGCCGGTATCTATTTATCGACTTGCATTTAAATGCTTTCAAACTGCTAGGTTGGCAGGAGCTGGGGTTAACAGTGGGCGCTCGCTCCACTGCGTGGCACCCGGGATTCGAACTGCTGAGCTGCCGACTTTGCAGCCAACAGTTTCAGCAGTCTAGCCCACTGAGACATCACACCCCATAAAGGTTGAGTAGTACTAGTAAAAAGCTCTATATACATGAAAGTGTAGCTATGTGAGTAGCATTTTTGTCAAGAAGTATTTCACACAAACTTAAGATTGTGAAAAGACATGGTTGGGTGGGAAACAATACACGTTCTTGAGTACTGTACTTCAGTGCTCCTTATAATTACCAACAGTTAAATAATCAATAAACTGATGAAAAATCTTCCTTCCTCTCTCCTTTTCCTGCTCTCCCCCCAATGAGCCTGTTTCTCATTTCCTGAAAGAAGGCAAGGGTGAGCAGAAGGAAGATGAAAGTTCCCCTGATAGACAATCATTCTCAGCCTCTAAGAACTTCCTATGTCTCCTCCGTTGGCAGATGAAGCTTCCCCTTAATTTGGCAAGCTCTGCTTCTTTGATCATAACACATCAAAATCAAAACTCTCTTGGACTCCATGAATGCACACCGGTTTGATCAGAAGAAGACTAAAAATAAAAGATTCATATACAGTTACTGATATCATCTACGCATAGGCCTTTCATTTGGGGGGGGGGGGGATGTGGCTTCTATAATTTGCCAGAAATTTCCCCAAGCAGAATTCTGGGAGATGTAACCAAAAACAAAACCCCTCAATGAAGGAGTTCCTACTGACATAACATGTCTCCAGTGGCCATTTTGCTAAAAAGTAAACTCATACCATCATACAAAGTTAAAAACCACAAAGTCCCCAGCCCACAAAACAAAACTTCCAACATATGGGAGATTCTTCTCTCTCTCTCTCTCTCTCTCTCTCTCTCTCTCTCTCTCTCTCACACACACACACACACACACACACACACACACACACACACACACACACACACACACAAAGACAGACACTACCACTTGATGCCTTCTCTTCTCTTAATTAAGGCAAGCAGGCTGCAACAGAAAAGGGTGCAGTAAAGAAAAGCTCTAAAGCAGGGCTGTTCAGCTTTGAACAGGCTGAGGTCTACTTTTTCCAGCCCAAAGTGCCTGAGAGCTACTACACAAAAAAACTCTACTTACAAATTTTATCCATTCCACATGCTCATAAGTAAAAAAATTGTAAGTAGAGCAGCGGTTTCCCATAGGAATGCATTGAAAACTAATTAATCCATTCTGGAGGGAACAGATTTCAATGTGCCATGGCCCCTGAACTGTCCCACTCAGCTGAGACAGTGGGCTGGCAGACCCAGAACTTTGCTGGGCAGTGGTGGTCCTTGGGATGGGGGAGGGAGTGGTGGAGAACTTATCCCCTCACTTTTTTATTGATGGCCGGCAGGCTACTTTTGAACCCTTCATGGGGTACCAGTAGCCCGTGGTCTACCTGTTGGGCAGGCCTGCTCTATATGAACTACATTGAACTAGCAGCCTAGCAACTTGTTTTATTAAACAGAAACAAGCCAAAGAAGGTAGCGAGTCTACAGACTTATGTTTCTGGGCTGTACATTCCAGAATTCTACTTGGGAAATTCCTGGATAATTCTGAGGATTACAATCTAAAACTAGGAAAATCCACACCTTTAAATTTCCTAATTGCTAGGTGCATGGCAAACTGTCATTCTTTATGAACCTGCAACAAGAAGGCACCGGGTTGATTTATAATCATTCTCCACTCTTCATTTTATGCCAAAAACAACCCTCTAGTGGAGGTTTGGTTGAGAGGTTGGACTAAGGACACAAAATATGTTTTAGATATAGAAGGGGCAGTGATGTTATTCTATGCAAGCATTATAAGTAGAAACAAAATAAAAATAATAAAATCAGTAATTGTTGTGACTAAGCTGAGTACTGAACTTGATTTCCCTGTTCTACTCCAGGCAATTTATCTTCAGTGTAACATAAGCATAAAATAAATCTGTATCAGAAACACATTCCATATCATAGTTTTTGACTTGGAGAAGAAGCATTAAATCATGACTGTAAAATAAAAAGGAAATCAAAGAAGAAGCTCCAAAAGAAGAGGAGGAAACACACAGCCTTATGTTTCATTTCTAAATCTCTACATCATCATTGGAAGGCCCATCTGAACTAAGTCAAAGTGACAGACAGCTCCAATTTCTGATATAAAAAAAGACAGTCTTTTATATAGCTAAATTAGCACTGCATGTACCACATACAACTGATTGCGTCTACTCACAACATTAACAATTTCAAAATTAAGTCTGGATAATATCAAGTTTAAACAGCGGTTTACACGTGAATAGTTCTTACCAGCAAACCATAGTAGATGAAGAAATCAGGAGTTTGCACTTAAGGCCATATAATTTGGACAGTTTAAACTAGCTCATTTTTTTCTTAATCTAAGAACAGAGTAGAAACATTTGAAAGAAAATAAAAGTGAATTTAACTACAGGTTCAAGGCTGCAGGGAGAATCCAATTTAAAAGCCTCTGGAATTATTTGTCTGCTTAGTATTGAAGTAATTACTTGCACAAAGCTATCTGTATGAAAAGACAGATACCATTCACTTGGGGGATGCAGTTCTCGCTTTAAGAGGCACCCTGCCTTATTTAAAGTGAAATTAATTATCACAAGAACAATTTGTTTGTTACATGCTTCAGTAACCTAAAGAATGCCTCTCAAGGACAAAAAATACATTATCTTAACAATTAGGAAATGTGACTGAACTGGCTGAATGAAATGTCACTGACATTCAAAGTTTTATGATAATTTTATAATTTACTACAACTGGTTACATTCGGAGCTATCCTTCAAAAAACAAAAATGTTTCTACCATTTACATAAGATACCGCAACTGTAGTCCTTACAAAAGAAAGGAGAAGGAAGATAATTTCTACTGATCCCTGCTTATGTCCTTCCTCAAGCAACCACTTCTCTTCCTCGGTGGGAGTATTCTACTGGCTGTCTTCCAGTTACAGGAATTCTAGATTCAACTCAACTATAGCAAGACAAGCCTAAATGGGGAATACACAAGTAATTCTGGCAGTCAAATATTTTTAAAAGATGAATTCTACTGCAGAATTCTGCACTCAGCAGTTTTCATTCCCAGCAACACAGAAAGATCATTTAAAGCAGGGCTGCTCAACTTTGAACAGGCCAAGGTCTACTTTTTCTGGCCCAAAGTACCTGAGGGCTACTACACTAAAACCTCTACTTACGAATTTTATCCGTTCTGAGCACATGCTCATAAGTAAAAACTTTTGTAAGTAGAGCAGCAGTTTCCCATAGGAATGCATTGAAAACCAATTAATCTGTTATGGAGGGAACAGATTTCAATGTGCCATGGCCCTTCAACTGCCCCTCTTGGCTGAGTCAGGGAGGGGTGGAGAACATATCCCCTCACTTTTTTATTGATGGCTGGCGGGCTACTTTTGAACCATTTAATCCCCTAGTTAAAATAATTTATTTTCATTAATGTCTAATTTAAACCTTCAGGTTAAAGCTGTACTGTTTCATATGCTAACAAAATAAGTCTGTTCATAGCAAAAGATGTGTCAGGTATGACAGTTCTATTTGGCTTTCAGTACTGCATGCATAACAATAGTTCACACTCTATTAATGTCCTCAAATCACAGTCCAAAGTAAACTATTTGAAAATACAGGTAAGATGATGAAAATGTTTCAAAAGCATGAATATTACTAGCTCCTATAACAATTTTATTTATATATACAAAACTGCATTAAAACAACCTAATAACACTCAGGATAATTCTTCCCTACAAGATTAACTAAGTAGTACAAAATATATCTGAATATAGAATAATATTATTAAAGGTATGCTTTAACATGCTTTGTTGTAGGTTATAAAAATTATCCATTAGAGATAAAAACTGTTTGTATACAGGATATATTTCCTGAAGAGTTTACTGATCTACATTATTCGTTACCAGGTTTTATCCTGCCTAGTATTTTCAGTAGCTCCTGCATAAATATTAATAGTGTATGCAATCAAGATGCATTATTAAAATATATGTTCTGGTATATTATTGAGGGAGGGGAAACAATTTTAAACAAATTTAAGTTGCTCAGGCTGTAATTTCAGATTGGCAGCCTGACAGTAATTAAATCAGTTTCCTCATACCAATAGAAAAAAATCCACTACTGTTCAATCCAATATGATGAAATTTCTTCCCCATTTTAAGTTTAAAAACATATTCCACCAGAAAGGCTACCTAAACTACTAAATCAAAGACCTAAATTGTTTTGCATACTGACATTTAATAACTAAATATTTCAAAACAAATGTGTGCTTTCTTATATATTATTATCTCTAAAACAAGACATCGAGTTTACAGAGTCTGAAACAAAAGACAAATACTTCAAATGCAACTTCAAATGCCTTTTGCAATTGTATGACAACATTCTTTAAATGTTTCCTTGCCACACTAAATTAATTCCTATTAAAGTAACTAAGGTCCAACTAAGTGCAATCTTATGTTTTCTTTTCCCATAACAGAAACATAATGTCATCATTTTTACAGTACAGTATTACAAACTCAACCTAGTAAGCAATTAGGCTTGTTTCTTACCTGTAATCCCCTCCTCCGCAGAATGCTTGAATCATCCATATTTTCAACTGTTGGTTACTTTAAAATCTTCCAATAGTATCCTGATGCTCACTTTGCTATTTCCCCCCTTTTCCAATGTTGCCGTCTTTACAGGGTTTTTTTAAAAAAATGTGCCTCTGTCACAGACAGTGAGGGTAAATGTCTGTGAACAATTATATACGTTTAAATTCTTCTTTATTGCCACTGTCACAACATGTTTGAACAACGAGACAAATGGAAATCCAGATTTCAATACCAAGATGTTTTTGTTTGTATACACATTTGTGTACTGGTCAAACACCTAGCAATGGCAGCATGAACAAAATCCCAAAAGCAATCAATTCATTATTTTCTCCTTATTCAGTCAAACTGATCTCCCACACAGGATCAGTAAACTGCAACAGCTACGTTGCAATAATCTCAAAAAACAGAAATCTTATTTACTTGAAAAAGCAGAGCCACGATCCACATTTCTTCAAAGCTTTTTACGTTTGAAGAAATTTAGAAATCCATTATTTATAAAGGGATCTCTTTATGTTCAAACTGCAGAATGCCTTTATCCTTTGTACAGACAAAGCAAATGTCAGAGTATTCAGATAATAGTAGCATATTCTTTTGTTTCTGCAGTCTAAAGTATGCTGAGCTCCTTCTCCTTCCTTGAATGTGTTGAGGCATGATCTCTTCTTTTAGGTCTGTGCTGAGAGCTAGCTACTCCTTTTATATGAGGAATCCAGAACACATATTTCCCTTCAGAATACGTAACAATATGTTCATTGGAAAAGCTATTCCTCACTGGCAAAGCTCTTCCAAATAAGCCCTTCTATTTGATACTGAAGGGTTAAGTGGTATGCATATTTCTACAGATGCTTTCCCACTCTGCATTGTGCCTTCACCTCCCTACCACCAGGCAGTTATTCTCAAAATGTAACTCAATAAAACACAATCCAAATTATTTCCTCCTTCTATATATACATTTAAAATCTAATTTTAAAATCCAAAGAAAATGATTTTTTTAAACATCAACAATACAATATTCTGAAGAACAAACTTTGTAAATAAAATAAATATTAGGTACAAAGTAAGGAAGACTTTTTTCTTCACCTTTATTCTTCACAGTGGAATGCAAATTCACAAATAACAAATATTACAATTCTTGTGGAATAAGTCATTAAAAACACCACAGTAATCTTACACAGGAACTTTAGGGAGAAGATTCCAACCCTTAATTAAATTATATGAATAAAAACAAAAAATATCCTATTTACTTTTTCCCTCAAGTGGAAATGTAACAAAAAGCATCAGATGTCACATATAAACTTAGCACTTTCAAATCATTTTAATTAAATTATTCCACCTTTTAATACGTGACAGGAAGAAATCAGCTCTTCATTTCTTGCTAATTATCACAATGTACTTTTTGCTACAAGGACAGCATCACCAAAGACTGTCTCAATCAGAAATGGTTTTCCAGTGCTTTAAAGGGTAGATATTTACATATTTCAGCCTGTATCTAATGCCAGTACAGGCAGATCCCAGCTCAAAATGAATAAAGCTTACTTCTATTCTATTCACTAGCAATCACCTCATCCTCAGTGGAACGTCTGTAGTACCCCGCCTTTCATTTTGGTAAGGTGCTAATAAACCCTCAGCTTGCCAGAATCTTTTTCCATCTGCTGTTTTAAGCAAGTGATAGCTGAATTAAGTCTACTGATTCTTTGTGAGCCACCCTACAGAGCAACTAACTGCAAGCAGGCTGATCAGGCAGCTTATTTGCATAAAGCACCATACAATGCAGAACCAGAGCACTACAGAAAGCAAGACTATCAGACCCTTGATTTTAAAGCAACAGTATCTTCCTGCCCCCAAAGAAACCAACAGGGAGAATAGCAGTATGTTTGGCACTACATGTGGGCAATGAAATGTCCTGGGAATTAAGTACTGTATAACATATTAAATTATTGCTTCATTCAACAAATACAAGTTCCCAACTTCTTCTACATATGAGTTCATATTGCTCAAAGTCTATCTATTTAGGAATTCTTGACATTTCTCTTACAAATTAAATACAGTGGTACCTTGTATAAAGGAATTAATTCATTCCAAATGAAATTATGTTAAGCAAATTTTCCTTTATACAAATTCCCATAGGAATGCATTGAAAATGGAGTAATCCCATTTTATGTTGTACAGATTCTCCCCATAGGCAATTATGTTAAGCAAATTTCTCCTATCAACGGAATGTTTTATGTTGTACAGATTTTATGTTATACAAACTTGTTATACAAGGGTCCACTGTACTTGTTTACACTAAAAGATTCATCTGTAAAACAAATCATAGCATGATCTAATTGTTTTAAGCTGGGTAAATCACTGCCTACCTATACTCAGAGAATGTCTGTGCCACTCAAATATTTTAGTGGAAGGTGCTCATGATTCACCATAAATATGTGGTTTAGCTTTATTCCCAGGTAGTACATTTTTGCTTGAAACCCTACCATTCAAACTCTGTTCAAACTTTCTACATTATTTTATATTCTATATATTCCATAGTCTCTAAAGAAATAATACATAATCCAAAAATAAATTATATACACAGCTTTCAAAAGCTAATCTATTAAGGAGTTTGTGTGCTGCATAGTTAAAAATAAGTGCAACTCCTAAATTTTATGAAGACTCTATCTAGCATTGTTCTATCTGTCTTGTGCAAATCCCAAAGGATTTATTTCCAGTCTTTATGAACATAAAAATACTTAATTATGACTAAGAATATAACTGGTGTGTCCTTCAGAATATGAATTCAATCAACAATGGTAAGAATCATCATGTGCCATCATGTCTAATGTGACGTACGGCGACTATTTTTCCAAAAAGACCAGTAATTACTGGTACAAACCAGTCCAGGGGTAGGCAAAAAAACTGAGTAAGGGCAAAAAAAGACACAGACACCAATAGTGTAAGTTGGCGAGAAACCCCACCTTCTCTATCCACCCATCGTGTGAGAGCCCAGTCAATCGGCTTTGGCTCCAAGGCAACGTCTGTTCTTGTTCCACCACCAACCCAAGTTTTGTGCTGTCTGCTCCTTTCCTATTAATGGCAGTTTGTATAAGGCAACATTCCTTTTAACCCCTTTGCTAGAGCATTTGTGCATGCTGCCAGAGGTAACAAGGAAACATCCGGAAGATAAAGAGAACAGAGAATCTGCCTAGCCCTGACTCCTTTGCCTCAGCTTCTGTGTTTGGTTTTCTTTTATCCCAGCCACGTTTTTTCTGAGTGCATGTTTGTCAGGTACAGCCATGAGGAAACAGCTCCTGAGGTATTTGCCCCTTCGGTTCTGCCATTTCTCTATGTTCCTTATCTTTGACCTGGCACATTCTGAGGCTTCCAATCCATGTGACTGAGGCAGCAGTGAGGTAAGTGAGCCAGGTAGGGTGGAGACAACCTATAATATCTGTTGTCAGTTGAAGGAGGCTCGGAAAGAACAAATGTAGCTCTTAGCCATGTGTGCAGAATAGACAAGAGCATAGTACTGGAAGAGAGGCACTGGTAGTTTATAGCACTGGCAGGGCTCACAACCAACCCCTCTATAATTTTTTTCTCTGCACTGTACATTGAATGATCAGCTGTAACAATCTGTGCTTTCCTTATGTGACTAAAGTAATCTAGCTTTCTGCATTGTGTTTTTACTATTTCTCAGACTTTATTAATCTCTTAGCAACTTTTTGCTAGTCATATACTTAATTCTCTGCATCCTAAAACATCCTAGTATCTAGTTGTGTGTGTGTGCCAACTATAGTGTGCATTAGTATGCAGCAGCCCTTTTAATTTAAAAACATAAAGAATTAGGTAAATGGAGGCATTTTGTGTTTTTCCCAAGCAAAAAAGAAAATTGCCAAAATGACCTGCTTTAAAATATAGATACGTAACAGAAGTCAAAGGTGAATAATAAGCCAGGAGAGGTGTGTCTTTTTCCCATTTAACTACTAGATTCCATTTTAAAAATTTGAATTGAATTCATACAATTTCACCCCCAATTTAAAGCCATATATTTGCCAGAACCCGAAGTAACAGTGGAGTGTAACTGCTCTGCAGGTGAGTCACTGTGCCAATCTCAAGAAATCCCCACCCTGCACTTATGAAACACTCTCTTGCAGAAGTGACATATTTCAGCAACCGTGTGAATAATGGAGCCACCACACATGTGGAAAAAGAGTAATAGAATTCCAGTCATCAACTAAAAATAAATGAGATGATTGCAATGACATCACTAGCATAACATAACTGCAAACATACTGCAAAAGGCTGATTCTTAAGCCCCATTAAGTGTAATACAAAGTCAGTGGTTCTCAACCTTCCTAATGCCATGACCCTTTAATACAGTTCCTCATGTTGTGGTGACCCCTTGCCCTGCTTAGAAGAGGCCACAAGCCCCCTCTGGCAGGCCACTGCTGCAGGTGCCATAGAGAACTTCCCTCTACTGCCTCTGTCCATCCGCCCCAGCCACTTGGCCAGCCTACGCCCCTGGCCCCATTGCTGCAGTGTCCTCCCTGCCTCCTTGCATGTCCTAGAGCAGGGATGGCGAACCTTTTAGAGACTGAGTGCCCAAAATGTGATTCAAAACACACTAGTTTTCGCAAAGTGCCAGTACGACCATTTAACCTGAATACAGATGGCTGTGAAGGGGCGATGTCGGGTGCCCACTGAAAGGGCTCCAAGTGCCACCTTTGGCACCCGTGCCATAGGTTCACCAACACTGTCCTAGAGGCTTGTCCAAAGTCTGGCCCAGGGGCCATATGTGGCTGAATGTTGGGCCCCCACACATTTTCATCTCACCAAATCTGGCCCTCCTTGCAAAAAGTTTGGACACCCCTGCTCTACAGGCACCCTCAGCCAATCGCAGGCTCCGGTGCCATTGAATGACATGCCCGCCACTCTTTTGCCCCCTTCCTCCCCCTCCTCCTCCAGACTCAAGTCGTTTGTGACTTTTTCTTCACTGGCTCATGGGGATCCCTGTGAAAAATGGTCATTCGACCTCCAAAGGGGTCCTGACGCCCAGGTTGGGAACCACTGCAATGAAAGTCTGCTTTGTATCATCTCATATCTATCCTGCCTAATAACGTTTATAAAGTATAGGAATCCGCCAGCATCCCATAAGGAGGAATGCTTTCCCAATAATACCACCTGGAATCCTGTTGAATAGAGGTGGCAAAATCTTGACCTAAGAAACAAACTGCTCTACCATGGAGAAAAAGCTACAGCAACAGATTTTAATTCAAGAAGACATATGCTCTTTTGCAACTCTTATTGATGGGAGACATCTTCTATGCCAGCTCTGATAGAGGATAAGGACCACCATGCTTAAGCTCAGATCTCCTGTTGAGACACTTAAAAGCAAATGAAAAAACTGTTTTTCTCATAGCACTCAAAGATATGGGTTGACATGGGAGAAAGAACAATTATGAAGCCCATTCTCCTCTGTATTAAGTCTCTGCTGCAGTTTTACAAGAAGCTGACATAACCCACCATCTTCTAAACAATAGGGTGGTGTCACATTCTAAGTACAATCTATCAGCAATGCAAAGACCAAACCCGCCCTTTCTACCTGCACTGCAATCAGCCTACTTCCCACTTTGGTATTCAGAAGCATTAAGGAAAAAAACATAGAACAGTGATTAGCCACATGCTCATTTGCATCCAGTTCTCCTTCCATTTTAATCTCCCAAAAGCAGATCTGAGGGTGGATTATTAAACCCTGCCAAAGAGCTGGGCAGCAAATGTAAAGAGTAGAGGACAGACAAATAGACAAAGGTGCCTGGAAGACTCAGCACTGATAATTGTTGCGTAAACTTTTGGCCTTTGCCAATACCAGTTATCAAAACCCCAGATTAAGCAACCAGGTAAAAAGGGAAACCCTTTTTATGTGCATTTTCACTGGTTGTAGCTGTACAAGTCTATCTACAGATAATTTATATTAACTCCCAATAAACCAGGCATGTTAGTCTGTCTCAAAAGGTTGGCAAAAGAA
The DNA here is from genome assembly GCA_029282475.1 of Phrynocephalus forsythii. Taxonomy (NCBI): domain Eukaryota; kingdom Metazoa; phylum Chordata; class Lepidosauria; order Squamata; family Agamidae; genus Phrynocephalus; species Phrynocephalus forsythii. The sequence continues at coordinate 61,377,390 of JAPFRF010000005.1, forward strand.
AAAAATAGTGTACAGGGGTTGCCACTTTAATTTCATTTTTATTTCCCATGCCAACAATACAGAATGGAAGAATTTACTATCAATATATTTGAAATACATAAAGCAAAGACATTCATCTAAAATGTCAACAAAAGTAACATTTCCCTTTGAGAAGCTTTAACAATATTTCTAGTTCTTTAATTCAATGTTGCACTGGATATGTTCCCAATGCAACATATTTCCCAATGTTATATTGGGAAATATGCTGGACTGGGTACATACTCAATGCAATATTTCCCAGTGTTGTATTGGAAAATATGTTGGATTGGGAACATATTCAATGCAATACTTCCCAATTTTGTATATGCAACAACTCATTTAAAATCTTAAATTTTTAAACCAGTCTTTTATTTATGCCTTTTTCCCCCATCAGCATTTAGCTAGGAGGAAGAGGATTTGATCACCACAGCTGTTTTAAAGACCCTGTTGGCAAGAGAGGATTTGTGAAAATTCCCAGCATGCTATAACATACCCAATTACCTTAATAACTTATGCAAATGAATTACAGTCTCCAGGTTACTACAGGCTGACAACATGTCTCTAATATTATGGCTCATATAATACAGTTTCCATTTACTAGTTAAGTCCAAGTAACAAAAAACACTGCTTTCTAAATCTTTTATAAAGAAATAATTGTCTCTTAACATTTTCAGTTTTCCAATTTACCTCAGTACCAAAACAAGAACACACTTCAGTTCACTAGATCAGACCGACTGCCTATATAGTGGCTTTCCATTTTAGGTACTTCAAGAGTGACCAATTGCAGCTACAGCTCAAATTAATCAATGAATGAGAATTTCAACAGGAATGATTACAACATACAGTAGTAAATTATAAGATGAATTTAATTTGTTCTACAAGTCAATTCATCTTATGAAAAATTTATCTTACAAGGCACGGTTTCCCATAGGAATGCACTGAAAACTAATCCGTTCCGGAGGGAACGGATCAATAGGTTTTCAATGCATGCCTATGAGAAGGCTGTCTAAACCCCACTCAGTAAGGGGACAGCGGAAGGCAATTCCCTCCCCTGAAGCCTACAGACAGCTGATTTTGACAGCTCAGAGGTGCCAAAACAGCCCAGGCTGGGCGAGGATCAATGGTATCTCGTACGACGGATGGAAACCATCTTAAGGGGCATTCGTTTTACAGGGTATTACTGTATATGCTTCAAGGGGAAGAAAAGGGTGGAGTGGATGGGAGAGAAAGCAAACAGCACCACGTTCTACAAGGCTGATACAAAACATTTAAAACTTTTCACTCCGAGGTGCCAAGAGTGCAAAAGAATCCAAGAAGTAGGAAAAAAAAATCAAAAACAATATCAAAACATTCAAAAAGAATATCAGAATTTTTGATTATAGACAAGAAGTGGACTCAGTCAGTGTTACTTATGGGAAGAGGGAAATTCCAGCTTTCTTCCTCTTTCTCCACCAAGTCTGTGAAGATTCTCAGCCATCCAGGTGAGTTTATCTGGAAGATGAGTCATGGCTACTGGACTTCATCGTCTTCACCGATGAAGCTGTTTGGATGAACAGCGAAACGTTTCTATCTCTCAAAAAGAAGTCCAGTAGCCATGACTCAACTTCCAGATTTCTCCACCAAGGTATCTAAAGTGATAAAAGCAACAATTTGTTCAGGACTAACACCTCTACATAGAATATTAGACTGTCAACGTTTGTGCAGTGATCAAACATCTACAGACTAGGACACACATCTGGAAAGCAAAAACCCACATTTTAGCAAATAAGCTCAAGGGTGCAAGTTGCTCAACTTTTTTATTTTTTCAAGATACTCAGCACTCTCTGACACACACGTATTGATATACCAATGGAAATTAACAGCTTCTAGCCTGCACCCAATTATGTCATTGTTGCAATTGCACAATCCACTCTACTAGCAGATGCGCATCTGATCAGCTTTGCTCATGAGTGCAGATCCAAAAGTACAATAGTGAGATCCAGCATGGTTATGCTGGTAAAATTCTAATTCCATTATTCTTACATTGGAGCTAGGCCAACATAGTCACTTTCAATATTTTTAAAGTGCAAATGCTGTCATTTTGGCATCTGCAGATTTCTAATGCAATAATTTATTCAAAAATATTTGTATAAAATACCTACAAGATATGATTTCTTTTATAAGTAGCTTTGATCCAAGAACTAATGCCAGTTTAAGGTAATCTGTAGCACCACTGATGTTAATATTCATAAATCCAAATAACTGTGAAGAAAAAAGTTAGTATCTATAAAATAATTTTCTCTTTTTCAAGAATATGCTAGCTCTTATTCCTCCACAATTACTCATCAGAATACTTAAAGTTAAACAATGGATTTCATTTTGTTGCTGTAGTTTTGGTTTCTGCTGATACATTTGAAAGCTTTTTGTCAATATTTTGGTAGAAGAAAAAAATATGTACATTTGCTGAAAAGCAATAATGCAGGTAATTGCTAAATTGGCAAAGTACTGTCAATTTTTTTTCTAACATTGATTTTTTTTTTTTTGCTTCACCCACGTCCATGGTACTTAATCCCAGGTAATTTTTTTACTGCTCACTAAAGCTTCAGCCATTTTTAATCTATCTGAACATTCCTGACATTCTATAGAAGCAATGAAAAAGTAGCTGGGATCAGTAATAAAAATGGCTACATTTTTACACTACAAAATTGCTTGCAGTCAGCTGAACATACATTTCACTAATTATTCTGGAAAACAAAATAAACTAAGCACTAAGTGTTCAGGGTGGTGGCAACATAATTTTATAATGCTTCAACCATTTGCCTGGTCCTTTTCTATGTCTCAAATATAAGAATAGCACATCATTGGTATCAGGTTGCTTGTTTCAGCTGGAAACTGAAGTTGATTTCTGAAAAGTAATTCAATAAGCAGCCTACAAAGATACCTAACTGAAAGGCTGGAAAGGTGTGGGGTTTTAAAACTGATTTCAGCTTCTCAAGTACTACAATCAATATAGCAGAAGAGTCAGAAACTGAAAAAAGAGGTACGCAGCTTGGGATGCTCTTGGACTCATCCTTGAGCTTGGATGCTCAGGTCATGACTGTGGCCAGGAGCTGCATTTGCACAATAAGGGCTAGTACGAAAATTATGCCCGTTTCTTGAGAAACCAGCTCTGGCCACAGTGATACATGCCCTAGTGCAGTAGTAGCGAACCTTTGGCACTCCAGATGTTTTGGACCACAACTCCCACAGTCCTTTGTCATTGGCAATCTAGTTTTGGAATTCTGGGAGTTGTGGTCCAAAACATCTGGAGTGCCAAAGGTTTGCCACCACTGCCCTAGTGACATTCTGGCTAGGCTACTGTAATGCACTCTATCTGGGGCTACCAATGAAAAGCCTCAGGAAACTTCAACGGGTCCAAAATGGAGCAGCCAGACTGCTGACTGGGGTGGGGTACAGAGATTACATTACACCCCTGTTAAAGCAGCTCCACTGGATGCCAATCAGCTGTCGGGCACAATTCAAAGTGCTGACCTTAACCTACAAAGCATGGTAAGGCCTGGGTCCTAGCTACTTCAAAGATCGAATCTCACAGTATGAACCGACTCAGGTGTTAAGGTCATCAGGAGAGGTCCTTCTCTCCATCCCGCCACCCTCACAGGTACGTCTTGTGGGAACCCATAAAAGGGCCTTCTCGGTGCTGCGCCATGACTCTGGAACTCCCTCCCGATAGAGACCAGGACTGCCTTGTCTCTGTTGTCTTTCCGGAAACAGGCAAAGACCTTTCTTTTCAGGCAAACTTTCCCTGAATTATGGTCTACCTACTATGTGTCTTTTATATGAATCTACAGGATCACACAGACTTTGTGTTTATAACTACTAATAACCTTATGGGTTTACATTGACACTGTGTTTTCAATGTTCATTTCCATCATTCATAACTTTACAAGGAACTTTACTCTCCTTTAACTGCTCACGTTGTCTTGTACTGTATCTTTAATGTAGTGTAATTTTGTCTATTAATGCCGTAAGATGCCCCTCAATTCCCTTTTCTCAATACTTGAACATGGACTGTACTGGACTGTATATTATTCCTCATTCTGTAAGCTGCCTTGGGTCCTTTTTCCAAGGAGAAAGGTGGGGTAAAAATACTCAACTGCAATACAGCACTGTATTAACAAATTAAGTAGATAACTAATGTCACTAAAAATAAAAGGACTTGCTTCTAAGAAGAAATACATAGTTGTCAGAATTACATAATGGGAATGAAACAAATAGCAGTTTGGTATATGCATTTGTAAACTTAGGGGAAGGGGTGTCAAAAGAGTTTAGTAAGTGTACTTTACATGAATTATATGCAAGTTCAAAGAGAGCAATGGCAAACTCTTCATTAAAATTTAGGCCTAAATATACCTGCATGTAGATGAATCCCACTGAACTCAATTTTGAGTGGACATTGATAGAAGCAGGTTCTCAGCAACTGGTCATTTAAACAACAGGGATCATGAAGTTATCTCAGCTTTCCCCAAGTTCTCTTTTGTTCTATATTACTAAGTTCTCAAATATTTCATAATAATTCACAAGGGAATGGTGAATTAGTCTAATATGCATATCTTACACGTTCACCAAGAGATAAAGGTTAGGACGGGGAGGGAAGTGAAGAACAAGCTATAACCCAGTCCACAAAATATTCATGCAACGAGAACATAGCTTTCTTCCCACTGACCTTCCATCCTGAATAGCTCTTTATAAAATATTTGCAAGACTGAAAAATAAGAATCTTGCTTGCCAAGCACACTCCAGCAGTTTCTCACTTTACACTCACAACAAGACTGCTGTCAAAAAGAAAGCAGAGTTTGTGTGCCAAAATCAATTCAACAAGCTCTTAAGACAAAAAACAAAAATCAAAAGAAAGAAAAGATACAAAACACAGCACTTGAGTATAATGAGAACTGCAATCATTCCAGCTGACAGGAGATGACTACCAATTATCATAAGGCAAGTTCTATGCATTTACATTTCGCTACATAGCTATAAGCTGACATGCTTTGAAATATATTACAAGGATTCAGATTCTGTTCAATATGGAAATTTTCCACCACCTGCTGACGACCTTCTCCAAAAATGGAAATGAAAGGGAAGCAACATCTAATTGGAAGAGTTGAACATTTTTACAAATAACTGTGTTAAATACTGTGATAAATGGTGTAAGAGCCAACTTACAGTTATCTGCTAAATATAATCATTTAATAATCACTCTATCAGTATAATGTATTTGTACATAGGAGAATGCCTGGAGCAAATGACTATTTCTAAAACTATTTTCTAGTTAATGCAGGATAATAAACTATTGTTTAAATAAGTGTACAAATAAGTGTATAAATAAGTGTATAAATAAATAAATAAATAAATAAATAAATAAATAAATAAATAAATAAATAAATAAATATTAACTACTACTCTGTTTTACTCTGGATTAAGCCTGTCACTGGACACAATTATTTTCCCTATATTGTTGTTTTGTATTATCAAGTCAGAACTGACTAACATAGTGACCTTATTATGGCCTTCAAGATAAATGAGGTATTTAAGGAGTGGTTTTACCAGTTCCATTCCCTAGTAAGTTTCCATGGCCAGGTGGGGAATTGAACCCCAGTCTCCAGAGTCCTAATCCATCACTCTACCCATACTGGGTACCTATATAATTAGCATGTAAATAACTGAAAATTTCTATTTTCAAGTATATTTACTTTGAATATTATCCTATTAGATAACCTATTAAAAGGTTCTGAAAAGTCATTTAGCTTCTGGTGCTCATTTTTCCTCTCATAACTAATAATCTTCATGAAAGCACACAAATGTTTTCTTAAAAAGGAAAATAACTTAAAAGAGCCAACACCTTGAACATTTAAGAAAAACTCAATTTCAGAAGGGGGGTAATGATTTTGAAGAATGGGGAAAATACCTTTGGATGGTTTCAGAGTGACAAACAGAGGCAGCCAATTTGGAAAATTAAACAAATTGGAGAAAAGTATGACTAAGAGTAAGAATGGATTAACAGATGCAAGCTGGAGGTGGAGGGTGACCTCATGCATTTTGGGACCCAGATCCACTCACTCATCCCACGCAATCCTCATGCCAAAAAAAAATTATCACTCTCCTATATGTTAGTAACAAACAAATATGGGGTGTCATGCAGACAAACACAGTTTAGCTTAGTAAAGTCCCAAGGTTTGTAAAATAAATATTTTCTTAGAACAAAACTTAACAGACATCCAATAGCCTAATAAGAGTTACAGGGGGCCAACTAACTGTGAATATATTTTAATATATCTGTGTGCCCTTTTTCTGGTACATATACCCTCAAAATGTAGTTCACATGATGTAGAGAATGTGGCATCAAAGTTCTGACTTCTGACAACTCTTTTCAATGTTTTCCAGATATAAAATAGACAGAATCAGTATACCATTCATTTCTTCTGGAGGTACTCTGGGATTGTGCAGGTTGCCTAAGGCGGCACTGGTTGGCTCTTCTGGAAGACACAGAGGGGAACTAAACTCCTAACATGTGGCTCTATAGCCAGGCAGCAAAGTCACTGGAATATTTAGCCCATTGTGTGGAATGCAGCTCACGTCAATTATTTCTAAGATCATTTTAACTCCAGTGGTACCCCAATTTACATATGCTTCGGTTAACAAAAAAATCATGTGACAAAAAAAAGAAATTATAGGAAATGGGGATACATTGCTTTAAGAATTTTTTTCAATCGAATGCTCCACTTTACTTTTTTTTGTAAGGCATTGTGAAAAAAGTGTACCTAGGATGTATTGCACCCCTGTAGTTTGAAGACAGGTGGGAGGAGTTGGAGTGGTTTTTGATTGAGTTTTGGAGCCATTCTGGAAATATTTTGCAGTGTTTTTGGACTTTTTGAACTTTTTTGGTGCATTTCTCAAGCAGTGGGAAGGTAGGGAGCTGGGCTTCATCATTTCCGTGCCTTTTGCTATGCCTTTGTGTTGCTCTGCATTGCAGAGGGAGGGTGAGCTGAGGTTCATCATTTGCATGCTTTTTACTGTGCATGCGGGATGAGGTGAGCTTCCTTGTTTGCATGCTTTTTACTGCGCCTTTGCATTGCATTGCATTGCACTGCATTGTGGAGGAAGGTTAAGCTGAGCTTTGTGATTTCCGTGCCTTTTACTGTGCCTTTGCATTGCACTGCATTGCGGGGGGAGGGGGGTGAGCTGAGCTTCCCATCCCTCCAAGATGCTGAAAACTGCAGGTTACTCACCTGTAAATTGAATTCTTCAAGTGGACATCTGTGAATACACACATAGGGTCTTCGTGCGCCTGCACGCGAGCCTTCGGTCCTTCCAAGCTGAAATGGTAGAAGTCCCTCCCCCTCCACTGTGCATGCTCCCCGCCTTTCCCGCCTTGTAGCTCAGTTCCCCTCAAGTCCGCCACTGACCACATAAAAGTGTAGTATGGCCATGACGGAGAGAGGGGAGGAGGGCGGGAAGTGTGTATTCACAGATGTCCACTCGAACAACTCAATTTACAGGTGAGTAACCTGCAGTTCTTCTTCGTGGACTCTGTGAATCTACACATAGGGTGACTAACAACTGACTTACCGATGGAGGGTAGTCATGGTGTTGTAGCCGTTAAAACAGCTCTCCCAAAAGCAGCTTGTCGTCTGGTTCAGACGTTCAGCTTGTAGTGTTTGAGGAATGCAGATGGACAAGACCAGGTTGCTGCTCTGCAGATCTCCTCCAAGGGAACCCCTTTAAGGAAGGCCATAGAGGAGGATACTGCTCTTGTAGAATGTGCTTTAGGAGTAGATGGGAGAGGGGCATGCGCAATATCATATGCCATTTTGATTGTCGTGACAATCCATCTGGAGATGGATTGTGGTGAGACCTGAGATCCCTTAGACGGTTCAGCAGTTCTAATGAAAAGTCTGTATGTCTTTCTTACAGGTGCTGTCCGGGCTGTATAGAAGAGGAGCACCCGCTTGACGTTGAGGGAGTGCATTCGCCTCTCCAAGTGAGTAGTGGGATTCGGGAAGAAGGTTGGGAGGATGAGCGGTTGGGAAACATGAAAGGGTGAGACCACTTTCGGAAGGAAAGAAATGTCGGTGTGCAGCTCCACCCTATCGTGATGGAATTTGAGAAAGGGTGGGTCCACTTGGAGTGCTGCAAGCTCTGATGCTCTTCTAGCTGATGTTATTGCTACCAAGAAAGCTGTCTTCAGGGTAAGGAGATAAAGGGGGGTAGTGGCCATTGGCTCAAAAGGTGGCCTAGTGAGCAAGTGGAGTACTATGGACAGCAACCATTGTGGTGTTGGTCCCCTACTGCATAGACGGATATCAGCCAGGCCTTTCAAGAACTGCTTAAGCCTGGTATATTTGAAGAGGGTGGCCGCTTCGGAGTCCGCTGGTTGATGTGCCACTATGGCTGCCATGTAGACTCGTAGAGTAGATATAGATAGTCCTCTATTGAAAAGGAGGAGTACATAATCCTGGACTACTGTTATGTCAGTAGGCTGGTAGGGTCGTGAATGGCGTCGAGCAAAGTGGACAAAAGAAGCCCATTTGTGGGCGTACACAATGGTAGTGGAACGTTTCTGGAACTAGCAAGAACATCATCTACTGTAAGTTGATGTACCACGCTGTCAGGTGAAGAGTTGAGAGGTATGGGTGTCGAACCTGGCCCTGGTTCTGTGTGAGAAGGTCCGGCTTCAGTGGTAGGTGCAGGAGATCTCAAGCCATCGCTTGTAGGGCAGGAAACCATGGCTGTCTGGGCCACCATGGTGCCAGCAGGATGATCCTGGCCCTCTGGTGTCTTATTTTTAGGAGGGTCCGTTGAATGAGCGGTATAGGGGGGAAAGCGTAGAGAAGGCCCCTTGGCCACCAAGTCGAGAGGGTGTCCCCTGTGGAATACTTGCCAAGGCCTGCCCTGAAGCAGTAGGAGCGGCATTTGGTGTTGTGTTGAATCGTGAACAGATCCATGTGGGGGTACCCCATCTGGCGCAGAGTAGGGAGAAGATTGAGTCTGAGAGCGTCCACTCGTGGTTGTTGTGTCGTAGGCGACTGAGCTCGTCCGCCGTGACATTGCTTTCAGAGGATATGTGAACCGCTATCAGGTAGATCCGTCTGCGGATGCACCAAAGCCAGAGCTTGATGGTGAGTTGAAGCAGGGATCGCGAATGGGTGCCACCCTGCTTGTTGAGATAATAAAGCGCGGTCGTGTTGTCGGTGGTGACCTGGACCATGCGATGTGACAGGAGCAGCTCAAACGCACTGAGGGCCTTGAAGATAGCTAAGAGCTCTAGGTAATTTATGTGATGTCGCCTCTCCTTGGTAGTCCACCTGTGGTGAATGGACAGGTGTTTGCAGGTGGTTCCCCATCCCGTCAGACTCGCATCTATTGTAACCTGGATGGACGGGTAGCATTGCTGGAATGGTCTGCCTACCCGCAAGTTGGGTGACGATTTCCACCATCTGAGGCTGGCAAGAAGCGAGGATGTGACTGTAAGTCTCTTGTGAGGCGGGTCTTGATGTGGGCGAAAATGAGCTAGAAGCCATGCTTGTAGTGGACGCATGCGTAACCTGGCGTGAGGTAGAATAGCCGTGGTGGATGCCATTAGGCCCAGTAGGTGCTGCGCATGTTGGGCCGAGACACAGGTCAGAGGCCTGAAGGGATGTAGAGCTTTCCTGATCTTTTTGGCATGGTCTGGAGCTAGAAACGCCTTGGCTCGTGTGGCGTCTAGTAGGGCTCCTATGTACTGTACCGAGCGGCAAGGGGACAGGATAGACTTTTTTAGGTTGAGTTTGAGTCCCAGGGAGGTAAGTATTCTCACGGTAAGGTCTCTGTGTGTTTCCGCCTTTTGTTTTGTAGGTGCTACCAGCAGCCAGTTGTCCAAGTATGGAAAGAGTTGTACACCCTGGAGACGAAGGAAGGCTGCTACAGGTGCCATGCACTTTGTAAACACCCATGGGGCGGTGCAGAGCCCGAAGGGCAGGGCTTTGAATTGGTAAGTTAAGCCCCCAATCCGAAACCAGAGGTATTTGCGATCTTGGGGGCGATTGAAATATGAAAGTATGCGTCCTGGAGATCTAGGACGACGAACCAGTCTCCCTGTTGTAGCATGGGAATGATGGTGTCTAGTGTTGCCATGGGAAACTTTTTTGTTTTAATGAAGGTGTTTAACTTTCTTAGATCTAAAATAGGTCGAAGACGTCCGTCCCTTTTGGGTATCGTAAAGTATCGAGAGTAGAACCCTAACTGATCTCCTGATGGTTATGCGTTCTAAAGCATCTTTTTGTATCAAGGCCGAGACCTCTTCTGTGAGAGCTGGAGAAGATGGCGTTGTAATGACCTTTCCGAGAGGAGGTTGGTGTTGGAATTGTATGCGGTATCCGCTCTCGATAATTGACAATACCCAAGCATCGGTTGTGAGACTTTGCCATGCCTGTCTGAAGGGTTTGAGCCGAATGTCCATGGCAGGGAGGAGGGGGTCAGGATAACTGCTTCTGTTTGCGATCATAGCGCCTGGCAGATTGCTGCTGGCATTGTCTAGGCTGTTGTGTGGGGCACTGGTATGATGGCTGAGGATATGGGGCTCGATATATCCCTTGAGACCTTTGGAGGATAGGTGTGTACTGCCGTCTCCAAGGCTGGTGAGGAGGCCTGGATGATGACTGGGAGGAGGTGCCTTGTTAGCTGTAGGAGCGAGCTGCTTTCCGCATCTTTTGTATATTGTCCAGAGAAGCATGCGTAGAGGTTGTGAACAGCCCCTCCCCATCGAAGGGGGAATCTTCGATGCGATTTCTAGCATTGTCTGTAATGTTGGCCATTCTAAGCCATGCATGACGTCGAAGATGGATGGCCGTTGCTAGCTGTTTGGAGGCTGCGTCTGTTAGATGAAGTGAAGTTATCATCTGATAATCAATGAGGGATAACACTTCAGAGAAAGAGGCTTGAGCCTGGGCCTTGTGATCGTCCGGGAGCAAGTCTATGAAGGTAGGGAAGGTCAGAAGAATGTGACGTGTATAAGCCTCCATAGCGCAGGGAAAAAGAGGCCAAGGAATAGTGGTGTCTACCGATAAGATCTAACTTACGTGCCTCTTTATTGCTCGGGGTAGTGTTGGAGTGTGACTTGCCCCTGTTCTGTGTGACATCTACAATCACAGAGTTAGGTAGAGGAGGCTTTGCCAGAAAATCAGTACCTTCTCCATGAGTTTTGCATAGTTATCCACCCTCCTTGGGATGAGAGGGTTAGAGGATGGCTTGGACCAGGCTTCCTTGGCTTTTTCTAGCATGGAAGGGATAAAGCCCATTTTCAGTGGAGGCGGCGTAGAATTATGCAAGTGGCCAAAGAATTTGCATGATTCACTGGTGGCTGGGAGCTGTATTTGTAATCCCATAACTTGGGCAATCTTGTGTACCATCTGGGAATAGTGCTTGAAATCTTCCGTGGGTGTGGAGGTTTGGTTTTCCACTGTATCTGCCTCTGAATGCCTGGATTTGGATACTGTTGAGCGATGGGAGGTCTGAGAATCTGCTTCCATTTCAGACTCCTCAGTTAATGGGTGATCCATGGTTGCAGGGGAATCTGGCAATTGAGGTTGTTGTGGCTGCAAGTCAGTAGGTTGATGAGGCTGGTCTGTAAGGGCAGGCGAGACTTGGCTAGCCAGGTCTATAGGAGGAACATTATGTTCCGTCGACACCAAGGGGCGTTCATGTGGTTGTTTTTGTCTTGGTCAGCGTCGCTTTGGCTGCTGTGACCGTGACGTCAAGGTGGCAGAAGATGATTCAGTCAGAAGAAGATGACATCATTCTAATGTGTTGATGTCACTTCTTTGCCCTGCATTTGCCTTTATGGCATCGGGGGGGGGAGAGAGAAGAGGTGGAGGAGCTATGGCGTCTATGGCGCTTAGCCCTATGGCGTCGTGATCTCCGATGCCTAGATGAAGATGAGGTCGAGGAGGAGCGGTCAGGCGGTTCCAGCCGTACCTTCGTTCTGCCACGACGTGGAGATGTACTTTCACGGTGGCTCTGTTCACGGCATCTGGGAGAGGGATGACGTCGCTCCTCCACGGCTGACATCAGAGCAGTCAATGTTTGGTGCTCTCCTGCCTGACGGGTAGGAGCGGAATGGCTTTGCTCCTCGACATCAAACCGCAGCGGGGCGGAATGGGTGGCAGCGGCTTGCAACGTCTGTAGGCGTGCAAGCGGATCGTAGCTCAAAGTAGTGAGGTCCGTTTCTAGGACCAACTGGCCCGACGGCAAGCCCGTTGACATCGTGGGGCTTGAAGGAGGATCGTGGGTGACGTCAGGCTGTGTAAGTTGGTTCACCCAGTTATCCTCTTGCCTGACACCCAAGGGCTGGCTGCCTGTCTGAGCCAAGCTGAGTACCCCGTCGGCGTCACGCGACTCCGCCACCGTGAGCGCAGGCTGTTGCGGCGTCGGCGGTGTCGGGCGGGGCGAGAATGGTGCGCTTGACCCCAAATCCCTGTCCTGGTGTCTATCCGATGATGCCGAAGGCAACTTTTTCTTTTTCCTTTTTTCAATGGGTTTAGCTGAGGACTTAGATTTTGATGAGGTCGAAGGCATGAAAGCCTCACAATTGTCAGGATTGTCCATCGGCTGCAGGGATTTTTCCCAGATATGCTTTGAGGCGGCCCAAATGGTGCTTTAAAGCCAGCTTAGTCAATTTTTTACACTGTGGGCAGCTCGCTGTTTGGTGGGCTTCACCCAAACAGTATAGACAGAGGCTGTGTCCGTCCGCTAGCGGGATCTTGTTGGGACATGCCGTGCACCATTTAAAAAGTGCTGCCGATGCCATAAACTGGGGGCAGGGCCGCAGTAACAGGGATCCTCCCCGCCCCTAGGGACAAGAGGTCCGTAGGAGCGAACAAAACTAAAATTAAAGTAAAAACGGAGGGGTGGGGGAATACTAGGAGTAAAATAAAATAAAGAAAGAAGAAATCTAAATATCACTTTCCTTTTCATTGCAGGAGCTAGAAAGGACACGTCCGATCGCAGCAGCGGCAAAAAGGAACTGAGCTACAAGGCGGGAAAGGCGGGGAGCATGCGCAGTGGAGGGGGAGGGACTTCTACCATTTCAGCTTGGAAGGACCGAAAGCTCGTGCGCAGGCGCACGAAGACCCTATCTGTGGATTCACAGAGTCCACAAAAAAGAACAAACTGTTCACACAAATGTAAACTAGATCCCCACAAAAGGTTTTTGGAAAGAATAATTTGCTGTGAACAGCCAATTCCTGTATGGCCTATTGTAGACCTTAAAATGCCCTTTTTACAATCAGGGAGTGACCACCCAGACTGAACGATATTAAACAACCAAGATGGGAGAATGGGAGTATTTTACAAATCATACTGTGTAGTGCCTTCTTAGGGACACAGTTTTCCATTTGGAGCAAATTTTTATTTCCCCAGGGTGTCCTAAAATGCACTAAACACTAAATGTTCAAGAGGATCTGGATATGAATGGTCTCCAATGCAGGGACATTTTAACCTTCCTGCTATAATTCTCAATTTTTTTCAAAGCAGAAAGTATCCACTAAGAGCCCATCCATACTATGAATGTGTTCATCTTTCTTTGTACCAGTGATACTTGCATTGTAACCTCATTTCTACAGAGAACAGGGTTAAATCTACTATTAACAGTAGTTTCAGTTAAGCAGGACTTTAAAAGTCCTTGCTTTCTGGGGCATTTTACAATATCATTCAGTGGTGGTATACTTTTTATTCTGCTCTGCTACAATTTGGTCTAGATCGGCTCATGCTGACCCTAACATACTTAGGCAATGTAGTCCTTCTTAGTGTCAAACAATCTCATATACCCTATATACTCGAGTATAAGGCGACCCGAGTATAAGTTGAGGCCCCTAATTTAAACCCAAAAACCTGGGAAAATTTATTGACTCAAGTATAAGCCTAGGGTGGGAAATGCAGCAGGGCCTGGCAACTCCTTCTTTGTGAGCTGGGTGTGTGTGTGATATTTAAAATGACTTTTAGCCACCGAGGCAAGTGCTTGAGTTGGTGGCTAAAAGTCATTTTAAACATGGAAGATCAGGAGAAGTGGTGCGCAATGTTTAAAATGATTTTTAGCCACCGACCCAAACTTGCTTCAGTGGCTAAAAGTATTGACCCAAATATAAGCCGAGGACCCCTTTTTTCAGCCCAAAATTAGGGCTGAAAAACTAGGGTTATATTCGAATATATACAGTAATACTAAAAGGCCTAGGGACCTTCTCTATAAAAAAAATCTTGTTGGGCCACAGAAGGGAATGATATGTAACAACAAGCTTCCAAATATTTTAACCTCCTAGGACATGAGATCAACTGAGGCCTGACCAACCAGAACATTGCAGGCCTTCTCACTTCAGGTAGCCACTCCTAGGGAGGCCCAGAAGACAATTACTCGAAACCGGGCCTTCTCAGTGGCTGCCCCCACACTGTGGAACAAGTTACCAAGTGAGCTTCGCCTAGCACAGTCCCTGCCGGCCTTCAAAAAAAGCCCTTAAGTCACTGCTTTTCAGACAGGGATCTAGCAACCATTAGTAAGGTTTTTGGGGTTTTTTTAGTGCTGCCATCTTGGTCAATCCCCTTTTTTAGTTTTATTAGCGTTGCTTGTCATGTTTTGTTTTGCTTTGTTCTATTATTATTGGATGACCTGTTTGATTTATGTTCTTTTATTTTTGACATAAATGTGATTTTTCTATGTAAACTTCCCGGAGTTCCTTTAGGAAGACTGGTGGTAAATAAATAAATAAATAAATAAATAAATAAATAAATAAATAAATAAATAAATAAATAAAAAGTGGTGGTGAACCTTTAGTACTCCAGATGTTTTGGACCACAGCTCCCAGAATTCCAAGCCTTCTATTACCAATGACAAAGGACTATGGGAGTTGTAATCCAAAACATCTCCAGTGCCGAAGGTTCACCAACACTGTCCTAGGACTTTCATTATTGATCTCAAAATGGCTTCTGTAGTACATCTTTAAAGGACTCAAGAGTGTCCAAGGCTTATTATCTTACATATATTAATCACCCAGCTGTATATAATATCTCATGGTGTAGAACAGTTGCCTCCCTTAACAGCTCTGATTTCTGACCCAGCCACACTGATTAGCAATCCTATGTCAGTCAAGGCCTCCAAGCCTTACAGCTACTATTGCCATGGCCAAGACCTGGTAACTGAAGAATTTTACAGCTTTACAGTCCTATTTCTGTGTTAATAAAGCATAGTCATCTTGTCCAGTTTCTTCATCCTCACCTGTTCATGGAAATTAAGTATAAGTATATATAAGCTATATGTTTAGTCCACCAAAGCAAACACTAAAAATGCCACTCTTTAAACTGCTGCAGTATTTTCTTTCTTCTTTTCTTCTGCCAACAATCTCATAATGTATCTCCATATAATAAAATTGCAACATAATATAAATCTTTGAACCAAGAAATCCAAGCTATTTAGGCCACTGAGGCACTGTTCTGATTTTTAAGAGACAACAAATGAAAGTTGTTGATCAGAACTCTTTGCAAACCTCCCATAGAAATTATGACAAATTTTTCCACCAGTACCAGGTGACAGATTCAGGGAGGAGAAGTTATAGAAGGATACAGTTAACACACCTGAGATATGCCATTTTGATTTTGGGGGGACTTCAATCTCTAAAATTCTTCATTATGGGAGTTTCACCTGAGAGACCTACACCTAAAGACATTGAAATGTGGCTCACTTGGAAGAAGGCCTAACTCGAAGCCTCCATGGCCTAACTTGCTGTTCAAAAAGGAAGGTGCCCTAGCTCTTGCTAGAAAACTCCAGGTAGGCCAAATTTAGCTTTCTATAGGAGTGAGTCTGTCAGATGGAACACCCAGAATAGAGAAATCTGGAGGTTGGAGTCCAAAAAATTGCAGCATGTCCCTATTTTACAATAAATGGTCTTCAGTTTTCACATTTTCAGTTGGTACAGAATGCAACAGCCTGAATCCCAACTCTTTAACATCATGCACCACTAGTGCCCTACAGTCTGTACTGGCAACCACCTTCTAGGCATCGTTCAAGGTGCTGCTTTTTATCTGCACACCTTCAACCTGCAAATAGCAGACATCTCTTGTACCATTCACGACTGTCAACATCATCTGACTATGCCTTCTTCACTCATACTATTTGTGTCCAAAGTTCAGACTATAAAGGATCAGAGAGGAGCTTTTTTGGAGACAGTCTGGGATTTCAAAACACTGCCAAAGGCAGAGCCTATGTACAGTTTGGGAAAGCTCTGTTCTATCTGGCATTCAAAAGACATAGTTAAGCAGGCAAATAATTAAACTTATGTACAGTATTTTTAAAAGGTTTTTTGACATTGAAACTGGCAAAACCTCCCCAGTAGATGGCACCATAACATAAAGTTCATACCACCTGTGGGATATGAACTGTCATATGTATACTGTACAGTACCTTCCTTTCAATGAGGGCTATATGCACACCATTATTTTAACAGATAACAATCCATCAAGAATAATAAAGCCTGAAATGCTAAGAAAATATATTTCAGGTCCATACTAGCAAGTCAAGTATGATCAAATCCCATAGTACTTTAAAGTGTAACAGATTAGAGTGCACTCCTGTACTTTTATTTCAGAAGTAAGACCCATTGATTTCAAAGGGTCTTCTTCCTAGGTAAGTAGGTAAAGTATCAGTCTGTAAGGCAAACTAACACTAATCTCTATAAAAAGGTAAAATGATCTCGTTCATTGATACTTCATTTCAAAATATATTTTAAAAACTGAATATGGAAAACCCCTTTCTCTTTGATATTGATTTTCTAATTTTGACAGCAAGAATCCTCTCCCCCATAATTTCAGCTGTCTTGTCCTCACACCATCAGGAGAGATTTAACATTTGCATAGGTCTCAACAAAAATGGAAAACAGATTCATAAGGGGAGGGTCACAGTTCTAATATAGTCCTCTTTTTAAAAGAATCCTAATTTTATCATTTTTTGTGAAATCCGGAAGACATAAAATGATAAAAACATTCTTCCCCCTTCCGTGCTGCCAGTTTCTCATAGCTCCTTGTAAAGAGTCTATCGAACTGTATAGGAACTTAATTCTGAGTGCAAAAATCTAACTTTATCATAACATTAATATTTAAGAGAACTTTAAAAGGACGGAGAAGTTTAAAATATTGACAAGTATTATGGATTAACCCTTCAGTAAAGCCCACCCAGTGTCCCCAGAATAACAACTCCTTATTAACTATATGTGTCTTAAACAACAGCAGTTGAGAGCATAAAGTCTAGTGTTGTTGAGTGTGCCTGACCACTATCTAACAGTACACACCTTAGGCAGATAATTGGAGGTCATCAGCAGTGTTCTAGATAACACATTAGATGCTCTGCTGAATATAGGAGGCTTGCGGCACATACAAAACTCATGAAGAAAATTAATTTTTACCATGCTCCCAATATTCTACAATACCAACTGAGAGTCAAAAGAGTTTTATAATACTATGATCATGTGATACCCAGACATGGACATGGAGCTCTCACTGTAAGAGTTTCCCCAGTCCCTCAAGTAACAAATGTAGGAAAAGGCAACCCAAGGAGGTCCTTAAACACAACATAAAGGCCAGATGACTGCTCATCATATAAATGTGTTTTAACTTCTGGGTTGCCCATGGGCTTTATACAAACTTAGAAGTTCAGTATTTTTTTTCAAACAAATAGTTGTGATTAAGTAATAATTCTGCAATATAACTGGAACCAGCATTGATGGTGTCTACTCATACAATTTAAAATTCGCTCATACAAATCCATCCATGATTGAGAATTCAAAACACCACACCACTTCTAGATATTCTGATGTTGCATGGTTGTTGAAAATAAGTTTTTAGGAACAGGAGCATAAGTTGAAGTATATACCCAGAATTGAAAGTAATAAAGACAAGATAGCAATCAGAATGTGGAATTATGAATACAAGATATTTTTAAATATATTTTAAAGTTATGTAACATATCAAAGCATACCAAGCCAGCCGTAAGTGATGGAGCAGACTGCCCTAGAGACTGATTCCTCATGCGAACCAAATTTGTTGATTCTCCAGTTGGTTGCCATGTCGATGGTCCTACTCCACTGTGCATACTGGTGGATAAAGGAAGCAACTGCTTTCCTTTAAACAGAAAAAATATATATTTTACTTGATATTTGATTTCATAATGCAATGGCTCAATTACAGAATAAAATAAATAAAATTTTATTTTTAAATATCACATTCAAATATTTTAAAATACTTGTTATAGCCCTAGATAAGTAATCCTTATCTATTCAAAGAGGGCATTTATACATGTGATACTGTAAATAAGTTATCATCTGATTTGAGATGAACAAAACAGTTACCTGACAAAGAACTGGCCAAACTGCCCTTTTGGAGCTTACAGTCATCTTGACTCAACTGACGATGAAGTTTACTTTTCCCAGTTGAAGAAAAGATGTCAGGGTTACTAAGTTTTCGGCAACGCAGTGAAAGCGGTTCTGCCACAATGTCCTGGAACAATAGTAAAAAGATTACAAAAATAAGGTTCATGACTATGGGAATCTTACGTTAATTTAAGAACAGACAAGACTGTATACTTATACTGTACACTATTTGGCCCACAAGTTCTCAAACTTATAGTTTAGTTTAAAGCAAGTTTACTTAAAATGAATTCTATTTCATCTAATGGTGATGTTCCCTGGTATAAACGTTCAAGGCTTTGAATCTTAGGTTCTCCATTATTACACCTACCTGACTTGCCTTTTTAAAGTGCCATTTTTAAATCTTTCCTTAGGTACATAATACAGTACTCACTTAACATAATACTCACTATAATCCAATAATCTAAAGAAAATATGAAGCTTTCCTCTTCAAAACAAATATAAACCCCCTAAAAAAACCTCTTTTCTTCAAGAAAGGTATTTATCTTTTGTAACCATAAATCTATTCCTTTATCCAATGAACTAAAAAAAGTATTACTATTTCAAGCTATTTTCATGCTAACAGCACACCATCACTTCTGCTAGATGGAAGGTACAATTACACGTACAAAAAGGCTACAAAAATTCATTCATGCAGCAAATTAACTAACCCAATTCACAAAAGCAGTAAAAAATTCCACATAATAAAAACCATTAGTAGCCTTTTTATATTCTCTGAATTTTACAAATGTAGCAAACATCTGTTCAAGTTAATTATAAACAAACAATATAAGTTAAAGGAAGTTTAAAAATTAGAACTGACTTCAGTTAGCATATTTCAGCCAAAGGAATTACACTTTCTTACAGACACTGCAACTGCATACCACAAAAAGTGAAGGATAAATGCAAAAACCAATGCATGCAGAGTCACACAGCAAAAATCAGCCTACATGGCAATAGACACAAGCACAGATACCTACAAGTGTAGATAAGTGCTATAGAATCTCTTAAATCCTTTGTATAAGAACAGGTTCTCTGGTATCACCGTTTGCCACGACCATTTTTCTAGGAAAATCAATGTTACATGGCAAATTTAGCTCTCACTTCAAATACAATACACAGACATACATAATCTCAGCACTTCCCAAATCTCATCAATTTAGTAGTGCATACTGCAAAATCAAGTGACAAAGACTATGAACCATGTATTTGTTTCAAATATTTTCACTGAGGAAAAGGAAACTAACAGTGACTAGAAAATTCCCTTCATTGGTTCCAGATGAAGTCTGCATCCATTACACTAGGATCTATCATTAGAAAAGAAAGCCTTTACTTCAAGGTACCACATAATGTAAAATTAACTAATACACACAAATCAACTATTCCAACAAGAAGCACAAAACAAAATAAAATGCTGTTTTGGCACTTTAAAGACTAATGGCTATGTTTTAATATAATCCACTATCTTTCAGCAAATGTTTCACAATGTAGCCTCTGTATTTTACTCATATGTCTGAAGAAGCTGGCAGTGTTCCATGAAAGCTTACACTATAATATTGCAGTTGGTCTTTCAAGTGCCACAACATCTCCTTTTTTGCTTTTCTTTCTTTTCTTTTCTTTTCTTTTTGCATTTATTGAAATGCCTTCACAAACTAACATGGCTAGAACTCTGAAAACAATCCATCCAGAATCCCATGACTTAATGCCTGCCAGCATATGTCCAACAGCATAAATTTCAGCAGCAAACTGTCATTGTTTAAGCTGAAGCTCACATTTTTGTCATATGCCAACTCACACAACTGGTAAGTGACAAAAAGAACTGCCAACTTAATTGAACTACTAACAATTCATTACTGAGTTTTAAACTGCTTGACATATGCTAACAGCCACAAGTAACAGAACCCTTTGGCTTTGTAAAGCAGAGCCGACAATATCAATATTTGGTGGTTCCTCCATACAGTGAACAAAATCTTGTTGGTGTAACTTTATACCAGCATAACCCAGATCAGGTACCAGAAATATTTAATTTAAAATCAGGGAATTTTTTTCTATCTTCCCTACCCAGTTCTTTAAGGTTGCTTAGGTCTCTCTTTTGTCCTGGGAAGTCCTTAAAATCAGAGAGGGGGTGTTAATTATAAAAAAATTACTGCTGGATCAAGACTGTAAGTGGCAAAGGATTCCCAGGGCAAAAGGAAGCTCTAAGGGGACAGAAAAATTACCAGGAAAATAATTTTTTTCCTGTGCCCAAATCAAGTTATGCCGGTATAAAATTAAACAACAGGATTTTGCTCTGTGAATGCTAAAATACTTGCATTCTCTAAAAAAAAAAAAAATCAGCCTGCCTCTTGCAAATCTATTTCAATTGCACACTTGACTTGCATTGTGTAGTTTCATGTCACTCTTACTAGAATGTACTAGAATGCTTACATTATCAAGTTTATTTATTTAACATTAACTTGGCACTGCTACAGATACTCCAAATGCTCTTTCCATTGAACCTACAATGCAATAACCATGTATACAGAGGTTATAACCATTAGTTTGGAAGTCATTCTCAGTAACATGCTGATTTAACAATTACCAGCACATTCGAAAGATATAACATTTTTAAAAATTACAGCTTGATTCTACAAATCAGTTTGATAGGGCGTATGCCTACAGCATGCCTATAAGAAGGCATACCCAGATATCCATATTTCGGCGGGTGTGTGTGGAATCATAGCTTTCTTAGCTTGGCCCATCACAGATTTCTTGTTGTGATGATAATTTGAGAAATTAATTAACAGTAATTAAATGTTGTTCTTAATGGAGTCTTCCAGTTTGTTTCAAAAACTCCCTTTAAAAAAAAAAGGAGAACCGCCATAAAAGGAAATGGAAAATACAAGTTTTGTCTTGGGAGACTTGATGGCAGAATATTTAGAATATGAAACTTCTCTGTTCAATAGTTTGAGATAGGAAAGGGATAAAAATTCAAAGGATATCTGAATGCACCCTTGCACACATTTCACAAACTGAACTGAGGTTCTACCTCTTGACTGAGTTTACATTCAAAGAAAGAAGCTGCCAATACTAACCTTGGGGAAACAACTAGAGGGAAGCACAAGCAAAAGCAAATAACAGCAACAACATCTGCATAACCTTTTGCTTCCCTCCACAGTTTTGCCAGGCACACTTTCTCAAATTTCATTATGTGACTTTCTCAAAAGTCCACACAATGAGATATCCATTACTAAACTCAAATGACCATGAATGGAAAAAAAACTAGACTGAATCCATAGGTATTATTAGGGAAGAATACATAAAAGACAATTTCTACAGAAAAAGAAACCAAACACCTACATGGAAGAGAGAAGAAAAACTTAAAATTGTAAAGAAGAGGTGAGAAGCAAAAATAAAAGATAATAGAAATAGAGTCAGATTCGTAAGCCTGGATGCAGTTTTTCAGTAACTGTCTGGTAAAGCTAAAGAGAACTATTATAACAGTTAGTGCAGAGAAACAGACAAAAATAACAGAAAGGGGAAAAATCTCTTCCAGAATGTTCAAGAAATCAAGAGGAAATTTAAGCCTAGTATGTGAATGCTGAAAAACTAATAGGGAAGCACGCAGTCTGACCAGGAGAAAATAAAGAGAAGTTAGAAACATTATGATGACATACTCCTTTGAAGAGGAATCACACAACAAAGAACTCATAGGTCTAGAAACTGAAGTGAAACATTTTTAGAACAATTTCCAGTCAGAGACTGAATCGATCAAAATTCTAAGAATATGCCATGTTCTAAGAATGTGGAAAGTGCCTAGATGCCCTAAGCACATCCGATCTCGCTTGATTTCAGAAGCTAAGCAGGGTCGGCCCTGGTTAGTACTTGGATGGGAGACCACCAGGGAATACCAGGTGCTGTAGGCGCCTGGAGTAGGCACTGGCAAAACCACTCCAGTACTCCTGCCAAGAAAACTCCATGGACATGGAGTCACGAAGAGTCGGTCACGGCTGTAACGACACAACACACACACACACACACACACAAGAATGTGGAAAGCCAAACAACGGAGAGCAGACTGGAAAAGAACAGTAAGTATTCCAATGTCCAAGAAAGCAAAAGCCAAGGGGTGCGGTAACTTCCCATGCAAGCAAAGTGAAGCTCATGGTGCTGCACCTTACACGTAATGAGAAATACCTGATGTTCAAGCTGGATTTAAAAAGTTACTGAGATCATATTTCAAATATTCAATTTTGTTCCTGAAGCAAAACAAAACATTTCAGAAGATCAATCTATGTTTTATACAGTAAAGCCTTTGATTGTGTGGATCAGGAGAAACTATGGGTCATTATGAAAGTAATGTGTGTGCCTCAGCACTTGATTGTGTTAACAGTATGGCAGAATACAGAGAGAAATATTGGTTTCCTATAGACAAAGGAATTAAACATTTCAATAAATAAATCAGTATACAGAACATATAATATGGAAAACCAGATTAGATTCAGATGAAGGGAAGGAAGTGGTGGGAAAAGATTAATAACTTAAGATATGCAGATGACACTATTTTACTGTCTTACAGAAAGTTCCAACAATTAGAAACAATCTTTAGTGAAATGGGGAGGCGTGCCCAATCAGGACTGTATTAAGGAACACATTAAAATAAAAAAATTAATAAGTGTTATTATAGAAATACTATACAACTTTCATGTTGATAATGAAGAAATTAAAATACTGAATGATTTTGTACACCTTACTTCAATAGCCTATCCAAATGGAGTCTGCAGCTAAGAAATCAGATGAAGACTGAAACTCGGAAGGGCTGCAATTAAGGGATTGGAAAAGATAATCAAGTGTCAGGATATGTCAAAGAAGAAAAAAACCAAGACCATCCTCACTCTTATATTCCCAGTCACCATGTAGGGGTGTGAATTCTGGACAGTAAAGAAAGCTGATAGGGAAAATTTTGTTTCATTTGCAATGTGGTGCTGGAGGGGAGCTTTGAGGATACCCTGGACTACCAGAAAAACAAACAAATGGGTCCTGTAGCAAATCAAGCCTGAACTATCCCTGGAGGAAAAAATGATGATGAAAGAAAGGCTGTCCTACTTTGGGAATATCACAAGAACACAAGATTCTCCAGAAAAGTTAACATGCAAGATAAATTGAAAAGAGGAAGACCAAATACAAAATGGCTTGCCTCCCTAAAGTTTCATGGAGACTATTGCAAAATCAGTGACTCCTTGTCTGTGCTTGTGCAAATGAAGATACAGTATATAATATAAATCACTCACAGATCCAGTGAAGTATTTTTCAGACAGCTTCATACACTATAGTACATAATAGATATCAACAGTGACCTGAGCAAAGGTACTATATACTACTTTCGTTATCAGAACCAATGTGCTTCAAAATATCAATTGCTGGAGAAGAACAGTAAGGGAAAGTTAACCATAGGGATCAGAAATGAAAAACTAGGCTACAGGCAATACCTTGCCTGGTGTACATCATCATCTAGCCAAGAACTTTAATAACCTCTTGGCAGAGCATATATTTTGCCATGTTTGAACTTTTGGGACCTGCTGTGCAGAAGAATGTTTTGCACTCAGAAGTTTGCAATGTTTTTTATTTTTATATTAGTGGCCTATAAAGGTATCGCCTGTAGCCTAGTTTTGCATATGTGTTTTGTTATGGCCACGCAGCTTAACCTACCTCTTTTGCTTTCATAGGAATCAGGTTGGCCATTGGGGGGAAAAGGCTGTTTGACAAGATAGGTCACTGGTGTGGATCAACAGGGCTATTGAGTTGTTATAGAAAAAGCTCCATGAGTGCAATCATATTTCCACTGTCTCCTACATATTACCTCATTGTCCAGGGGCAATTCCCTTCATGCAAGATGTACAGGTGTTGTTTTCAGACATATGGCAGAAATGAAATGTTTTCAGCTTCATCATTTATATCATTTGAAATTTCTGAGACCAGAAAATGCTATAAGTATTTAATGACTACATACCAGTAAGTAGATCTAGCTATCTTAACCCTTGTGGGGTTATTACCTTTATATCTAGCCTCCCAATTTTTCCATTTTTTCCAAAGAT
Source organism: Phrynocephalus forsythii (assembly GCA_029282475.1). Taxonomy (NCBI): domain Eukaryota; kingdom Metazoa; phylum Chordata; class Lepidosauria; order Squamata; family Agamidae; genus Phrynocephalus; species Phrynocephalus forsythii. Next base: position 61,401,934 of record JAPFRF010000005.1, read on the forward strand.
TTTTCCATTGCTTCATTTTACATATGTACTTATTACCATTATTTTTAGTGAATAACCCTTATTATTATTTAATAAGTTACAGAAGCTATACAAATACAAGTCAACAGCATTTTATCATTTGAGCAAATATTCAACAGATAAATTATGTTTGTCACATAGTTTCCCAGTGTCTGTCAAACATCTATCCTCAGCCAAACTACACAACTATAAAATCCAGCTGCTCATCTTGAAGTCTGATTCCTTGCCACCAATGAATCCAAGTAGATCAGTCATTGTACCATTTCACAAGCCTATAGAAAGGGGGCAGCTTTTTCCCTTTGGCATTCATGTTTAGACTTGCATTTATTTTCCCTACACTATCACCTTCAAAAAAAAAAAACCAAACCACCACAACAACATGGTCAACTAATAACTGCTTTCATAAGAACACCAGTGTTTTCCATGTTAGTTTCCATCCCTCATAATGGATTTTTTTCCCTTAATGTTACTTTTTAATGTTCCAAGATGCCTCTTCTAATTCCCTATTTGTAATTTAAATTATGTCTTAAATGTTCTGGGCTGTACATTGTCCCTCTTTATTGTAAGCCACCTTGGGTCCTTTTCCAAGGAGAAAAGTGGAGTAAAAATATTCTAAATAAAATAAATAATAATACATTTTTGCATCATCCAACTCACCAATACATGGACACAACAAGTTTGATACAATTGCTCACTAACTCTGTCTGTTACAGAAAAGTTAAATATGCTCTTCCACAAGTCATCAGTCACATCCTTACAGCAATAGCTGATATGAAAATATGCACAGAAATCAATATGGAATATGCATCCATGCACGTCTTGTTCACAGAAAAGATGGGTTACCCATACTTATGCTAGAGCTTTTCATGTATATCCCTTGAAGCAACATTAATGCAAAGTACCAGACTGGAAAGACATGAGACTCTAATCCCAGACTGAATGTGTCTGGCTGGAACTTGCTGGAACTGCAACTGGCCTGAAACAACTTAGAGCCAGCCTTTCCCAATAAACACAGGTAGGACCTCAGGATACCCAAGGCAACCTCTACACAGGATGGTCTCCTTTAACCAAGGCCACAAGACCTTTTCCTACATAGTATATCAACATGATCACAAAAGGAAAACGAAAAATGTCTGTTCACTTTTATCCAAGATTTTTTTCCCTGCTAGAAACCAAACCATTATGCCTACACACACATCCTCTGGCATCAACAGCATTTTAAAAACAACCCTTTAACTTGCTCTCTGGAACACAAAATCTCCAAGAGCATTCTAAAAGAAACGAAGGCTTCACCCAAGCATTCTTCCGGAAGGTTTTCCTGGCATAGCATCCGGCAAGACCCGACTAACAGTTGACTCGCTTCCAACAGGATCCATCCTCCTAGACTTCAGGCATATCTGCTCTCCTAGCGACCAGGTATGAAAAGAACCGCCCACCTCCATGCGCCATAAAGGTAAAGTCGTCCCCGTCCCCCCGCACATGCTTGCTAGTTGTGTATTACTCTAGGGGCGGTGCTCATCTCCGTTTTCAAGCCAAAGAGCCAGTGTTGTGTAAGTCCGTGGTCATGTGGCCGGCATGGCTGAACACATTCCTGCACATGGAACACTGTTTTACCTTCCCGCTTTTTACGCCGGTACCTATTTATTTACTTGCATTTACGTGCTTTCGAACGGCTAGGTGGGCAGGAGATCGCTTGGCTGCGTGGCACCCGGGATTCGAACCGCCGAGCTGCCTGCCTGACTTTGCAGCCGACAGTTTCCAGTACTCTAGCCCGCTGAGCCACCATGCCCCCTAGACCCCTCCCTCCTTAAAGAGATGCCTGTGAAGATTCCCCCCCTCCCCACACCCACTTTTCACTACCATTTCCCCCCTTTTTTTCCGCCAAGGTGGCAATAAAGAAATTTTTAAAAAAAGCCCCAACTACCGCAGCGCCCAGTACCTTGTCGGGCGGTTCCCTGCAGGCGGCGCTTCCCCGACCGGCTTCTTCCGCCTCCTTCCTGCCGCTGGCGGCGGAGGAGGAGGAGGCGCTTCTTCTCTCCGAGGGATCTGTCGGGAGCCGGGCCGCCTGCTCCAGCCTCCTGGGGGTCGGCAGCGCCGAGGGACCCGCTTTCTCCCCCCGAGAGCGCCCCTTCCTCATGATGAAAAGAGGGGCGGGCAGGGGCGCCTCCTCAGCGCGGGGGCTCCTCGGCCAAGCAGCCGCCCATGGCCGCCGCGGGGAAGCCGGGGCGTGGATTGGGGGCGGCGGGGGGGGGCTTAGAGAGGGGGGGGGCTGAAAAAAAGGGGGCGGTTGTGGGGAGAGACGTGACGGGAGAGCTTCAGGGAGAGCCAACCTGGCGCGCCGACATCCTCGGACTCCTGTCAAGGGGCGAGCACGCCGGGCACTGCGGCAGCCCCGGTTCCTCGGCCACGTATCGCGAGAGGAGGAGGAGGAGGAGGAGGAGGAGGAGGTAGGGGGAGAGAGAGAGAGAGAGAGAGAGAGAGAGAGAGCTCGGCGGCGCGCGACCGAGCGAGCTCGCGAAGCAGGAGTCCGCGCGGAGGGGGAAGGAGGGAGACACGGAGGGAGGGAGTCAGGGAGGGCGGGGGGGGCAAAGGGAGGGGCGCGCGCAATGCGTAGTACGGCCGGAGAGACGGAGAGGAAGGAGGGAGGCTGGAGAAAATGGGGTCTGTGGGAAGCGGTGTCTTTTCGCAAAGCATGATGGGGCGATGGAACCGCTCTTCGTTAAATACAGGAACGGACGACCCTTCCCTGGGATGTATGTGTGTGGTTGTGATTGTTGTTTGTTAATCTCCAGGCACGAGGGGCTCCTGTTTCCTTAAGAGGGGGTCCCTTATCAGCCTGTTTTCGTTTTCTTAAGGAAAGGAACGTCTGCCTTGGGACGCGGGCGAAATTATAACCAAGCTTGGAGTGCTTCATCGTCTGTGTGCGGAGCAGGTGGAGGCAAGCGCGTTTCGTGTTGCCTGTGGCCGCCCACCGATGTGTGTGTCCAGCAGCATGTCAAAAACCCATATAAGGAAAGAGAAAACTGCCTCGCATCTCTTTGTAGCGGTGAAGTTTTTCCAGGAGAGATTCCAAATACGGTCTACTATGATGAATTTTCCAGTGGAGGAGGAGGATAAACATGGTATGGGGACGTTTTTCTCTGAGCTCCACTGGTGCTAGAAGTACTAGAGCACAAGCCATGATAGTATATTTTGAATATGGTATATAGATGTTCTTGATAATTCTCAGTAGATTAAAATATGGACTTCCTTATGCCAGAACAAGCCTTAAGATGCCCTCCTCTACAAGGCAAAAGCTGGTGACGCCTTGTAAGATTACTGCAAGACATTTCTGATGGATGCATTTCTGAGCTTGGATATATTGTGAAGCATAAAGAAACTATCTGAGCAAAATATATTTCATCACATTATTTTCATTTTTCTATTCATCTCCTGATAGTGTTTGAAGTACCAGTGCAGGAAAAGGAACAGAAAAGAAACTTGAAAACAAACTGCATAAATAAAATACTGTTTTCCAATACAGAGTAAGTTTTTTTAAAAAATAGGAAAAACACTACAAAGAACTGTTTATTTCTTATGTAAATATGTACATTATTGTTACCAGTTTTTACAAATTATTTTTGAGTTCATGGTTGGCTTGGAACCAGTGTCCAATAATTAAATTGAAATAAAGTAAAGAGGTGCAACACTGTACTGTTTAAATCTGCTTTATTGAAGCCAAGCCAATAGGTAACAGTCAGTGGTCTCACCCTGGATGGTGTGAGTGAGCAATGATTATTGGTTCAACATCAGTTTTTATACATACAACCAGTTCAGTGTTTCCCTGGATCTGCATTGGTGGGTCATTGTTCAGATTGTCCTGATGATCCAGTTTCCTGAGCCATTAAGCTGTTGATGGTCCAAATCCTTGAGTCAATGTTCCATAGGTTGTGTCCTATTGTTCAACTAGGCACAGTCTGGCAAAGAGGGGGAATGTGGAATTCCAGACAATGGGGCAATCTCCTGTCCCTCAGGCACAGTTTACCCTCTCATCCAGGTGCTCTGCCACTTCCTGGCCTATAACTTATCTAGCTGGAATAAATGTTTTTGAGCCTGATTTCTCATGGTAGTATCATTATGATTTTGCAAAAATAGGTCCTACACTACAGAGGTACATATGAAAAGGATAGAAACCCCTTCTATTATGGATTACTATATACAGGGATAAGGTTGCACAAAACGTTAACATTTTCCAAGTGATATTTGTTTTCTTAGTACCTGCATGCTTTCAGAGAGTGCAGTCCGTGTTCATTCTGCTTTATTGGGCTGGAATGTTGCCTACTTACCATTGAATGTTAGTGCCAGTCAAAGGCTGTTACTTCACGAAGTGCCTCGCTTCGAACCGACCTTGCCTTCGCTGTGAATTCGGAGGCGGTCACGTGGCGGTCACGTGTTCTCGCTTCGCTCCCGCCCCTGTTTCTCAGTACTCACGAGCTGCAGTTTTAGGACCGATTCGAGCACAACCTCACGTTCCCTTCGTACCTCGCATGCCACTTTTCAACGCTTCCTTATTTCCCATCCGTCCTTTAAAAAATACCTACCGACGGGCGTATCAATGCACTGATGCTGGACTGTCAGTTGCAATGGCTCTACTGATTTCAACTGTTTCCTGGCATCATTGGCAGCCCCCACCTTTCCACCGCTTGCACGCTGCCTGCCCCAGGTGCCCTGCTCTGGCCGGGTGAGGCGGCAGCGGCTCCTCCTGCTCCCGCCGCCGCCGCCGCCGCCACTACTCGAGCGAGGAAGTAACAGCGCAAAGCGATGAAACGATATAGCGATGCATCGATATCCCTGTTTGAATATTTTTTAAAAAAACTTGAAATAAAAGCCAAAACCGAGACCACACGTCACGTTGGGAGCGAAGCGATGCGAAAAAAGATTCCCGGCCGCTGGCAGGGGAACCACTCACCCCGCTTGGAGCACGGTAAAGGGGGCGTGGTCGGGGTGGCATCGCAGCCAAAAAGGAGGAGTGTGCGGACCGAAACGATCGATTCGCACAGAAATGAGGGCTTGCCGCGAAGCGAGCAGTTCGTGAAGTAACGGCCAATGAGACATCTCCCAATAGAAAGGTATATTAGGTTAAGACTCCCTTCCTTGCACTGTTTGTATATATTTGTGTGTTAAATAAATATTTTTAAAAACCTCAACAAGCTGTTGGTCTTGTCATCTCCCTCCTGTGGATTTAAAGCAGATTGCAGATTACTTACTGGTCTTTTAACAACAAATTGTATCTTCTTAGAAGTGTGTCCTAGAAAATAGCTGCCACTGGCCTCAATGTGAACCTATATATGTATGGACAAAGAGGATACCTAGTGTAGGAACCTGTATTTGCCCTGCAGGGACCCTTATCTTCCTTTGTCCTGGGAAAATATTGTATCTTTGTTCTGCAGTGTAATGGCTGCAGCTGTGTGTTCACAGATTGCAAAATCTAGATAGCAAATTACCCTGAGTCATGTATTACCAAAGTTTCTCTGGACATTTGCATTATCAGGAATTCTTCTCATGCCGAGTTTCAGAATTCAGACCCACAACAAGCCCTGGAACAGGTATCAGGCAGAACCATGTTCAGACCCCTATAAGAAGCTTTAGTACCAAGCTGTGCAACTCTTGAGCTATCACCTTCTGTCTTCCAGCTTTACAATCATTTTGGGTCTGGCTGTTCTTTGAAATATGAGGCAAAACTCAAAGCAGATAAGAAATCTTATCTTGTATTAATATTTACATAATTTACCTCTAGTAAAATTATTTGGACCTTATGTTTATCTTTTGCCTTAAACAGCCAAAACTGTACTAGTGTTTTTCCCTGAATGTATGACAGGTGTGTGTGTGTGTGTGTGTGTGTGTGTGTGTGTGTGTGTTGTGTCATTACAGTCGTGACCGACTCTACGTAACTCCATGTCCATGACATACAAAGTTTCTAATAAAAAGTCTCAAACTTAAAAGCTAAGCTATTTATTTTGTGTTGAATACTGAAAATCATAGTTCTCTATCAAAAATTAACTTGTGATTTTTAAAGTTGTGTTAATTTAGAGTTGGCAAATGAACAGCAGGGGAATTGGAATCAATATTTACTTAGTCTAGTATTTTACTTGGATTGCCAGAAGAAAAAATTCCAGGGTCTTAAATTCCAAGAAAATTTTGAAGACCTGGAATGAACTCAAGTTCAGATTTTTAAAAATTCAAAGTAGCTATATAAATGTAAGTTGCACAGGAAGCTTTTAATTAAAGAGAGATGGTTACAGCTGATATCACCAGCCATATGCCTGCACAGCTGTGTCAACTGGATACCTAATGATGTTTATTTAACTATGCATTATCTGATTTTCCAAAACTGAAAGCAACCTACAGTGCACAAAATAACCCTTAAAAGTTCATAGAATAAACCTCTGACAAATGAAGCACAAACAACAAAATCTATACAGGGCAACAACATATAATTGCTGACTTTCAACCTGCCATGTTCAGGTCATGGCCCTTAATTCATGGGTGGGGAACATTTTTTTCCAGCCAAGGCACCTTTGAGAGCTGTCTAGCCTGAGCATGAAAATTTGCATATTTGCATGGCAGGAGGTTGGACTGAATGGCCCTTGAGGTCTCTTCCAACTCTATGATCCTATTATTTGCGGGTCATACAAAATTACCAACTTAAAAGAGCCTGCTATATTTGGTGGATGTTCCCCACCCCGATCTATGAGAGAAAGGGAGAAGGTGAATCAAGCAATGATCTTTGATTAACCCTTGTAAGTAAAAAATACACTGTCAACAGGATGCTGTTTTTAAAAACAAATGAATATACAGAGGCCTCAGGGTGCTTTTACATGTGATTTTCATGCTCAGGCTAGACAGCTCTCAATGCCTTACCTATTACAGTATCTTCTGCACTGTTCAAGAGGTTGTGTAGCAGGATTCTCATGGTGCAGTGGTTAATATGCAGTATTTCAAACAAGACTCTGTTCATGACCTCAGTTCAATCCTGATGGGTTCAGGTAGGCAGGCTGAGGTTGACTCAGCCTTCCATCTTTATGAGGTCAGTAAATTGAATGCCCTGCTCACTGAGGGGGCAATGTGTAGCCTGCAAAATTAAATTGTAAAGTTTACATCCGAATAACTAGCCATATTGTATTTAGGGATTGTAAAATTACTGAAGATCAACACATGAGAGACCATATGAGTTACAACCCCTTGTCTTTTTTCTACTTCCATGAAGAATGATGGGCTGTAAAAGCCTTTTCCCCACATGACCGTTCTTGATGCATTATGGAGCTTTGGCATTCCACATCACATGGAGAGTTTCCATGCTGACAGGAGATTGTCTTCTTCAGAAATTATTAGCAAGAGGAGACTAATGGGGGAGGTGATGAGGCTCTTCCCTCAGGTTTATTTTCCTTGGGTTTTTAAGGTGCTGAACAGGTTTTTTTAATGAGTATACTGTACAAATAAATAATCAACGTATACATTCATCTATGCTGATTGTGCACATCTTGGATGTATACTTTGAACAATCTGTATTACATTTTTGAGTGTGAATATGGTTGGGACCAACATTGCTAGCTCTTCACCCATTGCTGCATTAAAAAGTCTAAAGAGCTGGCTTTTAAGCTTCGGTCAGTATCACCGGGGGACTAATGGAGTTATATGCCCTGTCATCTGTGCAGTCTTGGTCATACTGTACAGCCTCAGACTACAACCAGGAGGAGATACTGGTAAAGCACTTCAGAGCACCTAGAAAACCCTGGGAAGGATTGTCATACATTGGAAATGACTGGGTGGCATATTATAATAATGTAGGTCTAAACCTGTGCTTTGAATTGTTCCCAATGCATACAGGGCCTCTGCAAATGTTACTCGCCTGTACCCAGCTTCTGTACAGTGTCCACAGAGTTAAGCCAAGCCATCTGGAATGGAAGGTTGGAACTGGCTCTATGCATCTGCTCACCGGGTTAGGTCTAGCAAAGGTGTTTCAAGGGCTGCTGTCTCTAAGCCTTCGAGGAGTGGCTCATGGTTTCCAGCTTTGTCATTATTAATGCAGTGAAGGCCCTTTAAGAGGCAACATTTTTGTATTAGCAAGAAACAGTATATACATACCTGTACTATACTATACAATGGAGGACTCACCACTAACTTTCCTCACACTGACGAAGCTGCTTGGATGAGTAGTGAAACGTTTAAATCTCTCAAGAAAATAAGTCCAGTTGCCATGACTCTTTTCTCCATCTTTACATCTTCCACACTGGTTTTGTTCCTTACATTTAATAATTAAGCTCATTTTGGCCTCTTCCCCCAATTGCATGGTGGCTCTCTATTGGGACAATATCTCCACCATGCTCTCTTCAGGTCACCTTCAGACAGTGAAGCATAAAATGCTGTAAATATTTCCCCACCCCACCCCATGTTGTGTCCCTCTCTCCCTTCCCCAAACTGTTCCAACCTTCTCTGATTTTTTTAAAGCCACCCAAAGCACAGAAAAAAATTCCCAGAATTTTTGAAGAAGGGGAGACTTGGGAGAGTCTGGCACAGTGAGAAGAGGCTGGTGATGCCAAAGCAACTGGGGGAGTGTTTGGGAAAAGGAAAAGACAATGAGACAAAGAGGTTGGCAGAAAGGGTGAGGATGAGAGTTTTCTCTTCTACCCCAACCAGGATCAAGTCCTCCTCCATGGTATGACCTGGGTGACCCATGAGAGTGGGCTGGGGGGAGAGGATGTTGCTATCTTGCTCTCTTTTATAGAAAATGTTAATGAAATAAAACAGGGGTGGGGTCCTTTTTTTCTGCCAAGGGCCATTTGGTCTGGCCTGCTCATGGGCCAGAGCAAATGATTTCGTCGGCCTTATACTGCCCCCAGCCAGACATTTCCCATCCCTGTCTAACTAGATAGACAAAAACTAGTTGGAATAAAACATGTTGCAGTATTGTACCTTAAAAATAATCATTATACAGACTCAGGACTCCTTCTGTAAAGGCTAGTCTCCCAATTGTTGAGACTAGAATGTAACACAAAATATCTTACACTATATAATTCATTATAATATCCTTGTATTTCCATTTTGCTTTGGTAGGTCAACCTGTTCTAAAGGTTTCCAGTTCAGGACATTGCAGCTGAACTAGATTTCCATAATGGATGTGGAAAGGTCAGTTAACATCATGGTCAAAATTGACTCTGGCAAAAGTCTGTTAGCATTGCAAAGGGTCAGGAACTTTGGTTCGCAAACAAATTGTTTTTGTGCAGACAGTACAAAGGAGACTGAAAGAGAAAATTAGCAGTCCTTGTGTTACAGCTGCTTGCAAGAAGAAGCAGAACACCAGCAGAGAGGTAAGACATTAGAGTGTTAATTCAATTGATATGCTTTACTCTGCTTAAAACTCAGGGGGTCCCTGATTCAGTTCAGGACTCAAATTCCAGATCAGAATTTGGATTCAGTATCTGACACCATTCAATTTGAATCCTAATCCAAATCCAAATTAGGAAGTGCAGATTGATTTGCACTAGGAAATTTAATATATACTGTTAGGTGCTTAACATTTGTTAAAACATAAGCCTGTTTGAGTTTTGTCATTGGCAATACAGACTTGGAATTCTGGGAGTTGTGATCCAAAACATTTGGAGTGCCAAGGTTCACCACCACTGCTATAGATCATTGAGCCCAGCCTCTGTCAAGAAGCACAATAGGGAATCAAATTCCCAACATCTGGCTCCGCAGTCACTCTGATGAATAGGTAGGATGGCAATGGATTAGGTGAGATTTTGGAAAGGAAAATTTAGATATGTTACTGCTCTGACAAATAAAGGAAAAACATGTTACAATAAATACATATCAACCATCAGATCTCAATAAAGTTAGCTCAAATAATTGGACTAGGAAGTGCTAGTGGGGATTCTTGTCCAGCCCAGACTGGAAACTGGAGGGCTGGGTGGAAGTGAAGTGTTATTAACTCACACATTAAAATTTACACTTAATAAATGGGCCACTACTCAAATAAATTAATAAGAAAGACAAAAGGAAAATTAGACTAAATTAATGAAACAAATGTCTTTGGAAGTGAAGATGCGAACACTCTGAGACAAATCAAGATAGTCAAGAACCACCAACTACTTTTGCTTGTTCAGTTACTTTTTACTAAATATGGAAATCAGAACAGCTACACAACAGAACTGAATATATTTTTTAAGTGACATCACAAAAGTCCTCTCTGCAAGTACTATGATTAGAAAGTGTTGGTTAAAGTGTAGTACAATATTTTGAGTTTGCAAGCAACAGCAGATGATGAGCAAGGTCTATGTCAGTGGTGGCGAACCTTCGGCACTCCAGATGTTTTGGACCACAACTCCTAGAATTCTGAGCCTAAACTGCAAATGACACAGGACTGTGGGAGTTGTTGAAAACATCTGGAATGCTGAAAGTTCGCCACCAGTGGTCTATGCCCCTTCTTCCACCTAATACCACTATGGCATTTTCCTCATATGGTACTCTTTTCAACAGTCTGGAGTCACACTGCCTGGCTCCCTTTTAGCACCCAAATCATTGGATTAGTCTGAAGCAATTCAGATCAGTGCAGTGCAGTGAAGCAATTGGTCATATAAACTTCATAGCCTTATTTAAAATGAATAGATTTACAACTGTAGTATGGATTCATCCTGAAACCTTTGCTTTGCTAATTCTTCTATTTACTTAAGAGGATGTTCATTATTAGGTACAAAGTTCTCTTCTAAGAATAGTTGTGGAGAGAGAGAGGCTGGTAGGGAAAGTTCAGCCCCCCCATCTCTGTGTGCCTTTGTCTTTCAAATCCACAATTCTTCCACTCGTACTCTGAAAATGGAGGGGGTAAACTAATGATTTCACAAACTGAATGATGTTCCTTTTGTTCAAATGGTTGCTGAAAGATTTACAAACTTTCCATAAACTAAAAAAATCCATAGATAAGAAATAGCATGCTAATCCCTTCTTCTTCTTCTTCTTCTTCTTCTTCTTCTTCTTCTTCTTCTTCTTCTTCTTCTTCTTCTTCTTCTTCTTCTTCCTCCTCCTCAGGTGCCAGGTGCCATGTCCTCATAGAATGTTCGCAATCAGTAGCATGATCTTGTTTCTATGCAAAGCTATTATAAATAGAGAAGCTGTGCTCACTGCAAACCAATGGTTCAAATTCTTATGCCAGAATGTTCTTCTATGTCCTGGGCCATGCTTTTCATCTATTTTTCCTTGAAGGATAACCTGCAGCAGATGGTATTTGTTATTGTGCATTATATATGACCGAAATATTGTAATTTCCTTCTCTTTATGGTATTGACAATGTCTAGCTTTTTATTCATATGCTGTAATGCATCCATATTAGTGACTCTGGCTGTCCAAGGTATCTTCAAAATTCATATCTCAAATGCTTCCAACTTCCTACATAATGCATTTGTAAGAGTCCAAATTTCTACAGTCCAGAGAAGTGTACTAAATACATAAGAGAAGTATTCGGGTATATAACCTGATAGCTAAGTATTGGCTTGTCAAGACTTTCCTCATTTTCTGGAATGAATTTCTACCTTGTTTAATTCTACAACAAACTTCACATGAAAAATCCCAATTGTCCTTGATGGCCATTTACCCATTGTCATATGACACAGGGGTCCTTTTACTCCAATGGCATGTCAATCCAGACAGGAGCCCATCTGGTCCTTCCCACCTCCTTAAGCAGCCAACCACTCTTTGTCTGTGAGGGGAGAACCCTTGTTCCATCTCCTCTATGAAGTGGTCAGCTGCCAGAGATGATGGGGATGGGAAGCCTGAGCTCCTCTCCAGATTGGCACACAGCCAGAGCAGAAATACCCTGGCGACGCATGATGACAAATAAGTGGTCCAGCTATCCCAGGGATGGGGCAAGGACCAAATAGCACCTGTGGTGCACCACAGATGGCTCAGTACAAAGCAGTCAGGTGCATGAAGCACCCAACTCTAGCTCCTATTCTAGTTAAACAAGTGAGTAATCTTACTGGGAAGCTGAAGTAGTGCAAGAAAAATGGCAGCATACAACATATAAAGAAAATACTTAAAGGCACTTATTCAGTGGAAATGTACCAAATAAAACCCAAGAGATGATAATACATGCAATGCATTAGAAACACTATACAGTACATTTTTTCTGAAAAGTACAATTCACCCACAAGTTTTCTTTTTTCCACCCCTCACAGTCATTTTTCTTCCAAATACATAATGGATAAGCTGTGAGATGGCACATTATCATGATCTTGAAGGTAAAAATGCCATTTTAGCAAGTGCTGATTATGATTTTTCAGGCACTGAAACCAGATTAAAGAAGTATGATTTGTTTGCAGCTGAAACGTTCTTCCCCATAAATAAGGTCTCAGTTTAGAAAATGACCATATAATTGCTAGACATACTTTCTAGCAAAATTTCTCTCTCTCACAAGGCAGAAACATTTTGCTTAATTAAATAAATTGGGCAACAAAACTCTACCCAGAACAAATTCACTAGCATCAGTATGCAATGCAAATCTGGCTCCATCAAAACAGAAGCTTTCACCAATTCAGCCTTAAAAGTCATAAAGGCTTGAAGACATGCATCTGTCCATCTAACTGCCACCAGCACACAGGCATTCCTAATTTTAGTACAATTGCTACACTTTTAACAGCGTAGCAATTAAAAAGGGTAGCAATTTTAAAAAGTAGCAATTAACAAGAGTAGCAATGCTATTAAAATTAGGAATGTACTTCCAATAGTACCCAGTCAGACCCAGAAAATACATGACTAACTTTTTACTTTGGAGTAGCAACCATTCTTTCACGCTTCGTACTTGAGTCTCTAGGAGTTGGACGTGGCCTCCCTCTACAACCAGGGTGAAGAACCTTCGGGCCTCCAGATGTTTTGGACCTCAATTCCCAGTAATTTTTCATTGGAAATATGGGCTCAAAATTCTGCGAGTTGGAGTCCAAAACATATGGAGGCCCGAAGGTTCCCCAAATCCCCACCCCTGCTCTAAAACATGGCCTATGAATGTGACACCTCCATGCCCAGGCTGACACTTTGAGGCTTTGATCATCCTCCAAAAGCTATAACACAATTTCCAAATGTTGCAAGCAAGATTCAAAATCCTTACATAAGGTAGTTAGATTATCTATGCATCTGAATGGCTACTAAAAGTATCTTTGCCAACATGACATGACCTTGACCTTAACATATGGCCAGAATGACTTCTTTTGTTTACCCCCATTCACCAACCTCTGCAATGCCCATTCTGTTGAAGAGCTCTGCAAAGCTCAAAAACTAGCCCTTTTGTTTTCACATCCCCATTAAAGCTGCTTCCTTGGCAACCAATGGATTGCTGAATGCCTCCTGGGCCAAAATGTCTGAAGGAGAACAGGGAGGGATCCAAACCTGTCTCCCCAGGGGAGAAGGGTGGGGGTGTTCCAGAGTTTCTGTTGAATCATATGCAGTGTTGTGTCTAGAACACCACCACTATCCATTTAAAGGTGAGGTGGGCACCCGTTTGTTCCATGAGACACATTGTTAGTTATACTCTTCTATAATCTAACAGTATTTATTGCTGACATTTCTTACTGAGCATGTTCCTGATTTTAAAGACAGCTGTTTAATTACATTGTAATCTTTCCACACAGAGCCACTTCAGAAAGGATAGCAAGATGTTGAGGTTTTCCATGCTTCTGTTCTTTGCTGTCTTAACTATATCTGCCAGTGGAAAGAGACAAAAATGCCTGGAAGGGGCTGGTCACAAGGACAAGCCTACCCAAGAGAATCACTTGCAAGAATGCACCCTATATGCCAAATGTAAGTGTTGCAAAATCTGTAGATGAAGAGTTGGAAACCTATTTGACAGTCAGACTCTACATGACCTAACCTAACTCTCCCTCCACTAAGATTAGTATGATATAATCTTAAATGATTTATTCCCATTGAGTTTTAATATTATAATTTATTTATTATTAATTATTACATATAATTTATTTCATTTATATACTGCCGATCTGGCTTCAAAGGCCACTCTGAAGGCCACAGCAATCAACATTTACAAGTAAATGACATTAAACTGAACCTGAGCAAGAACCAGAGCATCAAAATAATATAAAAGGATGCACTTATACTAAACAATGTAACTTAAAAATACAACATAAAATATTTAGGAAAAGCATTTCAGCATTTATATAAATGCTACTGATAAGTACCCTCCTTTCTGGTATCAGCTGCAAAATTCTTGAGTGGTTTCATTTAATCTCTATGAACACATGTTTTAAAGCACATAAAAACGCTCACCTGGAGTGGGAATTTTCAGTTTTTTGTGGCTAATAGTTCCTAGCATCAACCACACGACAAAGAGATCTTGTTCTCTTCTGTTTTCTCCTATGTAAACTGTTGACATGTAACTGTTGCTGTGTGATTGTTGGCAATATGCATTCCTAATGCTGCTGCTGTACATTTGCCATTCTGGTGACCAGGTTTTCTAACTTCTGTTGACTGGAAGGTGACTGACCTACATTTTTATTTGTGTATTCTCTGCAATTACAGAATTTGATGTAATTCCAATTAAGTCACAATTATCGGTACTCATACAAATTCTGAGTCTTCAAAACTGTAATAATATTGAGCAATAAACCTTTTCTATGAGCTGTTTGTTTTAATTCCCAACAGCTTCTTGTTGCCATGCAGACATTACAGAGGAACTTATTCATTCTCCCGTAATCAAAGTAAATACCACGTACTGGAACAGATGTGGAAATCTCAGTGAACTGTAAGCTACTTGTTCCCTTTTTTCAAGTGCATTCTTTTTATTTACTCAGAGGCTGTTTGGTTGTGCAGACAGCCACCAGTACAACTCAAAGGTACAGTATGAGGTCATTGCTCTTTTCCTCCAGTGTAGCTCATATGCCTATAACAGCAGCATTTATAAATTCATTTCATCAATTTTTTCCTTGGGATAATGTGAAGTTATTGAACACATAGGACATAAAGTAGAAAAAGAAAAGTCAGCCCTATGGCAGCCACAGAATCATCCCCCATCTAAATTCAAAATTAACATTTAATTGATTTAGCATCTCAGCTTATTATTTGTGCAGAGCAAATGAATGGCATTTATTTATTTATTATTTGTTTGTTTCATTTTTATACCGCACCATCTTCCATCAGGAACTCTGGGCAGTTAGATCACAGTTCTAGATCACAGTTACAAATTAGATTTGTGTACAGGTATTTATTAATTCTGACACTGGGAACTAGAATGGGTAATATGACATGGAGCTTTAACTCAGTTACCATAATCCCACAACCACTAACAAGAATTACACAGTATTAGTGGCACACTGCTATGAAGCATTTTTTTTGTTTAAATAAGGGAAATATCATGTTTTCAGAGTTACTGTATTTAGCTGGGAAACTGTTTAGTCAGTTCCTAAACTTGAGAGATGAATTTGTGCATAAACTTTAGGCAAGAACTTTTAACATCCAATTATTTTCTGCTGTAAGGTATGCATTTCCTTTTTTTTCCTGCATCTGTTTTTTTAAATTTAGTTACTGTATTTGGTTTTATTATTGTCTGGTTTATGAGCTGCCCAAAGACATTACTATTGGAGAGACTATCAAATAAATAATATATTCTTACCTTTAAATTATGTCTATTGCACTGAGAATAAACTAATTTTCCACATGAAGATCTTCATGGACCAAAACCAGTAGCACTAACAAGAGTTAAATTATTAAGAGGGTTTGGAAAATCCCAAGGTATTCAAAAAATACAAACAAGCTTTGTGAACATAAAGATAATTTTGAAAATAGCTGAATACTAAATCTATTACAAATTGACTGTATGACAGTGAAAGAAAAAGAGAGCAGAAGCCAGAGGGAATTAAATGGAATTTCCAGGAAAAAGACCTGGCTGGTGGAACTCTGAACAACAGCATGATAGTTTTTATATTGCAACAGTGTACAGTATTACAAATCCATTATATCTATTAATAAAAGGCAAATGGAAAAAGTTAAACAAAAATAAGACAGGAACACACCTGCCAATGAGTACAGTATTTCATTTCACAATCATGTTTGTTACAGAACCTTGCCATGTAAAGGTATTAAGATATGTTACTGATGTACTATTTACTTATGTACTGTAAACTGTAAATACTTGAGAGTCTTAAAGTAAGAAAGCACAAGGGTTGAAAAGTACAGCTCTAATGTTAACTTAATGCCTTTCCTAACATTCTTGATCTGGAAAATGCACATTGATCCTGCAATATAGATAAAGCTACATGTAATAATCATTTTTCATGTAATAACAATGGTGGTTTTTCAAACAACAGGTGTGAGCGTTACATGAAAAAAAATGAGTGCTTTTACCAGTGTTCACCACATGCTGTTCTCTGGGCACATCACCAATATCCAGCTGCTATTGAGTCTGTTCCCGTATGCCAACACTACTGTGATGACTGGTAGGTTGGATGTTGCAATACACATTCTATTGAAATAAATCCTTACACACACTGGTACATTTTTGTGTGCATGAAATTTATATTTCTATTTAAATGCATGTCTTCATTCTTTTGTAAGCCAAAGAGAAAATTGTAGTTTATAGCTGACCAAGTAAAATAAACACGACTAATTGCACTGCTTTGTTTTTTTCCTGTCACATTGCCCCCACCGCTGCAACTCATATGAGTAAAGGATGAGGTCTGCCTCAACCTGTGCAAATAGGGTCTACAGTAGTTTATGATGCAAATGTTTCCTTATTTAAAAGTATAATCTGTACACTTGAAAGTTGCCAGTGATTAATAAAGTACAAAATCTCATTATGCATTTTCAAAACACTGGACATAACTAATGCAGCATTCTGAACCTATGTCTGCTGTTTGGATGTGCTTGTACCTCTTTGTGATGGCACAACCATGTTGCCAACTAACAAAACATGAGCTATTTCTCTTACTATTACATACATATTGGTATTGGTTATAAGACAGCAATTTTGTGAATGACACAGATTTCATTCATGAATAGCTTTGATTTGAGACTTTTTGTCATGTGAAAATATCTCAAGTTAAAATTCCAATTTTAGTACTGTATATGGTCATAGACTTGATTATTTGATAAAAGGATCAGGGACTACATAGTTACACAGTAGCTAATACATAATATGAAGACTTATTTAAAAGAACCAAAAATTTGTGGTTAATAACTCCTTGAAATCCATTTTTAAACAAGAGCAGAGGTCAGTAGACAGTTTCTTTACCATGTACTTTTAATTTGGCTTTTTTGTAGCTCAAGCTGCCAGTTACTCTGTGTGACTTCCCATCTAGATTAACCACCAGGGATTGGGGGTATACTTTCTCAGAAGCTGGGTTTGGATCCATTTGCTAGCAATTTAAAATTACTGTACTCCCATTCCAAAATACTGTATTTCATCTTATCTATGGGTTTCTACTTGGCTCCTACTCAAACTGTGGATATGGTCCAACAGACATTTAGTTTGCTGTTTGGTACACTGCGGGGATCATCTGGTTTGCTCTTTTTACAGTGATCACATGACATAATAGTTGGATTGAACCAAATAATCCCCCGGGCTTCCCTACCCACCCCTTTCTGAGCCCCTCTCAAAGCCTATGGGCCTTTTTACACGACCCCTAAGATCCGCTGGCCACTTAAATTCGGACCAGAGATCTTAGGGGTTCGTCGCTCTTCCTCTGTCCCCACCCCCCTCCGCACTTCCTGGTTGCTGGCTGCCTGAGGGAGGGAGAAAAAAGAAAGAAAAGAATGCCGGCTTACCTCCGTTCTGTTCCTGGCAGCATTCAGATCTCTTTAAGGGGTGGGGGGCAGAAAAACAACAAACAGAAGCCAGGAGAGCCCCGCACTCACTATCCTTACACCGGATCAAATATTTTTCGCATCCAAAAAGCAGGTACCTGAAAGCTGCGCTGGGACGCGCTAAAGTGGGCGGGGTCGCACTTAATTTCCTGTTAACTCCGGAGCTGGTGGGTAAACATTTTTAATCTCTGGAGCTGGGAGCCATTTGCCCCGGAGTTTAGGGGTCATGTATAAACGCCCTATATTTTCTTTTCTTTTCTTTTCTTTTCTTTTCTTTTCTTTTCTTTTCTGTGTGGGTGAGAGTGCTCTGGTTTGGTTCACTTCCAGTGTGTGGGAACAATGGAAAGGGAACCAAAACCAAGCCATCTAGCTGGCAAGTCTCCTTCTGGTGCAAATTTCCAACATTGTAAATTACCTTGTACAGTAGCCATTGCAGGATGTTGGCAAATTAAATGCATCCTCCTCCGCAGCCATAATGCAGCAGATTTTCACCACTCTGTTGCTTTTAACTTCCTCTGCTACTCCATTAAGAAGTATTTATTTATCCAGTACCCTGAAGTGGCTCTATTATTAAGCTACTTGATGATATTGGGAATTCTCAATGGAAGAAGCCAGGCCAAACAGGATTGCTTGAGCTCTGATATGCCATTTGGATGTGAGAATTGTACTAAATGGCAATCGTACATCTACTCAATCCCAACCAACTGCATTTAGCCAACACCAGCGCATTCCAAAAGATCTGATGTAGACAACTCCTGTGTTCCCAAGCAGAAGCTGCAAAGCTGTTTATTAGATCCTCACTAAAAATCTGTTTAGCATTATACATTACATGGTTACTAGCAATAGTATTTTTGTTCCCTCATCCTGCAAATATCCTTGCTTGAAAACGTTTATAATGATTGTGTTTCACAGTGTTTTGAGGGAGCAGGGATTTGACTTAAAAGGACTTAAGGAACTTCTGCCGAAGTGTTCCTTTTCCTGTTGGCTCAGGACTGCCTGTTCCTACAGCTCATGTTTCAGCATGTATATGGACTTTGGAACCCGCTAGGGACAGATTCCCTTTCCAACCCACCTGCCAAATTGCCCTTGGACAATCACAGAGGAAATTGTAAACTTGACAAGTTTAATAATTCCCAGCACTGACATAAGCATTTGTTTTAAATGAAAGCAGATATTTGGTGAGGCAAGAAATCTGACTTTTGGGAAAGTCAGTGCATTGCTTTATATTATTATTCATTTTCTCTGATGCACTACACCCTATGGTTTTCTTCCAGATGTTTTCTATTTACAGACCCTACTATGCCTTAAAACTTGGTTATGGTATTTCATGCACCTTTTAAAATCAAGGCCAAATCATGAAGAGAATGGCTGCATACAAGTTTGTCTTGTAAAGGCAAAGCTTCACCTTAACTTCAGTTTCAAAATACTGTTGTCATTTTTCTTTAAATAGTATTCTAGTACTAAGGGAAAAAACTTAGAATGATAGAAGAATATACTAGAGTTAATTAAGAATTATTTACTTTGTTAAATTGTGGAACCTCAATCAAGGACCTGTCATGGATGCCAACTTGTTAATACTTGCTTGGCACTACTGGCTTCTGAGACTAAACTTCTGAGTATAACTTGCATAAAATACTCAAACAGAAATGGTTTAATGGTAACATGAAGGTAGCATTCATCAAAAGATGGCAAAGCAATTTTAGCTGTAGGATCTATGAAAAATCATAATTCGTTAATGCCTTTTTTGAAAGATGAAGGTTGACTGAGCTTTTCTTGTCACCATGTTACAGCTGGAAACCCAACATAGTAACTGTCATTTCACCAAGGTGCCTACCAGGCTCTTCCTGCCTCCTATTCTCACCACTACCCATAGATTTTCCTATAGTAAATTAAGAGGCATACATTTCCCCCTGAAAAGAATATACCATTACCTTGGGTTCATTTAAATATATTTTAGACTTTTCTGATATAGTACCTTCCAGATGTAATGGACAACAATACCAAGTATCCATAGCCTGCATTGTCCAACACATACAGAAAACAGAAGGTTTGCCAAGGCTGTACCAAACATTTAATTTGTACCAAAAATTGTTAGAGGCAAAAAAGAATAACAACACAAACAAGGTGTGATTTTAAGAAGCTGGGTAACAAATGAGGAAGCTATTTGAAGGAGGTTGTCAAACTCTCACACCAGCTCCTATAAGTTGCTGACAGAAGTTATAGGGTGCTGTTACAACAGCTTGTATTTCCATGGACTTGGCACTGCACTTATAATTTTCATTGCCAAACAGAAAGCATAAAAAAGTGAGATACCTCTGCAGTATTTTAAATGCTAAAATATACTAAATTACATTCAGATAATTACCATTATCTGAAGTAATATTTGGCATCTTTAATTTGATTTAGAAGGTTTTTAAATGTGGTTTATAATTAATCTCTTCATACACTATTTATTTGAAAACTACCATCTTGGAACCAGTCAGCCAGTAGTCACCCCATTTATTTATATATTTAAAATACTTATACCCTACCTTTCTATTTAAGAGGACCTGAGGTGAACTGAGTAGAGCTATATAATCGATGAAATGCAAATAAACTTGATTGTCAATTCAACAACTGATTCAATGGGTCTATTGTAACTGAGATGCAAGTTGGATACAGTATATAGGCCTTACTAAGTGATTAACCCTCTTATAGACATCATCTAATGTCAAAAAGCATTAATAGTACTGAGATACAAAGTGGACTCTTTGTTCTTGATGTACTGACAAAACTTGGTCACACTGTTAAAAAGGTCAAATGGGATTTGCCCTGGCAAAGATCCACAAAAAACAGGTTGACTAGCCAAAAGAAAAATAAACAACTCTGCCAGAGTATATGGGTGCCTCACCCTCATGTTTTCCAACATGTATGACATTATGGCCATGACATCTGATAAAATGTGGGCTTGAGGTTGGCTTTTTGGAAAGGCCATGGTACAATACTCCCTACGTGGCAAGAGGGGTGGAATGTCCAAATTGCTAGCAAAATCAGTACAGGAACTGGGCTGTCGTCCTGTGGAAAAAATACTATACTGTACAAATCATGAAATTAAGATTTATATTATCCAGTTTTTATATACAAGCTAGATACAATTTGTGTAATGATTAAGCCATTTGTGTAATAATATATTGACCTAATCCCCCACCCCAGAAGATATAGATGTACTGTTTGGGGTTTAATGATACTCTAGGAACTTAAACATTAAGCATATTCTTAGGTTTAGTCTTTCTTTATGATAATTTCTGCTTTGAAATTTAATTTTTGAAAATGTATTTTCCTTTAAGAATTCCTCATTAGGAGAAAGCAAAGCCAGTGTATATGCATATTTTATATGCAAAATTTTATAGTGCAATATTTGTATATTGGGTTTCTTATTTTATCTAATCTCCATTAGCTATTTTTCTCTCTCACACACCTTACACTTTTTGTGCATCTATCCATCTTTACTTGTTCTTTATATTGAGAGCTGTGTAACAAGTACATTTCCTCCAATGTGGGATCAATAAAGATTTATCTTATCTTATCTTATCTTATCTTATCTTATCTTATCTTATCTTATCTTATCTTACTAGCAGTGTGGATTTGTGGGAAGCAATTGTGTTACTCTGTGCCATAGTTTCCCAATATCACAAATGAAGAAACTATATACTGTACAGTACTGTATTTTGTGTTCAGTAACTCATAAGAAAGATATCTTTTCCTCACAACCAGCATTGCTTCCTCTGTGTTATATTATGTGGGGTGGCATGGACAAAAGCAATATGATGATCTTTGGTTTATCTTTCTCTTCACTTTGTAGGTATGATGCTTGTAAAGATGATCTCACTTGTGTTAACAACTGGTTGACAGACTGGGAAATTGATGAAAAAGGAGAAAACCACTGTAAAAATGAATGCATCCCCTACAGAAAGGTAGTATATTGTATTCCCACAAAAACGGAAGATAGGATAGAGTTTTGAATCCAACATCAATAGTTTAACAAATGTTCCTTTGGTGAAGAGAGAAAACCCACTTATTCAGTTGTTTCCAAAATCCTGGTATCTGTTAGTAGATCTTAGATATGCAAGATTTCTACAGAAGCAAAGGAAGCTGACATTTCTGTTTAGGTTGGCCCACAGAGCTAAAAACAAAAGCAACTAACCTCCAAAAGAAATATAACTGGATAGTGCACTGAGGAGAGAAAATTTGTTCCAGTATTTCTCCAAAACATTTAGCCCTTACACTACAGCTCTCAGCAGTTTTCTGTCTGAAGTGTGCAAATGGCTGAAAAGACTGGTAGAAATGGTTGTTTCTTATTTGAAACAGTTTGTTTCTGCTGCTAGATCTTGTATGTGCCATCTTAATCCTGCCAGATAAAATGTCAACCTGGCGTTTGCCTTTTGACATGACTGAAATATCAGGACTCCAAGGTGGCTGGAAAAATGTGGCCCAAATTGCCAGCAAGGAGCTAATAAGAACTGAACCATAACACTATAAGGAAAAAGTATGTGTGCAGTAGTAACCATGCAAGCAATTTATGCCCTGTCATGGGGTCTCTGCTGCATGACGTAATCACATGCCACTTATAAAACTGGTTTTGTAACCAACTATGCCACTGACACCCTGCCAAAGGTTGCCAACCACTTGCGCAGTTACTGTTCTGCAGACAACCTGCTCAACAGGATTCTAGGCAAAATCTTTAGACTGAATGATGGAAATGTGACCAATTTTGTCCAACTCCTAGATGTATGCCAATGGAACTGACCTATGTGAGAGCATGTGGGGCCATTCCTTGAAGGTTAGCGACTCCGCCTGCCTCTGCCTCCAGATGGATGAAATGGATGACAAGGCAATCAAGCTCATGGAAGAGAAGTCCTCCAGTAATTCCAGTAGCAGTAGTGATGAAGAACAATACTGTCATCACAAGATGGACAAAAGGAGGGAGATGAAGATGAAAGAAGGCATGGTGATATTCTGAGTATCAAGGTTTGGTGGAGGAGAAGCATATTTGTTTTATTTCTTTACTAAATTAAACAATTGCCTTGATTTTAAAAATGTTTCAGGATGGAACCATGAAAACAAAGTAGTCACAAAAAGTTAAGGACTACCTATTCGTAAAACTCCAGATAAAACATGCTCATGTCCATAAAAATAACATGGGTAACTTAAAAACCTTCATTTGGTAGCAGAAACTAAGGAGAAGGTGAGAGAAAGTATTCTCTAAGGTCTCTGTTTTGTTGAAGAGAGCTTAGTTGGTGTGTAGGCACAAGAATGGCCTTGATCTGCATCTTTGCCAATCTAGCAGCAGCCCATGTCCCTAGAGATACCATACCCACTCCCCACTGAAGAGTCCAAAATCACACTGGTCTGTAACAATATGGGAGGAGCAGTTCTTTTGTAAAGCTAGTAGCCCTTGTCTGTTCTAGATCATACCAAATAGTAAAATGCTTTTTTGTTGTAACAGGAATATATTGTAACAATATACTGATAATAGAAAATAAATCTATCTCTTAGGTGCTATACCAACTGTTGCTTAGCTCAGAAGAATATGGAAGCCTGAAAGCCATGACAGGTAATGTCATTGTTCCTGGTTGCTACTCAGAAAATCCTACTGACTTGACCTTGTGAACTTTAGCACTACTTCACCACTCCTGGTGACATGTTTGGAATTACATTTGTAACCATTATCCTAAAATGGGTGTAGGACACTTGCATGGCTGTGTTCCCATGAGCACAGGATGCATTCAACTATGCTTTGGGATAAACTGAATCTTCTAGATATTCCTCAGCAGTACCATCCATACAGATCAGATTGCAGTAATTTGATGTTGAACAACTAGCCACAGCCATGCTTGTTTTGGTTGATCCAAGGTATGTTGCTGTATGTAGCTGTTCTTGCTTTAGTCAGTACAACTGCTTTGGTCTGGGCTGCCCTCTCCATGTCAGAGAGATGTTGGTTTAAAATCAGAATAAAGCAGCTGCAAGCTTTGTTCCTTAACTCGGTCTGTCATAAAAGTGCAGAACTTGCTAGTAGATGCAAATGGGGCTGAAGAAGTAGCATAGCTGGATCATGTAATACAGTACATTGCAAGCTTATAGGAGTAGATTCTTATTTCCAGATCTGATTGGCAATATCAATGCTAAATGAATTGCCATGGCAACCAAGCCTGACTACATTTGCACCAGTTTGATCCCAGCCTCTCCACTTATCAAAAAGCTCCAGGCTGGCTCTCAGGAGTTGCAGCTGCTCCTGCCTGTTACCTTTAGAAAGCTTCATTGAATTTTAACCCTGAAATGGGGCTATAGTGGTGCCTGCTTTCACTGATTAGCTACTTGGCAAAAACATGCTCTCTGTTATTTGTATTCTGCTCTCTGTGGGCTGTGTTTTTGGCCAGTCCTGCTTCTCTTAGGGAACAAGATCCTAGCTGCCCAGTTCTCTTACTATTGAAGTACATTATCTGAAATTTTAGTTACAAAGGCTTCTGTTATAGATCCTTCACAGCTGTTTTTAAAAACAAGCAAGGACAAACCCTGGCAGCTCTGTTCAAAAATCATTCAAAACCACCACACCTCTCCTCTGATGTCTGATTTTGTTCATCTGATAAGCCCAAATAATTGTAATTCATATGTTACACTTACTGGGCAATGAACATTTCTCCATTTTATTTTATTTTATTTTATTTATTATCCCACTCCCATTGGTGCTAAGGAACCACTCTGGGCAGTTACAACAGATGTAATATAAAAGAAAAATAAAGCTAAAGGCATTAAAAGCAATTTGCAGATAACAAAAACAAATGGCACAGACCAAACATATAAAAACCAGAGTGGACAGAGGAAAATGGGCAATGGGGAGAACAGGTAATCAACTAAGGTCTTATATTTAAAAGGTCAGATTTTGAACAAAGCTGTTATAAAAGAAGTATGCACTAAGAATATGAAATGTGATTTTTAAAAATTCTTTATTTATTTCTAGCAGTGTCTTAGAAGATCCTGAAGATCACCACTAAGCCTAGCATCAGGAACCATCCATCTTAGCAGAAATTAGAATGTGCATTGTTTGATCTTTCCCAATGTCCCACTGATCAAAAACAAGCAACTGGACCGAGTTTAACCCAATATTTCATTTATGTTATCCATCATTTTAATACAGTAATGACATAATTTGCCATAGAATTTTGTATACCACATGTCACTTCATCAAATGAATCTGGTGAAATGTCTCTGATGAAGTGGATCACAGTCACAGAAGCTTTCACTGAATAAAATACTGTAT
The DNA here is from genome assembly GCA_029282475.1 of Phrynocephalus forsythii. Lineage (NCBI taxonomy): Eukaryota > Metazoa > Chordata > Lepidosauria > Squamata > Agamidae > Phrynocephalus > Phrynocephalus forsythii. The sequence goes on from JAPFRF010000005.1 coordinate 61,427,084, forward strand.
GCTACTTTTTAAGATGCCACAAGATTCCTGGTTGATTTTGTTGCAACAGACTAATGAGGATAATTCCAAAAGTCCTTGTTGTTCTTGACTAAAAATCAGCCAGTCATAGATATAAACCAGGTTGTTTAAAAGTATGCTGTCAAAGTGCTACTAAACTCAACAGAGCTATGGGCTGATCTCTTTCAAAGACTATGTGTGGATGGGTATGAGGGGGTGAAACATAATCTCTGACTCTTGTAGTCAGTAGCACAGATGAAGATGGAAGCTGTCTGTTCAGTAACAGCAGAAACATCAAAGACTCCTCTGGCTACAGTGTCATTTTCCATGGAAAATGTGTGCCTCTGTAGAATGGCAGATACCATTCAAGCTTTTCAGATATACGATCACAAACAGAACTTGACTGGTTTGTGTCACAAGCTGGATGCAGGGATGTTGTCAAGGCTTTGGGTCTGGGTCCCAAGTCCAAGTCCAAGTCTTTGGTAATAAGTGCTGAGTCCTGAGATTAAAAGCAAGCTTTTCCCCCAAAAAAAGGGAAGAGTGGGTGGGATCCAAGTTGCTAGTTAGGTTTGAAACATTGGGGTTGGGGTGGGGACCCAAGTTAAGTCACTAGTGCGACTTAAGTCCAACTTGATAGTGAGTGCCACAACTCAAGTCCCAGTCCATGCCAGGATGTCCGGTGTAGTTTAAATATGAGATAGTAAATTCCTAAAAAAAAACTGTTTTGCAAGAAACTTTAAAATCAAGGATTCTAGATGAGTCTCAAAGAGGCAAGAATAGAAAAACCTGTCAATAATGAAGTTATCAATAGTTCCCTATCTTTATGGCTTTACACTGCTTCCAATATTATAGAGGAGGATCCAATAAATGTAATTGGCCACAAGATAAACTAAAATATAAAATACATGTTACTAAAACATTCACATGATATATGAAAATACACATAAAAATCAGGAAAGGCACAAAGCAGAGACAGCTATACTGTAATACTTTACTTTATCCAATACCTTTTGTCTGTGGAAGTCTGGATACCAAACAGAATTCTCATATGCATAAGCTTCCTACATTTCTTCTGTTTCAAGATGCTGTCAACTCTGAGTTAATGGTGCTTTTGCAACTATGTACAAGCACCATTCAAACCCATGGCTTCAGTTCATATGGGCCATCTGACCTACAAAACCGTATTTTTGGTAGCCATAAGTTTGGCTAGGTATGCAAGTAAATTGGCCACACTGCGTGTAAACCTTACTTGTTTCATAAATATAAGATGTCAGCTTCCTCCTTCTTTTTGGTCTCTGTGATTCACACACATGGGTGACTCCCAAGTTAATTTAACCGGCTGGTTAAATGTCATAGAAACAAAGCAGACAGCATTGTGTACCAAAATGATACATCCAATTTGGCTAACATCCAACTGATAATGACTGGGACCAGATTGAAACTTACAAATATCCTATAATTGGACCCCTTTAAAAAAGGCTGTTGAAGCTGCCATGGCTTGAGTCGAATGTCCTTTCAAGATAGTAGACAGAAGACTTTTGGCTCATTCATAGGATGATGAGATCAATTGCACTACCAATTTAAATAGTCTTTGTGAGAATAACAATTGTTCACCTTTTCTGTTTCCCGGGTAACAAACAATTATATTTTCCTAAAATAACTTATTCTATCAAGAAAGAAAGACCAAAAAGGAGGATATTAATAAATACATAGTCAAGGAATACCTTACTACCTTGAATGCGTTAAAATCTCCAGGGCTGATTTGGTAGAAATGGCTGAAGAAATGGCTGAAGAACTCTCAGAACCGCTGAGAGCTAAGGTGCCTGATGACTGGAGGTGGACTAATGTTGTCCCAATCCTTCAAAAAAAAAAAAAAAAAGAGCCTGGGAACTACTGGCCAGTCAGCCTGACATCAATCTCAGGGAAAAAATCCTGGAACAGATTATTAAACAGTCACTATACAAGCACCAACAAAACAATGCAACAGTAACTTGAAGTCAACACAGATTTGTCAAGAACAAATCCTGCCAGACTAAGCTGATCACATTTTTAATCAGTAATCTCCCAGGTAGACAGAGGGAATGCTGTAGATGTAATATATCTCGACTTCAGCAAAGCTTTTGACAAAGTTTCCCATGATATCCTGATTAGTAAGCTAACTAGATGTTGGCTGGATAAATCAAGTATAAGGTAGATACACAATTGGCTACAGAATTGTACTCAGAGGGTGATGATTAATGGCTCCTTCTCTAAATGGAACGAGGTAACAAGTGGAGTATCCCAAAGCTCAGTCCTGAGTCTGGTGCTGTTCATTAATTATTTGGATAAGGGAGTTTAGGGAATGCTTACCAAATTCAGATAGAACAGAATTGGTTGGAACAGCTAATACCCTGGAAAACAGAAATAAAATTCAAAATGATCTTGATAGGCTGGAGCATTGGGCTGAGACCAACAAAATGAAATTTAACATGGATAAGTGTAAAGTATTATATCTAGGAAGAAGAAACCAAATGAACAATTACAAGATGATCGATACCTGGCTCAGCAATACAAGTGAGAAGGATCTTGGAAATTCTATTAAGACTATGAGCTGAATATGAGTGAACAGTGTGATGTGGCCACAAAAAAGGCAAATGCTATTTTAGGCACCAGAAGTATAATTTCCAGACCCATGAGGTGCTTGTCACCCTCTATTCAGCACCGATTAGGCCTCATCTTGAGTACTCTGTCCAGTTCTGGACATCACACTTCAAGAAAGATGCTGACAAATTGGAACAAGTTCAGAGGAGAGTGAAAAGGATGAGCAGGGAGCAGGGAGCCAAGCTCTATAAAGAGAGACTGAAAGAATTGGGCATGTTTAACCTAGAGAAAAGAAAACTGGGGGGAGATATGATAGCATTTTTCAAATATTTGAAGGGCTGTCCATACAGAGAAGAGGCAGGATCAGTTCTCGGTCATCCCAGAATGCAGGATGCGCGCAGCAATGGGCTCTCGTTATGCGAACCCAGCTTTCAGCTGAATATCAGAAATATTTCTAGTTCTAACTGTTAGATAAGTATGGAAATTCAACCAATTACCTCAAGAGGTGTGGAATCCTCCAACAATAAAGGTATCCAAGATAAATTTGGACAACCAACTGGCAGTTCTCCTTTGATTTGTATTCTTGCACACACGCACACGCACACACATGCGTGTGTGTGTATATATACACTTGATAGCCTTGTAGGCCCTTTCCAACTTCACTATTCTATTTGATTCTATAGTCTACTTTTAAATGTTTCAAACCACTGGGAAAATTTATATTATCCATAAAAATTGATAGTGAATGTGAATTAAACATCAGAAAGCTTGCAAAATTAGGTAGGTCTTCAACAAACAGCTGAAAAGTATTCTCTTCATATGTCTATTAGCAGAAAAAAGACTCTTTCATATATTGGATGAAATCATCCTAATGTTATGCTTTAGAAGCCTGTGAAGTGAACTTCAGATCATTTCACACTATCTAGATTAAGCTCTGCTTATAAACACTGAAGCTTTCTATGCAGCAAAGGAGAATACATATACAGTAGCTTAGATTCCTTAGAACATTACAGCAATCTCTTAGACCTACAGCCATACGGGACTGTATACACTACATGGGTATGTCCATGATGGCCATAAGAAAAATGTTTGTTCAGCTGTAGGAGGAAAGCTCATGCTATGAAGGAAAACATTGATTAAAAGTTCTCAAGGACTTAAATGCATGCTCAGTTTTTTACCATTTTGATGGGTCCTGATTATTGCTTAAGAATGTGTTTTGAAACAAAACACTATATACAGTTACCATAAATGTGAACTGGAAAAAGAAAGCAAAAAAAGTGTACAATGTACATGCAATTTCCTTTCTGACCTCTCTGAAACTCCTCTGCAGTTGTTGCAATATGGAACCTCCACATCCCTTTTAAACTGAGCCTTGTTTGTGTCCCTAAATGGTATCTGGTTCTACCTTTGGAATGGAAATGCACTAAACCCTTGGTGAATTAAGCACTTGATTTTCTTCTCATTCACACAGCTGTGATGAATTCATTACATAGACTCTTGAGTTAATTCTATTGTTAAACCCTTTTCCTTTTCAATAAGATGATCTTTCCCAAGGGGGAAATGAAATGTACTACACTACATAGGGCTGAAACCAAAGGAGCTGTATTCAGGATGTTTGCTTATACAAACAAGCTGCTTCACTGGATTGCAGCCAGGTTTGGGACTGAAACATAATATTTATCTCAACTATAAAAAACAGAGTTCAAAACACTATGAGAGGGAAGGAGGGAGACAATATTAGTGGTTCAGTGTACTTCAGTACTAAATAGATACTGTGAACAAAGAAATAAACGATTGTGATCTTTTAGTCCTCATACCACTGTGCTTGTTGATCAAAAGGTCCGCAATTTGAATCCCCGTGACAGGGTGAGCTCCTGTTGCTTGTCTCAGCAGCCATAGTTCAAAAGCACATAAAAAGACAAGTAGATTAATAGGAACCTCTTTGGTGGAAATATAGCAGTGTTTCCTGTGCTCACGTGTTTAGTCATGCAAGCTACATGAACATGGAAGTATGTCTATGGACAAATGCTGGTTCTTTGGCTTATAAACAGAGATGAACACAAGCCCTTAGAGTCAGTAATGACTGGACTTAACTGATGGGGGAACCTTTACCTTTATAAGTATTTAAAGAGTAGAGTAAGTCATGGCTGATTTTATTTCTTTTCTCATGCCAGCAACACACACTGTAGCACAAAGATGGGTCTTCTTGAACTCAGTTGCATATAGATGGAGTTGTTGGTGTTGGGGAGTCTCCAAAGACAAAGTAGTTTAAAAAGTAAAGGAGAATGTGTGAGAAACACTAACTAGAGCACAGGCAGTTAAGTATTGATAGTTGAGTTTATATTGCATATGATCCTTGTGCTAAACTTCCATTTCCATTTTATCATCAGATGTGGGGGACATAAGTACTGTAAAAGAAACTAGGGGCCTTTTTACACGACCCCTAAGATCCGCTGGCCACTTAAATTCAGACCACAGATCTTAGGGGTTCATCGCTCTTCCTCTGTCCCCACCCCCCTCCGCACTTCCTGGTTGCTGGCTGTGTGAGGAAGGGAGAAAAAGAGAAAGAAAAGCATGCCGCTCTCCTCGTTCTGCCTCTCGTCTCTGTAAAAGTAGCTCTTAAAGGGGCGGGAGACAAAAAGCAGCAAACAGAAGCGAGGAAAGCCCCGCACTCACTATCGTTGCACCGCATCAAAGATTTTTCACCTCCAAAGAGAAGGTACAAGAAAAGTGCGCTGGGTCGCGCTAAAGTGGGCGGGGTCACACTTAATTGTCTGCAAACTCCGGAGCTGGTGGGGAAACATTTTTAAGCTCCGGAGCTTGCAGCCATTTGCAGTGGAGCTTAGGGGTCGTGTATAAACGCCCTAGGACAGAGCACCCATACTTGTCTTTGATCATAAGGGATATTCACTTCAGATCATTTCCACCAAATCTATAACCACCTGTGCCTCATGAAAACTCTAGAGGAAGAATGGAGATGCACACAATGCACAATGCTTGAAGTCCAGTGTTAAGTTTCCACGGTCCATGTTGATTTGGGGAGCCATGTCACCTGCTGATGTTGGTCTACTGTGCTTCATTAACTCCAGGGTCAACGAAGCCATCTACCAGAAGATTTTGGAGCCCTTCATGCTTCCTTCCGCAAACAAACTTTATGGGGATGCTGACTTCATTTTCCAGCAGGCCTTGGCACCTGCCCACACTGCCAAAAGTACCAAAACTTGGTTCAATGACCATGGGATTACTGTGCTTGATTGGCCAGCAGTAGACGTGAACCCCATAGAAAAGCTATGGAGCATTGCCACGAGACATGAGCTCAGAGACATGAGACCAAACAATGCAGAAGAGCGAAAGGCTGCTATTGAAGCATCCTGGTCTTCCATAACACCTCAGCAGTGCCACAGGTTGATAGCATCCATGCCACGGCGCATTTAGGCAGTAATTGAGGCAAAAGGGGGCCAAACCAAGTATGGAATACACATGCAAGCTTATACTTTTCAGAGGTCCAATATTGTTCTATTTAAAATCCTTGTTTTATTGCTTTCATGCAATATTCTAATTGTCTGAGATTGTGAATTTAGGGTTTTCATAAACTGTAAGCCAGGGGTCTGCAACCTTTAAGACATAAAAGAGCCACTTGGACCCGTTTCCGACAGAAAAAAAAACTGGGAACCGCATCGCTATTGCCTGTCACTGGGCGGGCAGTGTGGAGTGGAGCAGCGAACCTGTCACAGTCACCTCCCGGAGCCGCGGCAAAGGTTCCAAAGAGCCGCATGCGGCTCCGGAGCCGCGGGTTGCAGACCCCTGCTGTAAGCCATAATAATCAAAATTATAACAAATTAAGACTTGAACTATCTCACTTTGCATGTAATGAGTATAGCTCATATATTAGTTTCACCTTTAAAGTTGCATTACTGAAATAAATGAACTTTTGCACAATATTCTATTTTTTTTTTTGAGATTTACCTATATGTGATCCAAGGACTGTACTGCTTTTCTTAGGAAAAATCTGTTTAACTAGAAATATGTTGTCCATATTGGGAATGGGGGAATTTGATATCTTCAAGAAGTCCAGTTAATAGTTGACAGAAATTGTTTTTACTCCCTTCATGCTGTATCTTTGCATTCATTAATTGCATATATATGTAGATGTCTGGCAAAAATGCAAATTATTCAGAACCTTTCCCCAACCCCAGGCCTTTCTATCCTACTGACTTTCTAGCAACTACACAACAGCTATTAGTATTTTACAGTTCTGTTCTACACATGTATGCTTTAAAACAGCCAAATTAATTGGGCTTAATCATGGAAAAGTATGTATATGGGTGCACTATTAATTCGTTAAATCAGTCAGAAAGCTTGTATTCACAAGTTCTATTAAGATAAAATATTAAAGCAGGCAACCTCCACAATTGCTAAACCTCCTGTTATAATATCAATGTACTGTATACTTTAAACGTGCCACAAACATGCCCCCTGCTGGAAGTATTAACTTTATATTCTTTCTTTAGTCATATCAGTATTTCACAATTTAAAATTTTGGATGCATACAAAATATAGATAAAAACAATCAAATTTAAAATGTTAAAATAAAATGATTAGACTATATTTTGACCAGAATCAGAATAGTAGGAGTGAAATAACACTAACAGCCATTTACTAGAACCCTTTAGTACATATGGTGGGTTGCATGCAAGGGCATGGTGGCTCAGCGGGCTAGAACACTGAAAACTGTCAGCTACAAAGTCGACAGCTCAGCGGTCTAAATCCCAGGTGCCTCCTGCCAACCTAGCAGTTCAAAAGCATGTAAATGCAAGTAGATAAATAGGTACCTCCATAAAAAAGCGGGAAAGTAAAAGAGTGTTTCCTTGTAGCCATCCCGGCCACATGGTCATGGACCTGAACAACAAGGGCTCTTTGAATACAGAGATGAGCACCACCTCTAGAGTCAGACACAACTAGCACACATGTGCGGGGGAAACCTTTACCTTTACCTAAGTTGCATGCACCTGAATGCTTCTTTGATTTTATTTCTCAACAATTGCAGAAAAATTGTTCTTGATGCAAGTAGCCTTGTTCTTTAATCTTTCTACTTTGCTTCAAAGGGTATTAAGTGATTTCCAGATGGTCTAGCCAGAATCTTGTCCTGGGTGAATGCTGTCAACTCTTCAGCATTCATCTATTTGGCAAGCCATGTAATTTAAGCTCTCCATAGATTTAGCCTAGCCTATTCTGATTTAATATTTAGAGCTTGACCTCTGTTTAGAAACCTTTCCTCGATTATGACATTACTGCACTTGGAGAAATAAATTTTCCAAGCCTCCTGCTTGGAAAATTTTAAGTTTACCTCATTTCTGAATCATTGGCAATGTAAATATCAGTGCTGAGCTGCAAAATCTTCCAAGCCACATTTCAGACAAATGTGATTCGACTAGCACAATTGACCTGCTTCCATTTCACAGGGATCTGAACTTTTGCATTTCAAAAACAACTACTGTACTGTAAATGATCTGGTTTAAATGTTACTTCCCTTGGATAAAGATCTGAGAGAAGAATGTGACTTTTGTTGAGACATCACTGAATTTTATTTGTTTCCTTAAATATCTGTCAAGTACTTTTTGGCCAAGGTCAAATTAATCCAAAGCATTAAAATACAATAATGTTACACTAAAATCTTCAGGACTGTAAAACTTATTAAAATATAATTCAGCTATTAGGGAAACAAAAAATTCCAGAGTCACAGGAATAAATAAATACAACAGCAACATGACCATTAAAATACATAAATTAGAAGCCATTTAAAACAGATGGCTAAAAAAAGCCAATACTGCTATGAAATAATATTGTATGCCCGATAAAGTGTATATTAGCTCAGCCAGAAAAAAACTAATATATCTTTATGTTATATATTATTGATACTATTGCTTCCGTTTTTTAAATGACTGAGTGAAACCAATTTGAGAGATGCCCTGCTTTCCAGAGACATTCTATTTCCAAAAATAGGCCACTATTAAAAATAAAAAAACAAGGAACATTGCAAGCTTTCGAGTTTACATAACTCTTCTTCAAAGCAGGTCCCAGAAGTTCAGACATGGTAAAAGATGTGCTTTACCAGGATGTGACTCTTAGATGTTCTTAAAATCCATGGCTACAGTAGATGGTGTTGCAGCCAGGGTAGAAGTCTTGTAAGAGGCTAGAAGGGCAGTTGTAAAAAGCTGCTTCTTAAGTCACACACCCCGGTTCTTCAAACAAACAAACATGGGTCATATACCACCCCTATTCCCAAAATTGCACATGAAAAAATACACTAGCAAACGTGGGCAACAGGCCACCAAACCTCACGACAGCCAAAGCTTCTGCTACTTCTTTCCCCGAGATCGGTGAAATACAACACGGGCTCGTTAATGTGAAAGGATAAACTTCATATATAGAGTATAATAAGAAGACGAAAGTGGTCCTCCCCCCCCCCGCCCGCCGCCCCGTTTTCACTCACAGAAAGCCTGAAAACTCTCTGGACACAGGGCGCTGTGGAGTTTTGTGACCCTTTCCCGGCCCCACAGCGGCGCAACGTTTCCTGGCCCGGCTAGAGCAACACAACAGGCCTGGGAAGAAGAAACGGGCCATCTGTGGGCCGCGAAGACCGCTCGCCCAGCCCATCCCCTCGCTTCGCTTCCTACAACGGCCGAGGCTCCGCGGCGAAGGCAAGCCGGCCTTTCCGTCGCTTGCCAGGGAGGCTTTCCCGGCGCTTTCTGCTTGGCTCCCTCGGCGAACTCCCGCCCAGGGAGGCCGCCGGCCACCACTCGCCCGGGGTCCTGTGTGTGACGTGGGCGCCTGCGGTCGGCTCACCGGCATCAACACCACCGCCGCCGCCATCTCCTGCACCTCCTCCTCCTCCTCCTCCTCCTCCGTGAATCCGCCCCCTTTTCCCCACCAGCCGCCCCGTCTATTATGGATGGGGAATTTCTGCCTGGGGGCAGCTGGCCGTGCCTTCGCTGCCAGGGCGGATGGATTTCCCCCCTCCCTCTGCTCTTGGCTCGCAAAGAGCGGCTTCGTTAGGGGTGAAACCCCCCTCCAGTCCGGCGCCGTTGCTCCAGTTGGTTCTTAGCCAAGGTGCAGGGAGCTCCGGTCTCCTCGTAAGTAAGTAAGGAAACGGCCAGAGCTTCGAGCCCTCTTTCCCTTCCCGAAAGTCGGCAGCCCGGAAGAGGCGAAGACCGGAGGCTGCTTAGCCCGGGCCTGCCTCTCCATCCTGAAGCGAGCTAGAACCGTAGCAAATGCAATCTTTTGAAAAGGCATTTAAAAGCAATGCATCGTTTTTATTGCTAGAGTTTTATTTACTTTCACCGGCGGCACCACCCCCGTGTCATGATCACGTGGAAGGCACAAAACGCCTCCCTACTTCCCTCCAAAGACGTGGGTAAAATGAGCCGAGATTGTATGTCCGGGTCTTCTTGTTAGCTTTGGCGCTGAAATTTTGTTTATTATTCCGTGTTGATATTGAGATGGAAGGATGGATGGGCTGCAGCCCTGCCGACCTCAACGGGAGGCCTGGGCTTCTGCAGAACGAAACGGAGGGGTAGCGAGTGAGTGTGACTGTGAATGACTCCGTCCGTTTCTTCACCCGATTGTCGTTTTTATCTGTGTGCATTTCAGGAAATCGCCAGTGTAGGATGGGAGGAGGAGCAAAACGCACCCTCCTGCCCCTCCCCACCCCTCAGGAAAACCCATGCCAGGATCTCGTCCTGTTTTAGGATTGGTTTGAGAAAGTGACAATTGAATGGCGCTTTGGAAAAGCTGATAAGGAGCACGGATATAATTATAGTCTAGGTAGGGCATGTTATCCTATGATGTAGGAATATTTATAAGAGCATTGGTTAGCTTTCTTGTTGTTACATGCTTCCAGGTCACCTCTGACTTTTGTCCATCCAATGAAGGAGAGATCTCCAAAATGTCCCAACAACTCTCCTCCACTCCTGCAAACTCAAGCCTGTGTGTTCCTGTCACACCCATCTTGTATTTGGTGGTCTTCTTTTCTTGCTGCCTCCAACTTTTCCCAGCATTATTGTCTTTTCCAGACAATCTTGCCTTCTCATAATGTGCCAAAAGTAGGGCAGTCTCCATTTTGTTGTTGTTTCCTCCAGAAATGGTTCAGGCTTAATTTGCTCTATGACCCTCTTGTTTGTCTCTCTGGCGATTCAGGGTATCTGTAAAGGTCTCCTCCAGTATCTCATTTCCAGCAAATAATTTTTTGCCCACAGCTTCCTACATTATCCAGCTTTAATACCTATAAGTGGTGATCAGAAATACACCAGTGTGGATAGTCTTGGTCTCCAGTGACACATCCTTGCAGTACTAGATGATCTTTTCTCATGCCTTCATTGCTAGCCTTCTGAGTCTCAGTCATCTTCTGATTTCTTACCTGTAGTTTCCATTTGGACTGATGGTTGAAACAAAGTAATTGGTATACAAAATATTTATTTCATTTTCTTCATTGTTGCCATTAAAACAGTGTAGTTCTTCTGTAATCCTAATTTTGGTTGCCTTCGTGTTCAACTCTAGTCCTGCTTTGGCAGCTTTTCCTTTTGCTTTCACAAAACGTTGTGTCAAGCCATTGCTGCTTTGTGCCACTAAAATGTCATCTGTATCTATCTTAAATTAGTATCTGATCAAAAGGCACAAAATAGATATTGCCTTTTTGCAAGAGACTCATCAAATAAGAGATGGTATTAATGAATTAAAAATTCCAAATGTTGATATTTATGAAAAAAGCTTTGGCACATCTAAAGCAAGAGGGGTTGCCATTATAATCTCAAGGAATTGTGAATGTGTTGTTGAAAATGTGGTAAAAGATTCAGAAGGTAGATATATAATATTGCAAGTTCTAATGGGGAAAGATCATTATACTTTGGTTAATCTGTATGCACCAAACGTTAACCAAGGCCGCTTTTACAATCTCCTTTGGGATCAGATTGAATTGGTTAAAAAGGGGTATTTAATAATGGCAGGGGATTTCAATATGGTCTTAGATAAAATTAAAGATAAATCGGTATGCAAAAAGGAAGAGTGGAGGACAAGACATACAACTCTAGCAAAGTTTATAAATACAACAGGATTGAAGGATGTCTGGAGAGAACTGAAAGAGATGAAATAAAATACACCTTCTACTCACCAGTGCACAAAACCTATTCTAGGATAGATTTTGTGTTTGTTTCACAAAGCCTAATACCCAAGATAAATAATACCGAAAATTGAGATCATAAAAACATCTGATCATGCTTTAATGTCGATTGATTTAGCAACAAATAAAAATTATAGAGAAGCCAAAAGGTGGAGAATGAATTTAAAAATATTTCAATATCCAGAAGTGCTGGAAAAGGTCAAAAAAGATTGGTTGGAAACTTGGGATATAAACGAAAAGGCAGGTAGCCAAACGCCAATCATATGGGACACCCTGAAAGCGGTAGCTAGAGGCCTTATCATAAAAGAAAATATTAAAACTAAAAACAGGAAGAACTCAATAAAAGAAAATTAGAAAAACTAATAGCAGATTTAGAATCCCAATTTTTTTCTTACTAAGGATAATAAGATATTGAGGTTGATTGAAGCAAGGAAAAAGAGTTAGAAGATCTAGATTTACAACAAACACAAAGGAATCTTCTGTACCTAAAAAGAAATTTTTTTGAATACAGCAACAAGAACTCAAAACTTTTAGCCAGATTAGCACAGAAAAGACAAGACAAGAATACAATAGGGATTATAAAAGACTCCTCAGGTAAGACATGCACACAAATGAAGGAAAAGTTGTCAGCTATACAAGAGTTTTATCAGTTGTTATATACTACAAAAATAAACCTAAGGAGGATATAGAAAGGTATATCACTAAGAATTTAAAGAGGGTCTTGGAACAGGAAGATATGCTGGAAATGGAAAAGCCTATTACAGATCAAGAGATAAGCGAGGTAATAGACAAATTAAAGAATAATAAAACGCCCGGAGTGGACGCTCTGGGACCTGAATTTTACAAACTTTTTAAAGCAGTATTAATACCTAAATTAAAGAAGCTATATAATGAAATTTTGGATGGAGAACAAATTCCGAGATCTTGGACCCATTCTTTAACTATTTTAATTCCAAAACCTAAAATTTAATGGATATTGGGTCATACAGACCAATATCCTTATTAAATCAAGATGCTAAGATTTTCACAGCAATTTTGGCTAAAAGAATGAATAAATTTATAGCTAAATATATTAAAGAGGATCAATGTGGTTTTATCAAAGGTAGACAAATGGCAAATATTATTAGAAGGAATTTGAATGTTCTTTATGAAATGAGTAAGAGTACTACTAAAGCTGGGATGTTATCTCTAGATCTTTATAAAGCTTTTGATTGTGTTCAATGGCCCACATTAAAAATATTGTTTAAAAAAATGGGATTTGGGAAATCCTTTTTGGGAGTAATAAATCAACTATATTCAACGGGCACTTCCTCAATAATAGTTAATGATGGATTGACTGAACAAATCACCCTAGGCCGAGGAACTAGACAAGGATGTCCTCTTTCTCCAGTCCTTTTTGTATTGTTATAGAGCTCCTGGCAAATGCCATAAGGGACGACAAATTTATTAAAGGTATAGGGAAAGATGGGGCAACTAAAATTAGTTTATTCGTGCTCTTTTGACTATTGTAAACCCAATAGAGAATATTCAAAGAGTAAAAACTCATTTAGAAGAATTTGGAGAAATAACAGGATTATGTGTAAACTGGCAAAAATCAGAGAGTTTATTCTTCAATTATGGAAAACATGACTTAAAGATGATTGAAAAATCTGGACTTAAACCGGGAAAAAGCATTAAATATCTAGGATTAGAACTCCATAAAGAATTTACTAAAACTAAAGAAAGAAATATTTCAAATTAGAAGAGGAGATGAAAAACAAATTATTATCCTACTCTAAACTAAAATTATCGTGGTTTGGCAGAATTGCATTGATAAAAATGAAAATACTTCCAAAAATTAACTTTATTTTTAAAATGTTACCGGTTCAGTTTTTAGAAAAGGAAATTAAAACTCTCCAAGACATGATAAATAGGTATTGTAATGCAGGGAAAAATCAAGAATAAATAAAAGTCTATGGTATAGATCTCAGAAAGAAGGAGGAATAGGTATACCCAATATAAAAATTATTATATAGCCAATCAACTTAGTTCTTTGGGGAAATTCTTTTTAAACCACAGAAGTTAATATGGTGGGAGCAAGAGTCTTTGGATATAAAGGGGGAAATAAACACATTTTTATTCACGGAAGTTAAAAACAAAGTAAAGATTGACAACCCCCTATTGAATAGTTTAATTGCTACATGGAGAACATATAGGAAAATCTTGTCTCCGAAGGGATCCCCACTGGCTTTAGTTACTGACTTGGAAAGCTTTCCAGACAACTTGAAGCATTATTTGGAGTTATTTAAAATTAAGAAAATAGCTAGACTAAAGGATTGGATGCTCAAGATTAAAACAATTCAGGATATAAAAATATTTTGCAACCCAGTGATTTAACATGGTTAAATTATATTCAACTAGGAAAATGGATAAAGGACTGGGGAAAGAGAAATAATCAAATCAGAGAATGCACAAATTTGAACATTTCCTACTATCGCTTGAGTCTGAACAGGAAAATTCAGAGAAAGGAATAACACGTAAAATATATAAAATACTAGGGAATTATCAGAAATGAAGGAGTTAAACACCTTGAGAGAAGTTTGGAACCAAGACCTTAATGTACAGATAGAGAAAGAAGACTGGAAAAATTTTTGGAATATGAGAATTTTGAGATCATTGTCAGTCAGGATAAAAGAAAACTACTTCAAATTGGTTTCCAGATGGTATTTAACCCCAGTAAGACTAAATAGAATGAATCCTGCTTACTCTAAGATATGTTGGAAATGTGAAAAGAGAGCTTGGTACTTACTTGCATCTTTGGTGGGAATGTGAAATAGTCCAAAGGTTCTGGAAAAAAGTGTTTTTAGAGCTAAGTAATATGATTAAGATGGATATAGATTGTAATCCAGAGATAGCATTATTATCATTGTTAACAAGTAAAGATTATGTTGTTACAACAAAGGAACTAATAGCAATTTTATGACAGCTGCTAGATTAATTATAGCAAAAATTGGAAGTCAAAACTAGAATTCAAGATGGAAGACTGGTATAATGAACTTTGGGATATAGCTATAAACGATAAACTGTCCTGCAGTTTAAAGGTTAAACGAGGAGAAATGAAAAAGACATTTTCTTCGATATCTGGGGTAAATTTTTAGATTATGTACTAGTCTCCACGAATATCTCACAACAATTCTGGAGAAGAGAACTTTAAGAAGACTACTAGAAGAATAGAAGATGGAGCAACGAATAAGAATGTATGGATGGCCCCGTGGGATGGGGGTGCACTTATATTGTCTGTTGTAGTTTTTTTTTACTTTCATTTTTTATGTCGTTGTATGTAGTTTAAAATTTAATAAAAAAACATTTAAAAAAATTAGTATCTGAGAAAGTGGGCTTGTTCATGACAGCACACATTAAAATGTACCAGTTAGCCTTTAAGGTGCCACAACATTTTCCTCTTCCTTATTATTCTTTTGTTTTTCCCTGATATGCTCTCCTGCATCTGAATCTAGCCTTCCTTATGATCTGCATACAGACTGAACAGATAAAATGCACCCTTTGGCTATAATAACCATTCTGCCTTTCTATATTCTGCCCTAATGGTAGCTTCCTGTCCACAATACAGGTTATGCATAGGGACAAACAGGTGCTGATGCATGCCGATTTCTTTCAGCACAACCCATAGTTTCTTTTGATCCATACAGTCCAAGACTTTGCTATAGTCCATAAAGCACAAACTGGTCTTCTTCTGAAATTCTTTTGTCTCCAGTAGCCAACATATGTTTGTAATTTTACTTTGAGTGCTTCTTTTTTTGAAATCCATTTTAGACATCAGGCATTTCTTGCTCCAAGTAAGGTAAAAGCCTTTGTTGCAACACCTTGATCATAACTTTGCTTGCATATGAAATTAAAGTAATCATCCTATAGTTACTGCACTCTTTGGTATCTCCTTCCTTAGGAATGGGAATGTATATTGAGTGCTTACAATCTGTGGGCCACTCCTTTGTTTTCTTATTTGTTGATATATTCTTGTTAGGATTTTGATAAATTCATTATCTGTGTCTTGAAACAGATCTAGAGTATTTCACCTACCCTTGGTGATGTATTACTTCCTAATGCTTTCAGAGGAGCATTCACTTTTCTTTCTTTAATTGCAGGTTCTTCATTATAGGCTTCCTCTTCAAAAGAGTCTGTCATCTTTTTGTCCCTTCTGTATAGGTCTTTAGTATAATGTTTCCACATTCTCTTTATTTTCTCCTGGTCAGATAGTGTGTTTCCCTGTTGGCCTTTCAGAATTCCTAATCTAGATTTAAGTTTCCCTTTGATTTCTTGAGTCCTCAGGAAAAGATATCTTGTTTTTCCCTCTTCATTGTTTTCCTCTGTTTGTTTGCACTGATTAGTCTGTAATAGTTCTCTTTGTCTCTATGTGGCAATTGCTGAAAGTGAATTTAGCATTCTGATCCTATTTCTGTCACCTTTTATTTTTGTTCCTTTCCTATCATTTATAATTTTAAGTGATTCTTCCATCATCCATGTACATTTTTCTTTTCCTTTTTTTTCTATAGGAATTGTGCTTTTGCATTCATTCCTAATACTCTCTGTGGTTTCAGTCCACACCTCTTCTGCTTTATTTTCAATTGAGTTTAGTAATACAGATCTGTTCCTTATGTGGATTTACCTAGAGCCTATGGATAGGCACTGAAAATGCCTTATCTCAGGTCAGGGTAGCAGGAATGAGTGATGTGCCTCCCCAAATATCCTAAAACTAGGGAAGGTTCATATGGGACAAAATATTTCTTCAAATAGCCTGGACTCAAGCTAGATAGGACTAAACAGGTCACAACCAGCACCCTGAGTTGTGCCAAGAAACTGACCAACAGCCAATAAAGCTGATGAAACAGGACTTGTACATTTCTTGCAACCATCAGAACTGGATGTAAAAAAGGTAACTGTAGTTAGAATAAATTTATGAAATTGTTCTTCCAAAGCAAAGCTTGAAAGAAGTAAGGGCATATATTAATGATGGCAATGGCAATGAACATCTGGTAGAGAAGGTATCAAAAATGACAAATTCAAGATTTTGTGGAATTTCTGAATCCAAACTGATAAGACACCTTGACCATAACATACCAGACATAGTAGTAATAGAACAAAGAAATCTTTGATCATTGACATTGCAATTCAAGGGGATGCCAGAGTAGATGCTAAAGAATTGCGAGAACTAACAAAAGACAGAGACCTGGCAATCGGAACATCTTGCTTGTGGATAAAATACAGTTCAGTGCTCCCTGTAGTCATAGGGACTTTGGGAACAATGTCAAGAAATTTCACAAAATATTATAAGCAGTTATATATCACAGAAATAACACCATCAGAGCCACAAAAACAGCATTATTAGAAACAGCTTAATACGGTGCTGATATTTAACACTTAGGTTTTTGGTAATCTGATATATAGTACCAGTCAGTGTTTGTATAATTTTGATTGACTATGCCTGGTATTTTTAACAACAACAACAACAACAACAACAACAACAACAACAACAACAACAACAACAACAACAACAACAACGATGATGGCAATCCTTTTCAGGATTTTTCAGATAGAGAATACACAGAAGTGACTTACCATTCCCTTCTTCTGGGAGAATCCTGGAACTGGGCAACTTGCCCAAGACCACGTGGGCTGACTATACTCACAAGAGACACAGTGGAGAATCAAACTCCCAACCTCTGGCTTCACACCCCAAATACCTAACCATTGAATAATAATAAGACGATAAAGTGGCAGCTAAGCAATTATTTGGCATAGCCAGAAGAAAAACTCTCACTTAATCAGCATTCCAACAGTTTGTTCTTTTTAAATCATGAAAACAAATTTTCAGACCATTACTCAGTTGAAATTGCAGATATTGATATCAGGAAGGGTCTTTAGTTTAATCAGACTATTCACTTTTATAGTAGATTAATGTTGGAGAAAGTCTTATAGCTTGTATGATTAGCACTAACTTTGTAGTTAGATCTTTAATTTTAAATTTGCCTGCCTAGGTCATCTTCAAGGGATGGTGGACATCAGTCCTTCATATTTCGTGTGACTCTGACATGGCTTGTGTGGCTGGTCCAAGTGCAAACGAGTCCCCCTTTTTGGCCGACAGACATGCTCGTCTGATACTGACCCAGATCAATAAGATGAGATGTGGTCAGCACTTCTGTGATGTGCAGCTCCGAGTTGGAAAAGATGTGTTTAAGGTCCATCGGCTGGTTTTGGCTGCAAGTAGCCCTTATTTTGCAGCTCTGTTTGCAGGAGGGATGAGAGAGTCTTCAAAGGATGTTGTACCAATCCTGGGCGTGGATGCTGACATATTTCAGATCCTCTTGGACTTTATTTACACAGGTAAGTTTAATTTCTTATTAAGTTTGGTCACAATAGTGACATGGATGTTTGAGAATGAAGTTTTTCTACTCAATGATTGCTTGCTGTTTTACACCTTACCATTAGTTATTTCATAGTCTCCTCTCCCCCTGTTACAGAAGGTCTTCATTGCTAGGCAAATTCTGTGTAATTTCGGTTAGACACTCTGGAGGTTGAATAATGACAACTGGGCTTTTCTTGCTAAATTGAACTTTTTTGTTACTCATCCAAGTAGCTTCCTCAGTCTGAGGAAGGTTGGTAGATTTCCAATTTATATTCCATGTTGATTTCACTTCACCATGGGTGTGGGAAGGGCTGCAGAGGTGTGACTTGCACATACATTGTCCATTGTCCATCTAATGAGTTTATTCAGACCACGGTGAAGTGAAAAGAAGTCCAGTTGCCATGACTCCATTTTTGGATAACCTTATCTGGATGACTAAGAATCGTTACAGACGTTTTGGTTAGACCAGGCATGTCCAAACTTCGGCCCTCCAGATGTTTTGGACCACAACTCCCACAGTCCTTTGACATTGGGAATACAGGCTTGGAATTCTGCGAGCTGTGGTCCAAAACATCAGGAGGGCTGAAGTTTGGTCATGCCTGGGTTAGACACTGTTTCTCCACCCATTTTGACTATTATCCCTAGCTGCTTCTAGGTGACCACAGTACTGAGTAACATTTAGAATGCAATCTTAAAGCATGCATCTGAAAATTCATTCCTCCTTGCAATTAATAGGACTCTGTGCAAGTAAAAGCAGTCTGAGTTAGGATATACAACAGCGGCTGTGAAGAATACAGAATTTCACATGTCTGAAGACTCCCCATATAAAAACAATTCCCTGTACTCCAGAAGTCAGTAGATGTGAGAGAAGGGTTCTAGACATTGTTGCTCTTTGACATGTTTTCTTTGTGCAGGGATTTAGGTCTTAAGGTACAGAAGTCTTGAAAACTTAAATGCTCTTATTAATTGTATGAAGTTATCTTACCATGCCACAGATTTACTGCTTTATCTGAAGCTTCTTTAATGTCTGTAGTTTTAGTAACGTATTGCCTTAGCACTGGATGTTTTATCAACAATGTACTGTGGAGAATCCCTTGATCATTAAGAAGAAATTAGAAAATGTGTTAAATGTGTAATGGATTCAATTGGAATTGCTATGGGTTTAATGCTTAAGATAATAGCAATCTGCTGATTGTGAACACAGACATATCTTGCAAGGAACAGTGGCAATTTTCACAGAGAAGCTATATGATGCTATTTTGTAAGAAATTTCATGCCAGCTGAAAATTGATCTCCCTTTTACATTCAGGCATAGTCAGTATTGGTGAGAATAATGTCCAGGAGCTGATTGTGGCTGCAGACATGTTCCAGCTTACAGAAGTGGTAGACCTTTGCTGTGAATTTCTAAAGGGACAGATAGATCCTATGAACTGCATTGGACTCTTCCAGTTCTCTGAGCAAATTGCTTGCCACGATCTGCTGGAATTTACAGAGAATTACATTCATGCCCACTTTCTGGACATCCAGAATGGTGAGGAATTCCTAACCCTGACAAAAGACCAGCTTATTAAGATCTTGCGAAGTGAAGAGCTGAGCATAGAAGATGAGTACCAGGTTTTCATGGCCGCAATGCAGTGGATTCTGAAGGATGTTGGGCAGAGAAAGAAATACGTTGTGGAAATACTGGATACAGTTAGATTTCCATTGCTCCCTCCACAAAGACTCCTGAAGTACATAGAAGGTAACTGAGTGTATGATACTTTATGAATTTGTTTTTTATGTAGCTTCATTCATTCACTGATCCCGTGTGGGCTCCAGGGACTGATTTTGTGGAGACATAACATCTATAAACATGGGTGTCCTAGCAGAGAATGTCTTGTACCACATCTTGATGGGAATTTGCATTGTATTAAACCCCTGCCACATTGGAACCCCAGGGGTTACTGTGATTATTTGGAGATTTCCAGCTGTGAATAATATTGGTTTCCACTAGAAATGAACTGCAGAAATAAACTGGAGCCTGGTGGCATTTCACTTTTCATAGGTAGGGAAGCAATAGATATCTTTTCATCTGAAGGAGAACATGGGCTACTGGCAGTCTGGTCAGGAAGAGAGATAAGACAGAGAAATTCAGAAGTAGATGCCTCATTTTTTTTTACACAAATACTGAAAGATGGGCAACTGTGACTTATGTACTAGAAGCACACCAAGGTTCAACATGCCATGACTGTGTTGATTTAATCTGGGCCTTTCACAAAGATCAACAATGATATACCCAATTTTAGAAATATGGCCTTAGGAATCTCTAGATCGTCCCCCCCCCTTGGCTCAAGAAAATTAGAAACACAATGTGGCATTTTGCTTTGTTTTTGCCTTCAGTGGTTGAGGTTAAGCAAGTAAGAAGCAAGGGATGTATATTTAGTGCTTTCAGTTTCAGTATTTTTTTGAAAATATTATTCTTTGAAGAGAGACAAACTATGAACCCAATATATCATTGAAAATGAAATCACTCAGACTTGCATGCATACCTTTATTTGTTGATTGTTTATTACCAAATGTTTCATGTGCTTGTTTTTTTTTCCTTCCTAAGGTGTTCCTGATTTCAGTCTTAGAGTAGCTCTTCAAACTCTCTTGAAAGAATACTGTGAAGTGTGCAAATCTCCTAAAGAGAACAAGGTTAGCAGTTTCTTGCAGGCAGCCAAGGTCCGTCCCCGGAGGAAAGCCAGGAAGTACCTTTATGCAGTCGGTAGGGATCCTCATTAGTATTTGGATATTTTAAAAATCTGAAATACTGAGAGGAAAGCTTGTGGGGCAGCTAATCATCTGTGCCATTTCTATTTCTTCAATAGGTGGTTACACTCGCTTACAGGGAGGCCGTTGGAGTGACAGCAGAGCTCTCAGTTGTGTGGAGCGTTTTGATACTTTCAGTCAGTACTGGACTACTGTGTCTTCCTTGCACCAGGCTCGTAGTGGGCTGGGAGTTGCAGTGGTAGGAGGCATGGTCTATGCAATTGGAGGTAACATGAAGAATATCCAGGTCTGGAATCTTAGTGCTTGTTACACATCTTTTTGTTCTTTATTTAAAGGGGGGAACCCAATTAGATATTGATTGATGTTGCAGCTTTCCACAGCCAGTTTTCGAGAGTCATGTTCCAAGTTCGCCCAATCAAATATTGAAACTTTACCATTTATAAGGGTTCTGACACAGTTTTCTCCTAAGTGTTTGCACCGTTGATGCAGAAATCTATTCTTTTGCAAAATGTGTGTGTGCGTGTGTTTGGGCTAACATTTATGGATGTTTTTTCACTTTCCTGAAGCCCACTTTTTTGTTGATGACTTTTCAAATCTAAACTAATTTAAAAATGTTTGTGCGCGCACACACACATAACTGGGACATTTGCAGGAATGTTTTCTTTGACCAGTAGAAATTATTTCTCGCTTCTCGTTTTACAACTAAAAATCGAAGTACTTGTCGCCTTTCCACAGCAACCATTTCCTACAAGTTTTAGGAATCATAGAAGAGCCTCATGGTGCAGTGGTTAAATAGCTGTACTGCAGCTATAACTGTGCTCACGACCTAGGGTTCAATCCCAGGTAGCTGGCTCATGGTTGACTCAGCCTTCTATCCTTCCAAGGTCAGTAAAATGAGTTCCCAGCTTGCTGGGGGGTGGGGTTCAATGTGTAGCCTGCATCATTAAATTGTAAACAGCTCAGAGAGTGCTTTAAGTGCTATGGGGAGGTATATAAGCAGAATATTTTGCTTTTGCTTTGCAACATTATACTTTATCAACCTACTTGCTTGTCTACACCAATACTGCCCAGTCCAATTCCCCAGGGTCTCAAGCAAAGAAGGGTCTTTTCTCCCACCTGCTACGTGAGCCTTTAATAAGGCAGAAATTTGAACTTGGGAGCTTCTGCATGTGGAACATTTTCTCCTTATCATTACTCAGTCAAGGCCTTTGTGGGGAGTTTTGTGTCCCAAATAAAGGAACTGTGCCTTATATTGATTACAGGTTGCTAAGGAGTTGGGAAAATTCACAATGGGCAACAGGATTTTGCCCATTGGACATTATACAGACATGTTAGCAGACAATTTCAGGAATGAAAATGATGTAGCCAATCTGTGTGTTTGAAAATTCTGTATATGTGGTTCCTTCTTCCTAGGCTCCTGCCATTGTGTAGTATGGAAGTTTTTGAAAAGAGTTAATTGTTGAAGATTCCTTAATGAACTCTCTGGGTTGACAGAGTGACCAGTGAAAAGACCCATGATTTATTTCCCATTAGGCCCCCTTCTTCTCCATGACAATAATACATTCGAAACAGGGATTAAACACCGAATATTTCTCATAGATGAAATCCTAGCTACAGGATATAAGCAGCATACAACTTTTGCAAGCATTGGGTCTTATTTCATCTAGATTGAAGGCAGAAAATGTTGGTCCAATATCTGGGATCTTTTTATATTCATGTTCTAAAGAGGTCTGCAAGTTTTTTTAAACCCAGTTAGCCTGTTTTTATATTCTAGTTATATTCTTCCAGCTTTGTTTTTCATTTTAGTGTTGTTTGTATTGGATCCATTCAGACTGCTCAGAATTGAAGAGAACCATACAGCCCTGATGCACCCAAGATGATTTAGTCTTAAGCGGGGGAAGGAAGACACAGACAGTATAAGAAACAATTGCTTGGAATTACTTTTTCTTATTTCAACAATATAAAGATTGTTTAAAACCAAGCTTCTATAAGTAATAAGTACAGAGATTATTTGGGCTGGAAATTGAACCATCTCAGCATCTCTTCAAAGCCCCTTTTACCTGCATGTGTGCTATGCAGCCTGTTTAACTCCACAGTCATTTCATAAATACTTTTGACTTTCGCTTAAAGGCAATTATTATATATTACTTACACAGTACAACATGAATTACAAAACTTATTTGTAACGAGGAACACCTTGAGTCATGTTTGGCTGTGCCCTTCTATCCCTAGGGTACTATGAACCTCATTTTCCACACACTAACTCTGACTGCAATCCATAGTTCTATATTGTTGTCAAACCTAATATATAAATATTAATGAAATCATACATAATTGTCGAGGAGCTGTAAATAGGCCTCCACTAGATAACATTTGAGAAAGAAAATATGTCAGTAACCTTTGAGGGAGGGGGAAAAAAACCTCACTTCATGTCTCCCCCACCCCCACAAAAATACTCCCCAGTGAAGAGTCCCTTCCCTCAAGATTGAATCAACATCTTTAACCATGGGTTATATATGATGGTCCCCACCTCCTCCTAGGTTCTCTTCTCTCATCTTTTTCTCCCCACTGGCCATTCTCCTTCAGGACTCAGATGGGATCTGCAGATATCTCCCCCACACAGATCCCCTCTCCCTTCATTGGAACCATCTGCCAAGTGAGCTGCGCCTACCATAGTCCCTGCTGGCTTTCAAAAAAGCTCTTAAGACCTTGCTTTTTAGAGAAGCATTTGGTGACCATTAGTGTTGTTGTTGTTGTTGTTGTTGTTGTTTTGTAAAACATTAGCTGTCATCTTTGCTGATTATTTTATTTTATTATTTTATTATTTTGACTTTTATTGTTACTGTTAAATAATGATTGCTGTAAACCACCCAGAGTTCCTTTGGAAGATGGGCGGCAAACAAAATAAATAAATAAATAAATTGTGCCACCAGGGCTACACCCAGAAGAGTGGGACATTTGGGCAAAGTAAAAAAACAACTGCCTTTTCATTCTTGCTGCCATCTTGGGTGTTGGCATTCCCAGTGCGCACCACCACTCACTCTCCTAATTCAGGCATCTTTGAGCCAGGCCAACAGTTGGGTCCGAAGGGCTAATGTCATTCCTCTAAAGGTATAGGAGAAGCAGCGAAAAGCAAGCAAGATTGGCTCTTTCACGGGAGGTGAGAGCAAAGTGCACACATAAAAGGAAAATCCACCCAAAGGGATACAGGAGTAATTAAGAACTCTAAGTTGCCTGTGTCGAGTCAAGAGGATTAAAATGAAACAGCATTGTGAATACCATATTTAATATAAAAATAATTGCAGCTAAAAATAACCACGGTGGACCCCCACACACACACACACATTTTGCAACCCCCTTGGAAGGTCACAACCCCCTAGCTGTGCATTTTGAGAGACAGAGCACCTTAAGTTTGGCAGTCAATATTTGTATGTGTATTGTAACATTCATATAAACGAACTATTGGTTTTTCAATAGCTGAGCCTTGTTTTGAAGAGGTTATATAAAACATATTTAATATTCTCTATTCTCGTTTCGCTTTAAAGGTGAAAAAGACTCCATGATTTTTGACTGTACTGAACGCTATGATCCTGTTACAAAGCAGTGGGCTGCTGTAGCTTCCATGAATCATCCTCGCTGTGGATTAGGAGTGTGTGCCTGTTATGGGACTATCTATGCTTTTGGCAAGTTCTTCAGCTACTGAACCATTTGATTTGTGCATTGTTGAGAATACGAATGAGAATAAGAACAGAATGTGCATAGCGATGACTTACTAAAACTAACGTCAGACTTTTTGTTATACAACATATAGACTATTAGTGGCTTTAAACAAGTTTTAAACAGGATAGGATAATGATGGAACATTTATTAAAAGGAAAAAAAAAAGTAGGCATAAAATGGCTACAATTTAGATGCCCAAGAAACCTCTCTTTTAGAGTCTAATACTGTATGTTGCTGTTTTCTTACCTCTATAATCGGTTGGTTTATAGGAGGCTGGGTTGGAGCTGAGATTGGAACTTCAATTGAACGCTTTGATCCCGAAGAAAATAACTGGGAAGTAGTAGGCAGCATGGCTGTACCACGCTACAATTTTGGGTGTTGTGAAATGCAAGGTAAATGGACTTGAATATTTGGGTAATTGTTGGTTATTAGTTCTAGAACAGTGCAAGCATTATAGGTGGTGAAGTGGACCTTTACATAAAAGCTCACATTTAAAAAGTCAAAAAATATAGACGTTAATCTTTAAAAATATAGAAGTTAATCTTTTTCTCCTTTTTTAAAAGTTTTTTTTCAACTATAATGTTGATTATTACTAGTTATATTTGCATAGTATCCAATGGGCAAAATCATATGTGTCCAGTGTGTGGGTGGACCATGGAATATGTAATCCACCACAATTATCAGTGTAACCTGTTGCCTAGAGTTAAAGCGTAGTTTACTCAGTGAATACAAATAAGACTTTTGTTTCAGCAATCTAGTTACATATAAACAGTTCATACAGCTGAGTAACTTTACATCCAAGATCAGCATTCAGCAGAATAACTTCCAACCTTTAAGTTGTAGAATATCCAATACAGATTCCAGCTTGCATGCAGCAATAATGTGCACAGCCATCTTCCAAGTCTTTCCAAGTTTACAACATTTCTCTCTCTCTCTCTCTCTCTCTCAATCTCTTCACATGTGCTCCGATGTCCAGTATAAATAATATTGTTGTCCAATCACCTTTGTTACTTTGTATCCCATGACTTGGCACTTACAACCAATAACTTTGAGCCTTTGCTTCTGTGTGTGACATTTCGTCTCTTTTCCCATTTCTGATACCTTGAATCTCTCACCTCTTGTCAAGGACATTTAGGTATCCAGCCTTTTCCACAGGTATCCCTCGTTAGACATCACTTTGAAACTTCTATCTAGCAAGAATATGCTGACCGTTTGGATAGCTGCATGGGTGCAACTCAAGAGTTATGCCCATGGAAGGTGCAATATTGCCAAGACAGAAATGCCACCCACAAAGCACTTCTGCTGGGGTACTGGCCAATGATCATAAAATAATTGTGCTTAGTTCTACAACAGTTACTTGCCTGTTTGGCCGAGTCAACATTCTTCTGAGTAGACATGCTTCGGATATGTTAGTAATATTGGGGACATTAAGCCTTTTTTACAAAGGATGTGTTGTCTTGAATGCATTATAGTGTGTTCTGTTTCTCAGAACCACCCCCAGTCTTTTAAATAACTCCTTGTTTACCCTATTTTCCATCAGAAGAGAGAATTATGAAAAATAAGGAACGTGAGGTGAATGCTTTCTTCAGACACAGTCGCTAGAAGGGGGATTAGAGTACAGCAGCTCTAGTCCATGCTTAATTTCCTGTGATAACTGCTGGGAGGCTATTCCTGTGATGGTAACAAAGGTGGAGACCCCATGCCCCCATGTAAAAGATGACCCCCACTTTTCCAACCCAAAATTACTATTTTACAACTGCACAGTTCTCTCCTCAGCTTACTTCCATGAATAAGATGACCCTCAATTTTTTATTTTAGACAAGACTATAGTCTTATACACAGGAAAATACGGTAATTTTACTGTGATGGATGCAAAGCGAATGCCTCTTCTCCACCACAGTGATCCCCAATGGCAGGTATGTGTGCATAGATGGGTGCATAGATGGATGGCAGCTCCTGATGGTTCCTGGAAGAGGTGTCCAATGCCAGCCCACTTTGTAGAACTGTTCACTTCTGCAATAAAAGGAAGCCATTAAAATTCCTAAGAATAGCTGGTCTATGAACTGTTGTGTTTCCTATATGTCTCTTTGCTAATAATTGTGCACAGGTGGGTTTAACTGAACATCCTTACGTCTCCAGGTTTAATTTATGTGGTTGGGGGCATCGGCAGTGAGGGACTAGAACTGTGTTCTGTGGAAGTATATGACCCCATATCTAAGCGATGGTCTGCCCTCCCTGAAATGGGCACTCGAAGAGCTTACCTAGGTGTCGCCACTCTGAATGACTGTATCTACGCTGTCGGAGGATGTAACGAAGCTGAAGATGCCCTTCCAACCGTGGAGAAATACTCTTTTGAAGAGGTAGGAGTTAGTTTTCATGAAGCAGATTTCAAGTCCTATTCACTTCCGTTTGAGTCTCAGTAGAATTTGTCTAATTAACTGCACTACGAGGACTGCTAGCTGTTAGCCACTAGAACAGGCACAGAGCTTTCAAGTGAGTTCCTTCAGAAATGGCACACAGGGCTGATTAACTGGGTTTTGTGCCTGTAACCGGGCCATCTATTATCTTACCTTCCAATATGACTCCTTAGTGTGCTGACTGATTGACCCAAGTGGCAGCCACGTATTCCCCAAAGCCTAAATAGCTGCAGAGCTAATCCATTTTATTGACCAATTTTGCTATTCTGTCTCGAACACTTATTTAATTAATTTGAATAACTGCAAATAACTCTTGTCCTTGACCAGTAGGAAAATAAAGAAGTTGGTTTGACAGGACCACTACAGAAAGTTTTATGTCAGCCAAATAAATCTAGAGCATATTTCTGGAGAGGAATGTACTGCACAGAAAACATTTGCTTTGTTGTGCTTATTTTTCCTCATTAGGAGAAATGGGTGGAAGTTGCTTCGATGAAGGCCCCAAGAGCAGGAGTATGTGTCGTAGCTGTGAATGGCCTCCTTTATGCTATAGGAGGCAGGACTGCAAGCTATGATTCAGCTGCCCCGGTAACTTCAGATTCTGTGGAGGTTTATAACCCACATATGGATACTTGGACAGAAATTGCTAACATGATCACAAGCCGCTGTGAAGGAGGTGTTGCAGTTCTTTGAGAAGAACAGGATTTTTAAAAAAGCAAAGATAATTGAGTTGTGAATGTAAACACTGAAGAAATGGTAAGTATTTGAGGGCCTTCTAAGATTAATGTCTCTACAGTCAAAGAAGAACAGTTACCAAAATGTCCTCAGCAGTTGCTAATTACTCTGCCAAAATTTTTATCTTTTGATGAGTTTATGGATAATTTTGACAGCAGGAAATTCTTTTGATTTTTAGCAACTGCTCTTCACAAACACGCTCTGGTATTTTGTCATTACTATAACAAAGTCAAAATGAAATTGGAATTTGCTAAAGTGGGTTATCTTAATCACACCAGTCATCAAGAAGGATTCTAAGCTGCATGAGTTTACTGTCATGTCTGTTTTTGCTTTATATTGCATAAATTGTTTTAATTCAGCAGTACATAAAATAATAGCAGATATATTGTTAAGAAACTTATTTGGGAATTTTGTTTTAGAGAGTGAATGTCTTAAATATTTTAAATTCAAACCTCCTTCCCACTGATGCATAAGACCACAAGATTCGTAGCATGCTTCTTATTCTGTTTTTCCTTTCAAGATTTACCACAATTTCTTGTAGTTTTACTATTGAAATATTGTAACTAACTTTCATGTGGGTACTAAGAAGCTATGATCTGCTCTGGGAATTCTGTTCATACAGTACGTTTAGCTCAGTTGCTCTTCCTAAAGGTCATGGACATTATCTAGTATCTACTAAGTATGAAAGCATCAGTTATGAGGTGGTTACCTTCAATATTATTTCTGCTGCTAAGGCAAAAGAATAGCCCACACACACACACACACACACACACAAAGAGAGAGAGAGAGAGAATGAGAGAGCTATAGAATCCTGTAGCTTTAGCAGCAGAAAGTGCTCTGAAAGGACTCACCACATACCTAATACTTTCCTGGTGAAGTGAAAAAATGTGTATAAGTTAAAACAAAACAAAAAGCAGTTCTTTACTTTATAGTAAAGAACTAAACAAAGTTGGGAGAAAATTGTATAGCAACAGCAAAGGTGACATCAACTATGTGCTCATTGCAACTAAAATGTGTTTTGGTTGACGTTATTCAGTAGAGACTCCATACGTACAACCGAGTGCTGTTAACAGGCAGTTGGAAAACCAGCTGGCTGCTAAAGGCAACATTTCTGGTTTGGTTTTGTTCTTGTGTTTGGCCTAATAAATACAGATTACCACAACATGGATTTTGGAACTTCTTAGACAGAATGTTCAAAAGTCTTATTTTCATCTCCATGCTGGTTAGGGCTGCTTGAAAGTACAGTAATGGATACTTTTTTAAGTGGAGTGGCCAGTACTGTTGATGTCGGATCAGGTAGAGTCACTGAATCAGTTACTGAAATTTAAATTCATTGAGTCCATGGGCCTCCTCTAGATACTGATCAATGTGAATATGAATATATTTAGAAGTGCTTTCATGAAAGCAGACAATTTTCTGTTTCCTTTGCAAAATAATGTCATATGCTTAGAACAGATGTAAGGAAGTGGGGGCGGAGGTCTCTCACTAGAATGTTGGCTCATCCACTTAATAGGGGATATTTTACTTTTTTGCAAGTCAAGTGCAGTGGGAGTGCTATATTGGTTTATGTCGTCCTTTTAAATGAAATGTGTTACCTCAAAGCTAATATAATAAATATGCACTATATCTTATGTATGGCATCAGCCAGGAATCCAGACACAGTGGTAGGAAAGTTGTACTTTCTTATTCCCACTTCAAACCTAATTAAGCATACACAACTTTGTGTTAAAAATTTATTGTAGGGATATGTTCATGTCTGTTCTTACAAAAATTACTGTACTCCTTTTTCCCCCAGTAGCTGCGATAGAGAGGGGTCCAATACTTTTACTCACTGTTAACATATGTAGTAGGATTCCCCCCTATCTGTGGGATCAATATCTGCTGATTCATTTCTCCACAGTCTGAAAATATTAAAATATAAATCCAATGTCTCAGATATCTAAGGTAACTTCATAATTAAGTTATGACCAAAAGTAGCTGCTAGAGGAAGCAGAGACCATGTTAGCATTTGCTCTTAAAATATCCTTCTGCATTTTTCAGCAGAGTGGATGGATGGGTTGGAACTACCCCCCTGCAAATATAGGGATCCTACAATACTGCCTTGAACTTTGAAAATGTTTCCAAGCCATGCACTAGCTTTTTAAAAATAACATTCCTTCCCAATTTCCCCTTACTTTCTCTACAACTTCATGACAATTATGATTAACATTTGAATTGGGTCAAATTTGAGTGATAATGATAGGGTGTTTTTGAAGTCACTGCCATTCCCATGTACCCCTGCCACTCTAATCTCAATACATAATGATCTTCTTCATACAGTAGCAAGGCCAAGTGATTTTAAACAATTTTATCTATTGATAAGTATATTCTAGAAATGTTTACACATACTTAAATATCACAAAAACTAACATAAAAGGATGCAAGGAATTCCAGTAATCAAACATCAAAATTTAGTCATTCCTAGCCATAACTGAATGTCTCAGAGCATCTATTGTAAAGTAACAAAATATACTTTTTTCCTATTCTAATATGTGTAGGAAAGGCAAAGGAGTCAAAAAGTGCTAACTGACCTTCTGTATCTTCTCCCAGTCATCCACTGAAATTGATTGATAAAATGTTCAAGTGTACTAAATGGTACATTTGAACATCTTCATGAAAAATGAAGATTTTGAAAGCATAAGCTGAAAGAGAATTCTAAGCTAAATGCATGTTTGGCCTCACCCAGCAGGGCATTTGTATCCCTATTCAAATTTTCAACTTCCAAATGGCTGCTCTCACCAAAGCATCTTATGCATTTACTGCCTGTTAAAGTCTTATCCACTGTAGGATTGAAATAGTAAACTTTAAGGCTGGAATTTTTAGCACGTTTTCTTAGAAGTTAATGTCAGTGTGTGTAGTGGGACTTCTGAGCACTTTTGCCTGCAGCCTTTAGAACTGGGTGATACAATTTAAGTTTAAGTAGAAGCAGTGTCTCTGCTCTAGATAGGTTAATTTCAAACTTTGAGCATCTCTCTCTTCTTGTAGCCCACAGTTATGAATGCCAATAATTCACCCACATTTTCCTCCCACAGCAATCTTTCTTTCAAGCCATATTTTATTTTTTATAAAAAAAATATTGTGAATAAGCCCCTCTAGCATATGGGCCATAGCATTCTGTTGTTCACTTATGTCAATTTGCTAATTTTTTCACTTATAATATCAGAGAGATGTTTCTCTGGGCAAACATTCACAATAAATATTGTAACAAATAGCGATCCTGCAGTCACCATAGTTAGGACTGTTCTCAGGTTTCTAAACCAGGTGGGATATGTGGGAAGGAATGCAATGTCATAATGCAGGGCTATTCCTAACCCTACGATAACCATGGCTGCAGCTTCGATATTATTTCTGCAAAGCAAAGCAAACCAGGACATTAATGGAGGAACAATGCTGATGGACAGACTAGTCCAATTGGGCTTGTCAGGGCTGCCTTCTGGAAGAGCAAATCCCCACCTGATGCCCCCTAAGAAAGCTAGTATAGAGACACCATAGGCCACCTGAGCATAAACTAATTCTGAGTAAGCGACCTGGCTGACAGCCATTATTAATGGTACTGAAACAAATGGTATTAATCCCGCAAACCCCAAATAGAGGGCAGGCTTTGGACAGTCCTTGAGTGATAAGGGGTTAGATCGTTCCATGCCCACAATGTCTTGCTCAGGGTCTGGGGACTTCTTTTTCTTCCATGTGCAAGCAGAAGAATGGATGTCCTGTGTCTTGATGATGATGACAGGTGTCTGTCTTAACAACTGGAGTGTAGGCAGACCAAAACTGAAAGGGTGTGCGATCCCACATCTTCCCATGTGCAATAGTCTTGGATGATACACTACCTGCAATTATGTACATAGAACACATTAGTATACACCAACGAAGCAACTGTCTCTGGTGCAAACATTTCAGTCTTAAACATGTAGAATGGCAGTTTCTATCAACTATCAATGTCACTGTTTTCTATATGTTTTATTGGACTGGGAAAGGGATTTTCAAGGGATACATACAGTATTCTATCAATATTTGGGGACAGTTGATTTTTATCAAGTGAAATAACCCCAGACACACTCACAACTGGTACATCTTCAAGTGTTACTGACTCATTTGCTTGAACATAGGATAGTAAATCACAAAATCTGGTTCATGGGAAGAAAACCAAAAGCCATTTCTTCAGAACAAAGATTGTGTCCAGTAAATTCACTGTAATACAGACAGTCAGAAATACATGAAATGAAAAATGGGGGGCGGGGGGGGCTTTGTATGTTGTACAACATCACGTTGCTCAAGGACAACTGGCAGGGGTATGAAAATTCCATAAAGGAGGATTGACAAGGGGAAAAGCTCTCTCATCTAAAAACATCAACAAGAAAAATAAATATTTTATTTACTGGTAAATATATTTTGTCTCAAGGACACAAAGCATCCAGAAATTCAGCTCAGTTTGATAGGCCCTTATCTGTGGAAGCTAGATGTTGCTTGCTACATGCTCACCATCATGAGGATTAGGCTGTACTAAAATGGCATGCCTAGATGCCCTAAGCACATCCGATCTCGCCTGATTTCGGAAGCTAAGCAGGGTCAGCCCTGGTTAGTCCTTGGATGGGAGACCACCAGGGAATACCAGGTGCTGTAGGCGCCTGGAGTAGGAACTAGCAAACCACTCCAGTATTCCTGCCAAGAAAACTCCATAGATATGGAGTCACAAAGAGTTGGTCAGACTGTAACGACACAACACACACACACACACAAAATGGCATGCCATAGTTGCTAGAAGTAATGTGTTCTTGATGGATTTCTAGCAGAAGCTATCAACATTTCTTTTCTTTTTTTTAACTGGCCTTAAGAGGAAGAAGAAAAGCCTACTGCTCTACATTTGAAATGTAGCCACAGAACCCACTACAGTACTGACATACCATAAATGTTTGTTTCTCTTCTTGATATCATGCATGATACCAGTGGCCCACACACCCACTTCAGTGCGGTACTATCAAATGCCACAGAAAACAAACATTCTATCCTGTATTTTTCATGTCTGTCTACATTTTTCCAAGTCAAAGAACACAGTGGAACTATACAGAAATAGGTAACAGGTGCTGTTTTCTTCTGTTACTATGTAATTTGTGATTGCTCTACTGCTCCCAGCAGTGTAGTAATATACATTACTTGATCACAGCTACTATACAGTCATTTGTGTGTACACTAGTCATTTTTATTATAGTGTGCATACAAATGACTATATAGTTTCAACTAGTGTGTCTGTAAAGGTACTGTACAGTATTTTAAAATGAAGTATGATCCCCAAGATAACAACACGTATGAACCCAACAGACAACTGCTATTGCTCTATGATCTGATCTTTTCTGTATGACAATCACAATAAAACCAGTAATAAAGTAACATTCCACAGGGAGGATAGTATGATTTAAAACTACAGCCATGCTATTTGCACAGATGAGAGACCTCCAGTCAGGAGTTATTTGCTGTCCATGGATGTGATGATCTATCTCAAAGCCATGGGGAAACCTGTTCTGAGTTTGACCAGCAGAATTCCTTTTAGTGCTATGGACAACAGTTTCCATTAAGATTTTAAAATACAGTAGATTATTTTGGAGAAGTTTACCTTGGAAGGAATTCGGAAACATGGCCGTAGAAGCTGAAACATTTTCAGAGACTGAAAAAGAAAGAAAGTTAATCTGAAAATGTACTGTTAATTGCCCAGATGCATGGATGTAGAGTGCTATTCACCACATCACTGTTATCCTATGCTGAAAGAATCTTCCCCCAGGACCAATGCACTCATTTGAAATCCAGAAGATTCCAGTCACAGTAAGAGATTTAGTCCACAAAGCCCAAGAAGCAATATCAGTGTAAGAGATCTGAGAATCTGAACGAACATTTAGCCACTAAACCAATGGCAGCAATATGACAGTGGACTGCAACCCCTATGATAGCTGGACCATGCACCATTCTGGACCCCCATTGTAGCTGGAGTTTATTAGGCATGGTTGCCAATGTTAGGGAGGGCTATCAATAGGTCAGGAGTGGATAGCATCATAATCTATTTAAAATACAGGAGGATCCTCCTGCCACCCCCAGCACAAATGTATTTCATAGCCTCTTTGACATCCAATTGTGCATCTATTCTTCACTCCCTAATGCACAGAAAGCTGTATTTGAAAACTCGTGTATGATATCAACAACAAGACAAAGGGACTAATATACAGTATCAAATATATTTATGGTTTACAGAAGAGGAACAACATGGGAGGAAAGGGATCAAAATAGCCTGCAAAGTGCATTTATGACTAGCAGTATCAGAAATGCAGTGGAGTAATTGAAGTCAATATCAAGAAAAGTTAAATATGAATTACAATCATACACAGATGTACTTAAGCCATAATACATTATCTTACTATACTATTACCTATATATCTCCGGTGTTCTGTAAACTACTCAAAAGTTGATATTTTTCTTGGGGGGGGGAGTGCCAACAATAATGGGGGGAAATAATGAGAAAATATCAACTATTGTGGTGACCTATTGTCAGTCTTTATGGATGTCAATGAACAATTCATGAGATAGTAAATTTCATTTATATTTATAGAACATATTTTAATAGTAAGACATTGGAAGGACCTTGAGCAAGCAACAAAATGCAGTTGATCAATTCCAATCTGGAGATAGCATTAGTCGTCCCGCAGGATGATCCTTTGAGTTACACTGATGAGCAAGGTGCCCTTGTTGGTACTTCTTGACCTTTTAGTGGTCTTTCATACCATCAACCACAGTATCCTACTGGGGACACTCTCTAAGTAGGGAATTGGGGGCCTGGCCTTGGCCTGGCTGCAGTCCTTCCTGCAGGACCATTCTCAGCTAGGTGAGATTATGTCCATCCCTTGGATCCTCAACTGTGGGGTTCCACAGGGGTCGATCATCTCCCCAGAGCTATTTAATATTTATATAAGGCCACAGGGAAAGGTCAGTGGGAATTTGGCAGCTTTGTGTCATCAATATACTATCACATCCAGCTCTCTCTCTCCTTCCATCCTTCTGCAGTGGAGGCTGTCCCATCTCTTGAGCACTGGGGGGGGGCATGCTGGAGTGGGTGAGGCTTCATTGACTGAGGCTGAACCCAGAAAAGGCAGAAGTACTGCAGGTGGAGGGCCCTACTGTGGATTCAGAACCTGCATCTCTTTGGGGGGAATGGCTAAGGATTTGGTTTGCAGTTTGGATGTGCTTTTGGGCCCTATGCCATTCATGCAGTCCCAGGTAGCATCTCTGGTCTGCTACATTTATTTCCATTTTAGGCAGATCACCCAGCTATGTCCCTACCTAGACATTGGGGCCCTCACCATGCTGATCCATGTATTGGTAATCTCAAGATTAAAGTACTGCAATGGTCTTGATGTGGGGCTACCAATGAGCAGCCAGAAAAATGACTTTTAAAAGAACCTTACAAAATGAGCTTTGCATGCCAAAACTCAGCATCAGCTCACTTAGTTGATCTGATGGCCAAAAAATATAGTTTAAAGTTGAATTATTCATAAATCCTTACATTGTTATAGTAAATGTTTTGAAGATACACATAAAAATCATGGCAAAAGTTCTAAAACAATACAACTGCTTTTGAATGGAAAATCTATCTTAAAAGGAACCACAGAAAAGTACATATACTTTAACTATGTTTGTACATGAATAAGAAAACCAAATAAAGGGGGAAACAAAGAAATGGGGCTCAGCAAGCAAACCACCTGCTCAGAACACAGTACATCCCAAACATTTCATGCATGCCTTCTCAAAAATAAAAAGACCCGTGCCCTAGGCCGCTCATTCAGATGCAGAAGTTTGTTTTAACTGGTATAATCTGGAAACATTTCTTCGTGCTCCGCCTTCAGCTTTTGTACAGAAGAGCTGTCACTCCCTTAAATTCATATGAGGTATTGAAACATCACTATATTGGTACAGTATTTTGCTTTCTCACTTTCCCCCAAAACCTCCCTCATCCCCAATACGCGGTTTGTCTATACTTACTCTGCAGTAGCAGGAAAAAAACACGGGAGCCCTGGAAAAGTCAAGCAAAAGGCTCGTCGCAATCTTGTCGTTCAACTCTCAGCGGCAAGCGCCAGTTGAAATATGCGACTCTGTCGCTTGGCTGATTTGCTCTAGAAAGTATTTCCGGGATCAAAGGGTATCGGGCCGGATAAAAACAACGTGTTTCCCAAAATTATACGAGGCCGACAACAGCAGCCCACCTATAACTCGCACTACTGGAGTCGGAGGGAGGGGCGGAGCTTCGTGAGCTCCCATTTCAGCCCTCCGGGCACGCACGTCCTTTCCTTAAGTTATCCGGTCTGAAACAAGCTACAATGTAGTTCCTGTTTAGGGAGGGAAACCAGCGTTTCTACTGTCCATTCCCTTCTGAAAGCCACTACTGCACTCTAGTGTCTTCGTTTCTGCAAGAAGCGCATCATGTCTTGAGAACTGCAATACATTTAGACAAGAGTTCTACACATGTATTCGAACTGGAAAGTAGTAGTCTAATTTTAGGAGAAAAATAAAAGCACTTACTACTATTACATGGAATGGGAGGGTTAAGTCCTCGAATTTAAGAACATGTGCAAAGGAAGGCATTATAAGTACTGTACAGTATTCCTCCATCAAACAGGATACATGAAACAATGTCCCCAAGAGGGGAAAAACATGAGTACATTCAAGCTTCTGCAACAGCGTGCAGCTAGCAAATCCTTCACTGCCAGAAGCGTCGCACTGGAATAACATCAAATCAACCTCTTTATGGACCCTGCCTCCCAGGACAATGGCAGAAGTTCGAGGAAAGGTTTCTGTACACATCTCAACCTCTGACTGCTGGTCAGGAATAGTCTGATTTCCTTGACAATTTAGGGTTTTATTTTTGTTATTCCTACATTTCATGGGCATCCATGATTCTGAAGTGTTCTACACTCTGAGGCAAATAAAGATCAAACTAAACAGGAAGTCTCAGAGTACTATAGCAATTGCACAAGAGTCATCACACGGATATGAGAGCCGCAGTCTGTTGCTAGAAGATTATACTAGTCAAGCAGGCTGGAACATAAGATAGGCACTCCTCTCATCTGGTCATGCAGTTTGGATAAACATTGCAGCCACCAAAAATGTAATGAGTTCAGATTCTAGTAGGATATCCTGAAACAGAAAACAATTGTGAAGAACTCCAAAATACATTTTGTCCATCTTCCATACTACTAGAATCCAAGGCCATCTAATAAAGCTGAATGGTAAAATATTCAGTTCTAATAAACCATAGACCCAACACAGCATATAGTGAAATTATGTAATTCTCTCCTGAAAATATTCAGTGATGGCCATCAACTTAGGTGGGTCCGGAAGAGTATTAGACAACATATGTGGATAATAAGACTGTCAGTGGATACTAGTCATGACTGCAATACTGAATCTTAGCTAAGAATTTTATAATTGTTTTAATTGCAACTTCACAAGGATCCCAGTTAAACCCCACATAGTAGTAATTCCCCCACCCCCATTCAGTACAGGTTAGGCCTTATATTGAGTACTGTGTCTGCAATTCAAGAAGGAAGATGACAAATTGAAACAAGTTCAAAGGAGGGCTACAAGGATGGTTAGGGAGCTAGAAACCAAGTCTTATGAGGAAAGGAAAGGAAAGACTGAAGGACCTTGGCGTATTTGGCCTTGAAAAAGGAAGATTGAGGGGACATAAGGTAGCACTTTTCAAATACTTGAAAGGCCATCATACAGAGGAGGGGCAGGATCTGTTCGCAATCCAGCCAGAAGGCACGACATGCAACAGTGGGCTTAAGCTCCCGGAAATCAGATTGCAGTTGAATATCAAGAAAAACTTCCTAACTGTTCAGCAGTACAGCAATGGATGGCACTTCCGTGGACCCTGCCACCAAACAGGGCAGATGCTAAGAAAAAGTAGTACAGCAATGGAACCAATTACCTTGAGAGGTGGTGAGTGCTCCAATGCTGGAAGCATTCAAAAGAAGCTTAGACCACCACCTGACAGATATCCTATGATTTGTATTCCTGGGGTTTGGACTTGATGTATTCCTGGGGTTTGGACCAGAACTAGGGGACATCCACTCAAATTGAGGGCTGGGAGAGTAAGAATGGACAAAAGATTTTTTTCACCCAGTGCATTTTTAGTCTGTGGAACTCCCTGCCACAGGGGGTAATGATGGCATCTGGCCTGGATGCCTTCAAAAGGGGATTGGACAGATTCCTGGAGGAAAAAGTCCATCACAGGTTACAAAACCGAGGTACTTCAAAGACCAGATGCAGGGGAGTGGTATCAGGTGATAGATATCTAGTCTCGTGCACTCCCAGATGCATCTGGTAGGGCCACTGTGACATACAGGAAACTGGAGTAGATGGGTCTTTGGCCTGATCCAGCATGGCTCTTCTTATGTTCTTATGTTTTTATGATGGTCCTTCTAACTTCATGATTTCATAACTCTATTGGCATATTGGCTGCAGTGTTCTGGGATTTTTCTTCCAGAAAGTAACATTTTCACATTCTAGAGGCAGCATGTTTTTGAATCATTAACAGCAATGACAGAGAACACACAGAGAATTGTGTTGACAAATAAATTAAAACCCAACACCCTTATCAGGATAATTTCTTTATTAAGCCAACAGTAGAAAAAATTAGGAGGGGGAAGCAGAATTGTTGTTATCCTGAATACAAAGTAATGCCTTCCCCTCTCCCCCTTTGTTCAGTTGGCCTAATAAAGTATTACACAATATGGTACTGTTTTCCCTTCTCCCCCCCCCCTTAAGGTAAAGGTAAAGGTTCCCCCCGCATATGCATGCTAGTTCTGTCTGACTCTAGGGGCGGTGCTCATCTCCGTATTCAAGCCGGAAGAGCCAGTGCTGTGCAAGTCCGTGGCCATGTGGCCGGCATGGCTGCAAGGAAACACTGTTTTTACCTTCCCGCTTTTTACGGCGGTACCTATTTATCTACTTGCATTTACACACTTTCGAACTGCTAGGTTGGCAGGAGCTGGGGTTATCAGCGGGAGCTCGCTCCGCTGCGTGGCACCCGGGATTCAAACCGCCGAGCCGCTGACTTTGCAGTCTACAGTTTCAGTGCCTTAGTCCACTGAGCCACCACGCCCCTATCCCCCCCCTAAATTAGCTCAAAAAAGGTGTAACCTATGATTAAGTTGGGAGCTTGAACAATGCAAGACGGCTCTTGCCATCATGTTCATGTTATAAATTTCCAACAGGCATCTTGTCTACTTTGGGAAACAGGATGCTCGACTGGATAAGCCAGTGGTCTGATTTTGAATGTTATAATTGTCTTTCTTTTTAATTTATTTTAAGTTTATATGTGGGTAAATTTTTGTTTTTGTTCTTGTTATATTATGGAAAATTAATATTTATTTTAAAAAAGAACCAGGTTAAAAGAGTGAAAAATGAATGGATATAACTGAACAGCTAGCACATTCTGCCTAAATGCACAACAAAAAGAGCTACCAGTAGTCCCATGAAGTCCATCTGTGTTCATAGACTGGAGATCATGTTCAAATTCTGTACTGTAATGTAGTCCGTTTTCTTCGTTTCAAAACAAAACTGATGCTATTTATTTCTGTCAGCTCTATAAGCTTATTGAAATTTAACTGCTGTAGTCATACAATCTTATCATAAATAAATTTGAGAGGACCAAATCATCTGACTTGTCTCTTTGTTTTGAATTTTTAAAAAAGATTTTAGGTGGGAGCTTTTTTGCATTACAATCTGCTTCTTCACACGTCTTTGGATTACTCCTCATAAAAGCTCCCACTAAAATATATCTTGATTTTCAGGTGACCCAACTATTTTTTTGGTTCTCTATAAAGAGCTAATGAATTTCTCTACTTTGAGCAGTCCCAGCATTCAAGAACTTAAAACTGAAACTCTTTGCCTTGTCTGGACAAATATTTTCCTGTTCCTCAATTTGACAGGGCAATACTTGTTTTGGTGTGTGTGTGCTTTTGATGGTACACTAATTAGTGCTACTTGCTAGGTTTCTCTGTAAAAGAGTGCATTCGTTTCTTTTGTTCAGAAAGTTACATTTTCAGACCGGAACTTGCAAAAAATCAATATGGCTTAGCCATAGCGCTCAAGAAATTCTGACAGATGCATTAAAAAAAGTGCCTGTTGCACATTCTGGGAATTTATTTTGTTGTTATATTATGGAAAATTAATATTTATTTTAAAAAAGAACCAGGTAAAAAGAGTGAAAAATGAATGGATATAACTGAACAGCTAGCACATTTTGCCAAAATGCACAACAAAAAGAGCTAGTCCCATGAAGTCCATCTGTGTTCATAGACTGGCATTATCTATACAGGAACATAAAAACCAAGTTACATTGCATTTTGATAATATTTATAAAGTCTGTTTTGGGTCACTTCATATTCTCCAGCTTGCTGCTCAGTAAACAAAGTATATACAAAGAAACCCTTATCACGTGCATTTGCAAATTACAGTACAGTATAAGCGTTCCGATTGGTAGACAAACGAGTGCTAGGTTGCTCAGCTTAAATTCCTTGACAGAGGATGTTAGACCTTCAAAAAGGAAGTTTAATTAACACTAGCTGGGGGAGAAAAGTAAAAACAGCCTATACTACAGCAGGCAGACCTTTATGAATACAAACTAGGCGGAAGAAGGAAGGGAAGCGAAACTCTCAGGGTTGCGGAAGTAAGAGTCGCACGCTGTTTCGCTACAGCCTTCGTTAACTTAAGCAGGACGTTGGCGCATGCGCAAAGTGTACTCGCGCGAGCCTCCGGAGGGGAGGGGGGAGTTTACTTTGAGCAGACGTGAGACGGACGGACGGCCTGCCTCTGAGAAGGAGGGCGTGAGCCGCCGAGAGCAAGTGCGCATGCGCATTACGCTTTCGCACAGGCCGAGCCAGGTGGGTGTGTGCCTGCCCTCTTCTTCTTCTTCTTCTTCTCCTCCTCCTCCTCCTCCCTCCTGAGTAGCCCCGCCCTCTCCGGCCCCCGGCCGGGCAGGGCCGGGCAGCCATTTTGGGCAGAGCTTTGTTATGATTCGGTCTGGGGAACTTCAGCTACACGAAGAGTGAGGAGGAGGAGGAGGAGGAGGGGGGCGCGAGAGCCGGGGCCTGGTCCGGTAAGCACGGCCTTGCGTGGAACTGAGGAAAGAGGGAGGTGGGCTTGAGGCCACGTCGAACGGCAGCGGAGTCTCTGCGTTAAAACGGGAGGGCGAAAGGCGAGGGCAGCCGGGGGTGTGGGGGTGTGTGTAAATAAAGAGTGGGTCCGGTGGGAAAGGGGCAGCTGAAGGCCCCCTCGGCGGCTTTTGAGACGAATACGGTCGTCCCCTGGGCGGTGTGGAAGGAGAAGAGCCGCGGGAGCCCTTCGAGGGAGAGCCTTCGGGGTTGGTAGGTGGGTGGGTGGGTGTGCTCGGCGTCCGAGGGCTGAAGGGGGGCGGGCGGTCCGGGCCTGGGACGAGGGAGTTGTGTGGGACCTGGTTTTGAGGGGTTCCGAAGGGAGAGGAAACGCGGGTCTGGAGAGGCACTCGGGCTCAGGAGGTGTGCGGGAGCGGGTCAGCTGGGCGGAAGACGAAAGAGTTGGGAGAAAAGAAAAGCCACGCTAGGCCTCGCCGGGCGAAGTTGACCCAGAGTGGGATGGTCGGAGGAGAGCCTAGGCAAGCACGGTAGTTAGGAGGGCGCTTTTGTCCCCGAAGGTGAAAACCAAAGTGAGTTCCAGGTTAAAGTGCGGGTGGAAGGGGGGTGGGGGGATAGGGAGGAAACGGCCGGTTCCTACTTGGGCGAAACGAAAGCTGTTGCGAGAGTTGGTCGGGGTGGGGGTGGGGGGTAGTCCGGTCTGGTCGGAGCGACGATTAGGAAGTCGGCAGGGTGGCTGGGAGGGAGGGAGAGAGAGAGAGAGAGAGAGAGTCCTTGGGATGCTGAAGGGAGCGTCGGTTTGTGTGGCTTGCGACGGGAAAACGCGGGCTTGTCGTTGAGCAAGTGATGAACTAGGAAACCAAAACATTTGCTAGGTTGAAACCGGGACTCTTTTAGGTAAATACCTAACACGCTCTGCTTCGTTCTCGACCGCTTCCTTTTAGAGCAGTTTTCACTTTCCTTTCCAGGTCCTGAACCGTGTGTGTTTCAGGAACGGTGTCACGGGTTTGCTAATGATCTCTTGGCTTTCTTTCAGACAAGCCAAGGCGGACTGTCCTATAATAAAGTAACCTGGCGTACTTCTTGCTGAGTAGGCTGAGGAGGAGGGGGTTGATTTGTGGGTGTGTTAGTAGGGAAGTGCAAATAGGGTGCCTTGAATATTTAGGAAGAAGGAAAGCTTTGTACAAGACTCGACTCGGTCACCGATACCTCGTTGGTGCATATACAGTACCTTGTAACCTCGTGGGCGGATGATGGTTTTGTAGTAACTTTGGTTTCAGGCAGCACTGGTTGGTTGTTGTTGTTTTGTTGTTGTTGTTGTTTTGGTAAAATGTGCATTCTACTTTTTTTCTTGTTTTCATCCAAAATGTTGGGCTTCAATAGGACTACACTGCAAATAGTGGAAGTTGTTTTTGCTTAATACCTGTTTTGCCTACTTTGCAGTTGTATTACATAGAATGTACTTACTAACATATGTAAACCTGGCATATGGCAATAGAAGAGAGTGTTGGTTGTAATATTGAAACAATTATTTGTCTTTTGAATGCACTAAGAGAAAACTGACAAGTGTTCTGGTAGCTAATCCTTATCATAGAATGAGGCACAAGAGAGTTAACAATATATTGAATAGGGATGGAGTTTTGACATTATTTTGATAGACCTCTTGCTTAAACTAAAAAGATTGTGTATATGAACCTGTACAAACACATATGGAGTGTTCCAAGTGTCTGTCACAGATGTGATCTAGTGTAATAAGTGATTTTGGAAAGGCTTGTACTTCGACCAGTAATTCTTAGTAGGAGCCAATTTATTGCTAGCGTTCATTGTACCTAATGATGTCAGTGCAAAATTTGCTATACATACAGTCTAATGAATGCTAGAGAAGGATTGTTAATATTTTTGCTAAAGGTAGAGATAAAATCTATTTTTTCTTCCTATTTCTCAGAACAAGAAAATAAAAAGAATAGGATAATTTGGGGATCTTGAGCTATATGTAGGTCCAAAGGGTAATATAAAATTACTTCTTATGTCTTAAGATCTGAAGTACTGTATTTCCCCATATGAGTTTCTCTAGATTTCAGGGAGGCTCTTCTCCATTGGTCCCACTATCTTTACTAGTGGGCCTAGTGAGGACACAATAGGATAATATTTTGGGTGGGTGCTCCCAGCACAACTCCTTTTTAAGGGAAGTTAGGCTGGCTGCATTCCTGCTGATCTGCAAGCCGACAAACTCTTTTTCTTTGGGCAGACTTTTGGCCACTGAATTGGGTGCAGTGAAAAGAGTTTTTGATGAAGTTGTCTGCCCTTCTCCTCTTATTTTGGGGAAAATGTTTGCACTTGTTTTAATTGAATGGTGGTACATTGTTAGAATCATTACATTTTAGTTTTCAACATATCTTTTTGATTCTTTAACCTATATTTAGACTTCTTGAGTCTTTGGACTGGAAGAAAGCAGGGTACATAAAGAAATAAATAATATTTTTTTAAAATAGAAACCTAGGAAGGTACATCTTTTATTGCATCAACCCATTCATTTATCTAGTTCAATATTGTTGACTCTTACAGGTAGTACATCCCCAGGGTTTCAAGCAACATTCATTTTCTAACTTTACCTGAAGATTTCTATTCATTTGTAACCAGACCTGAGCACAGTTGAACTTCCAAAACCAAATAAGATTGAGAGTTCAAGGTTGTGTGGTAGTTAATGTAATTATTGGAGTCATCATAGGCCACTTCAATGTGAGAAAGATGGCACAGAACTTTAAGTAAATTTGATAATTGAAATATCTGTAAATAAAGATTAGGTGCGTACTGGGTCTAAAACCCTGAAATGATTGTTTCAGACGTTGTCAGAATCCATTCCCTTTTATAAGGTAATGGCATCAGGGAGAGAAAGGGCATTGTAAGAAATAAAATTGGAATATAATTTTAGAAGAGCTGCACAGTGATACTTTGCATAATGAAATAAATCAGTTCTATGGGATGATTTGTTCTTCAATTTTTTTGTTAAGGGAAGTGCGGTTTCCCGCGTTGAAAATGCATTAATCCGTTCTGGAGTTCAGAAAAACATTTTTTTAAAAGCCTTAGACAGCAGGGGAAAAACCCATACACTGTGGAACGCACACAAAAAAGCAAGCAAGCAAGCAATGATCAAATCATACAATACTACAATCCAATGCAATGCAAAGGCACAGTAAAAAGAAGCAAAGAACAATCAGATCACACACACCCCGCAATCCAATGTAATGCAAAGGCACGGTAAATGCAAACAAGTAACAATCAGATCACACACACCACCGCATAGAAAAAGGCATGGAAATGACGAAGATTAGCTCCCTACCTTTCTGCTTGAGAAATGCACCAAAAAAGTTCTAAAAGTCAAAAAAACTGTTGGAAAAAATTTGTCCAGAATGGCTCCCAAACTCCATGAAAAAAACGCTCCAACTCCTCCCACTACTCCACAAACTACAGGGATGCAATGCATCCTGGGTACATTTTTTTGCAAGGGTAAAAGAAAAAAGCATGCAAAACATCCCATTGAAAATTTTTGTTATGCGAAACATCCCCATTCCTGGACATTTCTTTTCATTATGCATTTTTTCATTATGTGATGTGAGGCAAACATTATGCAGGGTATCACTGTACTTAAATTTTTGAAAACATTAAGAACATTTCCACCTTCATAGAAATATTATGGAAATGTTCTTATTATTGCCCAGCATTCAGTGAAGGTATTTTTGGAAAGAGGAATC
This sequence comes from Phrynocephalus forsythii, assembly GCA_029282475.1. Classification (NCBI taxonomy): domain Eukaryota; kingdom Metazoa; phylum Chordata; class Lepidosauria; order Squamata; family Agamidae; genus Phrynocephalus; species Phrynocephalus forsythii. The sequence goes on from JAPFRF010000005.1 coordinate 61,471,801, forward strand.
ACCATCAGTTGATGTGGCTAGTGTTATGAACTGCAGAGGTGGAAGGACCCCTATAGATCAGGTAAATATCATTTTTAATCTGATAAATGACTGGCCTGTTGTTCTGGAGACTGTAAGTACATGGTGAATGCCTCCTATATTAGTTTTTGCAGTTCATTTTCTGCCCTTAATTCTCAAAGTGGTTTTTCAAAAACAAACGAATGTCATCTTCTTTTGAAGGTGGCATGACTTCTACCAGAAGTAAACATTGAAATTCTATAGTAAATGATTCACATGGTGTGGAATTGAATGAACTTCAATTCCTGGTAATTTAAGATGTGCAGTCATCTAGTTTCTTAAATATGCTTTAGTTCTTGTGCATAACAAAGTTGTATTGAGGAAGGAGTATAAATAAGTACTGCATTTGTGCACAGAAACATGTCATGTGTTATTTTGCAGTCCCCCTGTGAGCAACTGAACACTAGGAATTGTCAAAGCTTGTCTCCAGTGTGTCCTCTAATTTATATGTCTACTGGGCCAGGCTCTCTTCTGTGTGTGCTGCACATGCAAGCAACCTCCTTCCAAGGATTCTGTCACAACTGGAAGGAAAATGGCCAGCATGGGTGCACCAGGATGGAAAATCCTTGTGCAGAGGGCACCAAAGGTGTGCTTGGCTGCATAACTTAAAGGGAATATTCCTTATTTCCTTAGAAGACTAACTTACAGATGTTTATGTCCTATATTTAGCTCATTTAACATGCAGTACTGCAGACCAGACAACTAGGAATTAAACAAACATAGATGTATATGATACAGAAACATTTTCTACAGAAAAATATAGTTTTTTTGGTGGGGAATCAGAGTTTACTCTGTTTTGAACACATATGTGATCACATAAGGGCAATAAGCAAGCAATAGCAGCTGTTTTAACAGCTGCCCATGGTGTGCTGGTTCTTTCTCTGGTTTCATGATTGATCATGTGACCTGATGGCCAATATGGAAAATTAAAGTACTTCCTTAAATACTCTTCAAAAGGTTAAGATTCCCCCAGCACATGCTTGCTAGTCATGTCTGACTCTAGGGGTGATGCTCATCTCTGTTTTTAAGCCAAAGAGCCAGTGTTGTGCAAGTCTGTGACCATATGGCCAAACACATTTCTGTGCATAGAACACTGTTTACCTTCCTGCTTTTTATGGTGGTATCATATCTACTAGCATTTACATGCTTTCAAACTGATAAGTCGGCAGGAGCTGGGGTGAACAACGGGTGCTCACTCCACTGCGTGGCACCCGGGATTTGAACTGCTGAGCAGCTGACTTTGCAGCCGACAATTTTGGCGCTCTAGTCTGCTGAGCCACCACACCCTAAAGTAATAAGGATATATTTCAGTAAATATTGGTGACACCTGCTTCTGACCTCAAAACACTCCAAACATAAATATTCTTATGCACATATAAAACATGAGTTGGATTCTGACTATAATCTTTTGTTACCTGTAGCTCTGATATTAATAAATTTCAAAAATACTTCTTTAGTGGAACACATGTAAAGACAGCAGATTGCACACTCTAAAAATGCAGATACGCACATCCACCTGCATTGCATAAGTCCCATGTTGGTCGAAGTTAGACTGTCCATTTTCCAGGTTGAGATACGGTTTTTACCCTTACCAAAGTGTGGCTTCAAGTAATGCATTTTTTCTTTCTTTGCATTGATTTGCAGTTATTCACCAAGGGATACCATTTAAATTTGCCTTTGCTTATGGCAGCATTGACTTCTCCAATGCTTAGTGAATAGTGTCTCACACTGTAGCCTGTACTTAAATTAATCCTATAGAAAACCATATAAAGTATTAAGAACAAAGCAGTATCATCATCATCATTACAAAAACTTATATTTGCAGTCCACTCTGTTCTTTTGTATATTCTATACTATATTCAGGGCGGATAAAAAATCAGTGTTTTGTTTTTAAATTAGACATTATTTTTTAATTTAAATTGATTTTTTAAAATTTAAATCACATTTATTTTACAGATGTGCTTTTGGAAGAAAAATCTATCTACAGATAGTTTTATATTTAAGATACATTATTGTTCAAAGGTTATCTAACATGAAATAGAACTAAGTGATGTAGCTTGAGGCTATATATTCGTGTGGTATTTACATTTTGGTAAACTAATTCAAGTTACTCAAGCTGAAATTACATGCAGTTTTTCACAGTAAAAATGGTTTACAGTGGTTCCCCGCCATTTTGCGGTTCATATACTCAGGTCCCGGTATATCATGGGATCGTAGTATATGAAAGACAAAGCTGCTTGGGCCTGTTTGGGGCATCCTGTATTTACCTCAGGCCTGGTGCTGCCCTGAACAGGCCTCTGACGGGCTTCCCAGGCCTTTCAGAACCCCCGGAAGTGGTTTCCGGCGAACTGGAAGTGACTTCTGGATCACCGGAAACCACTTCTGGTAACTCCGACAGGCCAGGGAAGCCCGTCAGAATCTTGAAAAACTATGCAATCTGTGTCTTCTTACTTTTCTGAGTAAAAGAGTTATACTGTGTGTGTGTTTGTGTGTGGGGGTATCCACAAGCTCTGGACATTGCCCACCAGTGGCACTGACCAATTTCCCCTCTTGGTACCCTAATGGACCATTGTTCCCATCAATTATATCATTGTCAGCTGATTAAGGATTGTGGGAATTGCAGTACAATGTATTTGGAGCATATTTGGTACATGCTGACTTAGAGTAGGCCTGTTAAATGTACAATTAATTTCATGTAAACATACAAAGAGAATAAGGTGAAATTCTCATACAGCAAAGTGAGAGCAAGGAGCCATACCATGTGAGGCCATGTTTATAGAGTGCAGATAAAAATAATGGATTTCTGCTGAGAACCATGTGCTTCGTTCTCTTCTGATTCTGTAACAAAGCACTGTAGGCTAAACAATGGGAATCTTAGATAATGGTTGGTTAGTAAGTGTATATATTACCACTGCTGTTACAATATCTTTTCAGGAAGGCGTTTCTAACCAATCCTGTGTCAAATGCAGCCTTTCCACAAGGAGCATTTGTAATTGTGGCTGTTCAAATCTGAACATTCCCTAGGACTTCTGAATGAATAGCCACTTAACATTTGGGAGCTAGAATTATGTATTCTTTCCTAAACCTGGATGCAGAAATAATTGCATATACAGTGGTACCTTGTATAAAGGAATTAATTTGTTCCAAATGAAATTATGTTAAGCAAATGTTCCTTTATATAAATTTCCCATAGGAATGCATTGAAAACAGAGTAATCCTATTTTTATGTTGTACAGATTCACCCCATAGGCGATTATGTTAAGCAAATTTCACCTATCTCCGGAATTTTTAATGTTGTACAAATTTTATGTTATACAAACCGTTTGTTATACAAGGTTCCAATGTACAGTGGAATACATTAAGATGAATTCAATTCGTTCTATGAGTCATTTTGTTTTATGAAAAATTTGTCTTGTGAAACATGTTTTTCTGTAGGAATGAATGAGAAACTGATTAATCCGTTCCGGAGGTCTGATTAAAGGCAAAACAGTCTTTTTTGTTCAGACATCTTTATAAAGTTCACTATAAAAGTCCGCAAGACTGGACCCCCCCCCCAGTGCAATGGAAAGCAAGGCAAATATGGGCAAAAGAAAGCACCAAGACAAGCCCCCAGCCTGTTCCCACACACAAAGCAATGGAAAAGAATGCAAAGATAGACAAGAGAAAGCACCAAGACAAACCCCGGGCCATTCCCACCTGCAGAACAGTGGAAAAGAATGCAAAAGCCAAAATATTAAAACACCAAACAAGAACCCCAGGTCATTCCCACCAAAAGTGCAGTCAAAACCAGTGCCAATACACAAAAGAAAGCAAGGAAACCTCTGCGCCTTACCTTTCCAAGTTCTAAAAGTCCAAAAGCTGCTGTAAAAAATATCCAGAATGGCCCAAAACTTTATGAAAAAAACTCCTCTCACCCCTTCACAAACTACAGTGATGCAATGTATCCTGAGTACAGTTGTTTCAAAATGCATAACAGGTTTTTGTTTTGTGAAGCATCCCATACAAACTTTGTTATGAAAAACAACCCTATTCACAGACATTTGTTTCAGCTTGTGAATTTTTCATCCTATGGGGCATTTGTCTTAAGAGATATTACTGTACACATGCAAGATATTGGTTGATTTGTTGGCTGTTTGTCTTGCTGCTGTGATCCCCCAGTGTACATTTTCTGCAGCCTTTTGGCAGAAGCAAAAATGAGAAGTCATTCATAACGAGACTTATAGTGATAGGGGAGCAGCATAATTGTTCATATTTTTCACCAGAGGAGAGAAAGCTTGAGCTATCAAAAAGTTCAAATAGGAATGTTGCCAAGAAATGCTATGCAAATGATACTAGCTGCTTGTTTAAAACTACATATTTCACTTCTGAAAATGTAACATATTTAAACTTGGCATGAAGAATGAACATTTGCTTGAATTCCTGTTGTGCAGTTCCATCTGTGCAACAAGGATGCTGATGATAGCAGCTGCTGTAGCAGCTAAATATCACCACTGATAAGGGTGCATAAGGCTCACCCACAATGCATTACATGTTTATAGCCAACACTTTAGCTTAATATATGCTTTATTAAAATTATATCTGTCCTATCTACCCTTGTGGCCTACTTGTAGAAATGTGTACTTATACCTGTGCTATCATTTGAATAATGAGGGCAAGTATGGATGTGTCCTGTGAATCAGACCTGGATTTATCTTTGACAATATTTTTTAAAACTGTTTTTATGAAATTCCTCTTTACTATAAGCACTCTTAATAAACTGAAATATTTTTCCAGCCATGTATAATAGTGTTTTAAATAGCAAGGATTCTTGGAATTGATCCGTCTGTGTTTTTAAAGGACAAAGCACTGGGTCTTAACATGCTAGGTTTGAGTAGAGGGCTAAAGTGGTTATCTTATTATTTTTCTGCCTGCTGCCATTTTTTCTTCCATAAAGTCTACATTTGTTTTCTATGTTGCATAGTGCATTTACTTTTTTTTTTGAAGTCTTGTTGTTGTTGTTCATTCGTTCATTCGTGTCCGACTCTTCATGACCATAAATGGCCAGAGCTCGGCAGGCCTTCCTATCTTCCACTGCCTCCTGGAGTTTGGTCAAATCTATATTGGTTGCATCAATGACAGCATCCAACCATCTCTTTCTCTGCCATCCTCTTTTCCCCTTTGCCTTCAATCTTTCCCAACATCAGGGACCTTTCCAAGGACTCCTCTCTCCTCATGAGGTGGCCAAAGTACTGGAGCCTCAGCTTCAAAATCTGTCCTTCCAGTGAACATTCGGGGTTGATTTCTTTCAGGATGGATAGGTTTGATCTCCTTGCAGTCCAGTGGACTCTCAAGACTCTCCTCCAGCACCACAGCTCAAAAGCATCGATTCTGCAGCGATCAGCCTTCTTTATAGTCCAGCTCTCACTTCCATACATCACTACTGGAAAAACCATAGTTTTTTGAAGGCATTCTAATCCTAAAACACCACACGTCACAGTTACATAACAACCTAAAGACATGCTTATTGTGGTACAAATATTTCTAGACCTGTTCCTCAAAAACAAATTTCCAGAGCATTTCTTTATAAATCTATGTTGTGGTGAAGGATTGGCAATATTTACCTTTCTCCCAGTGAAATATATACAGGATGTGGAAAGTCTATTCTGCAATAACTTTGATAAATTGGCTTTTTAATCTTTATACAGTGGAACCTTGACTTACGTCATTAATCCGTTCCAGTGGTCTAGACTTAAGTCAAACATGACTTAAGTCAAACAAACGTTTCCCATAGAAAGTAATGGGAAAAGATCATTAATCCGTTCGGATGATTTTTCTCCATGTGACTGTTACAGCAATTTAACACAAATTTGACTGGGATAGGAGATTCCTTCTGGGGATGTAAATGAAATGTCTCTTCAAAGAGAAGAGGAGGCAGTGGAATTATAGTCCACAAGTTATATGCCTCCACTTTTTAATGTTCCTAGCAACAATGCCTAACATTTAAGTTTTACTGATTTTTAACCTGACGTTCCAAGTTCTGAACAACTCTATGCTTACCATTAGAGTCCCACAACTTTACAGCCACCCCAACTAAAATGCTTCCATTGTGGACCAGACTTCTGCAGCCAGATTTTTTACAAGACTGAGCTGACTGTCTAACCAGCAAGGCCAGCCCCGAGCTCCCGGCCCTTCTTCTCCTCCAGCAGCAGCGGATGGCCATAGTGAGGCCGAGGACCAACTCCAGGTGCTCTGAGCTGGCTGTATTTATTGACTACCATCAGAGTTCAGGAGCAGTTGGGAGGCGGCAGAGTAGCAATGCTGGGTTGTGGCTGTGAATGACCCTTCCACAGGGGCTCCGAGATGTAAGTCAAAGCCTGCGACTCAAGTCAAACAGGCCCCTTCTTGCTGCAAGTCAAATATGATGCAAGTCAAGCAGTATGTAAGTCAAGGTTCCACTGTAGTTTATCAAGTGGGACACCAATGTTCAGGTTGGTGGCTTACATTCAGTGTTCATTCTGTTGACAGTACAGTTTATATCAGTAGAATTGGGTGAAGATCATTTCTTCTTTCCAGAGCAGCTTTTTCTCCATGTGACTGTTACCAGAAAGTAGCATGTTTGAGCTGAGGGCCCATTAGGGCCTAATACTACAGGTATAGTTGGTGTGGCTTCGATTAGTTGCAGCAATAAGTAGGTGCTGGTTGGCCTGTGAAATATGCCTGAGCCCCATGTTGCTGTGATCTGACTTATACAGGCTGTTATCCCAGCATATCTTTGTTCAGATCAGGTCCAGGGCAAAGGGTAGAGGCAGCAGCATGTACAAGTGAACGGATTGGGAGCTCTGCTCTCTTTAGCTGGTTCATGCATACCTACTGATGGCCATAGTTGAAGGGCTAGCAGTGCCATGCTCATGGATCATCACCCTGTTCTGTATTTATTGACTACCATCTGAGTTCCATTGACCTCAGCATATGTGTTTAGAGTAGCACTTCTCTACCTGGGAGTTGAATGACCCTTCCACAGGGGTCGCTGCTGAGGCAAGCAGTCAGCTGCAGCCCCAATGTAAAGCTGTGCAGTGCTCCTGCACTGGGGCCACATAGGCCTGGGCGCAGCTGGCCCGATGAGCACGAGGGGGCGGATTCAATCCTCTCGCCCCACCCTCAATGCAGGTGCAGCAACAGCACCCCTCCCCAAGGCCACATGCATGGCAGAGCAGTCACCTCTCACCTGGCTGACCACAGGCTACTGGGCCATGCTGGGCCACTCTGGTCGCATGGGGTGGTGGTGCAGGAGAGGGCTTGGGTTAGGCTGGGCCCGGTGAAGTCTGCGTTGGCGTCAGGAAGGTGCTCCCTGCAGCCCCAATAGGGTAGGTAACTGAGACCCCGGGGGCCCCAGGAGCAGGTACGTAGAAGCAAGCGAGGTGGTGGTGGCAGTGGCAGGCCTATCCAGCCCGGCCTTAACAGGCCAGGCGGATAGGGCAGGCCTCTGCATTGGCAGCTGAGGCTGGGGGGAACAGGAGGGCTGCGATGTGCAGTGGGGTGGCTGCGACGCGTTTCGACCTCTTATGAAGGTTGTTGCTTTTTTTAAAAAAAATCTGGTGGCTGAGGGGTCGCGGCATTAAGAAGGTTGGGAACTACTGGTTTAGAGGCTCGGATGGCAGCACCAACAAATACAAAGCAGGTGTGCAGCAAGAAGTTTATTTATTATTTATTTGCAAACTATTCCTTATGCATCCTGGAGAGGCTTTTTGAGAAATGAAGCTTAAAGACAGTGTGGCACCAAAGGTAGTGGGGGCAGAGAACTCATTGTCTCGGGTTGCTATGGGTTTCCCGAGGCAAGTGTACTGGGGTGAGAACAAAAAACAATAGCTGTCTGCACCAATGAAATCTAGAAATGGGCACAGACATCAGAAGGTATTTTCCTGCATAGGTTATTTCCAAATGAAAAGTGCACATAGCTGCTTATAAATCCCCTAAACACATGCTGTTAGGATATGTTCATGTGTAAGTCTATAGTGCAGCGGGTTTTTGCATCATTTTTTTAACCTTGAACTTGTATTTACATTATTGACATCTCATTGTATACTGTTTACTTAATATAGTTAGGAATAATATTTAGGATGAATAGTTTCAGAGGTAAATCAATTATAAATCGGCAGGGAAATATCTTGAATTTAGGTCCCTTTAGGGTGTCCCAGCCAAGGGAAGAAGATTTTGTGAAATACAGAAATATTTATTGATAGATTTTGTGTCTCTGTGTGTGCAAGTGTGGTTTTCATTGAAAGCGTTGTGTTCTGCTATAGCAGAGCCAGATACTGTTAATTGGGTAGAGTCTGCAAGCAGTATGAAATGTAAGTATGGTGGAAGAAATGAGCACTTGAGCAAGGCTGCACAAATGCTACTTGCACCCACTGCAGTTTTTGCTGAGAGGAGTGGAAGAGGAAAGACAGCCGGAACTACCCTTATGAACTCCTAAACAAAATATGTCACCCAGCTGTCGTGTTCAGCACAGACACTATGAAAGAGCAGCAGGTAGCATTACAGGGTGTGTATGTGTGTCTGCCAAGAAGATCACAGAGAAGCCTCTGGTTCAAGGTGGGAAAGGTGTGAGTGAACCTTGGTCATAGTCCAGTGATGTCTGTGTAATCCTGCCAGGGCAAAGGGCCAGAAAAAAATTAAGTCACTTTTCCCTTAAAGAACTCATGGTTGCTGGGAATTCCTCTTCACATATGTATAATCTGACATGGGGGAGGAAGAGATTGTTGTGATTCAGGTGAGCAGTATTTCAGAAGCATATGACAGTGAAATGACTCTTGCTCCTCCAACTGCAACTAGTTGCTGGAACTCGTAGTGATGACAAGTTAGCAATCTCTGTTAGGACTATGCATTCAAAAACTGGACCTCTCAAGCAGTTAATAACCTACAAGCATTTTCCATACTATACAACAGAGGCTCATATGGCTGAATAAAAATAAGTTCCAGGCTACCCTAGAGGGGTGGGGCATGGCGGCTCAGTGGGCTAGAGTGCTGAAACTGTCAGCTAAAAAGTTGGCAGCTCGCGTTTTGAATCCCAGGTTCCATGCAGTGGAGTGAGCTCCCGCTGTTAACCCCAGCTCTTACCAACCTAGCAGTTCAAAAGCATGTAAATGCAAGGGGAAGGTAAATAGTGTTCTGTGTGCAGAAATGCATTCAGCCATGCCGGCCACATGGCCACGGACTTGCACAACACTGGCTCTTTGGCTTGAAAACAGATGAGCACCATCCCTAGAGTCGGACACGACTAGCACACATGTGCGGGGGAAGGTTTACCTTTACTTACCCTAGAGGGGTGCCGAAAAAGTGCTCTGCAAACGTAATAATACTAGGGCTGTTTGTCGCCTAGGAAGATTATAACCCTGGATAACTACCTCTCTCTAGTGGATGACGCTATTTCCCATAGGTTTGTGGTTGAATTTGGTACCTCATTACCAGTTATCATCACAAATGACCCTTAGCTGCAGGATGATGCCAGATTTATATTGAGGTGTCAGGCAACTCATTCAGCAGTAACTGGCCACAGAACAGGTTATACATTTTATAATTGATATTTGGAGCAGCCAGAGTGCAAAACACACTGTCTCTCCCTGCCATGACACTGGTGGGAGGTGGAGGCATAAGGCAGTACACAGGTGTGCTCTGTTGAATGCGATCAAAGGCCTATTAAGAGGCTTTGAGGGACATGCTGCAGTTATAGAGTCAAGGTACGGAATGGTAAGTTCTGGATATCCTGGACAGAGAGGTAAACATGGTGGCAGCACTGCAGGCTGGAAAGATGAAAGTACTCTCGGTCTAGTAGCTGGGGTGCATCTTTGATCTAGGAATAAGCAGGGTTAGTATCTGAGATGTATAGAATAGGCATGTCAAAACTTCAGCCCCCCAGATGTTTTGGACTGCAACTCCCACAGTCCTTTGCCACTGGCATTCTAAGCTTAGAATTCTGAGAGTTGTGGTCCAAAACATCAGGAGGGCCGAAGTTTGGACATGCCAGGTGTAGAATGATACAGGTAATGTGTTTAAAGTGATATCTTCCAAATCTTCTGCATAATTTTGTTAGAGTCGTTTTCTTGAATGATGTATAACATTTTGGTTTATTATCAGCTTTGTCCCCCAAAATGTGGTCTGATTCATGAGATATTATGCAGGAAATCTCCAGACTCTGCAGCAATAACGTTCATGATAATCACATATTGCACAATATCTAAAATTAAAGTGATGTATGAAGGAAGTATATCTTATACCACCCTAGTTTTGTTGTTGCTTATATATGGTGTTTTCACAAATGTTAAGATTTTCTGGGCTGATGCTTCACTGTGATGTTTCGCAGTGGGTTTTTTTAGAGGCCTTTGATTGGCTCCATTTCTGTTGGTGCTGTCTACCTGGCTTTCTGCTAAAATAAGAAAGTATGAAGATCTAGAGTAGCACCAGTGTATTCTGAAATTGGGGAGTGTTGTTTCAAGATAGGATGATCTGAAATTGTTCCTTTGCCATGAAGCTCATTGAAAAGCCTTCATAAATCAATTTCTTAGTACTGTATAAGGTGGCTCACGATTTTAATGAACATAACATAAGATTTTATCCTTTGGAAGTAGATCAAAATTAAGGTGAAAAACACTGAAATAAAATGTCAAAGTAGAGGTGCTGTTAAAATTACAGTAGGAAGTGTAAATTATGTGAAACTTAAATTCTGTGTTTTTTCAGATCTTTTTTCTGTACTTAACTGATGGATACTGTTTTTCTCTTTCAGATAAATACTTCATGAATTCTACTTTTTTGATGGAAGAAGACTATCACCCAAATGTGAACTCTTCAGTATAATACAACATTTTCTCTGTTTTTAAAGCAAGAATTCTAGTAGAAGTTTAGAGGGAGATTGCTTTCCTACCATTCCCTTTATTTTTAGCTTTAATTCAGTGTTTAAATGGGAGCTATAGCAAGACAGACATCATTGTGACCCTTATATCTTCATCAAGTTGCTATCTGTTCTTTGCAGGAAAACTTTTAAGTTACATTATCCAAAAAGTGTTCAAGCTACTGTATCTAAGAACGCCAAATAGAATATTTGCAACTGTAGAAGTGAAAATGAGTGTTGTATTTCAAGACTTCTGAGAAGAGCAATTCCACACCAAGTTCCGTAATCAGCAAGACGTTTCAAGATCCTCTCTTCCTTAACCCATTCCCATCTGGTTGTTTAATGTGGATTTATAGCAAAAGATGAACAGAGGAATTTTCTGGAGTTCACCATTAATCATGGTGTTTTTCTGAATGCTGTACAGATCTGATAAGTATTTTTGTAATGTAATACCTGGGTTACATAGTATTGTGACAACAGGGAAAACTTTAATGAGGTGAATGTGGTTCTGGCTTTTAAAAAATGTACACTCCTTTTTAGGAATATTTTTTCTCACATGAGTGCAGAGAGCAACTAAAATGAGCAGTTAGAGAAGTTGAGGGGGTGCAGTCAGCACGAAGTGCGGCTTCTCGTGCTTCCTTTGGGACTCACCATTGCCACAAAGCTGGCATAGGTGCACCCTCAAGAAGAAAGGAACCTGGAGAAGCAAAAGAAGTGCTAAAAGGGAGAGGACTGCAGAGGCCAAACTGGGTAAGTTTCTGCGGGACTTTGCCACTTTAGAACTGTATGTAAGTACAGTGGTACCTTGTATAAAGGAATTAATTTGTTCCAAATGAAATTATGTTAAGCAAATTTTCCTTTATACAAATTCCCCATAGGAATGCATTGAAAACGGAGGAATCCCATTTTTATGTTGTACAGATTCTCCCCATAGGCGATTATGTTAAGCCAATTTCCCCTATCTCCAGAATTTTTTAGGTTGTACAGATTTTATGTTATACAAGCTGTTTGTTATACAAGGGTCCACTGTACACAAATTTGGTATGCATATAAATGTGAAATACTATACTTCTAATAAGTATGAATATAGTATCTCACAGAGTTTAAGAATATAAATTGTTCTAAGCAATCTGACAAGTCTTGTATGACGGTGGACAAAAAAAGGTTATGAGGCAAGTCTGAGAGTGAAATAGTATGAGTATCAAATTGTTGCTTTAATTTCTTCTAGCAGAAACTGTAGATGCTGGTAGACCTAGACATCTCTGGTAATTTTGGCTGAAGTTATCATGGGGGAATGGAATTGACACAAGCTATAAAGCAGCAATGGCCAGAAGGGCAGTAGCTAAATCGTGATGGTGAACTGCCACTTATTAACATTACCACTAACATCCCTTGTTATATACCAAGTTGTGAGACTTGCACGTGATGTGGAATGGAAGTGGCAACTCATGAATTACAAACAGTCTTCAACAATTTATGTCTTTATACTTACACACAAATACCCAATACAATTCTGGACAGTAATTTGGAAATATGCTTTTCCCTACTTTTAGAAAGGGCTGGCTTTCTGAATATCTGATATTTTCTTCTGTTTTAGATCCTGGCGATGAGGTTTGATGCCTCACTTTATTGAAGAGAGACACTGGACCTAAATGGCGCAGCATGACTTTGTTCCTGCCTGGCTTAACTTCTCTACACCACAGTCTGCCAAGGTAGTTACCACCTCTTGGATCAGTCCCTTCTGTGGTATGTTAAGGGAAAAGTGAGTCCATAGTGAGACCAGGGAATTATTTTCAAGTAACATTTCTGGTATCTAAACATTTCTTGTACAGTATTTGATTGTTATTTTCCATGTAGCATTTCTCATATCTGGTCATGCTTATTTTTACATATTATACAGCAACTATTTTATGCTGCCTTTCTCCCAGGATTGAGACTCAATATTCAGTCTCCTATAAGAAGCCACATAGTAAGAAATCTTTACCATTCCAGGCAATTCAATAATAGATCACATCTAAACTGTAACTTTTTCTGTCTAAAATTCTAAAGGCCTTCTGTCTTAATTATACAGACGTATTCTATTGTTGCTGCCTAGATGCCTAAGCACATCTGATCTCGCCTGATTTCAGAAGCTAAGCAGGGTCAGCCCTGGTTAGTTCTTGGATGAGAGACCACCAGGGAATACCAGGTGCTGTAGGCGCCTGGAGTAGGAACTGGCAAACCACTCCAGTATTCCTGCCAAGAAAACTCCATGGATATGGGGTCACGAAGAGTCGGTCACGACTGTAACGACGCAACATACACATTCTATTGTTAAATTAAGAGTATACAAATGTCAAGGCTCCAAGAAAAAGGGTCAAGGAATATAATATCTCTGTGTGTGTCCACACACACAAGTGGATTTGCTTTGTTGTTATAGCCATAGTAATTTTAATCAGCGTATGAACATTAGGAGTAAGTGTTATATTTATGTTCAACATTGAGAAAATATCTGAGTAGAAACTGCATTTTTATTTGGTGCATTACAAAATCTAAGTATGGGTAGAATCTTTTCCTCTGTTTCTAGCAAATTTTGCAGCCTTTTGTGATCATTAGAGTAGGATTAGATCAAATTCCTCTTGACAAAGGATCAAGGCTAGGACTCTGTTGCTCAGCTTTGTTTTTGTATTTTGTTTTGTAAATGCTTGCTTGGTTGGAAAATTTTGTGATGTTACAACTTTCATGGTTTCAGAATATATTTGCACTGTAACTAATTCTTTGTAATCGCTACAGACAATTTCTAATAACAGAAAAGTGTCTGGCTAGAAAAATTAACATAGCAGTCAGTCAGATGTTTCAAATATTAATCGAGGTGCAATATCCATTAAGAATGTAAATGCATACTATTAAGAACTTAAGTTTATTACCTTTCACTTTTTAATATGTACACTGGTTGGTTTTATTCTTAGTCAGAACAGACCTGATCATAGTGTTTCATTGTATAATGTATAGCATGATCCAGGTTGGGCTATCATTGTAGACCATTTTGGGATTTTGTTATGTTCAGAATGTAGTTGCCAGAATTTGGACTAGATACAGGCAGATGAAAATATATAAATCCAGTATATAGCTCCACTTCAATACTTTTTGCTTTACTGTTTCTGGTTTTATTCCAAAGTGCTGATTGTCAGCATTAAGGATGGTCTGGAATGACATTTCTTAAGGATTGTTTTCTCCCATATATACCTACTCTGCATGATTTGATCAGCAGTAAACAGACTGTTCTTTTGTTATCTGGGGTTTGAGGTAGGCATGTAAGGCAGGATTTGTCAGTTTCCACACCTTATTTATGAAGCATCCTCCCAAATGAAGCTGTCTTTGTTTGGCACTTTTCCCAAACAAAGACGTTTTATGAATCATGTGGTGATGATCCTGAAATACTTTTCCTTGTTGTATAGAGTGTTTCGAGGTTTATATTTTGAACTAAACAATAGATTTGTGTGCATATTATCACCATTTAGCTGTCTGGATAGCTCCATGAATTAAGTATCTGGCTCCAGAGCCAGAGATTTCTAGTTCAGTTCCCCAGTGTTCCACATGGCAGAAGACCCAGCCTATGTGGCTTTGGACAAGCTGCCACGGCCGCAGGATGCCCCCAGAAGAAGGGAATAGTAAACTACTGTGTATTTATTCACTACCTAGAACACTCTGAAAAGGGTCGCCATGAGTCAGAATCGACTTGACAGCATGCAGTTAATAGCTGCCCTAATAGCTTGGGGGATGGGGTTAGATAACTATCTGTGGAGCTGGATGTTGGGAGTTCAGTTCCCTTCTGTGTCTCCAGGAAGAGGAACCAGACTGTGCAGCCATGGGCAAGTTGTATAATCCCAAGAAGTCCCCAGAAGAAGGAAGTGGTAAACTAATTCAGAGTAGTCTCTATGCAGAAAATTCAAGAAAAGTTGCCATAAGTTTGAACTGACTTGATGGCACACAGTTTTTAAGTATCACTGTTTACCTCTGTTAATATAATGGCACCTTGAGATACGGGCATTTTGTGTCATGAAAAACTCGAGATACAAAAGGGAAGTTCCATTCCAATGCACCCTTGGAATGGAAAACGTATGCAAAAACTGGAGATATGAAAATTTCCAAGGGAAAGCCCAGAGATACAAAAATTTTGCAGAAGACTTTAATTCCCAGGGTGTATTGTACCCCATTCGGATCCATGATATGAAAAGTTCGCAATACGAAGCGTCCCGAGAAATGTTTCATATCACAAGGTACCACTGTAATTTGGAAGAATTGCAAATTAGAACCCAAATTTATTGATGCAATTAGTCAATGCAGAGAAGATTGATTATCTAACAAGATGGTTTTAAAATCCCCAATAAAATAAAAACAAAAAGGTTTTTTTTTTTTTTGCAGCTATGCAAGCTAGTGTGTGGTCCTTTTGATGAGGACTGTGATAAAATGTTATCTAGGTAGAAATGTATAAATATTTGTCATGTTACTCCCCCTCTTATGTTTGGTGATGTGGACGTCCTTGAGGAATTCATATTAAAATATATCAGTGAGTCTTGAAAGTACCCACAATGTTTTTGTGTTCTTTATTTTTCTTTTGTTGTTGCTTGACATTATCAAGTTGGTTTGTTATGGAAGGTAAATTTTAAATAACAGCAGCCTGATTGATGTTGTAGTTATAAGGTGAAATCTGTCACAGTATTTTAAAAATGCTTCAGATCTCTGAAAAATTATTGTGTCACTGCAGAATTGTGTTATTAATGCTAATTTAATATTTTCATAGTTGTTTAGTTAGTCATACTGTGTGTGGTTTAAAATTTTTTTAGCAGACCAGACATCTATCAATACCGCCTAAGACAGTATTTACAAATAATGCTGGAGTAGAACCCTTTATATTTTAAATTGCTTTTCATTTACAGGCCCCTGGAGCTGCCTTTGAGAAGCACGGAGAACATCTTTCTCGGGGAGAGGGTCGTTTTGGAGTAAGCAGGAGGCGCCACAACTCTTCAGATGGCTTTTTTAACAATGGGCCCCTCAGAACAGCAGGAGGTATAATATCAGGGCTCATGCCAAGTCTACTATACATGTTTCTTATATTTCCAGTATCATCCCAGTCGGGTGCTGTAAATATTAAATGCAGAGAAGGGAGAGCCTAAACCAGTTTATTTCATTAGAACTCTAGAAGTTTTCAGGTAGTACAGGGCTTATCTGCCTCATATGGGGGGGAATCATTCTATTAAAGATGATGGCAGTCTTTAAGGCATGACTGGATCCCACTGCATAATGATTTCATTCAGTAAGTTCTGTTACCTGCAAGAGGATGGCCATAAGAACAGTCCACCAGGTCCTTGTATGAGTAGAGGAACTTTGTTCATGCTTTACATGAGGGGTTGGCAACTTCTGAGGACCCAAGCCACACAAATACGTAACCTTCACACACCCAGAGACTCCTCCCAAAATGTATTCCCCCAAATGACAAATTGACAGTTATGTTTGTTTTCTTTTGAAAATGCATGTTCTTTACCAAAAGAGGCCTGTGCAAAGGAGGATTCAATTTAGAGGGCAAATAATGCTCCCTTGGAGGCTTTAGGGAGTTTCCCTTTTTCAACAATAAATAATTTTTAACTGAGGAGAATTGGGGGGGGTGTATAGCCCATTGGTCACAAATTGTCTGTCCTGCAGAATAGCTACAGACCTTGGGTCTGGATGAGGCTGGAGTTTCCAGTTCTATACTGGAATAACCTCTTTCTTACATTTGAGCTTCTGCAGTACATGTGCTGCGGTGTAGATCAGTTGTAGATACTGATTAGCAACTGTCTTCTTCTGTAGATTGCTGGCATCAGCCTTCCCTACACCGTCATGATTCTGTGGATTCTGGTGTTTCTAAGGGAGCTCATGTTGGGCTAGCTAGTAATCAGCCTGGCTGGCATGGTTCTTCACGAGGCCATGATGGTATGAGTCAGAGAGGAGGAGGAGGGACAGCATCTCATCGGCACTGGAATGGCAATTTCCATTCCCGAAAGGGTTCAGCCTTTCAGGAAAAACCACCTGCTGAGGCTAGAGAAGAGAAAGAAGAGAAGGAGAAACTGCAGTTTGAAGAGGAAGACTTTGTAAGTATACTGATTTCCCCAACCCAAGTCATGGTACATTTCAGGAATATGGAATTGGTTTCTTCTGTGTTATGCCCCACTGATTTGAATGAAATGTTTTCACAGAAAATTGCTTTCATAAGTTGCACTGGATAGTTTTTTTTTCATTGCCATAGTACAAACAGCCTCTGATGCTTTACTCTGTTCACTCACTGTTATCAAAGTGAGTACACATACATTGAAAACAAGGCTCTAGTATCACCATTTCCATCACTTTCAGCACATAAAAATGATGAGCCAGTACTCCCTATAACAGTGATGGCGAACCTATGGCATGGGTGCCAAAGGTGGCACTCGGAGCTCTTTCTGTGGGCACCCGGCATCGCCCCTTCATAGTAACCTGTATACAGGTTAAATTACTGTATTGACACTTTGCAAAAAAATTAGTGGGTTTTGAATTGCAGTTTGGGCACTCGGTCTCTAAAAGGTTCACCATTACTGCCCTATAAGAACAGCCTTTCCCTCTGCTGTGAAAGCAACTAGACACAGCCTAAATTTGGGTTAGTACACTTCCTGGGCTCCATATTCTTAAATGATGATTGAAGTTTTGATGTGCTTAAGATACTAGTTAGATTGCTTCAGTATGCTTGTCATTAAGACTGATATGGCCAGAAATGGTATATGCATTGTTAAAAATAGACATAATAGATTTGGTTTCACACCTCTTAAAGTTTAGCTAACAATTCTATCTTTAAAGTCATATTTTCATTCTTCTCCTTCTGGAGATTATAGATGATCAGGGCTAATCTGACTTTCGGCATGAGAGCTCTAAATAATTGCTTTACATCCAAATCAGCCTTGAAGCTTCCTCATCCAAAAAAGTTCTTTGTTCAGCACTTAATTTCTCCTTTATTCTCTCTTGAACAATGAGCTGCAATAATCTTTACTTTCATTATTTGTTGGGTGACTATTCCAAATTGCTGATTTTAAGTGTTTTATGGTTTCTTGGCTTTTAATCATGCTCCTTATTACTCATTGCAAGTTAAATAAATCTTAGGAAATACATAGTTGGCTGATGAAGCTATTATTTAGAGTTTTGTGGAGTGAATCCAGTGACAGTATTCTATTAGTGAAATGCAGGATTCCCTCTAATTTTTAGCCGTGTTGGGCAAAGCTCTGCCCCTCACACAAGCACCTCCCCTACCCCCAATGTAGTTCCATTATGACCAGAACTAAGGAGGCTGAAAATGATCTCTGTTGGTGCATGGGGGAGGAGGAGCCCTGCATGGAGAGGCAAAGTCACATGTATGTGCACAGTGGCGCACCTTAGAGGGAACACTGAGGCAAAGTTTTTACCAATGTTTTTTACATCCTTATTCAAATGGTAAATCCAGTACTTTGCTTCCACCGACATAAGCCACTCTGTAACTAATTAACATTTTGTTAGAATGGATTTAGTTCTGTCAGTGGTTGTACATTTCAAACACAACTACTTATATTTTCCCAGCTAAGTTAATATTGGGTGCAATATTATATAACCTTGGCATAGATACTCTAAACTGCTTCTGGCAGTAGAGCTCAGAATCTGTAGTAGAATTCATGATGTAATGAACAGCTTTGATTATTCAGGTCATTGAGCAGCTGTTGGCAGTTGGCATGGGAATCCTCCATAACTCTGTATGATCGAAAGTCCAGTAATGTGAGGCAGGGGGCTAAAAGAGAAATTGCCCCGTCAATGTAGAAATAGAGATATATATCCCATAACCAATAGAAGAGAATTTGTTTATTACATTGTGGACTTGAAGGTAGGGTGTGAATATGTAAAAGTTTTTTGCTTCTTTCTGAGTCATAGGGCAGTGTTTTTCAACCTTTTTTGGGCAAAGGCACACTTGTTTCATGAAAAAAATCACGAGGCGCACCACCATTAGAGTTCCGTCCGTCTCCTCCTGCATCAGTTCCTTTTGGTGACTCGAGTTGACGTCTTCTTCTCTCCTGCTGCTGCGCACCTAAGTCGGAAGATGATGTCTTCTGTGATAGGTCCAGGCTGGAGTCTTGAAATCACAGCCCGGATATTAGAAAAGTGGAGGTGTCCCCCTGAAGTTCACCCCTGCTGGCCGAAAAAATCCCATCCTTCATACCCAGGACACAGTTATGGGCGAGTTTTTTTAAAATCTTTCGAATTTTTCAATCAGATAGGCTGGTTGAAAAACACTGTCATAGGGAATAATAGTTATTTCACCTTCAAACAGAACAAGTTCAGCAAATATATTCATTATGAGTCTATCAGATACTCTGTACATGATAGGCTGTCTTTGTAATGGAAAACCAATGAATTCTGGAAAAAGGCACCTTAGAGATGGATTTTCTTCACAATATCCTCCTTTGAATAATTGTTTTTGGCAGTCTATATATTGTGTTCTCATTTGGATGCTAGAACATGGGAATTTTCTTCCTTTCTATCAGTCTACAAAAGTGTATGTGAAATAAAACCAGTTAGATTTCATTGTGCCATGAGATTATTTTTTGTTATTGCTGCCTCATTGCTGCCTCATTTCTAGTTAACTATCTAGAAAGTAAGAAGACTGAAGTTGTCACATGATATGAAATGTGTGCATTGTGCTTTTACAGCCATCATTGAATCCAGAAGCTGGAAAACAGAACCACCAGTATAAACCACTTGGGACTCCATCTGGTGTTTGGGGTATGTATTGAGGCAATAGCAATTGGCTATCTTCCATAGAAATATTGTATCAGTGCACATGAAAGGAAAAGAAAAAACCTTACAATTGGTTTGTCCCAGTTAAAGAATTTCATGGTAACAGTATTTACTTAAGTAGTTTCATCAGATTACAATTGTAAAATCTTCTTTTAGTGAATGTTACATGTAATAAGCCTTTAGAATGGGGTGGACCATATTTGAATAGCATCACTTTCTGTTCAAAACTAAATTGAACTATTGATTTACTAATCTTTACTTCCAGAAGATTACTTTTTGGCTCTATGATTGGTTGATGTGATGCAATATTTCCTATTGACGTGGAAGCCGTTAAAATGTTTATTTTGAGACACTGGCAAGTATCTTTGATAGCAAGTCAATGCATATTATTAAACATAAGAGGTATCTACAGAAATGTCTTTTCTTTCTTATGTGATAATCGGAGGTGAATTAAATCTGTGTATGCACAGTTACCCCTAAACACACCCTTTATTTTACTAGAAAATCCTCCTAGTGCCAAGCAACCTACCAAGATGCTGGTCATCAAAAAGGTTTCAAAAGAGGATCCTGCTGCTGCTTTCTCAGCTGCATTTACATCTCCTGGGCCTCAGCTTTCAAATGGCAACAAGACAACAACCATCGTTCCAAGTGTCTACAAAAATCTGGTTCCTAAGCCTGCAGCACCTCCTTCAAAGGTACGAGGATTCACTGAATAGCTGCTGAGGAAGAAGAGTAAAGAGGGAAGTTAAAATACTGTTTGTTATTTTATTAAGAATTTTTGATGGTGAAAGCTAAATTAGTGCTATAGGTTAGTTTGCCGTTCATGTATATGGAAACAAGGGAATTTGTGATACTGAACCAATTTGTACATCCCTGTGAATGTGTGTCCATCCTGTTCCTGGTAGTGTTTGTGACTTATTGCATGTTAAATTCCACAGTGAACTGTGCAATTGATTGTGCAGCTAATCACTCAACTAGACACATCTGACAGTGCCACTGCACCCCAGAACTGTTTTAGGTGCAACTGCCACCTTGGTGCACATTTTGCAACAGCTTGTGTAACTTCAGGTTACACAGGCATATCTCTGCAACAGAATTTCAGCCATGGAATAGATGCGTCGTTGGTGTATTTTGGCAAAAGAAGAGATCATCTTGGATTTTCGGAATTTTAATTTGTAGATTTAAGGGATTTTTATCACTTCCTGCATGCAGTCTTTTCACACCAAAGGAATTCCCTGCAATCTAAGATACTTGATGTAGTCTTGTTCTGTTGTGCTGCAAGTAATATATTAATTGCTCAATCTGGAAACAGAGGGAGATCTGCAAAGCTGAAGTTTCTGTTGTTGGTTTTGTGCAACTTGTTGCTGTCTAATGTTACTCTGTTGTTTCTTTCTCTAGCCGAGTCAATGGAAAACTAACAGAAGTGACCATAAATCAGGCTCACTCACCTCCACTCGAGATTCTGCTTTCACTAGCCCAGTGTCTATAACCAAACCAGCTATATTGTCTAGTGGCTCTGTTCTTTCCTCTTCCAAAGAGGTAAGAATATAAAACTAACAAAATATAGTAAATTGGAAAGAAGTTAAGGAACATATCTCAAATGTTTCAGCTTGAGTGCCATACGTGGAGAGTTCTCCCAGTAATACTGTACTTTGGTTTATGAGTACCTTGGTTTACGAGTGTTTTGCAAAATAAGCAAACATTTCTGATCCATCTTGCCTTGATCAACCAACAATGTCTTTGCAATATGAGCACTGGAGCAGGTCACATGATCAAAAGTAAACCAATGGTGTCTCTCTCCCTGCTGGACTGTGGGTGATTGTCTGGAACGTTCCATCTCAGGCAAGCCTCAAAAGCTGGGGGAGGAGACAAGAATTGAGGTCTCCCTTGCAACAGTCATGAAGGTTTACAAAGGGAAGCGCAGGTTAAGGTTTAATTTTGCTTTATATTTATATTTGTTTTCATCACCCTTTCTGATTTTTCAAACCATTTCTAGTCCTGGGGCAGCTAGTCAAGCATGTATGTGACTACAAATTGCGCTTTATTATTGTCACATTAAAAACACTTAAAGTTAAATCCAGTTGTTAGTCCCAAGCAGAGGAGATTCCTCAAACAGGTACCTAAGCCATGGTGTGGACGTGGACTTCTAGCCAACTTCTTTTCTGAGTTTAGGCATTTTGTGTGTGCAATATGTGGAGTATGGGCAATTAATCCGTTCCGGAGGTCCGAAAAAAAGGGAACAGATTACAATGATGCCTTGAGTTACAAATGATTTGAATTGCAAAAAAACTTGAATTACGAAGGGAAGTCCACCTGCTGCCAAGCTGTAAAAATCACCTGGTTGTCAGCACTGCTCACAGTGTGGGTCTTTTAAAATTAAAAAAGGAAATCTGCTGGTATGGGGAAAATCTGAGTTTAAAAAATTTAGCCATTTTTTTCCTGAGTTATGATGCAGGAGGCGGTGGTGGTGATGGGAGGTCAGAGCCTCTGCCTGCATCGCAACTCAAGAAAAAAAAAGGTTAAATTTTCTTAACTTGGATTTCCCCCATAGCAGGAGATTCGTAATTCAAGGCACCACTGTATTACTGTATTCTGGAACATTAGCAACACTATTATTTTCTCTCCAGAGTCCCTCAAGCACCACCCCTCCCATGGAAATAAACTCCTCACGCTTGACAAAGCTGATGCGCCGCACCACAGATAAGAAGAGTGAGTTCTTGAAGGCTCTGAAGGATGACAGGAATGGAGAGTTGCCAGAACGCCATGTGGGCAACAAACTGGAGGATGTAAAGGTGCACCCCTTCTTTATGTTGGAAATATTAAAATAAGTATTAATACTTATTCATAGTACTAAAATATTAATTGTTTTTAAGTGTGGAGTATATTTTACTCTATGGATGGGTTCCTATTATTGAGCATAGTAAATTGCAACTAGAATAGTCTGATTGAATAACTGGAACTTGTGGAAAAGCTGACTCACCAAATCCCCACTGATTCAGTGAGTCTGCTCTAATAGCAACAAGATTTCAGCCTATTACAAACACATCTTCACCAAGTATTCTAAAAGGAGACTGAGAATATAGGTTTTCATGAGCTCTTGGTAAACTACATTTTTTAAAAAAGATTTTTTTATTTATACAAAACAAAAAATAAAAACATTAGTAGATAGAAATGCTAGTGAAAGATGAAACATCAGTTTTGAAGGTGCGAGTAGACAAAAACTAGAAAATAAATATTTCTAGAAAGATAGTCAGAGAATTTTGCACCTATACAGGTAACAATATGTGGAATGAGATTACTGATAGAAAACCTGGACTCATATTGGCTCTTTTATATGGACTGTTCATAGTGCAATTATATGTGTAGTTATATAAAATTAGGCTTACTACCTACAATGTATATTTAGTAGAAGTGCTGTAGTCATATATAATACTGGCGTAGTTGATTAATGTCATAAGAAAGTGCTGAAGTACCACAGAATATTCATATAACTCTTCACCCCTTATTACCATGCAATTTTTGATCTTTGCTTTACATTCACCAGACCACTTTTCTGTATTTTCCCCTGTTCTCCCACTAGATGGAAGAGGGCATCACACCGGAACCAAAGGAAAACTGGGAAGAGAATTGCCACCAGAATGGTCTTTCTCTGCCTCTGGAAGAGGGGAAAAACCTGTCTCACTCATTAGAAGCAGAACACAGGTGAGTGGAGGTAACTGGCTAAGAAAAGTTTCATTCCATCATGACTGTGTATCAGTAAGGTTGATGTACTAAACTTGTGTGCTTTGTGCTGTCAAGTTGGAACTGAGTTCTAGTGGCCCTAACAGGGCTTCCAAGGTAAGTGAGATATTTAAGAAGTGGTTTTGCCATTTCCAATCTCCCAGTGAGTTTTTATGGCAAAGTGGGGATTGAATCCTGTTCTCCAGAGTCGTCCTCCATCACTCTGTCCACTGCACCACACTGGGACTCTTCAAACTAAGCTTAAGCAGCAGTAAAAGAGGAAGTACTGTATATCTTCATGTGCTGCTAACAATACTGTTCCTGCACATATTAAAGATGTCTTTGAAGATTCTCATCCAGGGGAGTTTTATCTGGAAGTTGAGTCACGGCAACTGGACTTCTTTTCTTGAGAGATTGAAACGTTTCACTGCTCATCCAAACAGCTTCGTCATTCTGAGGAAAGCTAGTTGCGAGTCCTCCATTTTATAGTTCACTTTGACTTCATGTCACCCTGGCCTGAATAGGCTTGTTAGGTAGACAATAGTCTCAACAGGCCTTTAGGTGAACAATGGCTTAGGGTGCTGCAACCCATAAAGTATGGGTCGTTAGCTATGGCCTTGGTGGTGGAGACATCAAAGTGAAATATAAAATGGAGGACTTGCAACTAACTTTCTTCAGTCTGATGAAGCTGTTTGGATGAGCAGCGAAACATTTCATCTCTCAAGAAAAGTCCAGTTGCCAAGACTCAACTTCCAGACACATATTAAAGAGTTCGAGCATAGGGGGAAATCAGTGTAAACCTGTGGTAGGCAACCATGGTTCTCTGCTTGTTCTTGGATTGCAGTTCCCATCAGCATAGTCTTGGGCCATGGGTGCAAGGAAAGAGTATGGGAATTGCAGTCCAGCAGTGTATGGCAGTCCTCTGTTAACAATGGGAGCGGTGTATTCCTACATGCAAGTTCATTGTTTTTATGATAGCAGAAGGATTTCTTGATTTGTTCCAGTCAAAAACTTAGAATATTTGTTCTGAAGCAGCTCATAACCTTATGAATCCTCCCCAGGGGCTCCTCAATTTCATAACTGGATGATGTTTTTTCCCCAGAAATAATTCTAGCGGTGTTTAGGAATGTACCATTGAACAGAGGTGAAGGGAATTCAGAAAGCAAGATATATTTACCTTTTGCCTTTGCATGGGCTCTGTTGACAGTACCCTTGTTGCTGTGATGTAGACATTAGGATATCTTTCAGTTACATTTTGCTTGAGCAGCTTTAGCAAATGAGAGAGCATTATGGGCTGGTTAAAAACAAGGCTACTGCTTACTCATTTCTTATAAGATTATGCTGACAAGAACATAATAGGTAAACTAGTTCCTGCATTGTTAATGCATCTAAGGTTGCTTGAAGCAGTTGCTCTAATTAAAGGAGTCAGTTGGTAAATGTTTCATTCCCCTTACTCACTGTGGTGCTTCTCATCACCATCACCTTCGTGAATGCTTGTTAACTTTGTTGTCCAGGCTGCTTTCTTAGATTGTTCCCATCACTGAGGAATATGGAAGTAGAATTTAATAACTTCCAAGATCACTAGTAGGCCGCAACAGGACAAATAGGAAAACAATTTGTCTTTTATTTTTGAAGAGGGCTGATTTCTTAGTTTCCTCTGTTACATTGTTAAATCACCTCTACTCTATCCATCTCTGATTCTTTTACATCCTAGATTACTGAAAGCAATGGGATGGCAGGAATATCCTGAAAATGATGAGAACTGCCTTCCCCTCACAGAAGACGAGCTCAAAGAGTTCCAAGTAAAGTCCGAGCAGGTATTTACAATTGTTGTGGTTACGTGCTTCTCATGTCATCTTTTCAAACCTGAGATCTGACACAGAATGTCATAGTGATTATGACTGCTGCAGAAACATCTTCTCAAATTTAAATGATTTTGTTCGCTCTATCTGACAGGAAGTGATCAGGAATGGAAACTTTCCTGGAAGATTTATTTATTAGTGCATTATTTTTCCTCATAAAATTTTTCATTTCTAAACAAACGTTTCATACAATTCATTATACCAGTGCAATATAAGGCAACCTTGACAGTTTCAAAGTTAGCATAAGCAGCAAAGTCATTCTTGTATTCTTAAGCAAAACTTAAGTCAGGGCCCAGATTAATTATGCACTGTGTTATGAGATTATATTTTAAAAATATGTCTGAGCATGCATATATGTTGTGTCAATTTTTAAATTAAAATTGCAAATGTACATAATCAAACCAGTGTCAAGTTATGAATTCATGTTTTAACAATGCAGGTCAGGTCAAAATACAACTGGTGCAAATCCTATTAATCCACACTTGTGTAAGGGAAATTACATACAATTTAGTGGCAAATTTTTGCTTATTACCATGTCAAGGTATGTTACCAGCACCTTGTTAATAACCAAGAACCTGCCACGAAGACTTACATTATTTCCCTTACTCAAGTTTAAACTGTAAGTTGATTTCTGGCATATGGTTAACATTCGTTTTTTCTCCACCCAATATAAGCACTCTTTTCTTTTCTTGAGTTTGTGGAGCATATATCTGTGCAGCAACCTTGTTA
Organism: Phrynocephalus forsythii; assembly: GCA_029282475.1. Lineage (NCBI taxonomy): Eukaryota > Metazoa > Chordata > Lepidosauria > Squamata > Agamidae > Phrynocephalus > Phrynocephalus forsythii. The sequence goes on from JAPFRF010000005.1 coordinate 61,497,838, forward strand.
ATCTCTTAAGTACTACACAGTTAAGATTTTGTATAGTCCTCCACTATATTTTAGATTAATAAGGCTAGAAGATTTAAATGCTAAGTATGTTTGTGAGTGAAGAGTTAAACAGTTATATTTTTATCACTGTGCAAACGTATTACACTTAAAATATTTATAAACTGTTTGAAATTTTGTTAAGTAAATTTAATTCAAATATAATATTCCAAATGAAATCAGTTTACAGCACTGGATATTCTAATTCAGGGTTTATGAGAAAACACAGATCACAGTTGACATAACATGTATGCACATTTTATAGAAGTGTAATTTGGATGTAGTTTGCTTTGATCTTATCTGTATACAGAGAGAAACAAATGTGAAGCATCTTCTTTTCTTTCTTCTAGCTAAGAAAAAATGGCTTTAGGAAGAATGGATTTCTTCAAGGCCGTTGCAGCAGTCAACTGTTCTCCCACTGGAGAAGCACTTTTAAGATAGAGTTTGAAGAATCAGACACAGAAACAAGCAGCAGTGAAACTTCAGACGATGATGCCTGAACATGGGCACCAGAAAACAAAATTCACAGTATAAATCCAACCCAGCAAACTCGGTTTGTAGTTCAGCACATAAATGTTTGGGGTTCAAATGAAGCAGAGTTTATTCTGTCTCAAGTCTGTTCAGTTTCTTTTTATTGTTGGAAACTTAATGCACAAGGGAAAGAATTATATCCCAAAGAAGAAGGCTATTGGCGTATTAGTTTTTGGTTTTGCTCTATGCTTCATAGAGACCAGTCCATGCAGATGGGTGACTTATGGCCTTCTGGGACAAGGCTTCGGTTCAGTCTCATTGGCAGCAGGATTTAAGGGACTGAGGTGGGCAGCCACAAGCTTCTCATACTGCCGTCCACATAACAAAATGCTGTGCGGCAATAATGTGCTAAAACAATCATTGTCAATGACAAAATGGCTATGGAAGTTCTAATTGTGTTAAATTAATGCTAATAACATGGAACTTTTTTATTTTTTTGGCGGCTCGGGGAGCTTCATCACTTAACCAGGCGTGTTTGGTTTTTCTTTTTTGGGTACAGCTGTAAAATATTTGGATATAGGAATTGTTTGTGTTCTTGCAACCTTGATATTCAGGGTGGATTGTAAAATATAAATTTTTGTGGGATTTCAAAGATTAAGATTATTTTGATAACATTATTTACAGATTTAAAAAAGTGACTATCACATTGAGTCTGTATGAGGGGGAAAACTACTGCATCAAAAGATAACTAACTTGGAATAAATATTTTGCATCAGTTTGCCAATTCTGTGTCTGTCATTTCTCACAGAAGATTTTTGAGACAAGACACCTTGGAATGAATATTTTGTTTTAATTTGATCTTCATATTATTACCTTGGCCACTTAGTAAGCATAGTAGTACCAGAGTGCATTCCTAAATTATCAAGATGGCTAAAGGCAGCTGGGCTGAACACAAACACTTCTCAGCCTGGGTGTAATGGGGACTACTTAAGACTCCTTTGATACAGCAGATGTTGGGAGCAGATTTTTTGGAATGAGAGGTTTCAGTCCATCTCAAACCCTCTACAGTTAGCATATCTTTCAGTAAAGGTTCTACTACCTGTTTTCTGTTAATACTAGCTCTGTCATTATGTTTTTTTTCGTACATTCTCTATTATTAATGGTCCTGACCTAAATATTGTGGCATTTAACATCACATGGCAGAAATATCTATAAAAGGGTGAAGAATAGATAATGGAAAAGTTGAAACTGAACATAAATAAGAAATTGGTGTATAGTACACTGAAAAACACAGGTCTTATCTTTTAATCTGAGACAGTTTCAGAAGCAGGTCTATTGATTTGTCAAGCAACAAAGCTAACTGCTGCATATGAGGAAATTAAGATACTGAGTGAAGGGAAATTATGTGCATAGAAATAATTTTCAGCTGTCCTTTTGTGCAGTTAGAATCCCACAACTGATGAACAAATAGAACTGTCATTTTAGCTTGCTTAGTTCCATTGGCTATAGAAATAGCTTCCATTCATACATCACTGAAAGTACATAATGACTGGCATGTAAGGTTCTTTCTAAGGTGCTCTGCCTCCCTCCACGCAGGGCTCCTCTCCCCACACAAACTGACATCAATCGTTCTCAGTCTTTTGGTTCCAATCACGATGGAACCCATACTGGGGCTGAGAGAGAAGAGTTACGCATGTGGGAGTGAACCCTGCCCAACAGAACTAAAATTTAGAAAGAATGTTGCTAGCATGCAAAGATCTATAAAACTACTACTTATTGTTCATATCTAAGAATGTTCCCAGCATGGCAATTCTCATTAGTAGTGCCATGGAAAGTCATTTAGGGGGACAATGTAGTTAGATACAGTAAGATGGTTAGACAAAAGTAATCTACCTACACAGCCTCAAATTTGCAAAGCCAGTGAGAATACTGTACTGATATTCAGCATCCTCTTATGCATGCAACCATGTAATAATGCATCTTCTGTTTTTTCATTAGTCCAGTTATCCCCTTGACAAAAATATCTGTTACATGTTCGGGCCATAGCAGGGAAGTATTGTAGTTTTATGTAGTAGAAAACGAATGTCCTTTCCAGAAAAATACATAAATTTGAAATATTTTGCTTCTTAGTATGCTGGGATAGATTGTAAGATGATGGCATGAATCCAGAATACTTTGATAATTGTTTTAGCAGCCTTTTTCGATTATTTGTCAATAGTGCAGCCCTAAAATCAAATCAAAACTTCTGATGGGCTTTCTAGCACTGGATATGGAGTCTTCTCAAAAGTCTGATGGTATATATATCAGAATATACTGCTAAGGAATGGAAAGCTGTTAAAATTCTGGTAGCACCATGTGAGATGGAGAAGTCAGCGAGCACACAAGAGTCAATAGGCTGGAAAAGAGAGATGCATGGGAAAGAGTGTTTAATGTGAAGTGAAGAGCATACTATAGAAGAGAAAAAAACAAGCTAACAGAATAGACTGGTGTTTAAATGTTTTTCCATGTGTGTTATGTCTATGCCTTATACTTAAATGTGTGAAGAGGTCTTCAGTACAATGAGTTAAATAGTCAAACCATTACGGGTTTGCTTTTGGTGTGCCTTACTGTGAGAAGGAGATGAAGAGTGGTTCACCATCCTCTCTACAGGGGTAACCAAGCAGAAATTCAGCACTTCTGGATGTAAGTTTGGGAATTCATGAGTTGAATTTGAAAGAGAAGGAAGCCCCAGGAAAAAGGGAAGAGTTAGAATTGGTGGGGAGATAAAAGGGGAGGAAGGAAAGGAGGAGGAACTCAGATGGTGTGTTGGGTAGAGGAAAAGGAGAAGAAAGTGGAGGAGATGAGTTATTTGAGAGGGTCAGAGAATCAATAGTTCTCTCGCTCTTGCTTCTTCCACTCAAAAAAGGTGTGCTCCATGTTCCATCGCCCTTGCTCAGATGTCCGGCCCCAATATGGAGGTTTCCATGTATTTGTACTTCTCCATTCCCGATCCGCCACTTTGTGCAATAACATGAAAGTTATCCACTCCTGTCCTCAGATTTCACAATACCCTTGGAACCAGCCGTGGGAGGAGACCCTTTCCCCCACCTATGTGCCGATACCTGGACCAGAGAGTGTGAGAACAGGGCATCAGATGGGTATTCCAAAAGGACCTGTGACCCCAGTTAGAGAGAGGCCAGGATATGGTCTCTCTCGAATGTTTAGTGCCTGTAGCACGTTTGTTGGAGGAACCTGGCCCATCTTTCAGGACTGTTGAAGATGTTTGGATTAAGTCAAACCCAAAGTATCTGGAAGGAAGACTTAATGAAGTACGTTTGTTTGAACATGTTAATAAAACAGTTCATGCAGAACCTTTGCCTGTGATGTCTACCTGAGTGAGAAAGGAGGGGGAGGTGAAGGAGGGGACTGGGAATGCCCTCACATACGCACTGGACTACAGCTCCCACAATGTCTTGTTCACTATAATGGCTAGTCGCTAGGCATTGACGTTTATGGATAGTTTTAGTTGACTGAAGAAGAGGCCATTGGCAAGGGTGCCCTTATTAGTAGGCTATCTTGCCAAGTTCCAGGATCCGCTGAACTCCAAACTGCATGCTTCCTGATTAGACTTCAAAGTAGATGGCATGCCTGGGGAACCCAGCTGGAGGTTCTTGAAGGATGCATCTGGGCAGGATGCCCAGGCCAAACAGAACAGCTCTTAGAGGAGCTCAAGGATGCCTGAGTCCTAGACGAAATAAAGGAGGCAATGGAAGGAAAGGGGTGGGAGGAGAATGAGAGATGGCAGGGAATTGCTTCCTGAAATGATGGAGGAGAAGGAAGTTGAGGAAGAATCCTGGAATAGCCCTCTGAAAGTGAACAGGTGGAGGGAGAATTCCTTAAGAAACCCCTCCCACCAGAAAAACTTGCTGCTTTTGTAATAAACGAATCTTTCTCTTGCCGGGGTCTGGGTTTTTAGTGTGTTTAGTCTATGTTTTTTATATTTGCTGTCTATTGTTTTCTTTGCTTTTAATCACTGATTACAGTATTTGCTTTCATGGGAAATCGGGTGGTCTAGAAATGCAATAATATGCAATAAATAAATAAATAAATAAATAAATAAATAAATAATAAATAATAAAAGAGCAAAGACTAACTTTGATGAAACAATTCAGACATTTTCTGACTTGCATACAAATTTCTGACAATTTGTATGCAAGTCAGTATAGTAAATATCAAGTGCTGAACCAACACTCAAGAGACAAGTTCAAATCCTCACTTGGCTGTAACAAATCACAAAGCTAAGAATTGTTCAAAACACATGCTGAATTTTTCTATAGCATTTCCAATAGCAAGAAGTCAGCATGAGCATGTCTTTTGAGATGCTAATCTGCAATTTTCCCTGACACAGGGAGGAGGATTGAACTTTAGCTTGAGTAATAGTCCTCTCCCAAATGTGGAAATTATCTTACTATTAAAGGAATTTGGATGTTGCTTGCTTTCCAAAGCTAACTCAGAGGTATTTAAGCAGACCAGATGTAATGAATAACATTAGGAGTTGCTGTATCTGCTGCAGCAAAAATAGGATTACAACATGTAAATCTAAAACATATGCTATTAAACACCTTCCTGGATTAGTGCTCAGCTGTCAGATACTGTAGTGTACATGAAGTATTGTCTGCAGTAGAAACACACAAAACATACACAGGAAGTACAATGTGTGCAACAGTTGCATCCATTTGGACAGGACCCTTTTGCTTGCGCATAGTAGCAGTTTGCTAAATCACATAAGAAAATTTCTGCTCGTTAAGGTGATGTGTGCCTTCATCACATGACAGAATTACAAGTGCTTACTCCTTAACAGCAATTTGCTAGTGCAATTTATGCTTCTGCAGTTAAACTGGCACACAAAAGTACAGTATCTTTCCATGCATAAGACTATATTTGTCTAAAACTGTTAGACTAAAAATTGAGGTTTGTTTTCTACATAGAAGTAACCCAAGGAGAGAAACCATGTGGTTGCAAAACTAATTTTGGGTTGGAAAAGGGGGGGTTGTCTTATACACAGGGGCATCTTATAGACAGAAAAACACAGTAATCTGAATCATGTCAATTAACTGATCAGTCTTCCTATGCTAATTGCCCACATAATAATTGTGAATAATTAAAATAGAGCACCTAATGATAAATCTGAGTTCAGAAATTTCATTCATCAATTTCCCTTTAAAAAAAATGAATTTCAAAGTCAGTTTCTAAATAACTGAAATGCACATCCATTTTCTTGCATGGAAATGAACCATTCACTTATGCCTACATACAGCATTTGTTCACACTGTATGAACCTGACAGCCTTCCAATGTTAATAATGCAGAGAGGGAGTCAGAACTGGCAACCTAGCTTTCTACAATTTACTACTACACCTATCCTCCAGAGCTCAAAAACAGTGAAACAACACAAAACATTTAGTTGTGAGCTATGAGTGAGAAAAATATTCATCTCCTTTTTTGTTTTCTGCAGACATCCATACTAAGACAGCCACTTAACTTCCTATCATTCTGCCTCTTCATTAAGTTACCAAGCTAATCTTGTAACTTTAATAATAGGTTATAGTAAAATAGGTTATATATTTTTTCTAATTTTATTTTCAATTATTTTTATTTTGTTTCATTATTAACAGTACAGCACATTTTAGATACATATATTTTCTTGTTTTATTATGTTATATTGTTGAAATTGTACCTGTTTCCTATTTATGTTGTCAACCGCCTGGAGTTCCTTCGGAAGACGGGCGGTATATAATAAATAAATAAATAAATAAATAAATAAATAAATAGTGGATGAGGTGACTGACTAGAGATCTGGAGACTGGATTAGAATGTCCACTTGGCCACGGAATTAATAAAAACACTCCTCAGATATTTTATTTCTAAGTTGGTTCTGCTTACACACCACAAAACACAACACACAGTAGAAAAAAAAACATGAATCACTTCCACTTCTTCATATATCTACCAAACTTCAAAAAAGCACAGGTGCGGATTTCATTTCCTACATTGACACGAAACAAACCCCACAATCTGTACTAAGGTGGATCTATTACGCCAAGTTCCGCATACGGTCCAATGATGTACCATCAATACTGCCTTAAGGCGACCTCCGGGGGGGGATTGTTTCTAGGGGGAAAAAATAATAATAGTCACCGTCCACCTCCAGCTGTCCCCTGTGGGACCCCGCCGCCTGCCCACCACACACAACTGAGAGGACCTCTAGCTCACTAACCACCCCCATTCCAAATGATTTCCGCAGATCTCTCTCTCACGCACACACACACTCGAATCACAACGGGGATTGGAAATCAGGCGCTCCTACTCACTGAACTACAGCAGCTCTGCAAGAGAGTTGTAAAATAAAATGCACAAAAACACCCCAGGGTATTCGAGAACGACGCAGAAGCTGTTCTACACAGCATATCTATGTTCCCCCCACCACCTCAAGCACGCATTAACGTCCCCTACTGATGACGACAAAGCTCAGCCCGAACCGAAAGGCCTGTCGAAGCTCTCGCGAGATTTGCCGCACAGCAAACCGCCCCGTGATGCTTTGCTCCTTCTCTTTGCAGTCGGCGCCTCCGGAGAAGGATGGGTGAGTGGCTGGCTGGCCGGCTGGGGTTGAGCGGCCTTTTCATCCGTTGCCATCCGAGCACGGGCATGGCTTTACCCCTCGGCAGCTCGGGTCCCTGCGGAGAGGGGCGCTTGGACAGCGGGCGGCAGGGCTTATTGTGCGCCGGGCTCTCGTCGTTCCGCCGCTCGCGGGGGTCGGGGCCTGCCCTTGGTTTAGGGCCGTGGCGAGACATGGCTGGAGGAAGGAGGAGGGAAGTGCGCAGAAGCGAACCATTTCTTTGGTCAGAGCGCCTGGACCCCTTAAGCATTCTTTTGCCCCTTATTGCAATGATGAAGCTTTTTTCTACTGCTGCATGTGGCCGAGTAAGCCATGCGGAGATTTTACCTTGGAGAGCTGAGTAATCCGGGGCATTAGGAATTCTTCCTGGCGGAGAAGTAGAACTGCACACCTAGCTAGCACACTCTCATCTTCACGATTTGGCTTTTTCTGCCCATCCAGGTATCTCCAGGGACAACTGGCACAAGCGCCGTAAGACTGGGGGAAAGCGGAAACCCTACCATAAGAAAAGGAAGTATGAATTGGGGCGACCCCCTGCCAATACCAAAGTAGGTGATTCGGGCGGGGAGGGTTGTGTGAAAGGCGTTTGGTCTGGCTAGTAGTTTATTTTTTTTACATTGTTTTGAAATTAATGAGAATTAAAGCTAGAAGCTCTTTTGTCTGTTTCTTAAAATATCCCCCCCCCCCCAAAAAAAAACCCTGTGGGACTTGATAGCTGTGATGGTGTGTAAATAAATTGCACTTTTTTCCTTGTTCCTGATTCTAGAACAGTATGAATGTGTTGGAAAATGAGGTTACATTTGAAGAGGAGATGAGTATTGTGTTCCAGTATATACTGCTGAGTTGGAATTGCACAAATTTATCCAGGTTTTTTTGCAGTCAATGATTAGTATTTATCCAGAAGGTTTTGCCCCTTTTCATGTACTGAGATCAAAAATCAAACGCACTACACAGCTGGAGTATATTTTCTTGGTGTTTAATGTTGTGCTTTGTACCCAGACATATTAGAAATTGTTAAAAGTCACTTTCGCATTGGAAGAGTTTTTCATGTAGCACAGGGAGATCAAACAACACCCACAATATCATGGGTATATTTTGTTAGTTTCACAGCTCTGGATTCCAATTATTTTCTTGGACTGGGAGGCAACTGGAGTGATGAAAGCTACACCTTAGGTGGGTGCTGCAGACTGTTTTGGTCTTCATTGCACTCACCAGTGTTAGGGGTTGTCATAGTTACACTGACCATGTTGCCCTCTACAGCAGGCAGTTTTGAATCAAGTTTCATTCTGCGTATTTTTCTGTTTTAACCCAGTGCATTGTCCTCTTATTTTTACAGATTGGCCCCAGGAGAATTCACACAGTAAGGGTACGTGGCGGGAACAAAAAATACCGTGCTCTGCGCCTGGATGTCGGAAACTTCTCTTGGGGATCTGAATGTAAGTCTAAAGCAAATGCTTTGTATAGGTGTTGGTTATAGGGTGTTGCTGGCACCTCATAAGCACCATTAAAAGATGTGATGATGACTTTGACCTTAAGAGAACTTGGGAGAATTCCCGGTTCTCTGTGATAGGAGTGTCATAGTTACTCTGAGTGTGCATGCTTATATGTTGCAAGGACTGTTAAATTTAACTTAAAGGGGCAGCACAATTAGTTGAATGAGGATGTGAAGTATTGTTGAATAGCTAATGTGAACTAGTATGGATTACAGTTGTTGGCAAATATTGGACAATAGCTTTAAAATGTAATTGCATGGGATTTAGCACCAGAGAAGGTGGGGGGAATGTCTGGCCATCTTGTGTGATGGGAGTGGGGGGGGGCAATCAATCCTAAATAATGAAGTTTTTAAATTATAAGGGAATTACTAGGATAAAGGATTGAATTTAAAGGATGACTATCAGGGAGCAAATAAGCTATATTGGAAAATGAAGGGCTTTCATGGTTAAATATACTTCAATTACATAATTGGACTAAACAACGAAAAAACACAATCCTATTTGTGTTTGGAGAAAATTCAAATATTTGCCAATATATCAAGTGTTTGCTGGTATTTTGGATGTATTAGTTGGTTTTGATTGACAGTTTAGCTCTCATTCTTGCTGAGGTTTGCTTATGAAACAGTCTGCTATGATTTTTCTAGTAAGGGGTGAGTTAAGGCTTACTTTATTGCATTTCCTTTGTTTGATGTTTTTATATTGGAAATGGTTAGGACTTTGAGATGATGTGGGAGCTAGATCCCATCTTCCTGTCAGATAGATTTTAGCACTTTGAAACAGTTAAAATGAGTAAGGTGAAAAACTTACCATACTCAAATAGTTGGTGAATTGGAATATGCAGGTTAGGTAAATAGGATAACTTTATGAACCTGGTGTTCTGGTAACTTTACATTTCCTTCCAGATTGAGATGTAGGATTTCTGGAAATGTTGAAGCCTTGGGAGGGGCGACTTTAGAATAAAATGGGGGGGGAGGTCCCATCCTCCCCCCCTTTTTCTACAGTTTCTGGAAAGTTTACATCTCTACTTCTAGGTGCATTTTGAAGTTTTCATTGTTCCTTTTATGTAAATTCAAAATAGAAGCCTTCAGAAATTCACTCTTGTATTTCTAAAATGAATATTCAGGCCCTGTAAATTTGATGCTGGAGGAATTGGCAGTGGAGGAGGGCAGATAAGATTGTTGTACCATTGAGTTGTCGTTTGCCTCTACCTACAAAATAACTGTGGTGTCTTTACAGGCTGTACCCGTAAAACCAGAATAATTGATGTAGTTTATAATGCATCCAACAATGAGCTGGTGCGCACAAAGACCCTGGTGAAGAACTGCATTGTCCTCATTGACAGCACGCCATACCGACAATGGTATGAAGCTCACTATGCCTTGCCTCTTGGACGCAAAAAGGGCGCCAAGCTGGTAGGTAGAAAGAAATTGTTATACATTCAGCTATTCCAAGAGTGTGCTGCTTTTTTGTCTTCTGTTGATGATAACCTTTGTCCAGTTCTGCTGCTGAATGAAGAATGATGACAGACATTAATCTGAAGAAGACATGAGTCCAGCCTTCACAGGGATTTTTTTTATCTCTATAAAACTGGGTGACTTATAGCCCTCTTTATGTACTACTGCCTCTGACAGCCTGAGCTAGCATAGACTGTGAAGAAGAATGATAGGTTTTGTAGTGCCATGACATAAGTTGCTTGTCTAGTCATTATGAGATGATATCTTGAATAAAACATACTCAAGATAGTCAGATTTCCTTTTTGTGAACTCTGATTTATTTCACAGTAGCCAGTGCCCAGCTAGGAACAAGTGAAAAAACTTGGTAGAATATTACACAGTTCCATATTTGTCATAGAAATGAACAATGTGATGATTCCTGTCACCTTTTCCACTATGCCTTGGTGAAGTGTGCTTTGTGAAGTTGTGGTATTAATGTAGCCAATGCACTTGTTTCAGACTCCTGAGGAGGAAGAAATCTTAAACAAAAAGCGTTCCAAGAAAATACAGAAGAAGTATGATGAGCGGAAAAAGAATGCTAAGATCAGTAGTCTGCTTGAGGAACAGTTCCAGCAAGGAAAGCTTCTTGGTAAGGCTCAGAAATATGAAAGAGTGAACTAGCTAAGTGCTAAAGAGAAATGCATACCTATTTTGTTCAGTGTATACCAAGTTGATTTGCAAGGCATGGTGCCATCTTAAATCTTGTATAAAGCTGGGGTTTGTAAAAGAAGTTTTCATGTTAACACTGCAGTCCTAACTCGGCATTGCAGTGAGGATTGGCTTATTTGCAGACTGCTCATTGGATGAATTCTGAGAAATGTAACTCAACAGATGTACCGTACAGCCTTTTCCTAGTTATGGTTATACATAGGGGGAGATTCTTCAGAAAAAAAATCATTGGCCAAATGACCTGCCTGCTTCAGTGGAATTTAGAAGTTGACCTTGTGATGAAACATTTGTCCAGTTCTGCTACTGAATGCAAGTGGTGACAATTTGGATTCTGAAGGTGACCTTGGCAGTGGAATGTTTTCTGTGTAAGCCTTGCAGTTTGAGAGACGAGAAGGACCTTCACCTGTTTTAATGTGGACTCCTTAAGAATAGACTACAGTCTTAACTCTTGAGATTACCTGATGCGAAAGGCTGAAGCAGTTTGATTGTCCCATCTGATATTTTCCCTTCTTTAATAGTGTGTTTTGTTTTGCAGCTTGCATTGCCTCCAGGCCTGGACAGTGTGGTCGAGCAGATGGTTATATTCTGGAAGGCAAGGAGCTAGAATTCTACCTGAGAAAGATTAAGGCCAGGAAAGGCAAATGAACAGTCACTGTACTTATTGGGCTAAATAAATATACCCAGAGTCTTGTAATACATGATTGATGTGATTATTTGGGGGCAGTGGGGTGAAGAGGCTACACAAGGTTCTTCAGACTTCTTGGTAACTGACTATCCTTGGCAGTGTTGGGAGGGGAATGTGAATGGATTCATTAGGCAGAATGGATTTTCTGCAGTGGAACACTTTTAATCAGTATTTGTGCCTCAAAGCAGATGGACAGGTGTGGGTTTCTTTTCAGGAAAATCCAGAACAGTAACCTAAAGGGCATTCTAACAGTAATTACAATTGTCCTATATCTAATTTTTACTTCCGTATATGTTGGAATGTAATAGCCAACTATCTGCACCCTGGGGAGTGAGGAAGGATGAAGATCAGCAAACAGCTATTTTACTTTCACTGAGTTACTCAGTGTGAGCCTGGTAGATCTCATTCTTCAGTTGGGTGCAAAGTTTACAAGTTTATAGGGGACCTAGAAAGTATACATTGATCCTTTCCCCAAAATTAGAGAAAATGATACTCCACAGTTACCATTAAAGTCACTGATTTGGTATAGGTACAATATCCGAGAGCAGTGATGGCAAACCTTTTAGAAACCGAGTACCCAAACTGTGATTCAAAACCTACTATTTTTTTTTACAAAGTGCCAGTACAGTAATCTAACCTGAGTACAGGTGGCTGTGAAGGGGCGATGTTGGGTGCCCACAGAAAGGGCTCCAAGTGCCACCTTTGGCACCTGTGCCATAGGTTCACCAACCCTGTTGTAGAGTATTGGAAGGCGAAATTATAGAGGATTTATAAGAGTGAAGAAAATTGAGCTGTCATGAGTGTCACTGCTTGATTAACCACTGAATAGAATTGTTGATGCACTGCTAAGTGACCAGGTTGTCCCTTTCATGACTCTCTGGTCTCATTCCAGTGCAAGATAAACTCCCTTCTAGCAGAAGGGCCAAGCTTCCTTCCAAAGGCCTGGTTCTTTCGAAGGCTGGGTACAACTTTTTTCTAACATGTTTGCAAACTTCTTGGGAACTTTTGGATATAAATGAGTTAGTTAAGTGTTAAGTATCTTCAGACTTAAGGTCACCTTCCATCTGAAAGCCCCAAAATAATAAAGCAAGCAAATATTGCAGTATATTTTATTTATTCAACTTTTATACTACCCATCTAACCCTAGGGATGCCTCAAAGCCCACTTCTGTGGCTTGGGACTGAAATATTCTCTGAATTTGTTTTCCTGTGTTCACAAATTAGTTCTTCCCAGGTTTGAAATGCATATTTGCAACATGTTATGCTCATAAACCCTGCAACATGGAACTGATGCCAGGAGTTGGGAACACAGTATGAATTCACCTGGGCCTCTAGGATGTGTATAATAATTGTTAAATTTAAAACCACAAGTCAATAAACTCTTCAAGTGAATGTTTCTAGGAAATCCATGCAGTTTACATGCAGTCTTCTGGTGTTAGGCCTTTTTAAGAGTTTCTGTGCCCTTGTTTTTCCCCTTAAAAGTGAACTTGTTAAGTACACTAAAGAAGAAGCCCCACTAATCTCAAGATTAATCTATAATAAACACACATAGGATTATGCTTGCAAATCTAAATGTACACTAATTTACATGTATTTTAATAAAAATAATGTTGAAGTCAAGTCTTAAATTTTTTTAAATGAAAGATATATCATAACCACCCTCTGAAGTGGTTCAGACTGAGAGTGTCTTGCATAGTAGCTTTAAATTACTCAGTGGTAAATCCGAGGCTGTTGCTTTAACATTAAGTACCTTTGTGAATCTTTCACTATAATTGAGTAGTTCTGTTCTTTTCTCCTGCTGGAAAAGTACTGTATATACTCAAGTATAAGCCAACCCGAGTATAAGCCAAGGGCCCAATTTTACCCCCCAAAACTGGGAAAACTTACTGACTTGAGTATAAGCCAAAGTCTTTTTTTTTTTCATTGTACAGTATTCAATTATATACAGTATACCGGCCAAGCTCTAAAGAGGCTGGGGATAGGAACTGGAAATATGTACTGGGAATGTGGAGGCAATTAGGGAGTTAGTGCCATAGAGTAAACTCCCTGATTATCTCCACAGTCCCTGCACAGTTGCCAGTACAGTATGACTACCCCCAGCCCCTTTAGAGCTTCATAACTAAATCCCCTTACCCCTAAATCTTTCCAGGCGTTCCCTAACATCCCTTTTTGAAGGTACCCCCTGCTACATTGGAGTCCCAAAGTAAGTAAATTTTGATTGCATATTTTTATAATAATTTTGAGTGCATTTTTTAAAAAACATGCATTCAAACATTACTTACTTTGGGGGCAGCAAGGTAACAGGGCTACCTTAAGAAAGTGATTTTAGGGAATCTCCTGGAATTTGGAAACATTTGGGAGTAAGGGGGCTGAGTTATGTAGCTCCAAAGGGCTTGCCCCTGAACCTTCTCATTGGAATCATGGGAAGTGGAGGCACCACTATTGCTCACCTGATCAGGACTTGTCCTCTGCCCTCCCTGAGCACCTAATCTTACCCCCCCCCCGGCCGCCAAAAGCTGGGAAGCTTATTGACTCAAGTATAAACTGAGGATGTTTTTTTTTCAGCCAAAAATAAGGGCCGAAAAACAGCTTATGCTTGATTATATACGGTACTTTAGATACAGTACTTATCTAATGCATAAAAAAAATTCCTGCTACATCCATCCCCTTTCATGCTCAGAATATAAGTGGCTGGAAAAATTGTGTTTTCTAAATAGAATAAATTGGTTCCCTAAAGTAAAATTTCATAAAATGTTCAGGATCAAAATTGCACATTGCTTAAGTTCTTCAGAGTTTCAAGATTTTCTTGGTGTTTTGTGAAGGCCAGTTGAATTTTGGGCATCCAATAAAAGGCTTCCCAAAATGTGAATGTGGTAGTACAGTACTAAAGATTAGATCCATCTGCCTTGTAAGTGGTAGCATAACATATGTTTCTTAACATGTACGTCTGAATCGAGCATGTATCTATAAATGTCACTATGCAAGACAGCCGAAATTACCCCACAAAAATAATAGGTGTAACTTCTAAAATGTTTCTCCCAATTCTTGAGATGTATTAAATCTTGCACTAATTACCCCAAACCCTGCAGTTGATGAACTTAGACAGATGGCTGGTCAGATATGCTGATGCTATCATCAAGGGCCTCCACCACTGTAATAAGGGGCAGATCCTTTCTTTTTATCTCTGCACTGTTTGATTTCCGTGAGTTTGGAGTAAGAGAATTATTAAGCATCGTCTCATCATCCTCCATCTCTTCCTCATCGATGCGGCCGACTGTATCCAGTTCCTCCCTGCGGTAGAAGCTAGGGCTGCCTGCAGGGAAAGTGCCCTCTGTCCTCAAACGCAGGAGTTGAGTGTGGTGGCTGCGGTTGCCCTTGCCAAAATTTTTTAGGCTAACTGCAGGGGATGCTGCAGTAAAGAAGCGGGTGAGCAGGGGTGTCTGAATGCGATTCATACTGGGTGAAGCATCTACCTGCTGATTCTGCTCTGGATCATCATTCATCCTGCACAAGGAGGGGGAGAAGGTGGGGAAAAGGCAACTGTTAATAGCACTAGACTGCTAAGCTGCATAGGCAAAGGTCTTGCTACTGTTAATAGGATAATAGGGTAGGTGAGATGCAAAATTGGTACCAGCTGAGCAATTGCTCTTGCACTGTTTTTTTAGTTGATGTTGGCACTTGTTCAGGAGAGTTTCAAGAAAAGCTGTGTCTTCACTTGACCCACTGGGAGACCAGTAGGTTGACATCAAGCACCGCACTGCCAGTTCCTGTATTCAGTTTGTTTTGTGTCTTGTTCTGCATTGGTGATTAGCTAGGCATCAAATAACGAATTATTTTAAAGTGCCAGCAAAAACCTATTCTTGTTGGGTGCAAAACAACTTACTTATTTCTAATGCAAGAGTGGCCAATTGATTTTGCATAGTCTGAAGATTCTCAGTCATCCAGGTGAGTTTATCTGGAAGTTGAGTCATGGCTACTGGACGTCTTTTTTGAGAGAAACGTTTTGCTGTTCATCCAAACAGCTTCCTCAGTCTGAATATAGCTGAGATGGAGGACTCGCACTGGCTGTGTTCAGACTGAGGAAGCTGTTTGGATGAGCAGCGAAACGTTTCTATCTCTCAAAAAAGAAGTCCAGTAGCCATGACTCAACTTCCAGATGATTTTGCATAGGTTAGCCTCCAGCTTGTATCAGTTCTATCCAGTGGTCAGGGAGTCAAAATCTTGTGACATTTGGTAATGGCAAATATTTATGCCTGCTGTAAAGCTTGAGCTGATCTACAAGAATTCTGGATTGGTTTGTGACCCTGTGTGGCCTTTGTTTTCCTGGAGGATCTGCAATTTCTCAAGCGACTTGATCATGGGAAGGAAAGTCTGGTACACTAATGGTTTCTATTTCCATTGGTGAGTGAACATGATTCTATTTTTCAGGCTAGAATGTTACTTGGCATGTTTAATCTTTTCGAATGTTGTCTTGGTAGATTTTTATTGGGATAGAATAATAGCTTTCAGTTTGCCAAATGCACTTACCTCATGTCAAAGGTGGAACCCATAAATGAAGGCTTTAAGGTCTCTGCCACTGTGGCCATTGTGTATGGGAGCTGAGCCGTAGTCTCATTCCAATATTTGTCTTTACCAGTAGGAGGTAGGTTCTGGTACATATCATCCACTGAAAGGAGCGATACCTAACCATCCAAAACAATATTTCTGACATACGAAGAGCTGGATAAAACTCATTGCTTTATTGAGAATTGGGAAAGCAATATAAGGTTCAACTAAATAATGAGGCAGAGCTATGGTTTTGAAGTACCAAGAAGAAGACTTGTGGACTCTCAACAGCAAGAGAGCAGGACTGTAACCACTAGGTAATGTTCCTTTTTTAAAAATCTTGTCACAACTGGCTATACCTAGAGGGTTTACTAAATTACACTCCAGTCCCCAAGAGGAGTACACGGGTTTTCTGCATCAACCCACCAGTCTCCTCACTGGTCAAATGGGCTTAGATTTTAAAGACCCAAACGAGAGGAGGTGTGAGTGTGCATGACCTACCATATGCTCCTTTGTTTGAAGGACATGTGTGAAGCCCAATCCTTGGCTTTAGCAGCTGTATAACAGCCCTGCTGGTTCCTGCCTCATCTGAGACAGACAAAAGCAACTTGCCAAAAACTTGACACCTAAGATTAACCTGGCAAACCATCTTGTTATTCTTTGATGGCTGGTGCTAGCTTTGAAGAAGTAGACATTGTCCATGGAAGCTTGCTATGATTTTCTAGTGGCCGATAAAGATATTGTCTGTAGCTTACTCTTGCATTTGTATCTAAAAATAGGTTAATGTTTATTTCATATGTAGACCGCAGGAGATCATATTGAGCAAAATAATTATTTGTGAATGCTTTACATTTTTCATTGCATAAATAAATCTCACCTGAAGTTTTCACAAAAATTAAAGTTTTGGAAGAAGGTTAAAGACTTGGGCTAGAACAATGTAAAAAGCATTAAAGGCACAGCTATACAGTATATCAGAAAACTAAAAGAAGTGGAAACGACACTCACATATGCACTTTTTCACTACTGTACTCAGTTTGTATTATACAGTTGTTAAATATATCAACATTAATAAAGATACATTCTTGTATCTTTTGCTTCTCTTGAATGATATTCTGCACTAGTTGAACTGAATCATGTTTCCCCTTTCTGTCTTGCCAAACACTATTTTTGGTTAGTAATAATCCTTTGTTACATCTATAATCGGGTGTCATGATTTCACTGTGTTTAATGAATTGTTATACTATTACTATTTTAATTTTCTCTGCAATTGTTTACTAATTGATTTTTTCTATATAATTACTTTTGGAAAATCACTGATAAAAATACCGGCACTATACCAACAAGAAAAAAAGTATGTTTAGACTTGAAAGATTGACTAGCACACATTATTTTTCACACCATCATTACTGGAATAAGGATGTGAAATTTATTATATATTAAAAAACAAAAGTAAAAACTGACTCATTTCCTCAAGATAACAAACTTTCTCCTTGATAAACAGTAAATAAACTCAGGTATAAAAGTGTTATCCTTTTTTTCCCTATCATTTTGTACAGTACTTACCTGAAAGTTTCTGTCTATCAGTTTATTAGTTTCAAAGTCATCATCATCTTCTCCGAAGGGATTAATTATCTGCTCTGCTACCTATAGGGAAAGGAAGGCATGGCATGTGAATATTTAAAGGAACACAATAGTTTCATACATTAGAATCATCCTTTTTTAAAAAAAAAATCGGGTATCTTAAGCAAATGGACATTCAGAAACAGCTTTATCTGGTTGAAAAGTCAGAAATTCCAGGTATTCAGGATTCAATTCAGAATCCCCAGAAAAATTCACCATTTGAGCTACTAAGACCCCCATTCTGTTTTATGTAATGAATGAAAGGGGCTCGAGATACAAGGCTAGATATCCAGTAGGATGGGCAAAATATTCCACCTCAGTGATTAATTCCCCCCCAATAACTGCAAAAGATCTTAAGTCTCATCATAATTGAAGCAAAAGACCCACTTTTTCTAGAGAAAGGATTTGCAAGTTTACTGATATTTAATTAATTGCATTCATCATTTAGAATACGTAGAAACACTGAGCATATCAAAAGGAAAAGCAAGAAACTTACTTTCTTTTTGATATGTCATTAAGTCTCTTCCAATTTGTGGTGAGCCTGTGAATGAATGACCTCTGAAAGGTCCTGTTATTAAAAGTGCTACAATGTTAAAAGATAAATGATTTTTTAGCAACTCTTATAACCTTTCGGCAAGAATATTTGTGGTCTCCTGGTGCTATATAGATAAGAGGTGCTACAATGTAGTTAATAGAATGTGAGGCCTAAGTTTGGAAGCACTGCTTTTGAATTCATTTCGACTGATAGTTTTAGAAAGACATCCTTGGCTAAGATTGCATCTACATAGTGGAGAAAATGTGGATGAGTTTACTATAAAATCACACTGGGGCAAAAGAATTTCTTTGGGCAAATTCACTTTAGCTGGCCACACACGAGTTAGCAGATAGCAGAGGAAATTGGCAATCAGCCTTGTTTGCAGCTTGTTAAGCTGCCCTTGCCATACCTTTCCAGATTTGCAGGAGGCAGTGCTAATCTGACTGCCCTAATTTGCCCTCAGTACCTCTCAGACTTAATGAAAAATAAGAAGTCAAAATGCTCAATTGGCTTAGAAAAACCCAATATCTCACCTTTAGCCAGCCAGCATAGAAAAAGAACTGTAGCAGTGTAGGGAGTGGAACATACATATCTAGGTCTTCATGTTTTTCTCCATCTGGGAGTTGCAGGAACTGACGTCCAACCACACAAAAAGCAAAGAAGGAATAGACAGCTATCGTGACCACCTGTGAAGAAGATGATACAGTGGTACCTTGTATAAAGGAATTCATTCCAAATGAAATTATGTTAAGCCAAGGCGGTTCGCTCCCTTGATCTGTGCCTGGAGGCCGTACTGGAATGGACCAGAGATAACCGGCTCAAAATCTGTTCTTCGGGCGCCCTCGTCTCGGTACAATGGCCCCCTCCCTAGTCTGGGGGTATTTCCTCCAGCCTACAGACAGGGCCAGGAACCTGGGCGTGGTCCTGGATTCGGCCCTCTCCCTGGAAGCCCAGGTGATGGCAGTCTCCAGGGCCGCTTTCTTCCATCTCCGCATTGATGAGTCCTCCCTGAACAGTCGTGCAGGCCCTGGTGGTCTTGAATCGACTATTGCAATGCCCTCTAGTAGGGTTGCCCTTGACCCTGGTCTGGAGGTTGCAGCGGGTGCAAAATGCGGCGGCCAGGCTGGTGGTGGGTGCTCGTAGATACGAGCACATCACCCCAGTCCTGGTCCGCCTGCACTGGCTCCCCGTTGCCTTCCGGATCAGGTTCAAGGTACTGGTCTTGGTTTTCAAGGCCCTCCACGGCTTGGGACCAGGATACCTGGCGGAATCTCCCAGAGGGCATCCGGATCCAGACCCACGAGATCAAATTGAGAGTGGCCACACCCAGAGAGGCGCGGAAAACACGTACACGGAACCGCGCCTTCTCTGTGGTGGGGCCCTCTCTCTGGAACCATCTGCCGCCTGAGCTGCGCCTGCTGGAGTCCCTGCCTGCCTTTAAGAGGGTTCTAAAGACCTACCTCTTTAAAGATGCATATGGTGACCTTGCTACTTAGTCCATGTTTTATTTCCCTGCCCTATTGTTTGCCGCCATCTTGCCTCCCGCCACCCTTGCTTGGTGGCTCGGCTATTTTTAGCTTTTAGCTTTTTATGCTCCTTTTTTCTGTAGTGTTAGCCGCCCAGAGTTCCCGTTGGGAAGATGGAGCGGGATATAAGTATTTAAATAAATAAATAAATAAATAAATAAATTTTCCTTTATACAAATTCCCATAGGAATGCATTGCAAACTGAGTAATCCCATTTTTATGTTGTACGGATTCTCCCCATAGGCAATTATGTTAAGCAAATTTTCCCTATCTCCGGAATTTTTTATGTTGTACAGATTTTATGTTATACAAACTGTTTGTTATACAAGGGTCCACTGTATATGGAAGAAAATCACTATGTATCCTACTGACTCAATCTTTAACAAGAATTTAGTGTTAAACTCATTGTACCACAAAGGTTTGCAGTGCTCCTTACTGACCTGTGTGTAAACCAGAGGGATGCTGATCCAATCGAAATGAAAGAGCATGCTGCATTTGGAACGGTAGAGATTCAGCTCCTGAGAAGAGAAAGATAAGCAGATTTAATTTCAGAGTCTGATAAGCAGGTTGTTTTTCCTAGATACCACAAAAAGCTGGTTCTTGAGAAGAATCCCAGGCCTCTTGGCCCATTTTTTTCTTCCTACCTGTCAATAGCCTTAAACTTAAGACACATAGATGAATTGCTTCTGCCGGCGTGTGCCATGCTTTTTGAAGCATAGATGTCATTTCTGACATGAGTCCATTTCATACATCAACATATGACACCTTCACTGCAGAGTCACAATGACTGTCTCTGCAACTGGGCCAAGCTTAACCTGTTGTTTGGTGTTAATGGGGTTGTCAGCTCTCAGAACATGGTCCAAGATCTCAGGGTCTTTGGGATGGGCAAGAGAGGAAGAGATATTATTTTGTGTGTATGTCCTGCATCTTTAAAGCCTGGACATCTGTCTCATCCATCCCATTGCATTTGTACAGAGCTTTTCAGTGGAGCTGTTTCAGGTGGTCAAGGGCTTGATGCACAGATGTGCCCAAGAGAGAGATGGGGTTTGACTAAAACTAGCAGTGCTCAGAAATATAATTTTGAGGAGCACAACCTCAAGAAATCCCAACCAATGCAACCTTGTTGGCTGGTAGTGCTGGGCATTTTAGTCTGCAAAAGTAATATCTCCAGTTGTTCTGTACTCTGCAATATTCTGTCACCAGATCCAAAGCATGCACAAACATTTCTGAGATGTAGATGCATACCACTAATGCTTTTTTCTTGCTTTTTTCTCACTAGTATCTGCTGATCAGGTATATTGGCAGTTGTTTTCATACATGTTTATGTTGAACATTATTTGTTCAAAATTTGATGCATGTTATGCTTCAGAAATAAATGATAAAGATAGTAATTATGCAGGTTTATTCAAACTTAATTCAACTTTCCCTAGAAAACACAGAGGCCAGGCTAGGGAGAAACTGAAAATTACCCTGCAATGTAACACAGAACTAAGAATTACTCTGAATTTGCCAGCTGGCAATTTCCTTCCTCTTTTCCTATCACGTACATCAATGAGCAGACGGAGGGCTACATCATCCCGAATCCTCCCATCCCGCCGTGCCTGGGCTGCTAGGTTGGTAAACCACACACATGGGATCCAGTACTTGTTGAAGTCGGAGTGGAGACTCTCAAACATCTTGCGCTCATCCTGAGTCATGAAGCCTGCAAGAAAAGGGTGAAGGAAAGCTGACTTTCTTCTCTGTCATAACAGGAGAATGAAACACTACTGTCCCAGTAGTAGGATACAAGAACAGCACATGCTATTTGCCATTTTATCTTATCAATCACAAAGAGCAAGCTGCATACTATATGCTAATAAAATTCGGAAACAATTGTAGTTAATTCTCCTGATTAGTAAATATTTCCTACTATAGGAATAGCTCCTCCTGTCCATTTAATAAATAGAGAAATAGGGGCTGAAGTGCTTTTAATAAAACTCCATGGACATGGAGTCACGTAGAGTCGGTCACGACTGTAACAACACAACACACACATAAGTGAATTCAAAGCCCTTTCTCAATTTGCAGGCTGAAGAAACAGCGTTAACGCTAACTATGCCCTAATTTGACCCAAGTAGAGCCCATTTAGAATTGGGGAATTTGGATGGGAAAAGTGGAAAGGGAGGGAAAAAACTAGACCTTTGCCTGTCTTTGATTTCTTATATCTTTGCCACGATTTCAAAAGAAGACACTGTTCAGCACAGCACATCAAAGGAATATTGCCCTTCTTAGGAATGAGCAGAACTGTCTCTGAAGATTATGCCTGGTTTCCAAGAGCTCTTTGCAATGGCGACATGAAAGATTCAGCTCAACAGAAAATGAGAAGCTAAATCAATAAAAGCTAGAGGTAACGTGAACTTTCATGCAACAATGTCTTTAACAGTGCATTCCTGTACATGTCTACTCAGGTAGAACTTCCCAATGAATCCAATGGGGCTTTCTCCGACGAGAGTAGATATAGAATTATTGTAGATAAGAGTGACAGCATTCCCTCTTATGTCTTCAACTATAGTTTCTGTTGGGCTACCCACCTTCAAAGGCACTCGGATATTTGCTTTAACACTGGGGTATCAATTCATAGTAAGCCATCCTTTGTTTTCATTCCCAAAGTTGAACTCACCAGCTTCTACGATGTGGTCCATAGTGGGGAATCTCTTAAGGACCCTGGTGCTGACTGAGCGCAGGATGAGCACAGATGACAAATTGGCATACCGGATGAGAGTCCTTCGCAAGATGCGGCCCTTGTCATCCCGTCCATGCACGTTACTGGAAATGACACACATCAGCTGGTCTGGCAATGGGATGCTGGTGTACTGGGCCCACCAACGGTTCACAATCAGGGTGACATAGAAGCCTGGCCAGAGAAAAAAAGAAAATATGTAGAAGCCTGCCCAAGGAACAGAAGGGCTTTTTCAGCATGGTGAGAGATTGCAGTCAGTGTGAGCTGTCTTGGCAGATCAGTAGTATTAACAGAAAAGTAATACTGAATTTAACTCTAGGACTTAGTTTGGCATATTTAGAGTTTGATGAATGAGTTTAATATTTTTAACAGCAGATATTTATAGTTCTGCCAAATACAGTGGTACCTCAGTTTAAGAATGCCCTGGCTTAAGAAAAAATATCAATTAAATGCTCCGGTTTAAGTTTTTTTCCATAAGGCATTAAAATATGCTGTGTGATGTTCGCATGACGAAAATAATGGGGATGCCTTGGTTTAAGAACATTTTAAACGGAATGCCCCAGTTTGCTTTTTTCTGACCTCCAGAATAGATTAATTGGTTTTCTATGCATTCCTATGGGAAACTGTGTTTCAGTTTAAGAATTTTTCGCAATACAAAACATCACGGAGAATGAATTAATCACTTAAACCGAGGTATTTTAATAATATAGTGTACCATTTTTAATTCTGACTTACAGCAACCCTTCTTAGAATTTTCTAGGTGGAAAGTACTCAGAAGTGGTTGACTATTTCCCTTCTTCAGGAGGCATCCTGGGGCTGGGCAGCTTGCCCAAGGCAACACAGGCTGGCTCTTCTCCCAGGTGACATAGTGGAGAACTGAACTCACAACCTCTCGCTCTACAGCCAGATACCTAACTCAATGAGCTACCTGTTACTATTGCTATTTTGCTATTTATTTTTATGTCATTTTGAGTTTTCAAACACGATTACAACTTAATAGACATGTTTAGAACTATCTAAAACTTTACAAAATGTTTTGGATCATAACATGTTTAATTTAGCAAGGTAACCAATGAAAATGAAAACTGACATTTTTGAAAGTTACCAGATTCTACTTTACATCCAACATTTGGGAATAAAATACATAATATAGATTTCATATTTGTTACATAATAATAAAAAAGTTATGAAAAGTTAGAGACGGCTGTCAAAAGTGTGTCAACGAATGCATGTGTGCAAAAAATGGAAAAGTTAATCATTTGTACAGGAACTGGCCTTTCCACCCACCCACCTCAAAGCAAAACTAACCTTTATGCTTATCTGTATTTGCTCAGCTACAAAACACACACACACACACACACACACACACACACACACAGTTTTACCACGACTATTTCATGTTTCCTATGGAAAGAATATCTACAACTTCCTTTTTTATATGTTTTTTTTCCCTAAACATGAAATACAAAATGATTAACCACCAGGCTTCCCTGGGGCTCGGCTTTACTGTCCTTCCGCGAGCAGGTGAAGAACTTTGCCTTCAGGCAGGCTTTCCTCGAGGGACTGGCAGCCTGATTAGGATTTTTAAAAATGGATTGTTGTGCCCTAGTGAACTGGCCACCAACATTTTTGTTTTCAGTGATCCATATTGGGTTCCAGTGTGCGCGCGCTCCTGCACGTGTGCATGCATGCAAAACACCCATTGCTTGTTCGTGTGCACGTGATGGGTGCATGCAAGCACAGGGAAAAAACCCACCCACCCACTGTGCACATGTGCACAACAGGTACTGTTGACGAAAACAGAAATGGCCGTGTCATAACTACTAGTGCACTGGGGGGGGGGGGGGAAGCCATGCAGAGGGGGAGAAGCAGGCACACTCACTTAAAAGAAACTCTTCTGGCCCACTGCCTGGGGATTGGGAACTCTTGCCTTACTGCTTTGAATGAGTTTTGGTGTTGATTAGAAGTTTCAGAGAGGGTAACTGTGTTAGTCCTTTCAAGATTTTCAGGCAAAAATCAAAGAAAAACAAAACAAAAGACACAAAACATGTGGCACCTTAAAAACTAACTTTCATATTTTAATGTAACGATTCGTGGACACGTCCACTCCTTCAGACATATAGCAGCAGAATGAGGTGTGTAATATAATATGTATTTATTTTATCCTTTTTGCATTTGTATATGCACAGTTGTTGCTTTAAATACTGTCTTGTAAACTGCCTTGGGTCCTTTTTAAGGAGAACAGTGGGGTAAAAATATTTTTTAAAATAAAATAATAAAATAGATGTTCACAAAGTACAGTAAATAACTCCTCATTACCCTGAAATAAATTGGATAGGAGAATGGTAGTTTGCTCTTGGGTAACTTTTAAAAGGAAATTGTGGGAAAGAACTGGAATTCCAGAGATACAGTCAATTTAAGCCCATCAACCGAGATGTATGTCACAAAGAACAGATGTGTGTGATATATGCCATCAAATTGAAACTGAATTACAGTGACCCTAATAGGGCTTTCAAGGTAAGTGAGACATTTAAGAAGTTGCTTTACCAATTCCACTCCCCAAATGAATTCCCATGGTTGAATAAGGAGATTCAAACCCTGTTCTCCAGAGTCTGAGACTGTCATTGCACCCATTACACCACACTGGGAATCAGTGAATATATTGAAACACATAGGAGGTTATGTGACCAATGAGCAGTAAACAAAGTTCTACCTTCAAAATTATAGTGCATGGGTGATCTCGACCTAACATGAGCTTTAAAAGGGCAGAGATAATGCAAAATTTACCTGAAAGGGCTACATTTGAATTTCTGCTATTTCATTTCTTCACAACCCTGACCAGTTAGTAGGTGTGAATGAGGTGTGGAGATATCACAACTACAATCTGGTTGATTTTTGTGCTTCCCCTTTGCTCCCTCATTGCTCTCCCCTCTCCTCAAAACACATCTTTGGTAACAGCACATCTGATGAAGAGATTGTGTCCCAGAAAGCTTGCCCTCGGTTCTACTTTTAGAATTTTGAACAAGTAAAAGCATTGCTCTGATGTGGAATCTAATGCAGGTTGTTTCCTCTGCTAGAGGATACCAAAATTCTTTTACGCACTTTGTTCACGCTGGAGACTCAGACACATGGATTTTTCATTGGGCATAAACAACATTTAGGACTCCATACATGCTCTACTACTTGAACTCAGGACTGTCATAGCCGGTCATTATTTTGTCTCCTGGTATTACAGGATAGCTGTTTAGGGACAGCAACAGAAGTACAGTACATAGCGAGAGAGGAAGGAGAGAGGCAGGCTTGAGTATGAAAACTCCCAGATCAGGCATGGAACATGTTGGAGATTTGTAGACTTTTTCCAGTTTCAGAAGACAGTGGGTACCAGAGCCCTTGGAAGAGAAGGTGACACGGGAGGCAGAATTCCTGGGTTTGGCCTTCCACTGATGGTATTGAGAGAACGCAATTTGGAGGAATCAAGAGCAACTCTGGGCAATCAAGAGATGGCGGGGACTTTTAAGCTAAAAGTATAACAAGTCCTCTGTTCCAAATAAAAGCAATTGAACACAGCCAAGCATGCTATCAAGACCACACAGAAAAAGCATACCTAGAACAAAAGACAGGGGTATGAGGTCCAGGGAGCGGTTGCAGTACTGAGCCACCTTTTCGAAGAGGCGTTTCTGATGCTCATTTAGAAGGTACCTGAGAGGAGGAGGAAAGAGTGTCAACCTTTGTTTGGAAGGCAGAGTCTTCGTATGTCAAACAACATTTATTTATTTATTTATTTATTTATTTATTTATTTATTTATTTATTTATTTATTTCTATACCATCCAGTGCTTTTTAAAAATCTTCCTGAAAAAGCCATTTCTCATTCACTGGTGAGCCTTCCTTTTCATTAAGGATAAAAATCAGGACAGCTAACATTATACAGTATTTGCAAATGACTTAAACAACACAACTAATAAAATCATGATGAAAAACAAGCAATAAAATGGTTAAATCAATATATCAGAACAGTTTAAAATAAAATGTATGAGGTAAAATTAAAACTGATTGTAACTCTAAGCACTCAGTACTGTATCTCACAGTATAGGAACAATACAAGAGGAGCAGACCTCCACAAGTGTTGATATTCTCAAGGGGCCTTTTCTGAAGAATTTACCACCTGAATAGGTTCATAAGGAGAGAGGTGGCCACTTTGATACACAGGCCTCAAGTAGTATTTATGTACGTCTTTAGAGATTAAGCCAACAGCTTGTACTGGTACTGCAAAATACTGACAAAACAGTCAAGGGCTAAACCAGGTCTGTTAGATTTTGGGAACTGTAATCCAAAAATGCAACAACAAGAAAGTAACCATTCCAATCTCTCTGTCCCTATCCCCTGATCAGATCTTTAAAATGACCCTTGCCCACATTTACAGACACACAGCCACTTTTTACATCCTTAAAGAAGTTCCTTTTATGTATAAAAAAACTTGCCTCAAATTTAAAAAGAATCACAGGTCATATGCTTTCCTGCATCTTGTGGAAATCACTAGTAGAAGAAAACCAACATGGATCCAAGGGGTAAAGTTCAGTGCTGAGGGGGAAAAAAATTGAGACTAAACTCCCAGAACCCCCTAACAAGCAGGAGCTGTTGCCCTGTCAACTGGTGGATCCTGGAAGCTGCCATCTGAAAGAGGAAAATTTCCAGAACTTACAGCAAGTAATTTTAATGTTTAGAGGTGTTGCCAACTCACCTGTAGATAGCACTGACCGACGCATACAGCACGATGAAGACAAAGAACTCCTTGTAGAGCAGCTTGTAGATACTCCCTTTCCAACGGAAGAGAAGCTTGGAGAAACCCCCAAAGCGAGCGTTGGCTACTTTCAAGGTATATGAGATCGTCATAGCTGCCTCATCTGCCTCCCATGCAGGCACAAACTGGGCCAAAAACAGAGATAATAATGTCCAAGGTGGAAACTATCAAGCTGTCTTTCTTATCTGCTAGTTTGATTGTTGGATATTAAACGCAGGGGAAGCACAGAAGACCTTTCTTTAGCTATTAATGACAGAGATGTGACAAAGACTGCAGAGCTGTTTGTTCAGAGGTGTAAGGCATCAGAGCAATGCCAACTCAACAGCCATTCTCAGTACTGGTGTTTGTTTCAGCCACTTGCCTAGTCTGCCAATAGTCGCTATACAATTGTTTGCCACAGAGCAAATTGTGCCATTTTAAGTGAAGGGTGGGGTCCCAAGGAGGTAAAAAATCTGATTATCTTATTCTTGACGAGTTTCTAGATTTCCCAGCTAATTTTGTTTTGTCCCATTTCTGTTGTTTCAGATTGCAAGACATTCCACAAACATGGAGATACATGTTCATTGTTTTCCAAAGGAAAGCAATCCAAAATGATTGTATTGTGGCAACTTTTTATTTCAGCATTTGTTTGTCTCTTACAATCCATTTCCTCAGACACACGGATCAATAGTTCCTCAGACTGCAACTCACTGCTCACAGTTAAATTAATTTGTTAAATGTGCTACACTACTTCTTTTATGACTTTGTTTTGTTTTTACCACACAGGCTGAAATGGACTGGCATCTCTTTGAACTGTTTTCCTAAGTTTTCTAATTCCACTTATCTAAGGAAAATACTGGGAGATGACACTGGCATAACATTCCCCAAATATCTTAGATACCTCAGAAACCATACTAGAACTCCCATCACTCAGATATACATTGTCCATAATGAAGAACCGCACAATAGGAAACCAAGTGATTTTGTGCAGTGATAGTCTCTGATGTTAAATCTCTGACAAGTGCCTGGTCTTGCTAAAATCCAAACCATGGGATGCAAGAAGCACCCACTAACTGCACTTACTAGTTGTATCCTAAAATTCTATAAATGCTTGATCGGTAATCTCTAGCTACAGATCTTCCATTTCGACAAGCGTCACAGTTTCTGCACAGACACTCTTGTCTGGAGATCTCAGTGGAGGGCTCTGTTTTCTGGGCCAAAGATGCAGAGTTCAATGCTGCTGCAAAATGCAGACAAGGGCTTTGTCACTTTTCCAAACAGTCTTGACACATCTGCAACATCACGAGATTATATAATTTGCCATATATATGCTTCGTATTGCTACCTGTGGTCATCTCTTTCAGCACCAACAGAAACACACACACACACACACACACACACACACACACACACACACACCACTTTTAAGGGTAACACATTTATTTCTGTGTGAACCTCTCTGGATACAATACAATTATGTCTGGAAAACAGAAAGACTGCACTGAAATAAATGTGTTATCGGCTATTTATCCCTCTGCAAAACGAGAAGCAAGAGAACAGGCTGAAACTCCAGGTTGGATATGCTCAGCTGAAAGCACAGGAATTCCTAGAAGCTTATCATCATCATCATCAGCAGCAGCAGCAGCAGCAGCATTTTATTCAATTTATATGCTATGCATCTAGCAAAATAGCTGTTCTTGGTGCTGTACAGCAAAAATGTAAAGAAAACATAAATTATGAAATCTGCTAAAAATGCACTGAAC
This sequence comes from Phrynocephalus forsythii, assembly GCA_029282475.1. NCBI lineage: Eukaryota > Metazoa > Chordata > Lepidosauria > Squamata > Agamidae > Phrynocephalus > Phrynocephalus forsythii. The sequence continues at coordinate 61,526,825 of JAPFRF010000005.1, forward strand.
TATCCTTATAAATAAACAAACAAAATAAGACAAGCAGCAGAAAAACAGTTTCTTAACTTCTGATATTCCTTTTCCTTCTTCCATATCAATTAACTTGAGACAATCTCCCCAAAATCTTCTCTAAAAAGCTGCTTTCAAGTACGATCTAAATATCTGAAAAGAGGGTGCCTGCTGTAACTCTTGCAGAACAACATTCTATAAGGAGGGATGCCACTGTTGAGAAAGCCCAGTTTCTAGTTGATGTTTTCTGGGTTTTTTGAGGCATTAACATCCACAGGTGTAAGATCTGCTGGGACCAGGTCAGATGGGCAGCTGAACTTGACAGAAGTCATTCAAACAACTAGCAAGGTCCTTTTATATGCTAGAAACAAGGCCCTTGGACCTGACACAGAAGCAGCCAGAAAATTGGGTCTGAAGCAACAGCAACGACCACAACAAATGGAGAGGACAGGATAAAAAATCCTGGAATGTAATGGATGAGAGGTATTGTTGAATGGATACTCTGTCAAAAGATGAGCAACCAAAAGAGGGCAATTCCAGTGAAAAGGTCTAAATCATATTTTTATTCTCATTCCATTTCAGCAAGTGCTAATACAGAGATTTAGACCATTTCTGCATTGACCAAGAGATAAAGTATCTCACCTCCCTGAATGGTATGTAACTTAAAAGACAGTAAGCTCCTGAGATATACAGAGCCTTCTATAGATGCAGTGACATTAATTTCCTCCAGAATAAGGATAGTGTCACAAAAATGGGCAAATGGGAGACAGACAACAAAGTAATTCAATTTTAGAGGCCCATCAATGCCCAACAAGTGGCATGAGCTGATCTCTCCTAGGTTACAAACATATGCCTACCTATAGGGCTGGTAACAAGTGCCCTTTAAAGGACTTCACTTCTAAATAAACATGGTTAAGATTGCATGCAATCAATATTAATAAATATCCAAGAGAGGCATTAAATTACCCAAAGAAATGATGTTCTGTATCCAAGGCTCAATTTTCTGCAACCATGTTTTTTTCATAGCCAGGTTTCTGTAACTTCAGATTACTCGGTAAAACTTCATCAGATCAAACCAGCATTAGAGGCAGCTAGTGTAGCTCTTAATTTATGCCTGTATGGCAGATGTCCTGTTGAGGCAGTTTGGGAGTGGAGGAGGGGTTTGCCAACTATGCCTCATTGTGGTCTGATGAGGAGAAATGAGAATAAGCTCTTACCTGTCCTGATCTGTTGGCCTGCTGAAAATTGTTCTGCTAGTGCAGAGACCGAAAAAACATTACTGCCCACACCCTTTAAATACTTTGTTCATGGTCAATAAAATCAAGCACATGAAATGATAGATTAAGGCTATTAGTTGTCCAAGAACAGGGAACTGGGCAGGTGTGATATTCACATTTGTAAAATGTTTATGAAAACTTGCTGCAGGTTAAAAAAAAAACTTAACTGGGAAGGAAAATCAAAGTACAGTACAGGTTAGGGGCTGGCTCTCCTGAAGGCCTGGATGAATGTAAATGTAGTAGTGAGGTTTGCTATCACCCATTGCTTAAAGCCATGCTCTGTTGTGCATTTCACTTCTACCCACCCCGGTTCTCTCTCACATAATTCTGCATCTGAAGAAGCATCACTGCGAGAAGTAGGTCTCCAAGTTTGGGGACAGACCTATCAGACTTCCAAAGATTAGCATGAACCTATATGTGCAGAGGTAGTGTGGCATAAGTGGGTAGAGTGGCAGACTAAATCTTGATAATGGAAATGTGTGTGTGTGTGTGTGTGTGTAACAATGGTAAAACCACTCTTTAAATATCTCACATGTTCTGAAAGCCCTGTTTAGGGTTACTGTAAATCAGATGCCACTTGGTGGCACAAACATATGTGTATCGTATATAGGCTCATAAATATATGTGGATAGCCTAAGCTATCATGAATATATATGTATTCACAAGTGGTGAGAAATCAAACAAAACAATATCAAAGTTCCTTGATGGCTGCGAATCACATAGCATTATCTACACTTTAGAACTACAAGACTCCATATTGCACTATTTTATATAAGTTTCCACTTGTTCTAATTCTAATTTCATTCTTGCTCACCAGTGCTTTTCAGAGGGCACCTTTTTTTACTCCATTCTGGCCTCCATTTTTCTCTCCACGTTATCAGATGCAGGAATCTGACACAGACACCTCCCCTGGTCTCTACTTGTTCATTGAGAGAGTCTGAAAAAGAAAACAGACAGGGCCTTTCAAAAGCTAATGTCTGCTTTTCAACATGAAAAGTTTGGTCAGAGATGTACGTCCATCTAGCTCTGATCCAATACGTGACTTAGCAGGCAGTGTTGTGTTTGTCCCTTCTGTCACCGTGCCATCAGGATACATGCTTCTGGTTTATCACTTCCTTTTCTTTAGCCGACTTCCCTGTGCCTTTTCTTTTTTGAAAGCTTCCTCTGCCAGTCCCTTAGGATTTTAAATGCCTTTCCTATATTTCTACTAAGTGCTTCTGTTGTCACATACAATACCGAAGAACTCAAATTTATCTCTTCATATGCAATCCCCAACAAGCCACATTCCCCAGCTCATCCCTGTCAAAACATCTTAAGTTTAATTTTTTTACATAGATGTATCCGATGTTGTATTTGTTGCAAATGACAGCGCTGGATTGCCTCCAAGCAATTCCAGCCAGGAAGCAATCTTTGCAGATTTTCCATTCGGCACCATGCATCACCTCTCATGGTACTCTAGATGCTAAGCTAACCTCCTAGATCACCTTTTAAAGGAGCCACAAGTTTCATCAAGGAGAAGGCATCATAAAAATCTCTCCTTCCCTCAACATCTTCCAGTAAAACATTTCGAATTCCAGGAAGTGCTACTCCAGATCTATCCCTATAAATATCTTACTTTATGTTGAGCTAACAAGGTGAAATTCTTTCTTATTAGCCCATTGTACATACATGCCCTCCTCCTTTCCTCATATTTCCATTTCTAGTTTCTACCTCCTACAGTTCTCAGATGAATAGAAAATTGTGGGAATCCAGCAGTCCATTGATAAGGAGTATTTAGATGTCAGTTTGCATTGCTTCATTCCAGAACATTTTAGTTGTCCTCTTTCTGGTGAAAACTTCAATGAAGAAAAATTGATTTTAAAAAAATTAGCAAGATGTTTTGTTACCCTTCCTGCACAGTGAAGTCTTATCTTGCCATAAAAGAAAGAGGCATGGAATTGGGTTTGAACAAGGACATGGATTAGATCAGTGGTTCTCAACCTGTGGCTCCCCACATGTTCCTAGGCTGCAACTCCCAGAAGCCTCCACCACTCGCTGTGCTGGAAGGGGTTTCTGGGAGTTGCAGTCTAGGAACATCTGGGGAGCCACAGGTTGAGAACCACTGGATTAGAGTGAGACCAACTTCTATGGATTCTTGCTTAAGACCCTGTAGTACTAACATTGCCCATTCCCAGGGGAAATCACAGTTTTTGTGAATTCCCCTGGGAAACATGCCTGGCCTTTACATGGATGATGGATTTACAGCTCTGCAATCTCATAAAGTAAAATTTTATCTCACGGACTATGTAGACTAGTTTGGCTTCCCGTGATTATTACAGTCTATAAATCTATCCAGCTGGCTGGATAGCTCAGTGGTTTAGGTATCTGGCTATGGAACTAGAGGGTGGACGTTTGATTCTCCACGTTGCCTCCTATGTGAAGAGCCAGCCTGTTAAGGCCTTGAGCAAACTGCACAGCCCCGGGATAACCTCAGAAGAAGGGAATGGTAAGACACTTCTATGCATTTTCTACCTGGAAAACTCTGGAAAGGGTTGCCCCAAGTCAGAATTAACTTGACAGCATGCAATTATTTTCATCATAAATCTATCATCCAAGAAAACTATCTTCCTTACTTTACTCTGTTTTGATGTTAACTATACTTAGTGCCATAGGTGGAGCATCACTTTGGCTTACAATTCCCATCATCCTCTTCCAGAGCAGCCAATAGGAAGGGACTGTGTGAATGGCGGTCCAAGGTTTCACACCCCTGAATCATGCCACCCTTTTTACAGTAACAACAAAGCTAACACTATTTTAAGTTACAGTAACAAAAGCAGTGTGTCCAGATGAAGAGAAATTGAGATGTATAGTTTGGGGAAGCACAACCTCTAGTGTTGTTTCCAACTCTATGATTCTATGGTTCCTACCAAATGCATCTCATTTGTCTCATTGACATGGAATAAAGTTCTAAAGCTAAGTTGACGTCCACCAGTCATAGGTGCGCTCAAACAGAATAGGCAAAATGTGACCATCTCTGCCAGTTGTGTCATTTTTCTTGAAAACTTCAGTGACTCAACCTAGAGGCTATTTCAATCTGTCCAAAATGAGGTCATTGTGTTGGCCTTTGTAATAAACAGGGATGGGGACTAGCAATCTGTGACTCACTGACGTGAGTGGCACCAGTGATTTAATTCAGATTCAACGTGGGGAGTTGGGGAGGGCAGACTTGAACTTGACTTGTGACTTGGAAAATGGCTTTGAGTCTTTAAGGGTTGGTCCTGCCTAAGATTGCTCCACCACCATCCTGAGAGTTAGCAGGCCCACTTCCTTTCTAGGAGCTGCTTTCTCCACTCACACATGCACCGCCCAGATGACAGGCCAGCACATGTGCCCACCTCGGTTGGGTGGCAGGTGCACAATCCAAATCCCAAGTCCCCCAAGCCTCCAGAGGATGGGTGTTAAGGGATGTGAGATTCAGACTCAAGGCTTGGGACTCGGGTCCAAAGACTTTTCAACTTCCCTGGTAATAAAGTACTAAGTGGATTCAGGTGTCTCCTGCAGGTGAATAGTAAGAACAAAGACATCACAAAGCAACGTGTTCTGCTTATATACCACCCTATAGTGATTAAGCACTCTCTGGATGGTTTACAATATGATTATGTAGGCTACACATTGCTCCCCCGCCCCAGCAAGCTGGATACTCATTTTACTAACCTCAGAAGGATGTAAGGCTGAGTCAACCATGAGCTGGCTACCTGGATTGAACCCCAGGTCGTGAGCACAGTTTTATCTGCAGTACAGGCATTTTAACCACTGTGCCATGAGGATACAAATCAATTTGCAGATGCAACACTGGCTTACAGTGCTTTGGTGTTGCAAACCTACCTTATCTTCAGATAAATATAGCAATCAGAAAAATAAGTGGGGCTTTATCCTTAGTACTGTCCCCTAATCACTGGAAGTAACCACAGGGATAAATTTTAAAAACAGGATGGAAAAACCATGAAAAAGTATGAGTATATGCAGCACCAATTGAACAAGCACAATATGGGCGTTTATACACGACCCCTAAGCTGCGCTGCAAATGGCTCCCAGCTCCGGAGCTTAGAAATGTTTTCCCACCAGCTCCGGAGTTTGGAGACAATTAAGTGTGACCCCGCCCACTTTAGCACGACCCAGCGCATTTTTCATGTACCTGCTCTCTGCAGGTGAAAAAAACTTGATGCGGATAAGAGTGCCGGGCTCTCCTGGCTTGTCTGTTGTTTTTTTGCCTCCCGCCCCTTTAAGAGCTCCTTGAGCCGGAACCAGGAAGTAACGACCGGCACCGGCAGGTTAGGAAAGGCTTCTTTTGTCCTCCCCCCCCCTCACGCTGACAGGAGCAGGAAGTGCTGAGGGGTGGGGACGGAGGAACAGAAACGAACCCCCAAGATCTCTGGTCCGAATTTTAAGGGACCAGCGGATCTTAGGGGTCGTGTGAAAAGGCCCTATGTGAGATGGAAGAACACTTTATTGCTGAAATTGGGTTAATAAGTTATCTGGCCTGAGAGGCCACATGTAATATTCTCTTGGAGATCAGGAGGTAAACACATATTCTAATGATTCTTATGTTGATTGCTTTTTCTTTATATTAACAGCAGAGAGAAAAGAAGACTGGGAAGGCAACATATAACAATGTACTCTGTTTTATTTACACTTTTTTGCTGATATTCTTTTTCTTGCTTTTGAAAACAACAAGCTACAGTAGAAACGGTTTAGTACAAGCGAGTTCATATCAATCCCTTTTAAGTAAGTGCACATATATGAGATTTATTTATTATTGCAGGCATTTAAAATGCCAGCTTCACTTTCATAAGCAGAGCTTTATTCCATCATATTATGAATGACTGAAGTCAGGCATGTCCAAACTTCAGCCCTCCAGATGTTTTGGACCACAGCTCCCACAGCTCTTTGTCATTGGCAGGCTAAGCTCAGAATTCTGGGAGTTGTGGTCCAAAACATCTGGAGGGCCAAAGTTTGGACATGCCTGACTTAAGTACTGATTTCTATGCTCTAGGGCAGTGGTGGCGAACCTTTGGCACTCCAGATGTTTTGGACCACAACTCCAACAGTCCTTTGCCATTGGCAAGCTAGGCTCGGGATTCTGGGAGTTGTGGTACAAAACATCTGGAGTGCTGAAGGTTCACCACCACGGCTCTAGGGCTTCATAAAAAGTGGATGGGCCCAAAAAAAGCCACCTCTGATTTCAGAGGAGCAACCATCCAGCTCCCTCCCATTCAAGCCAAAGATACTGTATATCAAATTCTTTGAGAACCAAGTGAAATAGTCATGATTATCCTAGATTTTTAAAAAAATGTTAATTATTTCGACATAGAGTAAAAGGTTTTCAAATATTTCAAAATATTGGAGGAAAGAGAAAGATCATTTTGGGGCGGGCTGTTGTATTCACTCCTTTCCACAAGGTGGTGAGCTCCTTCCTCACGTAGGTCCTAAACCTGATAAGTATATCTGAGCTCTCAAATAAACTGCAGAACATTCCTAAAGAACTGACCCCACCCAAGATTGCTGCTGAGCTTGAAAAGGAAGGAGTCTGCTGAGGCCAGCCCACACAGCAAGAAATGAAGGCCAACAGAGAAAGTATGTGAAGTTTGGAATATGTCTTTGGAAAAGCCATGTAGGGAATATACTGAGAGTGAGTAGCATGCCAAAACCGCTCTCAAAATAAAATGTTTCTAAAAGGGCAGTGCCGTGTCTTGCTGCAGCTGAACTCGTTTCTTGTTCACACCAAATGGACAAGTCTCAGGCTTTGTTCTAACTAACCCTTTCTTTCTAGAACTAGGCTGAGCCATGAAAAAGCTTGACTTTTGTTGGAAATGGCAAAATAAATTTCAAAAATGCAAAGCAGCTCAATGTTAGAAAGGAACTGCTGATCATATACTGTATTTTCCATCTATAAGATGCCCCCCGATGTACAAGATGACCCCCAATTTTCCAGTCTGAAATAACAGTTTCTCTACTGTGAGGTTCTCTCATTGGCTTCCTTCCATGTATAAGACGACCCTTTGTTTTTAGCCTAACAGTTTTTGTAAAAAATATCATCTTATACAGTAGTTCATCTAATCACTCCTCATAAATGAGGATAGATATATACCCAATGCCCTTGGAGGTTTTCTGCTATGCTTAGTAATAGGTATACTATTCCATAGGCCCAAGAGACACGGTGGCAAATTCCAGCTTGCAAAGTTGTTTGCCAGAAACAGCTTAAGCCACTTTAGTTCAACAAGAAGTCTCAGGAGAGATCGACATTCTCATACTCCATATGGTCTGAATCCTCGAGTTCAATCCCAGGTACCAAGTTGTAATAATCTACTGACTGGTTCATATATAGCTTCTCACGGTCAGCTGAATCATTCAGAACATCTGTCACGCTCAGAGTCTCAGCTTCGGACTCTCCACCTGTGACTGCAGCTTCCTCTGCAGTGGCCAGTTTTTTGGATTCCAGTTCATCAGGACCAAGGTTTCCCTGCCCATTGGGATCATCAGAAGCCTCCGCTTTGATTTCCACCTCTTCATAGAGGTCTCTGTTGCTCCCTAGCAGTGCAGTAGAAGGCTTCGACAAGACTTGGTTCCTCAACAGGACATTATTCTCACTCTTGGCAGCAGATGTGGTGGGCAGATCACAGGATATGTAGCAGTGATGGTCCCCTGACCTCTTGGCACCGTTCCTTTCCACTGTAGCCAGCCGGCATTCCTTCCCATCACGGAGAACATAGCCGGTCTTCCGCTTCCGCTTACAAAAGCACCAGGTGACCAAGACCAGAACAGCCACCAAAGGCACACAAATGAAGAGTGCTGTTAGACTATGGTTCCGACAGAGCTCCTGCTTGGGGATGGCTTTGATGTTCAGGCCAGAGAAACGCTTTGGTGTGCTACAAATTATCTCGGTGTCCAAAGGTGGAAGCTGGTATTTGTCCAAATGTTCTAGTAAGGTGCAGGTACAATCCCAGCTGTTGTTGGACAGGCCTAGTGTAAGGAGAGAAGGTTTGAAAACCCCTGAAGGAAGAGCAGACAAGTTGTTCAATTGAAGGTAGAGCTCCTGGATTTGGTCAGATGCCTCCAGAAAGTTCTCCGGTAGCTTCTGTAGCTGGTTGCCTTCTAAACTGAGGACACGTAAGCTAGGTGCCTTTTTAAGGAAATTGTCTGGGAGTCCACTCAGTTGGTTATGGTCCAAGTATAGAATCTCCAGTGTAGAAGAACCATTATCTTCTTCAATAATGTCTGATATGCCACAATTTGACAGATAGAGCTCTCTCAAGCCTGAAATTCTAGCCAAGGCACGCCAGTCCAAAGTGCCAATGTAAGTCCTGCTGAGATTCACACAACATGTCTCATCAGCCAGTCCGGTCTGAAATACTTGGAAATCATGAGCTGCGCTGCAGCTGCAATTCTCCTCCGGAGCTCCCGAGGCAAATCCTGCTGCTAACAGGGCCATGCCCACATATGTGAATGCCCACTTCTTGCGACCTACAACAAAGAGAGGGAAAGGAATCACTACAAATCCACAAACTGTATGTTATGGTAATCCTTTTCATACAGTGCTTCTTCTAATCCATCTCGGGGCTCAAAAGAAATGTATGACAAGTTACTATATTATCTGTAGCACATTCCTTCACAAATAATGACATGATTGTGTTATTCTTTTAAAAAGTAGTTTAATGACTAGTAGCATTGTTTTTTTAAAAAAGAGGTATATCAAATGTTCTGTACTACTTAATGCTAAAACATTGCTTTGGAGGAGTACTTTTCAGAGATCTGGGGTTATTTTTGTATTTCAAAATGTATTTTAAAAACAACTAGATAGCAATATTTAATACTAAATAATGAGTAATGTTAGGGAAACACAGGAGTGCTACAAATGAAGGACAGTGTTGTGTCAAGCCCCCCACATAAAATTCCACAATGAGGCAGACTGAATGAAGTGGGATAAGAACATTGTATAGAAATGATTTTGGGTGCAAAGAACTGGAAAACACACAAAACAGACAATATTTGCTCTACATTCGTTTCTCCCAACCTGGCAGCCAGCCCACGTTGCAAGAGGGCTGCAACTTCCATCTGCCTGCATCCACCATGCCTGACGTTGGCTGGGCTGATGTAGGTTGTTATGCAAGATTCCTTGGAGAGAATCAGGGTGGGGGAGGCTATTGCCATACACCTTGGCACATGGCCAAGCCCATGTAAGAATAGATTCCACCTTCCACCCCACAAGCCTTTGCTGGTTCAGGAAAAAAACTTTCTTAATATAATAAAGCAGAGAAAAATAAATGCCACGTGTTTGCATTAACTGACTCTGAAAGGGTCCGTTGAGATACCTGGTCCAATGATGGAAGAATTTCTCCAAAAATCTCCACCCCTCATTCCACTAACTAAATTTTTTTCCTTCAGAGACAATCCTCTTTAAATCTGAGAATATAAATGCATATACTGTAACTCACTTTTTACACTAGTCTGTACATAGCGCTTATTTCCACATTTAATAATTGTTATTTTTCTATCTACTCAAAAACATAAAATGTTGTTTCCCAAACTCATCAACTGAAACATATGTTCCAACCTCCTGTTTTTGTGGCGAAAGGAAGAAGCCCCTTTTGGTGCAAAATGTAATTTGAAAAGTGGCTAATTTTAAGCAACCTCTTACATAGACCTTGTGACCATCAAGGAACTTCATACCTATGACTGAGAAGAGTTGGACAACTCTACTTTACCTGCCTGGTAGCCTCCTGTGATGACATGAGCCACTGGCACTACCTGTGTGTGCCCCTACTGGGTACTGAAGGCCACTATTCTCCAGGTACAACTTCAGAAAACAAAATTTCTCCTTGATTTAGGGCAAAGATCAAGTCTGAAAGGCCAGAAAGTCTTCCTTTTCTTCTTGGCAAAGAATGAACTGTGCCTACAGAATGGCCTACAGAAAAACAAATTGCTGACATTATTTTATTTATTTATTTATTTATTTATTTTATTCAGTTTATAAGCCTCCCACTACCCAAAGGTCTCTGGGCAGCTTCAAACAATTAAAACGAAAAATTAAAACAATTAAAGATAGTAAAATACATTACACTAAAATTGCCACCAGGACCCACAATCTATGTTGTATCAGTTAAAGAACTTCTGGAACAGGAAGGTTTCTACCTGTCACTGAAATGTCATCAATGTCAGCACCAGGCAGCTCTCAGTTGGGAGGGCATTCCATAGTCTGGGGGCAGGTGCAGAAAAGGCCCTATGTCTACATGCCATCCCTCTCACCTCCTTGAGGGATAGCTATTTCAGGAAGGCCCCCTGGCTCGATCTTAATTGCTGGGTAGGTTCATATGGAAGGAAGTTATCCTTCGGGTATCTAGGGCCTAAGCCAGTGATGGCGAACCTTTTAGAGACTTAGTGCCTAAACTGTGATTTAAAACCCACTAATTTTTTGCAAAGTGCCAATACAGCAATTTAACCTGAATACTGGTGGCTGTGAAGGTGAGATGTCAGGTGCCCACAGAAAGGGCTCCAAGTGCCACCTTTGGCACCCTTGCCATAGGTTTACCAACACTGGCCTAAGCCGTTTAGGGCTTTATATGTCAAAACAAGCACTTTGAATTGGACTCAGGCAGCAACTGGTAACATTTCCTGGTAACATTAACAATTACTACCTTGATCATTGGAGGTACTGTGCAGTGAGGGCATACCTCCCCTCCCAGGATTGGGCTGGATAGCTCAGTACTTTAGTCCAAAGGTTGGGAGTTTGATTTCCCATCACGCCTCCTGGGAGAAGAACCAGCCTGTGTGGCCTTGGGCAAGCTGCACAGTCCCAGAGTGTCCCTAGAAAAGGGAAGGGTAAACCACTTCTGTATAAACCACTTCTGTGTTTCTAACTCAGAAACACTAAGAGGGTCTCCATAAGTTGGAATTTATTTGATGGCATGCAATTATTAGGCCAACTTGATAGTTCAGTGGAGCCAGAGGTTGGGAGTTCAATTCCTCACTGTGCTTCCTGGGAGAACAGCCAGCCAGTGTAGTTGCGGGCAAGCTGCACAGTCCCAGAGTGTCCCGAGGAGAAGGGAACGGCAAACCACTTTTGTGTGTTCTCTATCTATAACTCATTGGAAAGGGTTGTCACAAATCAAAATTGACTTGACCATGCATGGATGTGCACATGTGCACACACGCGCGCACACACAGAAGCACCTATTACTAGCCAGTTCCAAGTAGCAAAATGTCTGGGAAAGAATTAAATGTGATAGTTCATCCAGGACAAATATAGGCTGCATATCTTGAAATGGTTAAGGGACAAGAGTTTGTGCTACTTCTTCACAGTGTGATTCAGAGCTGGCTTGATACATCTGCTTTTGTTTCGTTAGAATTAAACTTAGCAAGGTGCTAAACCATATGCAAACTTTGTTTTCACAAGTACAGTAAGTGTTTTTTCATTTCTTCCTTCTCTCTATCTCCCCATCCCTTTTATTCATCAAATCTGGTTCATTTGCTGAATTATTTCAAAAGTTGCTTTGTTCATTCTCTACTGCCATGAAGACCTTGGTTCAATGTCTTATTTTATCCTACCTTTGTCACTGTAGTGAAAACTCAGAAAAGATATTTTGCAAGACTAACTCTCAGAATCAGTGCTGTCAGTGGGAGACTGGAAGTCATAGACTCATAGTCCAAGAAACCAGCTCCCCAAGCTTGACCTGCAATGTACCCAAACTTTTTTCAGGCTTTTCTCCTTTGTCTTCTTTCAACCCCTTTGTTTTCACTCATCTGCCATGAGGAACTGGTTTTTTATTTTGGTGCTTTGTTTCATGTTGTGTTTGCTTTTTTACTTCTTCTTTCTAGATTTCAGTTTCCGTTTGTTTATCACATTTTAAAAACTTCTGCCTTGCCTTTTGCATCCAAGTGCTTACATCCCCAATTCTTCTTGTCATCCTCTCTATTCTGTTCTTGTAGAATATCTTCCCTCTTGGCATAAAGACATTTCTATCTGTCCCTATATTTAAACAGTATCTTGTTTCAGACATTATCTCCATTATGTCTGCTATTCTCCTATTTTTTATGCCACAGTCTTGATTTCTGCTGCTACAAATGACCATTTTGCTTCAGATTGCTTAAACTTTATTCAGAGTTGCAACGGATTGGACTTTTGTATTTTATCATTGCTTAAACTTTATTCAGAGTTGCAACGGATTGGACTTTTGTATTTTATCATTCTTGACTCTGCATCCTCCCTGCCTTTCTATGCTGCCAGCGAAAGGCAATGCTTGTGCATCCAATGAAGTCTGCCAACCCTTTTGCCATAATATACACATTGTCTTTATGCTGTCAGAAAATGTGTTGTTTTTACTGCAAAAACTACAAGATGGACATGTAGCCTTTAGGAGTCCATGCTCTTATTTTAGCGTTGTTTAGCCCGAGAACTAAGAAATAATGCACACTAAAATAGTAAACTAAAGCAAATAGTAAACAAAAACCCATCAGTTTTACTCAAATAGGCAGTAATATTAAATATGTTCTACTTTAAGAGTTAGTCCTGGGGGAAGGTAGATCTGCTACAAACACAAAACATGAAAGCTCAGAAAGGTATTGCAGGTTGTACAACAGTATGAACTGGTAGAATCCTCAGATGAAACTACAGTCGAGGCTAAATCGCTTTGCGTTTGTCACTTGTAACCTTCTCCAATGTTGAAGCAGAGCTTATTGCTACCACAATTCTCTATTGCTTTGCTTTTGCCACTGCATGAAACTGGAAGCTATGGCATGTTGGACCCAGTTCAGAAGACATTGATTTAATCTAGCCAGTGCTGAAACAATTGCAACTCTTATACCGGAACGGGGTCCCTCCCTGGGCCTTTCCTGACTAGTGACATCAGCTTTTCCTCCCATTGTCATTATCCTTAAGGCTGGGGGATAATTTTAATATCTTAAAGCAACATGAAGTCGGTGACAGCTCTACAAGGAAATGTTAAAAACAGAGATGGGGACCAAAGCTACAATTCCCAAAAGCCCGAGCATAGCCCTGCCACTGGGCATTGACTCCTGGGGCTTGCTACTTTTCAGAGTTGTGCCAAGAAGTTAATTTATTGCTTATATTGGAAAGAGCAATATGCTGGCCATATTACTTTTGAAGTAGTACAAGGAACTTGAAATATGCTGGACATGGGCAATTTTTTTGTCAGAACGATCCTGGTTTGCCCACAGAACGTATTATTGCAGGACTGTAAGAATGGAGGGGCGTGGTGGCTCAGCGGAGTAAGGCTCCGAAAACTTTCAGCTGCAAAGTCGGCAGATTGGCGGTTCAAATCCCAGGTGCCACACAGCGGAGCGAGCTCCCGCTGATAACCCCAGCTCCTGCCAACCTAGCAGTTCAAAAGCATGTAAAATGCAAGTAGATAAATAGGTGTTGCCATAAAAAGTGGGAAGGTAAAACAGCCGTGGACTTGCACAACACTGGCTCTCTGGCTTGAATACAGAAATGAGCAGTGCCCCTAAAGTTGAGTTGGACATGACTAGAACGCATGTGTGGGGAAAACCTTTACCTTTACCTAAGAATGAAATACTATAACTTGGTACAAGACAAATACCTGGACCTCATTACTTGACATAATGCCTCCTCCCATTGTGATCTGCCCAACCCACCCGTTCTTCCCAAGTGGGATGTTTGAGCTCACTGACCCTAAGAGAGACCCCAAAAGAGAAAGCCAGGAACATGGCATTTTTGGTGGTTGCCCCTTATCTTTGGAATGGGCTCCTGCCCAAGATTTGCCTGGCTCCTTCACTGGGAATTTTCAAATATTTGTTGAAGACCTAGTCTTTTAGATAGGCTTTTCTGGGGACATCTTAACAGTACAGTGGTCATCTCAACACTTCATGCCACAATCTTCCTTTCTAAATTGTTGTGTTTTATATTGCTGCTATTGGTCTTGTTTTTGATTTTGCAAAAAATCAGTTGTTGGTCCTTTGCATTATTATTTGTCTGTAAATGTATTTTTGCTATTGTAAGCCACACAGAGTGGCCTTGTATTCAGATGGGTGGTTGGTTGGTAGGTAGGTAGGTAAGCAGATAGATAGATAGATAGATAGATAGATAGATAGATAGATAGATAGATAGATAGATAGATAGATAGATAGATAGATAGATAGATAGATACATACATACATACATACATACATACATACATACATACATACATACATACATACACACACACACATAGCCTGGCAAATCAAAACAAAAAGCAGCAACAGCAATAGCAGCACAAAGCTCTGTTAAGTCAGTGATCTCCTAAAACATTTTTTTACTTAATAGATCAGTGGTTTGTGTATCTGGCTGCAGAACCAGAAGTTGGGAGCCCAATTTCCCCTGACCACACCCAGTGCCTCCTGAGAGAAGAGTCAGCCTCTGTGATGAGATGCAACATGGGATCCCCATGCCCCACACCCCAAGAAAGGAACTCTCTACCTGGAAAACCCCAAAATGGTCTCTATTAGTTTGCACTGACTTGACAGCATGTAAAATTATTAAAACATTTGAGTGGGCCAATTCAGACCACAGGGTGTTAGAAAACATGTTCCTAAACCAGCATGTGATGTGATTGTTTACAGACCTCCTGAAGCCTCCCAAAGCCAGTACTATTATCAAAGTGAGGAAAAAACACCTTAAGTAACAGACACTTTAGTAGGCTTGCAGCCAGCATCCCAGCTGTGGTTATGCTTGTTTCAGGGGTGTTGCATGGGGAGGGCAAGGAGGTGGGGCACCCCAGGCGCAGCAATTGTGTATTGTGTTGTGTCATTACAGTTGTGACCGACTCTTCGTAACCCCATGTCCATGGAGTTTTCTTGGCAGGAAGACTGGAGTGGTTTGCCAGTTCCTGCTCCAGGTGCCTACAGCACATGGTATTCCCTGGTGGTCGCCTAACCAAGTACTAACCAGGGCCGACCCTGCTTAGCTTCCGAAATCAGGCAAGGTCGGATGTGCTTAGGGCATCTAGGCTGCTGAGGTGCAGCAATTAGGGGGTGCCAAATCGCTTACCTCCCCCACCCCACCTGCCATCTCCAAGTCCAGCTGCAGGCAGGCAGGTGTGCAACAGCGGTGGCTGTGGTGCCCTCCTCCTCCTCCTCCTCCTCCAACTCTTTGTTGTCACATTGAAGTTGGGGAGGGCCAGAGTGTGCAAAAAACAACCTTGGCCCCAGGCGCCCCCAAACCTTGCTACGCTGCTGGCTTTTTCCCAGCCTTGTTGCCACTGTCACCTCCTCTTCTCTCATCCTGTCACAGATGGAACAGCACTACAGGGAAAGGGCCCTGACTGAGTGATCAGATAGGCATCACATCTAGACTGGAGTCCTCACAGCAGCAGTTGCATATGCATTTCCCTTGTCAAATGCACATGCTAGCACTCACTGCTACACTACAGCACTGGAACCCAAAGTTTCTTCGTACTGACAAAGAACAGGTGACAAGAGGAGCAATGACTAAATGGAGGCAACCAGTGCATCAACACTCCATAGGTATGATACCTATTCCACTGTCCAGCTTCCATCCTACAGAATCTTGTCACTTGTATTTTGTAAAATTCTCAGAATCCTGTGTTGTTAATGGGAGTGAAGTATATACACTTTGTGAAGTGAAGTTTTATACACTTTGTGTCAGACCAATTTTTAATTGATGGAAATTTAAAGTAATTTTATTGATTACAGTATTTTAGTACCCAGGTCCATGACATTTTAGTGGTGGCAGTGATGCGATATGACAGAAATCCAGTTCAGTTTCCAAATAAAATAGGTCCTGTTATGAATTCAGGAACTTCTAAATTTAAAAACCCCAAACTTTCCTTTTCATCTGCTCTAGGGCAATGTTCCTACACTAGTGTGCCGCGAGATGTTGCCTGGTGTGCCGTGGGAAAAATTGAAAAATTCTAAAGAAATTCAACCCAGGGCCGGCGGGTGGCCCACAGCTGGGAGGCGCTATAAATAGCGTCCAAGGGCCAGGTTGGCTCCTCCCCCCCTAGGCCACTGGGGAATGGGCTTTTGGGTCTTATTTGTGTTCCTGGAGAGTCAGTGCCCCTTCTCAGGTCTCCACTGGACACAGAAGTCCATGCAGGGCAAAATATCTTTTAAAAAACAACACAGGTAAGTGGGAACTGGGTGCTAGAGAGCTTGCCTCAATCTGTGGCCCCTCTGTCCTGCTTCTCCCTACACCAGCAATGGTGAACCTTTTAGAGACTTGTCAGGCACAGAGTTAATTTTTTTAACATTTTCTAATGGTGGTGTGCCTCGTGATTTTTTTCATGAAACAAGTGTGCCTTTGCCCAAAAAAGGTTGAAAAACACTGCTCGAGGGGTTATTGTCCAAATGCTTTACAGGACTATTGTCTAAAAGGATTAGGACTGAAAGGCGATGAAGTGTTTGCCCTGATAAAACAAAGAAATATGTTTATCTTGGAAGGCTTCAAAGGCAGTCTGGAGAAAACCCTTGGTGGTGGTGGGAAATCCAGGTCTCTTAGAACCATATTTTGCCTTGAAGTGTAAGCACCTGTCACCTTTTAAAGTACTAGGAGGTCTCTATTGAAAAGAGACTAGCGGCAGTGAAAAACAAGGCAAAAGGTTGAGAAAAAGAACGAGTATTTCCTGTAATATTGAAAGCTGGGAAACAGCAGTAAAAATTCAGTAAACTGCTAAGTTTAGCTGGAAGACTTGCCAAGTGAGAGATACAGTATCTAGCTCTGTAAGGCTGGGAAGCTTGCCAGGGGACATGACAGTTACTGTTTTAACTGTTGCTACCAGCCATTTAACTAACTGATAGACAACCTAATAACAAAGTAACAAGTGAGTTCAGTCTTTTTAGTATAAGCAGACTCTTTAAAACAGGGGTTCTCAAAGTTTTCAAACAGCAGGCCGGTCCACCACCCCTCAGACACCACTGGGAGCCGGACCACACTTCCCCCCCCAAAAAAAAGGTCGACATGGAAAAAAGGGGGAGGGAGGGGCAAGTGGGCAGAGCCCCCCATGATTGGCCCATGATCAGTGCTTCTCTGGGGCCCCAGCAATGCCTCCTGTGCCCTGGCCATCATGCCCTCACTGTGCCCCAGAGGGAAATCTGCCTCCTCTCTTGGAGCAGAGGCAGGGCCTCAGGGCCATGGAGAGAGTGGGAGTCCTTACTGCAGCCTTCCTGTTTTAAATTGCTCTGCTCGGCTGCAGCCAGTGCCCCGACCATCTGGGTGGTGGGTGGGGGAGCAGGGGACCTTGCCATGGCCCTCCCACTTTGAACTGCCCCACTAGCCAGCATGCCAATCATCTGGGCGGTGGGTGGGGGGAGTGGGGGAATATATATAAAGTGAGGGGTCTTCTGGAAAGTAAGGCTTCTTACAGAGGTAGCGGTTGTTGGTGTGAGGAGACCAGCTGTGAAGGCTTGCTTGCTCGCAAAGCAGGGGGTAGGTGGGGAGGTCTGCAATTGGTCCCGGGGGCTGGATTCAGGCTGTAGTTTGAGGACCCCTGCTTTGAAAGAAAGACTGCACATAATTATTTAGAATTTAAAAAGATATTTCATTATTAATGCCTTCAACTAAAATTCAAAAGAAGAAGATGGAGATTCAGAGAGAAGCCCTGGCTGACCAGAATTTAGCCTGTGAGGGGAGAGATGGTGAACCTCACAAAGAGGAAAGACAGGTGTTTCCTGAAATTTTTGAAAATAACAATTTACAGGAATTGGAAAGGTGGAAAATAGAATGAGAATTTAAGTTTAAATTGGAAGTAGAAAAAGAAAAATTGCAGTTAGAAAAAGTGAAAGAACGGAGCAGATTAAGGGCATTGCAAATGGAACAGGAGGCAAGACAAAGAGAGATTGAATTACAAGCTAAAGAAAGAGAAAGAGATCAGGAATTACAATTCCATCTTGAAATGCAGAAAATTAAATTATCTGTTCAATTTAATAGTGGTAATATTAATCAAAATTTTAGTGGGGGTAACCCAAAAATAAACATGAAAAGGTTCCCAATTTTTAAACATGGGGATCATATAGAATCTTTTCTGGTATCATTTGAAAGATGTTGCCTGAATTTAGGAATTAAAAATGAAGACCAAATGTTTTATTTATGATCCTAGATTATTGGTATTTTAGCAGAAATTTATGCCCAAATGCCTCTGGAACAAGCTAAAGAATATGAAGCTTTTAAAAAATTAGTTTTTCAATGTGTAGGGATTATGCCTGAGAAGTTAAGAAAGAAATTTTGTTCAGTTTCTAAGTCCAAGGAAGAAACTTATTCTGAACTGGAATATTGATTCTTTAGAAGGATTGAAGAATCTGATGGGTCTGGAGCAGTTTTATGCATTTTTAAATCCTAATTTGCATTACTTGGTAAGGGATAAGAACCCCACAACCATATAACAAGCGGCAGAAATAGCCGACAATATAACAACTTTAAAAGATCCTAATTTCTCAGAAATCAGATTGGGGGAAAGAAACTGAGATGAAAAGAGAAAGGTTTCACATACAGAGCGAAAACCTTACAAACAGGTACCGTTTAAAGGGGCTTCTAATAAAGCACAAGGTTCTGAGTCTGGCAAAATGTGCTTATAACTGATAGTAAACCTAACAGAAATTATAAAACAACTACAAAGCCCATCATCTGTTATGCCTGTGGGGAAGCAGGACGCAAAAGCAATTCGTGTTCAAATACAAATGTAAAGAAATTCTTATCTCCTCAGGAAAAAAACATTTTTAATTAAAAAAGAAAAGGAAGAAAGGGGATCAACTGCCAAAGCAACTTCCGTTGCCAGGGAAACAGAGGAGGGAGAGAGTCCTGAAATGGAGCAAGCCAGAGTGGTCCATTGCTATTACATAAAAAGCAACTATGATTTACTTAGTAAATCAGGAGAGAGTATAATTATTAATGACAATAAATATTTAGCTTTGAAAGATTTTTGGTCACAGGTTTCTATCATACATCCAGATCTGGTAAGAAAAGACCATATAATTAAGGGGGAGACCATAGCATTGAAAGGAATAAGTGGTCACCCAGTGAAGTTGCCAATAGCTTGGATGAAAATCCAATATCAAAACTGGACAGGGTTTTGGAAAATGGGAATCTCTGATCAAATACCTGCATCATGTTTGATTGGCTTAGACCTTGTAGAATATGTAAAGAATGTTTTAATTATAACAAGATCACCTCTACTATGGCTTAATAGCTTAAAGGCAAATAATAATAAATTAATACGATGGGCATTATTGCTCCAAGATTATAATTTTGAAATAAGAACAATCAGAGGAGTGGATAACTTGGTAGTGGATGCCTTATCTCGTTGCCCAATTGATGGTGGTTAAATAAAAGTGTTTAATGGAAGGTAATGAATTAGTAGTTAAAGGTAATGCATTAATGTTTTAAAAGTATTTGTATTTGTCACAATATAACATGTAAGTAAAATCAATTGCAAGTAAATTGTTTGTATAAGTTGTGTATTAGATTGACTATTTTAATGGGGTAAGTACAAGTGCTATTGTAGAATGATAAGCATGTAGTTATTAGCAATAAATAATAAAAGTAATTGTTATTTTATTGCATTAAAGTGTCCTGTTTGATTTTAAGTGGGCAAACTGGTTTAAAATTTTATCCCCTTAAAAAAAAACTGATGAAGGTGGAAGGTGAAACCTGACAGGTACCTCATAAATATTCAAATGATATCAACTGGGTAACCAATTGGATAGCCTGAGGGTGGGGCTAAAGCATATAAAAACATGTGCTTGTTAAAATAACTGGTAGATAGGGACTGGATAGGGACTGAACAGGGTCTGGAAAGGTTTCTGATGACTGTTAGGGACTGGTTAGGGTTTAGTTAGAGTCTGAAGAGTAAAACAAGAGTGTTGTAGAAATGGTATAAGAACTGTGAGCATAGATAACTAAGACACTTTAAAATATAACTATATATAAAATGTTGTTCTAAGTTGATTTACAAGAACATGTTCTCAATGTTTATTCAACTACCAGTGTGAAATCAATAAACACATCCAGTTGTTGGAACTTTAAATACTTCTGCCAGACCACATTTTTAATTGATGGAAATTTAAAGTAATTTTATTGATGACAGTATTTTAGTACCCAGGTCCGTGGCACTCGGTTTTCTAACACTCATTTTGAAGGGCCTGGAAATTTTCTCTTTCTTTCTCTTTCTCTCTCTATATTGGTGGTTCAGTAAAGATATTATGTGCTCTTGCTTTTGAAAGCATGATTGTAGCATCAAATCATAGCTGCTGGAACATTGAATCTACCAACTCTAAACAATAATGTTATACATACACCCAAAACCAGTACTCCAGGTTCTTCTGCCAAGACATTATTTCCCTTCCTACATTTATCTTCCCATTTATTATTCCTGAAATGATCACTTATAACAGTCTGCCCTTTTGGTCTCTTGTTTTGCATCTGAAATATTCTAGTTTTCTGAATTTTATCTGCTGTGTGAGTTTTTATTCTTTTCTCATTCTTCTTAGTACTTCTTCATAGGGAAGCCCCTCAGTTCAAGAAATTCTTAGCATCCTGAGATAAATTCATGCTTCAAATACTTCCATCTTTTTCAAAAAGTAGCCCCTGTTAAATAGTCCAATATTTCACTCCACAGGCAGGCTGAGAATACACAGCACTCACTATACAGTGC
Source organism: Phrynocephalus forsythii (assembly GCA_029282475.1). Lineage (NCBI taxonomy): Eukaryota > Metazoa > Chordata > Lepidosauria > Squamata > Agamidae > Phrynocephalus > Phrynocephalus forsythii. The sequence goes on from JAPFRF010000005.1 coordinate 61,547,760, forward strand.
ACCTTCTCAACACCCATTTTAAAATTTTTGTTCCATATTATATTCTTTGCTGCAAAGAATCTGGTCTGGGCCACTTTTATTGTGATGTTCATCACCATTTTAGCCAAATCCGAATGTACCAATGTTTGCCAACCTGCTCCACGCCTTTAACTGTGCTCCTGGGCCTGGTTGTTTTCTTACTGATGACCATCAGGTTTTCCTAACAGTTCCCTTTTCCCGACCGCGTTGATTAATAAACCTGAATCCCACTTCTAGAGAGGTTTTGCCCCTTACAGCGCCGGAAGAGTCATCCAGTTGTGGGGGAGACAGAGAAAAGAAATCAGAAGACTGTGGGAAACTCAACGGAGGGAAGTCGTACCGGAGAGAACGAGATACTTTTTCTTGGACGCCTTTCATGCCAACAGCGGCGATGAGAGACGCTTTTCATTTTCCCACGCGGGCGCAACGCGGCTCAGAAACCCAGGCATTTCCCTCCACCCAAAAAAATAGGTTCAGCCTGAGGCATCCGTTAAACCTGTTCTTGTTTCACTTGGAGCGAGCCTACGGTCCTAAAATCCTGCCTAACCAATCCCTCCTTCCTCACCCCGCTCGGTCTGTCCTGGCTTTTGAAAAAGACGATGGATGCCGGGGCATGGACGGCTGGACGGAGAAAAAGGATATTTTAGGTTCTCTCTCCTTGGGGCTCCCAAGAGGGAGGCAACACACTGGGCTGGTTTCCATCAATTTCTCCCTTCCTTCCCCCCCCCTTCCCTCTCCCTCCTTACTCCACCCCTCGGTCGCCTGGATCAGAGGGAAACAAACAAGCAGAGCTCTGTTCCTTTAAGAAACTCCGCGTTCTTCCTCTCCTTTCCCAAGAACTTGACCGGGGGGCGCCCGGTCTCCCCGGCTACGGGGCGACAAACAGAGGGCATCTTCTTCCTTCTGCGGCAGAGCAAGCTTCCCTCGTGGGGCTGAAGAAGGAAGTCTCGGAGGGGCAGCCAGCGGCCGCAGCACAGCCGACCACTCCGACCCACCTAGAGGGCACCCCCGGGCTCGCTGCCCACCCATCCACTCACCCACCCCGGCCGGCCGGGAGGGGCATTCTCTGGAGAGCCCTGGGAAGTCAGGCAGGCAGGCAGGCAGGCAGAGAAGAGAGCTGAGCGATCGCCTCCTCTGCCCCAAACATGGTGATGAAAAGAAACCACTCCCAAACCCATCACACGCCAATAGATGGGGGGGGGGAGGCAAGGAGGCGCCCTCTCCTTTTTTTGCAAACACCTGTGGAGCGGCGGGTGCTCAAAACCCCGAGCCAAAGCGTGGATCACTGGATCCCGGGTCATTATCACTCCCGGGTCATTATCACGACGATGCTGTTGACAATCCGGCATGAAGCCCAGAGGAGAAGGGACGCGAGAGGGCGCTTTTCGGGCGGGGAGCGTATCGGGGGGACCCCGGCCAAGTTCTCCTCTCCTCTCGGGGCGCTGGGTGCCCCTCCCCCCGACTCCCGTCCTGCAGACCCGCAGACCCTCACCTGCAGCGTCTTCTCCCATTCTCTGGGCACGTCGCGGGCCGCCCGCGTCAAGGCTCCTCCATGCCCTGGGCGCTCCTCGCCGCGCCCTCCCTCGCCGGGCAGCGAGGCTCTGCCTTTTCCCCCAGGCGTGGCCCCACCCCGCTGCCCGGGGAACAGCGAGGCCAGGCGTCTCGGCTGGGCGATAAGCGCGCAAGCTCCTGCCTGGGGGACGGACGGACGCGCACGCTTCCTCCAGCGCTTGCCGCCTCCCCGCCCCGCTCCTCCTCTGCCGCCACTACCACCACCGGCCCGAAAGTCTGCCGCCCAACCTGTGTCCCACGTGTCCCCTCCCCACCCCACCTCCGTGCCCAGTTACTGCGCCAGAACAAATTGCTTGCCGCTGGGTGTTGTGAGGTGCAGTCCTCGGCTGCTGATGCGGAGTTCTGTATCACTCCATAGCCTGCCTACTACTGTGCATCGAGAGAAACTTGATTTAACACATTTTCCAGTCTTGTATTTATTCCCCCTTCTCTGGCCACTTTCTCCAGACAAAGTCTTGCCTGGCAGTTCAGTCCACTGGGACTTGCCTCTGAGCAGATCCCAATGGGATAAATGAGGATTCATGCCAAAACCTCGTTTGCATGCTTTGTGTCTGGAGTGCTTTCTGTCTCTCTGTATTACAGGTATAGCTCTTCTTTTTCAAAGGCCTGCTTTAGAGCCCTGGAAAAAGGCCACTGAGGAATAAAACTCACTTTTCAATATCTTTCTCTCTCTTCTGACTGAACATAGCTAATAAGCATTAGAGTAGAATAGAATAGAATAGAATAGAATAGAATAGAATAGAATAAATAACACTTTGTTGTCATTGTACAAATACAATGAAATTAACAAGTGGCATCCAGTCTGTGCATCACTCACCCTAAATATAAAAAAATTTCAAGACATAAAACTACCATTTAAGCAACAAGCATCCATACACATACTCCTACATTCTCTCACCCAACATCACTTGTACCCATTTTTAAAAAACTGACATAAAACCAAACATACACCCACACTACCCTACACTCTCTCACCTGACAGCATTCATGCCAATACATAAAAACTACAAATAAAAAACAACAACCATGCATACACACAACCCTACTCTCTCTCACCCAATGACTGCACAATCCCCCATACAATATACATGTTACAAACATTCAACACTGATATTACCCAGCAACTTAATTTTTAACAGAATTTAGCATGGTTACTGCTATTGGGTAAAAACTGTTTCTGAAAATAAAATACATCATAAAATCAATTATAAGCTCAAAAACTAAAATTTTAGCTCATTCATTAGGCTTAATGACGAATGAACTGTAACCCATTCTAAAAAAAAGTAACAAGGAATATTTTCGGTATATGCTCCACCTTACGTAGTTCCCAATTGGACGTCTGCCAATATGTGGCTATTAGGTCCTCTTCGCAGTAGTAAACACACAACCAGTAGAATTTCCTATGTTTTAGTTCAGCCAGCAATTAAAATGGAGATTGCAGTCAAGAAATCAGAAAAAAAGATTTGAATGGCAGATAGTGTTCCCCAACCCCGGCTATTATGAATCGGTCCTCTTCCCGTCACCCCCGTAGTAAACACACAACCAGTAGAATTTCCTATGTTTTAGTTCAGCCAGCAATTAAAATGGAAGTCCTGCCGCCGCTCTCGACCTCGCAACCCCGCGAGAAAGAAAGAAAAGAAAAAGTAGGGTGGGAGGGAGAAAGAAAGAAAGAAAGAAAGAAAGAAAGAAAGAAAGAAAGAAAGAAAGAAAGAAAGAAGGGAGGGAGTGGGAGGGAGGGGGAAGAAAAGGGAAAGAAAGAAAGGAGGGAGGGAGAAAGAAAGAAAGAAGGGAGGGAGGGAGAAAGAAAGAAAGAAAGAAAGAAAGAAAGAAAGAAAGAAAGGGGGAGAAGGAGGAAGGGAGAGAGAGAGAGAAAGAAAAAGAAAGAAGGGAGAAAGGAAGGAAGGAAGGGAGGGGAGGAGGGAGGGAGGAGGAAGGAAGGAAGGAGAGAAGAGGAAGGAAAAAGAAAGAAAGAAAGAAAGAAAGAAGGAGGAGGGAGAAGGAGGAAGGGAGGAAGAAAGTCAAGAAATAAGAACAGAAAGAAGGGGGGAAGGAAGGAAGGAAGAAAGAAAATGAGGAAGAAAGGAAGAAAAAGAAAGGGATGGAGGGAGGGAAGGAAGGAAATAAAGAAGGGAGAGGAGAGGAGAGAGAGAAGAAAGAAAAAAAGGGGAAAGAAGAAGAAAGGAGAGTGGGAGGGAAGGAAGGAGAGGAGGAGGGAGGGAGAAAGAAAGAAAGAAAGAAAGAAAGAAAGAAAGAAAGAAAGAAAGAAAGAAAGAAGGGAAGGAAGGAAAGAAAGAAGGGAAGGAAGGAGGTAGAGTGGGAGGGAAGGAAGGAAGGAAAGAGAGAGAGGGAGAGGGAGAGAAATAAAGAAAAAAGAAAGAAGGGAGAGGGAGGGAGAGAAAGAAAGAAAGAAGGGAGAGAAAGAGGAAGGAAGGAAGGAAGGAGAGTGGGAGGAAAGAAAGAAAGAGGGAGGAAGGGAGAGAGAGAAAGAAAAGAAAGGAGAGGGGGAGGGAGGAGGGAGAAAGAAAAGAGAAAGAAAGAAAGAAAGAAGGGAGGGAGGGAGGGAGAAAGAAAAGGGAAAGAAAGGGAGGGAGGCCTCATGTCAAGGAAGGGCAAAGGGTCCCAAGACCTCACAGCGGCTGGGTAGCCCCCGGGGGGGATGCAAGGAAGTAAAAACAGTGTTTCCTTGCAGCGATGCCAAGGACTCATCGCACAACACTGGCTCTTCGGCTTGAGACGGAGATGAGCACCGCCCCTAGAGTGGGAAACCCACACATGACTTTTTTATCTTATTAAATCAAAACAAGCGGGCCAGGGAAAAATTATCAAGTAGCAGGCTTAGACCAACTAGAATAAACCCTGACTGTAGAGCTTAGAGTGTGTATGTCAAAAAGACTGACAGTCTCTCAAGAAGTTATTTTGACCTTTAAATATTGAAGAAACATATGTACATTCTACTCTTTTTATCATTCACATCATAGAATTCACCTTTCTCCTCATCCCTATCACCTGTGGTGCCTCGATAAAAATCTTGTCTGCTTGTTTAATCCAAATCCTCTTCATTATGTACAAGTAATGTAGATCTGGTAACTAACAAAAACACACCCGTTTTACCAGTAGGAAGACTGAAGTTAAATGGAACTAAGAAACTTTTTTCATTAAACCCCCACATTATCTCAAACACCAACTCGTGACAAGGTGGCTTTTGCTTGGACTGTATAGAACAAACTGCCCCAAAATACTTGGCTGTGGTTTTGGAGGTGGTAGACTGGTGGTGTTTCCTTTAGGCTGGTGGCACTAAGGAGTGCTGACTAGAATTCTAGGAATTAAAAGGTGCCTGTGAAGAATGTGTGACCTAGAGAATGTGAAAATTAACAGACTAGTCAGCACCTTTTTCACAGGCTGCAGGCCTTGGAAATTTATGGCACATGAAACTTGTTAAAGGACTCTGTCACTGTGAATGCTATTCCTGTCATCTTGACATGTTAGCTACCAGATACCCCACTTAATGTCATCTACTCATTTTTAAAGAATCCCCCTCATCTATTCATCTAATAGTTACTCAGTTCCAGATAATAGCTGTCTCTATCCTTTGCAGACCCTCATTACTAATCAAGGTCTGAAAACAGCAGAAGAAGATGGAGGACTTGGCTCAGGGGGAGAAATACTGCCCATCTCTGATCTATTTCGCAAAAGTAATTAAGAGAAATGGACCCAGAAGAGTCTTAAAGCATGGTACTCAAAAACTCTCTTCCATTTGTTTTGAGAGTTGGACTCAGTGGCCTTATATGTACCTTCCAACTTCCTGATTCTAACCCCTGATGAACACCCTGAATATAGTTTTGAAACCACCTTTAAATCTACCTAATAATATTATTAAAAGTCCCAAACAAGGATTTACAGTTTGCCAGCCAAATTGTAATGGAGAGCTTTTAATCAGGTTGCTAAAACCTGGAATAATTACACCCACAGCATTTACACAGTCCACCTAACTAGTAATCCATTAAGAGGGAGAGAGAGAGATTAGGTCAGTTTGGCTGCAGGATTTATTATTAACAAACACATGCTGGCACCTCATCTGTTTTCCAGGATTTCTAAGAAATGTTTTGAATTTTTAAATTTTATTTAATTATTGTCTATCAGAGCTAGCTTGACCTTGTGGTAAGCAGCCATCAGTGTTAGGCTGGCACATTTAAGGTGAATCAATAGAAGAAAATTTATGCTAGAATTTCCCCTCCTATACAATCCAGTAAAGTAGAAATTATCTTTCTTTGACACATTGATGTTGGGTGACAAATATTCCCAGGGAGAAGCCTGCAGTTATAGGTTAAACTATTCTGGTACCTGGGGAGTTACCAGCTGAAGAACTAATTGGCCACTTGGGCTTCCCTAGAGTTCTGGCTATGTGTTCTAGGGAAGGCAGGGCCGGCACTTCCATCAAGGCGAACTAGGCAGTTGCCTAGGGTGCCAAAATGGAGAGAGGGCGCTGGACAGCTTCCACCCCCCCCGCCGCTGGCCACCACCGTCCATCCCCCCACCGCCCGCCATCCGCCCATCACCGTCCACCCCTCACTGCCCGCCGCCGCCCGCCACCGCCCCCTGCCATCCGCCGTCCCGCCACCCCGCCCCGCCCCGCTATCCCGGAAAGCTTTCCAAGAGCTCCACAGATATATATGCATCACTTATGTACACAACGTCTGAAATCCTGTTGCTTAGCAGAGAATACTAGCATACTAGAGTAGGTCCATTGAATTAGTGGTGGGCTTAAGTTCCATTGATTCAAATGAGCTGTTCTACTTGTGACTTAAGCCACAATATTTCAGCTGTTGTATACTACTTTGTTTTATAAAGGTGAACAAAGCTTTGTCAGACAATTATTTTCAAATAATCAAAAATATCAGCGTGATCCTGTGGACAACAAATACTAATTCGGTGGTAAAACATAGAATCATAGATTAATGAAGTTGGAAAGGACTATAATAAGGCCATTGAGTCCAATCCCTGCTAAAGGAAGGAGTACAAATCAAATGACACCTGCCAGATGGTTATTTAAATTTCTCTTGAATGCCTCCCATGTTGGAGCACTCACCACCTCTCGAGGTAATTGATTCCATTGCCAGCACACCAAATCATGACCAAAATGAATGGAATAATGCTTTATATGACCCAGCGGCTCATATATGTATCAGGATGTCAGCCACAAAGCTAGATTACTCTTCTCTTATGCCTATAGAAAAGTTTCATCAACCTGAGGAAAGCTGACAAATGCTAAGGGCATGGCTGATTGTTGGGCCCGCCAACACACTTTTCCTCTGTTTAACTAGAGAGCAGGGGTGGAGCTACTATGAAACAAGAAGCTTAAGTTTCAGGGCCCCTAATCCTGCAGAGACCAGGGAACTTTCCTTAGTCTATAAAGCTTAAAAATTTTGGCCTTTGTATGAGAAGGAATTTTTACTACTACTACTACTACTACTACTACTACTACTACTACTACTACTACTACTACTACTACTAATAATAATAATAATAATAATAATAATAATAATAATAATAATAATAATAATATAGCGCAATTTTGTACAAAATAATAGTTAAAGAAAAAATAAAAGGTTAGCAGAGTATGATGTAGGTGAGATGTAAATGAAAAAAATGTTCAAATTAAGGAAGTTTCATTCTAAATATACTTATAAATAATTAAAACACTATTAATATTTATGACAGAAATTAAAACTTTTATTAAAATTGTTTATCTTAGGCTAACCATAATAGGAAAAAAATGGAAGCATATTTCTTTACTTGCAGTCATTGTAAAGTACATTTTGATAACTTTTTATTTACATGAATAATTTTATAAAACCTCAAAATATACTAAAACATAATAATGTTACAGTAAATAATAGCAACTTTACCTGTGTACAATTAAAATACAGTAAAATACAGTAAATTAAAAGGTAATAGAATAAAATAGCTTCTTTGTTGCAAACAGTAGATAACAAGTCCTAACTAAAAAGGAGCCATTGAAAAGGCTATCACAATGTCATGAGAATCACTCATGAGAGAGATCTAGACAAGGAATTTGCTCTATGAAGTGCTCATAACACTATTCATTCAGCAGGCCACATCTTAGAGCTCGTCTTCTGCCCTGGTATGGATATTGGGAACCTAGGGGTAAAAGAACTTTCTGTAGTCCCATTGTCATGGATAGACCATTATCGGGTGTGCTTTAGGCTCACTGGAACTCAGAGCCTAGGCAGGGGGTGGAAGTCAGAAAAAGGCAATTTGTCCAAGAAAGTTGATGGATCCAGATGGTTTTGTAGCTGCCCTAGGGGAGTTTCCCACTTCTTTGATGGATGACTCCATTGAATTCTTAGTTGATCTCTGGGATGGAGAAATGAGCAAAGCCATCAACCTGATTGCCCCTGCACATCTCCTTCTTCGAAGTACAGCCAAACTGGTTGCCTGGTTAACTGGGGAACTGGCAAATATGAAAAGGGTAGTCTACAGACTTGAAAGGTGTTGGTGGAAAACTCAGACTGAAGCAGATAAAGAAGGGGTCCTCAAACTTTTTAAACAGGGGGCTGGTTCATTGTCCCTCACAACTGTTGGGGGCCAGATGGTGGCAGCGGCAGTAGAGGGGGGGCTGAGGGAACCGAGGGGGGAAGGGTTGGGGCAAGCGGTGGCACCGGCAGTGGGGAGCCTGAGGGAACCAAGGGGGAAGGGTTGGGACAAGTGGTGGCGGCAGTAATGGTGGTGGTTGTTGTTGTGGGGTATGAGAGGAGGTGGGTTGGGGCAAGCGGCAGTGGCAGTGATGGTGGGGAGGGGCTGAGGGAACCTAGGGGGGAGGGTTGGGGCAAGCGGTGGCAGCAGCAAAGGCGGTGGCGGTGGGGGTGAGGGAACCAAGGGGGGAGGGTGGGGGCAAGAGGTGGTGTTAGCTGTGGTGGCAGTGGGGGGAGGGGGAGGTCCTCCCATTTTAAATTGCCCCATGTGCGGATGACCCACCAGTCATCTCCGGGGGGAAGCCCTCCCATTTTAAAATGCCCCACGTGCAACCAGCGTGCAAGTCATCTGGGTGGTAGGGGGGGATGGGGGAGGCCCTCCCATTTTAAAACACCCTATGCACTATCGGTATGCCAGTCATCTGGGTGCTGGCAGGGGGAGCAGGGGGAGCAACACAGCCCACCGCTTTGAACTGCTTCACCAATAGAAGCAGCATTGGAGGCTGGCTCAGGGCCTTTTCACACGACCCCTAAGATCCGCTGGTCCCTTAAATTCAGACCAGAGATCTTGGGGGTTCGTTTCTGTTCCTGCGTCCCCACCCCTCAGCACTTCCTGCTCCTGTCGGCGTGAGGGGAGGGAGGGGAAAAAAGGACAAAAGAAGCCTTTACTAACCTGCCGGTGCCGGTCGAACTTGCCACGAGCCCCGTTACTTCCTGGTTCCTTCTCAAGGGGCTCTTAAAGGGGCGGGAGGCAAAAAAACAACAGACAAGCGAGGAGAGCCCGACACTCTTATCCGCATCAAAGAATTTTCACCTGCTGAGAGCCAAGTACATGAAAGGTGCGCTGGGTTGCGCTTATGGGGGCGTGGTCGCACTTAATTTTCTCTAAACTCCGGAGCTGGTGGGGAAACATTTCTAAGCTCCGGAGCTGGGAGCCATTTGCAGCGCAGCTTAGGGGTCGTGTATAAACGCCCTCACTCACTTTTAAAGTGGGGTGCAGGTTTGTGTGGGGGGTCTGCATTTGCTCTCATGGGCCACATTCAGGGCCCTAGGGGGCTGTATCTGGCCCGCGGGCTGTAGTTTAACGACCTCTGAGATAAAGAAACAATGAAAGACAATTGGAAAGCTTATTCCAAGGCAATGGAAGCAGCAAAGAAATCATTTTTCTCTACCACCATTGCTAAGACATGGAATCACTCTGTGGAGCTTTTCTGAACAGTCAGAGTCTACTACATGCTAACCCACAGGTGGATAATACAGATCACTCTGTAACTCGCTGCGAAGAATTTGCCCAACACTTTGCAGCCAAAATCATACAGATGTGGGCTGACCTGGATGCTGCCATTGATCCAGAGCCTATAAATAAAACTGTCCCCTTGCCTGCCCTGTATTAATGGATGAGTTTCAGCTCATGCATCCTGAGGATATGGTAAGGACCCTTGGAGAGATGAGGGCCACCACATGTCTGTTGGACCCTTGTCCTTCCTGGCTCATAAAAGCTGCCAAAGAGGGTCTGGCAGATTGGTTAGGAAGAATAGTGAATGCCTCCTTGCAACAGGGCAGGATTCTGGCATGCTTGAAGGAAGTGATTGTAAAACCACTGTTTTAAAAGCCCTCTTTAGAGCCAACGATACTGAACAATAACCGACTGGTATCTAACATCCCATTCCTGGGTAAAGTACTAGAGCGGGTTGTGGCCTTGAAGCTCCAGAGGTTTCTGGATGAAATAAACTATCTGGATCCAACTCAGTCTGACTTCAGGCCTGGTTATGGGACTGAGGCAGCACTGGTTGCCTTGGTAGATGATCTATACCGAGAAATGGAAAGGAATCTGTGTCCATTTTAATTTTATTGGACCTTTCAGCTGCTTTTGACACTATTGACCATGGCATCCTCCTGACTTGTCTCTCTGAAATGGGACTTGGGGGTGCTGTCTTACAGTGGCTTCAGTTCTTCCTACAGGAGAGAATGAAGAAAGTGGTGTTAGGGGACTCATTCAACACCACGTCCACTGACCTGTGGGGTACCTCAGGGTTCTGTTTCTGTCTCCTATGTTATTTAACATTTATATGAACCCACTGGGGGAAAGGTTTGGGGTAAAGTGTCACCAATATGCCGTTGACACTCTACCTCTCATCACTTCCAGATTCCATTTCGACTTTAGATCAGTGCTTAGCTTCTGTAATGAACTGGATGAGGAAGAACAAACTGAAACTAAACCCAGACAAGATAGAGATGCTTCTGGTCAGTCAAAAAGGAAATCAAGGGATAGGGATGCAACCTGTACTGGATGGGATCACTCCCCAATTGAGAAAAGAGGTACCTTACTTAGGGGTGCTCCCGGACACATCCTTGAACTTAGATGCCCAGGTCACAGCTGTGGCCAGACGTGCATTTGCAAAATTAAAACTACTACGCCAATTACACCCATTTCTTGAGAAATCCGCTCTGGCCACTGTGACACATTCCCTAGTGACCTCCTGGATGGACTACTGTAATGCACTCTATGTGGTGCTACCAATGGAAAGTCTCAGGAAACTTCAACGGGTCCAGAACGCAGCAGCCAGATTGCTGACTGGGATGGGTTACAGAGATCACATTACACTCATACTAAAGCAGCTCCACTGGCTGTCAGTCACCTACCAGGCACAATTCAAAGTGTTGACCTTAACCTACAAAGCACAAAATGGCCAGGGTCCAAGCTACCTCAAAGATCAAATCTTGCAGTATGAACCAGCTCGGGTGCTATGATCATCAGGAGAGACCTTTCTTTCCATCCTGACACCTTCACAGGTGCACCTCAAAAGAACACATGAAAGGACTTTCTCTGTTGCTGCTCCCAAACTTTGGAATTCCCTTCTGTCGGAGGCCAGGACTGCGCCGTCTCTGCTGTCTTTCTGGAAGCAGGCAAAGACCTTCCTGTTCAGGCAAGCTTTCCCTGAATGAGGGACTTCCTACTATGTAACTTTATATGAATTCCCATAAATGATTGCATTTACTGATTTCATAAGAACACCAGTGTTTTCCATGTTACTCATAATGGATTTTTCTTTTCTCTTTGCATGCTCTTTGTAGCTTTACTGTTACCTTTTAGTGTTCTAAGATGCCTTTTTTAATTCCCTGTTCTTAACTTGAATATATCTTAAATGTTCCGGGCTGTATATTGCCCCTCATTATTGTAAAACACCTTGGGTCCTTTAACTAAATAAATAATAAGGATGCAATCTTTTAATTACCCTTACTCAATATTTTTGTTGTACTATATTTAGAAAAGTAAGTTAAGTAATAAAGGTGAAATAGTGTTAGTTCACCTTAAGCCCATTGTATTTAGGAAGAGGTGAATGGAAGTTAGGCTAAAACTGCTTAGTGTAAGCTAATTCTATATAAGTATTTATGAAACGGTAAGAAAAAGGCAAATTTACTGTTCAAATAATGGTAAGTTTACCCTTATAGTACCTTAGCCTGTGAGTTTGGGTGACCTAGTTTTGTGTAACTTAATCAAGCCTAGTGTAGGCTAGCTTGAGCATAACTTAGTTTTGCCTATTTGGCTTATTATAAATGTTAAAAATTGGTAAGTTTTTATTGTTCCAAAGTATGAGAGTCACTAGCACAAGTTGTTGTTCTCCTATGGCTAATGTAACACACACGCACACCAACTTTTTAACAAAGGCCAAGAGCAATAAAAGGGAAGTAAAGTGGATACCAAAAACACAAACTTAAGGAAAAGCAATCTGATGACATGTCTAAAATGTAAAAAACTATGATACAGTACTATGTTGCAATGTCAAGTTGGTTAGCACTTCCAGTTGAAACGTGTCAAGCAAACACAATTGAAGTCAGTGATACTAAACAAACCATGGGATTTCTTTATAGCAATATTTAACTCACTGTTGATGCTTTTGATACAAATAATGACCATAGTGGTCAACATGAAAATACTGTATGGAACAAGCAGAGCATTTTCCTTAGCAAAACACCTGCCATTCAACCTTTTATTACTTTTTAAGAATATTCCTAATATAGTGGAAAACCCTGTGACCATCCAGCAGAAAACTACTCTGGGTGGTTTATAAACATAAAAACATACAATGAAATACATTGTACAACCTAAAATAGTAAATAAACAACAAATCAATCAAAACTGACAACATGAATCACATCAGGGCAAGTAAGCACAAATAAATCAATGCCATTCAGCAAGTCAAAATAAAATACAAATGAAAAGAAAAACAGCTGGGTGTCAGAGCACCTTTTCTCAAGGTTGTTGTTCACCAGATCATCCCAGACAATTCTCCTCCAGGTAGCCACTCCAAAGCAGGCTAGAACATCAAAGTCAGACCTTCTCCATTGTGGCACTAGCACTTTGGAGCGAGCTCCTGTTTGAGTTGACTCTTGCCCCCTCCAGGCCCTTGCTCTTCAACACTCTTGATTCACATGCCATTTATCCAGAAAATTATGTCTCTGGCTGTATGTTGTGTTAATTTTACTTGATACGCTTTAAAATTATTGTCCCTTGCTAGTGTTCTTTATTTTATTATGTCATAAACCACCTGGAGTAATGTGGTGTATTATCACACACGTGCGATTTTGACATACCAGCATGAAACCAACGTGGGAAGGAATGCGAGAGGGTGCTCTTGAGTGGGGAGAGTGGCACTGGTGCCAGATGGATGCTATATAAATCTAATACATAAACAATCAATCAAACAAATAAATAAATAAATTTGGGGGCCCCAGCCAAACTCCCCTCACAGGAGCTTGAAATAATAAATGAAAAGACATGGGGAATCTTTTAAAGGGGGCAACATAGGAACACCCCTTGTACCAACAGTAACGCACTGGTATTAGTGTTTCACCAGAAATAAGATCTGATAAGTGCACTGTGGTTACTATTTGTGTGCATTTTCTCACTTGTATATTGTTGACATTCCGTGCAACAATTCTTTTTCTTGCAACTCTATTCTCAACTAACACTTCTAACTCAAGCGCATGTACAAGGCAGGAGTATATTGATGTGTTATTTTGCTTTGACAACGTCAAAAATATGCATATGTGCAATCATATACAATTTAAGTAAGGTTTAAGATTAGAATAGGAACCATTTTTCTCAAACAAGGGACATTTTGACATGGTAGCCTCCAGTCTTGTATGTCTCTCTATTTTTCTACCAAGTATTCACGTTAATTTCGAGACATCTTTTCCTGAAATAGTTCAAAGCAGTTGCTCCCCAAGCTCAACAGAATCACAGGACACCAGTGTTCTTGAATTGCAAATCTAAATTTTGATGAGTAAAACAGATTTCTTCAGTTTTATTTTGTTTTCTGGATGTGGACTAATTGTTAGCACAATCAAAAACTCATGAAGAGATAGGAAGTTTGCCATACCACTGGTTCTTTCTCCCTCTCCTGGTTAGAAGGGTGCATGCATGCAATTTGTTCTGCTGACAAGGTATTTCTATTAGATATCGGCATGTGACGAAGCATAACTTGTATAATCTCTCCAGTGGAGATGGGACTATCAAATGTATAGATATACTAAAGCATGCAGTACTGTATTTTAAAAAGTAATATTTACTTGTGCTCCAAACAAAACTGGAAACTGTACAAACTGTTTCAATGTTAAAAAAAACCAAGTGTTTTGCTTAAAGCTTTTTAAGTTGTCAAAATCTTGGAGAACTGAGCTACATCTACATGTTGTTTTACTTTGGTAAACCAAGCACAATCAGTTCTCTCAGCATGCTTTTCTTATCTATGGAAGCCATCGTAGCATAAAAATCTGTTTACCAGCCACTTAAAGTAGTGTTGATTGACACCACAGATTCACTTCACATGTGTTGTCATGTCCTTATATTTATGAATAGAAGATATATTTGTTTGTTTGTTTGTTTGTTTGTTCATTTAATATTTTCATACCATGCCATCTGGCCAATGGTCACTCTGGGCAGTTTATAAAAGTTAAGGCAAAAGTATCAGTGTCTTCCAACAAAGTTGTTTCTAAAATTTACAGAATCACAGCTTTACCTAGTAATGTCAGATTCTAAGTAATTAAGCTATGTTGCCGTATTTCATATTGACAGAGATCCTATCTATTCAGCCCTTGGTGGGAAAGGAGGATAATTTTATTGCTTGAGGTTTTAGAAATGTATCATAGTTTGGAGTTTTTAAAAACATTTTTGTTGTCGTTGGAAAGAGAGATTTCCAAGTTTGATCATTTCAAGAACACATCATCTGAATCTAGTTGTTTTTAAATTTGGAAATGGTGAAGTTATGATAAATTTGGAAGTGGAAGTGCTCGTCGCGGCAGTCCCTTTAGCCAACTCTGAACAAGAGTCAGAAAATGCTGTATTACATGAATGTTAATACATGAAGAACAGGCCTTTGGTAAGCCAATGGCTCCCAATTACGCATTTAATACCAAACCACTGTCATAGACTTTCTGTTACCACCAAGATGACTTGCATCAACAGTTTAGTGTTCCTGGGAAATCATTCTCTCTCCCATTTACTGTGAAGGTTGAAGCTATGCTCAGAAGGAGCAGGGAAGCCTGGCTGATTGCGGAAGAAAATGATATTATGGTCTTCACTACCTTGCTGTTAGTACTGATATTTCAATTTACATCAACATCATAGTAGTTGTATCAGTTCACATCTACACCATACCTTTGGATGCCAGTGATCACATTACTTCTGCATCATGGCATGTGCCAAGGTCTTGAAAAGTAATAAAATAATAATGAGAACAGTGGGCAATCCTGGTCTGTGCCTCTCAATTTGGGATTTATCTTAGAATCTTAAGATCTATCTTGGAATCTAAGATGATGTCAATCACTTAAACAGGAACTGGGTTTGGCTACACAAGCTGGTTGGAGGTGGCTGGTGCAGGCAAAACAGAGTGACTTAAGGTTGGGTAGAGATACAGTATGCCATCATTGCATCCACAAGGCATACTCACATTAAGTGAACCTTTTTGGTTCACTTTCTTTAAGAAAGCAAAGCAAAGCAAAGAAATATATAGTAACATGGAGCTGGTAAGAGCTTAGAACTCTGTGATCCCAATCCTACAAAATGAATGGATTGCAAGGCCAATTTCTGTCTCGCTCTTGCTTTGCTGCAGTCCTCTCCTTTCTGTTTCAAAAGTCCCTCTTTCTGATCCCACAAGTTCCAGGCATCTGGAGCTCTCATTTTATTCCTTTCCTCAACGATCACTGCTCTAGCCTTTTCCTAGATCCTCCAACCAGGACCCACCCTTGCACCTTCCTGTCTCTTCTCATCTCCATTTTTAAGAAGTTTTCTCCTAAGAGGCACAGCAGAGTGGCATTTCCCTGCTTGGCTTTTTTACTCCCTTCCTTTGCTCCATGGAGAATGAGAGGAAGGAGGTTTTTGTTCGCCAGTTTCTCCAAATCATTAAGTGGTTAAACTGTCCAAGCCACTGATAATATAGGGGAACTGAAATCAGCTAGCATATAAAGGCAAGAAGCTCACTTTAATTCAGTCTCAACAATCTCATGTGCTGGAAACAAACCAAAATGGAGTGATCCTATACCCACCTTAAAAACGTAGCTTCTGACAGGGGTGAGTAGAACCATTCAAGTGGTGGGCTGGTTTGCTGTAGCATATACATTGTCTGATCATTGGCAAAGAGAACAAACCAACATATCACCTCAAAAGACCAAACAGTGGGCTTAATGCCCATGTAGTCATTCTCTCAAATTGCAATTTTTTTAAAAAAAAAATCACCACTTGGTATTTATTTGATAGTCAAAAACACTGAAGTGGGGTATAAGTGCCCAATTTAAGAGGGCTCTGCACACCCTCCACCAGGTAATGAGTGTGTTCAAAGCCAGGAAAAGTGCAGCTTGATGCTTTCAGTGACCAGTTGATCTCGCTGTGGGAGGGCAAGCCATAGGCATATCTGAGATGCCTTGGCCTCCCTGCTTGACTGTGAACCTGTACCAAAGTCTTCAGAAATTGGAAAGGAGTGTGACTAAGCAACAGTACATGAGCATGGACCCAAATACCTACAGTAAAAATACTCAAAGCAGGATACCAGGAACTTTTGCTTTAGAAGAAAAGCCCACTTAAAGTCAAATATCTTGAAGTTGAGATGCTTTTTTTTTCTTTTCCTTTATTTCCTTTCCTTTTCTTTTTTTTTTTCTTTTCTTTTTGTATTCTAGGGTCAGAAATAGGTGGCTGGTCCTTTGCTCTGGTCCTTTTCGTCAGCCTATGGGGGGAAAAAACCATGTTCCTGAGAAGACCTCAAGTCTCCAAGGAGTAGGGGCCAGAAAACTTTCGCTTGCTTTCACAGTAATGAACATCAAGCTGCCATTAAAGGTGCAGTTACAAAGTCCTGCTGAAAAGCGAAAGGACAACGCTACCCTCCTTATAACCTTGTTTTCCTTAAAACAAAGTTCCAAGGAGCTCCATGCATTTCCGGGCTATCAAAAAAGAAAATCTAGCAGAATTACATTTGCCTTCCACATTGTGAAACATCCCCACAATGTCGCTTTTCTGATCAGGTGTTGCACAGATGTTGAAAAATGTGACTTTTTTTTTTTTTTTTTTTGCTATCATGTTAGACTCACTCTAACATGAGCTAACGAACTAGATAACAATGAGCAACTTCACAGGTTGGTCAACAGATGGCAGCATCTTCATATTATAAAAACCTTGCAAGCTGGTCGCTTGGAGGATTTTGAGCCTTGCTTGGCACTTCTGTGGGAATACTCGGTTAAAAAGGAGCTAAATGGACATACTTTGGAAAGCAGACACTGAGATGTTGGTGAAAAGATGAGGCATCCAGAATTTATTTACTTATTTTTATTTGCATATTTGTTAACAGAACTCCAATGCCCTTTAAAAAGTTTTACAAATTACACAATCTTTTTTAAAAAATAAAATTTATTTAAAAATAAATTAATACAGTACATCATCAAATTATAAAGCAATGATTATGAAAATAAAGACATCAGAAAACACATTACCTCAGACTGCATCATCCTCAAATATGAATGTATTTTTACCTTGACATTGTCTGGAACAAAGACAGAAGAGAATCTACATATGCCTCTTGAATTCTGTTTAAGTCCTGCAACTAGAAAGACTAGATGTTAACCATACCTCCTTAAGGGGAAAAATAGAGCAAAACTAGCTGCTATTGGTTGAGAATTACACTTTACTGAAATTATCTGGGGTCCATACTCTTTTAGATATAGTACTATCCCCCCTTACATATCCCTTAATATGTTAGACTACAACTCCCACCACCTGCTGCCAAGCTGGAGTGATGGGAGTTAGAGACTAACACATCTGGATGATGCTAGATTGTGGAAAGAGACTGTGGAGACTTTGAAAGTCAACATTTGTTTGAGTTGGGCCTAGAAATTATGCTATATATAATCTGTATATTCAATCAGGACCAGTGGTTGGTTTTTTTACACAGCTATGTTAAATGAAAGTGTTCTTACTTGTATGGGGGGGTGCTCCCTCAAGTATTCAGGTCAGAAGCTGTTTAGGATTTACATATCAACACTGTTTTGTTTATCATCAACACTTTAAGCTTGGGCCGAAGTCTATTGGTTCTATCAAAACTGCTGCTGCATATTGTTCTTGCTACTGCATCCATGTCATTTAGTATGTTTGTCCATATTCTCTTTGAAAATGATTACTCTGATATAAAGTAGGGGCTTAAACCCCATTTTGGGAAACAATATGTGAGATATCATTCAGTCTTGTATAAAGTGCATTACAGAAGTCTAGCCAGGTTATCACTATCCAGGGATAGCCATAGCTAATGGGTCACTCAAGGATGGCCCAGGCACTTTGAGCCATTGTACTTACATTGTACCTCAAGTGATGAACATGGCTCAAGGAGTGACCCCGAGGCTATGTACCTGCATGAGAGTTGGGCATGAACCACTGATTCAATGGTTCATGCCAGTTCATTCTGTGGACAGACAGAAAGTTGCATGTCCCAGGATCAGCAACACTGGAAAGCACATGTTCTGCTAACAGGTTGGCAAAAGAAACAATCCAAAAATCTCATGCATAGTCTTCCAAAGCAGTTTTAAGCCCCTACTTTATATCAGAGCGATAATGTTCAAAGTGAACATAGCACAAAGATACAAAAAAATCCCACATGACTGAAAATGGATTTTAAAAATATTGGAGCAGAAAGTGATAGAAATCTGTGGTATAAGCACACCCGCAGACAGGCTACTCATTAGAATGAATACTCAGTGTGGTGTAGTGGATGACATGTCAGACTAGACTGTCAAGAGGTCTGGGTTTGAATTTCCACTGAGCCAACAGGGGGAGTGGAATGGGTAAAACCACTCCTTAAATATTCTTTAAGAATATCACTTACCTTGAGAGCTCTATTAGGTTTGCCTTAAGTCCAACTTGATGGAATATAACAAGTCATTAAAATGATATATCTGTGCTTAAACATGTTAAAAGCTATAAGTTGAAAAAAATTGCTTTTGTTTCTAGCAAGGGATATGTATCAGTGACGTCACATTTGCTAGACATTTGGCATTCTCTTCTAGTGGCATCTCCAGAGTTCTAACAGAATCACATTGCGGATATGCTGATGTAGTTTTCCATAGCTACCCTGGAAGAGCAAAATGTAGCAAACCCAGTCAGTAAAGGGGATTCTGTAGTTTCCCCCAAGAGGATATTTGATAGGCGGACATTCCACCTATACATTTGCTGTCATACCCAAAGGTAATCCTGAAATTCCACACAGGGAAGAAAGTATTAAATAAATATGGTAATAGGTCTTAACTGAAATATGATGTCTGGAGCAGTGGGGCATTAAGAGGTGAATTCACACATGCATACCATGTTGGGATATTTCACCCTGCTTTTAAAGGGTTAACTGGTATTTTTGCCTGTCAGTGTTAAAAAAGGCTTTCCCTTACAACCAAGAATTTCCTCCACTTGTCTCTCCCTCCATCTGGCAGCACTGTTGCCATGGCAACTTGTGTTGTGGCTGCTTAACAGATGTAAAGAAAAGGACTAGAAGAACAGGGTGGGGGAAAGAAACTCACCTAACCTTCCTAGATCCCCACCTGAATTCCTCAGTAACTCAGCAGAAGAAGTAGCCATGTGACAATTAAGGGGAAGGAAGAAGTATCAAGAGCTGAAGATGTTAGGAAGCTGGTGAGAAGAAGCGGGAGTAGAAAGAGCAGCAGCTTTCTCGCTTATTTGTTACGGGCTATGTTTCTCCATGGGCCTCAAGGTAATCTCCTCCACAACATTATTCACACAACAACCCAGGGGTATTAGTTACACTGAAAAGTACTGAATGGGTCAAGGGCACACATTAAGCTTCACAGCTAAGTGTACACTTGAACCCTGGAGTCGGTACACTTAGTCCAATGCATGAATGACCTCACCAGGTTTTTTTGACTCTAGCCCCCATCAGTCATCATGACTGCTGCTGGCTATTCTGGCTGGGTATGATGGGATTTATAATCCAACAATATCTATAGGGTCAGAGGCTTCTCTCTTTTAGTCTGGAAAAAAGGTGCCTGAGGGGGATATGATTGAGACGTACAAAATAATGCAGGGCATGAGTAAAGTGGATAGAGGGAAGCTCTTCTCCCTCTCACAAAATACCAGAACTAGGGGACATATACTCAAATTGAGGGCTGGGAGAGTAAGAACAGACAAAAGAAAATATTTTTCTCCCAGTGCGTTGTTAGTCTGTGGAACTCCCTGCCACAGGATGTGGTGATGGCATCTGGCCTAGATGCCTTCAAAAGGGGATTGGACAGATTCCTGGAGGAAAAGTCCATCACAGGTTACAAACCATGATGGAGATGTGTAATCTCCAGGCTTAAAACCAGGGTACTTCAAGGGCCAGATGCAGGGGAGTGGTATCAGGAGACAGATATCTAGTCTCATGCGCTCCCAAACGCATCTGGTGGGGCCACTGTGAGATACAGGAAGCTGGACTAGATGGGCCTTTGGCCTGATCCAGCACGGCTCTTCTTATGTTCTTATGTTATGTTCTCATATGGCAATATTTTATTTATTTATTTATTTATTTATTTATTTATTTATTTATTTATTCTAGAGTATTGTTACCCCGTCTTTGTCCTTAGAAAAGGACCCAAGGCGGCTTACAGTAATGAGGAATAATATACAGTCCAATATAATTAAGAAAGACATGTTCAATCAAAACAATATTGCTTACTCTCAAGCCAAGACTGGAAATGTTACTTCCTTGGGCTATAGTTTCCAGCACCCTGCAGTGAGAATGACTACTTTCCCAACCATAGTTACTTTCCCAAGCTTTGCTCTCAAGCTTTAAAAACAGGAGCCAAAAGGTTAAGAAAACAGAAAATAACTAGATCTATGCCTCTGCCTCTAGAAGCAACACAATGTTTAAAAATCAACAAGTGAAGCTTTCCACAGTGTGAAGGCAACTGTATCACTGGCTAATGTTTCCTTAATCTACTTTTCACCAATGGTCTGAAAAGGTGGAAGCCCACATTTGCTTTATTTTATATTTGCTTTGCTTTATTTTATTTTATTTTATGTAAATGCACTAATCAGTTAAATAGGGGGTTCAAAACAACTATATTTCCATCTGATTGTGGTATGTTGATAACTCTATCAGGTCACAATCCTACAAATGGACATTGAGGTTACTGGCTTTTTAGCCAGCTCCTGTAACTGTGCTTTTAGCAATAGCTTTGATATGCATATCTCAGCAGATTATGTTTATCTTCATGCTGTGAACATAGGAATGTTCTCTTTCCAAGGTCAGATATAAGTCACCTGCTGCTGACCAATAACAGAGCTTGTATCAGCTGTTAATCAAGCCTAATCAGCTATTAGGGTCAGGGAAAGTGAAATTATTTTTTACATATATTGCTTCTCCCTCTGTTGCTACAATTCAATTTTCTCCTCACCTCCCTCACTGCTTTCCTTCCCTCATTCTCCCCACCAACTTTCCCTCAGAATCTTCAACTACAAAGGCAGCTGGAAGCAGAGGCTACTATTTTCCAGCTAAACAGGCTAATTCATGAGCATGCCAAAAAGAATTTATTCCCTAATTCTGGGCCAGAAAGGTGTGGGCCAGCTCTTAAAAGGGAAGAATGGGTCATTCTAAATGGCAATGTTTGTGGAGAAAATATTTGTTTTCCAATTCAAATGGTGCCATCAGTGATCCCTAAATACTGTATATTTATATGCCAGTGTGGACTGTCCCTTAGACAGATCAACCTAACACCCCTTTCTTCCTGATCTTTTCATCTAAAAGACAAACAGTTTCTACATTGCAGTGGAAATGGCAAAAAACTCCCATTTTGCCTGCATTGTTTGTTTCCTCTTCAGCTTGGTGCTTAAAGCAACAATTGCAGGCAAAACCTGCAGCAAAACAGGTTGTTCTGTTGAATTGTGCAGATCATGGTCAGTTGACCAAACATGCCAATCCAATATGAAAAGAATTTCCAAATGGTTAACTTTACTATTATCAATCTAAGAGAGAAAGGACTGCCAAGAGTCAGAAGTGACTTAGTGGGAAATAATTATTGTACAATATTATTGAAGAAAAAAAATAAAACCAATAAAAACAAGTGAGGTAAGGAATGTCCTTGTCCCAGGCTATATGGTGCTCATATAATGTTCTTTTGACCTTCATTAAAATAGCACAGGACTGATGCTGTAGTGTAAACTTTCTATAAAAAGAACAAATCATCTTAGCAATCTCGCTGTAAGACCTCATTTGGTGAGGCCTCTTGTACTGTACACACAGGATCATGTACTCATTACTGTACATGTTGACCTGGACTCATTATACTCTAATTTTGAGTCTCTCACAGCCACTGCTAGAGATTAAAGTACCTGTGCCACTGCAACTAAAAGAGGAGTGTCAGTAGGAACCCCATTCATGCCATTAGTTGGTTGGGTGAAGGGTGTGAGTACCCCAAGATTAAAGTGTGAGTAGGGATTTGAAGTGGGCTCTCCCAGGTCGAGTGGTTTTTATGTGTGTGTGTTGGGGGGGCAACATGCCAAGTCTTAGGCAATATGTTTTTACTTGTGAGGTAATCTGAACTGATTTTTTTGTTTTCTCAGTTGCTGCAGAATTTATGACCCCAAATGATGCTCCAGATGGGTTCATGGTATGATACTCAGTGTAGGAGTAGAAAACCTGCAGCTACTTCACCTTTGGCCAAGACAATGTGTGGGGGCATTCAACTCCCAGCATTCCCCACAACTGGCTACCTTGGGAATGATCATAGAATCACTGAATGGTGAAGTTGGAAGAGGCCTATAAGGCCATGAAATCCAACCACCTGCTCCATGCTGAAATACAAATCAAAGGATCTCTGTCAGTTGTTTGCCCAAATTTCTTTTGAATGCCTTGAGTGTTGGGAGCACTCACCATCTCTTGAGATAACTAGTTCAGTCTCCATTTATGGGAGATACAGTCTTAAAACCTCTGGACTGGAGACTCACAGGTTGGCAGCTTCTGCCTTAGGGCCTTTTCACACGACCCCCTAAGATCCGCTGGTCCCTTAAATTCGGACCAGAGATCTTGGGGGTTCATTTTGTTCCTGCGTCCCCACCCCTCAGCACTTCCTGCTCCTGTCGGCGTGAGGGGGGGAGGCAAAAAAAGGACAAAAGAAGCCTTTACTAACCTGCCGGTGCCGGTCGAACTTGCCACGAGCCCCATTACTTCCTGCTTCCGTCTCAAGGAGCTCTTAAAGGGGCGGGAGGCAAAGAAACAACAGACAAGCCAGGAGAGCCCGGCACTCTTATCCGCATCTAATTTTTTATCACCTCCAAAGAGAAGGTACAAGGAAAGTGCGCTGGGTCGCGCTAAAGTGGGCGGGGTCGCACTTAATTGTCTCCAAACTCCGGAGCTGGTGGGAAAACATTTATAAGCTCCGGAGCTGGGAGCCATTTGCAGCGCAGCTTAGGGGTCGTGTATAAACGCCCTTAGCCTTCTGGCACCTCTGGACTGGAGACTCACAGGTTGACAGCTTCTGCTTTAGCCTTCTGGCAAATGGGCCAGAGAGAAGGAGGTGTGGTGCGGTGGGGTGGAAAAAATGGAAGGACTCAACAAATTACTGTGTCCAGGCCCTGCCACTTTTGAACTTTGTCACTGATGATTCTCCACAGGAAATGTGGATTTCCCTCCTCACTTCCACACTCCTATTCAAGCCAACCCACTGTGGTTTTAGGATGCAGTAGATTGAAGACAAATCTTCATTCTCAGAGTGGGATCAACATATGGCCCTCCAAATGTTGCCACAACTGTATCTCTCAGCAACACTGGCCAACATCATAGCCCAGTGGTAAAGGATAATGAAAGTTATAGGCAGCCACTTCTGGAAGACAACGCTATTCACATCAGTACTGAAATAAACCAAACGATGAATCTACAGAGGCCCCAAATCAATGCCAATTTATTCCCCCAGCTAATCATTTAAAGCAACCCCAGCCCTCCTCGCCTTTGGGGCTTGTCAACTCCAGTTTAAAAGGAACAGCTGCCTTTCCTCTAAAATGGAGGAACATGTCTACAAGGTGCAACAAGACTGTATGGTTGTTAGTGGGATTCATTGTGTTGGGGGGGGTGTATGAGGGACGCTTAGCTAATTTCATTGTACACATGTACTTTGACAACTTCTTCTTCTTCATTATTATTATTATTATTATTATTATTATTATTATTATTATTATTATTATTATTATTATTATTATTATTATGCTTACGTTCAAAACCCAGGCACAATGTCATTGTCCTAACAGCAAAGACAGACCGACAGCAGATGGACCAGTCGATTGTATCAATGTTGCAGGCCTCAGATGGGAGCGAGGGAGGGAGGGAGACAGAAAGGCTATTTTTAACTCTGTTTCCTTTCCACGCTGCCCTCCGAAACTCCCTTTGTCTTTGCCGTGAACGACAAGTCATCAGGCAAGTATTCCCCGTTTCTTTTTTGGTTTCCGAGCGGCGGCTCCTTTAAGAACGAACACCGCCTCCTGGCTGGAGGGGAGGGGTTTCCCTGAGATGACGTCAACGTAGCTCATTGATAAAAGCACCGGGATTCCCTGACTGTCGTACAGACCGCGCGTGCGAAACTTCCTTTCCTGCTGGCGCGCCGCGTGCTTCTGCCTGCCTGCCTGCCTGCTTCCTTCGGAGGGAAAGTGGCGGAGGCGTGAGGGCCCTCGCGCTCTCTTCCCACCCCGCTGCGCCGGTCGCGAGTCCGCGCTGGTGAGACCATGGAGCCGGCTTGTTTTCTGTCGGCTCATCCTTTCCACGACAACGGTATGAGCTCGGATCTGTACAAGCCCTCGCCGCCGCCGCCGCCGCCGCCGATCGCTTCGCCCACCCCCGACCGGCTGGAGCCGTCGAAAACCACCGAACCCACCCGGATCATCAGCGATCCCCTCACGGGCAGGTCTTACAGCAGAGGTCGGCTGCTGGGCAAGGTACGTCCGTGGTCGGCTTGGCCGTCACTCCGGCGCACTGCGGGTGGGCGAAGCTGCGCAGGATGCCTTGAGCGCCTCCCCGCCTCCCCCACCCCCCCACCCCGGGAGGATTTACGTTTGTCAGATCGCTGAAGGCAAGGACCTGGCTTGCTCTGGGATTGCGCCTCCTTTGCCCCGCAGCCCGCGAAGCTGTTGATGAGAAATGAGCAGAAGGCTGCTTATCTCTCTCTCCCCTCCCCACCCCCAGAACCTGTCGAAATGATCCACGTTTGTGACGCGGGGGTCCTAAGGGCGAGCTCTCAGGTTGCCGTGGCGGAGCTGCCTTTGTTTGACGGTGGCGCGTTGCCGTCGACGGGGAGCCGAAGACCTCTCTCCTTTTCCGGCGCCCCCTCTCCGAACTGAAGCGGAAGGCTTGGCTTCACTTTTGCTCACCTTGTGTTTCGCTGATAGCTGTTCCCCTGCTTCACCATTTCCATGGGTCCGAGGAAGGCATGCCTGGGCACGATCCTCCGTCCCATCCTCTAGTTTTGCAGTCCGTGGTGTGATTTACAAGAGAGGATGCTTCAGTTCTAAGCTCCTTCTTGGCGCGCTCTCTGAGCCATGCTTGAGCATACATCCTGTTTCCTCGTTTCCCCTTGTCCTTCTCCACCCTCAATGGAGGAATGCCTGTGGGGTTTCCCAAGTCGCCTTCTCTCAATGGAGAATTTCCTTTGCTAAAATCCCTGGGAGTCTCAGGCGCAGAGAAGCAGGGAACATGGTAGCAGTTGGAGTGGCGAATATTTTCAATTTACTGTATATGTTTGTCAAACGTTGGATTGTATTCTGCGATCCAGGACCTCTCCAAGTTCCCCACAGTTCCTCAAAATGTAATAGTGGTGGTATCTGCATGATTAGGTTTTCAAGATTAATAAACCCCAGTCTTGCAGTGGAGAAGGACTTGCTTTTAAGGCAGTGTACACAACTTTTGTCTCCTACACTGTATGCTCACACTGATCCCATAAGGAAAGAGAGATTGATCCAAGGTCACCCTGTGAATTTAATGGAGGCTAGAATCTAGATCTCCCAAAACCCATTCCTATGCTCTTAACTCCTACACCAAACACTATTCAGTATATGAAAGCTGCCCTAGTCAAGAGGCAGCTTGTGTTTATTGTAGTAGATCCATTGGTAGCCTGTCTCTTTGCTGGTGGAGTTTTGCTCAGTTTCCAGTGAGCTTTCATGGACCTGAGATTCTTGGAAATATGGAACTGCAAAGCATTTAGGTTCTTGGATCTTTGATTGATGTCTCAGTGAAGTGAGATGAGGAATGCTCACTCTTTCTTTGTATTTTTTTTAAAAACGCAACCCATGGACCAAGGGGCTTGTGATGGTAGGATAGAGCACACATACAGCTTACTTCTGTGCAATGTCCACATTATTAGTTATAGCTTTTTGGTGGCTGAAGAAGACATTTGAAAAAAGCAATGCAAACCAGGCCATTGGTTCTGAGAATGTCTGCCTCATTAAGGTTCCCAGACCATTCGGTCCCTCACTAGGGGTTGTGCTTTACGAAAAAGACATTCTGTCTGTTGTCCCCTTCTAATGGTGAGGTCCTTTGGTGTCCTATCCATGCCGTGTTATCTCTGTTTCATTCTATGGGGCCACTGCAGGACAGATGCAGATTTTTGTGCTGCAGTTTTCTGCAAAAGCTTTTCTGCAAAATGGTTTGAAAATAAATCGAAGGTGTAAGGAAATCTGGTATTGGATACAGGTGATACCTCTTGAAGTATATTGCATGATATGCTTCTCTTCAAGCTTTAATCACCCAGAAATGCCTGAGGTTTTCCCCCACGCCTGGCTTATCAAAAGGCCATGCTCACTGAGTAAGCTATGTAATCAGATCTTATAATAGAGAGGGAAACGCTGCAGTCACATTGACACTGGAAACCTCTTTATTCTCCATGAGCAAATCTGGCATTGTTTCAAAGATCATGCTCTGAAGGAAGAGGTGCATCTGTTGGTTGCTTTTGCCCTATATCAAACAATGTGATGTGTCACATGGAAAATCTGCCTGGCATGTGTGGAGGTGTCTTGGTCCTTTCTGAACGTACTTGGCCTTGTGTGCAGTTCTTTGTGTTCTTACTGCTTTTTAATAAGATCCTTGTGATGATATCAGCCAGAGCTATTTTTGTGACTGTCCAAGAGCAACCTGACTTGTTTTGGTATATAGAATCTAGTGTTAATATATAGGAGTGAGGACTTTTCCAGGGGAGGTGTGTACTGTGACCAAGGATGTAGTTCCTTCACTGCTGGAAAAACCTGTGTCTACAGTCCCTTTGTTGTTGGGGTTCCTGTCACAAAGGCTGAACCACACTCTGCTAAAAAGAGTGTGATGCCAGCATGAGTGGGGGAAGCAAGAGGTAGTACAGTAGATGGAAACTATAGAACAGGGGTGTCCAAACTTTAGCCCTCCAGATGGTTTGGACCACAGCTTCCAGAATTCTAAGCCTAGATTGCCAATGGCAAAGTACTGTGGGAGTTGTGGTCCAAAACATCTGGAGGGCCAAAGTTTGGACACCACTGCTCTAGAATTTTACAAGGTACAACGAGAAATGAAGTTATTCCTTGATTATGAGCTGAAACCCTGTAGGGGATATAAAAACTGTATATCTGAGTTTGACAGAATAAGCATATCTTTTCATATAAAGTTCTTTTCATCTGTGTAGCCCTTTGGCCTATTGGGATGTTTGAATTATGTGGTTTTAAAATTAAGAATAAGTTAGACAGAGATCATTTAGCCTACCCCCCCCCCCCGTTTAGTACAAGAATCCGTACTCTCTGAATCCCTGACAAAGGGCTGAACATCTCTACTTGAATATTTCTAACAAAGTCTATTGCTTCCCAAGGTATGATCTCACTGTCAAAATGTTTGTAAGGTTAGGGACATTTTTCCTGTTAAGAGAAACCTGTTTCTTTACAACCTCTACAGATAAGTTCTAATCCTGCTTTCGGTCACAAAACAAAAAGTCTACAGATGCTAAATTATGGACGTGTTAGCAGTTCTGATACTTGAAAACTGTCATTGTCTCTCCCCTTAACATTTACTACAGAGTAAATATGTATTTATTTAAAATGTTTTTACCCCACATTTCTCTTTTGAAAGAGCCCAAGGCAGCTTATGCAGACATTACACACATTACAATACATACAATTTCTTATAGGGTTTTGTTTCTAGAACTTTCATTGTCCTGACTGTCCCAAGTGATTCACATGAATTTATTTTTAAATTGTTGACTTCCAAGTGAAGAGGATGCAAATACTGGATGCTTCTCTGTTAATTTAACATAACTTTAGATGGCTATCTTACATGATTACATTGACTGGCTTCATAAATACACCTGTGCTTTCAGTGTTAGTTTCATTCCTCATAATGGAATTTTTCTTCCTTTCTTTAACTACAGTGGAACCTTGACTTACATACTGCTTGACTTGCATCATATTTGACTTGCAGCAGGAAGGGGCCTGTTTGACTTGAGTCGCAGGCTTTGACTTACATCTTGGAGCCCCGGCGCAAGGCACCGGAATTGGGCGGCAGCCACAACCCAGCATCGCGGCTGCCACCCCCAAACTGCTCCTGCCTTCTTCCCCTCCTCTGGCAGCGGCGGCTTCGGTGAGGCCAGCTCAGAGCACCTGGAGCTGGTCCTCGGCCTCACCGAAGCCGCCGCTGCTGCCGGAGGAGAAGAAGGGCCGGGAGCTCAGGGCTGGCCTCGCTGGTTAGACAGTTGGCTCAGTCTTGTAAGAAATCTGGCTGCAGAAGTGTGGTCCACAATGGAAGCATTTTAGTTGGGGATCTGTAAAGTTGTGGGACTCTAATGGTAAGCATAGAGTTGTTCAGAACTTGGAACATCAGGTTAAAAATCAGTAAAACTTAAATGTTTAGACATTGTTGCTATGAACATTAAAAAGTGGAGGCATATAACTTGTGGACTATAATTCCACTGCCTCCTCCTCTCTTTGAAGAGACATTTCATTTACATCCCCAGAAGGAATCTCCTATCCCAGTCAAATTTGTGTTAAATTGCTGTTTTCGGGGGTCTTTTTCATAATCTGGAATGGATTAATCCGCTTTCCCATTACTTTCTATGGGAAACATTCGTTTGACTTAAGTCATGTTTGACTTAAGTCTAGACCACTGGAACGGATTAATGACGTAAGTCAAGGTTCCACTGTACTCACATTCTCTTTTAGCTTCAGTGTTGCCATTTAGTGCTGCAAGTTGGCCCTCAATTCCTTTTTCTTAAACTCAAATATGTCTTAAATATACTGGGCTGTATATTGGCCCTTGCTACTATAAGCTGCCTTGGGTCCTTTTCCAAGGAGAAAAGTGGGGTAAAAATACACTAACTAAATAAATTTAAATTTGTCATTCTCTTTCTCTCTTGGCCACAAAGTAAACCTCATTCTGTTTAGCTGTAGCCAGGTCGTAACTCCATTATATTACACTGCACTTGTTGAAAGAGGAAATAGAGATGAAAAAAGATCAGGCATGTTTTCAAAGCTAAAAGACAATGGATGATCTCATTGCTAGTTATCACCACTTGATCTGGCTTCCATTTTAGTATACTTTGCCTTAGATGATGAGGCAGTGATTTTAGGCATCTGTGAGATGTTTCTCACACTCAGGCTAAGGGATGACATCCGTCATCAGGCAGTTGCATTCCTGCCGATCCATCCTACCTAGGATCCATTCTGGCAGTAATTCTGTTTTCTTTCTTGTTTGTGGGCTTGACAGCATGCCTAGGTCTGGTTTTCATCTCTGCTTCCTGGCCTTCAGTGTTGCTAAGAAGAGCAGAAAGTCTGAGAAAAGGTGAAAGGGTATAATTAGGCGCCTGCTCAAGAAATTATAAGCATTAGTTAAGTATTGACGACACTCTAGCAGGGGTTCTTTGGAGTTCCTGGCAGAGCAATGTCAGTCTCATCAGGAATAACCTGAGTCTTCTAATGAGAAATTAAGCCTAGAGCCTTCTTCCTACAACACTTGTTCAACACCCAAGCTGGCTTCCTTTGAAACAATGGAGAATTCTTTCCCAATCTGAATGGAAAAAGAATGGAATCAAGCAGTTATTTTTTAATATTTATGTTTCATTTTGACGAGTCCTAATATCTGTTGATGACAGCTTGGAACCTCTCTACAAATTTTGTCAGGTTAGCATGTGGGATGTAAGATAGCTTCTGGGGACAAGTGTAAATCAGTGGCTTGGGAAAATTTGCTCATTTAAAGGCCCTTTAGATGAGTTGGCCTGGTAGAACGGGTGATCCAACCCCCTTCAGATGAACTCCTTCAGGAACTTTCCATAGCCTTATCATCTGATTTTTGCCTCCTTGGTTTGTAGGGCGGATTTGCGAGATGCTATGAAGTAACAGATCTCTCAAGCAACAAGACGTATGCTGTCAAAGTCATTCCTCACAGCAGAGTGGCTAAGCCACATCAGCGGGAGAAGGTATGTGATTCAGAGGGCCTGAGTAGAGGATGAATTAATGAAGCATTGGATTAGACCAGCCTTCTCCAAACTGAGGCCTTCCAGATATGTCAGGCCACAACTTCCATCTTGTCTTGGATGTTGTGATACCAGCAAAATTGGAGGGTTCCAGGTCACTGAAGGATGGGTGAAATGCTTAACTTAAAAATGTGGTGATTTCAATCATGCTTCTTCCAGATCATCAATGAAATTGAACTGCACAGAGACCTGCACCATAAGCACATTGTGAAGTTCTCACATCATTTTGAAGATTCAGATAACATCTATATCTTTCTTGAACACTGCAGTAGAAAAGTGAGTCCCACTTTTTCTTCTTCTTCCAGGGCATCATTTATTTCCTGGAAACATAATTAATTTGTATTACAGCTCCACTGCCTTTAGAAAACTGATTTTGTAGTGCTCCCAGTTGCCTCCCTCTTTCCCTTGCCTTCATCACAACAGCAAGGTTAAGTGTTCCCTAAGCAGCCTCACAGAGCAGGACTGACCAGAGGGCAGTTAAAGCCAGCGTACTGGTGGTGTAGCAATAGAAATGTCAGGATTACATCAGACCAAGTTCAACCTGCTAGTATAGAGCTACATCTTCCATTAAGTAAGCAGAAGGTATCGAATGAAACTTTTAGAGCTATGTAGGCCAAGCAAACAGTTCACTGCCTCTTTAATGTGGCAGCGTCCACTTCCAGGTTCCTTACTGAGCCTAGATTTACACATTGCTGTGTGATACTCCTGCCTTCCCATTTGTTTTGTGCACTTTTTTTCTTTGTAGCATGCATGGGATAGTGAGAAAATGCTATACAACTCTTATGTAAGAATCTGTCCCACAAGTTCTCTTGGTATGGAAGCTAAGGCAGCCATGCGTAACACTCAAGCGATTTTTGTGGCTTTCCCCCCCTGTTTGTAGTTCAACCCCTTGTAAACAATTAGTCAGCGACTGGCATTTTAATGAGCAGCTTCTCTGGGGTAGATCAAAGCTAGCCAGCAAGGATTACTTGTTGCAATAGTACTTATATAGATAACGTCAAGATTTAGTCTGGTACTTGGCACAGGCTCACTCTTAGTAAAGTGACCTGATTATTGCAATCTTGAAGCTTTTCTAGGTGGATCTTGGCATTTATTACTGAGTTCCTTTCTTTTCAGGCTGCTGTCATGTGTATTTTCTTTTCCGGCCTGTTCTATTCCACTTACTGTCCACCTGTCAATTTTCTTAATAACTATATTAGATATCTCTTGGGGAGGGGATTGGTGTTGCCTGGTTTGAGTTCTGGCCTGGGCTTGTTAAAACACGTGCAATCAGAAAACATACTGAGGAAAAGACTTGGTATGTGTATGTGTGGGCCACTAGATCTAGAAAAGACCTGTCTTAGTATAAGAAACAGAAGGTGTGGATATGCTCATAACAGAGTTTAGCTATTTAGGGTTAAGTTTGCATACAATTATTGCCCCACAGATTTCAAGGTGGCATACACAGTTCTACCTCCTTTAAAACATAAGTATTTAAAACAGTTTTAAAATCCCAGCTATTTTGTGTGATATGATTGGCAGTGTGTGTGTGTGTGTGTGTGACTGATGTGAACCACATAGCTATGTGGGGAAGTCAGTCTGGGTCATACCAGACTCAAATTAGTGTACCACAGACCATTGCATGTACAGCAGTAGTCTGGAGATAGTCTCTATAACTGGACTGTTTTCTCTTCCAGTCTTTGGCACACATCTGGAAAGCCCGGCACACCCTTCTGGAGCCAGAGGTTCGATATTACCTCAAACAAATAATCTCTGCCTTGAAATATCTTCACCTTAAAGGCATCCTCCACAGGGATCTCAAACTAGGTGTGTAGAACATGTCATTCAAATAAAGTTTTGTTCCAAATGTGTGAAGTAGACTTGCAGCAAATGCTGCCTGCATTGTTTGGTGGCATTAACGGTCTTGAATAGACATCACAAATTTCCAAGTACCTATCGGTTAAAATTTTATCTATAAAAACAAAAAACCCTGGGCCAAAAGGTGATACAGCATTTGTTAGATTTTGAAATTCTGTTAGCTGTCGTAGTGGATTGTGCTGTCAGAGGACCCTAATGTTTTTCTGTTGCAGGTAACTTTTTCATCAATGAAAACATGGAACTGAAAGTGGGAGATTTTGGTTTGGCTGCCCGGCAAGAACCTGCAGACCAAAGAAAAAAGTAGGTGGCTCAGAATTCTGTCTTTGCTTGCTCAGGAGTAGTAATGAACAGTGGCCTTTTGCAGTCCTTCCTTGCCCTGTTTTCCCCACTTCTTTGCAGCTGTGTGTCTTGGGGGAGGAGGAAAGGCATCATGTTTGCACAGAGGAGGGAAACAATAACAACCTTATCTTGGGTTGTGCTGCATGCAAAGTATTGGATGTTTCAGTAGCTAGAATGGCTAGCTGTATTGCAGAGAGGGGGTGGTCTTATACATAACAGGGTGGTGGTGCTCGGATGTTGCATGGATTAATAGATGCTCCACACAGTATCTTCCAACAAAAAATTTGATATATCTTCCAATGAACAACAACACAACTTGAAGAGTCGGAGACGAACTGAACTTTAATACCACTTTAATTCCGATGACAGTGAACAAGATTCAGACAGGCGTACTTATGGGAGCAAAGCTGTTTGGTACTACTATATAGTGTGCAGAGCTTGGGAATGTTTGACATCAAATCTTATAACTTCAGTTGGCATGGAAACTGGTCATGCTGGATAAGGGTCTGTAAGAGTCCTAATCAAACAGTAACTTTTCAAAGTGTTCAGTATATGCCAGGCACCAGGTGGTTGGGAGGAGAGATGAAGTGGGGGCTGCATCCTCAAAAAGGCAGAGTGATATTACTCATCACTTTCTTTATCTTCTTGATCAGCTGTGGTTCTTTAGAATGCATGATAATCTTGTTCAGGCTCACTTGCATACAACCAACACCAGAATCCTACTGACAGTTCCCACACATATAAGTGAAACTGTGTATGTCTCAGTGATGAATTGCCTCTGATTGATGATGGGTTGATGGCTAGGAATGCAAGGAGCAGCTTGGTAGTGACAATTCATCCCCATGACTTGCACAGTTTCATGCTTGCATGCACCGGTCACCAAGAGTATTCCATTCTGAGTTTACATTAACATTTTGCTTACATTTATTGCAAAAGAGTGAGTCTATTTTTATCAGAAGCGGAACTTTAAAAGGTGGTTTTGACATTAATTTAAGATTTTCAAACTCCCCCTCTTGGTTGACGCCTCTTGGCGTTTGATAACTTAAAGCGATGCACCAGCAAATAGCTCATTTTGAAGACACTTTATAATTATATGTGTCAGCAGCATTTCCTGCAGTATAATGGGTCTTTTATAGCAGCGTGTCAGTGCTGTGGCAAACCAAGCTAACTATCACAAACATGCCATTGTTTTTCAGGACAATTTGTGGTACTCCTAACTACCTTGCCCCAGAAGTGCTGTTGCGACAGGGTCATGGGCCGGAATCAGATGTATGGTCATTGGGCTGTGTCATGTAAGTCCTAAACTTTGAACTTCCCAGAAACCATTGTTTATCTCTCAACCAGACTGGATCACTTTATCACAGTGCCAGTAATCTGTAGTACTTAAAGACTTCTTCCTCCTGTCCCAAGGTTTCCATGGCTTACAAAGGATGAAAAGATTACTGGGTAGTTGTGGGCACCCCAGGACATAAATAGAAGTATTTAATTTCCAAACAATTGCCCCTGTTGCTGATGTCATAAGCCCTCTCCAGGCATAGTTTCATGAATATGATTTCAACATTTTATATTCTAATAATGCAAATAATAGTTATAAAAAAGAGAACTGCATATGACCAGCATTGCACATGTGCTTAT
This sequence comes from Phrynocephalus forsythii, assembly GCA_029282475.1. Taxonomy (NCBI): domain Eukaryota; kingdom Metazoa; phylum Chordata; class Lepidosauria; order Squamata; family Agamidae; genus Phrynocephalus; species Phrynocephalus forsythii. The sequence continues at coordinate 61,581,875 of JAPFRF010000005.1, forward strand.
ACTTGTTCTGTGTTGCCTTCTGCAAATATTGATGCATTTGTGGCAGCCTAAGGGACAGCTCCAAAAGTGCATGCTCGAAAATGGGTCTCTTTCCTATCTATTTATAGGAAAGCTGGTGATTGCTTATTTATTTATTTATTTATTTATTTATTTATTTATTTATTTATTTATTTATTTATTTATTTATTTATTAGGTTGATGTATTATTTGGTGCTGTTGGCCTTCAGAGCATGGAGTTCAAAAGTATGGCCTTTGCTAAGTTCAAATGTACAGTGGTACCTTGTATAAAAGAATTAATTTGTTCCAAATGAAATTATGTTAAGCAAATTTTCCTTTATACAAATTTCCCATAGGAATGCATTGAAAACAGAGTAATACCTAATCATGACCATTTTATGTTGTACAGATTCATCCCATAGGCGATCCTGTTAAGCAAATTTCCCCTATCTCCAGAATGTTTTATGTTGTATAGATTTTATGTTATACAAACTGTTTGTTATATGAGGGTCCACTGTATGGCCTTTGCTAAGTAAGCAAGCCTGCCAACAGAGTCCTGATCTGCACTGTGGATGCAAAGTAGGCACTATCCATAAAAATTAGCCCCAAATAATAGCATAGCTGACCTTCTGACTACACATAGGCTACTTACATATGTATTCAAAAGTAGATATGATAACTGAAAACACAAAAAAGCATTGCCTGGCTCTTGCTCGTCTTTCATAATGTATTTGCAATTTCTTCAAATCAAATGGAAAAAGTGGCCGCTTGGTGGTGTGCAGTTGGTTGTTTATCACAGGTGCTATTCACCAGCTTTCCGGAGAATCTTTTAAGCAGAGATAATTAGGGCCTTTAGCTGTTTCTGCTCTGGTTAGCCACAACTTCCTGTTAAATTTTCCATCTGCTATTTGTGAACTATCTTGAACGCAGAGGGCAGGGGAGGACGAACGGTCCTTGAATGAATAGTGGCATAGAGAAGTCATCTCTGTATCCCTCTCTGTGCATCCTTTTGCTAGATGCAGAAATGTTCAGAAAGATTTAATTCCTAAAAGGCTTTGAGTCTGATCATGTGGGAAGGGCTGCTGCTCATTCTCCGGATGTGCTTCCTGGTCTGTAGCACCCAGAGTGACAATAGCTTCTCATGCGCTCTTATTAGATGGAATACTAAATGCTGGGTGTTGCCTCACATTAATGTCCTCTGTAGGTACTGCTGAGTCATATGCTAACAAAGTGCTTGTTAATGCCGGCTGTTGGGAACCAGTATCCTTTAGATCAGTGGTTCTCAACCTATGGGTCCCCAGATGTTCCTGGACTGCAACTCCCAGAAATCCTGGCCAGCTCAGCTAGTGATGAAGACTTCTGGGAATTGCAGTCCAGGAACATCTGGGGATCCACAGACTGGAGAACCAGTGCTTTAGATGAATCCATACAATCCATCACTCACAACTTTGCCCCCTCTCTCTGCTGTTTCCTGCACCATCTCAGGTACACACTGCTATGTGGAAATCCTCCTTTTGAGACTTCTGATCTCAAAGAGACTTACAAGTGCATCAAGCATGTCACATACACACTCCCAGCATTCCTTTCTGTGTCAGCCAAGAACCTTCTCACAGGCATTTTGAAACGCAACCCACAAGAACGCTTCACACTTGAAGAAATCTTGGACCATGAGTTTTTCACCAAAGTGAGTTACAAGCCCTCTTGCTGTTTTCTTTAAATTATAATTATGGGTTGTTTTGACTTCTGACAAGGTCATTGACAGGGCAGAATACTGGGCAGCTGCAAAGCACAGTCTGCTGTCAGGTGTGTCCATATCCTTCAGCTTGGAATGCTGTCCTCCTAGACTAGAGGCAAAGTTAGATGAAGCCTGTCATTGGGCTGCAGCAGTATTGGAATGGCAATGTCCCTATTAATAAGGGTGTTAACTCTTGGATTCTTGCCTGGATGGCTATTTAGATAATTACATCCTGCTTCTGATTAACACTTACATTAACCACCTACAGCATTACTTTTGTTCTGCCTATGATGCTGTGCAAGCTGGTCATTATAACCCTTGCCTAATATGTCTCAGATTTGAGAAGACATCTTCAGCTCCATTAGTAGAAAAACTACCAAATATGTAAAGCTTGGAAAAGTGATACATTCTGCAACTGCAGTTCTCAGAATTCAACTGATATCCTGGCTGGGATATTTTGTAGTTCAAGCTCTGCAAATATGAAAAATTTCCATTTATTTTCTAATCATAACATAGACTAAAAGGAGCTTGTGGCAGTCCAAAATACTCTCTCTACAGACTGATAGCTTTTCTCTCCAGCATAGCTTTTCTAATAATTTCTGTTTTCTAGGGATATACACCTGATAAGCTCCCACCCAGTAGCTGTGTGATGGTGCCAGAACTGAACCCCCCCAACCCTGCCAAAACTCTGTTTGTAAAGGTCACAAAGACGCTCTTTGGGAAGAGGAAGTCAAAGGGTAAGTTACTTGTCTTCCTGCTCTGGTCGCTGGCTGATGTTCTAAGAATAACTGCTGGGTGAAAGTACTAATGCGGCAGTACTGTCTGGAAGTATCAATTTCCCCTCCCTTAGTTTTGTTTAGATGTTTAATTTGCAGGTCTGTGAACTCTGAAGTACAATACTTTGCAGCAGTGTATGTGCTCGTTGAAATCGTGAACAAGATTCACTGCTTCTGTAGAACTCTGACTGATCTCGTCATCTTTGCTAGAGTTTGTGACTGGCACACCATCTTATGAGTTGCCTCTGTCTCAGAAAACCTTGAAAACACTAGATGGCAAATCTGCCAACTTGAATATGGGTTCTTGTGCTTAGATAATTCCTTAGTTAATGACCACCCACTTTCTTTCTGTAGTTAAGAAAGCTCCTTCTGAAGAGAAAGATGACATCTCCAGATTGGTAACAGGACTTGTGAAGACCTCCATCTGTAGGCAACTGAGTCACAAAACTGTAGAAGGAAATGAGGTAAACTAGTTGGCTCATCAGTTTGGCCGTTTTGAGAGGGAGGGCCAGTCGGTCATGGGAGTTCAGCCTGGAGATGCTAGAACTACCAGACATTACTAGGTAGAATGAAAGGAATAAAATGTGTTCAACAAACCTTGTATCATCACAGGTCACTCCACTAAGTGGTCAGAGTCCCAGTTCTAGCCCAATAGAGACAGTAGCTGAAGAGGGCTCACAGAAGTCCATCTCCAGGTCCATTCGTGGGACAATGGCTAGTAGCTGTGAAGGTGAGTCTTGAATGCTAACATTTCCCTGTTGGGTGTGATAGTCTGAAGGAACTGGCATCACCTGCTGTATGGTGGGAGTGTGGCTTAAGGAACAAAGAAACAATTTTTGACAATCAGGTCTGCAAGAAGTTTTGATTCTGCTGTTGTATCTTGAAAGAGATTGTCTTTTGTTTGGGGATGTGGGACAGAGATTCTCTCTCACAATGGTTATTATCCAGGAGAGAATCTCTAATCCTGAATGGTGACTACTTCTAGATGCTGTAGACAAATAGGAAAGGCTTACGTCTGGGTGTGAGCTCTTAGGGATCGGAAGCTGGAATGATTCCACTCTCTGCAGCAAGTGCTCTGGGTTTAAATACAGTATGTTTACCTGAAAGTGGATGCCCAGGACAGAACAGGGATTCTGTTGGTGTACTGCCTTGCTTGATGCTCAATAGTCTCCCTTCATGAGCTAGTGTCAGGGGTGATGCTGGAGTCCCTAGTTTCCTTGTTGTGAGGGACTTCAACATTCTTGCTGAGACTGCTTTCTTGGGAATAACACTGAACCTCGCATGTATTCCATGAAAACTATGTCTGTCCCAGTGGTATTCAGCCTCATTCATATTGCAGGGTGCACTTTGGACCTAGTTTTATATGCAGGGCAGGATGGGGGAGATCTGGGTCTGGAGGATTTATAGTGTACTATTGTATGTTTAATTTTTTTTATTAAATAGTGCATTAAACAATTTATTGTACTTTTAAATTTATTTGTAGTTTAATCATGGTGAGCTGGCTTGAGTTCCTTTATGGATATTACATGTGTATAATTTTTCAAAAAGCACCTAGACTTATGGCATGGGTCAGTATATCTTATAGCCAGGCTTAATTGCTCAACATAGCCCAGCAGGCAAACTGTGAGTGAAATGTTAGGCACTGCTAGAAATGTATTTCCCCACTTGTTTTATTTGAACATTGAGCTCAGCAAACAGGAAACCCCATGTGAGCTGATTTTGTATTACATATTTCTTTCCATCTCTCTAGCATTTGAAGACTGTGCAATGGCATCAAGTATCGTTGAATCTGCAATTGGGCTCCTGAAGAACTGTCTCTCTGTCATGCCACCAGGTAACTGTCTTTAAGTTTCAGTGGAATATCTCATTGCATGGACAATGTTAAGGACAAATGAAAGCCTTGATTTCTTAGAAGCTTGGTATTATGAAGGAGGAATAAAAGAGGAGACATTGTTGAGCAAGCTTCACAGCTCACTTGTACTACTAACAAGGCTTAAGTTGTTCACTCTTGGTATGAGGGTTACAGCATCAAAGCAGAAAAAGCAAGAGCATAAAACTGAGCAGGAAAGATGCAAGATTTGACTCCTTGTTTCTGATCAGAAAGGCTGTCTGCATCAGTTTCTGATTTGCAAGAAGTACTGATATCCTTTATGGAGTCTCTTTCCCAGCATTTTTAAAAGCGTTCAGGTCCAAGTGTCATGGATGTGCTGAAGGGTGAGAGGGACGTCAGGTGGGGTTCCTGGATTTCATTAACACTCCACCCATGTCCCAAGCAGATTTTTCAATAAGCAAAGGATTTGCCTTGCTTTTTACACAATGGATGAATACAAGACCAACTTTCTTTTAAGAAGCATCCAAATGTGGGGTATATAAAAACAACAGAGGGTAGCAAAGAGACATGCAACCCGGCTCTAATCACCAGAATGTGTGCCTCTCCCTGGGCAGATTAGGATCCTAGAACAACCTCAAAATATTGTGGTGGTAAATACTGAGCCTTGTCTCCTAGTTTCACTAAAACAGTATCTTTGTTCTCTGTTCAGCCGAGAGGAATCCTGCTTCTCTAGCCTGCCATGAGCATTTTGTTTGGGTGAGCAAATGGGTAGACTACTCCAACAAGTATGGCTTTGGCTATCAGCTGTCTGACCGCAGCATTGGCGTCCTCTTCAACGATGGAACTCACATGATCCTTTCTGCCAACTGGAAGTGAGTGGAAGAATCAGATTTCTGGAGGCAGGACTCTTGGGGGGGGTCAAAAACTGTAAATTTTGCATCTCTTTAATTCCAGTCCAAAGGTCTAATCACTTTCTGGTGCACGGACACAGACAGCAAGATAGGGTCAGAGGAGGGAGTATATCCTTAAGCAATAGAAGACATGGGGTGATGTTAGCCAAATGTAAACCTGGAGGAGTAGATTGAATTATTATGAAATTTTATGAATTTTGACTCAGCTGCCTTAAGATTGCTAAAAGCTGTTAATGGTTTTCTGCACCTTGGGATGTTGCAGAAGGCTTGATTGGAAATGACCGAAAAGGAACCTTTTAAAGCTGCCTTTGGAAGCCTTCCTTGGAGTCTAGTGAAGATCTACTTCTATACTACTGATTTTACATTTGTAGGGACTATTTTGCACACAGGAGGCACCTTATTGCTGCCTGAATTGAAATGCTGGAGGGTTGTGCTTTTTTATGCTGCAAAATACTCAGGGCTTTGCTGGCTGCTGGAACTAACTGAATTATCTTGCCTTTCAGGAAAGTACGTTACAACCTGACCAACAGTAAGCATTTCTCCTTCCCAGCTTCAGGAGTTCCTGAACAGCTGCAGGGACAGATGAGTGTCCTGCAATACTTTGCCTCCTACATGGAACAGCATCTTATGAAAGTAAGTAGCATATGTGTCTTCAGGCTTGCTTACATTGGCTGAAATTCACTAGTAAGTCACAACTAGAGTAGGTTCATTGAATCAATGGAATTGATGGTGACTCAACAAATTGTCACTAGGTTCATGGACCTATTCTAGATGTGACTTACTACTGCTTTTCAGCCATTGTTTTTGATGGCTAATCTGGGTTTATAATCTGGCTGTCTTTTTTCAACAAAGCTCTCTAAAGTGCTAGGGACTGTAAAACCTATACTGAGCACAACTGCAATCAGCAGAATTTTCCTTCTTGCTTTGTTCTCTTTGGTTGGTGACTAGAGATGGGCATGAAATGGAAATATGGTGGGTTTTTTTGTTTCGTTTCTTTTGTAGTTTCTTTTTTTTTCCCATTAGTAACAAAATGTTAAAGTAGTTTTGTAATGAAACAAAATGAAATGAAACAAAACACTATGCTCCCCTGGGTTCTAGAGGCATCAAAATTGCAGGGGAGCTTCTTTGGACTCTTCCTTTTAAGTCTTTAAGATTTGGAGAGGTTTGGAGTTCAAGAGGCTGAGTTATCAAACTCCAAGAGGATCCCCCTAGGAAAAAAATCATTTCTTATTGAGTCGGAAGCCGCTAATTGCTCACCCCAGGGGGGGGCTATTATCAGCTTCTGACTCAATTAGAAATGAGGAAAAAATAATGTTTCATTTTATTTTATAACAAAACAATTCATTACATAACAAGACATCAAAACAGCATTTCGTTTTTCATTTTATGCCCATCTCTATTGGTGACAATTCAGAGAATGCATTTGGTGGTTCTGTGCTTCACCCTGTACTCTGTCTCAGTTGCCTTACCAACTGCATCTGTGGAGGCCAGAGCAGAAATTATGCATGGTGCAGAGGAATCTCTCCCTGGACCAAAGCTGAGCTGAATCTTGGCTTGCATTTGGCCATACCACCTATAGATATAACCTGTTGTGTGTGTGTGTGTGTTGTGTGGTTACAGTCGTGACCGACTCTTCGTAACCCTATGTCCATTGAGTTTTCTTGGCAGGAATACTGGAGTGGCTTGCCAGTTCCTACTCCAGGCACCTACAGCACCTGGCATTCCCTGGTGGTCTCCCATCCAAGTACTAACCAGGGCCGACCCTGCTTAACTTCCGAAATCAGGCGAGATTGGATGTGCTTAGGGCATCTAGGCAGCTCATAACCTGTTGTACCCCAGTGCAAACACATATGTTGTTTACTCCTTGTCTTGGGTGTGGTTTGAATTTCTGCAGCTAAATCAGCTGTCTTCCTCTTAGGTATGTCTAACTTCTCTGTCTCTATTTCAAAGGGAGGAGACTTACCCAGCATAGATGAAACTGGGCAGGTGCCACTACTGCTTCTACAGTGGGTGAAGACTAACCAAGCCTTATTGATGCTGTTCAGCAATGGAACCTTGCAGGTAAAAATGGCAGGGAATTGAATTCTGCATCTTAATAAGAGGTATTTAGGAGGCTGGTCAAGTTGACTTTTCAACAATCAGTAGCTCCAAAACAGCTGCTTCAGGTGTGGGGTGTCCATTCCTCTTCAGGCTGGGCATTCATTTGAGATCTGAATAAAGCTTTGAGATCTGAATAAAGCTTCCGCTAAGGGCTTCTGAGGAAATCAGTGCTAGGCTCTGCCTTGTTGGAGAAGGTGCACGTGCATGAGGTTGGGCTGTCCTTCAGCTTTCAGTGACAGCTGCTGTATTTGACCATAAAACACTTCAGATGGCTTTGGGCCTAAATTCACTCTCACAGTATTGTGAAGATATATAATGGTGGTAGGGTAGGAGTGAATTTGTCACCACATACTCTGATTTGGATCAGTAAAACAAGCTGTTATCCCCATGGAATAGGCCCAACTAGCTGCCAATGGACATTTGAAATGAGTATTAAAAACATTTGTTGTGTATTTTTTGCAGGTGAACTTCTACAATGACCATACCAAGGTGATTTTTAGCAAACCTGACCATTCGTGCCTCCTTACCTACATAAACCGTGACAGGAATTCCTACACTTACAAGCTCAGCAGCATTGCAGAACTGGGCTGCTCTCCAGAATTGCAACGTCGGCTCAAGTACATCCTCAAGCTTCTACAACAGCGAGCAGAGGCTTAAGGCTGCTGGGTAGACTTTTTTGGCTCTCTGCAGTTTCTTGTTGTTCTAAAAACTGGGCAGGATTCATCTTTGGCAGATGCCTCTTCTGGAAGGCAAAACATCAAAACCAAACCTGGACACATGTCACTCTGACCTGTTCTTCAGGATCCATCGACTTCTTAGATGCCTTCCACCAAATACCTCTTCTCCCCCTTCCCTTCTTTTACAAAGGGTAGACTTTTCACTCCTCCACCTCCACAGTGGAGAGATGTAGAGACAGATGCCTTAAGCCCTACTACTTACGTTTTCCTGTGTGATCATTGCACAGTTGGTTTTGCACATGGTGACAGTTGGATGGGAGGGAGGAAAACTTGTGCTCCATACACTATCTGGGGAGCAACATTGGGTGAGTAGAGAAGGAAATTACAAATCCTTCTGTTTGAAAATGGGGTTTGGGGATTTTTTTGCTTGATGACTAGTGCTAGCACTAGACTGCTAGTCTGTCTGGTGTAAAAGATGGCATCCTGGAGCCTGACAATAAAGAGGGGGTTGAATTTAGTCCATTCAGGGTTTGGAGACTTTCGTTGTGGGCTGTTATGTGCCCTTCCAACAGAACACTAGGACTGCCCATGTACTTTATATTGTGCTGTTTGGAGAGGCATCACTTGCCAGTCCATAGCTGGCACTGACATGTGGACCAATCAAGAAAGCTGTGACTTGGGAATTAGCTGACCAGGGAAGAAGAAAGCTTGTGCTACAGAACAGCTGTATCATGGGTGATGTGTCTTTCGCAAGGAACCAAGTAAAAGGCTTCCTTGCTCTGACTGTATGGTACTTACAAACTATGATGCTTGGGGGATGATCATTAGCTGTTGTGCCACCTGCCTTCTGGAGTTGGTTTGGAAGAACCACTACAACTGAGATAAGGGTATGGTTAAATCAAATAGTTTTCTGGTGCTGCTGCTAAGCATTTGAGGCTGTAAAAGGTACATGTTGTGTAACTGAAATATTATACTAATTAGGCAAATATGGGGCTTCTCCTCCTTGGCTCCAGAAGCTGTGAATGTCCCGTTTTGCCTCAGTTTCTCAGTTGCTTTCATTCCAAGATGCAGCAGCTGGATTCTGCAAATTGCCATGGGACAGATTTGAACAGCTGAAGTAGAAGCTGCCCACTCAGTGTTTTGAACGTGACAGACTGTCTACCTGTGGCGCTTAAATGGTGTGAATGTCTTAAGATTTATTTATGTATTTATACAACCTATTTATTTTGCACCTCTGTCCCCTCAGTTGTGTACACCACATTTCCCCAAACTCAGCAGTTTTGATTACAATAAAACTCATTTTTATTAAAAGCAAAAGAAATTGTTTCTTCGGGTTATAATGGCTTCTTGTCTGGTGGCTATACTTATATGGGACATGCATATACATTTTGCTTAGGCCAGTCATTTGATTCACTATTCTTATAATTTACTTCTGTCCTTAGTGTTTTAGACATACTTGACATGGCTGAGACTAAGGGTCTTTGCACAACAATTTAAATACCAGAGGGAAACATCAAGAACAGTTTGGAATCATATGTTGCGGTAAAGTACATAGTCATACATATGAAGGGCTGGGCCACCACCCCCTTTTTTATTCTTTGCAAGTTGCCAGTGTGTTTTCTAGAATGGCTTCAAAGGTACAACCCTTATTTCTGTGGCATCAGCCAGTCAAAAGTCTGAAGTCTGTGGAACTGCTCCTTTGGGCAGGGGTGCCTGACTCATTGATTACTTATACTCATCCTTCTCGAAATGAATTATTCTCCTGTTTATGTTGACCTGACTGTTCATATCACTTCCCCCTGGCTTGTTCCTCTGGTTTCTGTTTAATCTCCTCCCTTCTCCAAAGGACTAAAACAAAGCTACCAGGAGACCATTAGTGTGCTGTACAGTATTCTATGAAGTGCAACTTACTACAACTCTAACGCACAAAGATATGCAAATCTTGTATAGCTGTTTTAACTGCAAAATGTAGGTAGAAGGTAAAAGGCTATTGTGGTTTTTGAATTAGGCTAAAATGAAGCAGTTCAGAAATCTGGAAACACACTAGGAGTTAATCTTTATTAGTATGTAATAAATAGCAATAACCATGTTCTTGGATTAGTTTATAACAAATGTCTTCAGCAATAAAAATATATAATATACCACATGAATTCCATCAGCAGACAAAGAATGCTAAGCAATACCAAAATGTTTCCAAACAATTTTAAAAGCTAGTTTAAAAGAGAGAGAGAGGTACATGTAAAAAAGGATCCCATCACATTCTCTGGTCTCAAGTTGTTGATAGTGTCAAAGGTCAAAACCTGCTTTTTAAAATTGGGAGTTAGCATAACAGATGTGTGTACCTCAGCACTAGTATACCTCAGTGCAGTTAATGATCTTGTGGTCATCTTTTGGTTTAGCTCAAATTATGGGACTATTTTAGGAGGAAACCCCACAGTCAACATTGCGGTAATCCAAACAGAACCTTTATGTTGATGAATTGTATGCAGGCATAGTTCAGAAGTGGAAGCATGACTATTAATAGTCATTGTCTAGCTAGAGTCACTGAACATTTGTGAATCTGTAAACCTATTGTACAATGGGAACATCAGCTATTTTCTTTAAACTAATAGTCCTCTTGGGAGATGTAGGTGGAGCACAATACTGTGGAGACAGCAGGAGGTCTTTTATGGATAATAGTCTTGCCCTGTGTTGATGGGTCTAGCCAGAACCAACATCCCTTTATACACAGGTACTGGAACAGTTGTGCCATTGTGATGGGATGTTATGTGGAAAGAGTCAATGCCACATCTCTTCATCCTAAACTGAGAACTAATCTACACACTGCACAGTCTGAGATGGCAACAACAACTTGTAGATGTACAGTATAAGGGCCTTTTTTGAATGCTTCTCTCTGTAAAAGCCTTCTTTCCTCTACACTTGTGTAATTTCCTGTTCTCATGCAGCAGACATACAGTTTACAACATCTTGTGGTGCATCTTCTATGCAGGAATCTTTCCTAGGCCCTGTCAAAATTAGGTCTCGGGAAGAAGCACACGTGCGATGTCTCCGTTCCCATTTTCACCACCACCTTTCCTGTCGCATTATTGACATGACTGACTCCCAATTCTTCCTCTCCCTATCATTTTGTTTTCAGTGTAGTTGATTGTGAAAAGGAACTGCTTCTGGGTACAAGTTGTGAGTTGAGTGACAAAGCCATGACCAGTTGTCACATGATTAAAATGAACCTGTATCTATGTAGAAATAGGGTTGCTCTTGTAAGAAACAGAATAGCATTGCGGGATCTAGGGTTGTAACCTAGGTGCATATTGACAGGGATTCCTCCCACCCCCACCCCAAAGACCTTCCTGAGACCAGACAACAGGCAATTTGTGTGTGTGTGTGTGTGTGTGTGTGTGTGTGTGTGTGTAAATGAATTATCACAAACAAGTAAGCAATGACAAATTTCTCCTTTTGGAGTGGTTAAGGAGCTGGTGAGTTCTCTGATAGGGATGCTTCTAAATAACCAGGTGTATAATAAATTAAAAGTTGTTCTAAATTCAATGCCTATTTATTCACACATAATTGTGCACTGGGTGTAACAGTTATAAGTGTGCGGGGAAATGTAAAGCTTAAAGGTATGTAAATAAAAGAAGAAACAATAATATTTTGATCTGGCAAATGTTGATGCATTTCTTGCATCATTGAGAGTTAGTTTGCGCTAAGAGGGCTACTCTGTGGTTATTTTTAATGAGGAAATAATGAGGAGGAAGGGTGTGCTGGCACGATTCATTCAAAGTACAGTCCATGTACTGTGGCCACAGCAAAGATGGATGAATTGGTGAAAGTGGCCGAGGCAAAGTTGTCATTTTCTACGTCCCAGAGGGAACGACTGGCAATATGGAGCCCTTGGTTGGCCTTTTGGCCCAAAAAAACATTACACACCAGCTTGTAGCGAAGCGGAGTGATGTCTTTGACTTTATTCCTGATCATATCTGACAGGTTCTGGACTGACGGCCCACCATTTGCAGGGTTATATTTTACATCTCCTAAGTAGTTCGCCAGAACAGTCTCCAGAAGCTGCTGTACCTGAGAGGAATTGAACTTGCAGTCTTCATCTGGGTGTGTTTTGTAGGTGTTCTCATAGTGTGTCTCCCGAACAGGTTCAAAGAGTGGCAACCCAGAGAAACTTACCCGGCCACAGCGCATCCAGGGCACAACTGAGAGGCGCCTTCCCCCTGCAGCTAGTGAGTTCCTCCTGCTGGAGAAAGAGGTGTTGAGGATACTCATGACTGAACTTCTCCGAGATGGTGGAAAGGGGACTTTTCCTTCTTCAATACTGTACAGACGTAACTGTGGCCTTGGGGACACATCTGTATGTTGAGAATTCTGGCAAAGAGATAGTGACCCTGCCTTTGTGTGGGCAAAATCAGTATCTTCTGAGGTCATTACCTGACTGGAAGTCCAGTCTGCCATGGCTGAGTTGTCAACCACTGTGGAAAAAAGAGAGAGAAAATACTGTATATATCAACACAGCATTACTGACCATGACCACCGGACTATTAATCTTCATACTTTCCTTTTAGTCTGGGCAATAGCTGATGAACAGCATACCTCAAAAGGAATTGTTCTACCAACCTACATGTGTTTGCAGTAATATCCACAACAGAGTTGATAGACTGATTGTAAGTTATTGGCTTTACATTACTAGCTTCACATCCCTATTTCCAGCAAAACTAACCATTTTCTGAACTCGGTGTCCATTATGGATCAAAGGCACTGTTCTGGTAACTTCCAAAGCCGCCTTCTATTACAGCATATACAGTCCAAGGGTGATAAGTATCCAGATATTCAACATAAAGATCCTATTGATCCTGTCATATCTCAACTTCAAATAATGTATTTCTAATTCAGACCCAATAAGCATGTACTACACGGGCTGGATAACTCAGTCATTCACATATCTAGCTGTTGGAGGCAAAGGCTGGGAATTTGGTTCCCTGCTGTGCCTTCTGGAAGAATAGCCAGCCAGCTGCACAGTCCCAGGATGTCCCCAGGAAAAAAGGGAATACTGTAGTAAATCACTTCTGAGTACTCTGTACCTGGGAAAAACCCTAAAGGGTCATAAGTAAGAATTTACTTGAGGCGTGCAGTGATTAATCACATACTGAGCTCTCATAAGAGATGGATTCACTCATGGAATAAAAATGGGGAGCTGTGTGGCCATTGCAAAATACAAATGCAAGACTAGGCTATAGGTGAAGGTATCACCTATAGCCTAGTCTTGCACACACACAAAAAGAAGTAGCCTTGAGTTTCTAAGACCTGAACAGAGTTGTTAATGATAGGCCCTTTGGGAGGTCACTACTACAAAGGGTTGCCATAAGCCAGAAGTGCTTGATGACACTTAATTGTACACCAGATAGATGAGTCAATACACATTTGTCTTCTACAGTCACTATGAATACAATCTTCTCCTATTCTCATGTTATGTATAATAACCTCCTAAAGAGATAAGCATTTCAATGTAACTTTCGTAAACTTATAGGTATTGCTCTTTCCTTGCCTCTTTCCACGTTTCCCTATGTTTTGTCACTAATTCTCAGCCTATTCAATCTCCCCACCCCTTCCCCTGCTATTTATACTCTCTCTCTCTCTCTCTCTCTCTCTCTCTGTTTTATATATTTACCTTCTACAAAAGTATTTGCATTCCATAGGCTTTCAAAGTTCTCTGGAGAAACGTCTGGGAACATTTCTGCCAGGAGTGCTTCACAGCTGTTCCAAGTGCAACAGGGCCTTGCTTTAAAACAGTCTCTTTCTTTCATTATTTGTCTTTTTAGCATGATCCAATTTATGTTTTGCTTTTATGTACTGTATTACAAAAATGAATAAGATACTTATTTTCTTCCTTGAGGATGAAGGATGTGAATAACCTTCTATACAATAAGCATTGCAGGTACAGAAGCATGCAAACGTTTACTACCAGTTACAGTAGTTGTCTTTTGTCTTAGGAAGTAGATATCTTTGCTTAAACAGTGATAAGCATTTGTAATCTGACAACCACTTTGGATTAAGTTGCTGTCATTTGTTGTACATGGAGGTGCCCTTTTAATGTTCAAAATACAAGAGCCAGGTTACTGGCTAGAAAAGTCACATTTTCAAGCCATACAGCACTAATCTGATATTTTAAAGCTCTAGACTTGAGTGCTTGGGTTGGGGGAAAAATCTTATCCCCAAAGACTCAGTTTACCCTATTGGTGTTTCCATTTGTATGTTTGTAATCCTTACTGAATGCCGTAGGCAGTTGGGGTTGGGAATGTAGAATTGCCTGTCTATCTAGTGATATCTTAGGGTTAGCTATCACTAGATGGCTTAGCTTTATCTGCCTACTATAATGTTGGCTTGGCCATGCCACTTTTGGATGCTCAGAATCTGGTGCTGTTTTTGATCAGACTGTGCTTTTAAAATTAGTCTGCTTTTCACTAAATATGATGTTTTGATATGTTGTGTCTGTTCCCATGGGGGCTACATTAGTGGGCAAAACTACAAAATAAATAATATAACAAAAAGGAGGTCTGAAAGCGATGGGAATGGTAACACTTTTCCCACTTGTTTGCCTCTGCCTCTCAGGTCTAACCAACAACCTATTTTCTCTGTGTAAGGCTCAGAGAGTGCAAATATCCCTGAAGGAAAGAAAGCACAGGATATCTCTGAAGGAAAGAAAGAAGTGACAGTGAAAGGCACAAATAAGGAATAACAAACCTTCTCTGCTTCTTACATATCTTTCCCTCTTCAAACACGACTGCTTTATACCATTTCACTGTGGCACAAATTTAAGTTTGGTTGTTGGACCCTTATCCTGAATGACCCAGAAACTATCACTGCGACTAACAATTTTATATAGAGAGTGAGAATTTCCCATAAATTCACATTTCCAGATGCTAGGAGGAAAATTGGGGTGGGGTGGGGTGGAGATGACCCTAGAATTAATGTCTGAATGGAGAATTTCCAAAGACTTGACGTTAATGAAAAAGAGTGTGATGAAGAGCAATTAAATTATTTCTGAGCCACACTAAATTATTTCCTGTTGTGATTTCAAGAAACAGAGACAAGATACATAAAAAGACAGTGCATTCAAGAGATTACACAATCTATTCTGAAAATTCAAACAAATATCCCATGAAAAAAGTAACCATTCATTTTAGCAGCATTTTATGAACTCAGTTTTTAATTTTAAATATTTATAATCATTTAAAACTCTAATTTTAATTTTATTACTTCAGTGTCGACATTAGTTGGAATAAGCAGTTTATAATGATGTTTTATAAGGCTTTTAGTAACTGGGATGTAGTAGATGGAGCAGTTTAGGAATACAGTGTAAATAAATGTAATCACTAATCTGGTTTAGAATCCACATTCTACATTTTAAGGAATATTTTTGTGATCACTTAACATTGACTGATTTTAACTGACTCCAGCTCTCCTTTATTAAAACAACCAGGATAATAAAACATAGTAAGACATAGTTTCTTCTCTTGGTTTTTCTAGTGAAATTTATGGGCACATTCCTCTGTTAATTTGTATATTTTAAACCCAGATTTACCCATTTGAGCATTCTTTCACCTGGAGTAAAATTTTTGCTCCTCAATTCTTTAAGACCCTTGGAAGATGTGAAAATCATTTGCACCTGATACCAAGGGAGCAGATTCTTAGAGGTAATTAAGTTACATGTAATGATCTAATAAGCAATGACCTTGAAGATTCCAGAGTATGCAAGAAAATCAATTGAAAGCACCAGAGCTTTGCAACATTCAGTCCCTAAGAGTTGTGATTTACAGTGTGGGATTCCAGTGGGATTGCACCTCACCCCTTCTTACCTGCAAGCAATTTAAATTCACTCAGAGGTTAGTAGGTTTACTGGTTGATGAGCTCTGCTGGGTCCAAGGACTTGCTTGAGAACCTCTCTAGTACCAGTTATCTTTCCTACTGAAGTTTGCTTGTGTCTTGCAGAGGCCCGCTAAGGCTCTCCTTATGCCCACCTCTCTGCCTTAATACCCACTCTCCCTTGGGAGGGTAAATCATTGGCTGTTTGATGTGACAGTTCAATAGGAGAGCCATCAAAGGCACTTCAGCAGGACTGGGCAGCCTGCCACCTAAAATACATGGTCTCCATGGAGACTGTTATCGCTCACGTTATTCTTGCAGAGTCCTGAGTGTATAAGAAGGGGGAGTGTTACTATCTCTACGTTTCATGGTGGCTTTGAAGACACAGAAATGTTGGTTATGAATATAGGTGCTGCATAGAATTTTGGGATGACCCCTCCCCTCAAATTCATAGCTGTTGTTCCACTAATGGATCAACAGCTATGAAAGTTATTTAATAGGCCAAGGGAATGGCATCCCATTCTCTTGCCTTCTGACCTCAAAATCTTTTTTTTCCAACTTATGCTTGTTTTATAGTTGAAAAGAGATTAGAGTCAAACTAGATCACATGATAATTCAGGAATACAGTTTAAATGTTCATTTTGAAAAATGTAATTAGCAGCTAGGAGAAAGCCAGCTAATACGATGTAAAAGGAGGGAGAACTAAAATCCTTCTACAGTCCTACTTATGATTTTTAAAAATTACTTCTCAACAGATACTATATGCATTTAAGAAGTGGGCTCGGACAACCCTAATGGACAACCGCCCAGAGTGACCTTGCTGCCAGATGGGCGGTATAAAAATCTAATAAATAAATAATAAAATAATAAAATAATGCTGAAAGGACAGAAGAGTGCTCCTTTTGACTACAACATATTAAGAAATGTAGGGTTTGCTTGTGTCACTTTTTCAGAGGCTGGAATAATCTTTTGTCAAATTCCTGTGTCTTCTAAATGTAAATATTATTCATTCTCCCAAGTGATTTTCTTCATTCCAGACAATTTTAATAAATGTTAAGTTGAAGATACTGAATGTAGTGCTGCTTCCCATAGCTTCCAAGAGGGGACTTTTGTCCGAACAAAAGTGAACAGAGTTTAATTTATACCATCACACATCCAAGTTATGGGGATACCCCCCCATTATCATTTGATATTTTAGAAATTGTAAGTGTTAATTGTATCAATACAATGTTAACTAACATCCTGCCCCGTTAGTGCCTCAATCTCAGTGAAGACCCCAAATTGCCAGGAAAGTAGCATTCCCTTATACACTATTTGGATTTGGTATGGATTTTTCTCAGAACTCTCACTTGCTATAGCTAAATAAGAATTATCCTGAAATCTCTTGGCAGCAAAACTAAACAAAAGTAAAGATCAAGCCTTCTAGGTGGTCCTTTGTTTTACAAGGATTATAACTAGTTCCAGAATATCACAACTCTGGAGAATTTAGTGGGTATCTCATATTTCCATAAATGCTTGAAAGCATTTCACACAATAGCTTTTGTTGCTCAGCAGTGCCATTTATCTTTAAATTTTAGTCTTGTAGATTACTGGGGGGCTCTAAATTTCTTGTTTGAAACAGATGCTGCTGTTTCATCTGGAGCTAGAAGCAGCTGAGGGGTGAAAGACAAGATAACATTTTGATGGTTTCCACTGAGAACAGTCTATCTGGAGGTACCTTGTTAAGGTTTTAGTACTATAATAACATGGAGTTTGCCACTGCTTTGCATGGTCTTAGTCCAACTCACATGACCAGGCCTGACCCTCATGGTATTAGTGTTATAAGTGCTCCCTTTTAAGTCTGACTACATATCACATGTTGTATGTGTGTGCCACACAGCTGTAGGTTCCTATGTTTTATTAAATAGTAAGTGGGGAATAATTTTAGGTATCTAAGTTAAGTTATATGAAGATCTCACCTTGAGACCTCTTTCTGTACCAAGATTTTCCTCTGATCTTGTGCTGTGTAGAGAAGCACATTCTGGGAGAGCTTGAACCCAACCCTTCTCTTTTTTAAATGAATATTTATTGCATACCTCTGGATTAGCAGCTAGTTCTGTCAGTTACCTGATAATCATGACACCTTACCTCAATCCTGCTTGTTGAGTCATTTCCTTCCAAGGTTTAATCCCTTTCTCCTTGGTTGCCCTTATTCCTTATATGGCTCCTTATATCTACTTTGGTCTGCTAGTGGGCTGTTCTAGTGACTTTTGAATCCCATTGCAAGCTACCTGTCAGATACCTTGATGAGCAAATGTGATCCTGTCTTGTCTTGTAAACTTAACTTTAGCAGCTCTTTGGATTCTTCTCTGTTTTCACAACCGCTCCTTTGCCTTCTCATTTATTTTGAACTTTCACTTTTTGTCCTTAATTGTCCTGAAGCCTAACATATAACTTTCTTATCTGTCTGGGAAATCTGGTTCCTAGTCATCCTCTTCTAGACATGTTGTCTCCTTGTCCTACCAGTGGCATCCTCAACTGATCCCCACCTGGATGACATATTTGTAACTCACTTCTGTACATGTCCACAGAAGGCATTACAGTATTTGCATTTGTTTGGTTGCCCTTTGCTTCTCCTGTGCCCTACAATGAATTTAAATATTCCACAGAAGGAGAGAGAAATGGCATTCAAGTTATGATTATTTGAAAGTTAGCTCTCTTTTTTGTTACTATGTGATACAAAGATTCTCCATTCACATTATTCTGTTTTAATTCCTTTGACATGATGGGAGAAGTTATATTTTAAGATCTCCTGACAAGGCACTAAGCCTTCAGATCCATCTGTTTGAGAACTGCTTCCTACACAACAGACGTCCATGATTGTTAATTCCTCCCCTCCACCTTTTGTTCAACCAGACTGACTAAATAAACTCAAGGTGGCTTTAAAAAAAATGACCACTCTTTTCAAATGTAGACTGAGAAGTTAATTTTTCTTGTCCCCTACCCCTTCCACAATATGTATCTCAGGACTTCGGCCCCTCTAGTTATTTTAACATTTAAACAGCATTCCAACCATTATATAAATAATTAGAATAAATACAAAAGGAAAATAGGGAGCTGCTTTTTGACAGGGGCCTATTGTGAAAGAGCAGTGGTGTGGTGGCTCAGTAGGCTAAAGTACTGAAAACTGTTGGCTACAAAGTCGGCAACTCAGCGGTTTGAATCCTGGGTGCCATACGGCAGAGCGAACTCCTGCTGATAACCCCAGTTCCTGCCAACCTAGCAGTTTGAAAGCATGTAAATGCAAGTAGGTACCACAATGAAAAAGTGGGAAGGTAAAATAGTGTTTCCTTGCAGCCATCCTGGCCACAAGGCCATGAACATGCACAACACTAGCTCTTTGGCTTGAATACAGAGATGAGCACTGCCCCTACAGTCAGACTCAACTAGGACGCATGTGCAGGGAGAACCTTTACCTTTACCTAATGTGAGAGGAGTTGTTACTTCTATCTTACGGTCTAACAGTAATTCAGCAAACCTTCCAGTCTACACAGTCAAGTTGTCTCATGTTGTGTGTGTGTGTACTACACCGCTGGCAGGTTTTGCTGCTGAAATTACTGTTGTGAATTACACCATATTTAATAAAAACATGAAGATGTGTTGCAAGAGTCCACGCCAAACTCAAAATCACTGTAACTTGCCCAGTTCAGGCATGGCTAAACTGTAAGTTGCATGCTGTATCAGCCAAGTGATCTACATGGGCTTTAAAAATCATTTTAAAACTGGCACCATGGGGCTTCAGTTTCCTGTGTTCTGCCCTCCTGAGGCTGTGCATTCCTGGAATGAAATGCACTAATAAAACAAATAAAATCCTGTCTAGCTGTGTGGACACTTTGCCCTCAAACTGCTTTTGAAGTTTTTGACCTGCAGCTGCTTGTCCTCTTGCTGCTTGCTTCTCACTGCCACTTGCTGCAGCCACTACCACTGCCAACACAGTTCCCATGATGAGGTGATGCAGGCAGCAGGGACAAAAGCCCTGCTCTTCTGTTGTGATGTGATTTTTAATATGTGGTGTGATTTATTTTTTCATTCTCCTCTCTTGTGTCCCCCCGCCCCCTGGTTGCCAATGTTAGCAGGGACTGCTATTCCGGTGGTGTCTGGCCGAAGTAGGTATGCTGGTAGCTGGGGGATTAGTCAGGTAAGAAGAAGTAGGGCCAGGCAGTTACTGCCTGTCCCCCGTTCTGATCCCCCAGCTCACTGCCATGTACCAGGGAGCCATTCCATCAGTGCCTCCAACTTGTTGTGCCTCCTGGTCAATGCCATGTCAGTCCACAATAAAATCCCTGTCCTTTATGATGTCATATTGGATTGGTGAATCGACCTGGCTTGTTTTACGGAGACCTGGGTGGGGAACAGGGGGAGGGGCATCCCTCTCCCTGCTGTGCCCTCCTGGGTTTAAGGTCCAGCACGTGGGCAGGTCACAGGGTCGGGGGTCCGTTTTTGTCAGCAGATCTGTGACGTTGGTGTGTCCTGGGTTAGAATGCCTTATCTATTGGTGGGCCAGCGGGACAGGTTTGGCGTGCTGGGGTACCGTGCTCCCTGCAACCCTGCACACTCCTTTCTAGAGCTCAATGAGTTCATTTTGGCAGCTCTGTGGAGGTTTCCCCTCCTTTTGGTGGTAGGGGACTTCAATATGCATGCCGAGGATGGACTTTCAGGAGTGGCTCTGGATTTCAAGGAGTCTATGGTCTCCTTGAATCTGTCCTAGCATGTAGTTTGTCCCACTCATAGAGCAGGGCACACTTTGGACCTGTTTTTTTCCTCCATGTCAGTGGATCATAATCTGAATGTTGGGGACATTATTCTCCAACCCGTGCCATGGTCAGATCAATCATCTGGTTTCTTTTTACCTCTTGATCACTGCCCCACCCCACGGGGAGCCTTGGACCCTTGTTTGGGCCCACTCCCAAAGGCTTCTGGACACTGAACGGTTCCTAAAGGCCTTTGGGGAGCTTCCTGACAGTCTGGTTGACGATCTGGTAGAAGTCCTGGTGGAGAGGTGGTATGAGGATGCCTCCTGGGCTGTTGACCGGATCGCCCCCAAGCATCTTCTTTGCTGTGGAGCTTGCTGTGGTTTATGGCTGAGTTGTGAGCGATGAAGCAAGAAGAAGAAGAAGGCTCAAGAGCAGATGGAGAAAGGACTGGTTGGTAATTAATGGGGCTGCAGTTCGTTTGCTGACCAGGCATTACATCTGTGTGGTCAGGGAGGCTTAAAAATCTTATGTCTCCCTGAGAATTGGTGTGGCCTCGAACCACCAGGCAGAGTTGTTCCGGGTGGTTTGAGACCTCACCAATCCTGGTCAGCCTGAGCCTCCTCCTAGTGATTTCACTAGTGAGTCATTTGCACCCTGTTTTAGATCCAAAACTGAGGCCATCTAACCCGTCTAGACTCCGGTTGCTCTAACCTCCCCTCGAGTATTTCAAGGCCATACCCCCTCGGTTTCCTTGTGTGGTTGAGTTTGGTCCAGTATCTCCAGCTGAGGCCTCTTGGGCACTGGCCATTGTAGGCTGGTAGCATCCCCCTTTGACTCTTGCACATCCTGGCTTATTAAATCTGCCAGAGGGAGCATGCTACAGTGGGCTTCTGTTATCTCTACTGCATCCTTCAGGGAAGGGATTTTTCCCTGTCACCTGAAGGAGACAATGGTGAAGCCCACTTTAAAGAAAACTGGCTTGGCATCAGATGATCTGTCCCATTATCACCCACTTGGCAATGTTCCTTTCTTGGGTAAGGTTATCGAGAGGGTTGCCGCTGTCCACCTCCGGACTTTCCTGGAGGAGGATTGTGTCCTGGATCCATTCCAGTCTGGGTTCAGGCCATGTTGGGGGACTGAGACTGGCCTGGTCGTGCTGCAAGATGATCTCCTTAGGGGGGCTGACAGGGGTTGCTCTACCTTGTTGGCCGTCCTGGATTTGTCAGTGGCCTTTGATACCGTCGACCATGGTATCTTGCTGGGTTGGCTTTCTGAGGTGGGGATTGGAGGTACAGCTATTAGCTGGCTCTGGTCCTTCCTTGGTGGCCATCCACAGCATGTTAAGCTGGGGGAAGAGTTGTCGGCTCCTTGGACGCTCTCTTGTGGGGTGCCCCAGAGGTTGACAATCTTCCCCATGCTGTTCAACATCTATATGAGACCACTGGCTGAGGCCATTAGGGGATTTAGAGTTTGCTGTCTTCAGCATGCTGATGACACGCAGCTCTATCTCTCCTTTACCTCCTGTGCAGACCCTCGAATTCTGCCTGGATGCGGTCATGGAATGGACCAGGGCTAACAGGATCAGACTCAACCCAGAAAAGACTGAGGTTCTGTTCTTCAGTGTGTCCTCTACTGTGTACAGTGCTCCTCTCCCCAATCTGGAGGGTATTGCCCTTCAGCTGGTGGATAGAGTGAGGAATCTGGGCATGATCTTGGATCTGGCCTTATGCCTAGGAAGCCCAGGTGATGGCCATCTCCAAGGCCACCTTTTTCCATCTTTGGAAGAACACCCAGATCTGCCAGTACCTGGACGAGGCCTCCCTGACAGCAGTTGTGCAGGCGCTTGTGATCTCGAGGATTGATTATTGCAATGCTCTCTATGTGGGATTGCCCTTAACCCTTATTAGAATATTATAGCAGGTACAAAATGCAGTGGCCAAACCGGTGGTTGCTGGGAGCTCGCTCCACTGCGTAGCACCCAGGATTCGAACCACTGAGCTGCCAACTTTGTAGCCAACAGTTTCAGCGCTCTAGCCCACTGAGACACCACGCCCAAAAATGGCTTACATAGTTACTCCCTAATGCACAATATACACATTATTTTCTCTCTGTTTAGCTTTGTTTATTAGAGGTTTAATGTTGATTATTTGTTGTAGATTTTATTTTACAATGTTTAAATAAAATTTTAAAAAGGATTCTCTTTTCTATTCCCTATTCTCCCAACTAGCACACATGTTTTTATATGAGTGCATACAGTGTGTGTGTGTGATCTGAGCATTTTTTGAGTCTTAAGCAAAAACAAGGCATTCTCCCACCCCTCCTCTTCATCCTCCCCCTCCCCCTCCCCCTCCCCCTCTCATCTTAAGCTTTTGACAGGTGATACAGTGCTGACTTGAAGTGTCAAACTGTCACCTTCCTGCACTTTTCCAAGAAGGTGCAAAGTAGGATGTCATATGCCACCATCCTGGAGCCCAACAGGGTAAGTTTTCAACACACAGCCAACACTTAGAAGGCAATTCTTCACCCTGACATCTCTGGCAGAAGACTGGTAGGCAGTGAGTGGTTGGGGAGGGCATGATCATAAGACATGGCCACTGGGTCCCATAGAACCAACTGGTGAGAAGGAGAGAGAAAAATCTCCATGACTTCTGCTCCTCCAAACAGGACATATCTACAGTGGTGCAGAAACAGTTGGGTTTAATACAATACTTCCTTTCTTTTTTTTTCTTTTTCTTTTTCTTTTTCTTTTTCTTTTTCTTTTTTTTTCTTTTTCTTTTTCTTTTAAGAGGTAAAAAGGAAAGGAAAGGCCACGGGTCCGCTTGTGGTCAGATAATTTCTGACTCATCTGTACTAGTATCTTTAAATGTATAATAACCCTGTTTGACAAGTATACTGTTTAGTTGCTAGGTGGATAGTTATACAAAGGGAAATGCATCATACACTATTTCTAGAGAGAACAAGCCTTTACTTTGGTTTTAATTAGCTGTCAGCAACATGAACTTGGGGACTGAAACTTTATATTATTTGATTAAAGAGTCTTCCATCCTAGGAGAGTGTTCGTGTGGAGATGGAAAGTCTCCCAAGGAGGATATCATTTCAGTTTTATGGAGTCAAATATGACAGCTCCTCAGCTAACGAAGGAGAGGTTTAGATTATTGTCACATAAAATACTTGTCTGACAATGGAGTAGTGTGTGAGAGAATGTTACCCATGCCAGAAGTCTCTTATCAAGATGCAGGCCAAATTCAGACTAGCTTAGTTTAAAAGATTAATTTATACCATGTATTTTTCAGTGGGTAAACAGGATTAAGAGACATTGTAAACTGGTACTTGAAAACATTATCTCGACAAGTTAAGCAAACCAGAGTGATTGGTTCTGAATTAATGCCTCTGATAAATATCAATTGTGAAATATTTCTAAAGGTTAAAAAAAAGAATAGCAAGTGATGATATTGGGGCCTCTTATATTAAATTTTGCACTCTACTTGCCTGCTAACTACTGTGAGATATATTGTTATGATCATATACACTTTAAATTTTATTTTCTCTTTCGCAACTCCTCAACCCCCACAACGTCTTCTCTGCATAGACAGAAAGGTGGAAATAGAACATTTAACTTAGGAATGTCCTGTGACCTGATCATTTAACAGGCTGCCATGCAGAGTGAGACCCTTCGTGTCACTCTGAATCAGCTGCTTATATATGATTTTCAGAAATTATGCAAAAGGCCTTGGCAACCCTGCCCTAGGCTAGGCTGAAACCCTGATGATTCTGGACACAGTGATGTCATTTTGTGCTGACAGACGAGCTGGCAATCATAGGATCTGCCTCTCCCCCTCACTTTCAAGAACGAAACTCTTGCCAAGTGTTGGGCTGGTTCTGAAACCCACATAGCCAATGAATTCCTCATGCAAAGGTTCTATTTTCCTGCTGCCTAATGTCACCTCCCAAAAAGGTCCTCTCCTCTCCTCCCCCCACAACACCCTTCCCTCTTTCTCCTCCTTTCTTGAGCCTGTTCTGCAGCCTTATTCCTTATTTTTGCTCAAGCCATTCCCTCCAGGACTTAATGTAGTCCCTCCCACCAGCAGCTGGATTTTTAGGGCCTGGGCAGCTGCCTGTTGCCTAGCAATAAGCAGTGTTGCTTCCCCCTTCTCTGGCCTTCCTCTGCGTTCCCGCCTTGCAGCTGAGCTCCCAGCCAGCCGTGACTTCTCTCTGCAATATCTTTTTTAGTCTGAGCAAGTCAAGGCCAAAAGAGCCCTCCCTGAACGGCCTGCACTTAGCTACCCCTTTCCTCTCGAGCTGGGTCTCCCAATTCGGGGCCCATTCCCAGCCTATGGCCTCGTCTTGTTCCACCCTTCTTCTAGGGAATTCAGCTGCCTTTGCCTCTGCCCTCAGATCTCTCATCAACAACCCAGAGTTCAGGTGAGCCAGCTGGGACGGCCAGTGACGAAAGCCCGGGGATTATTGTGTGGCTGGGAGCAAAGGCCGCCTCAGAGCTTTTTAAGGAGAAAAGTGGGGTAAAATATTTTAAATAAAATAAACAAGGTCTTAATTGAATCAACATAGGGAAAGATCTGCAGGAAAATTGGGAATAGATGTGTCAGCTTCCTTTTGGAGTTAAGATAATTCTGAAGGAACAAGGAATGATCTCTATCCCACATCCCAGTGGCTGCCTTGAATAAGAAGAGACATAAGCTGCACAGCACGAGGATATACCTAATGATTATTTCTTGACACTGAAATTGCTGCTTTGTACCCTCTTTAACAAATGTGATTTCAGTCACTGTCAGGACTGTTTATGGGTTTGTGAAACCATATAGAAATGCATGTGTCTGTTGATTGCTAATAATACATAGTTTGGTCGTCTCTTTAAGCCCCTGTTCTGGAGGTCAAGTGAGGAAGAAACAGTTATCTGTAAAAGTTAGCAAAGAATTAGTTCCCATCCTCACCCCTGTGGTGTTATTTATTTTGTGAAAGGTTTTTCTAATCTAAGAGGCTGGAGATCCTCTTACTAAAAACACAGCTCCAGTTTAAAGTGATTAGTAACTTTCACTGGTTGTCAAATCAGGCTCCTCTCAATATGTTATGGTGCCTTTTCCACTTCTTCAACACTGACTATAGGATTAACAGTGTCAACCAATGGATCCTCAGACTTTCTTCCCTTTTTTAGCAGTTCAGTAGAAGGGTGGAGCTCCAGCCTATCTCAGAACAGTGAAGTTCTGATCTTTCACTGGTGGACAAGTAAAAGCTTAGAGGTCAGGCTGTGGGTTTCGTCTCAGTATTCCAGAGAACTACCACTATTTTTGGTTCAGAACCAATTGATCATCAGATACACTTTAAAAAGTGAAACAGTATTTTAGGTGGCGATTCCCCCTTTGCTTTTATTGTTAGTGTCTTTTCTTTTTCTTCTGAATAAATTCCTTGCTGCAATAGTGATACAGATAAACTGCTTTTATTGTAGGTGTTTGCTCTTCACTTGTATAGATACTTATTTTGTAATGCTTTACAATGTTGCATAATCTAATGCACAAATGTAACAATGAGTGATTGCATAACTAACAAACAATGCCTAACTCCTTTTCCCAGGCAAATTGGCACAGAACAAAAGGCATACTTCTCTGGGTTGATCTTTTAGGATTACACAGTAGTAGGAACTTACTGAACATGGGGGATCAGGCCCCTGTGCCATTGTTAGATTTGATAGCTTTCAGACCCTTTTCAGCACTACCTTTCTATAGGTCTGACTGAATCACACATGTCCAATTTCACTGCTATTATGATGTACTAGTCTCTTGCGACTCCCCACCCCCCGAAAACTCCCTTCTTTAAGGATAAGTGATGGGTAGCAGTCTACTTACATGCTCCCTCCCATCTTGGAAATTTGGAAGGTGGGTTGTATGCAGATTCTGTTTTGCTGACTGAAGTGCTGCTGATGAGCTATTTGTTCAGCTATGCAAAGAGACTATTGAAATCCTCACTTATAACTCTTATAAAGTCCTAATTTTATGCATGCTGTTGCTGATTTATTCTCTAACATAATGATGCAGATTGCAGATGTCTTTGCCAAAGAGAATACAGTACTTCATTTTCTTAGTGGTCAAATAGCAATAAGTTGCTGTTGAGAAAATAAGTTTTTTTTCCTCCAAGCAACCACATCAGTTTTGAATGGAAGAAGTGCATGGGGGTGTGCTTGACAGGCACAGACATGCTGGTTTACATCTATGAGTTCATCATTGGCAAGCAGCCTGACAATGTCATGGCCAGAATCTTGTCACTTATGCCTGCCAAGGTAACTTCAATATAGCTTTTGTTTTTCTCATTGCAGACAGTTTGTGGCTACTATATGACAAGAAAAACAGGCACTGGCTTCTTAATTGCCTGCAATTCACTGCTGGAAGTTATGGCATCTTTGGCAAGCAGAAGTAGTAGGATTCTGGCCATCACTTATTAATCAATGTCACTATAAAATGGGGGCTTGCTGCATTAAAAATGACATAACAATAAGGTGATAATCTCTAAAAAGAAAGCAGTGTAGGGGAAAGGAAAGAGGAACAGTTGTGGGGAACTGTCCCTTTAGGAATAGGACTCTTTATTATCGTCTTGTTACAGGAATTAATGCAGGAAAGATACTCCAGACAAAGACAAGGGTTTAATTAGATCAGGGCTGTCCAACTTTGAACAGGCCAAGGTCTACTTTTCCGGCCCAAAGTGCCTGAGGGGCTACTACACTAAAACCTCTACTTATGAATTTTATCTGTTCCGAGCACATGCTCATAAGTTAAAAATTGTAAGTAAAGCTGCAGTTTCCCATAGGAATGCATTGAAAATCAATTAATCTGTTCTGGAGGGAACATAGTTCAATGCTTTCCTATGGGAAGGCTGATCATTCACATGCTTCCTTTGCACCCACTCAAGGGAGGGGTGGAGAACTTATCCCCTCATTTTTTTTATTGATGGCCGGTGGGCTAGTTTTGAACCCTTCACAGGCTACTTGTAGCCCGCGGTCTACCTGTTGGGTAGGCCTGCATTAGATGATACCATGGTTTCAGATTTCACCCAGTTATAGTCCAAATTGAGCTAGACAGTTAGAATCTCTTGGTTTTCTAGCTTAGACAATATGCCCCCCCCCACACATACTGCCACTATTGTATGCTCATGTGGTTCTTTATGCTTCTGTTTGTAAATATATTTTTGTCCCATTTTCTTGCACTGCACCTTTGTCTGTGTTTAGCTGATTCCCCATCTTGAGCCCTGGAAGATATGCTTCTGTTTATTAATGTTGAAGTAACCAATAACACTCAGCTTTCCACTCCTTTTGCAACATAGCCTGTCCCTTTCAGTATGAGAAAGTTGTTTTGTTATTGGAAGAGGTTTATTGTTACACAGATCTACTATAACTCGGGGTTGGGAAAGTGCCTGAGACAATTTGATCACCTAGCAGGAATCTCTACTGTAGCACTGTTGTGCTAGTGTAGTTACTCTTGTATTTCTGGTCACCATGTGTGGACATGAAAGCTGGACTGTCATGAGAAGTCAGAATTCTCTGGAAAATACAATAATGCTGTGAAGTCAGTGAGAAAGGACAAGAAAATACTGATTTATTTGTAATGCGGTGCTGGATGAGAGGTTTGTGGATACGATAAGCTGCCAGAAATAGGTCCTAGATTATTTATTTATTTATTTATTTATTTATTTATTAGATTTCTTTACTGCATCATTTAGCAACAGTGTCCACTCTGGATGTTTAAATCTAGCCTGAACTTTCACTGGAGGCAAAGATGTTGAAACTGAGGCTGTCCTACTTTAGGCAAATCATAAAAAGGCAGGATTCTCTGGAAAAGACAATAAGACAGGGAAAGGTGGAAGGCAGCAGGCAGGGGCGTATCTAGGGGGGGCAGAAGGGTACATCTGCCCTGGGTGCAGCAATCTGGGGGTGCCTGGAGGGGGATCAGGAGGAGGACGCTGTGCACCCTCCTGCTCCCCAGCAGTCCTCCTTTCCCCTAAAGCTTGGCAAAGGCACCCCCTTCGCCGCCAGGCGCGCCAGGTGAGCAGCAAAGCAGGCAGACAGGCAGGAGTGCGATGACCGCAGCACCCTCCTCCTCCTCTTCCTCACCTTGGTGGGAGAAGTGTAAGGCTAGTGCGTGCACACACATACATGCGCCCATCTGCCATCTTCCCTTGCACATGTGCGCATGCACCCACCCCCGTTGCTGGGTGGGGGTGGCAGGAAGGGTGCAAAAACAAACTTTGTCCCCAGGTGCTCCAAACCTGGCTACGTCTCTGGCGGCAGGAAAGGAAGAAGACCAAGTCTGAGTACCAAGTATGAAATGGCTGCTTAGAATCTTGAGTTTGCAGGAGCTGAACAGACTAACTGAAGACAAGACATGTTGGAGACTGCTGGTTCAGAGGAACACCATAAGTTTGAGGCAGCTTGACAGCACATTAACTATAGCAACAAATAATTATTTTGTTTCATTGGAACTGACATTTCGTAATGAAATGCTACTGATTGGGGGGTTTTGAGCCACTGAAGTGAGAGAGTCATTTTATTATGAAAGTGCTGAGTCAAATACAGAGCAGCCACTTTTACTGGCATCTAGGTTTGCACATGCTTGCAAGCTTGTTAGACTAGCAGGAAAATCCTCCTACATATGCTCTGTAACCTTCTGCATGAGTGGTGGGTCCTTCTAGTAAGTCTGACAATGTCCAAATATAGCACTGAGTAATTTGCAAATCTGTTTGGAATGCAGATGTGAGCTATCATCATGAGGCTGTACTCATGACCAACAAAATCCATGCTGATTTCTCAGTTATCTGCTCCTGGTGCTTGCTGGTGTGGATCCAGGGTCAGTCATGTGCTGAATTTATTCATCCTTCATTTATTTCTCTCCCAGCTTTCTCTCCAAAAGGGTCCAAAGACAGCTTAATTCACTATGTACCATCAAACTGGTTCTTCTAGATATAAAATAGTTAGAGACAGTTTATGAGTACTTCCTTCTTGACTGTGTTGCTTGCTCTACACTACCGGCTGTGCAGATGGCAGAGCAGAGAACTCCATCAGTCACACCAGTGGTGAGTGATCTTAGTTGTCCTCTCTTTTGAGATTTGAACCTAAGCACTTGTGGGCTAACTGTTGTGCTATGTGAGTGCCAGTAAGGCGGCCAGTGCTTCATCACCAAAAAACGAGGGCAGACCTTACTAAAATGGAGAACGTGAAGAGCAAGGCTCACCAAAGGGGAAAATTTTATATTAAATTTGCATGTGCCATTTTAAACTAATATCAAATTGAAACATGATTGCTATATTTTAAATGAAATAAATAACTGTACAGCTGACCATCTTGCATAAGATAATACTGTGACTAGATAATTTCTTGAGAGAAAGATGGTAAATAAATAAATAAACAAGGCACAGTAACGACTAACTCTCTGAAATGCCCTATGCTTTGTGTTTTCCGAAGCCTAATAAAGACAAATATATATGGAATGAAAATAAATGGAAGTCACAGTTGTTCTGTTGAAATAACTAGCTAGGCAGTGGCTATTTATTTCAGAGGAATGGTCTGAATGGGGCGGCAGCGTTACCCATACAGAGCCCCTAATCATGTCAGGGTCCATTGGCCTGTACACACCTTTTATTTCTCACTGCCACCATTCATGGTTACCCAGATGAAATAACCGTGTCCCAGTCAAGTAAAAAAACATAAAATAACGTTTATTGAATACAACAAACTGTTTCAGTTTCAGGTTTTCTTGTACACCCTTAATTGAAAGTTCCTTTAAGCAGATGTACTCAAATTCTGTCCTTTTACTATTCTCAAACCTCTCTTATCTGTCTCGCATCTTACACCTAACTCTCTCTAATCAGGTTAACTCATCTTACTTATCTCGTCTTCCTTTTCTCATCCTTATCTATCTAATCTTCTAACTCTCACAACTCTCAGGCTGAGCCTTTTAAACATGTGGGCTCCGCCTCCACACTCCCTCATTGGACCTTAACATCCTCCTGCACAAATGCATGTATGTTTGACTATGGAGGGGTAAGCGCCACAGGGGCTTTCAGACAGTCCATTCCTGGGACTGATCTTACAATTCAAATTCATACCGAATGGACATGGCCTTCATGTCATGCATCAGTAGTCATATCTATATATGTGATTTGCATTTTTTCTTACAAAACAACCACTGTCCCCCTTCCCAACCTTATTTAAGAAATAAGAGGAAGTGAATAAAGCCTTTCCTTTCCTTAGTCACCCAAGGAAACTCACTTTTGGTTTGGATGGCCACTTGCTTGTTACTAAAAAGATGTCACACATCACCAAAAAGGAGGGCAGCTCTTCAAATGGATGGCCATTCTCTCTAAAGGACAACATACGGCCCACCCTAGTTCTAGGGTGGCTTGGAAATTACTAAAGGATGTATATAAGTAAGTACAGTATAGGGTTTAATTATGATGACATGTATATCAATATTTTAAAAGCACTAATTAACAACACCTAAACACCTGCATAAAACTATCATTTTGGCACTTTGTTGATAATTTACATTAAGAGAACAATCCCTTAGTCACGTTATAGAAGGGGTGGGAAGGAAGAGATGCTTCTGTTAACAGCAGAAGAACAGACTATGCAAAAGCTTCTCCCCAGTTCATTGGCCTCATTAGTTCAGGCAGCCATTACTCCCAACCTGACTTCTGCTGCTGGTATCCTTAGCCATCTCTAAGGCCAAGGGGTTCCAATCCCCTTGTGATCCTCATACCAACTGCATTGCTGCAGGACTCTTTCAGAGGAAGCCACATTTAAATTTATCCATGACATCTGGTGGTTTACAAGGGAGGTGCTGCCCTCACTGTGATGATTCCACATTGTAAGCTCCATCTGTGGCAATGTTTAAGAATTCTTTGAAGATCTGGCTCTACCGTGAGGCTTTTGGCAGTGCTGCACATTGCTCGCCACCTACCTGACTCCCTATTATGATTTGTTTGTTCTATGTGTTTATTATGTTTATTTGATATATGTAAAATGTTATTTTGTTGTTTTAACTTTACTTGTACACTGCCTGGAGTTGTTCTTAGAATTAAACTTGGTGGTATACAAATCCAATAATCAATCAATCAATCAATCAATCAATCAATCAGTCAAGAGTATTTAGGCTTCAATACTCATGTATGTCCCTGCGCAAGAGACCTGCTTTGGGGGGGTTGGACACAGGGGTCAAAAGCCTGTATTAAGAAGGCTCCACAAGATGCAGCAAGGGTACTATCTCTATCACACATGGACCACATCAGCCTCCTGTGTTTAAAAAAAACATGTTGCTGCTTCACTCCCATGACTTCACTTAACACCTTTCTTGTTGGGAGCTTTATCAGCTTCCTGCTGTGGTGTGTTTCAGTTTGCATTCTTATTCGAGGAAGTTCTGTTCCATGTTCCATTAGTGAAGAACACTTAAGTTTATTTTTGTTCTAAACTTGTATTAAGTCACTACCTGTGTTGCTGGAATGCAGTTGATGTGGTACATTAGACAGCTAGATACTTTCAGAACAAGAGTGCTTTCTAATTTAAGCTCTATGCCTATAGCAAAATCCAGCATTAAGAGCAAAATTATCTTCTAAGATTAGGACACAAATCTAAAATTGAGCTCTAGCTGGCTTTTCTTGAAATAAAAGTACAGTATTTCAGAAATTCTTATGTTAGACCCAGATAGCATTTTAGGCTTTAGACGACAAATATCACAAATAAATGATTATATGATTATATCCATGTGTAACTGTACAACCTTGTGCTCATCAATGGGAGACTCAAATCATGGGGCGCACCATCAAGTTGGACTTGCATCAGCAACTTGACTTGGGTTTCAATGACTTGGTCTCTGAATTCACCCAACCCTACCCATCCCTTTTTCCTTGGGAGGAGGGAAGCTTGTTCTTAAGAAAAATGGACATGGGGCTTGGGACTCGGCACTTGAGACCAAAGACTCAGACTTGGGACTTGGTACCAAAGACTTGGTCTTGGAGCAAAAGACTTGCCAACATCCCTATTGATCCCTACGTGGAAAGGAGAGATGGGCAGAGTTATTGTAAGTGTTTTAACCTTCAGCTCTCTATGGGAAAATGGAACCAGAAAGAAAGGACTTAGACAGGCTAGAACACTTGTAAGTCATCCCAATACAGAAGACTGGTTCTTTTTTTAGCGCATTGATATTTTGTCATAAGAAGCTACTATACAGTATAATACTGAGACAAGCTGTTGAAACAAGACTACTTGTTCCAATTTCTTGAATGACCTCTGTTGTTATGGACATAATGCCCATGGCATCAGGCTCTTGTCTTAGAATACAGGTCACTGGTGAGCAGCTGTACAATGATGCAGTTGAGTAATCTGGGGGGGGGGGTTAGAAGTGGTGGGCAGGAAATCGCTACAGGACTCTTCCAGTGACGTTTTTCTATTTCCAGGGCTGAAGTAAGATTGATCTTTTGCTTTGGATTTTTTTTTTTCTATGGAATAAGCAAGGGCAGTACAATACCTCGTTTATTCAACCTAAGGCTGCAAGGGTCTTGGGCTAGCTCTGGGTGGTTTATGGCTGACCGAAAGCAATCCATATTAAGTCAATAGGCTGCTGTTGAGTTTGTTGATTACCCTGTTATAAATTTGTTTATTACAAAAACAGCTGGATTTTTCTTGGTGCTTAGGGCAAAAGGGGAGCCACACTGGATCGAATGAAAGGCCTACCTAGTCTAACATTTTGTTCCTACTGCAATCCCCACCCTCCATTCATTTGGTCAGCCTCCCTAAATCCAGTTTAGCTGTTACCACTACTTAATCTGATAGCAAAATTCCAGTTTAACTTTGCATTGCACGTATTGTGGGGAAGGCACTCCTGTATATCTGTCCTGAATCTGTCCTGCTTCTCAACAGAAGACAAAGAAAGGAAATATGAGGGCAAGGGAATGAGAGGTTATATGTGGTGAACCCTGAGGACAATAATAAGACCCCCATTGTCTCTCTTTCCACAGTGATGTGAAGTTTTTGGTTGGCAAAGAGCAACAGGAAGTCTTTGCTCACCGTTGTCTCTTATCCTCCCGCTGCCCAGCCTTCCATGCCATGCTGAGCCAGGCCCAGGAGATACAAACACCACTGATCCTGAACCACGTGCAGCCAGAGGTGTTCCTTGCCATCATTGAGTACCTGTATACAAACAGCATCACTCTTACCAACCTCATTGTAAGTATGACTCCTCATAGTAAGGGCTGGGCTTTCAGCAAAGTGGCAAGATGGCAATGAAGGACAAGTTAGTAAACGGATGCTTATGAAAATGAAACAATTACAGAACCATTCAAACACAGGTTTCCAAGTGAATTCAAAAGGCTTACTGCTCTCAGTAAAATATGAAATTTTTTAGTGCAGACAAGGCACAGTTGAAGATTTGTCAATTATATGCTGTGTTCTTTTGTGTGTGTGTGTGTGTGTGTGTGTGTGTGTGTGTGTGTGTGTGTGTGTGTGTGTGTGTGTGTGTGTGTAGACAGGCAGAGAGAGAGAGAGAGAGAGAGATTTTGGTGGACCTTTGCATTTAATGTTTTCTTTTGTGAATCACTAAAGAACTATGGTGTTTGGTGGTGGTGGTGGCTGCTGCTGCTAGGCTCATGACTCAGAAATCCAATCATTGTCGTTATCATCATCTTATTATTATTACAAACTCTGGTGGCGATTTTGAAATAGCAGTTTAGCAAAATTCATACAGAAATGCTGATTAGAATTTGGAAAAAGAAGAAAAAAGAGGAAGCTTTCCATAGCAACTATGCATTCAGAAGTAACTAAATATGCATAGTGAATGCATGGGTAGTCACAAAGCTATTCTAAGCCGTAAAAAACAAAGGTCAGTAGCTTATAGCTTGAGTGGCATAATGTAGCTCCTGCTTGGATGAATATACAAAGCTTGTTCCAGGAACAGAGTAGTGATATTTGTAAACTGACCAGCGCTGGTGTCTTGTACTCACTTCAACCCCTCCTCTACCCAGCCTTACACAATTGCTAACAATGAAAGCCCATCTTTTCCACAGTCAGCCTCCACCTTTCATCTACAAATAGGCAGGGGGTGGGGAAAAGAAGGGTTTGGAGGGTGTTTGTGACTTCAGCAGTTCTCGTCACCCGCTTCCAGATAATGAGATGGTTGGTAAGCTTTTGGCTACAATCCATAAATGAGTGGCATAAACATGATGGGGGAAGGCAGTGGAATTACTTACAAGTCAGTGGTTTCAGAGATCATGCTCAGCATATTAGACTTTAACATTCCCCTCCCCTTTAAAAAAAAAACATGGGGAAGGAAAATGGAGTTTGTGTGTCAGTCAACTTCAGATCTGTGGCAGATTTGTTTCCAACTGTCTGTTCTCTGCTTCATGTTATAATTTAGATTAGTGTTTAGGATAAGGTTTCTCTTGTTTGCTTATTACTCAGTAGGACTGCAGAAATACAGGCAGTTGGAACTTCCTCATGCCACATTTACATGGAAGGCAAGTGGCAAGCTGAGTCTTCCAGCTGCTGATTTAAATACCTCTTTTTAAAGAAGAAAAGTCCTATTTGAATGGAGTTACTTATAATTCGTATCATTCTTTCTGAATTAAATTAATTAAACATATCTAAGTGCCAGCTTTCCCCTAAAAAGGATTCAAGGGCAGTTCACAGTATTAAAAGAAACAACATTAGATGCTAGAATAACACATTATTGGATTTTTTTAAAAAAATTAAACAAATATCATATTTAAAAAAACTTGCAGACATAACTGGTATTAAAAATTACAAAACAATCTTTAAGGGTTTTTTTAAAGGGCAACAACCAGTTTGGTCATTAACTTCAAAAAGGCACTGGATAAATCTTTAAGTATATAAACATGCCAGGTTTCTCAAGTCTTTTGTCTGGGGGGAGGAAGAGTATTGTGAATTTCTACAGCTATATTCATGCTCTTTGGGGATGATGGGAGTTGTAATTTGACTCATCTGGAGGATACTAGGCCAAGTGTTGTACATATTAATATTGATGGTGAGCTATATATTTTATCTTTACTTTTTAACCTTTTACTGTAAATTTACTGAATGATTTTGTAAGGTGGTTCATAAATACAGTAAATAAATACATATATTGTATCACAGGACAAAATCTAGCAAATAAATGCATATATTGTGTCACAGGACAAAAAGAGCCAAGATAAGCCAATAAAATATGGAAAAACATAGTTCTTTGTGAGTCAGTAGATAGCTGAGGTTTGTTTGGGCTTTAAATATGTTTGAGTACAATACCACCATTCTGTGACTCAACAGCTCTGATAGATACCATCTCCATAGGACAATCTCATTTATTTGCAATTTATTTGTTTAAAGCATTATTAGCACATTGTCTTTTTGCCCATTTAGGTTCCCAAAACAAATTACAACAGAGTAATATAATCAAAAGCCAATTTAAAAGTTTTAAAACAAATTACAAACATACAGAATCAGTTTAAAATGATACAAAACAGGTCTTAAACATTTGAAAATAGATATAAAATACTGTCTAATTGCCAATTTTAAAAACTGCACACACAAAATCCTAGACGTCAGGGATTCTTGGGATGTGCAATTTTAATGCCCAGGAAGAGGCTCAGGAGAGATGAAGCTAGCGTAATACCTTTTGGAAAGGCATTCCACAAACACAACTTGAATTGTAGTCCTTGACATTGGATTGCGTCCCTTGGTTGTCTTTTAGTTTGAACTTTGAAGTATTCTGGGCTGAGTTCACAATAACCAAAAATTGAAAATTGGATTTAAAATGTATGCGTTAGAAAAGAGCTGAGTTTAGGGGGGGAGGGGAAGTTCTTTGTTGGGGACTGACAAAGCTACTCTGATAAGGAGTGAAATGTTTCGATCTCACAAGAAAAGAAGTCCAGTTGCCATGACTCAACTTGCCATGACTCAATTTCAGTCACCTGGATGACTGAAAACCTTCATAGACATTTTATTGGGGATACGAATCCCAGAAGTCCACTGACTATGCTGGCCTGGGGATTCTGGAAGCTGTAGTCCTTGGAGTCATTTGTCCAAATTCTTGGAAAGAATGTAGGGCCTGTTATAGCGGTGGCAGCATTGGTGGGAGAAGAAGAGGCAGAAATACGTTGTTCTCAGTTTTTCACATTGAGCATCATACCAAGAAAGCCAATATTTTCAGCTCATCTGAAAAACTAGTTAAACACACAGAAGCCCAGATGTTTAAAAAAATCATTAGAAATATTGAGGTACCGGAAAGATTTAAAAATGAATATGGTGCCCTTCAAGCATATGTTAACCTCTGCAGGACAAAGAGTAACAGTTACAAAAGTCTTAACATGATCACACCTGGGTTTGTTTCCTATGTAGGCCCTGGAGGTTTTTACTTCATCTGTGGAGTATGGGCTGGATGACCTGAGAAAGGTAAAGGTGATGTTTTTATGGCTTCTGTTGATTTTCTATAGTATGTATCTGTAATGTATACCTTTATGTCTGTATAACACAAAATGTGTGGTGCAAAGGATGTTGGTGTTTGTTGACCCAAGGTTTGGGATACAGCTAGACATATCTTTAACAACTCTTGAACTGGCCTGCTGTTAATTGAACCCAGACTCCCTGGTGTAGCATCTCATCAGATCCAACCTAAGCATACCTTCCACTGAGAGGTTTTTTTCCCCACTGCAAAAACTGAACTTTGCAAGTGTTGCTTGTGGCAGTCTGAATTTGTGCCATCACAGTAACCTCTGTCCCATATAAAAAACCTGACCTTTGATCTCCCTGCCTGTGAGATTTGGGAAACGGTAAGGAAATTATGGTTTTGTAACTCTGTGATGAAAAGATAGGTACCATGCATTGTTACTAATTAGCTCAAGCAGATTTGACTCAGTAGGAGTGCCTGATGCCAAGTCAAGGTCTGTGTTTACAAGAAGCGTTTGCTAAGACTTGCAAATGGTTTCAGATTTTCAGACTATTCTTAGTTATTTGGAACAGTGATTGATTTTAAGCATGGCCTTCATTATACATTTACTTTCCACTAGTTAGTACGCACCACTCACTTACAGAAACTCAAGAGGCATCTGTTTTTGTTGCATTCATAATTAATTTGAATTTTAATGGTAGAAAAAGTCTGCCTTTTCAAACATTTGCTAGTTTTGAATGACTTAAATCAGGCATGGCCAAAGTGAGGCCCAGGGGCCAAATGTGGCCCGTTTTCAAATTCCGAGCGGCCCACAGCCTCTTCTCCCCACCGGCTCCGCCTGTCATGCATCCCTGCCAGCTGGCCCCTCCCCATACTGGATGGAGACATCAGCTTGCAGATTTATGGTTTGCCTGCCCTCCCTGCCTCTGTCCACCCCCCCCAACCACCAGCCCAGCCCACCTGCCCCCGGCTCCATTGCTGCAGCATCCTCCCCGCCTCCTTCCATGTCCTAGAGACTTACCCAAAGTCTGGCCTGGGGCCCAAATGCGGTTGGATGGTTGGCTCCCACACATTTTCACCTCACCAAATCTGGCCCTCCTTGCAAAAAGTTTGGATACCCCTGACTTAAAGGAATTGCTGAGCAAATAGAGATACAACAGCCCAAGGTATAATTGGATAACAATAGCTCTTTACTTTGAAGAACTGCAATCTAGCAGTGTCTTGTAACCTGCAGGTAACTTGGAGGAAGTTGCACATACCCATGACTTCTGGGATAGTATTGGTCATATAGTTTGTGAATCATTATGCAAGTAAGGGAACCTTAGGAATGGCAGCTTGGGCTGACACTGAAAACTGTGTTTTAATGATTCCAGTAACAACTACTTTATTCACTTTGTTCAGACTGATCAACTTCTGATAATTCCTTATTTCTGGATGGCCTTTGTGTTCCCAGATAGTTTTCCTCTGTTTTGGAATCCTTAGCTACACACTATCATCTTCCTGTCAAATAGATAGTCAGTTATAGTCTCCTTATGATGATGTGGATATGATTCTGTGTTTACTCATCGTGCATTTGGTTTTGTTTGTTTTTTTCTTTGCAAATCTTTATGGAATTTTCTGCAAGGATGAGATACACTCTGAAGTGCATTGCATGACACTGTGGTGACTTTTTTCCTGTGCTTAACTGCCTAGTTCTTTGTGTTTCTTTCAGTTTGTGAGTATGGCAGTGAGATGAACAACCCCCCATTGGCCCTATGCATGTTGGTTCCCTTCATTCTTGTGTTTACTCTGAGAATTTCAGCAGCTCATCTAAGGGCAGTGATGGAGTTTCCCAGGTATGCTGGGACCATGACTGTTGTTACTGAACAACTCCATATTTTGTGGTTGTGTCTTTCTGTTTCCTTTCCAGGATTTAGTATGTACTGACGATTGTTGCCATTTCATTATCAAGGCAGCCATTTATCTTTCAGGATTCATTGATTTGATTCCTTTAAACATAAAAAAGTGCCCGGTTGTTACACACACTGGGATGGTGGTGCTCTTTTAGAAATCCTGAAACTGGGAAGTCAAATGAGATGTAAAGAACATTGACAGAGATGTTTGTTGGTTCATAAAACAGCTTGTTTTGTAAAAGAGAAGGCTAGAAGGCATGATGATATATCACACTTTGTACTGTGGTTATTACCTGGGCTGTGTATATAGAAAAAAGAGGTTATATACTAAAAAGGAGGATGTGGACATCTAAAAATAGATATATAAAGGCTGAAGATAGCAACTTAAACCATTGGGCACATTTCTAGTGCACATGTGGTGCCTCACTGTGTGTTTTAGTAATTTTGCTCACAGGAAAGGCATGCTTTCCCTGACCTGAAGCCACAGGGGATTGGCCAGAGCCCAGAACTGATTCTTGTATGTCTTCCCAGAAAGAATACAGTTGTAAAAGCTCATGAAAGGATGAGAGCATACCGGTAAAGTGAGAAAGATAGGGCAAGAGGGATCCTGAGTGTTAAATCATGAATGAACCAGGAACATCTTAGGAGCTGAGGAATTGTGAGGAGCTGTGGGAGTATGGAAAGAACTAATGAAAGCTAGCCAGGAATAGCACATATTTCTAGCTGCCTTCAGAAGACTTAAAAGGATGATTCATTTTGAATCCAATAACCCACCATCCCTCCTTTGGAATCCAAGAACGGCTCTGATGTGATCATTGTCGGGAGTTTCCCATCTGTTCCCAGGATCTGACAGTGTGGGAGTAGCAGGAAACTCCATGTTGATAACTGCACATGGACAGTCAAACACAAAAGGGAACAGAAAACATTTAAGTGCACTTTGTGGAGGAAATATGAGTTTTGATTTGTGGGGATTTCTGAGAGTTCCAGTTTTAAAGAGGGTTTTTTTAGAAAATAAGGTGGAATATACAGGTATGAGAGATTTGGTTTGGAGTTTTTGCACAGGACATAAGATTGTGATGTAATTAATAGTGATGAAAAAAGAAGAAGTGTGAAAGAAGAGTGAGCCAGTAGAAGAAATTTGTGGTGGGAAGCAAAACTAGAGTGAGCAAATTGTCAAGGACTGAGGGGGAAACAGTGGTTAATAAATGTCAACGGATAAAAATATGTCACAGAAGCACTACTTTACATTGTCTTTCATGATCTGATGGATCTCATCCAAGACTTCTGTCTCTAAATGATCCTGGAGAGATTCTGCCAGCCAGTAATGATTAGAGATGGGTTTTTCATTTCGGAAGCAGTCAGCTTCCAAAATGAAATGCAGGAGCCCAGCTGGCATTTGGAGCCAGAGGAGGAACAAAATCAACCAGTCCCTTACCTTGTGCTGGGGTTGCACGGGACTAAACTCCAATGAGGAAGAAGACTCCAATGTCATCTTTCCTTTCCCTTGGTGCTGGCCAAACAGAAAGGGGGTGGGTGGGATAATGCATTTCCCTGCACAGCTCCTGATTGGCCAACGTCAGGGAGAAGGAAAGATGATTTTATATATAACAACATGCTGTACTGGTAAAGCAAATTACACACACACACACACACACACACACACACACACACACACACACACACACACACACACACACACACACACACACACACACACAATTTGCTTTACCAGTACAGCATGCTATTATGTATCAAAGCAACATCCACTGTTTGCATTCCAAAACTCTCAAAACAGCTAACATATGGTTCCCAGGTAGTCCGGGCACTGCTCAGCTGCTAAGCTTCTGCAACAGAATTAGACTGTGTGCTCCCAAACACACAGTGAAATTATGTTATGTTTTATGCCATTACGTCTATTCAGCTTAAGAGGAACATAATAGGGTTTTCAATATATGCAAGATATGTAAAGTATATATTTGCCAGTGCTGCTCCTAGTGAGTTCCTCTGGCTGAGCAAGGATTTGAACCCACATTTCCTGACAAGACAACAAGAACAGCGACAACAACAAGAAGATAAAAATGTTGTAGCACATCAAATATTAATTGCTATGTTTTAATGTGAGTTTTCATGGACAAGTCCACTTCTTCAGATATGAGAGTGGACTTGTCCATGAAAGCTCTCACAAAAATGCAGCAATTAGTATTTAAGGTGCCACAACATTTTTGTCTTCTTTATATCTTTATTATTATTTATTTTGCCTGACACGTCAGTAGTAAGTGGTGGTGAACCTTCTGCACTCCAGATGGTTTGGGCCACAGCTCCCCTAATCCTTTGTCATTGGCAATCGAGGCTCAGAATTCTGGGAGTTATGGTCCAAGACATCTGGAGTGCTGAAGGTTCACCACCACTGGCCAGCTACCTCTTCTAAAACTACATGTTTCCTGAGCAGTCTTTTCCTCTAGCCACTATAAAATCACACTGGCTCTCAGAACTGAATGACATGGGGATATTTAGGCTCTTTCTCTCCATAGGAAACATGCAAAATAGCACCAGAGAGAGAGAGAGAGAGAGAGGGGGGTGTCTGGGTGGGAAGGTGCTTGGTTTCCTGCTGCCCCATGATTTTAATACCAAGCTCCTAGGACTAGGTTCTGACTGATGTAAGGCTTAACCCTCTGGAAACTCCTGGGAATGTTTGCAGCTTCTCTTCCTCACCACTGATGGCATTTCTTTTAGTTGCATGTGAGTACAATTTAGAGAGGGGGGAAGAATGGTTAACAGTTTCTGATTTGACAGACAGGGATTGGGAAAAACTCCTGCCAGGAGAACCAAGCGGTTGCAGATGTATAAATGTTTATAAAAAAAGACCACTCACATACCTTCCCACATTAATTTCCATAAGGCCTCTAGGGCATTTCTCCTTTCTCCTGAGTTTTATTTGCTTCCAGGGCCCTGAAAAATACCAGTTTTTTCTTTTCTTTTGGGAGTAGTATTAAACATTGCATGCTGGCCTTTAAATATGATTCAATAAAAAGTACCTTTTAAAAATGCCATTTCTAAATCCATGTTCTGGGAACAGACTTCAAAACCATTGGTTCTCACTGTCACATTCTGAATGTTTTCTCCATCACCGTGAAGGCTGAAAGTCATTTTGTTGTTATTTTAAAAGAGAACTTGTTCAAGATGAATAATAAGACTAGCATTATTCTGTTGCTATACTCCAAATTAGAGTAACACATGCAACCATATACTGTTTCCCCCCAGATTTATGAAAGGACAAATGCTCTGTGTTAGAACATGCATACCTTTTAAAAGTTTGTTGAAGAAAAATAATTAAGCAAAATAATTTTCAGAAATGCCTCTCAAGCCAAGAACATGTTTATATTTTAGCAGTAAAATTAACTAGACCAGTGGCAAGCTGCGATAATGTCACTGAAAAATTCTAGCAGTTTGTCAATGTTTGCTGTGGGCCAAAACCCAATGCTTCCTATCTCTGGTTCCATCAAAGCCTCAGCCTAACCAAGAAGCAATCTCTCCAGTGCAAGAGGAGCCCATTGGCAGGAAACCTCAGGTCAAACTCTCACTCCACTTTGGAAACTCACGGGGTGAATCTGGAAGTTGAGTCATGGTAAACTGGACTTCTTTTCTTGAGAGACTGAAACGTTTTGCTGAACATCCAAACAGCTTCATCAGTCTGATGAAGCTGTTTGGATGAGCAGCAACCCGTTTCAATCTCTCAAGAAAAGAAGTCCAGTCAGACTGATGAAGCTGTTTGGCTGTGCAGCGAAACGTTCCAGTCTCTCTCAAAAAAGAAGTCCAGTTACCATGACTCAACTTCCAGATAAACTCACCTGGATGACTGAGAATCTTCACAGTCACAGGGTGAATGTGTCTGTGTGGCTCTGGTAAAATTGCTCCTTTAATCTTTTACTTACCTTAAAGAATCTATTAGGGTTGCTATAAGTTAGCTGTTTCTTGACAGCATACAACACACACAGCTCCTGTGAGCCACAAAGATGTAAGGATTCTACTTAATAGTCCTGATAATTCTTAGCAATTACAAATATATTAGCATCAGTTTTCCAGTATTGCATCATTTAGCAGTGTGCTGTTGTCCAGAAGAAAATATTTGATGACAAAACAGTAGGTATACAAAGTTACTGGGGAGATTATTGTATCCATTTTATTTGGGATCCCATTGAGATCTATTTTACTCCCAGTGATCTAGTCCTCCCAAAACATCAGCTTTGGAAAGGACCCTTGTGGAGTAGAAATGGAGAGGTTGTGCTTAAATGTCTTGACCAGCTATTTTTCCACTCTGACTTGCTCCCAAGCCACTTCCCACTTCCCAGTCAAAAGCCAATAGGGCTCCCAAACATTAATAATTGTGTAGAAGGGAGAATTTTAGCATATGTGGCATGTCTGACAAGCTACACTGGTTTAAGTTACGTCTTCTACATTAAAGGTGCTGCTCTGTTCTCTTCTGTCTCTGACCATCCTCCATTCCATTCTGATTCCTGCTGTGCAGACATGTATCCATCGCCACAGAACTCTGTGTAGGAAATGCAGTGTACCCCTCAAGTGCTCATGTTAGGTGGAGAAGTAGGGACAGTAAGAGGAAGATAAATTGTGAAGACTCCACATGTAGCAAATGGGGAAAATGGGGGTGATCCACAGCTGATTTATTTATTGGATGCATTTATATCTAAAATTAATCATACATGACTTTAAGTGCAATGACTGGATTTGCACTGGCTATTCTGATGTTACTCCCTGCCAGGATAGGATGCATGTGACTTGGCCTACTTGAGCTAGTAAGCCAGGCAGCCAAGTGTATCTCTATTGTAATCACAGTTAAAGACACACTGTTTTCTATGCATCTTGGCCATCTGCCATAACATAGGCATGCCAGGACCTGCTTCACATCCTTTATTGTGTCCTACTGATTCCCTTGAGGGCCACCCAAGCGGGTATCATCTGTTCTGGAAAACTAGGGTGGTGGTGGTCATGGTCATAATGCTTCACTGGACTTTGTGATCCATAACAGAACAAGAGAGGTGTTAATTACAGGCTGGCAGGGAAATCAACCACTGTGTCATTGGTGTAGAAAGCCTGGTTTTCTGTAACAAGGTCCACAGAGACCACTAACCAGTTTATGGAAACATCACTTTCACTTTGTGGAAGGATAAGATCATGATGAAATCCAGAGAGAGAGAGAGTTACAAGCACAAAATTAAACAGCCTCTACCTTCACTCCAGAGCTATCAGATTTCTATCCCCGCTGTTGGGACAGAACCACAGTGTCTGTTCCTAAGCCACACAAGCCTCCTGTGGAGAGCTAGAAGTTCTTGTTTCTAGAGAATGGAGTTTCCTTAGAGAATGGAGAAGAGGCTTTCATCTGATTCAGTTGTGCTAAACAAGGCTCCAGCCTTGCAGAAGGTAAATCTTGTCAGGAAAACCCTGCACACACTTCCTATGACTCTTCAGAAATAAGTCCCACAAATTTGCTGGGACTTACCTTCAGCTGATGAAGAATTGTGGCGTAAATATATTCAATGCTCAGGCCAATCAAAACTAACAATAAACAGATAAAGTTAGTGAGGGGAACTGAGGTTTATTTTATTTTTATCCCTTTCCTCACAGTTGAATAGAAGGGAAATAGTATGTAGTGTGTGTGTTGGGGGTGGTGGTTTAGCAGCCAGCCTGCAGGGCAAATCTGGTCCACCAATGTCTTCTTGGAGTAGCTTGCAAATAGCTTGTGGTTGGGGAATGCCCTTCCCAAAGCTTTGCAGGATTCCCAGCACTCCCTTGTCCGGGCACTAATAAAGCCTCACCTTGCTGCTCAGTTTCAGCCAAGTTGATACACCAGATGGCTTCAAACCAAGCCCTTTATCACAGCTGTAGGTGATATAACAAAGCAAGGAGGCATTGCAGGTTCTGATGCTGTATGCATGATTCTGGTTTGTGTGTTAACCCTATATTGGTTAAACCTCACAATTGTCTTTATGTTTCTGTTCATCTGCTCCTTCCAGTGTTG
Source organism: Phrynocephalus forsythii (assembly GCA_029282475.1). NCBI lineage: Eukaryota > Metazoa > Chordata > Lepidosauria > Squamata > Agamidae > Phrynocephalus > Phrynocephalus forsythii. Next base: position 61,626,854 of record JAPFRF010000005.1, read on the forward strand.
TAGTGTTAGAAGAGCATCCTGTATTTGCATATAGCTGCATTTAGGGCAATGTTCCCAAAGACTGTGCTTTCCACATGTGTTGGTCTGAACTTCTATCTTCCTCAGCCATCACACACAGCTGCATAAAATGCCCCTTCCATTCCCCCTGTTAAAGATTCTCTTGAAAGAATGACAACTGGGCACAATAATGAGCAATGGGGCTGCTTGCTTACACGTAAGCAACAACAACAACAAAAACCCTCTTGTTTTCCCTCACCATGGGAATTGTTGGGCACATGAGATAAATCTTGCCACTGAAAAGCGTAACCTAGAAAATTGCCTGCAAAACCTGCCTTTTAAATTAGAAAAAATGCATGAAGAAAGGGGGAAATTTGAGTGTTGTACTGAGGCACAAAAGCTGCACTCTTCTTTGGCTATCAGCTGCAAATTCTAATATTCTTCCCACATATTTTAATGCCTTGGACACTGATTGATTGAACTAATACATTTGGTCACAGAAGACAACCACATAATCTCAGCAGTGCTGAATCATTGTGGTAAAATGGGGCTGTCAATGGTAAATCTCTTCTAAGTACTTTATACAGTATCTAGAAAACTCTATGTAGGGTTGCCATAAGGCAGAGCTTGTCTGCACATATCAATTGGATTGGGATAAAAGGTAAAGGTAAAGGTTCCCCCCGCACATGCATGCTAGTCATGTCCAACTCTAGGGGCGGTGCTCATCTCCATATTCAAGCCGGAAGAGCCAGTGCTGTGCAAGTCCATGGCCATGTGGCCGGCATGGCTGCAAGGAAACACTGTTTTACCTTCCCGCTTTTTACAGTGGTACCTATTTGTCTACTTGCATTTACATGCTTTCGAACTGCTAGGTTGGCAGGAGCTGGGGTTATCAGCGGGAGCTCGCTCCGCTGCGTGGCACCCGGGATTCGAACCGCCAAGCTGCTGACTTTACAGTCTACAGTTTCGGTGCCTTAGTCCACTGAGCCACCACACCCATCTGCCTAATTAAGATCGCTAGAAGGTCCAGTGTGCCATTTGGTATGCTCCAAATGGCATATAGGCCTCAAATGATCCTACTTAGTCTCCAGCCGCCCGCCATCAATTTGCTGGCATCATGAAGTTACTGAAGAAGAGAGCCATTTCAAGATAATGGCAAAGGAGGAGGAAGACTCAGTTTTGGTTTCTCTCCCGTGATATCATATACAGTACTGGAAATGAACTAAAGCAGAGTGGTCCTACCTGTACCCAATAATAATAATAATAATAATAATAATAATAATAATAATAATAATAATAATAATAATAATAATAATAATAATAGGACCCCCTGACAGGGATCAGAACAGTGCGGACAGGCATGCTCTTGGGATGATTTGGTTCATGCCTGTGATTAAGTCATGTGACTGCTGTCAAAAGATGTGAACAAACCTATCCCAGTAGCAGCCCAGAGAGTGGACTAAATGTCCCTCTGATAGCACCTTCAGAACCAACATGACAACAAAAAATTATTGTACTATCATTGCCAAACACCTCCAGTGCTTTACACTGTACTTCAAATTAGACTTGACTCATCAGAATAATCGGGATCAGGACGCCCAGTTTAGTTTTAAAGCTAAAAGTAGCCATGAGGAGGTGGGTAATAAATAGTAGAATGGGTCCCCCTCCCCACCTCCAAATTACAGTAAATGTCTCTTTTTAAATGCTTCTATTTGCCCCATTGCCTCGAAGGGATATAAGGACAGTCAGCAGCTGACGAGTTCCCAGATGAAGGCTAAAAACTATCCTCACTTCATACAACAGATTGTCTTGCCATGCACTGAAGTTGATCTGAGCAGAAGGGGCAAAGATCCAGAGCAAACCTTTCTGATGCCTTTTCCCAAGAGCGGGTTTTGGAAATATAACCCCTAGGCATGGCCCCAGGAATCCAAGCTGCTCATTGTCTCTGGGTCAGCAGCTGCACAGAGCTGGCTGAGCTCCATGTGCTCTCTGATGGTTTCCTGACAGCATCCTCTCCCCACCCTCCACCCCCACAGCTCCCAACCCTTTGCGTTCAGGATAACTTCTCAATAAAATATCTTCAGTCAAGCCAGAATAGAATGGTGACAGTGGTAGAACACAGCTTGCCGTTCCCAAAAGACATGTGGGGGGTTATCTGAGTGTTATTTTTAGGACATATCAGCAGCATAACCAGCCTGCAGAAATAAACACTAAATAAACAAAGCTGCATTCTTAGGCTACCAGGGCAAGCCTGTTACAGCTCCTGCAACTGGGATGTTGATGATTTACAAATCAGCTGTATCCCAATTTACTGAAAACTTCAAAGAGGTTCACATGCTCAATTCCAAAGGGTATTTGAATCTTTGCATGTATGGTGTCCTCAATATCCATACTTTACTGTGTTTGGAAGTTTTAACTCTCAAAAAGGAATGCTAAACTAAAAATAGAGATGTGGGAACTACCTTTTTGCAGGGCACCCCCGGGAGATGTAGTTAAAAAAAACTTTTTGAAGCTTGTGACTAACTGAGAGGGTGGGGGAACAGAAAGCTGATGGAATCCAAAAGATTTCTTTTTCAAACCACTGATTCCTCTGGACAATGTTACTCTGCAGTCCAGTTCCCATTTTTTCAACTGTTTCCCATCAGATCAGGTGAGCTACAGGGAAGAGAGGTTGAAGCATCCACCTGCAATTTTCCATTTTTGATATGGGAATAGCAGGCCAATGGGGGAAATGGGCTGAGGGGAGAGAGTGGGTGGGCTCTGGGAAGCAAGGCCATCAAACATGATGAGGAGGAGTGGGTGGGCTGCCATTTCTCTATATAACATTCAAAATAAAATAACAATGTGAAAAGAGGCACCATATATTGAGCCAAAGTTCTGGCTAGCCCAACATTTTGCTTCTAGCATGTGTCAGAAAAAAATACTTCTTCAGAATATATAACGTGAATATAATCCCTTTCTCTTTTTCTTCACCATGACCATCTGCTTATGCAAGTGAGAGATGTTGCAGTGTAGAGGGCTTCTGTTCAGCATCCTGATCAACCCGGCATATCATCTTTCAGGATACTCCATGCCATTTATTATTATTATTATTATTTATTATTTATTTATTTATTATTTACACTTATATACCGCTCTATTTCCCATAAGAAGGACTCAGGGCTTATCCAGCTTTCCTTATCTCCCTCTGTTGTCTATCTAACAGTCACAACGTTGGGAAACATGCCTTTTTGACTCCATCTACCAGAATTCTCTAATCAGTATGGGTTGAGAGATAACATTTCTGGCCTTGGTTAAGTTGGCATTCTGTGCTCAATGACTGTACAGTATTTCCTTTTCAAAGTGGACTATCTTGAAAAGGAAAAAAGGTCACTCCTTTAAGATCTTTCTCCAAAAATATAGTTCCTACTTCTGCACCCTTTCAGTTCCAACTTTCTCTTAGTTTTCAATGTATCCCACAGCTTTCATAACTGAGCACCTGTGTTTGTTATTAGCATATATGATTTATTTTCCACCAAGAACATGCTTGTTTAATTTCTGTTGCTGAAGCAATATGATAGCTACACAAAAATGCTACTTCTGTCTGATCCAGTTTCACATTGCTTTGAAAAACACATCTTCTTTATCAGCATCTTACTTTACCACTAGTGTCATGGAAATTTGCATGTGAGAAGAAATGTGAGCTAGAGTTTCCATACAGTAGCCAGATTACAATACACAGAACTGGGCTCCTAAGCAGTGAATCCTCTCCCTGGTGTTCCGGCAGCACCTACACTGCCTTGATAACCTCTGAATTACAGTACTAGAAGATCACACATTTCAGGCAGGAATAGAAGGAAGAGAGCTAGTTCACCTCACAACCTGGAAAGTGAAATGAAGGAGGAACATCACCATAAATGAACTCCAGAGGCATTTGTTTTGAGAAAGCAATGCGGGCGGGGGGGGGGAGCATAGGGAGCAGAACAGGAGATAAAAGAGGACGCAGCTCAGAAAACGAATGGAGGGAAGAGGGAAATTCCTTGATAGCTGACACTTACTCAGTGGCTGGAAATGGTTAGCTCCAGTCATCTGGCTCTGCGCCAACTCTTCCTGTAGTAGAAGCTGCCTGAGCCCAAGAGCCCAGATGCAGGAAAGAAAGGTGAGATCATCCAGGCTGTGCTGCCACGTGCCAGGCCTGGCAATCCCCTTGCCTTACATTCCTGCCTGATGAGACGTCTAGTGGTGTGACTGCAGACACCAGCCTCAATGCCTCTTACAAGAACTTGATACTCAACTGAACACGTTATAAAACTTTTAATTGTGCTGGGTTGTGTTATGCATTCATGGGTGCTTCAGGCCTCAGATTCCAATAGAATGGGTTGGGAACAGCTGGGATATCCTCAGACTTGATGGATTCCAGGCTTCTACAGTACCAGGATTAGAGGTGAAAGGCAGTTTAAGCACCTACAGTTTGAGCATCTACAGTAGAATTCTGTCATTGGATGGTGCCAAAATCTGCCCCCCCCCAAAAAAAGTTATGTTGCTGAATATCCCCAAACACTTTAATAGAATCTTTGGAGATGTCTTTTTCGGGCAATTAGGACTACAGTATATCACTGAGATATTGCAACAACTTCTATGCTGTGAGCCCGTGACATTTCCTTTGCAGTATGAATGTGTTTCCTCTGGTGCTTTCAACAGCTGCATGACAAGCAGAAATTCATCCTGTGATGTTTCCTCAATCACTGCACTTCATACAATCCATGCCAGAACCCCCACCCCACCCCATTTTACTATAAATACCAGTCTTCTAATAAGATAGGTTCTTGATACCATATGTAGATTGTGGATGTGTTCTTTGTTTTGACAGCAGGGAGCTGGTTATTAAATGGGCTTATGACTGCAAAGGAGGACATTTGTCATGTTCTCTAACATATGGGTATCCTCCAAACTACACCTGCTGAAATTCCATCTTCCATACCACTCTTAAAGGTGCAGGAGTCCTGTCCATCTCAATATGCTCCAAACCCAGAGGACCTTATCAGCATTATTACATTGCCTTACAAATCTGTGTTATGTAATTTCTCCACAGAGAGACATTGAATAGAACCAACTTTCTTTCCCTCAATTGTTTCAGTTACTAGATAGCTATGACATGAATTACTTTCCCTTGATTTCTTATCTGAGCTTCATTAACTACTGTTTTGTATGCCACAGAGGTCACCAACTACCATCATCCCCTGCTGCTGTGTCAAAGACTTCTTTTCAGTATCATGGTGTTCTGTGCTTTGACCCCGTTCCAAACCAACAGTGCTGCTGAATGCATGCCTTGGACACTCCTTGACTATTTTGGTAGTTAAATATTAGCCTTTGTTTAATGTTGTTCAGTTAGGGTAGCAGTGCATGTGACAGTGTTTTGATAAAGGCCAATTTGAACAAGTATTAACAAGTTGATTAAAAATATAAAGCATGTAGCTCTGATACACATTTGCTACATCAAGAGCCCAACTAGGCTTAAAAATAAGATGTTGGTCCTCCTTCTGTTGTGTTTTTTAAAAAGTGTAGGTTTGTTGGTTTTGGGTTGGTTTTTGTTTTTCTTTTGCTTTTCTACATGGGTGTAAGAGCATGGGTGTAAGAGCAAATCTTGAAGGCATCTGGTTTGCTCCTAAATCATATTGTGATCTGGAATAAAGACCTAGTAGTGTGTGTCCTGTTTTCATAGCTGAAAACCCTTTCCTGCTCATAAACTCCTGCCAAACCTAGTCTCTGTACAAATTGATTGACACATCACCCTTGTTTGAGCTGCAAGTCAAGTCCATACTCTTACACCTTTATTCCATGCATTTTATGATTACTGGACCTCTTCCTGGTGAAAAAAGACTGACTCCCTCACTTCTTCTTTCCTTCTTTCCTGTTGGCTCCCTCTATATAGCTCAGTGGTGGAGCAACATTTTCCATGCAGAAGGTTACAGGTTAAATCTCTGTATCTCCAGGTAGAGTTGGGAAAGGCCCCTGTCTGAAATGCTGAAAATGCATTGCTAGACTACATATTAGCTAGACAGACATATTGTGTGGCATGATTTGTTATCAAATTGTTTCTGTGTTTTAATTTAACATTGTTTAATTATCCCCTCTGCTTTTCTGGACACGTTGTAGGGTTTTCTAACTGATAATCTCAGCCTAACAGGAATAATCTCACCCTGTCTTTCCAGAAACAGGCAAAGACCTTTCTCTTCAGGCAAGGTTTCCCTGAAGGATGAACTACCTATTATGTTTCTTTTATATGAATCTATATGATCGCACAGACTTTGTGTTTATAACCACTTATAACCTTGTGTGATTGCATTGACACTATGTTTTCAATGTTGATTTCCATTACTCATAACTTTAACATGGAATTTTTACTCTCTGTTTAACTGCTTGTGTTCTCTTCTAGCTTTAATGTAATGTTGTATTTTAATGCTGTAAGATGCCCCTCAATTCCCTGATCTCAATACTTGAATATGTATTAATTGTACTGGATTGTATATTGTCCCTCATTACTGCAAGCTGCCTTGGGTCGTTTTTCCAAGGAGAAAGGTGGGATAAAAATACTCTAAATAATAATAAAAAAACAATAGACACATGCAGCCCTTCATCCTATCTTAGGATGCATGACTCAGAAAAGTGATTATAGTAAACCCTGAAAACAGAAATTGTGTCCTTGAATTAGGATTAATCCCTGTCCCCTGCAGATGTCCCCAGACCATATTGTTATTTTAATGCTCCTTCATTCTCTTGGGAAATCTTGTGATATTTTGTCTCCAAATGCATTTAGAAGTAGATGCAAGAACTCTTGGAGTTTTCTCCTCGCATGGTTTTCCCATCAAGTATTGTAACACCAAAAGGACTAAGGGTGTGACTGCATCTTCCACAGTATATATTTGCCTTCAGGCCTCTTTGAAGTTTCTCATTATTCCCATGCCTCCTGTTAATCACCTCCAAGTGGTGTGAAGAGTCTCTAGCTGGAGAGGAGTCATAAACAAAGGAAGCTGTTTGGGCAGCTTTATAGGGCACAGGAAGCTGGAAACATTTGAAATGTGGACGTGCAGAGGAATTCTGAAGATACCTTGCACAGCCAGAGTCACTAATATGGCTGTATTACAGTGTACTGTATGAATTCTCATTACTGTACTGTAAAGAGAAGAAAATTTCAGTATTTCAGCCACATAATGTCTAATAACAAATACCATCTGCTGCAGGTTATCCTTCAAGGCAAAACAGATGAGAAGCATGGCCCAGGGTGTAGAAGAACATTCTAGCTAAAGAATTTAAGCCAATGGTTCGCAGTGGGCACAGCTTCTCTATTTAGAATAGCTTTTTAGATAAAAATCACATCATGCTACTGATCACCAATGTTCTATGAGGACATGGCACCTGAGGAAGAAGTATAAGGCATGCTTCTTTTAAGTCAGAAAGGAATCTGGCTTGCATATAATTTATTTATTATTTATTTATTTATTTATTATTTATTATTTACACTTGTATACCGCCCCATTCCCACAATGGGGACTCTGGACGGTTCACAACATCAAAGTTTAAAACAGCAAAAGTCAAGTACAAACAACAATAGCAAAGCTGCAATGACCATAAATAATTTGGCGGGATTATAATATCCAAAAAAAAAAAAAAAAACCAGAATGGGACCTTAGACATCGCCGTAAGCTTCTCGAAAGAGGATGGTCTTAAGATTCCTCTTAAATGCTTCCAGCGATGGAGCCAGCCGTAAATCACTCGGAAGTTTATTCCAGATGGATGGAGTCACTACCGAGAAAGCCCGCCCCCGAGTCCCAGCCTTACGGGAATCCCCCGGTGTGACCGTCCACAGTGATAAGGCCACCGAGGGTCGGGTGGGTCGGGCCAGATCTAATTGTCGGGAGAGACGCTCCGCCAAATAAGCCGGGGCCAAGCCATGGAGGGTTTTGTAAACCAAAACCAAACCAACACCTTGAACCTTATTCGGGAGGCAACGGGTAACCAGTGTAGGCGAGCCAGGATAGGGGTGGCGCGGTCAAAACGGCGCGCACCAACCACCAGCCTGGCTGCCGTATTCTGGACCCGCTGCAATCGCCGAACAAGGTTCAAGGGAAGCCCCATGTAGAGAGCGTTGCAGTAATCCAGCCTCGACATGACCAGTGCCTGTACCACAGTCCTCAAGGAGCCCTCATCGAGGTACGGGCGAATCTGGGCGATAAGCCTAAGATGGTAAAAGGCCGACCTGACCACGGCTGACACCTGAGGTTCCAGGGTCAGATCCGGGTCCAGGACGACGCCCAGATTCCTCACTCTTTGCGCCAGCTGGAGGGCGGACCCATCCAGACTGGGAAGAGGGCCACAGTACCCCTCCGACGAGCCCCCGAAGAACATAACCTCGGTCTTACCTGGGTTGAGCCTGAGCCTGTGGGACCTGGTCCAATCCAGAACTGCAGCCAAGCAACGATCAAGGGTCCCGACGGCCTCCACTGCACAGGTGGAAAAGGAGAGATAGAGCTGCGTGTCATCAGTGTACTGATGGCAACAGACTCCATAACTCCGGATGATCTCAGCCAGCGGCTTCATATAGATGTTAAAGAGCATTGGGGAGAGTGACGACCCCTGAGGCACCCCACAAGAGAGTGTCCAGGGAGCCGACAACTCACCCCCCAAGCTCACTAGCTGGGTGCGGCCCCCAAGGAAGGACCGGAGCCAGGCCAAGGCCTGGCCTCCAATCCCAACCTCAGAGAGCCGCTCCAGCAAGATACCGTGGTCGACGGTATCAAAAGCCGCTGACAGGTCGAGAAGGACCAGCAGGGTAGAGCAACCCCTGTCAGCCCTCCTCAACAGATCATCATGCAGCGCGACCAGGGCCGTTTCGGTCCCATGACGCGGCCTGAACCCGGACTGGAAAGGATCCAGGACATGGTTCTCCTCCAGGAACGACTGGAGACGCAGGGCGGCGACTCGCTCGATCACCTTGCCCAAAAAGGGGACATTGGCTATGGGATGATAGTTGGACAAATCGTCCACTGCCAAGCCGGATCTTTTAATAATGGGCTTCACCACCGTCTCCTTCAGAAGACTGGGAAAAGTCCCGTCTTTGAAGGAGGTTGAGGCAATCAGTGAAGCCCATTTCGGCATGCTCCCCCCTGCGCTCTTAATGATGTCTCTGGAAAGGCAGATAGTACAATTACATATCTAAAGCATATATTAGGATCCATCACGAGATGGCTCGGATTCCGTCATATGCTAGTCAAATGTATCTCCTATATTTCTCTTGCCAGGATGTGATATATTGCCACTCCCATTAATGTCAGTCAGTTTGTTGGCTATAGTAATGGGGATTGTAGAAGGAAGCAGAAAGGTCAGGGAATATTTGGTTATGTAGCTTAATTCCCGGGAATCAGAGGTGGTTCCAAGAAAATAATGTCTCTCTCCACTACTTGGTGGGCTGCTATGGTGCAGCCCATAATTTGAAAGCTCCCTTACATTCCATCTATTACTTGAATCTTTAATTGATTTTAATCTTCCCATTCTTACCATTCAGAGTTCCTTATAAATCCATTATTTTTACTTGCCTGACGGGAGAGACATCTCAAAAGAATCATCAAGAGGCTGTCTTGTGATTGGGGCAGAAATCACCTGCCACATTGCCTGGCCTGTGAACAGTTTAGAAACGTCAGAGGGCAACCATCAACCAGGATTATTTAAGGAACCTTGAACCTGATGTTCTTCCCAGGGAGTTAGATCCTGCACAAATGCCTACCCAGCTGCTCCTTTACCAGGAAGATGTTGGGCGGCCCACAAATTACTGGGCAATGGTGAAAGGGCAGAAGATGCCTCATTGGTCCATCTAGTCCAGTATTGTCAACTCTGTGGCACCATTTCCTAGCTAGCCCTACCTGGAAATCCCTCGTATTATTACCTTCAAGTAGCAATCGATCTGACCCCACTTAGTGTTAAAAATCTGACAGAACTGGTATGTTCAGTGTGGGATGGTGGTTGTGATTCAACTAAACGAAGTGTCTGTTTTCTAGTTGTCAGCCACTCTAGTCTTCAGTGATGTCTAACTTCTTCCGAATCTCAGCACTGATTCTATTTTGGGTGCTGCACTTTCTTGCAGTTTCCTTCTGCTACCAGGACAGCCCGTCTGTCATGGAGATGCTGAAGTAACAGGAAGGGTGAGAATTTACAAATTCCTCTCCTTCCTTCCTCAATTTCTGCTTATCCGATGTTCCGTTTTGGCAATGTACTTTCACATGTCACAAGGACTCCTCCCTTTGAGGAGCATGACACAGGAGTGGCAGGGGTGGATCTGACATGAGGTGCAAAATCTACAAATGCATTTCCAGGAGCAGGGGTTTCTCTGGGCTCCTCTTCCAAGCTGACTCAAACAGGCCAGCAGATGTTCCTACTGTCTGTATATCCCGTTGCTCTTGACAAAGGAGGAACAGGTCCATCTCTCAGCAAGCAGCAGAGGTGGCACTTGAGTGATAAGGGCTGATTCTGGATACAATGACCCAGATCTCGCACTGCAACATCATTTTGGGACCCTGATACTGTTGCAGGCCTCTTCCTACATAGGTACCATGAACCCACCTGAGATTCTCATAACCAGAGTTTGCAAACTTCCATCATCATCACCATCATCTTAGAAATGCAGAGATGGAAGGGATCCTAGGGATCATCACATCCAATCCTGTTAAGCAAACACAGTGGAGAACCAAGCTCCCATGCCCTGGCTCCACAGCCAGATATCTCCACTGAGCTATCCATGCTAGGGATTCTGGGAACTGAAGTCTAGAAAAGTAACATTCCTCCTCATGAAATATTTCTGCATGCCAGTTTTTCAGTTTTGTTCCATAACACACCTCTGTCTTGCTGTTTATGTTTAATTGTTAATAGTGGTGTACTGATTGATGTCTCAGACTAAAGCTCCCAAAGTTCTCCAGGCAATGATCCTGGGAGCTGTAGTACAAAAACACCAACATGCCTTCCTCTGAGGGCATTTATACACGACCCCTAAACTCCGGGGCAAATGGCTCCCAGCTCCGGAGCTTAAAAATGTTTACCCACCAGCTCCGGAGTTAACAGGAAATTAAGTGCGACCCCGCCCACTTTAGCGCGTCCCAGCGCACTTTTCTTGTACCTGCTCTGGGACAGTGAAAATTATTTGATCCGGTGTAAAGATAGTGAGTGCGGGGCTCTCCTTGCTTCTGTTTGTTGTTTTTTGGCTCCCGCCCCTTTAAGAGCTACTTTTACAGAGATGAGAGGCAGAACGAGGTGAGCGGCATGCTTTTCTTTCTCTTTTTCTCCCTCCCCTCACGCAGCCAGCAACCAGGAAGTGCGGAGGAGGTGGGAACGCCCGAAGAGCGACGAATCCCTAAGATCTCTGGTCTGAATTTAAGTGGCCAGCGGATCTTAGGGGTCGTGTAAAAAGGCCCTGAGTGTTGATAAGGTGATGTTCTTGCCGGAAACCACTTCTGGGGCCTCCAACAGACCTGAGAAGCCTGTCGGAGGCCCATTTGGGGCAGCGCAAGACCTGGGGTACGTGCAGGAGGCCTCAAACATGCCCAAGTAGCTTACCGCAGGGGACCTTGCGGTTCATATATCGCGGTCTGCAATATACCAGGACCGCAGTATATGAACTGCAAAATGGCAGGGGACCACTGTATAAATTAATTATGCAGGCTACATATTGTCCAGCTACCTGACAGCTGGCTATTCTGTTTACTGACCTTAGAAGGATGAACACCTGAGTCAGCCTCAGGCCAGCTACCTGAGCCCATTGGGATCAAGGAAGCAGAGCCTTCACTGCAGTTTAACCACTGTGTCACAAGGCTCTTCTCATCAGTCTTGTGATGAAATTGGTGGTGATGTTGGGAAAGGACTATGTCTTACTTCATATAAACAAAATGAATTGTCCTGCTCTGACCATCGTAAGAAGGGTAAGTTTATTAATTTCTTTCCCCCTCATTCTGTGTATGTGTGTATGTGAAGAAAGACGTACACAGAGAGATAAAACAATTAACCACACAGGTCCTCAGGGATGAGTGCAATCACACCATTTGGACCAAGGCCAAGTGTGGCCTGGTATGACTGATGATCAGCTGAGTATCAGGACAAACCACACTGAACTAGCATGTGCTTTGGGAAGTCAACACTAATGTGATCTCTTCCTAGGATAGGGTGATGCAACACATGGAAATGTAGATGCTTTCTTGTGACCCTCACTTTACATCCTAAAAGCAATTAAATTTATGCAAGGCTACCATGGCAACCTGGCGTCTTCCTGTTTCTGAGACCTTTGTCCCATATATTTGCACAACTCACCATGGTCTTGGGTTAAAACGGACTTCCTACTTATTAGTTTTGAAACTTAATGAGGAGAAAACGGTATATTGGGAAACACCAGAGTTATTTTGCCTTAAATCATGCTTTATTCAGACTGGAACAGTCCCCACCCCCTTTGTAGACATATGCATATCATATTTTCTTCACGTTTTAATTGCTTGACATGCCTTTTCTCTTGCTCACCACAGCTACCTCCTTTTGGAAACTGTTAATTTACTGAGTTTAGATAATGAGTGTGAAGAACTTAAGATACTTAAAAGCACTCTGCAGTTACTGTTACAAGCACCATCCCTACACTGTGTCAGTCTGTTTATACAAATATCAGATCTCTGGTTTCAGGACTCTCTAGGAGGCAGAAATCATGAGATCTGTAGAATATGTTATCTCCAGTTTTTAAGTAGCTCTTGTAACTGTGCTACCCTACTTTTCTCCTTAAGGTGAACCAAGGTGGCTTACATCATTGAAATACAATATTTAAAGCTAAAAACAATAAGTATGCAAATACTAAAAAGATCAAACAAATCCCACACTAAAAGAGGGGTAGAAAGTAACATCAAAACCACATTCAAAGCAGTAAAGCACAACAAACCCATTAAGAACCCCAGTCATGCAGCCAACCATTAAAGGAGAGCTTGCCTGAAGAGAAAGGTCTTCACCTACTTGTGGGAGAACAACAAAGATGGGGCCAACCTGGCCTCTTGTAAGGAGGGAGTTCTAAAGTTTGGGAGCAGCATTAGAAAGGAGGTTCTACGGTATACTGACCAAACATGCCTGTGAAGATGGCAGGATTGAGAGAAATGCTTCTCCTGATGATTCTAACACCTAGGCAGGATCATAAAGGAAGATGAGGTCCTTGAGATAGCTTGGGTCCCAGATGTTTAGGACTTTAGAACAGGCATGGGGAACCTTTTGCCCTCCAGATATTTTTGATGGCAGCTCCCAGAATGCCAATCCTATATTGCCACTGAAAAAGGAGTGTGGGAGTTGTGTTCCAAAACATCTGGAGGGCTGAAGGCTCCCCACTCCTGCTTTGCAGTTTAGAAACAGCACTTGGAATTTTGTACAGAAGCAGATTGGCAGCCCTCGGAGCTGCTGTCATGGCAGGGAGTGGGTGGCGGCTATGTGATCCCTGTGACCATCCTCAGTTAGCAGTCTGGCTGCTTCATTTTGGACTCAAATTCCTGAGCAGTTTCCATAGGCAGCCTCAAATATAACATGATACAGTATTCCACCTGGGATGTATCTAAGGCTTTTGTTACCATAGCCAGATGAAACATCTCCAGGAATGGGCACAGCTGGTGCACTAATTTGAATTATGCAACGGGACTCCTGCTTCCAGTGAACTCTTCTCCAGAAGGTAACATTTGACTGACTTCCTCTTGATAAATAAATTTGGCTATTAAAAAAACACCCTATGCCAGATTCTAAACACAGTGTTGTGATACAGAAAGGAAATGATTCATATCATTAGATCATTTTATGCTGATGATAGCCATGCTTTAGAATTAAAGTGTGGCTGTTTAGTCTGCTTTAAAGGCAGCTAGCAGCAGCTACCTCTTTGTTTCACTTCCTGACAATAAGATTAGGAAGGAATTAGGGGTGTGGTGTCTCCATGGACTAGGGTTTCTGAAAACTTTTGACTGCAAAGCCGGCAGCTCAGCGGTTCGAATCCTGGGTACCACGCAGCGGAACGAGCTCCCGCTGATAACCCCAGCTCCTGCCAGCCTAGCAGTTCGAAAGCATGTAAATGCAAGTAGATAAATAGGTACTGCCGTAAAAAGTGGAAAGGTAAAACAGTGTTTCCTTGCAGCCATGCCAGCCACTGTGGCCATGGACTTGCACAACACTGGCTCTTCTGCTTGAATAAGGAGATGAGCACGACCCCTTGAGTCAGACATGACTAGCATGTGTGTGCGGTGGCGGGGGGGGGGGGGGGCTTTCCCTTTCCCTTTATAGGAAGGTTGTTTGCATCCAAAGATGAAGTATATAATATGAGCTTTAGATAGAACTGGAAGTTTCAGCTATAATGAAGGCAGGGAGTGCGAATATAAGCCACTAAACCAAGCTGTTATACACATTCCGTGGCTTGAAAACAGACAGCAGTTTTTATCTAGGCTGTGTTTCAAAGATCTTTAATACATTTTTTGTTTTCTGAGCATTGTCTAATTAAGTAGATGCTCAGACTCTGTGTAGAAATGACATGTTAAATTATGTAATAAATTGCACAATAATTTGGACTTCTGGCAGCGTCCTCATAGAAGCTAAATACAGCTAATATTTGTATCAGGTAAAGGTGCCTGTTCAAAATATAAGCCAGACGAGCCTTCTTTTAAGACACCTATTTTCCATGTGCATGGACTCTCATATCATTGTTCAATAATTTGCACTGTATGTTAATTGTTTTAAGCTATATTGTATTTTATAATTTTAACAGTCATGTTGTTTTATTGTTTTATAGTTTTAATATATTGTTGTATGCCGCCCAGAGACCATGTGGTAGTGGGGTGGCTAAAAATATTGTAAATTTATTTATTTATTTATTTATTTATTTATTTATTTATTTAGTTAGTTAGTTAGTTAGTTAGTTAGTTAGTTATTAGATTTATATACCACCAATCTAGCTACCAGGTTACTCTGGGCAGTGTACAACAGAGCAACCAACAAACAAATTATAAATAATAACAACCAAGTTACACTAGTTAGGAAACAATATAAACAAAAACTACAGTGTAAAAACAATGAATTTAGCAAGCAGAGGCAGTATAAATGTTTCAGTGTGTCCTTTATTCCCCATTGTCCCATTGGGCACCCGTTTCTTACTAATTATTTAGCATTGAACTTTTTAGCAGTCCTATCTCAAAAAGTACCTCCCTAGCCCTGCTAGTCTAGTTCATTAACTAAAACAGGAATAGGTGGGAAGACCAGATGACAAGAAGAGTTTGTGCCAAGAGCCATCCTTTTCTCCCCCTCACTTGCACTGAAAGTGTGAAGCATTGTGGTTGATTTATTCTATGATTCAAGAAAGACTATTTTTGGATCCTTCTGTACCACAATGAATGGGACTACATCTGAAATGAGCCACCCCCTTGGCTATAATGTGTCACGTTAGCTGGCAGGGCTAATGAGAGAGTGCACTCATATCTTCCCTCTTGTGGGGGGTATCCTACATCCTCCACAAATCCGCTTGCACATATTGCTCCCACTGGCATTCTTATGATTGTGTGGAAACTAATTATAGCTCTGAAATCAGATACTGCAACTCAGTAGAAGGTCAAATTAAATTCTGTAGAAAGCTTCAGCAAACATTACCCAGAAGGTGAGGGAGTGCATGCCAATGTGCCTCGCCCCAGAAATGTGCAAGGAGCTTGTAACTCCCTTTGCTAAGAGACCAGCAAAATGTCCTCCCATCTTTTTCTTTCACCTTCCTTGGTTTTACTTTGGCCTTGAGACATTCACCTAAGTTGGTATCTCTCTCTCTCTCTCTCTCTCTCTCTCTCTGGTGAAAAAAAATGAAACAAAGGAGTGAAGCTGCAAGGCAGTCTTGGACACTTGCCCTTTTGTTAAGGTCCCTCCTGAGCCAACATGCAACACTGGTGTAATTGTGCGAGAGTGAGTGGCATGCATTTGGTGGTCAGAGGACAGAGATGCCTTCAGCCTAGCATGAAAACATTTGTAAATGAATACTTCTAAAAAGCACAGAAACCCATATTTCCAAACCTGGCAACTATCATCTTGCCAATAACTTCTCATCTAAAAATTACCTCCTGGCAAAGTACATATTTTGCCATGCTTGGACTTTTGATACATGCACTCAAAAGCTTGCAATGATTGGTTTTTTAATTTTATTAGTGGTCTATAAAGGTATCACCTCTAGCTTAGTCTTACTTTTGTATATTTCCAAACCGATACTGGAGAGCAG